>CM030366.1:234679687-236052808 GCA_017893485.1 Hemerocallis citrina
CCTATTTCGTACTTTTTGGTATGTGAGGAGACATTTATTCTTTAGATAATATTTTTTTTGAGGCCTAAAGCCCTAGCTTTGGTTGCTTTACCCTTGGGCCGGCCCGGAGAACATACATGCCTTTGTGTTGCAAATTCTGTAGATTTCTTTTTCATTAGAAGCGTTAAACGGACTATATATATGTGGTGTTCCATTAACGAGATAAATCATAACATATATAATTCGAGTGGATAATGATGAAAATAACAATTACCATGCTAACATTAAGAAGGGTAAAGGTTGAAGAAGTTGTAGGAGGGCAAAGGTTGAAGAAGTTGTAGCGATTAAGACGGCGCTGTATTGCTTTCAAGGGTGGTCAGGACTGAAAGTAAACCTGCGGAAGAGTTGTGTTATCCCTATTTGTGATCAGCTGTCAATCCCGACTAGCACCATCGTTGCAATTCTAGGATGCCAGAGGGACGAATTCCCGATCAAATATCTAGGGATGCCAATCAGGCCGGACCGTTGTTAAGAGAGGACTGGACCCCCCTGATCGAGAAAGTCTCTAAGAAATTGTCTGGATGGAAGAGTAGATATCTTTCTCTAGGAGGTAGGATCACATTACTCAATTCGGTTCTAAATGCAATTCCAATATATCTGATGTCCATCTACGAACTGCCAAAGTGGGTTATCTACAAAATAGATAAGATAAGAAGACGATTCTTATGGAAAGAAACCGATGAAGGAAACAAAGGCTTTCACTTAGTCAAGTGGGGCAGAGTGTGCAAGAGAAGAGAATTCGGAGGGCTGAGAATCCTTAATCTTCACGATATGAATCGCGCACTGTTTAGCAAATGGTGGTGGAAGATCCACAGACGGCAAAGAGGGTGGTGGTTCCATTCATTTGACATATTTCGTAAGAGGAAAAGGTATCGGTTCGGCGGGTGAAGTGCGTTCGGAAGGGTGTCATGCCTCTGGAAAGGGGTGGCCAAACAAGGGGACATCTTTAACACAAATACAAGGTGCAGAATTGGAAACGGGAAAAATACCAGGTTTTGGAAAGATAAATGATGCGGGAGTACAACATTAGAAAACCTTTTCCCACTAGCAGCAGCGGCGACGGTTAATCCCGACACACTGGTGGCAAATGTCTGGAAAAGGAGGAAGCTCAGGTTCACAGTGGCAGATCGGCCATCGCTGGAAAGCGTCAGGCAGTTCGAAGAGCTAAATAGGCTCATACAAGCAGAATGGGGACAATTGTCTAGCGAGATAGATGAAAGATGGTGGAACATCGAAGAGTCGAAAAAATTCTCTGTGGCATCAATGTACAAGTGGCTAAATGACGGAGGGATAAGATGTAAAGAGGAGAATGTCATTTGGAATACTCAGGCGTCCCTGAAAGTTAAGATATTCAGTTGGCTGGTGCACAACGATGCCATTCTAACTAAGGTCAACCTCAGAAGAAGAAACATGCAAATCGACATCAGATGCATTCACTGCTTAAGCGCAGACAAGGACACAACACATTTATTCTTCACATGCCCTAGGGTGGAGCTTACGTGGGACATAGTATGTAAAGGTTTAGGGTGCGCTCAGTGCCCCACATCCTCCTTAGACGCGTGGGGTAGGTGGAGAGAGAGTTTCATTAGGAGAGAGGACATTAAGGCCTGAGAGATAACAGTAGCGGCCACCCTGTGGAGTCTATGGCTAAACCGAAACAACTTATGCTTTCGAAATATTAGTTATAGATTTACAACTTCTATGCATAAAATTTTTCTTCTCATCCATGATTGGGCAGAGTCCGTGGGAGCTAGGAAAAAACTAAAGCTGTCCGAGAAGGAGTAGAGCCTCAGGCCAAGGGAGGAGAGCATGCGTCGTAGAATTGCAGTGGATTGTATCCGAAGATGACGGTGATGTATTTTGTTGTTTGGGATGTACTCTTCGTGCTACTTTATCTTGCCTAGTGTTATTCTATATGGAGGTTGTATTTTGGTTTCGGTAGGAACCTGTTTAGTAGGTATTATCTGTACTACTTTGTTTCGTTATCACTCATTAATGAAGCGACGACAATGGTCATCTTTTTATCAAAAAAAACATTAAGAAGGGTTTCTCTCTCTAGAAATCCTAGAGAGAGAAGCTCCAAAAAAACAGATCTGGAGTTTGGAGGGGGTGGTGGCTAGGGTTTCGCCATCCCCTTCCCATTTTTTGCCCCGATCTCTTCCTCCCTCTCTCTTTCTAACTCTTCTCAACATTCTCTCCCTCTTCCTAGCTATCCACTACCATAGATCAATTTTGATGGGGAGTATCAATGACTCACCGACCATCTAGCATAGCTGGGCCTCCGGGGGGTTCGAGAAAATGCTCCTGTCCAAGTGGCGGGTCAAATAAGAGTGTCTACGGGGCGCTGCCGATTGCGATCGTCGATGGGGGTCAATTTTGGATGCAGATTAGGGCATTCCGAAGTTGGCCGTACTCTTGGGGTGGCGTAGGCTGTAAGTGGAGATTTCGTTGGCGCGCGGTGGCTCTTCGACGGGGTCGAAGTGGCCGAGGTAAGGGCGTGGTCAGCGAGGGCGGCCGGAGTAGTCAGGTGGTCGGGGGGAGGTTGGGGTCTGACATTGAGGCGGGCGCGCATGGGCCGGCCCTGAGTTCCTAGTGACCCGAGGCAAAAACTTTTAAAGTTCTAAATAATTATTTTTGGGAGCCCCTAATAACAATATGATTTTTTTATTGCACAAAATACGTGTCTATATACAAGGAAAATACAAATTTGGGGGCCTTTAAAATTACAAAAAATTTGGGGTCCTGAGGCGGCCGCCTAGGGTAGGTGAGGGGAGGCTGCGGGCGTGGGTGTTGGCAGGGGATGTTGCTAGTGGAACTGTCTGGTGCACGTCGAAGGGCCTGGCACCAGGGCTTGATATTGTAGGGGATGGCATCGGGGAAGGCAGTGGCGGTGAGAGTTTCTCGGGGGAGCAGATTTAGGAGTGTTGTAGTGGGGGGATTTGAATTTCAAACTAAATTTTGAAATTCGAATCAGGGTTGTGATTAGTGGCATTCCCTAATATCCAAATCATTATTTTCCCCAAATATCCAAATCACACCCAGCTTACAATTAGCAAGAAAATGAATCCTAGTTTGTGTGGGCTGACCGGCGTCAAACAGTTTATAGTTTAGGCTCAACTTTGATCTATTCAGGAAAAAGTGAGGGGTGCCTAGGACCTCTCTCATGGGGCTTGGAGGCATTTGTGGAGCTGTCGGGGGCAACGACAACCACCGTTGTAAGGTGGCGGTAATAGTTAACGGTGGTCAAGCTAGGGGATGAGAACGATGTCTCAATCTGGATATGAGTATGTTAGATTGGTGGGTACCTGCGGTGTCTCACGTATGGTGCTTGAAGTTGATGTATGGCTCATTGCTGGGGGTGACGGTGGTGTGGTTACGAGTTACGGCGAGGATAAACGAGGTACAAGCGAGGGAATGGGAGAGAATGAGTTCAAATTGGCATGCGAAACTTGTTGTCGCTTGGTCGGCTGACCAGTATGATTAGGTTTTTTGTTTGCTAGTTGGGGAGTATGAGTTGCATGACCCGGCCTGCTGGGTTTTATGAACTGCATAATCCTTATTTTTGGTTGTATGTTTTGTTAAATTATCTTTAATGAAATGCGGGAGGCTTTCAACCCACCGTTAACGATAAAAAAAAACAATTACTATGCTAACCAAGCTCACTAGTTAAACTGTTTCATATTTTTGGTCCAACCATATTACATTAATTTACATATATAATAAACATTTTTTTTTTTTTGATGAAACGGATTGAGTCTTACGACTCCAGCCAGCATATATAATAAACAAATATGAAAGAGAAGAAAACAAAAAAATTCAAGGTAACAATGTAACATGCAATTATTACAAAAGATTGCACTTGAACAAATAGTGAACCATGGACCATATACCTCATCCTTTTCACTATATACAACACAACCAACAAACATACAACATAAACTATAATCACAATCTCCTCATGTCCATGCCCACCACCTCATCCTCCTCAGTCTCTCCCTCCACCAATAATGCCGCCGAGGTGTCTGAGCCCAACTGGATCCAGGAATGGAACAGGGCCTTTCTCTTGGTATCTGCAGCTGGGCTAGCCATTGACCCTCTCTTCTTCTATGCACTCTCGATCAGTGGCTCGTGCATGTGTCTGTTCATCGATGGTTGGTTCACTGTCACTGTCACGGTTCTTCGTGGCATGGCCGATGTAGTGCAGTTATGGAATGTGGTGTTGAAGGTGAGGACCGGGTTTTATGGATGGAAGCGGCAGTCAGATGAGGAGGGGGAGGGCGACAAGGGGCGCAACGGGGTGGTGGTATCGAAGAGGGGGCTGGTTTTTGATCTCTTTGTGATTCTTCCTGTACCTCAGGTGATAAAATTCGCCTAAATATGTACTTCTACCAACTTTATCAGTGTTCTGCTTAAATTCTTATAACTTCCAATGCCAGTTCGAAGCCAGGATGAAGGAGGGTGTATATTGTAGACGATGGCCTGCCTAAATCTAAGTTAATTAGTTGGAATGGACAAAAATAATTCATGTAGCTAGTTTGGTGATATTGGATAAGGCCTTAATTTGTGCCTAACATTAATCTTTTTTTTTTTTTTTTTTTTTTTTGCATTATAAAATGTTATGAAATTTTTCCTGCTAAACTTATTCTTTATGTTATAAGATTTTTTTTTTTGTTTTTGATAAT
This sequence comes from Hemerocallis citrina, assembly GCA_017893485.1. NCBI lineage: Eukaryota > Viridiplantae > Streptophyta > Magnoliopsida > Asparagales > Asphodelaceae > Hemerocallis > Hemerocallis citrina. The sequence goes on from CM030366.1 coordinate 234,684,409, forward strand.
GAATGTTACATTATAAGAAATTGATACCTATTTTGCATAACTATAGACCTTATAGCATTAAGTCCAGATCATTAAGGGTTTTAGAATTCAAAAATTTAGTAAACAATTTATAGGATTCAAATCTAGTTACAAACAATTTATGTTTGCTCATTTGTTTTGCCTTTCAGAGTATGTAATTGAAGTTTTAAATTAAAACATAAATCAGCAAGCTAGCACTTCTATTTAGGAGTTTTGACACATTTTTCGAATAAATTTTGATAGATACTTGGCTACTCTAATCCGGATAAAGGAAGAGGGTTGCGTTAGATAGTTAACAGCTTAAATTTAAACACTAGAGCTGAGTCAAGGAGAAGGATACCAGTGGCTGCCCCTAAACATTTTAAGGATAATGCAGTGTTCACTCTGTTTTTGTTGTTGTTGTTGTAGTAAATGCTCCTCGGATTCTTGATCACATCAATAATAAGAGCAGGGGCATCAGCAATCATCAGATAGGATCAACTCCTTTTGCTGTTTGTTTTCTTGTGTACAACAAAGCAAATCAAAAATGTCTGATGCTTGTGTACAATCCCTTCGCTCACATGTGACGTTACGATTTAGCAGTACTAGTGCAGTTGTAATTTAGCACTGCATTGATATCAAAAGCAATTTATACGAAGATAACTAAGATATTAGGATGAAAACTCAGCCTAATAAGACAAAGCCCTGTTGTTGTATTTGTAATTTTTTTCTCTGTCTTTTGGGTAGTGAGCTATCTTGTACGGGATGAGTTCTCTTTATGGACGGGGAATGAGTATGATGACCCATCTGTCGGGAGACATGAGCATCATTACCCTTATTTTGATGGTTTGTTTTATTAAAATCTTTTTAATGAAGCACGGAGAATTTTTGGACCCACCGCTTACAAAATAAATAAAATAAGACAAAGCATCCTTTTGCCAAAATGAAAGAGACTGATATATGCATGAATGATTACATGAGATATGCATGATTACTTGAACTCACTACTCACTAGAAGTATCATCAAAAGTAAAGAGGCTTATCCATATCATGAAGTTGTACAGTGGCCATATGGTTTCAGATCTAACATTAGTGCAATTTGTTAGAATATAAATACTAAACCTCAACCCTTTCACAACTTCAGAGTTTATTTCGTAGCAACCCAGGTTTGAATCCGATTGACTACACTTAAAACACAGCTTAGAAATAAAAGAAAAAAAACTTATCGTTGCGAATAGTTAGGTGTTGCCCCATGAGAGGGCCCTCAACCGTGGAGGTGTGTTAGAATATAAGTATTGTACCCTCAACTATTATCACAACTTCGGAGTTTTGGTACATTAGAAACAGAGTGTAAAATAGAAAGATTCAGTAGCAATTATGGAGGAGAGAATGAAGAAATAAGAGCACCACTGAACTGTGTGTTCATTCTAAATTATGGGACTAGTCCAATCTCCTGAATTACATAAATCTAGCACAAGTTTGATGTTGTTCACTGTTAAACGATCACTAACAAAATGTAATGCAAAATCATGTTAATGTTCAACTGTCCTGATCCGAGTATACAAAAAAAAATATAGGTAGATTAGTTCCGTAACTTCCGTATGATCATATGAGAAATTCAAGGCTATAATTGGAATCTAGGGTTTGAATGCATAAATATATGTCTGCAGGTTGTTTATTGGATGGTGGCTCCAGCCCTACTAAGCAAAGGACTAACAACGACGGTGATGACAGTCTTACTGATTATGTTCCTCTTGCAATACATACCGAAGATCTACCACTCAGTCTGCTTCCTCCGTCGGCTGCAGAACCTACTAGGTTACATCTTTGGGACCATCTGGTGGGGAATTGCTCTCAACATGATAGCATATTTTGTTGCTTCCCATGTGAGTATATATAACCTTTACATTGATTTGTTTGCATTGACACTAATTGGAATCAACATTTACGTACACAGCTAAGGGTAAAAATGTGGCTAGATCAACTTGCATGTCGAGTATTAATCTAAACTCTGCGTTCTACCTAAAATGAATAACTACAAAGAATATGGAGCATTTTCATGTCATATCAGCATATACTTGAGAAATCTCTTTTGAACACAATTCTAAATACATGTTTTCCTAATTAAAGTTTAACCAACTGCAAATTGCCGATACAATATTGAATCTTCATTTTGAATAAGGAGTAGGATGCATTAGGTAGTCAAAATTCAACACAAGGCTAACTCTGATATGATCATCACAAGGCTGACTCTGATATGATCATCAGAATCTAAAAGCTGAGGCTTATAATGGCCCATATATGAACTTCAAAAGAACGTCAGAATTTTTTATTTTTTATTTTTATTTTTATTTTTATTTTTTTTGGGTTAAAGAATCGTCAGGATTTTACCTACTGGAGGCTTGGTGTTTACATACTTAAAATGAGGACATAAAAAGGCAATCTTAGTTGTTAATTTGGCAAAGAAGATACTCTTAACATAGCTAAGTGAAGAATTTGTGATCAATTGGATTTGTTATAGTTGCTGCAGTGAAACTCTTCATAATAGATGTGAAGATTCATGAACAATACTCTGGTCCATGTTTTATCTTTCCACAATCAAAATAACTATGAAAGATAATTTTTTTTATATACTGTAAATTCATATAGATTCAATGTACACCCAATCCATCACTCATAATGCAAGAACTCGACAGGCAGCAGGTGCATGCTGGTATCTGCTAGGGCTCCAGAGGGCTACAAAGTGTCTAAAAGAGCAGTGCATGGCGACGAATGGATGTGATCTAGGCACAATAGCATGTGTTAATCCCATATACTACGGGTCAACCATAGCCATGAACGAAAGCAACAGGCTAGCTTGGGCTAACAACACAAACACAAAGGCTATGTGCCTCGACAGCAGTGCCAATTACGAATATGGAGCTTACAAATGGACAGTTGATCTGGTCACAAACCCTAGCCGATTGGAGAAGATACTCTTCCCCATCTTTTGGGGTCTCATGACTCTAAGGCAAGCTTCTTCTCCCTTTTCCTCTTATATTTTTTTTGTTTGTCTAATGGTGGGTAGAATGCCCCCCGCGTTTAATTAAAAAGAATTTAACAAAACATACAACCAAAAATAAGGCTGTTGAAGTTCAGATCCCAACAGGCTGGGTAATGGAACTCATACACCCTAACCAACAAACAAAAAATACAGCGAAATATAGTCCTACTGATCGGCCGACCTTGCCAGAGCTAATTTCTCGTGCCAATTTGGGCTCACTCTCTCACTCAGATCCTCGTTTGTACACCGTTTATCTTCTCCATCTATCACACGATCTCCTCCGTCGCTCCCAAAAGTGACCCAAACGACAAGTGTAAGCACCATATGAAAGACACCGCAGACACTCCACCAATCTGACAACTCCATGTCCAGATTGAGTCATCGTTCTCATCTCCTGCTTAACCCTCGTTGACTTTCACCACCTATTCGCAACGATGGCAGACGTCGCACCTGACCCTTGCGAGTCCCTTGACATGAGAGAAACTAAAGGCACTCCTCACTTTGACCATACAAGGTCAAAGTAGAGCCCAAACTATAAAATTGTCTGACAACCGTCGCCCACACCAACTAGAGTACATTTCATTGCTAATTGTGAATCAGTTGTAATTTGAATATTAGGGACGAGTTTGGATCTTAGAAGTCCTCACCGTTCACTCGAATTTCAAAACTCGACTTGAAATTCAAATCTCCCTCCTACGACAGCACTTCCCAGATCAAAATCGAATTTCAAAACCAATTTTTGCAATTCGAAAATCTCCTTCCCTCTACTCTTTCACCGACCTCCCCCACATGCCTCCATGGCAGTCGAGACTACCTCAAGTTCACTGATGCAACCCGACGCTGTTACTTGGCAGCACTCCCACTGCAAGCCCTGACGCAACCAACTCGAGCCCCGACTGTGAGTGCATCGCCATCCCCGATGACGCCAGCGCTAGTCAGCAACTCCCACACCCACGACCAAGATCGGCTCTGCCAAATGATCGCCTCCAGCACTGAATGATCGCCACGAGCCCCGACCGATCGCCACGAACCCCGAATGATCACCTCCCGCACTGCCAGGCTGTCCCTGCCATCCCCGATCACTGCCAGCGCTGCCCTAGGCGCACTCGAGCCTCCAATCGTCGCCAACCCTGGTCGCGCCCCACTCTAACACCGGAGTTTTCTCCCCACTGCTGGCCACAACCACCAGACCTCCTCCATCCCGCCTCGCGGGAGAAGGTCAGCGCCCATCGAACATACTTAGCCACCAAAGTAAGGATTTGGAGAGACAAGAAGAGGGTTAGAGATGATGAGATCTGGAAGAGAGAAGAAGGGAGCGGGGGAAGGGGCGACGCAACCCTAGCACCCCCCCCCCCCCCCCCCCCCCCCCCAAACTCATATCTAGGGTTAGGGTTTTAAGTTTTTTGGGTTTTGGGGGAGAGCTTCTCTCTTTAGAATTTCAAGAGATAGAAGCTAAAAAAACTCCCATTTTCCTCTTATGACGTAAATATCGGGAGAAATTTTCTCATTATGTTAATTTGGTGGCAAGTTTAAAGCTTGTGACTTCTCGATGTGTAACGCCCCCAAACCAAGGGCAACTATTCCAACTATATAGTACTTATAGAATCTCATGGATATAAAATTCATCAATAAAAAGTAACTCAAATGGCTTAAAAAGGTATTTAATTGATTACAAAAGAAAATAACTAAAATTCTTTAAGAAATGAGACTCCTTAAAACTTCGATAAAATAATTTAAAACAATTTTAGAAATACAATTAATCAGCTGTCACGCCCCGCTTTCCAAAATATGGGAATACGAGTCCGTGACTGAGGCCCAGCAAATTATGCGAATACACCATTTATAAGCTGTACATGTAACTCAACGACAAGATAACAACAAAATCACGCAGGCATGTAAAATCATAATAGGATAACAAAAGTATATGACATAGTCCATAACATAACCAACAGCTGAAAAAATACAAGTTACGGGTCAAACATGCCCGGATTACAATAAAGAGTAGCATGAATAAAACATGATTAAAGAGAACATGAAAATAAATAAGACTAAAATACTTGATCAGCAACGCCTTCGGCTAATTCTCTATCCGGACCTGCAAGTACATTAATACAAAAAGAAGAAACAAGAAGATATCCGTTAATGCAAGTCACAGGCCGCAAGTGGTACAAGCTAACGGGACAAGTATAAAACGAAACAAGAAGCAAGAAAAATATCATGGAGTCAAAAATTATATAATAGGAGAAATACAACATGTAAACAAGATCATGAATAAGACATCATGAAATAAGTGGCATGTAAACAAGTAATCAAGTAAACAAGTCAACATGAACATGTACATGTAATTGGATCATGCAAGTGTATGTATTAATCTTATGTCTTTTATTAATTCTATCTAGGTAGCACTTCATGCATCCATATTTTTACTACATGGTTGCTACATACAATCAGTTATGTTTAGGCCTAGTGGTAAATTTTATAGGTCACGTACTCAGAAAAAACATGTCAATTGTATCTTGTTCGAGATACGTGTAATGTGGAACATGTAGAGTGTAAACTTGTAGCGTAAAACATGTAAACTAGTAATCATGTAATGGATTCTAGAGGTAGCCCCCGTAGATTCTAGAGGTGGCCCCCGTCAATCCCTGACGTGGTACTTAGTTCTACGTGACACTTAGTTCCATATAACTTGTAATTATGGAAAACACGGACCCCCTTCCGAGTACACTTACCTATATTGCTATATTATCCACTACTATGGTCTTTCTCTTAAACCCCGGCTTATCACTTTTATTAATTTTAATCAACAATAACAGATATCATATTTAACTATTATCACGGGTAAAACAATCATGTACATAATCATATATAATCCTAAGAGTACATATATGTGTATTAATCATATTCATGTAATGCATGTGGCAACAAGGTATTCGCGATCATGTACGAATACGGAATCAACGGGTTATGTATAGCAACAGATTTCAATTCGACTGATAAATACGAATTGGATAGTCAAGGAATGTACTTGCGGTATTTTTCAAAGAAAGCTTGTACGAGAACAAACGAGTTGTACAAGAGAATACTTGCCTGAGAGACGATGCTGATACCGATACAAGAATAACGGGATTAGAATCCCGGGCAGCAAAGCAAAACACAGCCGGGACACCAATCAGCAAAATAGTAAAGCTTAGATCGAATTTCCCACACAAAACACCAAACAACAACAAGATGACCCAGTCCCTTCTCCAAACAGCAAACACCTCAACCCAAACTCCTACTCCACAACACCAAACACCAATACAAACCAACACCCCAACAAACTAATCCGATAACCCAACTCCAAACAGCAAACTCCAAAACTCCGATCGGATCCCCCGCACGACACCAAACAGTAACAAAACACACACCCCTGCTCCCCTTCTTCCCAAAATATGCCAGGGAGAGAGAGAGAATGCGATGGAAGAGTGGGTGGCGACGGGGAGCGACAGCGGGAGTGAGCCGGTGGCAGTGGTCAGTGATGCGACGATGAGGAAGAGAGGGAAGAGCAGCGAACGGGGAAGGGGACGGAGGACGAGAACGGGACGGCGATGGTTCGAGTGGGAAGCGCTCGAAGGCGGAGGAGAGGTTGGCGATCGGCGATGGCTGTCGCGACTGAGTTGAGCGGAAGGCTCGAGCGAAAGGAGGAAGAAGGCGATTGCGGCAGATGTGGCGGCGCTCCGACGAGGAGGGTGAGAGTGCTCGACTGTGGCGAAGCAATGGCGACGCTTCGATGGGGGTGACGACTGCGGCGGAGTCGCGAGGTCGGGGTGACAGTGGGTTGGAGATGGCCAGGTGCTCGGGTTCGAGAGGAAGACGAAGGGGAAAATGGGTTTCTCAGTTTTTGGTTTTCGGAACAGAGGGTGGAGAGAGAGTACAGGGAGAGAGGGAGACGGGAGAGAGAGAAACAGAGGGGTTTTTTTTTAGTATAAAATAATATTATAATATAATAATTGTAATAATGGGCAGAGTAATGTGACAACGGAATTTTTTTCCAAAACGCCCCATTTTTGTAAAGTTTTTTCCAAACCGACCTACTTTTTTTTTTAATTCCCAAAACGTCCCACTCGGTCTCTCAAAGACCGAGTCTAGTGCAAATAGACTCGGTCTTTGAAAGACCGAGTCTTGCGCTTTGAAAAATCAAAGAGCAAGACTCGGTCTTTCAAAGACCGAGTCTATTTGCACTAGACTCGGTCTTTGAGAGACCGAGTCTTGACTCTGCGCGTACTTGAAAGCGCAGATCCGCTTTCTTTCTTCTTCTTCTTCTCGACTTTAACCTATTCTATTTCTCTAACCCATCTTCCTAAATCTAGGGCGACCTCCTACCCACAAAATCTAATCTTAATCTAAATATATACACCAATATCTTCCTAACCCTCTAACCATCTCCACTGTAACAACCCAAAACCCTTATTTTGAAAGATCCATTTTTCTGATTTTTGCTAAATTTGGAGCGGATCGCAACTTCAACTCTTTTAACGAAATCTATACAGCTCTGTTCTTGACGCTTGTGAAGGTATGATGAATATTGGCCTTTAATTTTCTGAAATTTGGTATAGATTTTGTTTGCGTTTAGATAATAACTCGCATATTTTAATAAATATACCTAGGTATGGATCTTGAGATTCCTATTTGGTTATACTTTGGTGGTGAAATTATTCTTGATCCAAAGATTGGTAGTAGTTATAGTCATTTGGAACCGGAAATAGTTTGGGTACCTCGTACCATTACATTTGAAGAACTAGTTGAGAAAATTTATGAAGTTACTAATTGGGATAGGAATGAATGGAATGCGAAAATTTTAGCTCGATACGCAGCAGGAAGAGGAGGTGTTCAGTATTTTATGACAGTGCCCGTACCTACTGATAATGCGCTGAAGTCATTGATTGCTAGGACATTTGATCCGAATTGTGCTTGGTCTGTATTAGAGTTATATATTCAGCAAATTCGAGTTGTAAATGCTCAGCCCCATGATATCCCCAGTGCAAGCTTCATACGGGTAGTACCTACACAGCAGTCGAGGCCTAACCCCGATCAATCTTCACAACCAAATCCGGTATCCTCACAAGAGAACACCTTCACAAATACAACAATTCCAGATTCTGTAAATGTTGAGCTGCCACGCCAACCAAGCCCCGTTCCTGACTCTGTTCCAAATGACAGTATGTTTGAACTCTTTCAAAATGCAGTGATTAACAACAGCTTATTAGATGATGATGAAGAAGAGGAAGAAACAGACGATGATGAAAGTCTAAAAAGTGATGATGGAGAAGAAGAAGATGATGTAGCTAATGTAAATCCTTCGAACAATAGTTCGAATGAAGTGAGAGCTACTGATAGGTATGCTAATGTTAACGCTCATGTTACGGAGGAGATGGCTGAAGCTGCTTGATGCTGTTTATTTCTGAGACACGTGTGGAAGCACCAGGTGTGAGTTCGAACTCAATTTGTATTGAAGGAGATTGCCGCTCGTCTGCCGACCTTCAGTTGACCTTCTGGGGCCTACGACGAGCTCGGAAAGACGTTGAAGGTTGGGCTCGGATCGGAAGGGTCGGATCCGAGGTCTTGTGTACCTGCAGACGGTCCTGAAACACCGGGGTTTGTCCCGGTGGCGGACCCTCCGACGCTCTAGTCAGTCTCTGTGAGAGAGTAACAATAACTAGGTATATTTAAGTGGCAAAAGATTGATTACCTCAAAAAGGTGGGTGTGGGTCTAGTATTTATAGAGAATCCCAACCGGGTTTGGTTCCACTTGAGGGCCGGGTTTGGATCCGAAAGCCCATGGGCCTGACGTGGCAGAAGGCCCAGGGGGTTTAGGGCGGACGTGGCGATACCAGGAGTGGTATAGGGCTGACGTGGCGAAACCCTTGGCGGTATTTGGAGCTGACGTGGCCCATCGTGAGCCCTCTGTGCCTCTGGGGGGAATCGGAGGGCCTAGGCTGCGCCAGGTCATCCTTCTGCCCCGCCAGAGAGGGGGGACGGCCTGAGGGACTGCTCCGGATCGGACTCCGGGGGATGCTGAGGCTCGCCAGTACGAGGAGGCCGGCACTGTGAGGGCAAACACGAGGTTCGGCGCCGACCCTGAAGTGGTCCGGAGCCGAACCAGGTTGTTATTTTTGCTTTTCTGAGTAGGAATTGTATTGGGCCCTGGATGGGCCTCAGGCCATTTTTACACTGTCACACAAGCCCCCCACTCTTGCAGGGGGTGCGGGAGCTAGCCGTGGAGGAGTGCTCATGGTTGTAGAAAAATGGGATGGTGAGTCATTGGATCTTCGTGAGAAGAGTACCCTGGTGCCAGACCCGACCCCGAGCCGGTCGAGGGATTATGGGCCAACAAGGGGGGTGGCGAGCCGTTGGCCTTCCTGAGAAGACCACCCTGGTGCCAGACCTGACCTCGAGCTTGGCGAGGGATTACTGGAAGGCAAGGGCGATGGCGAGCCGTGAAGCCTTCCTGAGAAGACTCCCCTGGTGCCGGACCCGACCTCGAGCTGATCGAGGGATTATGGGCCAACAAGGGGGGTGGCGAGCCGTTGGCCTTCCTGAGAAGACCTCCCTGGTGCCAGACCTGACCTCGAGCTTGGCGAGGGATTACTGGAAGGCAAGGGCGATGGCGAGCCGTGAAGCCTTCCTGAGAAGACTCCCCTGGTGCCGGACCCGACCTCGAGCTGATCGAGGGATTTATGGGCCAACAAGGGGGGGTGGCGAGCCGTTGGCCTTCCTGAGAAGACCTCCCTGGTGCCAGACCTGACCTCGAGCTTGGCGAGGGATTACTGGAAGGCAAGGGCGATGGCGAGCCGTGAAGCCTTCCTGAGAAGACTCCCCTGGTGCCGGACCCGACCTCGAGCTGATCGAGGGATTATGGGCCAACAAGGGGGGTGGCGAGCCGTTGGCCTTCCTGAGAAGACCTCCCTGGTGCCAGACCTGACCTCGAGCTTGGCGAGGGATTACTGGAAGGCAAGGGCGATGGCGAGCCGTGAAGCCTTCCTGAGAAGACTCCCCTGGTTCTGGACCCGACCTCGAGCTGATCGAGGGATTATGGGCCAACAAGGGGGGTGGCGAGCCGTTGGCCTTCCTGAGAAGACCTCCCTGGTGCCAGACCTGACCTCGAGCTTGGCGAGGGATTACTGGAAGGCAAGGGCGATGGCGAGCCGTGAAGCCTTCCTGAGAAGACTACCCTGGTGCTAGACCTGACCCCGAGCTGGCCGAGGGATTTCGGGCTAACAAGGGGGATGGCGATCGGTTGGCGCCCCAGAGTGATTGAGCGGGGATATCCCACCATTCGTGTGGAGTATTGAAGGCTCTCCGAGAATGGTGTGATGGTCCAATTTCCTAGGGGCATTTAATGGCGCCGCCTAATAAATATAGATGGTGCATGGTTTTCCGTTGATTGACCTTCCCTGCGCCTCAACGGTTAGTCCCTGGGGGAGGTTATAAATACCTCTCCCCTCCATTGTAGGTATGATCAAAACAGGGGTGGCCCATTGGCTCTCAGAGGTGTCTGCTTCGGCGGACGCCTGTCTTTGGCTGATATTTTCGACCCTAGCAGCGTCGGAGAGGTGGTTACTCTGCCGCCCTAATCTTCTCTTGGATCTGATGGACCTTGATATGGTGGCCAGATCTACGGGGGATCAGGGCGAGAGGGGTGACGGCCGAGATCCGTGCTGTGGGAAGAGGAGCTTCGGTTTAGTGGTGGTTTTGCCGTCTGGATCCCTTTTCGGGTCAGACTGCCCTGTCATGGAGGTTTGGCCCGGGAGAGATCCAGACGAAAAGACGCACCCACCGTATACCGGCTTTGGGGCTGAAGGGCCTCGAATGGGGGGGCCACCTCCCGTCGGGGGTCGGTCAGTCCGTCTTGATAGGGCTGTAGGCGATGGCAGTTTCTGTTCCACCCTCGAACAGTTCGGGGTTTCGGCTGCCGAGGCTGTAAGTCCCGGGCTGCTCGAGGGTGAGAGGGGAACTGGTCGGACGCTGGAGCCCAGGGCGTCTGTCATATGACGGCGCCTTAAACTTAAAAAAAATGTTTTCTCCGTCGTGTATCCCACCCGACCCGACCCCAGAGTTAGGCCGTCAGTCTGGCGTCTGATGACGTCCCCCGCACAGGTTTCGAGAACGCGGCGCGATTTTCCAGGCGGCAGTTGTGCGTCAATCAGTGAACAGTAATCGCGGAAGTCGAGGAGCCGTTCTTCCCTTATATAAGTATTCCCCCTTTTTCCCTTTCGCCCACTTCAATCTTGCTGCTTCTTTCTTCAAAAAATCTCCCACCCCTTCAGCGATTGTTCTTGCAGTTTGCCGTACTCGGTTCGCCCTTCCGAAGCGGTCCCAGGTTAGTTTGGTAAGTTTGTTTTATCTTTAGGCACAGATGGATAGGGCTCAGTCCGGTTCGTCGGCGTCGTCGTCCAGGGGGGAAGTAAAGCCTGACTCTCCGTCGACGTCGTGGGAAGAGCCCATGCTCGAGGAGGGGTCGGTGCCCGTTGTGGGCCATACTGGCTCGGTTTCTTTGGAGGACTCAGTAGGTGAGGGGGAAGCGGTACACAAGTCGAGGGCGTCGCGTACTCGACGTCCCTTTGTGGTGGAGAGTAGTGGGTCGGAGGGAACCGGCGAGGGTTCGGACGGCATTCGCGTGCTGGAGCTGTCTTCCGATGAGGAGAGGGGCGAGGGTAATATAGTGAGGAGATCCACCGCTCAGGGTCGAGGACCGTCGGAGCGAGTTAAGAAGGAGAAGAGGGCCCCAGGAAAACCGGGGTCGAGGACCGGCGGTTCGAGCAAGGCGCCTGTTTTCCGTAATTTGATGACTGGTTCGCCTGTTCAGCCGAAGCATTTCCGTCAGTATCCCGACGATCTTTCTGACCAGGAGCTCTTCGGAGTGCAACCCTCTTCGCCGAGCCGGGGGAGGGTGATGATGGACGCGATCTCGACCGTTTTGGAGGGCGGGGATTTGGAGGTTCTGCAGCTGGCGTATCATATAGGGCCTGGTCACGAACTGCTGATGCCGAGCCCTACTCTGCGTCCCACCGATCCCTTATCAGCTTGGTACTGTGTCTTCCCAGTGGACGCTTTTATCTCTGGCCTGAGGTTGCCAATCCACCCGTTCATTAGGGACGTGTTGAACTGGGCCTCCTTGGCGCCCATGCAGTACGGGCCGAACTCTTGGAAGCAGATCATCTGCTTTATGCTGATGTGCGAGGAGCAGCAAGTACCCCTGCGGCTGAACGTGTTCCGTGCAATGTTGATGGTCAATCCGTCGGCCGAGGGTGTATACTATATCTCTCCCCGGAGTGGGGGGAAGGTCGTTCGCCACCACCCCGATTCCATCAAGGGATGGAAGGAGAAGTATTTGGTGATCCGGAGTGAAGAGCCATGGGACATTCCTACTCGATGGAACCACTCCAAGCCGAGCCACCCACCGCCGAGGCAGGGGGATCTGTCGGCAGATGAATGGGGGTTTGTCGAGCGTCTCCGCCAGTCACCTAGTATTGATTGGACGGAGGTGACGGAGACCACTCTGGCGAGCGCTGGACTGAGCCCAGCTGTTATGCGTATGTAGTTGTTCCTTTCCTCTGGGTCCTTTCTTGCTTTCTTGCTCATTGCTCTTAATGGTTTTTTCTGCATGTATGGATGAGGCATCGATCCAGGCAAGGCGGCTGGCCATGAAGAAGGAAAACGCCGAGAAGAAGAAGGCGGAGGCGGCGAAGAGGTCGAGGGAGCTGCCCCTTGTTATCTCGGAAGTTCAACTCGAGCCGAGGACCAAGAGGGGTCGCTCCGAGACGAGCAAGGGCGTGGCTTCTTCGAAGGGTCAGGGCCGAGCAGGGGCCCCTGTTCTCGACAAGGGGAAAGGTCCCTGGGTCGAGGCCGAGGAAGAGGATCCGGTGGTGGAGCTGTTGCGGCAGCAGTGGGCTCCTGACTGGTCGGTTCTGATGGGGGACCGCCTGACAGAGGAGGCCCAAGCCGTCGAAGTGGTGGAAAAGCTGGCGACCCCTCGCGATCGCAAGGCGATGGAGGGCGAGCCCGTAGAGGCGGCGTTCGCCCGCCTGGCACAGGCCACTGTGCAGGTAAGTCTGTCGACTCTGTCCCTCTTTGTTGATTTACGTGCCGAGGCCTCATCTTTGTCTGCCGTTGGTTGTAGGCTTGTATACAGGGGGCCAACATCAAGAACCTGTACGAGGCGTCCCTGGCTCAAGAGCGAGCTCGAGCGGAAAAGAGCGAGCTGGAGATGAAGGAGATGCGAATCGAACTCGAGGGTTCGCATAAGAGAGAGCAGCAGCTGGAGCTCCAGCTCAAGGCCAAGGATGTGGAGTGGGAGAAGAAGATGGCCTCCCTGAAGACGAAGTTCACCAAGGAGGCGAAGGAGGTGTTGCACACGGGCCAGCAGATGGTGATCGCGGCCCAGGACAAGAGCTATGAGAGGGCCCTCAGCCACGTGAGGCACTTCTTCCCGGCCCTCGATCTGTCCAATTTTGAGTATGATATGGAGATCGAGGGGACGTCGAAGACTCTGGGTGAAGCAGGGCCCGCCGTCGACCCCTCGGCCGACGCTCCCGTGGATCCGTCCGTCGGCGCGGAGGTGGGTCAATGAGTTGTGTAATTTTTGTCTTTCTTTTTCTCTCCCTCGATTGTGTTTGCCTCCCGCGGACTGGCCACCGCATTTGTAAGAAACACTTGGATTTATAGTGGCAAGAAAAGTTTTTTGACTGGCCGGTTGGTTTGACCTCGGACATTTCTGAATCTTCTTGAGAATGTGTGTTGAGTTGGTTGGTTATCTTGTAGGTCGCGGCTCTCCTCCCTGAAGGGGACTCCCGTAGTTTCTATGTGGCGCGACTCCGGAGTAAGGTTAAGGTCCTGGAAGCCGCGCTGGCTCGTCACCGAAGGGGGGCTCGGGACACTGATGAAGCTTGTAACTTTTATCGGAATAAGTTCGCCGTCTTGAGTGCGGAGGCGCGCCGATTGAGAAGAGTGATGTGGGATCGGGAGCTCGGCGGGACGGACATTAGACGAGCCGGGCTAAGTACCTTGGAGCCGAGGTCCTCTCCTGGGGGGTTACCTCGCGACGTCTTTGTGGAGAAGGAGATGGAGATGCCTCGTTACAAGGCGATGTTGGGAGCCTCGTTCTCTTCCTCCTTGGGTCGACAGGCGGAGGGGGTTCCCTCTGCGTTGCTGCTGTTGCAGTGGGCGCGACCGGATGACGCCCAGAGTTCGGTGGCTGGACCGTCGATTGTGGCTGAGGCTAAGGAGTATCACAATGAGGGGAGGGGCCCCTAGTTGCTTGGTCGAAGTACTCTTTGTCCCTCGTTGGGCCCGGGGGGCCCTGATCTACCTGATTTGAGAAGAGTGGAGCGGTCTTGTAACGGTCTTTGTTTTTCTTTCGTTTTATTTTTTCTCTTTGGAACGAAAAATAAAGGGGTATGAAAGAAGAATCCTTTTCCCTCCTTGCTCCGGCCAGCGATGCGGTACGAAATGTCGGAGGCAAGGTCTGGCTCCATCGTTCCGCGAGGGATCGAAGTGGGGCCTTAGGAAGGACCTTCGGTCCGGACTCGTATTGAGATTATCGAGACATTTGGGGTTCGGATAAAAAGGCATATTTTTAGTATAAGGTAGGGAGGGCCGCTAAGGCAGCCCTTTACAAACGAGGGTTTACACCAAAAAAAAAGATTTACATATAGCCGGGCCATAGTCTATGCTCGTCCGGCGTCGAGGGGGAACACACCTCCACCGACGGTGGTCATGTAGCATGATCGCGCTGCTTCTTGGCTGCCTCGGACGATGCCGACTCCTTGAGGGGTGGGGAACTTGAGCTTCAGATGGTAAGCCGAAGGCACCGCTTGTAGGGAGCATAGTCCAGGCCGGCCAAGTATGGCGTTGTAGGCCGCCTTGACGTTGACCACCATGAAGTCCATGGATTCGGTCCTCTTGACAGGAGTCGACCCGGCGGTAACGTCGAGGGTAACAATCCCTTCTATTACGACAGGGACGCCTGAGAACCCGTGCAGGGTGTACCCAGCTGGCTTGAGTTTTCCTCGGGGTAACCTGAGATTTTCGAAGGCTTCGAGGAAAAGAATATTCACCGAGCTACCGTTGTCGACGAGGATCCTGCGGACCTCACAATTAGCCATGTGGAGGTTGATGACGAGAGCATCGCAGTGGGGCAAGCGAACACCTTCAAGGTCTTCCCCTGAGAAGGAGACCGGCCTTGATTGTAGTTTGGGCGAGGGGTTGTCTTTGACAGCGTTCACCTCTCGAAGGAAGGCTTTTTTGGAAGTGTTTGATTCGCCTCCCATCGGCCCTCCGTGGACACAGTGCAAGATGAAAGGGATATCCGCGGCTCCCTCGGAGTCGGGGTCCCGATTCTGGGACTGGTTTGGAGCAGGGTTCGGAGGCGATTGCCTCCGGTTCCTAGCGTCTCGCCGATCCCGTGGGCCTTCTCGGGTAAACTCTCGGAGGTATCCTCTGGAAATGAGTTCTTCAATTTCGTCTTTCAGGGCTCGGCATTGGTCGGTTTCGTGCCCGTGATCTCTGTGGAAGCGACAGTAAAAGCGCTGGTCTCGATTCTTGTTGTTATTAGATCGGGGGGGTAGTCGGACAATGCCCTTGTCTTCGATTTCCAAGAGGATGGCGGAGATGTTATGCGTCAGGGGAGTGTACCTCTCGAAGCGGGGGACTGGCGGGACCTTCTTTATGGCCCCCGGGTCCCTTGGAGCTTTCTTCGGTGGTTCGCCTTCCTCGGTCTTCCGCTTTCCTTTCCCGGTGGCATCCCTGGCATCTTCGGGGTTAAGGGCCTCTTCTGCCCTAATGTATTTCTCGACCCTATTAAGGAGGTCGGGGAAGTCGACGGGGGGTCTCTTGGCCAGAGAGGCCTTCAGCTGTCCGAGGCGGACGTTGTGTCGGAATGCCGCTGAAGCGACGCCTGGGTCGAGGGAGGAGACCGACCTTGCCTCAGCGGTAAATCTCCGGACGAACACTCTGAGTGATTCCCCCTCTATCTGTTTGAGCCCAAGTAATGAGGCGCTGGTCCTTTCGGCCTTCCGGCTAGTGACAAAATGGGCAAGAAAATTGCCCTCGAGTTGGTCGAAGGAGTAAATGGAGCCGGGGGCGAGTTTCGAGAACCACTCGCGAGCAGGACCCCGAAGGGTGGCGGGGAAGGCTCGGCAGAGCAGGGGATCCGAGGCGCTGTGAATCATCATGAGGGTTTTGAAACCCTCCATGTGATCAGCAGGATCTCCCTCGCCGTCGTAGGTCTCGAATTGAGGGGGTCGGAAATTCCGGGGTATTTCCGCTTGGAGGATGGGGGCGGAGAAGGGTGGACGGACAGGTCTGTACCCCTGAGCCATTCTTTGGCCGCCGTCCCTTATGTGATCGAGGCGGTCCTCCATTTCTTGTAGGCGTCTTAGGAGTACGTCATCGTCTTCCGGCTGGATCGTTGAAGGGCGGGACGCGCTGGCTTCGGCGTCCGACCCCGTTTGTGAATGGAGGGTTTCTTCCCTGGGGGCCCGTCGGAGGGCTCCCAGCATTTCTTTTCGGAAGTCTTGGAATTCCTTATGAGTGACGGGGGCTCTTTCGGCCCGGTTTGGTTGGTCCGAGGGTTGTCTTCCGACTCGGCTGAGCGCGGGTCTGCGTACCTCGGACGGTGGCCTCGGGCGGTTCGGGGCCGGGTTGGAAGCGGCCCTTCTCCTGCTGCGGGTAATCTTGCGGTTGAGGATTATTCCCCGGAGGTCGGGCTGGGCTGGCCGGCCGACGCTCCCTTGGGACTCCCGAGAGGGAGCCTTGTGTTTCGACGGGCGTGGCCTGGCTTTATTGGTGGGTGGGGGCGGGTCCCGTTGGTTGACGGAGGAAGCAGCCCCCTTGCCTTTGGAGGCCATGAGGATTCGGCTGTCGATGGCCTTTGAGGGCCTGGGTCGGATCGGCTTCTGGAGCAGCGTTCCCACAGACGGCGCCAACCTGATGCTGTTTATTTCTGAGACACGTGTGGAAGCACCAGGTGTGAGTTCGAACTCAATTTGTATTGAAGGAGATTGCCGCTCGTCTGCCGACCTTCAGTTGACCTTCTGGGGCCTACGACGAGCTCGGAAAGACGTTGAAGGTTGGGCTCGGATCGGAAGGGTCGGATCCGAGGTCTTGTGTACCTGCAGACGGTCCTGAAACACCGGGGTTTGACCCGGTGGCGGACCCTCCGACGCTCTAGTCAGTCTCTGTGAGAGAGTAGCAATAACTAGGTATATTTAAGTGGCAAAAGATTGATTACCTCAAAAAGGTGGGTGTGGGTCTAGTATTTATAGAGAATCCCAACCGGGTTTGGTTCCACTTGAGGGCCGGGTTTGGATCCGAAAGCCCATGGGCCTGACGTGGCAGAAGGCCCAGGGGGTTTAGGGCGGACGTGGCGATACCAGGAGTGGTATAGGGCTGACGTGGCGAAACCCTTGGCGGTATTTGGAGCTGACGTGGCCCATCGTGAGCCCTCTGTGCCTCTGGGGAGAATCGGAGGGCCTAGGCTGCGCCAGGTCATCCTTCTGCCCCGCCAGAGAGGGGGGACGGCCTGAGGGACTGCTCCGGATCGGACTCCGGGGGATGCTGAGGCTCGCCAGTACGAGGAGGCCGGCACTGTGAGGGCAAACACGAGGTTCGGCGCCGACCCTGAAGTGGTCCGGAGCCGAACCAGGTTGTTATTTTTGCTTTTCTGAGTAGGAATTGTATTGGGCCCTGGATGGGCCTCAGGCCATTTTTACACTGTCACACTGCTAGAGTACCCCCATTTCCACAAGAGTCTTCTGGTTCATCCAATGTAGACGAATTTTACGTTGGACAGGAGTTTGTTAGTAAAGACTCCCTTCTACATGCTGTGAAGGTGTATTCTATCAAGAAACATCGTGAATTTGTCACATTGAAAACATCACCGTCACTATACACTGTTAAATGTAAAATGGCACCTAGAAAACGTACAATAGAGGAGATCGTACAAGGTCCCCCAGGAGTAAGTGATGGTGGATGCCCTTGGAGATTACGAGCTATCGTTCCAAAAGGAGGGAGAAATTTTGTGGTGAAGAAGATAGTCGGCCCGCATACTTGTACGAATCCCACGTTGAATCAAGACCACTGCAAAATTGATGCTAACCTTGTTAGTAATTTGATTATGGGTGTGGTGAAGAAGGATATTGCTGTATCACCGGGGGCAATTATTGAGATTGTGAAAATAGAATATAATTATCAGATTTCATATAAGAAAGCTTGGAAAGCAAAACAAAAGGCAATTGAGAGGTTGTACGGTACCTTCGAAGAAGCATACACGAAGTTGCCTTTTCTACTAACAGCAATTCAAGCAGCAAATCCAGGTACTGTTGTCCACTGGGACAAATTTGAGTCTAGCCCCAGCGAGGAAACATTCAAGGGAGTATTTTGGGCATTTGGTCCTTCGATTGAAGGTTTCAAGTCTTGCAGACCGGTTATTAGTGTAGATGGAACTCACTTGTACGGTAAGTACAAGGGTTGTTTGCTAATTGCTGTTTCCCCGGATGCGAATGGTTGCTTATTTCCTTTTGCATTTGCATTGGTTGATGGAGAGAGTATAAACACGTGGACTTGGTTTATGACTTGCGTCCGGCATTATGTCACCGATCGCACTGAGTTGTGTGTTATCTCGGATCGTCATGCTGGTATATTGTCTGCTATGGATTTGCAAAACGGTGCTTGGAACGAACCGAATGGATTTCATCGTTATTGCATGCGTCATTTTGCCACAAATTTTTTTAGTAAATTTGGTAGCAATGCATTGCGCAAGAAGGCCAAAAGTATAGCTTGTCAACACCAACCCAAAAAGTTCATGGCCAAACTCGCCGAACTTGAAACCGTCAATGTCGAGGCGGCTAACTGGTTGAAAGAGAAACCGGTTCAGAAATGGGCACTTTATGCAGATGAAGGTCGACGATATGGAATGATGACTACGAACCTGTCAGAATGCTTCAATTCAGTACTGAAAGGAGTCCGTAGTTTACCAGTAACTGCAATTATTGAGACGATTTTTTTACGTCTCAACTCTTACTTTACTACTCGTCGACAGGAAGCTAATAAGCTATTATGTGAAGGGAAAATTTTTGCTAAACGAGTACAAGATTTAATTGATATTCGCCGTGAAAGAGCAAATCAACATGTGGTTACAATGTTTCATCATCAGCCTGGAATTTTTTTCGTCAAAACTGGTATACGCATGGTAAATGGAGAACGGAAGGGTGGGAACTTGCACACCGTGAATTTGGGTACGAAAACATGCACATGTATGAAGTTTCATCTATATCATATTCCCTGTTCTCATGTATTAGCAGCCTGTGCTTATCGTGCAATCGATCACAAGCCTTATGTTGATAAATTTTACCTTATCACGTCATTAGCACAAACTTGGGCTCCTGTGTTCAATCCTATTCTAGATGAAGCATATTGGCCTACTATCGACGGTCCACGACTTGTACCAGATTCTAGTTTGCGACGTTCACGGAAAGGCCGGCCTAAATCCACGAGAATACGCAACGATATGGATGTGAGAGATAGTTCTAGTAGGGGTACAAGAATGAAATGTTCAAGATGCGGCTTGGAAGGACACAACAAGCGTCGATGTACTAACAGAGCATCACAAAACAATTAAAATTTGAATTTGTGCTTCCTATTGTGTTTGTAATATTTATTTCGAACTGAGCAATGTTGTTGCGAAGATAGTTGTTTGTGAAGATAGTTGTTTGTGTGTGAAGATGTGTTTGTTTGTTTGTGCTTCTTACAAGCGTGGATGTGTTTGTTTGTGAAGATTGTTGTTGAGAAGTTCAAGTTGCGATGTTTATTTGTGGCTTTATGTTGAGTTTTTTTATGAAGTTGGATGTGGTGTGGCTGTATGTTGAGTTTCTTTGTGAAGTTGGATGTGTTCATATGGCTGTTTGAAAGAAGCTTGTAAAATTTGTTTGCAAGAAGCTTGTGAAATTTGTTTGCAAGAAGCTTGTTTGAAAGAAGTTGGTTGTGTTCATATGGCTGTTTGAAAAGAAATTTGTTTGAAAGAAATTGGATGTGTTCATATGGCTGTTTGAAAAGAAATTTGTTTGAAAGAAATTGGATGTGTTCATATGGCTGTTTGAAAGAAGCTTCTGAAGCTTGTTTGAAAGAAGCTTGTGAAATTTGTTGATAAGAATAGACTCAGCATATGGCTGATACAAAAAAAAATACACAGCTTGAAGGGTCGGTCTTCCAAAGACCGAGCTTAATATTATTAGACTCGGTCTTTGGAAGACCGAGTCTTGAAGCTGATAGCAAAGTTTTGCAATCAGAGTCTTGAAGCTGATAGCAAAGTTTTGCAATCAGCTTCAAGACTCGGTCTTCCAAAGACCGAGTCTAGTAATATTGAGCTCGGTCTTTGGAAGACCGACTGTTGACTATCTCTCACTTCCAGAAACCAAGCGAGCCTCTGTAAGTGATTGAACACAACAGTCGGTCTTTCAAAGACCGAGTTCAATATTACTAGACTCGGTCTTTGAAAGACCGAGTCTTCAATCTCTGAAATTTTTGCTGAAGACTCGGTCTTTCAAAGACCGAGTCTACTTATATTGAACTCGGTCTTCGAAAGACCGACTGTTGTGTTCAATCACTTACAGAGACTCGTTTGGTTTCTGGAAGTGAGAGATAGTCAACAGTCGGTCTTCCAAAGACCGAGCTCAATATTACTAGACTCGGTCTTTGGAAGACCGAGTCTTGAAGCTGATAGCAAAACTTTGCTATCAGCTTCAAGACTCGGTCTTCCAAAGACCGAGTCTAGTAATATTAAGCTCGGTCTTTGGAAGACCGACCCTTCAAGCTGTGTATTTTTTTTTGTATCAGCCATATGCTGAGTCTATTCTTATCAACAAATTTCACAAGCTTCTTTCAAACAAGCTTCAGAAGCTTCTTTCAAACAGCCATATGAACACATCCAATTTCTTTCAAACAAATTTCTTTCAAACAGCCATATGAACACATCCAACTTCTTTCAAACAAGCTTCTTGCAAACAAATTTCACAAGCTTCTTTCAAACTCAAACAAAATCAACATCACAGCCATACAGCCACACCACATCCAACTTCACAAAAAAACTCAACATAAAGCCACAACACATCCAAACTCAACATCCAAACTTCATAAATCAACACATCTGAACTTCACAAATAAACACAAGAAACAATCTTCAACTTCACAAATAAACATCTGAACTTCATAAATCAACACAAAAAGCACCACTCCAACATCACCACTCCAACTTCACAAGAAACAATCTTAATCACAAAATAAAGCCACACCACACCAATATCAACACTCCAACAAAATCACCACTCCAACTACCAATATCACCACTCCAACTAATTCCCAAAACTGAGCAATTTTAATAACTTCATCAACTACCAATATCACCACTCCAACAATCTCAACCACATCAACAATTTAAATAACTTCATCTCAAACAGAAGAACATTTCAAAAATACTACATTAACACAACTACAAGATCAGCTACCAAGTTAAAAAAATAAAAAAACTACATTAAAAAAAACTACATTAAAAAATACTACATTAAGAATACTACATTGAAAATACTACATTAAAAAAACTACAAAATCAAAATAATTAAAAATATTACATCAACTACCAAGTTAAAAAATTATTACAACAAACTAACGATATTAATAACATCACAAGTCAAGGGTCCGGTGTGAAGTAGTCTGGGGGTCTTCTGTGTCGTCTACGACGATGGGGAGTTGCCTGTGTCAGTGCAGACAACGGGATCTCCGGCTCTTCTTCAATCTCATCCCCAACGAGTTGTTCTTCATCATCCCTTTCAATATCAGGATCTGCTTCTTGTTCGTGTTCCGAATCACTTCGAGGTTGAGGTGGCGGCCTATGAACAGTTCTCTTTCGTCGTTGACCGGTACGACCGCCGGTTCGATGTGTGGGGGTCCTAAGTATCGCATCTAATGTTGCGCCCTCCCCCACAAGATCAGCTTGTGCACGGCAACACGATAACATCTCCCGTACAGTAACCTTCGTCTGATCGGCGATGTTGCTATTTAGCATATGAGCACATTTCTTGGCAAGGGACCAAGTCTGGGTCAACTGAGAAACATGAAAGGTTGAATTAGATGCACATGAATATATAAAAACATATTGATATATAAATTTTGAAAATTTAAAACGAAACATTAAAACTTACAAAGCCACGAATAGCGGATCCCTTTGGTTGGTACATCGACAACCTCACTGAATGCTCATCTACTGGTTCGGTCCCTGGTCGACGTATCGGTACAACGACTCCAGCAGGAGCCTGCAACGGTGGGGAAATGAACCGTCTAGTGACTCTCTCGTACCAAGACAAGTACACACCATGCAAGGAGAGGTCAAAAGGTGGGGTGTCAACGATGATTTCTTCGAAACGGTTAATGTTCCATCTCTGAACGTACTCGAAGAAGCAAGTGGCCCAGTTGTGTCCCGGTGTACGGCCCATTCCAGTGATGTTATGCATCTCGGCATTGAATGGCACGGTAACTGGAATCCCCTGGTGCAGACCAAACTGCCGTAAGACCCTATCGGGGTAGTAGAACTCAACAACCCCAAAGTTGATTAGAGGTGCTTTCGTGAGCCACAAATTATGCCTGAACGTACAGATAGGTGGCAGTCGAATCAATCGCTCCTCTGTGTACGGGGTCCACACCACACAGTCAGCGGCCAACCTGTCCAACTCGTCGCGGTAGTATGTCAAGCACCTGTTTGGGTTGGCCGTCCATGTCAGTTTTCCTGTCCAATACACACCAATCGGAGGTAGCATGTCTATATCTTCAGGAAGAACTCTCCAATGTTGGGACTGGATCCGTACTACGGGCCGACCTACGTGAATCCGTTCCCAACTCCATATCTGCAGTAAAATTAGAGGTCCATTCATCTGGTTCGAACCTATACTGCACAGACACAGACTCCGATACAGTGCCGATAGAATTGCACTGCCCCAACTGAAACGGCCGATCCTACCTATATCGGCGATTAGGGGCAAGAACATCAGTGCTACGGTATTCCCGGTCGAGTTTGGAAACAGGACCGTGCCGAATAGCGTTAGAACATATGCCCTAAAGTAGCACTCCACCTCCGCTGCAGTTGAAGCGTCATTCAATCTATCTTTGAACGTATCCTTCAACCACTTTAGGCGGATAAATTTCCCATTTATCGCGCCAGCTTCCACTTCAACCCCTAAGTACTCCTCCACTATATACACGGGATCGAAGTCCATCGATCCTGTCACTGCCTCTCCATCGATTGGAAGCCCGGTTAGTATAGCAACGTCTTGTAAAGTCACCGTCATCTCCCCGACTGGCAGGTGAAATGAGTGTGTCTCGGGCCTCCATCGTTCAAGCAGTGCTTCGAGAAGTGGACGATCACACTTGATGGATGTCATCATGGAAATACCGTAGAACCCACAATCTCTAAGCATCTCGTGTATGCGTGGGTGCACAGGTAGCGGATGCCCAGTCCTAAAACGGCACTCCGTAGCCTCGCCGTTCCAAACATACTGCGATCGATGCATCGGCTGGAGAGTGAGAAGTGAAGGGTCGAGTGGTCCGGGGCCTACAGGAGGGATGTATGACGACGAAGGGCCCGCCTCATTTGGATTGAATTCAACCTACATAACAATAACATTTACATCAGTAGACCGAAATATAATACAATTCTATTAGAATCAACATTTAATTACTTACATTAGTAGCATCGGTAGAAGCACGACCACGACCACGACCACGACCACGATCACGGCCACCGCGATTACGTGGAGGTCTACTACTTTCTCCTACCTCCATGTTACCCCTTGTGCGTGCCATTTACAATAGAGTACAAATCCTACAAGTTCAACAAAAATGTTATTAACTACACAAAAGCTAGATATAAAAACGAATTATATATAACAACAAAATTCTATTCAACAAGGAATTATATATAACACATACTATATGGAATTCTATACAAAATTGATTCAACAACAAAATTCTATTCAACAAGGTTTCAATAACTCTATCAACTCTTTCAACAAAATTCTATACAAAATTGAACTCTTTCAACTCAATATTTCTTTCAACTCTTTCAACAGAATTCTATTCATTCCAACTTCAACTCTTTCAACTCTTTCTTTTTGAAAATCAATAACTCAACAAAATTTGGGTATTAATACTAAAATTAACTCAACTAATTCTTCAACATATACAATCATCGTCAAAGTCTTTCCATGTAATATTATGCTTATATCATTATAAACACCATAATATTCCAGTTTTTTCCGACAGAATTAACACACCCAATGCATCCATCACCATCATCATTGAAACTCTAAATTTCTTCGCAAATGCATTGTGTGTATCAGTCTTACCAAATGCCTTGTGTGTCTGAATACTTTTCCTTGTTGGCCTCCAATTAAGTATCAGTCTGGTATATACCTTTTTTTTGGTTTTTTGTAAAAAGGCCTTAGCCCTGTGTGGCACATACTGATAGTTCAAATATCAGGAAGTGCTCACTATTTCTTTTTGAACATCAATTCAACTAATGCTAAGCATCAACACTAACTCTTTCATTTGGAACATCAATGCTAAGCAAAATTAACAGTGAAAATAACATCAATAAACTAATCTACTTTGTCAACAACAAATCAAATTCAACTAATGAACTTCACAATAGCATCAACACTAACACAAATTTTGCTTACGAAAAGCTTCAGAAATATACCTAACAAGTAGGAGAATCCGAACACGAAGACGAAATTGGCGAGAAGAGCAAGATCCTACAACCGAAATCTTCCAATTATGGGTATTTGGGGTTTAGGGTTTAAAGAAAGAATCGATTTTGGGGAAGAGGATTTTGTAAAATCGAAAATGAATTAAAGAGTAATTGGTTTTGGGAAGTTCAACATTCGATTAAGAGAGTAATCGAACGGAAAAGTAGGGATTGCGAGGGATTCGTTGAGGGAAAGAGCGAAAAGAAATAACAATCGAAAGTGAAGAAGAAGAAGAAAGAAGGGGATCTGCGGTTATAAAAACGCAGAGTCAAGACTCGGTCTCTCAAAGACCGAGTCTAGTGCAAATAGACTCGGTCTCTCAAAGACCGAGTCTAGTGCAAATAGACTCGGTCTTTGAAAGACCGAGTCTTGCTCTTTGATTTTTCAAAGCGCAAGACTCGGTCTTTCAAAGACCGAGTCTATTTGCACTAGACTTGGTCTTTGAGAGACCGAGTGGGGTGCTTTGGGAATTAAAAAAAAAGTAGGGCGGTTTGGGAAAAACTTTGCAAAAATGGGGCGTTTTGGGAAAAAATTCGTGACAACGTGGGGTAGTTTTGAGGTGGGGGTTATGGGGTTACGGGAAGAGTGGGGGAATATGAGGGGATTTGTATACAATCAATGATTGAGCTTATAAAAATATATATGAGTACTGGGTTGGATTTGGGCTTGGTTTATGGGCTCAAAGCAATTTAATCAACTAGTTATAGGATTGGGCTTCAAAACATTTAAATATTAAACAGTTGAATAATTAAATATTGGGCTTCATAAAAGTAGCTTGTATAATATAATAAATTAAGAAAAAATAGTTACAAGATACTAAGAATTTAAAATACGGAAAAATACTTGAAAAATACATATTAACGAGAACAGAGGTTACATCAGCTTTAAAAACTCTTTATGAAAATTTATTCCCAAGAGACATAAACTTCAAGATCCGACAATTTATCCCCAAAAGATTTAAGCTTGCAGAGCTTTTATTCTCTTCAAACACCCGATCTTAATGCACTAATCTGAAAAAGTTTATTAACAACAAAATGAGCTGACGTCCACTAGTAATTGAATAAATATAATAAGTAGCCGACAATTCATAAAATACCGGATTAACATTTAAATATGTTACTGGCTTACTGTACAATCATATAACAATACAAGTATTAGAACAAGATTATCTAGATTATAACTAAAGCTCTTATTACATATAAATGCAACAATAATTAAAGATATCCCACAAGCAAACAATGCAGAATGCCTAGTACAATACTTGTTTAATAATTTACGCATTCCATACTACGTAAATAATCATATACAAGTATTCTAGAATGCAAGGGTATTTAAGTACGCCCATATCTTCAATGCGGTCCGTGGTAGGAACAAACAAATTGCACAATTAAAATGTCACTACGGTCTGTGGTCGGAACAAATAATACGTGCAATTTGGTCAACACTTATAGTCCGGTTGACAAGGTAAAAACCACTACAGTCCGTGGTAGGAACAACAAATGGACACATTGAGAGCTAAATGGGTTACTTAGATTTCTGACTCCTATACCGATATACAAATTTGAATGCTGACACAAGAGTAACACAACTATAAATATGGTAATAACTTAAAATAATCATCTCGATAATCACAACGTCATAAGACTACTCATGTATATACATTCCTACTCAACTATATAAAATAATGCATAACATTATATTTTAAATCGACGATCCACATATATTACTAACCACAATGTGCATACAGATAACAACACTCATATATCGCAATTCCATATTCATACAAACACACCACAATACATCAATCTCAATTTAATAGTTTTGCACATCATCACACCATATCACATAAAATAACCTAGATTTATGCACAAGGTAACAAAATTACAAAACAATAAGCATTTTATAAAATTATATTTTACGAGGTATGGATATTCAATTACTTACAGTGATTGGTGAAGTATCATATTGGCTATGGATCCTCCAAAAGACTCATCAAATTCAATATAGATCTCTTCTATAATATAAATCATAGATCTCTTCTACAAAATCTATGGTTTAACAAAATAAAATGGATCAATATATAAATAATGGATTAATTAGATTTTACTAATAGAAATTTTATAATATATGTATACCTTTATCTTCTTCTTTTGTTGTATTCTTTTGTCTTCTCCTAATTCTCTTTTCTCTCCCTTTTTTTCCCTTTTGTTTGTTGAGTGGCGGCCAAGAGAAAAGAAAGAGAAGGGGAGAGATTTGACGGAGAGAGTGAGAGAGATCATGGGCTTATTTTCAAAAATACCCCCTTCTTAATCACTTTACAAAATAGCCCTTTCTTAATATATATATTGCACAAACATCTATCTTAATTATTGTTGAATATTTTCGGATATTACACGGTGACAAATTCCATTAGTTTCCAACCCTCCTTGAGTCCCCTTAATAGATATATATTTGTCTGATAATAAAGATGATCCCGTCATCGCTTCATTAATGAAAAATTAACGAAACAAGTATAACATATTACAAAGAAGTTACATAGATACTTAGTCCAATCATCCTCAACATCACGAATTACATCAAAATATTCTAAAGCTAGGTGTAGGAAAATAAGATACAATAGTGTTCCAAAACATCTCAGTCCACTCGATACTCCAACATCTGCTGATCCCTACTCCCCCTACATACTAAGCCTCTTCTTGGCATCAGCTTGACCTGACCATGCGAGAATAGATGAGAAAACATTATGCATCATCACAGGAAATCTATTATTGACATTTCTGAAACACAAGTCGCTACGGTCTAGCCAAAGACCCCATAGTGTCATAACCACCAATAGATCCCAAGCTACTCTATCCTCATTTCTAACACCAATGACTGTCCAGTGCTCAAAGACCTCCGATATCGACAAAGGACAAACTACTCCCCCAAAGTCTAAATACACTACCTCCCAAGTTAGTCTAGCTCTAGGACAAGTAAATAAAAAAATGGTTACAATCTTCATCTTTGTTATTGCATCTCGAGCACCTAACATTGAGAAGTAGACCCCTCTTTTGTAGATTAGTCTTTGATAAGATCGCATCATTCTTCACAAGCCAAAGAAATACTCTCACTTTCAGCTGCGCTTTGGTGTTCCAAATAGTACTTGCGTCTTTAAATATTATCCCTCCGTCGTTGATCCACTTGTACATTGACATGACTGTAAAGATCTCAGAGGGATCTAATATCCAACATCTCTCATCCTCAGGCTCATTTGTATACCATCCTTCTGATCTTACATAGTTGTTCAGATTTTGCAGTTCCTAGTACTCTCCTCCGACCGCATCTCCACCACTTCAAATCTTAGAGTTCCGTATCTCTAACATCTACCACTACGGTGTCCATGTTCAACGTAGCCGCTGCCACTTCCGGAAACAGATTTATGGAAGTACTCTCTGTTGAAGAATCTACCACAACTCGTAGTGCTAATAGCGGAAGTACATCACAAGCAATAGAAACTACCAAGACTTAGATGAACCAAGAACAAGCCACCACGATATATGCAAGATATCACAAGAACACAATCAATATGCAGAGATAACCAATACTTCTTATTTTCCAAGAAATACAAAGATTACAAAGAGATTACAACTCTCAATCTATCTCCCTCACATTTGAAACATTCAGCACAATTCCCTCTTGAAATTGAACAATGATAACGGCTCACCTTTTTTATCTCAAAGATGCACTAAACCCTAGTGTCTACAACCATCTATATAGCCTCCTAGTAAACCCTAAAAGATAAGCGCAAATCCAGCTAATTGGGCCTAAAATTCGTCAACCCGAATAATACAGCGCCGATGTTGGTCGACCGCAACGTGTAAAGCCAACTCCTGAACTCTAGACCGGTCGACCGCACGGTCGACTGTCTTGCTCTCTGTTGGACTCTGTACACTCGAAGAACCTCTTACAGTCAAGGTCGGTCGGTTGCACCCCCGGCCGGTCAATCACAACTCTCCAGACTGCACAACTTCTACTCGCTGCTGTTGTCTCTTGCTGTCTTCGTCTTCTCCTCTTCTTCTTCAACTTCAAGTACTCAGTGCCTATGTGTAATTGAGGCAACAATCCTAACAATCTTCCACTTGGACCAAATACACAACGCTTCAAAGTTATTGTAATCTTTACCTCGTATTATCTTTGCCAATCTCCCACTTTTCATGGAAGACCCAAGTACTCCCCACTCTCATGAAGAACACCTCCGCCACTCCACCACGTGCAGTGCACCAACCACCCCTCATCGCCTCATGAAGGATGTGCTTCACCAATCGCATAGAACACAAATGCCGGAGAAACAACCTCCCGTGTCAGATTTCGTATTACAAGACTCTCCAACTCGTAGAACCTTTATTAACACCGGACATAGTTCAAAGCCTCTCAATGCACCTTCTGCACTAGAAGTCTCCGTGGATGACACTTCCACAAAATCTGCAGACAATTCAACCCCTATAGTCCCATTTCACTCACCCTCATCGACATCACCCCGCACATCAATACCGGTACTCTCTACCTCACAAGAGCGACTTGAAGCTTCGACTGCCATATCGCAAAATACCCTCACCGCAGCAACGTCTTGCCTTCTAGGATCACTTCCATGGCTAGCAGCTCCCACTAAATTAGTAACCTTCCCTCCACAACTGAAAGAACTCGGTTGCTCCCCACACAACCTACTACTCGATTCCGGCTGAGAGTCAACTACAGGAGAAACGCCCCTCACATCTCTAAGCAAATACAACATTTCCTCACTCTTTCCTTGCAATCACCCTTGAACCTGCAGCTATACACCATGTAACACCCCGAATTTCAAATAAGGATAAACTCGGAATTTCACAGGATCTTTA
The DNA here is from genome assembly GCA_017893485.1 of Hemerocallis citrina. Classification (NCBI taxonomy): domain Eukaryota; kingdom Viridiplantae; phylum Streptophyta; class Magnoliopsida; order Asparagales; family Asphodelaceae; genus Hemerocallis; species Hemerocallis citrina. The sequence continues at coordinate 234,714,156 of CM030366.1, forward strand.
CTTCACTTCGTACAATTTTACAAGGAATTTAAAACTTTTCATTCACAATACATCAGAGTTCAGTTACAACTTGGTTTTGCACAGCGGAAGAATGAAATTTACAATAAAATATTTACAACATCTTTAAAATAAAAACAGCATCAGCATATCCACTCCATAGCTTCATGAATGGTCCTTTACCTGCATGTTAATCTGTGGGCTCGTCAGTTACTTACAACTGACGAAATGTTATACACGGCTATCCTCTCTATGCCGGGAATAGTATAACGATCTCATACTTTAACAAATCACAAAAAGATTGAATGAACAAGTAAAGTGTCAAAGTGATTATTCTAAACATAAGTGTATGTCATACCTTAATGCCTAATGCACACATTTCTATACTAGGATGACACTAATGCACATTTGTTCAGATTCTATGCATCCCATACTACATAGGTCTGAGGGCAAGCGCCTACGTACTCCACATTAAAGGGTTCGATCCCTCGCCATGAGACTACCCAGTAATAAAACAAGTTTTAGAGTTATTCCACAGATACGGATCTCAGCCTCCCTGGCTAGCCTCCCTGGCTATAATAGCAGATCCCAGCCTCCCTGGCTATTATATCGTGAGAATAATCCCGTAAATGCCCTTCCAGCCCCGGTATATACATATTCTTTGGAGTATGGTAAATATCCGTCGACTACCCTAAGTCCCGGATAAAATACAGTCCATCTCCTATGGGGCAACCACAGTCCACCAACTGGGTCTATAGCCACGGAGATCCACCGCCGACTATATAGAAGCACCCATTTACGTTTGCACAAGTTTATTACATCTTCACTTAAGTGCCTAATTATTCTTAGTTCAAGACATGAATATGTTATCACCCTAGAATCAGTTTTACCTCATACCGGATTTATTCACAAACTACGAGATCGCCCGACGGCATTATCTCAAAATCATATCAATTCTTTCTTTCAAAATCACCGGAACCGAAGTCTTACTAATTCTTAATCATAATCTTTCATGTACAAGAAACATGGGTACACATACCCTTTAGTAATCATGTCTTAAACTTATATATTTTCTTCTTTCAACTTAATCACAAGTAATCATAGTCTCATCATTATTCATTATCTAGTCATCCGTTCACATTCTTTATAAGCAAAGGAATAATTTCTTTTAAGAACACAATTCTATCACATGAGATTTCATAATAAAATCAAGTCATTATAATGTCTCACTTTACTTAGAATATTCTTCGAACAAATAAGAGTAAAATTCTCTTCAAGAAAATCACTTCACAAAAGTAATACTTTACATTTCTTCTTAAAACATATAAACCTTGTAGTAAATATGAAGACTACATTATACAATGCACAAGTAGCCGAACAACTAGTTTGCTACAGTTTGTTTGGGTACATAGGCCAAATATTTTCGAAAGTGGACCAGTTTGGACTAACTTTGGTAAATATTTTCAAAAGTGGACCAGTCGGGTAAATATTTTCCACGGTGGATCAGTTTCGGAAATTATTTTCTTTTTTCCCTTTTTCATTATCCCTTCCATTATCCCCCCATGCACGTGTGCACGTGTATGATACTAGTTATTATAATCATATACATGCTTATAATATAATATTCCTGAAGGTATCAATTGGTTTGAAATAATGTATATGTACCCATATGTTAAAATAATTATGAACCATATTGCAAAGTACTAAATAAACATGAACATCCCGGAATTTAAACTAAATTATTGCATATCGTAAATGATGTACCATGTTTAATATAATTATAATATTAGCTCTTATGCTAATAAATTTATTAAAAACATTTGTTATGGATAATTATTACCAATACAATAATTCTTTCCAAAATTCTATATGAATTTTCACAAAACTAATTTATAATTTCTAGCATGGTATTTCTACAACTAGAAAGTAAGAAACCATCCACTTTACTAAAAGAAAAATTTCTTTTTAACCATAATGAAATCTCTTCCAATAATCTCATAATTACTAGTTTCTACATTTGCACATTAACAAGCTAATGAAAGTTTCTCCTTACTTTTTGTTCTCATTTCTAAGCAACATGACAATGTTTTGTTTCTTAATCAATAATATTTCTACAATTTAACATACACAAAAGCATGAATTTATTTTCTAATTATCATATTAAACTTATACTATTCATTAAATAGCATGCTAATGTATGATAAATAATCAATCAATTCCTTTTTCTCATTAATCCCTAACATGATTTAATTTATTAATCATACATGAACTACTTATCATTCTCAACTCATACCATAGCATAAATCGTATAAGAAATTCCATACTACTCATTATTTATTACTTAGCATGCATTATTCTAAATTAGAAAGTATGGGGTCACCCACCTTGATTGAAGGCTTGAATAATTGAAAGGAAGAACACCACTTCTAGCTTCAAGGGCTCCTAGCTCTTCTCCTCCTAGCAATTTCTCCTCTCCAAGCAAGAGATCCTCCAAGCACAATAACTTTACTTCTCTTACTCTCTTTTCTTTTATTTTTCTCTCTTTCTTTCCTTTTTGCTTCTCTTTTCTTTTCTCTCTTGATTTTCTATTCTTTTTGGTGTGTGAAATGAGAAGAAGAGATGTGCTATTTATAATACAATGCTAGGGACTATATTGCAAAATCTCCCACCTAATAACTTCTCATTTTAATTCTCTTTTTAATTCTCACCTCTTCACATTTCATAACTCCCCTAACTCCTCACTTTTCATCTCCCCACTCTTCCAAAGCACTAACTCCCCCTCATTCACTCTCTCCTCTCCCCACTCGAAGACCGGCCCACCTAGGGGAAGAAAACCGGTCACAATTGTGTGTACACATGTACAATATAACATTTGTAAGGTTGTAAGGTGGGCCCTCATCCAATTCATCTATTCAACCCATATTAAACAGCCAAGTTTTCTAACGTGGGCCACCCACCATCAATTCCTATTACACATATATCATACTTCACCTTTATTTATTTTACCAACCTGAACACATAACATACTATATATACTATACATATATATTATACACATTATATATCTACTGTTTGATAGTTTACCAAAATTCAAGAATATATTATGCATAAATAAAATAAAAACAAATGCTCCAAAAATTTATCTTGAAAACAGATACGATCAAACGCGCGCACCGAAACACGTGCATCGCACGTAAAACATCGGAATACGAAAATTGACTTTATCAACGGAAAAATGTTAAATACAATATAAGAAAAATTATTTATTAATTTGTACATTCTATGACGTAATTACTACGTGCGTAGGAAACACGTGCATCGCACGTAAAATATCAAAATGCGAAAAATTAATTTTATTGATGAAAAATTATTAAATATAATCGAAAACAATATAAGAAAAATATATTTACTAATTTTGTGTATTTCATGATGAAATCGCAACACGTAGAAAGCACGTGCATTATACGTGCAGAAAGTCGAAAAATGCATTTTAATCAAAACAAGGGGAAAACAAATTTTCGTTTTATAAAATAGATTTAAATAAATAATTTAAACCTATAGAAAATATTATACGTAGTGGTGGAAGCACGTGCATCAAAACACGTAAAAAGCACGTAAATCCCAGGGATTGAAATATTATATTTTAGTTGACTGAAATCAATACGGAAAATGTATAAATAGTACGAATCCAAAGTATGTAGTGAAATACATTACAAAATTTACGTGCGTAACACCCAGGGGCAAAATTGTAATTTTCAATTTTGCGGGGTGTTACACACCACTCCCCACTACCAACTGTAGTAGATATACCCTCTTTATCTAGCCTTCCAATCAAGATAAGATTTTTTTCAAGTCTGGAACATATTTTGTCTCCCGCAAGACAGCACTCTGATCATCATTGGCTTTTACGCGAATAGTACCAACCTCTCGTACAGGACACCGCTGACCATTCCCCATGATCACATCTCCGAAAGAACATTCCTTATAGTCATCAAACACCTCTCTCCTTGGAGTGATATGAAAAGAAGCTCCCAAATCAATACACCAATCTTGAGTGTCCAACTCCTCCCAAGCTGATAAGCATAACTTTTCAAAAAGCCCAACTTGAGCTTCCTTTGGGATATCTCTCTTCGGTTTCTCCTGCCTCTTCTTTATATAAGCCTTACAACTGCGCATTGTGACATTTCTTATGACAATACCAGCACTCAGACCCATGTCCCCCATCGCTATCATCAGATCCACTCTCAGATGAACTACTCTGATTCTTTGTTCTTCGATTGCTCTTAGATCTCTCACGTCTTCTCTCAAAAGACATTGCGGAATCTCTAGAAGATGATAATGGATATTCCTCGTTTCTTACCCTTCTCATCTCCTCGTTCAGAATGATACTCACCACATCCTGTAGAGACGTCGAATCTGTCATAGTGCCTGTAATAGTCCTTGGAAACATCAAACCTGCAGCTGCCATCTAGTTATAAACCATACGTGTCACGCCCCACTTCCCAAAAGAATATGGAATACGGTACGTGACTAAGCCCAGCGGATAGTTTTTACCATCCATAAGTTGTACGGATCTACTTGACTCATCATAATAGTAAATATAACAGTATACTCCAACCAGACATACAAAAATAATCATAACTCAACATTATTTATTGCATCAATAATAAATGTTCCAACAAATACTAGATCCGAAACAAAACTATAATCCTTGGACAATAAGCCCAAATACAAGTCTCAATACAGTTCATGAAATAAAATAGTTCATCAAAATATTTTAAGCAAATTATTCTAATTGCACAGCTCAAAACTTTTGCTCACCAACTCCAGTAGGGAATTGATCAGTAAAACCTACTCATATGGCAATTACAAGGAAAACAGGAAAATAGGAAAACATAACGCCTGTTAGATACAAGTAGGAAAATGGGGGAGGGGGGAACTAAACTAAATAGGTAATACTAACATGGAGAGGGTAGCAAATATATCGGTCTACAAATGACAGTAGCAATGTAGTGATAACAGGAGAAGCATAACAGTAACAGTAAGGATCAACAGTAACAGTGTGTCAACGGTAGCAGTAATCAACAGTAACAGTAAAAATTCACAGTAACCGTAACAGGATATGACAGTGTAAACAGTTATTCTTATGTCTAATGTTCATTACTAGCTAGGTAGCACTTCATGCGTTCCAGATTTTACCACATGGTTGCTATAGCAAATAAATTCGCTTTAAGATTTTGTGGTGGAACATCTATAGGGCAATATATTCAGACAAACAGTAACTGTAACAGTAACAGTAATAACAACAAACAGTGTCACGAATCATGCCCTCATGCATCCAGAGATAAACAGTAGGTACCACAGTAAATAGTGGAAAAATAAGTCCCGTCTGAATATGTATTTCTATATTGTCCCTACTCGATCTTTTCCCTTAAAAACCCCGGCTTGATTTCTTTTATTATTACTAAACATGTGTGGACGAATACAAACAGACTAAAAACATGGCAAGAACAGAGAATAAATCTAAGATGAAATAGTGATTGCAACGGTTGATAAAAACAACTCATAATGGTCAAAACAACCAAATTTTTAGTTCTGGACAGCAAGACACTACTGTACCAAATCTGAGATTTCCGTTGCTACAGAATAGAAAATCCAGATTCGTCAAAAAATCTAGAAACTAGACTCTCTTCCGATTCCAGCACATATATATAAGTCACAGATTAGTCACAGAAATAGGGTCGAAAATAGAATTTAATACAGAAGTTATGTTCAGCCAGAAAATGCAAAATCATGTTTAAGCATGAAAAGAGTTTAAAATCATCATAATTAAATTTGAGAAAAATCTGGAAGATTTCCTAACATATATAGTTTCAAAATATAAAATATTATAAATTTATATTACAGATAGTATGGTCAACAAAATTGGAAAAACAGAGTAATGCAACAAAATCTTAATTCTGAAAGTTCAGACACAACAATACCAAAACAGAAATAATTCATAAAATACAATTCGAAATCCAGATCCGTCAAAAGGGTGATAAAATAGACAAATAAGGCTACAGTTCTTATTCACAAAGTTTTCATAAAAAACGAATAGAATCAGGTTGAAAACATAATTCTTTATTGAACAACATGCAGTTTGGAATATTTTTATTGGTTTCAAAAGCATAAAATGAGATACAAATGTCATTAATTAATTCCACAAAAATTAGGGATTACTCCCAGTCATATCTAAACATACTTAGCAAAATATAAAGTTCAAATTGTACTTTTAATATCAGTTTTAAAATAAAACTCCACATAGAATACATATAGTTCAAAATCTGAAAAATACGATATGTCTGTAGTAAAACAGCAATAACTCATGCATCAAAACTCGAAATTCAGATCTGTCGAAAGTCCTGGAAACTAGAAATCAGAGGCTACAAATCATGTTCACAACTTATTTATTTTACTGATGTTAATATGGTCGAAATTACTGTACAAAATAGGGCAGCAACAAAACAAAAGTTCCTTTCGGCATTTTATCAAATAACTTAACTACAAACGGTCCAATCTAGATGTCATACAAAGCATGGTATATGTGGATTACTCTAATCAACATGACATGTGAATAAATGGTCTATAATGAGATAATACAACCAACAAACATCTCTACAACAGTCATCTACAATATACGGTGTGTCACAAACAACATACAATCAAGATATCCACTAATCTAATTATTTTCATACAACGGGTATCAATTATTGTAAATATTCATGATCAAGAGATGATGTCAATGGTTAAACTAACAAATACAGATTATCATGAGAGTACAAATATTTTTATACTAGATTACTTATGGTATTAACTTGTATGACAAAAAGAGCACATACAAGCTACTTGCCTGATATGAAGATGACGGAAACGAAGATGAAGATTAGAATAACCGGAACAGATCCCGACACATGAACACGAACACACAGACGAGAGCAAGATCCAACTGATGATAGTACGGAGGTGCACGTGTTCTCACCCACACGCACACAAAGCAGCAGCCAACGACAGCAAGATCGAATAGCAACAACACCGGCAAGGGTGGCGGCCTGGGCGAAGATGACGGCAGCGATAGGACAGGCGGCAACTCAACCACAGTGAGGATGACAGGAGGGGGCTCGGTCTGGGTGTGCATCGCGAAGTTGACAACAGCGAAGGGGAAGAGGAGATGATCGGGAGATGGGTGGTCGGGGGGGTGTCGCCGGCGTCGGAGAAGAACGGCGACAGCAAGAGGCAGGGTCGGGAGGGGGATAGGTCGGGAGTATGAGAGAGAGAGAGGGTGATGGCTAGGAGGAGAGAGAGAGAGGGGGTGATGGCTAGGAGGCGAGAGATTGAGTATTAGGGTTTGATAATTAGGGTTAAGGTTCAATTAAGGTGTTTAAATAGAGACAATATGGGTTTAGGTAAACTGGGTAGTATCTAATAGGGTAAAAAGAATCCAATAAGTGACAAATAGGCCATGAACTAGGTTTAAACAATAGACAAGATCAAGAACAAATTGTAGGCCAAATAAATGAGAATAAAAAGTTGAATCAATGCAAAATGAATCACAAGAGAGAGAAGAACAACACACTATACAATGAAAAGAAATTAAATACCCCCAGAAATAGAAATAAATAATCAAGAATTTATTAAATATAAATAAAAATACAAATATGAACAATAGGGGTTACAATATAGTAATTGTTCACATGCTCTGCTACCGACCCCCCTTCCCTCAACTTCATATTAACCGATTTCTTCAGATGAAGAATTTGATTAGATGCCGACGGTTTCTCATACATATCCGTGAGAATCTCCATAGCCTTCTTTGTGGTCTTTGCCTTCGACATATGAAATAACGCCTTCCTACTCAGCCCAAACTGAATCTGCCCTAGCAGCTTCTGATCCAAACGATTCAAATATGCCAAGGCCTTTGCATCCTTGTCTCCACCTTCCGGCTTCTCATCAAACAATGGACCATCAAGATCTTTCTGATGAAGATACGCTATCATTTAAATCTTCCACATCGCGAAGTCACTTCCATCGAACTTCTTGATCTTCGACTTGCTATCGGCCATCTCGAACCTAGTGCTCTGATAACACTTGTTGAAGAATCTACCACAACTCGTAGTCTTAATAGCGGAAGAACACCACAAGCAATAGAAACTACCAAGGCTTAGATGAACCAAGAACAAGTTACCACGATATATGCATGATCTCATAAGAGCACAATCAATATGCAGAGATAACCAATAGTTCTTTTTCCCCACGAAATATAAAGATTACAAAGAGATTACACCTTTCATTCTCTCTCCCTCACATTTGAAACACTCGGCACAATCCCCTCTTGAAGTTGAATAATGATAACGGCTCATCTCTTGATATCAAAGATGCACTAAACCCTAAAGTCTACAACCATATATATAGCCTCCCAGTAAACCTTAAAAGATAAACACAAATTCAGCTAATTGGGCCTAAAACACGTCAGCCCAAATAACACAGCGCCGATGTCGGTCAACCACAACGTGTAAATCCAACTCCTGAACTCTAGACCGGTCGACTGTCCTGCTCTCTGTTGGACCCTGTACACTCGAAGAACCTCCTACAGTCAAGGTCGGTCGACCGCACCCCCGGTCGGTCGACCGCAACTCTCCAGACTGCACATCTTCTACTTGCTGCTATTGTCTCTTGCTGTCTTCGTCTTCTCCCCTTCTTCTCCAACTTCAAGTACTTAGTACCTACGTGTATTTGAGGCCACAATCCTAACACTCTCTCCACACAATTTGTTCTTCCAAAATCTAGTATTCGTACCATTAGCGATCCTACAAGTCGTATTAGTGTGGAACATTTCCCCCACTTTTGCCACCCCTTTCCACAGAACTGAAGCTTTCCCATAAGCACTTCTCCCTTCGAATCTAAATTTCTTTTTTGCCCAATAACCGTCAAAAGATTTACACCACCAATTATTACGTCTCCTTTTAATCTTCCACCACAACTTAGTCAGTAAAGCTTTATTCATATCTCTTAAATCCATGATTCCTAGCCCTCCAAATTCTTTCTTCTTACAAATCCTACCCCACCTCACAAGATGAAGATCTTTATCGCCTTCATCCGCACCCTTCCACAAAATTCTTCTTCTGCACTTGTCTATTTTGTTGATAACCCATCTTGGCAGTTTGTAAATAGACATCAGATATAGCGCCAAGCAGCTTAATACCGAATTAAGCAACGTAATTCTTCTCTCGAGTGAGGAAACGACCTTTCCATCCAGATAGTTTCTTCTAAATTTTCTCTATCAATGGATGTCAGTCCTCTCTACTCAAAGCCCCCGGTCTTATCGGAGTTCCCAAGTATATAAGAGGAAACTCACCTATCTCACAACCAATAAACCCTTTGATAGTGTCGATCGGAATTTACAAATTTTTGCTAATTGGTTGAACACAGCTTTTGTTTAGGTTCACCTTCAACCAGTGGCGGAGGGAGGAAGAGAGTAGGGGGGACATTTGGGACCCCAAAAATTTTGTAAAACCTCTTAATATAGACCAAAATTTTTATTTGGCCCCCCCAGTTAAAAAAAATTTGGGAACCCCAAGTCTAATCCACCTCTTATTAAAGGCTCAAAATGGTGGTATGTGCTTTGGGCTAAAAATTAACAGTGATACTCATTATTTGATCTGTGTAATCATTGGATAAAATTTTGAATAAGAAACTAGTGTGTACACAAGTTCAAGTATATTTATTCATTTGAGTCATATCTCTTAGCCTCTAGTATTATAACAGTATAAATAGTGCAGTATGATTATTGATTAGTATTACTCTTACCAAATTTAGAGTACAACTGTACAAGTGCGAAAAAATACATGATACTAAAAATATAAATTCGAATATTTACTTTGATTATAATTTTATTTTGATCCAATTACTTTAATTCTTCAAAACAAAAGTAAAGTAAGAGATTTTCGGCAACAATTATGTCGATGCCGGGAGAAAAAAAAATTTGGGACCCCCATTTTGATTTGTCTGGCTCCGCCACTGCCTTCAACCCCGCCCACGCCTCGCGGTACTTTAGAACCAGATTGATACCAATAATTTCCTCTACATTTGTCGCGCCGAACATTAGTGTATCATCAGCATATTGTAGTATAGAAGTAGTCTGGAATTCCTTTAATCCTAATTCCAATAATTGTGTTCTCTTGTCTAACTCTCTTTATCATTTTTGCCAGACCATCCGCAACGATGGTAAATAGCAATGATGACAAAGGGTCCCCTTGTCTAAGACCTCTACGGCACCTGATTTCCTTCCTTGAGATCCCATTGACATGGACAAATGATTTCCCTCTTTTGACGCATGTCATAATCCACTTCCTCTACCTGTAGCCAAAACCTTTGAGTACCAATGCTTCGTCGATAGCATCTCATTCAACCGAGTCATAAGCCTTTTGAAAGTCTAACTTCAGTAAGAAGCCGTACGTGTTCTCCTTGTTACCCCTATAGACCACCTCGTGTGCTGAAGCAATACTATCCATAATGTCCCTTCCTCTGATGAACCCGCTTTGAGACTCTCCCACCACATTACCACATCATTCAAATGTGGTGCCAATCTATGTGCCAATACCTTTGTGATGATCTTGAAAGATCTGTTCAACAAGCTGATAGGTCTTAAATCTTCAACACTTACAACCTCGTTCTTCTTAGGAATTACAATGATATTTGCGTAATTAATTCTGTCAATATCTGCTGTCCCCTCTAATAGTTCTTGAAATATATTCATCAAATCTTTCTTAATAATTTTGCAGTAGTACTCATAAAGGAATATGGGCAACTCATCTGGCCCATGCGCCTTATCCTGACCTAATCCTTTGATAGCGAGGAGCACTTCTTCTTTAGAAAAGTTGTTCTCTATTCCATCGCAAGTTGTTCTCTATTCCATCGCTTCCATCTATTCTGGATGCGCTCCACATCTCTGGTATCATCTTACACCTATTAACTTTCTTCGTCCCCAGGAGGTCCTTAAACTTTTCATCTATATGCTATCTAATTTCTTTTTTGTTCTCATTCGTTATGCCCCTCACAAGCAACCCATCTTATGGAAGAATTATCTTCCAGTCCCCTTAATATTGGTTGAACGCATTATCATTTAGATTGGCAAAGTCATTAGTGTCGGAGTTGTTGATTCTCTCATCGAAACAAACTTACAGAAAGCATTTGAAATCACTGGACTTGCTAATTAAGTTTTCTAAGAACTCCTATATTTTTTTTTCTACATTTCAATTAGATTTTGCTAATTGTATGCAACAAAACAAGATATCTACCTCTTTGCATTTTTTGCTGAATTGTATAGACCTTGCAGACAATACAAACCAAAATGAAGTTAATGCAGAATAATATTTTGAGAAGCTCCAGATTTACCTTCATTTTAACTCTGCTTTTGTTGTTTATTGCTGTTCAGTACTTTTGGGACCATCGAGAGCACAACTGAATGGCCTGAAATTGTCTTCAACATCATAACTGTGACGAGCGGGCTTCTATTAGTCACCATGCTGATCGGAAATATCAAGGTGAAGGTTCAACCACCGTTTCTTCATGTATCTTATTCCGACATAATTGTATGTATAATTAGTCTCTGTATTATCTATATTATAAAACACAAAGAAAGCTATTAAGTGGCTCACCTTCAATCTCCTTAAAATCAAAGACCCTGATCTAACCTCACAAAACATATTTTTCCTCCCAAAATTTCAAACCCCAAACCCAAAATTTTCCTCTATATTATAAAACACAAAGAAAGCTATCAAGTGGCTCACCCTCAATCTCCTTAAAATCAAAAACCCAGATCTAACCTCACAAAACACATTTTTCCTCCCAAAATTTCAAACCCCAAAACCAAAATTTCCCCTCCAAAACTAAAAAACCCATTACTTTATTACTATCTCACTCTTCTCTCTTCACTTTTTCATATTTCTCTCTTTCTCTATCTATCTCTCTCTCCTATTCTTTCTTTATTTACTTAAAAATTTAGATTTTAAGATTTCAGGTTTGTAAATTTTCAGAATTTTTATGCTTTTTTTTATTACACATGTTATATTGAAAATAGCAAATATCTCTTCAACAGTTAAATTTCATCATTTTCCATACTTAAAGTTCTTAGAAGTTAGATTTTACACTCCCATTTATAATTAATTTTCAACATATACTAATGGAAACATGACATTTTATTTACAACTGATTATTGTCATACTATTTAAACTTGAGCTACATAATTGTTGTTTTACTATTTATAAGGCTTTTTGTATTTTGTATCGTTCCGAAGCCGTGCCGTAGGCACGTGACCACGGGCAAATCTAGTATAGCAATAGATTTCCATGTCAAGCTTCTGTCAGACATTTTCTAAATAGACTCAAATGTCAATCAAATTTGGGATACAGGTGTTCTTGCATGCAACAACATCGAAGAAACGGGCACTGCACCTTAAAATGAGGAGTGCAGAGTGGTGGATGAGGCGTCGACGCCTGCCACAAGGATTCAGGCAGAGAGTCAGGCAGTTTGAGCGGCAAAGGTGGGCTGCAATGAGAGGCGTGGACGAGTGTGAGATGATACAGAACCTCCCGGAGGGACTCAGAAGGGACATTAGGTACCACCTCTGCCTCGACCTTGTTCGACAGGTAAGACACCTTGTTCGACATCTTCCACATTGTTTGGAATTAGGTCCACAAGCACTTCTGTGCCGTATCCGTGTGATGCATATTCTACATTTCATGGACATGTTCTAATGATGCAGGTTCCTCTGTTCCAACACATGGACGAACTAGTCCTCGAGAACATATGCGACAGGGTGAAGTCCCTCATCTTCCCCAAAGGCGAAATTGTGAGCTCTCTTCCTCTACGAAAGTATAGTTTGGTTGCATTGTTATCCTGCAATCTATTACTTTTAAACCTGTCCAGTAAAGTGGTTATCGACAATTTCATGCAGATCACAAGAGAGGGTGACCCAGTACAAAGAATGCTGTTCATAGTAAGAGGCCACCTCCAAAGCAGCCAACATCTGCGTGATGGCATCGAGAGCTGCTGCATGCTGGGGCCTGGCAATTTCAGTGGTGACGAGCTCCTGTCATGGTGCCTTCGTCGTCCATTCATCCAGCGGTTGCCTCCATCCTCTTCAACCCTAGTAACTCTCGAAACTATTGAAGCCTTTGGTTTGGATGCAGAAGACGTGAAGTATGTGACTCAACACTTTAGGTACACTTTTGTGAATGAGAAGGTGAAGAGGAGTGCAAGGTACTACTCTCCCGGGTGGCGCACATGGGCAGCGGTGGCAATCCAACTGGCATGGAGGAGGTACAGACATCGGCTCACTCTCACATCTTTGTCATTTATAAGACCGAGAAGGCCATTATCGAGGTGTTCGTCGCTTGGGGAGGATAAGCTGAGGTTGTATACTGCATTGTTGACATCTCCAAAGCCAAGCCATGATGCATGATATTCCTTGGATAGGTAAATGGTGATGACATGTCTGATTGCATTTATAGGTCGTTTGTATCAGGGATTGAACTTTATGCACGTATAGAGTGGAACATGCATGTCTCTGGAAAAACCTAACTGCGATTACTGTTTGTTTGGAAAATTTAGAACTTGAAGATTATCATGTCGGTTGCTATTTCCCGGTGACTGCGACGATATGTTGGGGGCATCTTCCCCAAAATGGCATATCTGTGGCAGAGACCCTCACCAGAAATGACATAATGGAAGACAATACAGCAAAATTGCATGTTATAAAGGTTACCAGTAAGTTGCTTATATTCATTGTTATATGAAGGAAACAAACCCTACATGCTGATGCACATAATGATCCTGACAGTTCATAACTTCACATAACCGTTTCAAAATACAGAACCTGACATTGGTGAACACCTTCAAATCATGACATTGACATTGGTAACATCTGATAGCCAAAATTATTTCAAAATACAGAATTCGATACAATGAATGGATACAATGAATGGCATAAATGACTTCGGATAAACTTTCCATTAGTAACATCTCATAACCAATTTCATATTTACCGCACATCAAGAATTTTGAATAACATAACAGAAGACATCACACACTGCATACCACAAATTACAAATACACAATAATTAGTTCCGAAAACACTGATATAGCATCACCTAGTTCTCGGTCTTGTTTTGTTTGTTAGCTGCTTAAGTCTTAAACCTATGCACCACAAAGGCACAAACAACCAATTACAAGTTACAAGAGTGTTTCATAAGAGAATATCTTAGACTATTACAAATTAGATAAAACTCAAGTCTCCAGGTTCATTCCATTCTTCAATCCTCACTCCCTTCCATATCCTCTTAAAAATTGGATAGCAGCAAGTTCACACCACAAATGGTTTATTTTATTGTTTCAAACATCTAAACCGACGAAAAAAAAATTGAAACAAAAAAGAAGTAGGCAAACACTATTGAAAACAAAACTCAAGTCTCCAGGTTCATTCCATTCTTCAATCCTCACTCCCTTCCATATCCTCTTAAAAATTGGATAGCAGCAAGTTCACACCACAAATGGTTTATTTTATTGTTTCAAACATCTAAACCGACGAAAAAAAATTGAAACAAAAAAGAAGTAGGCAAACACTATTGAAAACAAAGCTGAGCTTTCACACCATACAATCTTGAAATCACTTCTGCCAATCAATCAAGAAACACTCGACAACTTCATATACTAGCTTTCTAAGTTCTGATTTTCACCATTCTGACAAAATTCATGAACAAATTGCAGTAGGCATGCTGAGTTTTTCTATGAACAATCTCGACACACAAATTCAAACAAACTCAGTCCTCGAAACTCAGCCTTTGGCACGACAGCGACGTAGAAGAAGAGCTAGTCAAACTTGAACCCTCCTCAGAAAAAAAGGATTTTTTCCCAACCAACTCAGCCACCTTCTTCGCCCTCCCCGAATCCCTCGGACTCTCCATCCCCACCATCCTCACCGTCTTAATCTTCGGCAGCCCATCCCCAATCTCCACCATCCCTGTCTCCGGTGGGGACCACTCCCTCCTCTTACTACCCCCTTCATCCCTATTCTTCTTACTACCACTTGGCAAACTATACCTACTCGCAACAACCCTCCCTTTCGACCTCCTCTTCTCCTCCGAGAAAAGGGTCTTCGGCTTAACAATCCCCGAACCCAGCCCCTCGATCTTTTTAGCCTTGGGACCTACCGTTGCAATCCCATTTCGCAGCTCCGTAATCCTTGAAGTCTGTCGAAGAATCTCCGATGGCCCAATGCTCATTCCCCTCCTAGGATTCTTCGACGCAAGAATCTCGGATGGCCCAATGCTCATTCCCCTCCTAGGATTCTTCGACGCAAGAATCTCGGATGGCCCAATGCTCATTCCCCTCCTAGGAATCTTCGATCCCTGTCCAAGAATCTCCTCCTCCGCGAAAAGGGTTCTCGGCCTAACACATCCCGAACCCTTTACAGGTGCTCCATTCTTGGGTCCAACAGTAGCAACCCCCTTTCGCAGCTCGGTAATCTTGGATGTCTGTCGCAGAATCTCAGATTGGCCAATGCTCATCCCCCTTCTTCGCAGGGAGTCTTGATTCTTGGGGGTTTGGAGGTTCAAGAACTTGGAAGGGACCGCGATTTTGTTGGAATTTTTTAACTGGGATTGCTTGAGGAGGTGGAGGGAGTGGAGGTTCTTGGAGAGCCGGGCAATCTCAGACTCGATCGCAGCGATTTCAGCATCAAGATTGAGGGGGTTTTGGTTCTCTTTTGATTGTTCGAGGTCGAGGTCGAGGTCGAGGTTGAGGTTAATGGAGGGGTCGAAGGCGGCGTTGTCCCAGATTTGGAGGGCGGCGGCGGAGCTCATGGTTGTAGGGAGAAAATTAGGAGAGACAGAGAGAGATAATGGTGGATTTTGTCAGAGAATTGGGGGGTTTTGAATGAGAGAGAGAAATGGACCGTTGGAAAAAAGAGTCGTTGGAAGTGGGGAAATTGAATGTGGACCGTCGGATCAAGAAACGCTCCATCAAATGGAATTTTTCTCTGACACAATTTTGGAAAATATTGACCAGTATAACCCACTTTCAAAAATATTTACCCAATTAATCTAGTTTTGGACACGTCAGCAATAACTAGTATTGAGAATAACAATATAGGTTATTTATATGCCGTTATTTTCAATAGCGAAATCTATTTTAAAAAAAAGTTTGCATGCAGCTATTTGAAATAACGACATCAGTTAACTTATTCCCTATCGTGTACTCTCGCTGACTTAGAAAAAAAATTTCACGTGTGAAAAAAATTCTATAGCTGATACCACTATCCCGAACAACGGCAGTCACATTACAGATGCCGTTGTTAGGGATTGCGACATCAGTTATAATATTCATTGTAAGGGATAACTGGTGCCGTTGTTCGGAACAATGACAACGGTTCATTTTATTATTTATGCTTGGTTAATCTATTTCTGTGGATTGTTGCCGCTGTTTTAAGAACGTCAATATTTATCTCATGCTGTTGTTTGGAAGAACGACTGTGAAAATAGAGAGTTTAATGAGTATTATAACTAATGCTATTATCTCCAACAACGGAATCAGTAATGTGAATGTTGTTCTGGGAGATAACGATATCATTTATAAGTTTTTCGGCATTTGAATTTTTTTTCAAGTCAGATGGTTTACACTTATATAAAAAATATATTGATGCCATTTTTTCAAATAACGGCATGCTAAAAAATATTTAAATTAATGCCACTTTTTAAAAGAACGATATAAAATTAACCTATGCCGTTTTTCCAAAATTGTGTTAGGATGCGGTGTCATATTTTGGAAAGTAGATCAGTTCGGTGAATATTTTAAAAAAGTGGGTCAGCACGAAAAAAATTTCCCATCAAATGATAAATCCTAGTACATGGGCCGGGTCGGGTCGGATCGGGCCGTCAACTCAACTGCAAAATTTTTAATAGCACTTGCAATGTTTTTTCTCGATCTTTGTTGATATTTGGGGTTGGCTGGTTTTGTTCCGATCTCGAAACCCCCAAATCGATGGATTCGTCTACGAACCCCGTGTTCTCCGTCGACCTCCTCGTCGCCACGCTGCCAAGAACCAGGGCGCCGTCACGTCCATGGCGGCCGGGAACGACGTCATTGTCCTCGGCACCTCCAAGTCTTCCCTCATCCGCTACGACTTCAACCTCGGCAACTCCTTCGGTATCAAACCTTAACCCTAACTGCAGTCTTAGTTCGCGATTGCTTTCGTTCTTCTTTGAAATTCGCGCCCATTTGGTACTCAGATCTTGATTTGTCGGGCGGGAGGGGTGGGGACCAGCCGGTGCACAGGGTGTTCTTGGATCCGGGCGGGAGCCACTCCATTGTGACGGTGGGGTACGGTGCGGGGGCGGAGACATGCGAGGTGGGCGAAGCCGAGGGTTTTGAGCTGGTTGAAGGGGTTGTTGGTGAACGCGGTCGCTTGGAATCGGCAGCAGATCACCGAAGGTTCGATTGCTTAGCTTGATATGTTCTTGTTTTCTTGAATTGTGATTGTCGGTGAATTATGAAATGCTTGAGATACCAGGCCCTGTTTGAAAACATAGTTAAGATACTCCTTGTTTAGAAAATATTTAGTGAAATGACTTAGTTTTTAATTAAATTTTTATAGTATCATTTCTATAATAATTTTTATAGGATGTGTGACCTTTTTTCAAAATCTAAAAGGTTTTTGGTTTTAGGATAATTTCTATTTTTATTATTAGATTTTAGTTTTTCTGTTTTCTAGCTTATAAATTATTAATAAATTTACGAAAAATTATAGAAATTAAGTTAAAATTACTTACTCTGTACTGGCTCTGATACCACTATTGGATGAAGCGTTATAGGACTGGTAGGTGTACAGTCCTGTAACGCTACAGACAACCACTAGTAGCACTAAGAGAAAACAAATTACGATGTGCTTTGACATAGTAGCACTTCGGTACCATCAACTACCAAAGAGAAGAAAAAACTAAGAGAAAGAATGTGTTTTGATATACAAAAATACGATAAAATAAGAGCGACCAAATTAGATATAAATTCAAAAGAAATTTTTAAACTACCAATATTTGAAAAAAAGAAAAGTACCATCATAATAGCTAGGAATAATGAACAACCTATAGACATTGAACAAGCACAAGACAAAACCATAATCCCATTAATAACCGAAAGAATAATAAGACAAGAGATGGAAAAAATAAGTGAAAAGACCAGAAAACATTAAGACACATACATTTAGGAGCTGTACAAATAATAATAAAAGCCTATTTTAAGGAAGGATTAAATACACCCCTCGAAATATACCTAATGGATGATAGGATAATATCAAGTTGTTGAAAACAGAACAGATTTGGGGAAAATAATTTTTATTCTTCTTGTTGTGCTTTATTCTTTACTGTATACATCTATATATAAGGATTACATTCTTGGAGAAGAAGAAAGGGAATTTAGAGAAGATTGGGAAGATGAGAAATTTGGGAAATCTGTTTCCTATATTAGGAAACGGAATATACAATTACTATATTTCAACACTCCCCCTCAAGTTGGTGCATAGATATCGAGCATGCCCAACTTGTCAACAAATTTCAAGAAGAGCCGAGTCGAAACAGCCTTGGTTAGGATATCTGTGAGTTGATCTTCTGACTTCACTTTGGATATCTCAATAACTTTCTCATCTAATTTTTCTTTGATGAAAAATCTATCCACCTCTACATGTTTCGTCCTATCATGCTGAACTGGATTAGCCGCAATATCACACGCCGCTTGACTGTCACAATACACCTTCATAGGTTCCTTTGGACCATAGCCTAAGTCCTGCAACAGGAGTTTTAGCCATAAAGCTTCTGTTATACTTAAAGCTACTCCGCGATACTCAGCTCTGCACTAGAGCATGCAACAACATTTTGCTTCTTGCTCCTCCATGTAACTAAATTTTCTCCAACAAAGGTGAAATATCCTGAAGTGGAGCGTCTATCGATTGTAGATCCTGCCCAATCAGCATCAGTATATGCCTCAACCTTCAAGTGAACCATGTTTCGCAAATAAGACTCCTTTTTCTGGGGCTGACTTAATGTATCTCATAATTCTCATTAATGTGTCCATATGTTGTTCCCGAGGTGCATGCATAAACTGACTTACCACACTTGAAGCATATGACAAATCTGGCCGTGTATGTGCAAGATACATTAGTCGTCCAACCAATCTCTGATATTTTTCCTTATCACAAGGTACTTGATCAGCTTCGCTGCATAGTGATGTAAAACCAACCCTAAGATAGAGAATTTTCAAGAATTTTAATGGGTTAATTTTACCAACATGAAAGTGCTGATCTAAGTTAGAAATTTAAAACAGTTAACGGGTTTGATGGATTTTCAAGAACTGAATTATGCTAACAATTCCAATTAATAATTCAACCTCAATCAATAATTAAATTCCTATATGTTAGCAAGTAATAAGTCCAATATCGATTTGTACTCTAATCTAGCATGTGGATCACTCAATCTCAGTATTTTGTGGTCGACAGTTAAATCAGATAATATACTAGATGATAAGGCAGTAAAATATAAATATGGAAGAATTGGAAAGAGTATACCGAATGCGAAGAACGCAGTGTCGATCTTGAAAGAGCACAGCAATCCACAGAGTCAGTACGAGCAGCAACTTCAAGGGCAATGGCGGAGTTGGTCGACGACGTCACTGGTTGACGACGGCAACAGCGGGGAGGGGCGGCGCGAACGACGACGGCAAAGGCCGGTGCTGGGTCAGGAACCGGGGTGAAAGTGAAGGAGGGAGGCAGCGGGCGATGGGTTTGGGAACTGTGGTGGGGTTCGGGATTGGAGGAGGAAGGAGGAGATGGGTGGAGGCTATAGTGGTGTTGGGTGTTTGCGGGATGGAGGAAGAAGACGAGGGGTTAGAGGTCGACGGCGATGGGGGTGTCGAGGTTGACGACGAGGGGGGATTTGGGGGTTTTGGAGTTCGGTTCGTTCGTGGAGATCGGAGGGGAGTTCTGGTGGTAGAGGGGTAGCGTCGGGTGGTTGGAGATCCGAAGAAGATGGAGAAGGGGGTTGGGTTTGGGAGTTGGATGGTTACGGGGAAAGAAGAAGGAAGGGAGAGGAAGAAGGAGGCGGCTGTAGTGTGGGGATTTGATGATTAGGGTTGTAGTCGGGGGGAAAGTTATTGGATTAGGGTTTTGGTATTTGGGGTTAGGAAAATTGTATTAGGGATTTTTAATTGGGGATAAATTTTAGAATTAATCACTAATTCTAAAACTAGATTAGGATTTATCACAAACCCTAATTTGAATCTCAATTGTATCACACAAAGGAGAAGGAGGAAGAGCAAAACTCAACACAGATTTTTTTTGATCAATAATGACATGCTTTTCTCATTAATCTCAAGGCCTTTAAATAGGCTCAATTACATCTTGAAACACATCTCCAAAATATTCTCAGAATCTAAAAATTACAAAAAAAGATTACATAAAAATGGAAATAAAATAAAAATCCTAAACTGAATAAAACAGCTGATGAAGACGATGCCTGTGCTGATAGAAACGCCCAAATCGTCTGGAACCGATGTCCTCATCACATAGTTTCAGTCCTTCTTCCAATGGTGTACTAATCGGTTGACAAGCGGACATTCCAGTTTCCTTCAATAAATCCAAAGCATATTTTCTTCTTGGAGCTTCGGACAGCGATGGCGATTGGAGCTTTGGGGTTCTGCTGGGAGTAGAGATAGATCTGATGGTACTGGTGGTGGAGATGGTTCAGATGGTGCTGGTGGTGGAGATGGCTCATCTTCATGGAGGTTCGGCACTGACTGCAGATCTTCGTGGAAATTTTCTTCCTCAACCAAGTCTTCATTCGAGTGATCGTCATTACTTACACCCTGATTTTATCCTCTTATATCTGATTGTTCAGTTTGAATAGTAACCACTTCATCATAGGCAAGAGTTTGAACTTCACTTCGGTACTCCCCCTGAAGTTCAACCTCAGAGGAAAAATACATCTCATCTTCATGGAACACAACATCCATAGTCACAAACATCTTTTGAGTTGGTGGGTGATAGCACCGATACCCTTTCTTATTCTGTGCATATCCCACGAAAACACAGCGGACAACTCGAGGAGTTAACTTATTGCGTTCATGTTGATGAAGATGAACAAATGCAACACACCCAAACACACGAGGTGGCAAGTTGACTACTTTTGGTGCATTCACAGCTTCAGTTAATGCTTGAAATGGTGTGAGGAAGTTTAGGATATTAGAGGGAACTCGGTTGATTAAGTGTGCAGCAGAAGCAAGGGCTTCTCCCCAATAAATGAGTGGCATATTTCCATAGATAAGAGAAGCACGGACCACTTCGAGCAAGTGTCTATTTTTTCTTTCTGCAACCCCATTCTGTTGAGGTGTATACGAGCATGTAGTCTGATGAATAATTCCGTGTTCCACCAAATATTGTTGCAGATTTGAACTCAGGTATTCTCCGTCATTATCACTCCTAAGAACTTGAATCTGTGATTTATACTGAATCATAACATGCTTGTGAAATTTTTGAAACAAACCACTAACTTCACTTTTCGACTTCATCAAACAAATCCAGGTCATACGGGTACAGTCATCAATAAAAGTCACAAACTATTTGGCTCCTCCAAATGTAGTGGTTTTGGATGGACCCCAAACATCAGAATGAATAATCATAAAAGGTAGGGAGCTTTTACTTGGACTTGAGGAAAAGAGACACGATGACCATTTGCTAGTTCACGCACATCACTCCGAAAGGCAGATATATCCAACTTCAAAAATAAACTTGGAAATAATTTCTTCAAATAACCAAAAGAAGCTTGCCCTAGACGTCGATGCCATAGCCAAATATCTGATTTCTTCTTCTCATCTTCGGATCCTTCCACACTTGGAGCTTGAGTCAACTTGCTCGAACATTCAGATTCTAAATCCAGGTAATAGAGCTTCCCGTGCCTAACCCCATAACCAATCGTCTTGCGAGTCCGAATATCCTTAAACACACAATAGGAAGGCCAAAAGACTACAATACAATGTAAGGCAGTAGTTATTTGAGCAACAGATAATAGGTTGAAATTCAAGGATGACACAACTAGGGCAATATCTAAGGTTAGGTTGTTTGTGAGATGTATGGTACCCTCACCAGTAACAGTGGCAGGATCACCATTGGCAGTGGACACAGTCGATTTAGTGGATGGTTGAAAATTTTGAACTTGTCTAGAATCAAAAGTCATATGATCGGTAGCACCCGAATCAATTATCCATGCACTATTCATAACAGAAGCAGAAATATTAAATACCTTACCATCATTACCTGCAGCTGTGACTAATGTAGAGGCGAGTCCAATACTCTTCTCAACTCTATCAGTTTGTCCCATGGTAGCGGCACAAAAGGGAAAAACAATGAATCTGATCTTCAGCAACCGATAGCACACAGCACAACTTGATCAAGAACAGCTCCAAGTCTTCAACAACCAGCAAAACAGCAACAATCCAACACCGGATCAATCTCTCCCCTTCTTCACAAAACAGCAAACACAAACTCCACGGCTCCCTACCCGAACAGCAAACACACACACCGAACCACCAAATAGCAACAGTACAATAAAAGACAATGGTAACCACAGTGAAGAGAGAAGCAATCACAACATGGGTGGCTCGACCGACGGTGGCCTGGCATCGCTGGCGGCTGGCGGTTGCCGATTGGAGGTCGACAACAGGACTGGAGGCGAACGGCGGCGAGTTCGAGCGAGAAAGGGAGGAGCACCGGGGTTTTGGTCTGGCATCGACGAAAGGGAAGAGCGGCGGGGGTTCGGAGTTGTGGGAGTTCGGGGATTGTGCCAGTGGAAGTCGGATGGATCGGAGGTCAATGATGTCAGGCTTTGACGACGACGGCAGGATCTGGGTTGAAGATGGGATCTGGGACGACGATGACTCCGGGTTGAAGATGGGATCTGGGACGACGATGGCGCTATGATGTGGCGACGAGCAGGTGATCGGAATCGAGGATCAGGGTCGATCAAATTTCTCCAACGGATGATGACGATGGGATCGCCGGAGATTTCGACGGGATGGACGGAGATCGACGAAGATGGTGGCGACAAGAGCTCGGATCGGGATCTTCTTCTTCCAACCTAGGATATTTTTGGCTCTGATACCATGTTGAAAACAGAACAGATTTGGGGAAAATAATTTTTATTTTTCTTGTTGTGCTTTATTCTTTACTGTATACATCTATATATAAGGATTACATTCTGGGAGAAGAAGAAAAGGGATTTAGAGAAGATTGGAAAGATGAGAGATTTGGGAAATCTGTTTCCTATATTAGGAAACAGAATATACAATTACTATATTTCAACACAAGTACACAAGATGCCTTAATAGGAATAGTACAAGGAAACCTAATGTACCAAAAGATAAAGTTTACAATAAAACCTAATTTCTCTATAAGCATGACAGAAGAAAATAAAGATAAAAAGTCTAGTCATGTATCATAGGTTATCAGGTATAGAAATGATAGAAAAAAACAAAGTTATGAGTATACAAACAAGAAACATTTACGCTTTCACTAGCAAGCACGAAGTAAAGAATAGAAATACAGATAATTTTAAAATAGAGCTTCTATTCAGCGAAATCATAAGATACAAATCAGCTAGAGAAAACTCTGAAATGACTATACCAAATTATATAGAATTCGATTTTAATAAAGCAAAAGAAACTACAAAAGGAAAAACACCACAAATAATGTTCGGAAAGAGATCACTATCAATAAGAAATAAACAACAAGCATTGGAATTAATACCAATAATAAATACATTAGAACACCAAAACAATAACCAATTTAAAATAGAAATAGATTATTATAACAATGGGAAATGGAATAAACAAATAGCCTTACTAGATACAGGAGCTACTAATTCACATATTAAACAAACAAATGTAAAAACCACTGAAACATTAGAAAACCCATATTACAACCTAGACTATTACAATAATAGACATCCAATTGTACATAAAATCATACTACCACTAAGGATAAATGGTAAAAAGGAAATGTTATTACACTTACACGTAGACCCATAATACCATGTTAATAAAATGTTATTAGGAACTGACTTCCTTACATCAGTACAACCTTATTCAATTCAAGAAGACAAAATCACAATAACAGTAAACAATGAAAGCATGATAATAAATAGGATATTGGACAAATGAATCCATTAAGAGCAACAAAAAACACATTATACATTCTAACATAATTTGTTTACGAAGGATACAAATCAAGAAATTATCACAGTCTAATAGACACAAGAGCAGGTACTAGTCTATGCCGCGAAAATATACTACCAAAATGGAAACAAGATGATTTTAATAAAAAAATCATAACTGGATTAACTGGATAAATTATCATACTTGACAAATATCAACAAATGTTAATGTACAAATAGGAAGTTACATACTAAAAATACCTATAATATACCAGTTTGATGATATGAATAATGATGTACTCTTAGGAAATGATTTTTTCCAACAATACTATCCCATAACTATATCACATAAATCAGTGTATTTACAACACCTTGCAGACACCAAGCAATAGCAATTAGAATAACCCAACCTTATTCCAGAACTGACCTGCCACACATCAGAGTTACTTCAACCCAGCGTGGTGAATACCAATATTTACCAAACAAAACTAGAATACAACATGTTCAAGAAACAACTACAAAAGAAAATTTACAAAAACTATTAGAAGATCTGTGCGGAGAAGAGCCCTTGGCAAAATGGAACTTAAGTGAACCCACGACACATATAGAGTTAATAGATAAGAACTAAATAATAAAAATTAAACCTATAAGACATACTCCAACAGATCGAGAAGAGTTCAAAATACACATAAAAGAATTAATGGAAAATAATTACATAAGAAAATCACAAAGTCCACATTCATCACCAGCATTCATAGTAAGAAAGCATTCAGAAGAAAAAAGAGGTAAATCTCGAATGGTAGTAAATTATAAGGAACTAAATAAAAATACTAAGAGGTTTGAATACCCACTACCAGACATGCAAATACTACTTAACACAGTAAGAACAAGAAAAATATATTTGAAATTTGATTGTAAATCAGGATTTTATCATGTGAAACTAACAGAAGATTCAAAACCTTTAACAGCATTTAGCACACCTCAGGGATTTTATGAATGGAATGTATTACCATTCGGTTATAAAAACAGCCCAAAAATATTTCAAGAGTATATGGATAAAAAGTTTAAAAAATACAACAATTTCATATTAGTATATGTAGATGATATTCTAATAGGATCCGAAAACGAAGAACAACTTAAAGAACATATACTAAAATTCATAGATTTAGTAAAAAATGCAGGTATTATACTATCAAAAAAGAAAATGGAATTATTCAAAACTGAGATAGAATTCTTAGGAACAAAATTATCACATGAAGGAATAAAATTACAAGCAGAAAAATAAAGACTTTTCCTAACGTCCTAAAAGGAAAAAAAGAAGTACAAGCTATAATAGGATTACAAAATCAAACAAGAGGTTACATACCAAATTTATCAGCAAAAAAAAATTGGTTACAACAAAAACTAAAGAAGTTTAAGAAATGGGAATGGAACCCGGAGGATGAAGAGAAACTTAAATTATTAAAACAACAAACTTCAGAATTACATAAGCTAAGATTACTTGTTAAAGAATGTTCTTGGATAATAGAAACAGATGCTTGTGAAAACAATTGGGGAACAGTATTAAAATTTATTGAAATAGGAGTAAAGAAGGAAAAACTAGCTAGATATACTAGTGGATCTTTCATACAAACTCTACAAAATTACCACATAAACGAAAAAGAACTACTACCAATCTTAAAAGCTATAAAAAAATTTGAACTATTTATAATACACACAATTTACAGTAAGAACAGATAATACCCAAGTAGAGTTGGATTAACAAAATAATAGACCCAACCATAGCCAACAAAAGATTGATAAGGTGGCAGATGGAGTTAGCACATTACGATTTCTTAATAGAAAACATAAAAGGAAAAGATAATATTTTAGCTGATTTTCTATCAAGAAATTAACTATTTCACTTATTGCAGAATGGAAACCAGAGTTCAGCAAATAGAACAAGATGTTATTTACATCAAGGGAACAATGGAGCAATTAAAAGGAGCATTTAATCAGTTACAACTACAAATATGTGGACTCCAAAGTCTGTTCTATCAGCATGTAACCACAAAAAATATGGTGGACAATAATAGCAAAAAAATTAGTGAGATAGGTGAGCCTTCTCAGTCAGTAAAAGAAGAAGCAATTATATCCTCAAATAAAACCACATATAAGGAGACACTTCTTACTGAGAAAGCTCCTACCAAAGTATCGAAGAAAATATTATTTTTACAATATATTCAAAAACTATGTCAAGTAACGGAGGTAAACCAGTTCATCAAGACCATATCTCAACAGCACATGAACAATGCCATCATCCTACCAGGAGCTAATCCAAGAACAACTAGGGCGCTGTTCGAAAGAGGACTTATTCATTGCATCTATCCGTCCAAAGAATGTGAAGAACTAATCCACCTACCAAGAGAAATTTACAAGGCAGCCAAAAGTTATTTTGGGCTCACGAAGGCCTCAAAAATATATGTCAGAATGTATTCAGCCATCACCGAATATCTTAATAATGAGGAAGAATTTCCAGCAGAACATGTTATAAAAATAGGGATGACCACCCAAATGATCTATGGAGCATCAAATATTGTACCATTTTAAGCTGGAGATTTTGAGAAATTAATCCCAGAAAGAAGGGCAATGGGCTTCAGGAACATGTACTGTGAATTGAAAGACATAAAACAAAGAGACAGCAATTGTCACGCCCTGCTTCCCAAAATACGGGAATACGAGCCCGTGACGAAGGCCCAGCGAATGATATTAATATCATTCATAAGCTGTACTAGTCTCAACTCAACAATACTCAGAAAGATATATCACAACCACGCAAGTAATAACATCACAGAACAATAACTGAATTCAAGAATTTAATAATCTAACATGATAATCAATACTGAGAAAAACAAACAGTAGTTACGGGTTAAAAGCCCGGGATACAAGTCTGAATAACAAATAAATTACAATGAATGAAGAAGAACATGAAAAGAATTAGTTGATTATTATGCAGTTGCTCCGATCTAAAAGTATTGCTCGCCAACTCCTTCTGGCAATTCCTCAGGTTCACCTGTAGCTGGATTAACTAAAGAAGAAAAAGAAATGTCCTTAGAGCAAGTACGGACAGCAAGTAGTGAATAACAGAGAGTAAAGGAATAAGGTGCATGTGGGAATATGAATCAAGATCAAATTTCAAGGACAATAATGGTACTAATATCAATGGTCTTAATCAAGTATATATACATGTCAACTAGGTCTATTATCAAGTTGTTTCTCCTATCTAGTGCACGTACTACTGCGTCCCATGCCACAGGTTCGATGCACGCACAACAGTGTTCGTTTTAGACTTCGTGGTGGGGTCTACAGAGCGTGTACTCGGGTATATCACGATAACAAGATAACAAGATAACAAGATAACAAGTTCACGTCTTCACAAGTAATTCTCCACCTTTCATGTCAAGTTCATATAACAAGATAACAAGATAACAAGTTCACGTCTCCACAAGTAATTCTCCACCTTCCATGTAACAAGTAGCACTGGTATTATAACCCGAAACCCGGACCCGACCCGGACCCGACGTTGGACCGGAACCGACCCGATCTAATTTGGGTAGAGTACGGGTCCAAAAAACATACCCGTTGAAATTTCGGGTCGGGTCCGGGTCCACTCAAATTAGACCCGACCCGGACCCGCATTAAAGAATTAATACAAAATATTAGCGGACCCGACCCGGACCCGACCCGTTACCCGTAATACAAATACACCCTCACCCTATAAAAGTACCTGCATACAAATATTATCTTTTAGAATGTGTCATGCATGTATTAGAATGTGTCAAGGTGTTACACAAAACTTAATGTGTGTTCCAGAACATACAGAATATGTGAGGTTATATTTGTATAAATGATTTGAATAGAGCAATACCTCATTGGAATTAGTATATAAATTCATTTTTCAAGAGTGGTTAAGTCTGAACATTCTGTATTTAGTAATAAAGGCTGTTCATCTTCAACAACTGTGTTTTAAAGACTGCTTTTGGCTACTGAAATAATTATGTGACCAGTTCCTGACTTGGCAGAGCTGGATGTCCATTGCATTTCATCTTTTTGATTGTTTTATGATGCGTTGGTGAGTAAATGCATAAGGATTTCTCTTTTTTGTTATGGTGTTGCACCAGCTTGCTGGTTTTGTGGTTAGTTTAACGTAGTAGTAGCTCTGCACAACTAACCTTGGAAGTTAGTGCGAGTGGGAGGGAGAGAGAGAGATTTGTGCTATGCTTTATTTCTAATTGTTCTAAATGCATTTAATGCACTTGAAGAAAAAAAAAAGATTGCATGAATTTCAAAGTAAATCTAGGGGATAGAGAGTGTTAATCTGCTTTCTAAATTATAAAGCAAGCCTTTTGTAACGACCTGGAAAATAGCATATGGCTATTTTGCATCAAAATGTGTGCGCGATTGAGAATTTCGCGCGAATATGTATTTTCCGATAACAATTATTTTTAATCGAGAAAAATAAGATATATTGTCTACCTTATTTTATCATTATTTTCGGAATTAAATTATTTTATACGGAGTATTACGGAGTGGTTTTAATGTATTTTTGTATTGTTTATAATATTAAAGTAGAGAATTGGGTTTTATTTGGAATGTATTGAGGACTAGGGGACTTATATGTAATATTCCCCTTATATCATTTATTTATCCATTTATTTATTTATCCCTTATAAAACCCCACTCTCCCACCTTCTCTCCTTCTTCCCTTCTTCTTCTTCCCTCTTCCGTTTGCTTCCCAGACAGAAGGAGAAGAACCCACCCCCCCGGCCTCCTCCCTTCCTCCCGTTCGTCCACGCCGGCCGATCGAGAAGAAGCCCCGACCACCATCTCCTTTCTTCTTCTTCCCGTTCGTTCCCAAACCGACCCAAAAGAGCCCCGGCCCTCCCCTCCTCCTCCCGTTCGCGCCCAGCCGAAGGAAACGAACCCTATCCCTCCTCCATCTTCTTCCTTCTCCATCTTCTTCCCTTCCGTTCCCATCCCGACCCAAAAGAAACCTCAGCCGAACCCATCGCCGATCACTTGCCCATGCTCAAATCCCCTCCGATTCTTCGTCGATTCCAGATTAAATCGAGGGGTAGACTAATGGAGGGATTCTCTACTGGTGGTGGCGTCGGATTTTCGATTGGATTTCGGAAGGTAAAACCCTAATTATTTTATTGTATAAAATGTAGTCGGGTTAAATTTTATTGAGTAGGAATATTGGGGTAGAGAGATTTGGAGATGTTGGAAGTGGTAGATGTGAGAAATTAGTGGATTGTTAAAGAGATTGTAAGTTATTAGTAAATTTGGGTTTTGGGTTTGTAAAAGAGAATTATATGGATATGAATTAATTCTCGTATAGTAATAGAAATTGTAGTGGGGCTATTAGAATATTTTGGGGGTGATTTAGTAATTGTTTGGAAATAAGAATCTCGTCGGCATTAGTTTATTACATACATCGCACGTGTATATCCCAAGCGTTCAATAAACGCTTGTGTGATATTTGGGATGTTGTTATTAGCTTTTATAATTGGTTTGGACGATTTGAGTGATTACGTGCAAAGCGCGTGTGCATCCTAGGCGTTCAATAGAATGCCTGTGTGATATTGGAGTTAGTATTATTATTTTCCCGTAACTGTTTTGGATGCTTGAGCCTTGATTGCTTTGAACTTTGATGATAGGATATACTGGCGGCTTTGGATGCGTGGTGGCGCTTCGAGCCTTCGCAGGACAATTTGTGAGTATGATTATACTAAATGCATGTTTAATGTTGTGATAAAATCTTAGGCGGTTTGAAGCAATCCTTGTTTAATTCAGCTAAAATGAAGTTTTAATTTGAAATACTGAAGGTTCTTTTGTTAAAAGTTGTTATGTGGTAAATGGGTGTGTATGTGGTAAATGGATGTGATTTTAATCATTCAGTGTGATGGGGACGTATTGTGTAGATATATATATACATGGTGTTGTGATGGGTATGTGAGTTCTTAGCCTAAGGAAACGTTGGAGAATTTTGATTATCATTGTATGATAAGTGGAATGCTAAGAGACAGAGTTGTATGGTAAAGAACAACTCATTTTTATAAGCTTTGTTAAGAAGCATGCTTTTAAGGTAAGTTTGGGAAATTGACCAACTAGAGAGTCGTAGTAGGGAGTCATAGCTTTCTAACATATCTGGAATTTTGTAACTCCAGTTTATAGGTTGAGAGTTATGATTTTCCAAGGATGGAACGGACCCAACCTTAGTCGAAGTATTATTGGCTAAGTAAACTAGTTTCTCTCTGTTCGTACACCTGATGGAACTTGTGTTTTCGAGAACTCAAACGATAGAGTCTGAAAGAGGTGCTGAACTAGGAAGTTGAAATAGACACTCCCACCTCTCCATAGGACCCGGAATCGAGAATTTCCGACGAGTGAGCAAAATCTTATGCTATTGGAAAGGTGCAGCGAGTGCAAGAAGAATGTGCTATTGAGAGTATATGAGGTTTTACAGTATCAAGTAATTTTGTATCGTGTGTTGGAAGTTATGGACGTTGCAAGCTAGCAACCTGCTGATTAGACTAAACTTCAAGTTTAAGTTAGCTTGGGGACTCGAGCTCCTAAATAGCTGAGAGTCGCCCACTAGGGGATTGTTGGGGATCTCCCCACCCTTCTAGAAGTCTGATTGTGTTAAATTCCGATGAGCGTAGCCTGGGTTACAGCTACTGCTACTTCTTGAATTATTTCATCAGATAATTGATGAGGAGCCATCTGCATATCGCAGTGTGGTAATTATGCGCTATCGGGTTTCAATGATGTTTTAGCATTTTATCTGGGACTTAGATAAGTTCCTGTACTTAGTACTCATAGTGGACACGAACGGGTTGTACGGACTGCGGTCCGATAGAAAGACAATGCTATAGGTATACTGCGGTATATCTTTAAGTTCGTCACGACTGTTGAATAGGATCCAAATTTATGCTAGTGGACACGAACGGGTTGTACGGACTGCGGTCCGATAGAAAGACAATGCTATAGGTATACTGCGGTATATCTTTAAGTTCGTCACGACTGTTGAATAGGATCCAGGTATATGCTAGTGGACACGAACGGGTTGTACGGACTGCGGTCCGATAGAAAGACAATGCTATAGGTATACTGCGGTATATCTTTAAGTTCGTCACGACTGTTGAATAGGATCCAGGTTTATGCTAGTGGACACGAACGGGTTGTACGGACTGCGGTCCGATAGAAAGACAATGCTATAGGTATACTGCGGTATATCTTTAAGTTCGTCACGACTGTTGAATAGGATCCAGGTATATGCTAGTGGACACGAACGGGTTGTACGGACTGCGGTCCGATAGAAAGACAATGCTATAGGTATACTGCGGTATATCTTTAAGTTCGTCACGACTGTTGAATAAGATCCAGGTATATGCTAGTGGACACGAACGGGTTGTACGGACTGCGGTCCGATAGAAAGACAATGCTATAGGTATACTGTGGTATATCTTTAAGTTCGTCACGATTGTTGAATAGGATCCAGGTACATGCTAGTGGACACGAACGGGTTGTACGGACTGCGGTCCGATAGAAAGACAATGCTATAGGTATACTGTGGTATATCTTTAAGTTCGTCATGACTGTTGAATAGGATCCAGGTATATGCTAGTGGACACGAACGGGTTGTACGGACTGCGGTCCGATAGAAAGACAATGCTATAGGTATACTGTGGTATATCTTAAGTTCGTCACGACTGTTGAATAGGATCCAGGTATATGCTAGTGGACACGAACGGGTTGTACGGACTGCGGTCCGATAGAAAGACAATGCTATAGGTATACTGTGGTATATCTTTAAGTTCGTCACGGCTGTTAAATGGGATCCAGGTATGTGCTAGTGGACACGAACGGGTCGTACGGACTGCGGTCCGGTGAAAATACGATGCTATGGGTATACTGCGGTATATCTTTAAGTTCGTCACGGCTTTGAACCCGACCATGTCATACTATCAGGAAAGGAAGTAGACCGAATTAGAATGCATTGCATAGCGAGGGTTCGAATCCCTAACTTAGAAACAACGGCTTGATTTGGAAAGTATGTAGTATGGGATGCATACATTTCCAAGTCTCGCTTGCATTGGACTAAGTATGTTGGCTTGACCTGGGTCACATGTAGTATGGGATGCATGTGCAACCAGAATCTTGCTGACATTAGATTAAGTGCATCTGTTCTATATTCTGTATTGTTGCATTAGACTCAGGTCATGGCATACACAAACACTAGGAAATTAGGATACACGTTTATTTTCCATTTAAGATGAATTATGAGTGTGAAAGTGATGTATTGCGAGACGTGATGATATGTGTTGTAAGAATGAATGAATACGATGTTATGTGATATGAAGTTGGAAAGGAATATTTGCATAAGGCGTAAAGTGATGGGCCTTAAGCAATTAATTTGGAAATGATTTTCCAAATTAAAGTTAAGTATGTTTGTGAGCAGGTGTGGATATGCATACAGGAAGTGATGCAGCGAGTATTTGATGTGAATTTCCTTTTATGATATTTACATGCTCAGGTTTATTTTGGTATTCGTAAGTTCATTCTGTTTTACTTATAAGTTTAATTGAGTTGCTTATTAATAAATTATACTCACACCAGAAATGGCTAACCCCTTAGTGTTTGGGGGGTTAGGGAGTCTCTGGACTACCTAGGCCCCTACTGTTACAGGTCCTCAGCGGTGCAGAGGTGAGGTGTAGACTCTGTGGACGGAGCTTCATTTTACCATGATCACTTAAGGTTTAATTGTGTGAATAGTGCATTTTGTGATTTAAATTGTATTTTTGCTGTATAAGTATGTGGATGATGATGGAGAGTAGAGTGTGGAGTGACATGGTATGGTTTGGACCCGTACCCATCTCGTTGTGGAGTACCAGGCGCTGTGGTAAGCTTTTATAAGTTATTTTCTAAAAACTTACTACGTTTTCAAAAGGATTTATGATTTTTAATTAATAATTGATAAACCGTCATGAGTTTGGCCCCCAGAGCATATATATATACTGCCTGTGTGATGATGCTCATTTTGGCCTGGGGAGCCCGTGATATTATTGCCTGTGATGTGAGCTACGGAATTTAGAGCAGAATTCCGTAAGCTTTTTGTGTTTCGGGGTAGAAATTACAGGGGAGACTCTGCCGAAATTTTCCCTGAAACACAACTATCTTAGTTTATGGTTAAAGTGATAGAAATTGGAAGAATTGAGTTTGGAGTCCAAAAGGAAAAAGGGCAGGCGCTACAGTTGGTATTACAACTGATATTTGTAATTACTGCGGGGTAACTCTGTATTGAATAAAAAAGTTTTAATTTCCGGCATTTTGTGTATCGGGACTAATTGAAGGAAAGATCTTGGCATGTGTCACGGTTTTCCAGTTATATGGGAATCGGGGCGCTACACCTTTAGTGCAGCTTTGCATTTGTCGTGCAGGGAAGATCAGGAAGTGAACATTTTATGAGCTCCAGCTCATCTTTAAGAATGAGCGACAATGTAGAGGGATGGA
Organism: Hemerocallis citrina; assembly: GCA_017893485.1. Classification (NCBI taxonomy): domain Eukaryota; kingdom Viridiplantae; phylum Streptophyta; class Magnoliopsida; order Asparagales; family Asphodelaceae; genus Hemerocallis; species Hemerocallis citrina. Next base: position 234,747,995 of record CM030366.1, read on the forward strand.
ATAGTGAGTGGTAGAACCGGAACCGGACCGGACCTGGACCCGAAAGGGGACGGGTAACCATTTTTGTGGGGAACCGGAACCGGACCCGGACCCGAATTTCACGGATCTAAGTCGGGTCCAGAATTTGGACCCGTCATTGACCGGGTCCGGGTCCGGGTATTGAGGTACCCGTCCCGACCCGACCCGTTACCAGCGCTAGTAACAAGAGGACCCAATCGAGTACATTTTCTGAGACTATCCACTACTAGGTCAACCCTTAGAAACCCCGGCTTGTTTAGTATTTTATTACTAAGTTATACAAGCATATGCAAGTGGTTATACGAGTGTCAAGAGGATGATCATAATACAGCAACATGATGCATTGCACAATAATAAACATGAAGTAGCAAATCTGAAATGGTTGACACAGTTACACTAAAACAGGGATAACTCCTACTCTACAACTCCAAATTCGGACTTCCAGGATACTATGGACATCTAGACAGATAGGGCTACAAGTTATATTCAGTAACTTTCTGCTAATTCTGACTGTATCTAGGTTAAAAACTCTATTCTTTGCAGATTAGCTGTTCTGGCAGCAACTAGATGTCAACTTCTATGGGTAGAAACATGGTATAAATATACTATAAAAATCTACAAAAATTTGGGGTGAACCCTCAACATGTGTATAAGGTTCCTGGAAAATTTCATAGCATTCTAATACTGTTTACATGGTATTTCACTATCAAATATGTCGATGTTACAATAATTCTGCAGCCTGGAAAATGCAGACTAGCGGGGACTAAAAACGTGATATCTCACAGCTCGTGACTCCAAATTAGGATCTGTCACTTGGGTTGGAAGCTAGACTCAGTAGGCTAAAACTCTCTTTTATATCATGTGTGCTAATTCTCAAGTTAATAGGGTCGAAACCTTTGTGCCAAATAGTACAAGCAGCTGAAATTTATAAAAGCTATCACGTTTATATTCATCAAGTGGTTAATTATCGAGCTATTGTATCATGCATGTGTCAAGACTAATGTACATCAAGTAATGTGAATTTTTCCAGTATACAAGTCAAGTTCATCATGTCGAGTTCAAGTCACGAGATCTCAAGTAATAACATGTATTTAATTACGACGTGTTTTTCTCATGTACAAGTTCTATTTATTTTATTCATGTCAAATATGTATCTAGGCTTGGGTTTGAGTCAATGGATAAATATAAGATGTCAAGAGTACGTCGGGTTAGCTCGTGTAAAACCTAGACACTCCTAACGAAAAGGGACACAAGGCAAATTATGATAATTGAGATGGAACTACTTGCATAAAGATCAAAAGTCTTGAACTAGAATAAATAACGAAGTTCAAGTGGACTTGCCTTTTTTCTTGTAGACGATTCGATAAAATAAGAATAACGGGATCAGAATCCCGGGGAGCAATCCCAAGAAACACGTTTAAAACCGAGCGAGAAAATCCAAGTAATAACAGCAACTAGCAATAATTCCCCATATTGGATCCAGAGCAAACAGCAAACAGCAAGAGGGATCGGGTGTGGCAGAACACGAAACAGCGAAATCCGACCAATCAGATCACAACCCCCACAGCGGATCGGCCAGAACGCGGTACAGCAAAATGGGATTTGGTGTGCGCCGAACACGGAACAGCGAAGTCGACGAATCGGATCTCGTCTCCTTCCTTCTTCTTCCTTTCGATCGAAGAGAGAGGACGGCACGAGGGAACGGCGCGACGACTGCCAGGGGCTCGCGACGGCGACGTGCGGCAGCTGGTCGGGAAGCGACGCAACACCAGGGCGGCGCGAGTGGGGGTTCTGGCGGCATTGGCAGCTGTCCCTGTTTTCGCTCGAAAACAGAGGACGACGACGGCTTTGACGGGGCTTGGACGGTGACGGCGAGGCAATGTGGGGGTCTTCGGAGGTTGCTAGGAGCGGTGAGGGACTACGGTGACGACGGCGATGGAGCTTGGGTTAATGGCGAGGTTGGGTTCCGGTGGTGCTTCGATGGGTTCGACGGGAGTTCTACGGCAATGGGGATAGGGGATGAGATGGCGGAGTCGAGGGGGTGAAGGCGACAGTAAGTGGCGGTGATGGCAATGGAGGTGAAGGTGATTTGATGGGGACGATGGTCGTTTGGGTTTTGGCGAAGCTGGGGATGAGGTGGCTCGTTAATGGGGACGAGGTCGGTGAGGGGAGATGAGCGCGGGGATGGCGAGGAGCGACGGTGGGAAGGACGGTGATGGAGATGGGCGGCGGTAATGGTGGCTTGGGTTTGGTTTTGGGTGTAGGCGAGAAGGAGAAGGAGAAATGAGTGGGGGTTTTGATTGGGTTTATTTGGGTTTGGAAACAGGAGTAGGAGAGAGAACGGGAGAGAGAGAGAGAGGGTTTGTTTAGAGTAGTTCTGATTTGTGGGGAAGTGGGGAAGTTTTAATACAATAAAATAAAGAGATCATGGGGAGTTAGAGATACATGGGGTTGATGGGAGAAAGAGTCTGGGTTTTAGTTAGGGAAAGTGGGTTTGGGTAGACTAAGTTCTGGGTTTACAATCCAATAAGGGTATGGGTTGGGATTTCATGAGAATGGGCCAAAATGCAATAATATAATAAATAATTGGAATTAGTGAGCTCACAACATGACCAAAACCCAGGTACAATAAATTAGTGGAGAAAAAGATTTCAATAGAAATACAAGAATAATAACCCGTACAATCGAAAACAGGGGTTACAACAATATATGGATCTATGACAGCCTAGATCCATATAAGATAATAATGTATAGTATAGCAAAGATCAAACAGCCACAAGATAAGCATGAGCTGTTTGACAGCTGGTACCAGATACTATCTACTTGAGCAATGACAATGACAGCAGAGACAGCTGTACATTACTGTAGCCTATGAAGATGGAGCACCAACATTAATGTGCAGCATGTGAAGATGTCGACCAAGAGGAATCTCTTTTTCTAGAATAGCCAAAATGTAATCAGAACAATTATTGTAAGCTGATGTAAGCACTTACGTATTTATCCAATTATTGAACATATGATGTAAGCAGTGACGCATGAAAACCTGTTGTAAGCTGATTCCTTGGTCTATAAAAGGGAAAGCTAAACAGGAGAGGGCAGACTATCCTGGAGAGAAAAATTCCACAAAATCTTGAAGAGCCTCTGTTTGTAACAAGTTCAAGTTTGAAGGAAATAAAAATTATCTTTATGAGTTCATGCATCTACCAGATCTTGTAGAAAATAAGGTATGGATAACTAAATCTCTCTCCTTTAGGGAGAGTTTTGTAAGGCTTTGCCTGATTGATCTTGCAAAAAGATCCATTTGCAACCTTCTATAGTTAGACTGTACACCTAGCAGTAGGAAAACAGCTAGGTTGTGGTTGTCTATACCAAAGAGCTAGGTTGTGGTTGTCTGTACCATTATTGGGTGAAGCGTTACATGATTGATTACAGGACCGACTCTTACGCAGATATAAATAAAAAGTATATAAACTGACTCAGTACATAAAGCAAACTCACAAGACTAACACGACATAAAAAAAATAATACAGGACAACATGAAGAAAGTAGTACAACTAACGTGCAGTCTTGATAGACTAGTATGTCCATAAGTCTTCAAGTCACTTTCATCATTATTAGATTCCTTTATTAGATTTGTCTCCTCCTTTGTTAGGTCGCTTTCACCATTATTAGGTTTCTTTATTAAATTTGTCTCCTTCTCCTTTGTTAGATTCCTTTTCTTATCTCCCGTACCTCCATTACTTTCACAAATTAAATTCTGCTTGTCTTCTTCTTCATATGTATTTAGTATGCTCTGATACCAACTGTGTGAGCGAAGCGTATAATCAAAAGGAAGAGGGTATCAAAAACTTTAAAATTCTAAAGATGATAGTTTGGCGTAAAATAATATTCGTCAAAATAATGGATAATGTATATTCTGAAAATGAAATCATGAGTAGGGAAAGATTTCTTAAGGATACCATAAAAATCAAAACAAAATGGTCCATCATGCTTCCGAACTAGTTAAGCCTCTTTGAGCTGCTCTGTACCAATTACTACTAGTAGATAAAATACCTCCGGTATGCACCCCGATTTCAGTGCTCCTTTTACGTTCCTCCCATCTCAGGACTACTATGCTCTTCAAGAGAGCTTTACCCAAGAGATACGTCTGGAACAACTAGTAACACTTCGATACAGACAACCACAACCTAGCTCGTTTCCTGCTACTAGGTGTATAGCTCAATTAGAGAAGATTGCAAATTGGACTTTTTGCAAGATTTTTCAGGCAGAGCCTAACAAAACTCTCTCCGAGGGGAAGAGATTAGATAGTCATCTCTTATTTTGAATAAGAAAGATAATTTTTATTTCCTTCAAACTTGTTACAAACAGAGGCTCTTCAAGATTTTGTGGAATTTTTCTCTCCAGGATAGTCTGCCCTCTCTATTGTTTAGCTTTTCCTTTTATAGACCAAGGGATCAACTTACAACAGGTTTTCATGCATCACTGCTTACAGCATATGTTCAATAATTAGATAAATACGTAAGTGCTTACATCAGCTTACAATAATTGTTCTGATTACATTTTGACCTATTCTAGGAAAAGAGATTCCTCTTGGCCGACATCTTCACATGCTGCACATTAATGTTGGTGCTCCATCTTCATCAGGCTACAGTAATGTACAGCTGTCTCTGCTGTCATTGTCAGTGCTCAAGTAGATAGTATTTGGTATCAACTGTCAAACAACTCATGCTTATCTTGTGGCTGTTTGATCTTTGCTATACTATACATTATTATCTTATCTGGATCTGGGCTGTCATAGATCCATATATTGCTGTCTCTTTGTTTATGTTTTTCAATTCACAGTACATGTTCCTGAAGCCCATTGCCCTTCTTTCTGGGATTAATTTCTCAAAATCTTCAGCTTAAAATGGTACAATATTTGATGCTCCATAGATCATTTGGGTGATCATCCCGATTTTTATAAAATGTTCTGCTGGAAATTCTTCCTCATCATTAAGATACTCGGGGATGGCTGAATACATTCTGACATATATTTTTGAGGCCGTCGTGAGCCCAAAATAACTTTTGGCTGCCTTGTAAATTTCTCTTGGTAGGTAGATTAGTTCTTCACATTCTCTGTACGAATAGATGCAATGAATAAGTCCTCTTTCGAACAGCGCTCTAGTTGTTCTTGGATTAGCTCCTGGTAGGATGATGGCATTGTTCATGTGCTGTTGAGATATGGTCTTGATGAACTGGTTTACCTCCGTTACTTGACATAGTTTTTGAATGTATTGTAAAAATAATATTTTCTTCGATACTTTGGTAGGAGCTTTCTCAGTAAGAAGTGTCTCCTTGTATGTGGTTTTATTTGAGGATATAATTGCTTCTTCTTTTACTGACTGAGAAGGCTCACCTATCTCACTAATTTTTTGGCTATTATTGTCCACCATATTTTCTGTGGTTACATGCTGATTTACATGCTGATAGAACAGACTTTGGAGTCCACATATTTGTAGTTGTAACTGATTAAATGCTCCTTTTAATTGCTCCATTGTTCTCTTGATGTAAATAACATCTTGTTATATTTGCTGAACTCTGGTTTTCATTCTGCAATAAGTGAAATAGTTAATTTCTTGATAGAAAATTAGCTAAAATATTATCATTTCCTTTTATATTTTCTATTAAGAAATCGTAATGTGCTAACTCCATCTGCCACCTTATCAATCTTTTGTTGGCTACGGTTGGGTCTATTATTTTGTTAATCCAACTCTTTACTTGGGTATTATCTGTCCTTACTGTAAATTGTGTGTGTATTATAAATAGTTCAAACTTTTTTATAGCTTTTAAGATTGGTAGTAGTTCTTTTTCGTTTATGTGGTAATTTTGTTGGGTTTGTATGAAAGATCCACTAGTATATCTAGCTAGTTTTTCCTCCTTTACTCCTATTTCAATAAATTTTAATACTGCTCCCCAATTGTTTTCACAAGCATCTGTTTCTATTATCCAAGAACATTCTTTAACAGGTAATCTTAGCTTATGTAATTCTGAAGTTTGTTGTTTTAATAATTTAAGTTTCTCTTCATCCTCCGGGTTCCATTCCCATTTCTTAAACTTCTTTAGTTTTTGTTGTAACCAATTTTTTTTTGCTGATAAATTTGGTATGTAACCTCTTGTTTGATTTTGTAATCCTATTATAGCTTGTACTTCTCTTTTTCCTTTTAGGACGTTAGGAAAAGTCTTTATTTTTCTGCTTGTAATTTTATTCCTTCATGTGATAATTTTGTTCCTAAGAATTCTATCTTAGTTTTGAATAATTCCATTTTCTTTTTTGATAGTATAATACCTGCATTTTTTACTAAATCTATGAATTTTAGTATATGTTCTTTATGTTGTTCTTCGTTTTCGGATCCTATTAGAATATCATCTACATATACTAATATGAAATTGTTGTATTTTTTAAACTTTTTATCCATATACTCTTGAAATATTTCTGGGCTGTTTTTATAACCGAATGGTAATACATTCCATTCATAAAATCTCTGAGGTGTGCTAAATGCTGTTAAAGGTTTTGAATCTTCTGTTAGTTTCACATGATAAAATCCTGATTTACAATCAAATTTCAAATATATTTTTCTTGTTCTTACTGTGTTAAGTAGTATTTGCATGTCTGGTAGTGGGTATTCAAACCTCTTAGTATTTTTATTTAGTTCCTTATAATTTACTACCATTCGAGATTTACCTCTTTTTTCTTCTGAATGCTTTCTTACTATGAATGCTGGTGATGATGTGGACTTTGTGATTTTCTTATGTAATTTTCCATTAATTCTTTTATGTGTATTTTGAACTCTTCTAGGTCTGTTGGAGTATGTCTTATAGGTTTAATTTTTATTATTTAAATCTTATCTATTATCTCTATATGTGCCGTGGGTTCACTTAAGTTCCATTTTGCCAAGGGCTCTTCTCCGCACAGATCTTCTAATAGTTTTTGTAAATTTTCTTTTGTAGTTGTTTCTTGAACATGTTGTATTCTAGTTTTGTTTGGTAAATATTGGTATTCACCACGCTGGGTTGAAGTAACTCTGATGTGTGGCAGGTCAGTTCTGGAATAAGGTTGGGTTATTCTAATTGCTATTGCTTGGTGTCTGCAAGGTGTTGTAAATACACTGATTTATGTGATATAGTTATGGGATAGTATTGTTGGAAAAAATCATTTCTTAAGAGTACATCATTATTCATATCATCAAACTGGTATATTATAGGTATTTTTAGTATGTAACTTCCTATTTGTACATTAACATTTTGTTGATATTTGTCAAGTATGATAGTTTGTCCAGTTATGATTTTTTTATTAAAACCATCTTGTTTCCATTTTGGTAGTATATTTTTGTGGCATAGACTAGTACCTGCTCTTGTGTCTATTTGACTGTGATAATTTCTTGATTTGTATCCTTCGTAAACAAATTCTGTTAGAATGTATAATGTGTTTTTGTTGCTTTTAATGGATTCATTTGTCCAATATCCTATTTATTATCATGCATTCATTGTTTACTGTTATTGTGATTTTTTCTTCTTGAATTGAATAAGGTTGTACTGATGTAAGGAAGTCAGTTCCTAATAACATTTCATTAACATGGTGTTCTGGGTCTACGTGTAAGTGTAATAACATTTCCTTTTTACCATTTATCCTTAGTGGTAGTATGATTTTATGTACAATTGGATGTCTATTATTGTAATAGTCTAGGTAGTAATATGGGTTTTCTAATGTTATTAATTTAGTGGTTTTTACATTTGTTTGTTTAATATGTGAATTAGTAGCTCCTGTATCTACTAAGGCTATTTGTTTATTCTGTTTCCCATTGTCATAATATTCTATTTCTATTTTAAGTTGATTATTGTTTTGGTGTTCTAATGTATTTATTATTGGTATTAATTTCAATGCTTGTTGTTTATTTCTTATTGATTGTGATCTCTTTCCGAACATTATTTGTGGTGCTTTTCCTTTTGCAGTTTCTTTTGCTTTATTAAAGTCGAATTCTATATAATTTGGTATAGTCATTTCAGGGTTTTCTCTAGCTGGTTCGTATCTTATGATTTCGCTGAATAGAGGCTCTATTTTGAAATTATCTATATTTCTATTCTTTACTTCGTGCTTGCTAGTGAAAGTGTAAATGTTTCTTATTTGTATACTCATAACTTTGTTTTTTTCTATCATTTCTATACCTGATAACCTATGATACATGACTAGACTTTTATCTTTATTTTCTTCTGCCATGCTTATAGAGAAATTAGGTTTTATTGTAAACTTTATCTTTTGGTACATTAGGTTTTCTTGTACTATTCCTATTAAGGCATCTTGTGTACTTGATATAATCCTATCATCCATTAGGTATATTTCGAGGGGTGTATTTAATTACTTCCTTAAAATAGGCTTTTATTATTATTTGTACAGCTCCTAAATGTATGTCTTAATGTTTTTCTGGTCTTTTGACTTATTTTTTCCATCTATTGTCTTATTATTCTTTCGGTTATTAATGGGATTATGATTTTGCCTTGTGCTTGTTCAATGTCTATAAGTTGTTCGTTATTCCTAGCTATGATGATGGTACTTTTCTTTTTTTTCAAATATTGGTAGTTTAAAAATTTCTTTTGGATTTATATCTAATTTGGTCGTTCTTATTTTATCGTATTTTTGTATGTCAAAGCACATTCTTTCTCTTAGTTCTTCATTGTTTTCTTCTCTTTCTGAAGGTTCTCTTATTTCTGTTAAATCTGTTATCATGTTTATTTCACATTCTTCTGTTTCACCTTCACTACTTCCACTATCTTCTTCCATTACCATTATTTATTCATCTTCTCTTATTTCTGACTATTCTTCATCATATTCTATGGGTTCATAATTTATGTTATTCATTTCTCCAATTTCTATGTATTTTACATTTTCTTTTTTCATTTTTTAGGACAATTTGGTGATATATGTCCTACCTTTCCACATATGTAACAAGTACATTTTTAGGATTTTTCGTATACTGCCTATTTTTATTCTTCTTCATTTTTCTAAAGTATTTTTTATAAGGTTTTCTATATCTCTTAAAAGTTTTCCTATATTTTGGTTTATATTTTTGGAATTTGTGATTATTCTTCTTTGTGTGTATATATATATATATATGGGAAATGCTCTGTTGAAAACGCAAATGTCTGTGAAAACGTGGAAAACCACCTAGGCCGTTGTTGAAAACAACGGCCTAGGTTATATATATAGGGTAACCTTCGGTTGCGAACTGGTTGGTGCGAACTCAGCTTACGAACTGGTCTTTTGGCCGTTGGATCCAAAATTTGAGCTTCGATGGCTCAGATTGAATCTCAGATCCAAGGCAGTGATAAGCAGGGGTAATTTCGTAACTTTATCCCCGCTTTCTATTAGCCCCCACTGTCCCTACAATCGCTCTCGTTTCTCAATCCCCTTCGAATCGTAATCCTCCAAAAACCAGTGAAACCCTAATCCCCTTCAAATCGTAAGATCCCCTTCAAATCGTCGTCTCTCAACCTCAAACCATTTCGCGAAACCCTAATCCACTTCGCTCCGTGGTTGCGAACTCCCAAACCAAGTGGTGAAACCCTATTCCCCTTCACTCCGTCGTTTCTCATCTTCTTGCACCAAATCGAAACCGTAAGCCCCTTTACCGTGCTTCCCTCTGTCGTATTTCGAACTCAACCCCAAATCGAAAGACCCCCTTCTTCCTCTCTCAGTGTGAGCGAAACCCAAATCGAAACCCTAACGGGTGCTCTCCAAAATCTTCTGTGCGAACTCCTCCATCTTCCAAATAGGTATTTTTATTTTCTGTTTCAGTTTCATAATTTTTTGAAATAATATGTACAATTGTTAAGTAATTGGTTGTGTTGGTTTCTGTTTCGTTTCCTTTGATAATAGGTATGGATATAGATGAAAGGAGATCTGATGCCGGTGACAATTTTTTGAATGTACAAGTAGGTGAATTTATCCCGGTTGTGGACGACCACCTAAAACCAAAGCTCGGTATGACTTTTGATACTTTAGAGCACGCTGAAAATTTCTATAACAATTACGCTACATGTGGGGGTTTTCAAATGCGTAAGGGTTCAACAAAATTGAAGGGAACCGTTGTAGTGGATAAGTCGTTTGTTTGTAATAAAGCCGATATTTCGAAGAGTAAGTCTAATGATGTTAGGCGGGGGACTACTAGTAGATCCGACTGCAAAGCATTAATTCGTGTGAAATTAAATGAAGAAACACATTCATGGGTTCTTTATTCACTCACTGAATTACACAATCATGTATTTACCTCACCCGGTAGAAGACATTTGTTACCACGAAATCGTAATGTGTCAGATTTCGATAAAGTAATAATGGATCAACTTACACAAGCTAATATTACAACGTGCAAACAAATGAGTTTTTTTGAAAATTCGAGTGGGGGTCATGATAGGGTTGGATTCACTGAGACCGATGCTAGAAATCATGAGAGAGACTTACGGGAGTCTATGAAAGGGCATGATGGACAAATGTTGATTGATTTTTTCAATTGGCAAAAAGAAATAGATCCTACTTTTTTTTAATGATTTCCAACTAGATGAGCTTGGTCGGTTGAGTCACTGTATTTGGGTCGACGGTATTGCTAGAAAGAACTATGAAGTATTTGGTGACGTAGTTTCTTTCGATGCAACATATAGCACGAACCGTTATGGAATGCTATTTGTTCCCTTTGTTGGAATCAACTATCATTGGCAATCTGTTTTCCTAGGGTGTGGGTTCATCCCAAATGAAACGGCTTCCTCATTTATATGGTTATTTCAAAAATGGTTAGTAGCAATGAAACATGCACCATTTGGCATGGTCACTGATCAAAATCGTGGGATCAGTGCTGCAATCAAAGCTATTTTTCCTGAAATTCGCCATAGATTTTGTATTTGGCATATTTCAGATAAGATACCACAAGAGGTGCCTAAAATGAACCGAGATGTTGAGTTTATGAAAGCTTTTAAGAATAGTCTATAATTCTGATGATTGTACTACTTTTGAAGAAAATTGGAAATCATTGCTTTGTAAGTATGGTGTGGAAAACAATAAGTGGTTGCAAGATAAATTTGAAATTCGTGAAAAATGGGCCCCTATCTATCATAGACCACATTTTTGGGCCGGAATGTCAAGTACCCAAAGGAGTGAGGGAATGACAAGTACCCAAAGGAGTGAGGGAATGAATGCTTTCTTAAACAAACATACTCAAAAGAAGTACTCACTACATGAGTTTGCCGTAATATTCGAGAGGGTCATTGCAAGACAAAGAGAACAAGAACTTCAAGAAAATCATCGTACAATTGAGAAGAAACCAAAATTGAAGACCGAATGGTATATAGAGGCACAAATGGCGCAAGTGTACATTTAGGTTATTTTTTATGATTTCCAAGAAGAACTAAAATCAAGCTTAATATATAATGTAAATTTGGTGCAAGAAGATGAGAATCAAGCTATTTACCTAGTGAAGAAGGGTGGTGAAACAGAAAATGCAAAAGTGGTGACTTATTCTAAAGAGACTCAAATGGCTATGTGTGCATGCTTGTTGTTTGAAGTCGTGGGCATTCCTTGTAAGCATCTTTTGGCATATCTTAAGTACACCGATCACAAAGAACTACCAAAGCAATATATTTTAAGAAGATGGACCCGAGATGTAATCCGAAGAAGCAATATATTCACTAATAGGAGAGGACTTCATGAAGGTAGTAGTGAGAATTTAGGTTCTCGCTATTGTGAGTTGAGTAAATTAGCCCAACAACATGTTGATATTGGATTAGCTTCCAATGAAGGCTACGAATTCATGCGGAACAACATGATCAAAAGTATTGAAGGGTTCCATCTTGTACAACCCGAAAGTAGTGGACCGGCATATGGAAAATCCATGGAAAAGTCTAAAGTTCTCGTGGAGGAGCCTAAGCAATGCAATACGAAAGGAAGGCCTAGTGGGAAGCGATTGAAGCCAACAAGAGAGAAAGTAAGGAAAGCTAGATGGTGCAAGGCTTGTGGTACACGCAGACTATTCAAAAAATTGCCCAAACAATTTAGAGGGGTAAACATTCCACATCTTTTAGACATTGACTATTTTTAAATTGCTTATCAGCTTAACTAAGTATTTGGTTCTTTTTTGAAATATTGAAACAATAAACAATAAACAATAAACAATGAAAATATGGATCAGTTTACTTGATCATTGGCATCTCCGTGGAATTTAGATAGATGGCAGTCTGTCAAATGAAAACAATAGATATTAAACTTTTTTACTCTGAGATATCAACACAACTAATTAACATATTTTAAGTAAATGTAGGCTCAGAACACAACTTAGCATATGACAGGGATTTACATTATTGTCAACTGAATCAAGCATGGCTGAAAAGCATCATAATTATGTTCACACTTGGGCTGCAATACTAAGTTGATCCATAATTTGATCAAAACTTTATAAATAAGGAGTTGCAACTGAAACAAAAAATGAGTTGAAACTGATGCTGAAATATGACTTGAAACTAAAAAAAGAACCAAATACTTAGTTAAGCTGATAAGTAATTTAAAAATAGTCAATGTCTAAAAGATGTGGAATGTTTACCCCTCTAAATTGTTTGGGCAATTTTTTGAATAGTCTGCGTGTACCACAAGCCTTGCACCATCTAGCTTTCCTTACTTTCTCTCTTGTTGGCTTCAATCGCTTCCCACTAGGCCTTCCTTTCGTATTGCATTGCTTAGGCTCCTCCACGAGAACTTTAGACTTTTCCATGGATTTTCCATATGCCGGTCCACTACTTTCGGGTTGTACAAGATGGAACCCTTCAATACTTTTGATCATGTTGTTCCGCATGAATTCGTAGCCTTCATTGGAAGCTAATCCAATATCAACATGTTGTTGGGCTAATTTACTCAACTCACAATAGCGAGAACCTAAATTCTCACTACTACCTTCATGAAGTCCTCTCCTATTAGTGAATATATTGCTTCTTCGGATTACATCTCGGGTCCATCTTCTTAAAATATATTGCTTTGGTAGTTCTTTGTGATCGGTGTACTTAAGATATGCCAAAAGATGCTTACAAGGAATGCCCACGACTTCAAACAACAAGCATGCACACATAGCCATTTGAGTCTCTTTAGAATAAGTCACCACTTTTGCATTTTCTGTTTCACCACCCTTCTTCACTAGGTAAATAGCTTGATTCTCATCTTCTTGCACCAAATTTACATTATATATTAAGCTTGATTTTAGTTCTTCTTGGAAATCATAAAAAATAACCTAAATGTACACTTGCGCCATTTGTGCCTCTATATACCATTCGGTCTTCAATTTTGGTTTCTTCTCAATTGTACGATGATTTTCTTGAAGTTCTTGTTCTCTGTCTTGCAATGACCCTCTCGAATATTACGGCAAACTCATGTAGTGAGTACTTCTTTTGAGTATGTTTGTTTAAGAAAGCATTCATTCCCTCACTCCTTTGGGTACTTGTCATTCCCTCACTCCTTTGGGTACTTGACATTCCGGCCCAAAAATGTGGTCTATGATAGATAGGGGCCCATTTTTCACGAATTTCAAATTTATCTTGCAACCACTTATTGTTTTCCACACCATACTTACAAAGCAATGATTTCCAATTTTCTTCAAAAGTAGTACAATCATCAGAATTATAGACTATTCTTAAAAGCTTTCATAAACTCAACATCTCGGTTCATTTTAGGCACCTCTTGTGGTATCTTATCTGAAATATGCCAAATACAAAATCTATGGCGAATTTCAGGAAAAATAGCTTTGATTGCAGCACTGATCCCACGATTTTGATCAGTGACCATGCCAAATGGTGCATGTTTCATTGCTACTAACCATTTTTGAAATAACCATATAAATGAGGAAGCCGTTTCATTTGGGATGAACCCACACCCTAGGAAAACAGATTGCCAATGATATTTGATTCCAACAAAGGGAACAAATAGCATTCCATAACGGTTCGTGCTATATGTTGCATCGAAAGAAACTACGTCACCAAATACTTCATAGTTCTTTCTAGCAATACCGTCGACCCAAATACAGTGACTCAACCGACCAAGCTCATCTAGTTGGAAATCATTAAAAAAAAGTAGGATCTATTTCTTTTTGCCAATTGAAAAAATCAATCAACATTTGTCCATCATGCCCTTTCATAGACTCCCGTAAGTCTCTCTCATGATTTCTAGCATCGGTCTCAGTGAATCCAACCCTATCATGACCCCCACTCGAATTTTCAAAAAAACTCATTTGTTTGCACGTTGTAATATTAGCTTGTGTAAGTTGATCCATTATTACTTTATCGAAATCTTACACATTACGATTTCGTGGTAACAAATGTCTTCTACCGGGTGAGGTAAATACATGATTGTGTAATTCAGTGAGTGAATAAAGAACCCATGAATGTGTTTCTTCATTTAATTTCACACGAATTAATGCTTTGCAGTCGGATCTACTTGTAGTCCCCCGCCTAACATCATTAGACTTACTCTTCGAAATATCGGCTTTATTACAAACAAACGACTTAACTACAACGGTTCCCTTCAATTTTGTTGAACCCTTACGCATTTGAAAACCCCCACATGTAGCGTAATTGTTATAGAAATTTTCAGCGTGCTCTAAAGTATCAAAAGTCATACCGAGCTTTGGTTTTAGGTGGTCGTCCACAACCGGGATAAATTCACCTACTTGTACATTCAAAAAATTGTCACCGGCATCAGATCTCCTTTCATCAATATCCATACCTATTATCAAAGGAAACGAAACAGAAACCAACACAACCAATTACTTAACAATTGTACATATTATTTCAAAAAATTATGAAACTGAAACAGAAAATAAAAATACCTATTTGGAAGATGGAGGAGTTCGCACAGAAGATTTTGGAGAGCACCCGTTAGGGTTTCGATTTGGGTTTCGCTCACACTGAGAGAGGAAGAAGGGGGTCTTTCGATTTGGGGTTGAGTTCGAAATACGACAGAGGGAAGCACGGTAAAGGGGCTTACGGTTTCGATTTGGTGCAAGAAGATGAGAAACGACGGAGTGAAGGGGAATAGGGTTTCACCACTTGGTTTGGGAGTTCGCAACCACGGAGCGAAGTGGATTAGGGTTTCGCGAACTGGTTTGAGGTTGAGAGACGACGATTTGAAGGGGATCTTACGATTTGAAGGGGATTAGGGTTTCACTGGTTTTGGGGGGATTACGATTCGAAGGGGATTGAGAAACGAGAGCGATTGTAGGGACAGTAGGGGCTAATAGAAAGCGGGGGTAAAGTTACGAAATTACCCCCGCTTATCACTGCCATCTGAGATTCAATCTGAGCCATCGAAGCTCAAATTTTGGATCCAACGGCCAAAAGACCAGTTCGTAAGCTGAGTTCGCACCAACCAGTTCGCAACCAAAGGTTACCATATATATATATATATATATATATATATATATATATAATGATTTTTCCGATTTAATCCCCAATTATTTTTCGATTAATCACTAATCGCTTCTAAACCGATTAGTTCCAAAAACCAACTTTAACTGCCTAGTGTTTCCCATAGACGGCGCTAATCTGTTGCTGCTAATTTTGGTGTGGGAGCAAACAGATGAATTTGTGGATTCTTTTGGAAACAATAAAGGCAAACCTGTTGACTTTCGCCGGTGTTTGACTGGTTTCTTGCCGCTGCCGTTGACCTGCAAAAAAGTTCGATACAGTGGGATGGATCCCGGCGCGTTTATGTGGAAAAATATTGATTAACTTTTTTATGGTGGGGAGAAAGGGGTATTTATAGTCGCCTTCAGAGACAATTAGAGATAATTATTTATCTCTATGTCCCGGTGTTTTTGGATAAGATGTAGAGTTTAAATCGTTTTATGATAAGAGATTTGGTTTAAACCGTCTCTTAGAGATAACCATGAATTTGAATTACTCTTTAAATAACCTGGGCTAATTTATAATGGGTTGTCACCCTGACCCAGTAGGACAAATCTGTTTTTAGGTTTATTGGGCTTTGAAGAAAGATCCAGTTCCCAATTCGGACCTGTTTGTAGGTGAAATTACCATTTTACCCTTGAGAGCTTTAAGATTTGTGCCCGATTTGAACGGTCCCGATTTAGTTCTATTTTTAGCCATATCAAGAGACAACTTGGGCATTGTTTCGATACAAAGGTTAGTGGAAGTGATTTGTTTAACTATGGTTATCTCACCCTCAAAGGTAAGATACCTATAGGTAGCTAAACACCAACCAATTTTTTTTAGACAAAAAATGAAGGTATAGGTGTGCAACCTTCATGTTGCATTCTTCTACCTTCAATTAAAAATTACCTATATGTATCCTACCTTTGTATCCAAGCACGACCTTAAAAAGTTAAGATACCCGTAGTCTCAATCACTCCAAAATTATCCCAGAATGGATTATCTTGCCTTACTTTTTTTTCCAAATAAGGCTGGATTGATTGAGGATTGGCAAGTGTTAGTAGCGAAGCTCAACACAAAATTAAAATGCTATTCATCTAAAAGAGGAGGCATGGGGTTGACCATTGAGTGGGTTGCTAATTAGTTATTTAGATCTAATTTAGGCATAGTTTGCTTAGCTAACTTCATTTAGCATGTAAAGGGAGGTAGGGTGTTACATTGTGTAACACCCCTGTCCCGGGCTCGAACAATTTATACAATTTAGAAGACAAATTATTTATAGTATAGTACAACTGCCCACCACAAACTGCTTCTCAAAAGGTGGTTAACCGAATTGGTGACTCTTGATCATAGACAAAGTTATTTATTATTAATTAATTAGTGTGCAATCCCCGATATGGGACAATTTCCCTCAACTACTCCCGTTCTCTCTCTCCGAGAGACACACAGGCAGTCATGTGGGCCCCAATCTTAGGCGCCACGTCAGCAACTGCCCAAAGAAGACAACGGCAGCACTCCCTTCACAAACCGCAAGTGGGCCCCAGCCTGCATGCCATGACGTCAGTCGCAAACAGGCAGCAAGCACACAGTGCTGCTGCTGCTGTCTCCTTTCACGGGTGCCCCCCCTCCTCCAATAATTCATATACGACCCCCCATAGGAAATTCTATGGGGGTAACTCCAATTCCTTTATATATATATATATATATATATATATATATATATATATATATATATATATATATATTCTTTGAAAATTACAGGGTGTTACACATTGAGTCTTCAACTTTTTCTCTAGTCGCTTAAGTTTGATATCAACATAGTTTGGAGTTTGAACGAAACTTCCATGCCGATTCTATGAGGGAAGTCTCTACTTGTAACTTGATGGGCTTTAAACTAAAATGAGACCCTTTAAGTTATTTAGACTAAAATGTTTGGTGATTAGTTAAAAAATTCATAGACCTAATAATACCTCATTAGATTGAGTAAGTTATGTAATTGCAATTGTTCTCAATATTTAACACCTAGTTTTTGGTTTTTTGACCTTTGAGACATAATAATAGTTTTCAGTTTATTAATACCCAATTATGGGACATTACATTGGATTTGGTCTCTTGCAAATTTAATTTGATTTGGTCTCTTGCAAATTTAATTTACAATTGTATCTCGTTGAAATTTATTATTCCAATTAGCCTAACATTCATAAGCTGAACAAATTTAGGCCTTGTTAGGGAACAAAAGTTGAGGTTGCTAAAATTATTTTAACTTTGGAGGTACAAGGTGTATGCTAACTTTGGTATCTTACCTTTATCTCCAACTTAAAGTTATCTTCATAGTATAAAAAAAAAAGATAAGTGAGGAGTTTAGATAATTACATTCTCACCTTTTAGGTTGAAATAACTGTAGTTATCTTCATAGTCCCAAACATGCTAAATGTGGATGCCTAGACATTTCGAAAGTTATGAAAGATAACTTCAGTTATCCTAACTTTAAACTTTGTTCCCAAACATAGCCTTAATTGTTAGTATATTTATTGTTAAAAATCTCATCAATTGACAATAAGCTCTGCATTATGACCATTAGTAGCTTGACATCGAGTTGTGTAAGTTCGTTCATTTGATATATTTCTAAAGATGAATATTAAAATTTATCTTCGTTTGGTAGTGCACAACCTTATCTTAATAAGGCCGTGGTCTACTAGTTTATGCTTCCGTAATACACTCAATGCATCAGTGCAAGATCTCCTATCCGCATTAAAATTATGCTAGCCATGAGCGGCTACATAGATCAATACTTATGTTCACTAAACTTGTCACGCCCCGCTTTCCATAATACGGAAACACGGGCACGTAACTGAGGTCCAGCGAATGATACAAAGTATACCAACTCATATCATCCATAAGCTGTACAATACCAGTAAGCTCAACAATAATATAATAATCACATGAACAAAAATATAATGCAATAACTAATATCTGAGATACAAGAATTTACAGAATGCCCGAGAATACACAATACAATAACAGTTCGTCAAGTTCTTTCAGTAGTTTCCGCTGCGATATCTGCAATCTCAACATCTAGAGGTTGGGGGGAAAGGTCCGTTAGAGCAAGTCACGGACAACAAGTAGTAACAAGCAAAGAACAATAAAACAGGATATAAATATCAAGGAACAAGGAACTAGAACTATATCAGATGTCAATGACAATGTTGATAACAAGATCAAAAGTCTATAATCAATGATGCAACGATCAACAATAACAATAAAACTAGAATCAAGTCGATAGCAGTAACCATGATCAATGCAAGTGTCAATCTTAAGTTTATCATGTTTTATTATCTTATCTAATGCACATAATTCTGTGTCCCATACCACAGGCAGTGGCGGAGCTAGACAAATCAAAATGGGGGTCCCAAATTTTTTTCTCCCGATATCAACATAATTGTTGCCGAAAATCTTACTTTACTTTTGTTTTGAAGAATTAAAGTAATTGGATCTAAATAAAATTATAATCAAAGTAAATATTCGAATTTATATTTTTAGTATCATGTATTTTTTCGCACTTGTACAGTTGTACTCTAAATTTGGTAAGAATAATACTAATCAATAATCATACCACACTATTTATACTGTTATAATGCTAGAGGTTGAGAGATACGACTCAAATGAATAAATATACTTGTAACTTGTGTAGTCACTAGTTTCTTATTCAAAATTTTATCTAATGATTATACAGATCAAATGATAAGTATCACTGTTAATTTTTTGCACAAAGCTCATACCACTATTTTGAGCATTTAATAAGAGGTGGATTAAATTTGGGGGTCCTAATTTTTTTTTAATTGGGGGGGCCAAATAAAAATTTTGGTCTATATTAGGGGGTTTTACAAAATTTTTGGGGTCCCAAATGACCCCCCTACTCTCTTCCTCCCTCCGCCACTGACCACAGGTTTTGTGCATACAAACAGTGATTGTTTAGACTATAGTGGTGGATTCTACAGGCCGTGTACTCGGCAACAATAATCAATAATCAATAATCCACAATCTCAATGATCAATAACAATAATCGGTCCACAATACAATACACGATACAATCGGGATACTATAGCAGTAGTCCGCAATCAAATCGATAAAATAATAACCGATAACAATAATCAGTATAGGGAAACATGGGCCCCTCCTCCGAGTACAGTCTCCTATATTGTCTACTACTAAGTCGACCCTTATTACCCCGACTTGTTATTATTTTTTTAACATGAATCATGAATCATGAATATGCAATCGATGAAACGAGTGTCAAGAAATGATATCAATGAGGTACCAATGACTGTACAATGAATGATATGTAGTGCAATGTAAAATTTAAACAGATTTATAATTAAATATAAAAATGCAATTCTGGACAGGGAGATGTTGCTATACAAAAATCGACTTTCTCGTTGCTACGGGGAAGCAAATCAGGTTCCGTAAGAGGTTCTAGAAACTAGACTACCTGCCGGTTCCAACGTATATTTACACGGCACCTTTTAACTACAGTAACACAGTCTACCAGTTAGTTCTTTATGGGTCCACTATTCAGACAACAACTAGTACAAGGTTATTCTATGCGTAATTCGATTGAAAACTTCATTAAAATTCTTGCAAAAATTATGATTTAGTTCCTGGGACTGTTCATTAACATTCTTGCAATTCTTAGGTCCTAATTCTTACGTTAACCTACTGAATAAATTAATAGAACATGTCATGTCATGCCCCGCTTCCCAAAATACGGAAATACGAGCGCGTAACAAAGGCCCAACGAATGATGTAAGTATCATCCATAAGTTGTATCAGTCTAACTCAACAATATAAATAATAATCACAACCATGCAAGAGCAAATAATCACATGAATAAGAAAAACTTCAATAATCAATGAAATAATCCAAAACATAATATCCAACAACTGGGAAAAACAAACTCTAGGTCATAAAGCCCCCAAAAACAAAGTACAGTGACAATAACAATATTCCAGGAAAAATAGCATAAATAGATAAATCAAGCAGTCTCCATTCTCTAGAATCGTTGCTCACCAAGTCCTTTGGGTATTATCCCTTGTGTACCTGCAAACTCATGATCTAAAATAGAAAAATAATGTATAGCATAAATAGATAAATCAAGCAGTCTCCATTCTCTAGAATCGTTGCTCACCAAGTCCTTCGGGTATTATCCCTTGTGTACCTGCAAACTCATGATCTAAAATAGAAAAATAATGTCCGTTAGAGCAAATCACGGATAGCAAGTAGTGGAAAATAGAGAACAATAAAAATATGGTATATTAAGAATAAAGGACTGGATCAAAGTCAAGGAACAAAAACAACGGTTGGTGATAAAGTCAAGGGTCAATGTTTAATTATGCAATAACCAATAATTTCAATTCATGATCAATATCGATGACAATATACGGGATCGAGCATGCAATATCAATCTAGGGTTATTATTCATTTTATTAACCTATCTAATGTACGTAATACTGTGTCCCATACCACAGGTTCGCTGCATGCAAACAGTGATCGTTTTAGACTGTGTCCCATACCACAGTTCATTAACATTCTTGCAATTCTTAGGTCCTAATTCTTACGTTAACCTACTGAATAAATTAATAGAACATGTCATGTCATGCCCCGCTTCCCAAAATACGGAAATACGAGCGCGTAACAAAGGCCCAACGAATGATGTAAGTATCATCCATAAGTTGTATCAGTCTAACTCAACAATATAAATAATAATCACAACCATGCAAGAGCAAATAATCACATGAATAAGAAAAACTTCAATAATCAATGAAATAATCCAAAACATAATATCCAACAACTGGGAAAAACAAACTCTAGGTCATAAAGCCCCCAAAAACAAAGTACAGTGACAATAACAATATTCCAGGAAAAATAGCATAAATAGATAAATCAAGCAGTCTCCATTCTCTAGAATCGTTGCTCACCAAGTCCTTTGGGTATTATCCCTTGTGTACCTGCAAACTCATGATCTAAAATAGAAAAATAATGTATAGCATAAATAGATAAATCAAGCAGTCTCCATTCTCTAGAATCGTTGCTCACCAAGTCCTTCGGGTATTATCCCTTGTGTACCTGCAAACTCATGATCTAAAATAGATAAATAATGTCCGTTAGAGCAAGTCACGGATAGCAAGTAGTGGAAAATAGAGAACAATAAAAATATGGTATATTAAGAATAAAGGACTGGATCAAAGTCGAGGAACAAAAACAACGGTTGGTGATAAAGTCAAGGGTCAATGTTTAATTATGCAATAACCAATAATTTCAATTCATGATCAATATCGATGACAATATACGGGATCGAGCATGCAATATCAATCTAGGGTTATTATTCATTTTATTAACCTATCTAATGTACGTAATACTGTGTCCCATACCACAGGTTCGCTACATGCAAACAGTGATCGTTTTAGACTGTGATGGTGAACTCTACAGATCATGTACTCGGTATCGATAAACAATAATTAACAATCAATAATTAATAATCGATACTCCACCTTCCATGACAATAATCAATGTAAACAATAAGGGCCCTTACTGAGTATAGTTTCCGATTATTCACTACCAAGTTAATCCTTTATACCACAGCTTGTTAATATTTTATTACATCCTAATGTGAGCATGCAAGAAGATGCCAAGGTTGTGTAATGCAAGTTGTGACTAGATCTACTCATTACATGCAAGGTAGAAATTGTTTACACTAAATCAATACAAAGTATACATTCTGGATAGCAAGACGTTGCTGTACCAAAACAGAGATTCTCATTGCTACAGGTAAGCAATTCAGGATCCGTCAGGAGTTCTAGAAACTAGACTCTCTGCCAGTTCCAACGCATATACACAACATATTGAAATCACATAAACTAGGCGTAAAATCTTTTTCTTTACTGATTTTAGGTTCAGGCAGCATATTAGAGTCAAAATACTTGTGTATAAAAATAGACTATAAAATCATTTAAAATTTCATAAAATCATATTTTAATTCATAACAATGTTTAGTAACAACAAAATTAATCTCAGATTTTATTTGTTAAATTTGATCTACTGTTTCTGTTAATTTAGTAGGGTGATGCATATTCAAATTGTATTCTGGAATTCAGACGTTACTGTACGAAAGTACGGATATCTTGCAATCGGTAGGTCACATTGCAAAACCGTTAGATGATTTGGATTCCGGACACACATGGCTATAATTCTTATTTAATGAGTTCTAATTGATATTATCTGTAGATAGGTCAAAGATCGGGTTCTTTACTGAACTAGTGTTCTAATAGCAACCTAGAATCAAATTTTCACATTTATAAAGGGTCTGGAAAATTATCAAATAATCTTACAAAAATAATAGGGTGATTCCCAGTCATGTCTAGTAACAAAATATAAAATTTCAAGTTCTAATTATGTTGTTAGCATTTTATTTCAATAGAAAATCTAGTTCATGTATTTCTGGACAGAAATCTGGAAATTGAAAACATAGCAGTACTAAAAAATATGATATCTTTCAGTTCGTAAATTGGAATTTAGTTCTGTAAAAAGTTCTGAAAACTAGATTTAAAAAGTTACAGATGATGTTTACAAGGTTTTATTAAATTACTACAGAAACTAGGTCGAAAACTCGAATCAACACAGAGCAAACAGCAGGTCAGCAAGTAGATAGATATGAATTATCAATAATTTAAACATGTAAACATGCAATTTCATGGCAGTTAAATAACAAAAACTCTATTTAATTATCAGCATGCAATTTCAACATTAATGAGGCATTTCATAATCATAGCAATTAATTCACGAAAATCATATTCACAGGAACATTCCAATCATCAATCAATTTTATAGCATAGATCTAAATGTTTTCATGTCTTACGTGCATATGCAATATACAATAAGGCATGGGTTTGAGTCAAAGATATCAGCACGAAAAGAGAATTATCACTTGGTTTCGCCGATGAATTCGTGATACTCTCTTGAACAAATATTAAGCAGATATATAAGATAAGTGGAATGTGAACTACTTGCGGGAGATCAAAAGAATTCTTGAACACAAATAATAAATTGGTTCAAGAGGACTTGCCTTTATATGATTAATCCGAATATAAGAATAACGGGATTAGGATCCTCACGTCGCAGCACGTGCAACTATGGGCGGAGCACGTGCAAACACGGAACAACGATATAGCAAAACAGCAACACGGCAAACAGCGGATCCCAAAACAGCAAACAACAACCACAGCAAAAGCTCCAAGCCTCCAACAACAACAGCGGGATCTCCACCATCGACCTCCCGTCGTCGAAGACCCATCCACTGTCAACCACCATCGCCAGCATCCCTCATCGTCTTCCCAGTCGATTAATCAGTAAATCTGGAGTTAAGACAGTACAGTGGTAGAATTTGAATAACTTGCAATCCGTAAGTCAAATTGCAAAATCGTCAAATGGCCTGGATTCCTAACACAGAGGGCTATAATTTTTATTTAATAAAATCTAAGTATTTTTTTTTGCAACTGGGTCAAAATTTCGTTTCTTTACTGATCTAGTGTTCTAATAGAAATCTAAGGTCAAGTTTGCATATATAACGGGTCTCGAAATTCATCCACAAATCTCATAAAAATTCTAACACGACTCCCAATCATGTCTAGCAACATCCTGATTAATTTCAAGTTTTAATTCTACTGTTAACATTTTATTTTAATTAGGGAAACATGTCGACATGCTTATAAATAACAATCTGGAATTTAAAACCTAGCGGCACAAAAAAAAAGCCTAACTTACAGTCTACAAATCGGAATTCAGATCCGTCGAATGGGCTAGAAACTAGATTCAAAGGGCTTTGACTTTTCATTTATAAAGGTTAACTTAATTCTAACTGTAACTGGGTCAAAATCTCACTACAAGACAGACTAAACAGCAAGACAACAGCATGATAAATTTTATTTAACAACATTCGAGATATACAAAACACATTCTTCCACGAGAGATTAACAAGCATTCATGTCCAGTAGTTCGAGTGCATTTCTACGGTTATCAAGATGTAAACTTGTCATTTCTACGATATAGAATTATCATCAATTATCATACCGATCCAATGCATATAATCAAAATATACTAGACTAACATATGTACGGTATGAATTCAATATAGTGAGTGTTATGATATGACGAAATGAATGCGATTGTATACGACGATGAAATAACACAATTTAGTGTTCGAATCAACAATGTGGCACAAAAAGAAACTATTACTTGGTTTCGCCGATGAATCCGTAATAAATTTCTTGGAATTGTAACAATTAATAATGAGATGCGATAAACGGGGATAAAGCTATTTGTGGAGATCAAACATATTTTTTGAACAAAAACAACGAGTTGGTTCAAGAGAGACTTGTGTTGTATGTTGTTTACGACGCGGAGGAGCAGAACGGATGCGACAATTGCGCAACCGCAGCACGACGACCGTTGCAACGACTTCGGGTGGCAGCACGGAAGCAAGCTCGGCTACGAGACACGGTACACAACAACAAAGAGGGAGAGGTGGTCGGGGTGCGGTTGTTTGTGAATGGAGGCAGCGAGTAGGGGGCAGGGGCTTCGGTCGGTGTTTGAGGGTGGCGGGGATAGCGAGGGAGAGGGCCGCAGTGGTGCAGGGAGCTGAGGGAGGGTGCTGTTAGTGGTGGTAACGCGTCCGGAGAGGGGGAGCCTGTGGTGTGGCTCCGGGGGCTGGCGGCGCCAGGATTGTTGGCGAGGACCACTTTTGGAAGAACACCAAGTGGAATTGAATTATCTCAATCACATTATGTGGAAAAGTGCTTGAAAGAGTTTGGAGAAGAACGGGGGGGGGGGGGGGGGGGGGGGGGGGGGGGTTCAGGAGATAGATAATTAGCAGATAATAGGGGGATTAGTGGGGATTTGATGTAAATAGGGAATTTGTTAAGATGGAATTTACTCATTTGTATTGTGCATTACTCACTTGATTTCTATTAGCGGACTTGTCATCAATTACTTTTATATGTACTAACTCTAGCTATGGAGAAAAGGTGTTCCTACTTTTTCTTTTACTAGTGAAACATGGTCTACCTGAAGCACGGCTCGGGTTATGAGTCTCAGTTGCTTGTGCATGCGAGAGCTAGATATTCAGGAGTATCTTTATCGGTAGGGAAAAGAAATTGACTATATGGACTCACTTGATTTCTATTACCGGACTTGTCATCAATTACTTTTATATGTATTAACTTTAGCTATGGAGAAAAAGTGTTGCTACTTTTTCTTTTACTAGTGAAACATGGTCTACCTGAAACACGGCTCGGGTTACGAGTCTCAGTTGCTTGTTCGTGCGAGAGCTGGATATTCAGGAGTATCTTTATCGGTAGGGAAAGGAAACTGACTATATGGACTGCTTGTACGAAGGCAGCACCAAACTTTCTATGGCAGGTCCACTAGATCTTAGAGCATCCACAATCATTGGCTAATTATTCATAAAATGCATTTTATAACAAACGACGAGCTGTAGTCGTTTGCTATTTATGCATTTTATGGCCAAAAGGCAACAGTAGATTGCTATAAATGATAGGGGATATGAGAGTTATGCATAATATAAACGACGCAACTTCAATTTCCGTCGCTCATAAAATAATATTATTTTAATGCTCAGACGGAACTTGAACTTCCGTCCCTCCAGAAACAAACAATTTTTCGTGATTAAAAAAGGCCCTCCCCCTTGGACGGAACTTCAAGTTCCGTCCAGTGGGGGGGAAGGCATTAAATTTTTTATTTTTATTATTTTTATTTATTTAGTTTAATTTTTTTATAATAACTAAAAAATGGTTTTAAATATTAAAAAATTCGAAAAAATCGTGGGACGGATCTTCAAGCTCCGTCTCACTTTTAGAAAAAAAAATTCTTCCGACGCAACTTCAACTTCCGTCTAGTATTTTTTAACCTTAAATTGCTATAAAATAGCATTGTACACACTGCAGCAAAAGCTAAAAAAACTATATCTAAATATGCATTTAGCCATTTTTTGACAATCACGACTGTGGATGCTCTTATATCTCAAACTCTCGTATTTTCTAAACTAGGTTTTATTTATTATTTGTTACATGTTTATGCTTTTGTATCAGTAATGATCATGCTATCAATTCATTATGTGCTAATATTTTCGAACACTTGTGCCACCTTCACTTGTCTGTACCTCATTTGACTCTGCAACAATGACTTACAAGTTTGTTTATGTTGGTGTAATCTCATTCTAATACGCTTCTTATAATCAATACTCCTTTCCTTATTTTCCATTAGTTTATCTTCTTCCTAGGTATTGTAATCTCAAGGATGTTCATTCCATTTCCCTATTCTCTATTGAATTCATAGCAGCATTTGTTGTTCGCTTCTTTTTCTCATGAACTTATTAAAATATATAACCGTATATTTTTTATGATTCTTTTATTTGTCACCATTCTTCGGTTACAAATATAAAACATGTTAAATAAATTTGTTACAACTCTTGTTCAATGATATAGCTATTGATAGGTATGTGTTTGTCTAAAAGAATACCAGTTTCATATCTATTAAATTGCCATAAAGAAACTGCAGATCAAACTTTGGTTTTGATTCTTTAAACTTATGATCATTTCACTCCAAAAATATTAGGGTGACACATGTTGCTGTTGGCAAATTAGGTAAGTAAGGGCTTTATATTTATTAGTTTCTAAATTTTATTAGAAAAAAATGGAATTGAGGTGTATGTGAATCCAAGTTTTGTAAGATGAGTTGCCTGTTAATAGGTTTAAATCAAATCCAAAATAAATTAAAAATAGCCACCACACAAATAATAATAATAATAATAATAATAATAATAATAATAATAAATTAAATTAAATTAAAAAAATAAATAGATGTACTATGTATCTGTGATGTGTAGTATCAGATTCATTCATTTCATGGTGGATTTTAATAATTGCTGGAATTCTCTTATAGTTTATTTTTGTTGTTGTTTATTTATTTATGCTCCTCTTAAAATTAATAAATGTGTTTCGTATTCTGCCTCGTTATAGATTAAAAAAAATTCATAAATTAAAAATAGCCACCACACAAATAATAATAATAATAATAATAATAATAATAATAAATAATAATAATAATAATAAATTAAATTAAATTAAAAAATAAATATATGTACTATGTATCTGATGTGTAGTATCAGATTCATTCATTTGATGGTGGATTTTAATAATTGCTGGAATTCTCTTATAGTTTATTTTTGTTGTTGTTTATTTATTTATGCTCCTCTTAAAATTAATAAATGTGTTTCCTATTCTGCCTAGTTATAGATTAAAAAAAATCATATACTGAGGATACTAGTTGGCAATGTTCAATGGATAGGTTTGACATTAAGGACCATATGGCCGAACAATTTATGGAGTTTATTTAAATCAAAAAAAAAAAAAAAAAAATTATGGAGTTTACATGTGAGTCACCGTAGTAATTGTTGATTTTCTATTTATTGTCTTGCAAGTATCATAACCACCCTCCTCTTCCATTCCAGTTTTTATTCAAAGTCTCTCTCACTCTCTCTCTCTCTCATGGCTGGAGGAGCAATTGTAAGAGCAAATGGAGGGAAGGAGTATCCAGGGAAGATGACATTCTTCGTCTTCATCACTTGTCTTGTCGCTGCCACCGGTGGCCTCATTTCGGCTATGGCATTGGCATTTCTGGTAACTATCTTAAACCAAATTCCTTCTTCTCACAAATAAATTTATTTACATGATTCTCTCTCTTATTTTTTTTGTACGGGGGGTAACATCGATGGATTCGTTCTTGATGAAGTTCTTCCCATCAGTATGCCAAAAAGAAAAGGTAGACAAGAGCACAAACCAATACTGCAAGTTCAACAGCCAACTGCTTGCAACATTCACTTCATCACTCTATTTCTCTGCGTTGATTGCGTCTTTTTTCGCTTCCAATATTTCAAAGGCCTTTGGAAGGAAATGGTCCATGTTTGGTGGTGGAATCACTTTCCTTGTTGGTTCTGCTTTGAATGGCGCAGCTGAAAATGTACTCATGCTCATTCTTGGTCGAATCCTACTTGGGGTTGGTGTCGGTTTCACTAATCAGGTAAACAACAGTACATAAAACTGATAAATTTGCATGACTCATATCTCGAATCTTTTGGAAATTTTCTTGACTAATCTTTAGGAACATGTTCATTGTGTGAACAAATACATTCTAGTTATAACTCTCTGAAGAATTACCATGAATTGAGCATTGAAGAGAATCAATGCAAGACTTGATTTCGAAGATTTGCTTCCTCTTCATATTGGTTTTCCTATTTTGAAACCATGGTCTATTATGATTTTCTAGGTAGAATATATAAACGCATACACACGTATATATGGATTTTCTAATTTTCTAATTTCGAGCCTGATTTACAGTCAGTGCCACTCTACCTGTCGGAAATGCCCCCTGCCAGGCTCCGCGGCATGCTGAACATAGGTTTCCAGCTCATGATCACGATCAGTATCTTCGCTGCCAACCTCGTCAACTATGGCACCACTAAGATCAAAGGCGGTTGGGGCTGGCGCGTCAGCCTGGTCCTCGCTGCTGCTGTCCCTGCTTCCATCATCACGCTGGGCACACTCCTAACTCCCTCATAGATCGTGGCCACCAAGAAAAGGCCAGGGCTTTGCTCCAGAGGGTGCGTGGGCTGAGTACGAAGACTTAGTGGCTGCCAGCGTGCAGGCGAAGAGCATTAAGAACCCTTGGAGAAACATACTTGACAGGAAGTACAGGCCGCCCCCTCAGCTCACTGTTACAATACTCGTCCCCTTCTTTCAGCAGGTGTCCGGGATCAATATCATCATGTTTTTTTATGCACCAGTTTTGTTCAAGACGATAGGATTTGGTGACGATGCGTCGCTTGTATCAGCAGTTTGTCAACATGCTCATCACCTTCATCCCGGAGAGTGGAAAATTCCGGGAGCATTGAGATTGTGCATGGAGGACTAGGAAATAGTACTGACTGAATGTAATCAACACTGTTCTGGCATTTACTATAATCTTATAGGCTAAATTACAGAAAACTGTCACGAATTTTCAAAGCATTTTCAGAAAACAATTATAAATTGTGGATGCAAATTAATTTCTGTAATATTCCTCTTCTACATGGACAACTCTAGTGTCCAGAAGAGGCTTGAGTTTTTATGTGCTGCTATCATTTCTCTGAGAGTAATACTAGAATTGAATTGAAAAGCTTCAAATTTTGTACTACACAACAAATACCAAGAACTATCACATACTAGTACTAAATTTTATAGTACAATTAGCTAGCATTGCTGAAAGTAGAACGCAACACGGATAAGATAATTTTTACAACAATATGAGTGCTAGAAATTTATGCTCCTCATTGTACACAATATATTTATATCATATCGGAACCAACATACATACTGACTTTAGTAGCATGAGATGGTTTTCTGCGACCATGCACAGCTACTCTTGAACCAAGACCCCATGCATGTAACAACAACATTCAATTGGAGAATTCTGACTCGAGATTGAGCAGTACTTTGTTTTTTCTTCTTCTCAATTTGGCCCCCAACAGCTCAAGTAGAAGACCATCCTCAGGGACTCCTCCTCGGAGCTTGAACTACAACACCTTTTGGCACTGGTGCTAGTAGTGTTTCCATTAGAACCGGAGAGATGGAGTCTGTACTGAGTGTAACCCCCCTTGTCAGCATTGGATTTGGACCGATCGACATTGAGTTCGAGTGCAGTTCCAAGAGCAGCAGCAACAATCATCTTCTTCACAAGCTTCATCCCCTCTATATATCAAGTTTTGAGATTGTTGGGTTAGAGTTAATTATGAACTATATACACGTACTCTATATAGAGCTGAAACACTACTGAGAAGAGAAACCAGGAGCTCAAAGCACATGGATTCTTTGAAACTGTAGACTGGAATATAAGCATATAGATGCCTCTTCAATAGAAAGTTTTGCATATTTTACACCTTTGGCACAATTTAGTTGCATATTTATACCTAAAGGAAGGTCCATGCGCAAAATTTGGAACTCTGAATTGTAACTGTTAGATAAAGCTCAGAGCTTTTCTTTGTGTAACGTAAGGGGGGAAGGAAGAATTAGAAGAAGGTCCTTGTCATGCTTTTAAGGGAGTGAGAAGATTGGGTTGCAAATGTATATCTTAAGCTAATAGGCCTATCCCATCTCTCTTTTCTCTATTTTGTAATAAAGAAAGAAGAAAAAAAAGTAGGAACTGACACGTGCAGCCTTTTAAAAATTAAAAAAAGTAGGAAAAAAAAGTAGGAACTTGTCAAAACAGAATTAATTTTTTTAAAAATTAAAAAAAAACCTTTCCTCTTCCACATCTCCCAAACCCACAAACCCTAACTCTCCCTACCCAAAACGCACTCACATCTCCTCACCCGTCCGTCCCTACCGCCGCCCGCCGTCCACCCCGCCCCGATCCCGTCCGTCTCTACCCTCCATCTTCGCCGTCCGTCGTCCATCCCGCCCCGATCCCGCCATCTCTACCCTCCATCGTAAGTTTCCCTTTGAGTATTTGATCATTACCAATTTGCCAATTCATACTAATGTTGAAAAAATTAGGGTTACTTTAAAAATTCAATTACTGTGTTTAAAGTCAGTTAAGTTCTTTTGAGTAATAGTTTATAAATTTCATACATGATGTGAGAGGAGAACAACCCTAAATAATTTTTTCCATAATAAATTAGAAGATCGAATTTATTGAAATCATGTTTTAAGCTGTTGGGAAAGAGTAAGGTCAAATTCAGATAAAATAAGTTGTGGTCAGATTACAATTGGTTGAGGATGAACACCAACATCAAATGAGAAGATTAAATGAATGTATTTGTTAAGAATTTGTGGGAAGCTGGCTAGGATAAAATTTAGAGTTTAACATATATTTCCTTTCTCTTTTGTAGTATTCGATAATTACTGTCTCATTTATTTCGCAATGCATTTATTTATTATATTATTATACTATATCTTAAGCTAATAGGCCTATCTCTCTCCTTTCACCATTTTGAAATAGAGAAAGGAGAACAAAAGTAGGGATTCACACTTCCTAAACACGTGAGCACCACATTATATTATATATTATTATATCTATATATTATACTAATAGGAGAGAGAGTCAACCTCTCGCCTTTCTCTATTTTAAAATAAAGCAATGAGAGCAAAATGAGAAATTCATATTTATTAACACGTGTAGTACACACATTTTCATTAAAAAATATATAAAAGCCCCAAACCTATAAATCTGGAACTTAATTACTAGAATTGTGATTTGCTCATTAAGTGTTTGATGAAATGTCTATGTATCACACAATGTGTTTGTGAAAAAATAGTTTTGAAAAAAAATTGTTTAACTAGATCAATTGTTTCTATGTATGGTGTATGTACTAATTTTTTAAACCCTAATTTACTACCTCATTTTATTTTCAATTTCTAATTTGTGTCTTTGAAATTATGAAATTTGAATTTGAGGAAGAGTACGGGTTGAAGATGGGGATGACTGTAGTATCGGATCCAAGAATGAGATTCGGTAAGGAGGTAGATGGCGGAAAGTAGGGTGAGGCGAACGGAGAGCTGGAGGAGGATGTTGGAGAAGAGAACGTCGTTGCGGTCGAAGATAGCAGAGACACGGGAGATGAGGAATAAAGCATCTGATAAGGTGTGAATTTGGAAGGGGGAGGGGAGGAAGGGGATGGTTGAAATGAGACAGATCAAAGCTTGAGTATTGCCGGTCATGAAATATACAAAGGCCGAGCGCATTTTTTAGGATAAATTTCACTAAACTATACACTTGAAGAGTTAATTTCTCTCAATTCTCTCACATTTTTTTAAAGTTCCATATAATTTTATTAGTTCATTACAATTTTTTTAGTCTATGCAATTTGCACAGGGTAACGCTAGTTTGGAGTTAAACAACTTTGCACAAATCCTAAGGTTTATCTAACGGTTACAAATTCGGATTTCTAGAATTATGTCGAAAATGATGAAATATATCAAAAAACTTGTGTGTAAACATGAAATTTATTATTTCTTAAAATTGGCCAAAAATCTTGGACTATAGTCGAAAATGTTTGCACACAAAATCTGGTCAATATTAAATTTTAAATTTTTTAAAAATAAATGGTGGACTTTACTTCATAAATCTGACAAAATCTGACCTATTCAGTAAAATTCATAATTTCTCAAAATATGTCGAAAATGATAAACAATAGCACACAAAATTGTCCAAACATGAAATTTTCATTATTTTTTAAAAACGTCAAACAATGGTCTAGCAAAACAATGAAATACTGAATTTCTAGAAATATGCCGAAATAGTGGACAATAGCTAGGGCCGGCCCCCCCCTTGCGGCAGGTGAGGCAGCCACTCAGGCCCCCAAATTTTTTACAATTTTAGGGGCCCCAAATTTGTATTCCCCTTATAAATATAGACAAGTATCTT
Organism: Hemerocallis citrina; assembly: GCA_017893485.1. Lineage (NCBI taxonomy): Eukaryota > Viridiplantae > Streptophyta > Magnoliopsida > Asparagales > Asphodelaceae > Hemerocallis > Hemerocallis citrina. Next base: position 234,780,985 of record CM030366.1, read on the forward strand.
GCGTGTAAATCAATTATTTGGGTCTTTCGCCTCAGCCCCCGGAAACTCAATGCCGGTTCTGACAATAGCCCACAAAATTTAGCAAAAATAGTAAAAGACAATAATCTCCAGAAATATGTCGAGGGGTGATTTCAATCATCATCCACTTGAATTAATTGATTCGTTAAAGAAGTTCCCATTTTATTACAATCTTTAAAGAAGATCATAAATGATTAATTTATCCGATTTTGAGAAAATTAAACATCAAGCCGGATTTCATTTCTTTATAAAATGTTAGAAGCTTTCAATCCTAATTTATTTTTTCTTGTGTTAGATATAGGCCAGCCCAACTTACTATTTCAGATAAACTGGGCCTAACCATCCATTATTCAATCTCGGCCCAAATAAGATATTGAGTCGGAACACCTCCCGGTCGCTTTACGTATAGTCACCGCATCATTCCGCGGCTAAAAAAAATTTCGGAAACCCAATTTTGAGTCTCGGAATGGCGGAGATTTGTTACCTTGCTCTCACCGCGAGTGACCATATCCTCAACTCCCGTTTCCGTTAACGGGCTGGATCCATTTCACTCATGGATTTCGTACTGGGCCTACTAAATGCTACGTATGGGCCTTTTGTTTTGCAATTGTTCAAATATTGTAAACTTTCCTTGTATTTTCCCAATGCAAAAAAATTATTAAAAATAAAAAATAAAAATCCTTACAGTGCTTTCCAATACAGAGATAATGTAGGATCAGTTTTCCTCATAATAAGCTCCCCTCAATCGTATATTATTTAGCATCTTGACTAGTGAAAAGTTAACCTACCGCAATCTTATGGATAGTTTTATTTTTTCTTCATATAGTCTTCGTATTCGTATTCTCATTCTCATTCTATTAAAATAAAAATAAAAATTCAGAGCAACACTGCAATAGTGCAATGATGAGTCTATATATGTTACTTATTCATCCTCCAAAAAAATTCTCACTTGGTTTTGATCTTTTAAGAGAAACACAAGCGAGAAATTTTAATATTTTACGAAAAATAACCATAAAGCTAGATTTTATTTACCTTCCAACAAAAAAGAAGAAGAAAAAGAATAAAAAAAAAAGCTAACAATAAATATTCCAACAGAAAATATCTGGGTTAGAATTAACATGTTCCATTCCCTGTATAAAAAAAATAGGTGTTGGTATTTTGCAGGTAGAATTGGTGCATGTAAACCGGATGCAGCAGCCTACTAGCTATTTGTTTCCTTCTCTCATCAAAATTGAAGGGCACAGCATCCGAAAGTCCAAAACAAATGTTCACATCTCCGCTAATACTAACAAGTACAGGCATATTCAATAGAAGTGCTGCCAACCGAAACTTCTTGTATATATCCCAAACTACAGAGACACGACAGACTTGTACATGATACAGATAACCAGTTTTGAAAGACTTTTCAGCTGCGAACAATTTACACGTCAAAGGCGGTTTAAATTACATGAACAAAGACAACATAGTTCTTCCTCTATTGATAGGCAAAACTACCTTTCATTTACAAGCAGGATATAACCCAAAACAACGAACCAAGATCACAAAAGCAATACCTTATGCACATTATTTCTCACTGAACCTTTCAACAAACCCTACACCAAACCTTTAGAAGGGATGACCACCAAAACACGCTACTCGACCACCACAGTTTAAACTGTACGATATGATTCCAACAACAGCTAAGAAAGCACTTGCAACAAGGGCTGAACTTCAAATTACACTGAATCGACCACTTCAACTTGCTGCTGAGCTAGATATCTCTCCCTACGTTCTTTCTAAAATTGACGAAAAGGTGCAGAAATAATGAGAAAAAGATTCAAGTGAATTTGCTCAAGCCTACAAATTATGCAGAAATTAAGTTACCCATTCATCGATTACAAGCCCTTCGCCAACCATTCTAGGGCCAGTATCTTCAGGAGGCTTCTTACGTGTCTCAAGTGTGGCCTCGGCTTCTGCCAGCTGGCGCTTCAATTTTTCCATTTGCTTTGATACAAAATTTTGTGGTACATAAAAATCACAACATTTTTGAAGAAATAAAAATCACAATGTTGATGTTCAAGTAAAATCATGCATGAAAAGAGAGGACAAGGGATAAATGAGAGAATACAGGGCTTTGGCGATTCACATCCAAGAAGACAACGCGCAGAATTTGTTCAATGGCAACAAGGTCTTTCTGCTCGTCAAACTGCAGCAGGACATACAAAATGCAGTTTTTGTTAGCATATTTCTAATACTTCCACATATTTTTCCCATGAAGATGAAAAGGATACGACAAATTTCTTAAAGAGAAACGAAGCCCAAACAAACTTAGTACTCTGTCTATCATCATATGGCATATTCCATCGACCATAATCCATAAATAATAACTTTCCTCCGGGTTTCATGAGAAGCCAAGGACCTCTTAGCAACTGACCATAAAAATTAAAAAGGCGGAGTTCTTTTGAGATCCAGTCAAACCTAACTCAACCCATCATAACAGAAATAGGAATAAATCAAATAAAGTTTTGAGTCAGAACCCGGACTCCATCAGTTTAAGCTAAAGATTACCTGGTTTTTTTGTAGCACATACAATGAACGTGAATAAACTAATATAACTGCAAGAGGACATGGAGATGGTTAAATTGTGCGATCACACACCCACTGATTTTCATCCATTCATTGTTACTTAGACTTCTATTTGGAAGTCAATGCCATGTCAGACACATGTACAGTGTACACATGATGCTTCCAATTTCTATGGAACAATTTAGTTCCATATGTCAATTTTTTTTACCTACACATGAATAGGGATGTATGAAAAATAACATATAAGGTATAGAGATAACTTCTATACTACTATTTTTTAGTAAATGTTTCTATAAATATGAATTCAAGTGTTGCTCAGGGAAAAAATGCTTAACTCTAAATCGTCCAAAATCAGTGACAATAACCCACGAAATCGTGTGAAAATGCTAAAATATCAAAATCTCTCAAAATAGTCCAAAATCGGTGGACTACACGACCACATCGGGTGAAAATGAGGAAATTTCAGAATATCGCAAAATTGTCCAAAATCGGTACAAGTTTGGAAATTTTTGAATCTCTTACAATTGACAAAAATGGGCATGCTATATATAACCCACAAAATCGGGCAAAAATGTGGATAGAATTTCTCGAAATCGTCCAAAATTAGTGAAATCGGGTGAATATTGGGAAATTTCAAAATCTCTCAAAATCATCCAAAATAGGTGGACTACAACCCATGAAATCAGGACAAATGCAAAAATTTTAAATCTCTCAAAATCCTCTAAAATCAATAACCCACTACATTGAGCGAAAATGCTAAAGTTTCATAATCTATCGAAATCGTCCAAAATCGGTAGACCATAACCAATTTGTGAAATTCCAAATTATCACTGTTTTAGCCAAAGTTTCATAATCTCTCGAAATGTCCACAGCTTTCGACCGATCTCACAAAATTCTGTATTTCACTGTTTTGGCGATATTTTGTGGTATAGTTTACAATTTCCGGCCATGTTAAAGAAATTTTGTATTTCACTGTTTTAGCACACAAACCGGGTAAGGAGGATTGCGTTAGACAATTGACAGCTAGCACAAAACTTTGTCAAATCCTATGAACATTAATCCTAATAATATACGCGCAAATGCTAAGGCATTCCCTGGAAGCAATGCGTTGTGCCTGCCTCCGGGTGCTTCGAAAAATGTGTAAGGGGCGTTGCACTGGCGCCCGGGTGCGGTGAAAAACGGGTAAGGGTTCCTGCACCAATCTGGACGTGTGCGGATAAAGAAGCTAGTCCAGAAAAATAAGCTTAAGTTAGCGACTTGGAACATATGAAACATTGACAGGAAAATGCATAGAACTAGCATACCATGATTGGAAGGAATACTAATATAGCTTGTTTACAAGAAACAAACTGGGTAGAGGAGAAAGCTAAAGAGATTGATGGTTTTAAATTATATTATACATGTAATATTAGAAATATAAATGGAGTATGAATTTTAGTAGATAAGAAATTCAGAGAAGATGTAGTAGGTGTGTTAATAGGAACAAGGTTTTAAATCTTAGATTTCAGACTCATCTCGGCAGGGGGGCGTTTCGTTTCGGATCAGAGATATCGGAGGAGATCTCGGAGAAATGTGATCATCTCGGATGTTCATTTCGAACACTCAATAAATATATTTTTTGTTATTAAACAAGATATTATATGTTTATTAGAGCCAAATTGATTTTTTCATCACTAGAAAGGTGGATCGCTTGACATGTAAAGATTGTAAAGTTATACCGGGATTGTTTAACCTCACAACATAGATTAATGGTGTTGGATGTTAAGATTGGAAAACACATGTGCGAGGAAGGAGACTAGGAACCCAAGAATTAGGTGGTAGAACTTGAAGGGAGAGAAACTAGAGGTTTTTAGAGATAAAGTCATTAAAAGAGCATCATGGAATTGGAAAGGAGAGACAAATATGATGTGGACTAAAATACCTACGGACATAAGAGAAATTTCAGATGAGGTATTTGGAGAATCTAAAGGTAGAGGGTTGCTAACTAAATAAATATGATGGTGGCAAGAATAAGTCCAAAATATTGTGAGAGAAAAAAGATCAACCTTCAAAATATGGCAAAAGAGTAGAAATGAGAATTTGGAGAAATATAAGACCGTTTAAAAAGAAGTTAAGAAAACGGTAAGAGATGCAAAAGAAAAAGCTTATGATGATTTATTTATACACAAAATTAGGAACAAAAGAAGGAGAAAATAACATTTATAAGCTTGCTAAACAAAGGGATAGGAAAACAAAAATTTTAGATACAGTTAGTTGTATTAAGAGCGAGGATTCAAGAGTCTTAGTAAAAAAATGAGAAAATTAATGAAAGATGGCGAAATTACTTTGAGAGGTTATTAAATGAAAATGTTGTGGGCAACTTAAATATAGAGGACTCGAACGAGAGTCGAGAGCATATGTTTTCCGTAGAATTGGGACCTCGAAAGTTCAAAATGCTCTAGGAAGAATGAAAATAGGAAAAGCTTTAGGACCGGATGGTATACCCATTGAAGTTTGGAAGTGTATTGGGGATGTAGAAGTGGGTTAGCTAACAAGATTATTTAATGGAATTTTGAGGATTAAGATAAGGCCAAATTTAAAAAAACCTCACTGAACTTTGGGCCATTTTAAAAAAAACCGCACCAAGTTTTTTTTATAAAAAAAATGCACAAAACTATAGTTTTAAAAAACTCACTTTAACGAAGTAAGATTTCCGTTAGGCTAAATTTAAAAAAACCACTTTCATCTTTCATTTGTGTTTATAAAAACATCACTTAACTAATCATATGTTTAAATAAACCCCCCTGAACTAACCCTAACCCTAACTCTGTCAGTGTGTGTTTTCTTAAACTATAGTTTTGTGCGGTTTTTTTAAAAAATACTTAGTGCGGTTTTTTTAAAATGGCCCAAAGTTCAGTGGGTTCTTTTTAAATTTACCCTTAAGAAGATGTCCAATGAATGGAGAAATAGTATTTTAGTACCTATATATAAAAATAAAGGAGATATGCAAAGTTGCTCCAACTACCAAGAGATTAAATTAATGAGCCATACGATGAAAATTTGGGGGAGAATGATCGAACATAGACTGAGACTAGAAACTACAGTGTCTGAGAATCAATTTGGATTTATGCCTGGGAGGTCAACAATGGAAGTAATTTATGTATAGAGGAGACATAGAGAAAAATATAGGGAGAATAAGAAAGATCTGCATCTGGTGTTTATAGATCTAAAAAAATATATGATTCCCTAGAGATAGTATGGTGGGTGTTAAATGATAAAAAAGTAATTATTCGGTATATTGAGGTAATTAAAGATATGTATGACGGGATAAAGACCACAATTAGAACAACCACAGGAGAGACCAGTAATTTCCCTATTACAATAGGTTAGCCACTACCTCTTTACTTTGGTTATGGATGAATTGACGCAAGGAATACAAGATGAAGTGCCTTAGTGTATGCTTTTTGCCGATGACGTCGTCTTAGTGGACAAGACTAGAGCAGGAGTCGATGCTAAATTAGAATTGTGGAGAGAAACATTGGAAGCTAGAGGCTTTAGGATAAACAGAACTAGAACATAGTATATGGAGTGTAATTTTAGTGATATTCAGAACACAACTGAGAAAGTAGTGAAGCTTGATGATCAAGAGATACCTAAGAGAGACTGTTTCCGATATTTAGGCTCGATTATACAAAGAGATTGGGAGATTTGTGAAGATGTTATAAATAGGATCCAAGCAGGGTGGCTTAAGTGAAGAAATGTCAGTGGTGTTTTGTGTAACAAACGTATACCTTTGAAGTTGAAAGAAAATTTTTATAGAACGGCTGTTAGACCAGCAATGATGTATGGTCCAGAGTGTTGGGCAACAAAGAAACATGTCCAAAAAATGAGTGTAGCGGAGATGAGGATGCTAAGATGGATGTGTGGTAAAACAAGGAATGATAGAATTAGAAACGAGCATATACGAAACATGCTAAATGTAGCTCATATCCAAGATAAGTAAAGAGAAATCACCTCAGGTGGTTTGGATATGTCACACGTAGACCTAGTAGTGTCCCAGTTAGAAAGAGTGGTTTGATAAGTATTGAGGGGAGAGTTAGGGGTAAGGGAAGACCTAAACTTAGGTGGAAACGGTGAGAAAAGATATGAGAGCTTGTGATCTTACAGAAGATATTGTGCTAAGCCGAGCAGAATGGAAAACCAAGATTCATATAGCCGACCCCAACTAGTTGGGGGAAAGGCTTTGTACTAGTTGTTTTTGTTGTACTATTTTGGCACACTGTTTAAGCTATAGTCCACACATTTCAGCCGCTTTCGCGAAATTCCATATTCCATTATTTCGGCCACATTTTGAGATATACTGTTTTCTACCGTTATTGGCTGTTTATTTCACGGTTTTCGCGATATTTTGAAGGCTATAGTGCACAATTTTTTGTGCTTTTAAAGCAATTTCATGTTTGACCATTTTGGCTATATTTTGACAGCAATAGTCCATATTTTTCGTCATTTTTGCGAAATTCCGCATTTTACTATTTTGGTCACATTCTGTAAGTGGCTAAAATAGTAAAATACGGAATTTCGGAAAAAAGATAAGTATTGTAGGTATAGTTAGGGGTAGGGGGAGACCTAAACTAACTTGGCTGGAAACGGTGAGAAAAGATATGATAGCTTGTGACCTTACCGAAGATATTGGGCTAAACCGAGCAGAATGAAAAACTAGGATTTATGTAGCTGACCCCAACTAGTTGGAAAAAAGGCTCTGTTGTTGTTGTTGTTGTTGACCACATTCTGTAAGTACACAGCTTTCTACCGTTTTCCCGAAATATTGTATTTTACTGGTTTGGCCAGATTTTGTGAGTTATAATCCTCAGTTTTTGGCTCCTCAGTTTTTGGCCGTTTTAGAGAAATTCAGTATTTTAGTGTATCAGCCACTTTTTGTGTGCTATATATAGTCTACAATTTTTAACTGTTTTCGCAAAATTTTGTATTTCACTGTTTTGTCCATCTTTTTGTAGGCTATATCCACAATTTTCGGTTCTTTTTGTGAATTTTCGTATTTCACTGTATTGCCACATATTGTGGGCTATAGTCCACAACTCTCAGTCGTTCTCACTAAATTTCAAATTTGACAGTTTTGGCAACATTTTGTGAGGTATTTTTCAACCATTTTTGCGACATTTTGTATTTCAATTTTTTGCCACATTTTCTCAGCTAAGTTCACTTTATTGTTTGGCAACATTTTGTGTGCAATTTTGCGAAATTTGAAATTTCATACTTCATTATTTTGGCCACATTTTATGGGCTATATTCCACAACTTTCGGCCGTTTTTGCAAAATTTTGTAATTTACTGCATCAACCACATTTTGCCTAAGTCCAAAGTTTTTGACCGTTTTAAAAAAATTATTATTTCACGGCGTTGGCCAAATTTTGTCAGTTACACAATATTTGGTTGTTTTTGCAAAATTTTGTATTTCGCTGTTTTGCCACATTTTGTCCACGGTTTTTTATCGCCGTCACAAAATTCTGTATTTCACTGTTTTGGCCACAGCTGTAGTCCACAATTTTCGATTATTTTCGTAAAATTTCATATTCCATTGTTTTGGCCACTTTTGTGGGCTTCACAACTTTCATATGTTTTCGTGAAATTTTTTATTTCAATGTTTTGACCAAATTTTGTGGATTATAGTCCACAATTTTTGTCTGTTTTAAAGTAACTTCTTCACTGTTTTAGCAAAATTTGGCAGCCTATAGTCTACAATTTTCAGCCGTTTTTGCCAGCATCCGTAAATCACTGTTTTGGCCACATTTTATAGACTACAATTCACTATTTTTGGCAATTTTAAAGAAATTTCATATTTCACTTTTTCTTTGCGCAGTTTGTTAGTTATAGTCCAAAGTTTTCGGTCATTTTCATGAAATTCCATACTTCATTGATATGGCTAGATTTTGAGAGTTTCGGTCGTTTACGCGAAATACCATGTCAATGGTTTGGCCACATTTCGTTGGCTATAGGCCGACGTTTTCGCGAAATTCCGCATTTCACTATTTTTGCCACATTTTGTAAGCTGTAGTCCACATTTTTTTACTGTTATAAATATTTTTTTTATTTCACTGTTTTAGCCACATTTTGTTTGAATAGTACTCAGCTTTGGGTTGTTTTTGCGATTTTTTGAATATAACAATTGCGACCGACATTTTGTGGGCAATAATAGTCAACAGTTTTCGGCCGTTTCAAAGAAACTTCATTTTTCACTGTCTGGGCGACATTTCAATATTTTAATGTTTTGGACACATTTTGCAAGCTATATTCCACTGTTTTCGACCATTTTAAAGAAAGTCCATATTTCACTTTTCTAGCCATAGTTTTCGATTGTTTTTACGGAATTCCGTATTTCACAGTTGTAGGACACTACCATAAAATTCTGTATTTCAATGTTTTGCCCAGCTCTTGTAGCATACAATCTACATTTTTCGGTCATCATCGCGAAATTTCGTTATCATTGATTTGGCCACCTTCTGTAGGTTATAGTCTACAATTTTTTGTCGATTTTATAAAATTCCGTATTTCACTGTTGTGGCGATATTCTGTGGTCTGTAGATCACAACTTCCTACAGTTTTCACGCTTGTAACTCTTCCTAAGCCAGGCTTGGGCAGAATAGCAGAGCAAGTACAAGTATTAGTAGCATAGCAAAAATGTGTTCCTCGTCATTAATATATTTGCTTGCGTTAGCATTAATTGTGGCCCATCGAGAGAATCGATGACAGCATCTTTGATGCATTGCTAGTACATCATCTGAGAATTCTGAATTTGCTAGTTGTAAATAGATATTTCACCGTCTTTGCAACGTTTTCTAAGCTGTAGTCCATGGTTCTCGACCGTTTTCACAATCTTTGTGAAATTCCATATTTATCTGTTTTTCCTGCCTTTTGTGGGCTATCCACAGTTTGCGACCATTTTTACGTAATTTTGTATTTTACTGTTTCGGCCACATTTGTTGACTATAGACCACAGTTTTATGAAATTCCATATTTCACTATTTTCCACAATCCACAATTTCTGGTAGTTTTCATGAAATTCTATACATCACTATTTTAGCCACATTCTGTGAGCTGTCTCTAAAGCTATGAAGCACGGGTACTAATTTGGGCTTTTTGCACTCGCATCGGGTGCAAGTCCGTCCGGGTGTTGCTCGGGTGCGAGGCGGATACACACCCACTTACTTTAATTATTAAAAAACTATAAAAAAATAAGGTGCATCTGTCGGTTGTGTGCGAGGTGGGGTGCAATATTGGTTTTGATAAAACATAAATTACTTTTCCTTGAAGTTTAGGGGTATTTGGTTAGATATCCAAAAACCCACTAAAAACAAATAGTTATTAACATAGTTAGATATCCAAGAATCCACTGATTTTTGACCATATTTTTTGGGCAGTCCACAGTTTTTGGCCATTTTAAAGAAATTTTGTATTTCACTGTTTGGCTATATTTTCTAGGAAATAGTCCACAGTTTTCGGCCATTTTTCAACATATCGTATTTCATTGATATACCCAGATTCTAGTCTGCAATTTTTTGTCGTTTTTGCGAAATTCCGTATTTAATGTTTTCGCCACTTTTTGTGAGATACAATCCATTTTCGGTCGTTTCGCAAAATTCCGCATCTCATTATTTGGATCACATTTTGAGGGCTATAAGTCACAGTTTTCAGTCATTTTCGCAAGATTCTATAGTTCACTGTTTCGGCCAAATTTTGTGGGCTATAAAACACAATATAAAGTTTTTTCCGCAAAATTCTGTATTTCACTATCTTCACAACATTTTTGTGAGCTATATAGCCCAATGTTTTCGGCCGTATTTGCCAAATTCTATATTTTATTGTTTTTGCCACTTTTTAAAGCAATTTATCACCAATTTTTGTGAAATTCTGTATTTCAATGTTTTGACCACATTTTGTGCGCAGTGCACAATTTACGACCGTTTCGTGGAATTTTGTATTTCACTGTTTTAGCAAGTCCACAATTTTTTGTTGTTTTTGCTAAATTTTGTATTTCATTATTTTGACAACATGTTGTGGGCTATAGGCCACAATTTTTGTCCGTTTTGTTTGCTCTAGTGTACAGTTTTCGGTCGCTTTCGTGAAATTTTGTATTTCATTATTTTGGTCACATTTTTATCTAAAGTCCATGGTTTTCTGCCAATTTAACTCTTTTGCCATATTTTGTTTGCTAATAGTTGACAGTTTTCGGCCGTTTTCACGAAATTTTGTATTTCACTGTTTTGGTCATATTTTGTTTGCTATAGATCGCAGTTCTCTATCATTTTTGTGAAATTTCGTATTTTACTGTCTCGGTTACATGTTGTAGCTTTATCAAAGAAAGAGTGAATTGGGTCCTGCCTATCTGGTTATAGCTTTACCTTCTAAAACAAAAGCGATGTTAAGCCCACAAGCATCAGTGTATTAAGTAGCATGGCATTAGTTCTTTTTGCAGCTAAATCAACTGGTGTCTGAAATGCTACAATAGCTTTTCCAGGAGCCAGTGGGTCTTGGAGTGGAGGTATAAGCTAATCCAACAGTACAAAATGCAAAAAGGTTTGCTAACAGACCATGTGGATTTTGATCCGGGCTCTTCCGGAGGAAGAGAACAAACTGATGCACCTAACCCGGCGGCGTCCACAGTTCTCAGCCAATTTTGCAAAATTGCGTATTTTGTTGTTCTGACCACATTTTGTTAGCCATTTTTTCGAAAATCCATATTTCACTGTTTTCGCCACATTTTATGGGTCATGACCACATTTTTTTGGCCGTTTTCATGAAATTTTGTATTTCATTATTTTGGCAACTTTTTGTGGGCTATATACTACACAGTTCTTGAATGTTTTCGTGGAACTTCCCATACCACTACTTTGGCCACATTTTATGAGCCCCAACCCATCCACAATGTTCGGCAATTCCGTATATATAACTGTTTTTGCTACAATTTGTGGGTTATGGTCCACAGTTTTTGGTCTTTTTTGCTTAATTCCGTATTTTGCTATTTTGGTCATATTTTGTGAGTCCACAATTTTCGTTAGTTCTAACAAAATTCCGTATTTGCGTGTTTTGACACGTTTTTATAGGTATAATCCAGTTTTCGACCATTTTACGAAATTATGTACTTCACAGATTTTGGCCACATATTCTAAACAATAATCCACAGTTTTCTGTTGTTTTCACGAAATTCTATATTTCAGTGATTTGGTCACTTTTGTGGGCAAGTTTACAAGTTATCAGCCGTTTTCGCAAAATTTCTTACTTAACAGTTGACCACATTTTCTAAGCTATAGTCCACAATTTTTAGCTGTGTTCGCAAAATTCTGTATTTCACTATTTTGGCGACATTTTGTGGGCTAAAATCCATATGTTTCGGCCGTTTTTAAAAAAATCCATATTTCACTGTTTTGGCACTTTTTTTAGTTATTGAATGGCGCTGGCTTAAGTTCACCATTTTGGCCAGATTTTAGGGCTATAGTCTACCATTTTTTACGGATCTATTTTGGTTCAATTTAGTCCACTATTTTTACCAATTTTAAGAATTTCTAAATTTCATTATTTTTGCCAGATTATGTAGACTAAATTGCACCTGTCTTTAGAAATTTTGGACCATATTTTATGGGGTATACAAACCGTCGTTTTCGTCACTTCTGAGCAATTCATGATTTCAAAATTTTTGGCAAAGCTTTTGAGGGTTAAATTCCATAGTTTTCGGCTGATTTTGATATATTTTGAATTGTTGGGATCAAATTTTATGGGTTACAACCACAGTTCTTTGTCAATTTTGAAATTTTTTGAATTTCACCATTTCAGTTAAATTTTGTGAGTTAAAAACCACCGTTTTTTACCGAAGTGTTTTATTTTACCGTTTCACCATATTTTATCGGTGTCCACTTTTTTTTTTTTGCTAATTTTAAGATATACTAAATTTCAATGTTCTGATCTAATTTTGCAGGTTATAAGGCTATTGCCCATCATTTTCTACAAATTTTTATAAATTTGAATTTCACAATAAATTTCAGATTTTGTTGGCTATAATCCACCCGTTTTGGTCGATTTTAAGAATTTCTAACAGTCACTGCTTTGACCACATTTTGTACGCTATAGCCCACCATTTTTTGCCGATTTTGAGAAATTACGAACTTCACAAAATTGACCAGATTTTGTTGGCTATAGTCCATCGTTTTCACTGATTTTTAGGAATTGTGTATTTTAGTAAATGGTTAAATTATTTATGTTGGCTACCATAGGTTGAGTTTGTGAAATTATAAATTTCACTGTTTTGGCCAAATTTTATAAGATATAGTCCACAATTTTCAGCTGATTTTTTACATCATGAATTTCAATAATTTTTTCTAGATTTTGTATGCTATAGTCCTCACCTGTACCAATTAATTTTCATAAATTTTGTATTTTACTATTTTGGTCTGTTTTGTGGTCTACTGTCCACTATTTAGGCCAATTTTATGAAATTCTGAATTCCATTATTTTTTGCATGTTTCTGTAGGCTATAGTCCACCTTTTTTGGTTGATTTTTATATATTTTGGATTTTACTTTTTTATCCACTTTTGTGAGCTATAGTCCACCATTATCAGCTGATTTTGACAAATTATGAAATTCATCATTTTATTTGATTATAACGGCTATAATCTATTATCATTGCCTGAATTTGAGAAATTCCAAATTTCATTACTTTTGCCAGATTTTGCTGGCTATAGTCCCAACCGTTTCGATGATTTTGGGATTTTTTTTGAACTTTCACTATTTTCTAGCATTTTTTTTGCGGGTACCATTTTTTGCAATTTTGAAAAATTCAAATTTTCATTGCTTTGACTGCATTTTTGTGGGCAATTTCTACCAAATTTTGTGGGGTCCACAGATTTCGATCGATATTGAGAAATTTTGAATTTAACTTTTTTGGCTAGATTTTGTAACCTATTGTCTACTGCTTTCGGCCAATTTTGTGAACTCATTAAATTCACTTTGACGTCCATATTTTTTGGGTTATAGTCCACCATTTTTGGACTATTTTAAAATTTTCAAATTTCACTATTTTGTTCAGGTATTGTTGGCTTCACCATTTTCAGCCGTTTCCGAGAAATAATATAAGTTCACTATCTTGGCAATATTTTGTGGACTATAGTCCACTATTTTTAGCCGATTTTGAGAATTCTAAATTTAAGTGTTTTCCGAGATTTTGTGGGCTATTAGTCTACTATCTTTTGCCAATTTTGAGAATTTCTGAATTTTCCTGATATTGTGCACCATAATCTTAATCTGACAAAAAATGTAGAAATTTCAAATCTCTCAAAATCGTCTAAAATAGATGGACTATACAACCCATGAAATTGGCCAAAAATGAGAAATTCGAGAATCTCCCGAAATCGTCCAAAATTGGAATATCACCCACAAAATTATCTTGATGGAGTCCTTTACTGCGCAGCCATTATTCCTCAACGGCAAACAAGATGACAAATTCGTACAGGGTAACACTAAGGCAACTACCAGTGGACTAAAACTATTGGCCGAGGTTTTGGGGTTTGTGGATCTAAATACACGAAAATGGGGTTGAAGAAGACAGATGAGAAGAAGAGTCGAAGATGGAGCAAACAGGTTAAAACAGCAAGCAGCTGCTTGTAGGGTGCGGCAGGGTGCGGTCGACCGACCGACCCAGATCAACCGTCCCACTCGCTGTTACCACCCTGAATTTCTAAAGGAACAACCGGTCGACCGATGCACTCTCTGTTAGATCCCTATACAGTTGAATGCATGAACCGGTCGACCGTCCAGAGTTGCGGTCGACCGTCACGGCACTGATTGATCTGTGGCTGAGATTAGATCTAAAGAAAACCTATATATATTATTGCGTACGATTTTAGGGTTAATTGAAAAGAAAAGAAATTATTATTAGTTGTTAGAGAGAGAGGGAGATAGAGAGAAACCCTACACCTTGGGGGTGCGTTCTTGGGAGATTTGTAAACTTGTTCTTCATATTTCTAGTGAAAATCGCAGGAGTACCTCTGTACGGAAAAGTAGCTATTGCACTAGCTGAACCTCGAAAAAATCTTGTGTGTTCCTGTGTGATTGCTTTTGTTCTCTTGCTTTTGATTTTATTGTTTTGCATCTCGTTGGTGAGTTATTCCGCAGTTAGAACTCAACAAGGTTTCATAAGAATAAGACACATTGGCATATGCATGTGCATCTGCGGTATTCTCCTAAGCGATCAAAGCAAGAGCCATCACAGGGCAAGCAGAAGCCCGAGCATGCCTCGATGCAGTAAGCTAGAAGGATGTGATGTGTAAGAGGATATCAGTGATAGATAGGTTGGGGGGGGGAGGGGAGGTTCGAATTTGTGTGATCCTGAAGATCCAAAGGATCGATAAGCTACTTCACAGTTCATATTCATACTCAAAATCAGAATCAAGCGAGCATTACCCTTTTGTTCCACACGAGATTTCTACTCTCGTTCAGCTCCTCTTAAGGCGTCTGCGTTATCTTTTGACAGATGTGCCGCCTCTACCAAAATCCCCATTTAACAAAGTCTTCCGCCTAAAATGGGGCCCTAGATGGGGGCCTCACTGTGAAAATGAGGGGCTAGGGTAGGCCACGCCTTCGAGAGTTCACAAAGTCGTATGAAGTATTAAGTTCAAACTAGAAAAGCATTGTCATTTTGTGTTCCTATTTACCGAAATACATGCAATAATTCAAATATTTTATTCCTTTGAATAACTCATTGAGTTTCTTTTCTTACCATTCTAGGACAAGTTCGCAACCATTCTTCAGAGACCAATTTTGGTTGACATGGATCATGCATAGCAGAGTCAATTTCTAGTATCTAAACCCTTTATTACTACCTTTGGACTCGTATTTTTTCATCCACAATCAACAAAGACCTATCGACATATGTTGCCGCATCTCCATAACATGCTCGACTTGGTGTAGTCATCAAATAGGTGCAAGGATTATTTGGGCTAGCTTGGACAAGGTTTGTCCTTAACAAGGTCCACAAGGAGTTAGCTAGGAAGCACAGACCCTTCACGGAGGCGCTTGCACTTGAGTCGGACTAGTATCAGACACAGGTGCAGCGTGACACGTACGGGATGCGGCGAGGTGTGTGTCAAACTAGAAAAGCATTGTCATTTTGTGTTCCTATTTACCGAAATACATGCAATAATTCAAATATTTTATTCCTTTGAATAACTCATTGAGTTTCATTTCTTACCATTCTAGGACAAGTTCGCAACCATTCTTCAGAGACCAATTTTGGTTGACATGGATCATGCATAGCAGAGTCAATTTCTAGTATCTAAACCCTTTATTACTACCTTTGGACTCGTATTTTTTCATCCACAATCAACAAAGACCTATCGACATATGTTGCCGCATCTCCATAACATGCTCGACTTGGTGTAGTCATCAAATAGGTGCAAGGATTATTTGGGCTAGCTTGGACAAGGTTTGTCCTTAACAAGGTCCACAAGGAGTTAGCTAGGAAGCACAGACCCTTCACGGAGGCGCTTGCACTTGAGTCGGACTAGTATCAGACACAGGTGCAGCGTGACACGTACGGGATGCGGCAAGGTGTGTGTCCCATTAATTTAAATTAAAATCATAAAATAAGGTACGGCTGGATGCGGTAGGGTGCGATTTGAGTGCGGCATGACACGGGTGTTGGGTATTTAGTGCGGGTTTGGGTAGCTTTTGATCCAAACCCCGTTTCAATAAAATACCACCAAATCCCACGATCCCCAAATCCTCTCTTTCTCTTCATATCTCATTTTCTAACTATGTTGTGCTATGTTAGACCTTATGACTCTTGTGATATGTTAGACCTTATGACTGTTAAACTTGTTAGTGTTTTATGACTATGTTTAGAGTTCTATAACTATATTGTGCTATATTGTCATTTTGAATCTCTTGGTCAATGAATAATGAATGACAATGATTTTAGTTTTTTATACAAAAATATTAATATTAATATTAATATATAATTATATAAAATAATTATTTAAATATTAACCGAATCCCAGCCGCACCTGCATCCCACTGTTGTTGGAAATTGATGCATCCCCGCACCCGCACCCGCACCCCTGCAGTGGTGGTTTCCATCAAAATGGAGTTGACAATGTAGACAAGGTTCCATGAATTTAACAAAGACCATGTCTAGTTGTCAACCTGACTTTAGACCTCTCTAAATAGCGCTCGAATCCAAGAAGACTATGAAGTAGTGAATTGATAAATAAATTGCTATAAATCAATATCCAATCTTGAGGAAACAATGCAGTTAAGAGATATTTGGGCATCAAACATATAAAGTGTTTTGTATGAATATATGAAATTGGTCATAGTTTCTGATTTGGGAGGAGGCATTTTTTGCTTTATTTGTGCCTTAATTCATATCATCTTCCCACATCTGTATTTGCAGCTAAGACAAGTACCATTCAATATTTTGTCTTTATTTGTGGCTTGACTTTAAGTTATGCCCCCACTTCTTTTATTGCTAAGATTCCTTAGTCTAGAAGAATTTTGGAGGTTTTCTCATTTGTAAAAGCTGACCTAACTAATAAGTCATGTTTCTCTACTCACAAACGAGGGATGTAGGATTTACAGAAGCACTCATCTAATTGGTTAACATTACATTGACATTGGTCAATGAACCACAGAAACCGGTACAGGGTGCGGTACGATACGATATGATGCACCATATGTGACTAGTTGTAATTAGTTGTACAAGAATATAATATACTTATATATTTGATTTTGAAAATTTTGAGTTCCCGACTGATATTAGTATGAAGGTTAGATATATATACTTCATGTAGTAGCGAGTCTATGAATAACAAGTATTTAAAATTACACTAGGGCCCCGAGTAAACCAACAAGCCACAATGTATCAGAGCATAATTAAATGTGTCAAAAAAAAATCACATAATACATTAAGGGGAAAATCAAGAAATCCCCTAATGTTTGCATTTTAAATCAAAAAAAAACCCTACCGTTATTTTCTGATCAAGAACCCCCCCACTCCGTTAATGGTATGGGGTTTCTTGATTAAGAGTGCAACCGTTTAGGGGTTTCTTGATTAAATATGCAAAGATTAGGGGGTTTCTTGATTAGAAAAAAAGGCAATTTCGATATTTTTCAAGTCAAAATTAACAGAAACAAAGAAAGTTAACAAATTAGGGGATTTATTGATAAAAAAAAACAGTAGGGCGTTTATCATATTTAAAATGCAAGCGTTAAGGGGTTTCTTGAATTTTCCCCTTATATTAAAAGAAACGCTACTATCTTGGCTATGCATACAAAATATCCTAAGTTTGCTGGCACCTAATACACAACCAAGAAGGTTGCACCGACCTCCTGGGAGTATATTGTGAATTCTTTCATGGTGTGTGAGCTCAATAGCCTAACCATTCTCATGGCTCATATTGATGTGAAAAGGCTCAATGATTGTCAAAAAAAAATTCCACTCCCATCTGCAAACTAAGATTTACACTCTAAAAAAACTACTAGGTTTTGTGGTTACCCGTTTCAGATATTGGGCAAGAAATTGAGGGAACATATACCATATCCAGTAGATGACATAAGAACTACCAACATGGAGTGAAACTATCTACATCAGTTAGTCATTCCCTAATTGGGCTTGAGAAAAAAATGATTAATGCGCTCATTCGAGATTGTAGGCCTAGTTTGCCGGCTTTTCTAGCTTAGAGATAATTCGGCTTAGTGGAATAAGGTTGCATGGTAGAAAATGAGAACTCTAGTCCCACATATATTAGAAATTTAATCTGTCCTTGCATGAAGAGATATTCATCATACATGGACTTTTAGTTTTCCCATAGTAGATGCATGAAACATTAATGTGTCATTTAGTCTTCCCATGTTGCATGTTCATTTAATGAGTCTTTACATCTTATTTTTAGTTTAGGATATAGCCGTGTAGTTCCATGTTATGTAAGTGAGATAGTAAGGGTGCGTTTGGCCTAGCTTTTTTTGGGCTTTAAAGCTACTCCAGAAGAAGAAGCCAGAAAGTTGAGCTTTGAAATTAAAAGCTGAAGCTGTTTGGATAGTCAGCTTTTTTTAAAACTTTAAAGCTACTTTTAAGTTAGAAGTTATTTGGCATAAGATATCAATCGTAATTTGCATATTGGCTTGAATTGAATATTTCATCGAAATAGTAATGCATATGTAGCTATAATATAATTTTTCTTACTTGTTTACCTAGATTGGTATTCATTTGTAATTTGATAATCAATATATAAGTCATCAATAATAAACGATTTTGAAATCAAAGAAACCATATGCAAAATGATTCTCACTGTTTGCAACCAGACAACAAAATCAAAGATTCCAACAAAAGTAACCAAATTTCACACAAGCATAAAATCAATGATTTTTACTGCACACTACTGCATAAAATCAATAATTACGCATGTTATAGCGACTGCAACGAATTGCAGTGCTACCCATCAAGAACAAGCACCAAAAGTATTATTGTACAATCACCAATCTCCCAATTCCAAACTCATCCCTCTCGTCCTCTTCCTTCCCAATCCCTTTCGGCACAGTCACAACCAACCTCCCATCCACGTACTCCGCACGTGCCAATCTCAGCCTCGTCGAATTCGGTAACCTGAACCTCCACCGATCCAACTCCATCTTCGCTTCGAAATTCTCGCCCCCGTCCCTGATCACCACCTTCAACACACCCGGGTAAAGGTCGACGGCGGTGAGGAAGGGCGGCCCCCGGTCAAGGTCTGTTCGGCGAGGAAAGGGAGGAAGGGGGAGGGGAAGGGGCAGGGGAAATTTTTTTGATCTTAGGGTTTGGCTTTGATAAAAAAGAGAACGGTAGAAAAAAAGGAAAGAAGGAGAAGCCAGAAGTAGATCTGGAGGGCTTCTTTTAGAGCTCCTTTTCTTTATAAAAAATAAGCTACTTCTACTTTTTTGGGCTTTTTAAAATATGTGTTTGGCCCAGCTTCTCCTTCTAAAGGAGAAGATAAGCTAATTTTAAGCTGGGCCAAACGCTACCTAAGTAGACAAGTCTAATATCAGTGAGTTATTTTCCAATTATATAGTAAGTTAATATTTTGATTTTTGAGTGTTTCTACAAGAGAACAATCTTCTTCTCTTGTCACTTCGTCCGAACATAGTGGGTCAATTAAAGGGCCTAGAAGACCGTGGGAAGAGTAACGCAAGAATGGAAAAATTGAACTTATCCAATTACAGAAGATGGAGATCCAAACACGGTGTTATCTTCAAGCATGTGGTGTGTGGGACGCAATTGACGAGAGACCCCATATGGAAAATCTCCAACAGGACCAAAGAAAGAAAAGAAGAATATGCATTGTAGATCCTCCGTATGACACTGAACTTTCAAGTTTGGAAGTTAGTTGAAGAACTGAAGTCTCCTAGAAAAGTTTGGCAAAAATTTGAGGAGCTCACAACAAGTTACAATGGTATAGCTCTCTCGCATATTAAGTATTGTTTTGTTTCCCCCGTCAACGATATGTTTAATATTTCTTTAGAAGAAGAAATAGAGGAAGAAAGTTTCAAAGATAATGAGTTTGAAGATCAAAAAGTACCTGAAGAAAATGACATTATTGTAGAAAGTAAGGAGAAAAGTTTTGAGGAATATAACAATGTTGAAGGAAGTGAACGCATAGAGTTAGAAAAAGATGATAAAAATAAAATTATAGAAGAAGGTGGTAAAATAGATGAAGAAAACAAAAGGGGAGAGTTGAAATATGATAAAATAGAGCTTGCATAAGTTGTGGTTGAGAAAGAAATAGAAGAAGATAAAAAAAAGTAGAAAGAAATGATGGAAAGAAGATAATAAAGGAAGAAAAGGATAAAGAAGGGATAAACTACGAAATAGTAGAGTTTGATGAAGTTGTGATCGAGAATGAAGCTGGGATGGTAAAAGTTTCAAATAAAACAAAACCATTAACTTTTGCAAAGATACGTTCCGATTATTTGATTAAGTTAGATGTAGATGATCTTTCTACATTTGTTGATGAACATCAATCTGTGGCTATTTGTGATGGCCTATTAAAATATAATGAGGAAGTCAGCAATTGGAAAGATATTTATTTACAACCTTCTAGAGAATTTCCTATACAAAAGAAGTTGAAGGACCCTGCATGTTTGGTGAACATGAAGCAATCATTTTTCTCAATGGAGCTAGCAAATTCAAGATCAAGTTTGAAGTCTTATTCACTGATGTCGGTATGGTCCATTGCAATGAAATGAATACGAAAATATTTCAAGCTTTCACCTCAATAGAGATGGCAATGGAGATGGTTGCATATTATGTGGATGCTATTAAGTTGACAATTCGTCAAGGCTGATGATTAAGTTGCGAGACTCGGTGATTTCAACAAAATGACGAAGAAACTTGGTGTCATCCAAGTCTAGCTTAAAGGGGGTATTGGAAGTTTAATCTATCCCTGCATGAAGAGATGTTCAATATTCTTCAAGCATGGACTTTTAGTTTTCCCATAGTGGATGCATGAAGCATTAGTGTGTCGTTTAGTCTTTCCGTGTTGCATGTTTATTTTGATGAGTCTTTTCGTCCTATTTTCAGTTCTGGATGAAGGCAATATATAGCCGGGTAGTTTCATGTTATAAATAAGATAGTAAATAAGTAATGTAAACTTAACCCTAAGTAGAGAATTTCAAAGAATATTAAAAGATTAAGTTTACCAACATGTAATGCTAATTAAGTTAGAAATTAAAACTACAAATTGGTTTGATGGATTTTCAATAATTGAAAAGTTTAACAAGCACAATTAAAGATTCACGCCTAACAATCAATGATTATAAGTATTCTTAGCAAGTAACATATTCAATAGTGATTTGTACGCTATTAGGCATGTAGACACACCCACTCAATATTTATGGACGACAGATAATTTAGATAATATTCTAGAGATGAAAAAACAGTATCACAAATATTTGAGAAATGAAAAGAGTTTACCGGGGTTGGATGGAAGTATCGTCGCCACAGATGGAGGAAGAAACAGATCTCGGGTGTGCTGTTGGAGTCGACGGCAGCAAGGGGAGCAGCAAGTGGTTGCTACGTTGCTGGTTGGCGTGGGGACAGTGGAGCAATCGAGTGCTGATGGCGTCGGTGGTGGGCGAGGGAGGTCGGCGAGGGATTTGGGGTATTATGGTTTCGAATTTGATTGGATTTGGGATTTCAGATTGAATTGGATTTAGGGATTAGGGTTTAGGTTTTGAGTGGGATTTAAGGATTTGGGGTAGGGGAAGGTTTCGATTGTGATGGTAGAGGATGTAGGGGTGGTCGGAAGGGTGAAAGGAAGACCGGCAGGGTGGTCAGTGTTGATGAGTGTGTGGCGTCGGGTTGCAGGGTGGTGGACGACGACGTCGAGGAGTTATGGTGATGTGGGTGAAGGAGGAGGGTAGAGAAAAGGGAGGGTGATGGGTTGTAGGAAGGAAAAAGAGAGGCAGGGGAGTTCGGGATCAACAAGAAGAAGGAGAAGAAGGGAATGGCGGTTGTAGAGATAAAGGGGTGGTAGGGGTATAAACTAGGGTTTACCACAAACCCTAATAATTTCTTAGGATTTCTTACAAACTCTACTGTTCTCTTATGGTTTCACACACACAAGAGGAGAATGAAGAGCAACAACTCAACACACAATAATTTTTTTAATCAATAATAGCATGCCTTCTCATTATTCTCAAAGCATATATATAGGCTCAAAACAAATGCAAAACAAATCTCAAATAAATCTGAAACAAAATCTCTCAAACAAACTACATATGGCTAAATCTCAAAACAAAACAGAACAGAACCGATGTCCTCATCAATAAGTCTAATAACAATGAGTTATCTTTCAATTATATATTGAGTTAATATTTTGAGTGTTTCTACAAGAGAACAATCTTCTCCACTTTCACTTTGTGCCAACAACATACACATTGGATAGGTGATTCAGTTGAGATGATTAAGTTAGAGGTTATATATAGAAATGCCAATGACACCAAAAGTACCAAATAATGTAGCTCTTAGCTTTAGCAGTGTGTGGGGTCTACGGCAAAAGTCGGTCATCACTATGGAAGCAACCCAGGGTTCTTAGATCCAAGGGCCAGGGCAAGGGCATTACAAAGAAAATATTGCTCCATAAATCAACCATATATAAACTTTAAGGAATTGCTCCAATATGAAACTTGCACGAGAACATAAAAGTATACGATACTATATGAAGTTAATTAACTAAAGAACTAATACGTGATATTTTCTTCAAGTGAAGTAACAACAATCGTCTCTTTTCCCATCAAAATGAGGTCCACTAAGAGTGTGATTCAACATCAAGAAAGTTCCACAAAAGAGTCGACCAAGATCTGGGACTAGCTTTCACACATGAATACAAAAGACAATTACAAACGATAGTCATGTCTGTCATGTCTCAATAGCGAGGTAAGTTACAGAAACAAGAGTTATACGCAATTAATTCCAAGTATCCTAACTAAGCAATTTCAGCACAAAAAATTAGTAAACTCATTTGAACTGTAGGCCAAGCTCATTTATCTCATCTCCACTTCTTCATATTCTTCTTTTTAATTCCTCATTTAGTTAGCTTTGCCCCTAGAGATGTGCATATATAACTTAAGTTATCCTAAGTGGACATTGAGGTACGCAAACTCTCACCTCCGCTATATCTTTCTTTTTTTTCTCTCTCCAAGTCTCCCGACTTAACTCCACTTTGTAGGCAAACACATCAACAAATGATAGGCTACTTTCCAAGTGGATATCGAGATGTGCAAGGATTCATTTGGAAAAAGCTTCATCCATCAAAACTTTTAATCCAAACAAGGTCTAAGAAGTCGAATGTCAGCTTCTGAAACTTCTAAAAGTTGAAGCAAGCACAAAAAAATATTGGTAATCAAGTGAAAGAAAATTTATACTCACCAACTCAGGAACATATTCCATTGGCCCTTTGACCTTCAGACTCATAATCTTAAACTTAACATTGCTTTTCTGGTCTTGTGGTTTCTCATTGTTATCTGGTTGTTCCACAAACTTGAAAACTACAGTTCAGAACCAAAACCTTAGTTTAAATTTTTTGTGAAGTAAGAAGAATGAGAATAAAACTCGAGAAGACAGCTAAAAAAGTAGTACCAGTTGCTATAATACTCTCTCCAGGAGACAATATACCACCCGGAGGACGCATGAAGCAGCTCTTTGGTGCAGTTGTTTGAAACTGCAAATGGATGAAAGATAAATAAACAAAATTAAATACAAACTGCATAATCAATATTTTATTTATGGTTCTATAGCAATCATGGAATATTGAAGCTAGTAAAACTTTAATTTCCTTCGGTTTTCCTTTTAGTGCACAAGGGGAGAGCTTCAGTGTGAATAATTGAAGCTTGGTTTCTTATATACACCTCACACTTAAGAGTAATCTTTCAAACTCAATTTTCTCAACAGATGTTTGCAGCTTAATCGTTTTTTAGAAAGTCACGTTATAACACAATCTTGAGTAATTCTAATATGGTAAGTTCTCTTCAGAGTAATTTGTTTCAATGTTGAATGGTGAAAAGTGAGAAAGAGGGAGCCAGAAAAGCAAGGAAAAGAAAGGAACGGGACATAGAAATGACAGAGCATTATAACCATTGTTTTCCTTCTCTCTAACCATGATAACATTTTCCATTAGCTCATCGAAGACAGGTTAGAAAAGCTTTCCAAGCTTTTATATCCACACATCCCATACCCCCCCCCCCCCCCACCACCACCTTCTCCTCTCTCTCTACATCCCATACCACCACCACCACCACCACCACCCCTTCTCTCTCTCTCTCTCTCTCTCTCTCTCTCTCTCTCTCTCTCTCTCTCTTCTTACTCAAGCTTTCCTAAAAGTTCTCTTCAACCCTTTTACAACCAACCAAACAAACAAAACACTTAATCATAGGTGCAACTCCCTGTAAAACACTTCATTACAGACCTACTTATGCAAATTCAAACACTGATGGCAAGCCAAAAATGGGTATGAAAACTACTGATCATTTGTGCAAATGAAACATAGTTGTCAATTTGTCACACATGAATAGAAATAAACAAATTTTTTTTTCTCCTGCCATTTGGGCATAGCCTCCCTCGAGGGGAGAGAGGTCACCAACACCCCAATTATGTGAGTGATCCACTGGACATAAACAAATCGATATATACAGTATTGTTTGACAAATATGCAACATATTTTCCTTCCATGCTTTTTTAAACTAAATTATTTATAGATGATAACTCATCAAATACCTAGTTTCCCCAGATTTTTGGTTTTATAGCTTTCCCCTGAATCCCAAACACAACTTGAACACGTTTTCCTTCCCAATTTGTTTTAGTAAATCATGCCATGCTTTTTTTTGGTCTACCATATACAACTGTGAAACTTCAACATCCACGGAATATCAAAACAGACCTTAAAAGCCACATGAGACTTGCTGGTATTCTTTATCTGGACTGCGCTCCTCACCTGCTTACCAGGTTCATCTGCACCAAGAAAATCAACGAAAAATGCACTTACCACAGGAAAAAAGTAGTTGGATTATGCAATTATCATATGAAGAATAAAAATTGATCATGATAAAATATGACAAAAAATCTTAGTAGAAGCAACAAACTTGCGAACAAGATGGACAAACAGTAAAAGCACTTAATTTCAGAATCAAGTGATACGAGACACATTTAACAAATTTCAATGCAAATACAAGCAAGGAAATGATTGACATCACGCATAAGATATATATATATAATGAACCATAAGTATATTAAAATAGAAAAGTCTAATAGAATTAAAAATTAGCTCATTTGGTAACTTGAATCTAATTAACCAAGTGTTCGCTAAAGTAGGTTTTAAATGACCGATGTCGGTGTCGTGTCAGCCAACAAATTTTCAAGTAGAACAAGACATACCGGGGGAGATATTGGGATATCTAGTATATTTCGGATTCTCATAAGGAATATAAGATAGAAAATTATTACCTAAATATGATCTACATAACATTTACTTACTTTATATTAACCCCTCTACTATTATAACTAGAGTTGGGGTTGTGTGTTTTTTTATTAAACCATCTACTTGTGAATCTAAACCACACATTTTAGGTCATAGTTTATTAACCATCTATTTAAAATCAATCACCCAATCATTAGATGTCATGTACACTTTTAAGATGTGCAGCCTCTCATGTGCACTGCATGTGCTAGGTAGCTAGTATCATTTAACACAAATTGTAGGAAACTACATGTACTATTGACCACAACACACATTACGCACATATTGCACATAAATTGCATACAATGATGCACAACATACCAAGGTTTTATATGTCGGGGTCGTACCAGTCTAAAAACTTTCATGTTGGAAGGTGGGTGTCAAGGATGTACGGTAAATATCTGAATGTTCTAATGGATAAAAAATTAAATTATCTCCAAAATTTGTCTAGATAAGCCTAGGATGACACTCTCTTGCGCACGCACTCGCATTATAGAACATACCATGACAAAAACAAAATTAAAGAAACAAAAACAATAACTAATGAAAGAAGGAAAAAAAAACTTAAATTGTAAGTGCCAGATCTCTAGTAACTTTTAGAACATGTCAATTAGTATGTCGGCGGCATGTTACTTTGGGGGAAATATGAAACAAGAAATTTCCTCAAAGAGAATATTGGATTTTTAAATGCCATGTTGAGGATGGAGGCCCATCAAAAATGACAAATTGAGGGATATATTGGATAAGTCAGGGAACATTGATTAAATGTTGTGTAGGTGGTGGAGGCCCTTAAAAAATGACAAATTGAGGGATATTTCAGATATATCAGGGAACATTGAACACACTGGGGGAAACCATACCTATATTGGGTCTTTTATGAATAAATCCCCCACAGATATTAAATTCTCACATTTATCTCCTAAAAGTCGCTATCTGCATAATCCATATTAGTCCCTAACAATGGAGGCACTGATGAGGACATCAGTTTGCAATGATTCGGGCATTTCTATAAGCGCAGATATCGTCGAGGATGGTTGTTCCATTAGCTTAGTACTTTATTTTCAGTACTCATATTTGTTTTTGGCAATTATAGTCACATGTAGTAGTTTTACGATTTGCACTCTTTATTTTATGCATTAGAATATTTTGGAGATTTGTTTTGAGCCTATATATAGGTCTTGAGAATAATGAGAAGACATACTATTATTGATTAAAATAATTGTGATTGAGTTTTTGTTCTTCATCCCTCTTTTTGTGTGAGACAATTGAGAGAAGAGTAGGGTTTGTGAGAAGCCCTAAACTACACCCAAACCCTAACTCCTAATCTCCACAACTGCCACCCCCTTCTCCTGTTTCTTCTTCTTCCTCATCTATACACCAAAACCCCTTCGCTCTCCTTGAAATCCTCCCACCGAAGCCCAGCCGCCCTCCCTCCCCTCGTCAATCCCGATCCCTTCTCTCTCCCTCTCCTCGATGCCCACACCATCAACGCCCCAACCTCTCTCATCACCAATCATCACCACTTTGCCCATCCTAACCTCATCAGCCCTCCGCTGTCGATCTCCTCCTTCACCCACAAGTCTCCTCTCCCCTTGCTGCGCCTCGATCCGAACCTCCTCTCCACCAACGGCAGCAAGCATCCCGATCACCATCCTCTCCACCGAACGACTACAACCACCTTCAAACCCCGGCTGTGACCTTCTCCGAACAGCAGCTGTACCCCCCCCCAACCATCTACAGCTACACTCCGAAAGCCGCCTCACGGCCGACTTTGACACCCGCTACCCATCGCAGCCAGTCGCCGCATCCCCTCGTCGCCTTGCCGCAGCCACCTTTGCTACCGACTAGACCGTATCTACTACCTCGGTAAACTCTTTCCACTTCTCAAATATTTGTATTACTGCTTTATCATCTCTATAATATTATTTGATTTATCTGTCGTCCACAAATATTAAAAGTGGGTGCTTCTACTTGGCTATCCGAGTACAAATCATTATTGCATATTTTACTTGCTAAGAATGCTTAGGTATATAATTATTGATTGTTAGGATTAAATCTTTAATTGAGCTTATTAAACTATTTCATATCTTGAAAATCCATCAAACTAATTAATAGTTTAATTTTTTAACTTAATCTTTTAATATTCATGAAATTCTCTATTTAGGGTTAAGTTTACATCAGGCACTCATTCCAAAATTGTGTTGCTTTATTAGCCGCTAAATAGAGTGAAATATTCTGTTACAAACGGAACGGTTCCCCCCTTATCCTACCTTCCATTTGCCATAATTTGTTACATGATGAGTGTTAGGTGGACGAGGGCACCAGAGTGGAGGAAGGATCGGTAGAGGATCAAGGCGGTAGTCTGCAATGGAAAGGAAAAGGTGACGGCAGTTTCCTGGATGAGGTGGAGGTGGAGGGAGAGAACATAGTGTAGATTTCTTGGATTAAATGGAGGATGGAGGAAATGAAGAAGGGAGGGGAGTTGAGAGTGAAGGTCGTGGTGAGGAGACAAACGTAAAGGGAAAGTGAGTGTGGGTTCTTGAACGAGCCAAAGAGGATGAAGAGGGCAAAATGGTCATCTGCCAACCATGGTTAAAAAGGTCAGACCGAGTTAATATGTAAATGGCAGCTTGCATGGGTCCCATCATCAACTCATACGGAAATGGTGGTTTCCGTGGACAAATGGCTAAATCCAACACTCACGAGGAACTTGTTCCAAAAATCCCCTATGTTCTACACATAGATTGTTTGTACAACACTATGATAAGTCATCCCACGAACAACCCGATCTACACACCTAAACTAGTCAAAGAATATGTCTGGGCATCTCTACTTGTTTGCGTAATAATGTGTCCACACACTTCACTCCACAGCCTGACGTGGCACAATCAAAACTACTTCGTAAAATTCGTGTGCAAAGCCCATAACCATTTCAACCAGGGCCGGCCCCCACCTTGAGGCATGTGATTTATACATACTAATTAAAAGTCTATAGTAGCCCGGAATTATAATTGATGATTTACACTGATTTGTGAATTTAACTTGCCATTAAACTAGTTTATATATTAGTAATTTGAACTTATCTTTTCTTGTCCTTCTTCTCACTATTTTTATACTTTGGGGTAATATAGACTTTGGGATAATATAGGTTCTTGTAAGAGGTAAAAAAAGAATAGAAATCTCTTATAAAACGTTCTTATAAGCCTCAAGAAGATGCTTACAAGAGGCTCTTCCTGTAAATCTCTTATAAGAGATATAAGAGGGAAAAAAAAAGAACAGTACCTTAGAAAATCATAAACTAATCACAAAATCCAACCCCCCCCCCCCCCCCCCCCCCCCCCCCCCCCCCCCCCCCCCCCCCCCGCGCAAAAAAAAAAAATCAAAAATCAAAAATTCAAAAATTCAAAAAAAAACAGAAATTACTAACAAGGAAAGTAGAGCTTCGCCGCAGGATCAAGTTTCAGCCGCCTCCTCGTCAGCCACCACGATTTGGCAGCCGCCGTAACCGACTTCCCACCCGAACTCGAACTGTTCCGGGTCGGGTTACCGCTACTACTACTCATCATCGCCCGACTCCGACCCGAACCAAGATTCTCCGAATAATTGGGAATCGCCGGAGAATTTTTCGAATTGGAGTTGCTGCCATTAAAGATTCGAGTGAACGGGGCCCACACCTTCCCTCCCGCCATCACTCCTCCATCCAGGAGCAGCAGCGGATCGCTATCCTCCCCCGCAAGACCACCGGACCGCCTCTCGATTCCCGTCACCGCCGGTGACAGTTTAACGACTTCTTGATTTTATTTTCCTTCGCGAAATTCGGCACGGATTTCAAAGCAGGAAGGTTTTGGTGAATTTAAGAGATGGCATCTCAAATCCGAACGCGTTACAGTTTTTAAGCTGTTTTGGGTGTCAGGTTCCTTTTTTTAGAGAATTAGTTGCACCCACACCCTCTCTTGTGGTGCCCACGAGTAAGTGAGCTTACGGGTTATGGGTGTTGTCGTTTGTGTGGGCGTGACATCATTACCGGTGGTAATGAGAATGGGAATGAGAATGTTGTGGTGTTGTGTTCGAGGTTTTGGAGTTGACTTTAAGAGGGTTTTTTAGATAAATCAGTAGTAGGGGGCTGTTTCTTTCGGAGATTTTAAAAAAAAAAAAAAGGACAGATTTTTTTTTCCTGTGCTTAATTTAATTTCCATTTTGTATTAGAAGAGATTATCCAATCTCAGATTGTATGTGTTAATGAAAAGAAATGTACAGTATATATAGTATACACGACTGTTTGTGTTGATTATGGGTGACAATTGAGGAAAGTCTATGAACTTTGCGTGAGGTACTATATTCAAGAATGATTGATGTTTCTACGATATTGACTTTCATAAGGATTTGCAGAAACTCTTTACATATGAAGATATTGATTTGGTGAATGTATGCATTAGATGTTGCAATATATATTTAGTTCCATATTGAGTTATATATCAGTTTAATATTTAGTTCGCTCCTATATATGAGACACTGTACTCGGTTATAATCGATTCCAATAATCTAATAATATTTTACAATCTCTCTATTAACTTTATCATGATATGAGAGTCTTAACCCTAAGTTTCTTTATTCCTAACTAATCCTTAATCATAATCACACAAATTTCATTCGTCTCAACAACAACAACTCCACAACATCATCATCAACAACCAACATCACCATCGCCATCAACAGCAGCAATAGTCATCACCGTCATCTCCCATCATCATCGTCATCAACGTCGTCACTGTTAGAACCTGAATATAAAATAATAAAAATTCCCAACAGAATTTGTGAAGGAATCAAAATCAATTGAAGAGAAACAGTAAGTAGAAAATATGCACAGAGTCGAGATTTGAAATCTCTGTCCTTAAAGCAGAATTTGCCCCGCAGTGTGACGGTTTCCGACAAATTGCTTCCCAGGATACAACTGTACCTTCTCTGAAGAATGCAGCACCCTTGCTTGAGAGACAACGAACTGTTGTCTGTGTTGTACTCTCAGTTAACACTGACTCAGAGAAGAAGAAGAAGAAAAGAAATGTAAAAAATTCTGTGTCTATATGTAAGCCTCTGTCAGGTTATATAGAGGAAATTGGATTGGAGACTGTTCAGCAGCTGCCATTACTCTGTAACAGCAGAGTAATGGCTCACCAGTTACTGAATCTGAAAAGCCTTTTCAGTTCAGTAGGGGAAGAGTTTGTCTGGGCAAAAAGAAATAAAATAAAAACTTAAGCCAGACCAAGCCGAACCGAACCGAGCCGAGGCCGGGCCGGGCCGGGCCGGGCGCGTGTGTGTTTGTCATTTTGGCTAAGTCCTCTCTCCACTACACGTTAGTGGTAACCCCCGGGCCACGCCCTTTAGTCCAGTTTTCTAGTATATATACTAGACAAAATCATTTCCAATTTCCGATATAGGACTATCTATTTTCTCCCAGTTGCCAAGTTAGTACATTTCAAGTACCCAACTTTGGATCAACATTTCTCATTCATACGGAATTCGTTTTTGGCAAGTGAGTATACTACGGAATAGTACTCGTCGAGAGGATCGCAATCCACTCATTTTCCGGTGCCGCCGGTGGCCGGAGCTTGCCGGAATCCGGCCTGAAAAACTGCAAAAAATTAATTCCAATAGTCACCCACCGATCAAAAACGATCCTCCATCCTCGACCACCGAAACCGAAACCCTGGCCACCTCCTTGTCGACCACCCAAACCGAAACCCTAGCCGCCTCTTTGCCGACCTTCACCAAACCCTAGCCACCTCCATCGACCCCCAATCCTAATCCTATTTTTTTTAAAATCTAATAATGTCTCTCAGATCCAACGAAGTTGCTGACTACTTTAACCCTAAAACCCAATACCCGAAACGTTACTTCCAGGGGCGAAGCCAGAAAATTTTTACCGGGAGGGCCAAGGTAAAATTCTATGATTACATGTAAAAATATAGAGAATTTTTCATAATTTTTAGGGAGGGCAAACAATAAAACTTAGTTTCATAGGAGTTAAATCATAATTTTTTTGAAGGGTTTATAAAATTTTCAATAGTGTGGAGGGAGTTTTTGAAAATTAGGGGGGGGGGATACGTTTACCCTATCCCCATATTCCCCCCCCCCCCCCAAAAAAAAAAAAAAAAAAACCCAAAAAAACCAAAAAAGCAAAACAAAACAAAAAAACTTAGGGTCTGTTTAGTTTGTTGTTTTTTTTTCCAAAATCCCAAAATCCGTTTGGTTTGGTTGTTTTGTGAAAACAGTTTTCACAAAACTCCACTTCAACTATTTTCTGTTTTTTCACATCCTTTCTCTAAATATATTTATATATTATTATTATTATTATATATATTTATAATATATTATATATTATTGTTACATATATTATTATTATTATTATTATTATTATTATTATTATTATTATTTCATATATACTATTTTATATATACTATTATAATATTCTATTATTATTATAATATATATTTTTATTATATATTACTATTATATATTATTATATATATTATTATATAATTTATTATTATTATAATATATTATTATTATAATTATTATATGTTATTATATATATGTATATAATTAAATATGCTTATTATAATATAAAAAAAATATTATGGGCTCGGATGGTATTGCGAGCCCATAATTCCTCTTCTATTTCACAGAGCGGTCGACGCTCGGATGGCATCGCGAGCCACACTGCTTTCATTGTTTCTCAAAGATGGCTCAGAGCTCGAACGGTATCGCGAGCCCATAATTTCTCTTCTATTTCACAGAAGGGTCGACGCTCGGATAGCATCGCGAGCCACACCGCTTTCATTATCTCTCAAGAGTGCTCGGAGCTCGGATGGTATCGCGAGCCAATAATTCC
Source organism: Hemerocallis citrina (assembly GCA_017893485.1). NCBI lineage: Eukaryota > Viridiplantae > Streptophyta > Magnoliopsida > Asparagales > Asphodelaceae > Hemerocallis > Hemerocallis citrina. The sequence goes on from CM030366.1 coordinate 234,813,484, forward strand.
TCTTCTATTTCACAGAATGGTCGACGCTCAAATGGCATCGCGAGCCACACCGCTTTCATTATCTCTCAAGAGGGCTCGGAGCCCGGGTGGTATCACGAGCCCATAATTCCTCTTCTATTTCACAGAAGGGTCGACGCTCGGATGACACCGCGAGCCCCCAACTACCCTCCACTATTCGGAGGGGCTCGGAGCTCGGATGACACTGCGAGCCCCAACTACCCTCTACTATTCGGAGGGGCTCGGAGCTCGGATGGTATCGCAAGCCCATAATTCCTCTTCTATTTCACAGAAGGGTCGACGCTCGGATGGCATCGCGAGCCACACCACTTTCATTGTCTGTCAAAGGGGCTCGGAGCTCGGATGGTATTGCGAGCCCATAATCCCCCTTTATTAACAGAAGGGTCGACGCTCGGATAGCATCGCGAGCCACACTGCCTTCTCTGTTGCTCAACGGAGCCCGGAGCTCGGATGCTCTCACGAGCCCATAGTTCCTCTTCTATTTCAGAGAAGGGTCGACGCTTGGGTAGCATCGCGAGCCACAACTACCCTCCACTATTCGGAGGGGCTCGGAGCTCCGATGACACCGTGAGCCCCAACTACCCTCCTCTATTCGGAGGGGCTCGGAGCTCGGATGACACCACGAGCCCCAACCCCCCCCCCCCCCCCCCCCCCCCCGCCATTTAGAGGGGCTCGGAGCTCGGATGACACTGCGAGCCCCATGAGCCCTCCTCTAGCCACGAGGGCTCGCCTGCCGACCCTCTAGTACTCGGTGAGCCTATCTCCTATCAAATCGACCTCGACGTCCCCTCGCTCTTCCAACTAGCGAGGGGATCGTCTACCAACCCCCGAAGCTCGTCCGCGACCCTCGTGTTCGACAAACCGACCCCCAACAGGAGACCTCGACGTCCCCTCGCTCTTCCAACTAGCGAGGGGATCGTCCACCAACCCTCGGAGTTCATCCGCCGACTCCTAGTGCTCGACAAACCGAGCCCCAGCGGAAAGCCTCGACGTCCCCTCGCTCTTCCAACTAGCGAGGGGATCGTCTTCCGACCCTTGGAGCTCGTCCGCCGATCCCTAGGGCTCGTCTACCGACCCCAAGCCTCGGCGAGCGTCGCTCTGGATCTCCTCTTCTACACTTAGCCTCCCGCGCGAACTTCAACAACGGATCCCTTCCTCCTATCCCCCGGCCTCTTCGGGAGATAGCAAATCCTACTTTCTCACCCCAACATCCACCCTGCTCTTCCTACAGAGACGAATGATCACTCCTACACGGCTGGTTCACCCAGCCCTACAGGAGCGTGGGGCTTGTGATATGGGTTAGGAATGACGTGGCCCATCCTGGGCCACAGGATCCCCTCAGAACGCGCGCACCTCCTGATCCTCCGGATCCGCCACGTCAGCGCCAAAAAACCGCCCGGGCCTCTGCCACGTTAGCTCGGAAACTGCCCGGGCATCTGCCACGTCAGCCCGGGTTTCCACCGCTTCAGCCACACGGGCAACCGGGTCCAGACCCGGCCCCAAACGGGTCCAAACCCGGTTGGCTTCCTCTATAAATACCAGACCCCTACCCCTGGATTCAGGTAATCAATCTTTCCTCCACAAAAACCCTAGTGACTGTTACTCTCTCAGTAGCTAACTAGATTGTCGGAGGGTCTGCCACCGGGACCAACCCCGGTGTTCCTAGACCGTCTGCAGGTACACCAGACCTCGGATCCGAGTCTCCTGATCCGAGCCGAGCACCCAGCCTCCACATCACTCCAGCCTGTCACCGGTACCGTTCGGCCAATAGAGGGTCGTCTGCATAGGAGCTTCCTCCATCAATACAAATCGAGTAAGAACTCACACCTGGTGCATCCACACGTCTCCCAAAAACAAACCGCATTAGAAACATCTACACAGATTAAGGAAATGTCTTTATACTAGAAAAAAGTACTTCATACTTAATTTTTAAAACTAGTTTTTTTTAAAAAATATATCTCTGTATCAGTCTTTTTCTCTTCGTTTTTTTTTTGTTTTTGTTTTTTGAGTAATACTATTATGTGTTTGCATTCTTCCCTGTCTATTTCCCCCATTTATGTAATACCTATAATTTATTAAATTTTTATGGGGGTTGAAAATCACTAGTCATTAAGTTTTTAAGAGGGAGTTCGAAATCACCAGACACACATCTAGCATTCCTGAATTATGCATGCTCAGCAGAAGGCTTAAAAAAGATGTCATAGAACTCTGAAAAGCGTTTTGCGCGATAAGGCAGGAGTTAAACATCTCAATATGGCTTCGCTTAACCATTGGTTTTGGGTATGTAACTTGGTCCACCTTTTTACTTATCTTATTCAGTCTTCTCTTGTTCTAAATATTTGGAAATTGTTTTAAGGGAATTAACTTGTAATACTTGTACAACTGGTTTTGCAACATAAGTATACTTGAAGAAGCATTTCTCTATCTTGTGGAAATGCGTTGTCTGATACAATTTTGTGGTACCTTTTAGTCTAATGTACCATATAATCTCTACCAATTAAATGTAAATATCAAAATTTTCCGCCTTCTTAATTGTATTGATAGGGTTAGCGAAATCTTCCTAAGCATCCTTTGTAGATAATGTCAGAAACAGATGAATGATGATGGAAAATGGATGGGGCCATGATGCAGTGCCAAGGTCGATGAGCGGTTTGAATTTGGTCTAGTTCAGTTGGCACCAAAGATGCTTCATATTCAAACCTTTTCAATTTAATTCAAAAGGAAAAAAAAACTAAGGACTTAATTTGATATATTTATAAGTAGTTTATGTGCTCGATTTACGTTTGGGTTATAATATATAAACTGCTGCAGTTGGATTTTAAGTATTTTTATTTGCTGCTATAGTTAATGGGTTTTTCTGCTTAGATCTATTTAATTATTTGTTTGTTGTTGTTGTTGATCTACAGGCTTGGCTTGCCAACACACATAACCAGTAAAGCAAAGCAAACTAGCATTCAAGTAGGTTTAAAATCCCTCGTCCTCTATTACGGATTCCTCTGTTATGGATGCATCATATTCCCCTTCAATATAGTCTCACAATGGCCGTTATCTCTGACTGAGCAGTTCTGATCATATCTATTTCTTCGGACTCAAAATCCCTCGTCATTTTTTACCGATTCCTTTGTTTTTCCTGTTCAATATAGTCACACAGTGCCAATGGTTGTTCTCTAATGGATTGGTTTCATATATTTTTCTTTGTCGTTTATGTTACATAGACTTAAATATTTCCATGAAAACAATGATAGTTGGCATTTGTGTGTGTATGTGTTTCGTTTTTTTTTTTTTTTGATAAAAAGATGACTAATGTCATCGCTTCATTAATTAGAGATTAACGAAACAGGAATAAAAATACATCTAAAGCCCTAAGGCGATCAACATCACTGTTCAGCAGAACAAGCTAAACCGCATGAACATCTCAAAATACATCAAAATACAACAACATCCACTGAGCCTAGCGCTGCTAAGTGGTACCAGTACCTCCCACTAGCTACTCCTCCTCATCCAGTCTCCTCTTTTTCCTGGTACTGAGCAATCCTGTCCATTCAAAACAGCAGAAATGAATTTTATGCATCAAAGATGAAATTCTATGATCAACGTTACTGAAACACAGGTCGTTACGGTCTAGCCAAAGGTTCCACATGATTGAAGCCACAATTAGGTCCCAATATATTCTAACATCCTTTCTAATCATGTGCGATCTAATATCCCCCAGACCTCCGCACTAGAACTTGGACACTGAGCTAACCCGAACATTAAACCTATTTTCCCCCAAACCCATCTCGCTTTGATGTAGTTAAAGAATACATGGTTCGTATCCTCTTCGATAGTTAGACACCTATTACAGGTAACGCAGTCCAGAATTTTCCGTTTCCCCAAATTGGTTTTCGACAAAATTGCATCGTTTACCACCATCCACAAGAAGACTTTCACCTTAGAAGGAACGTTGATGCCCCATACCACCTCCGCCATCCCATTCCTTAATCCTTCGTCATTCAACCTTTTATACAGTGAAGATACCGAGAATTGACGATTTGCCTCCAAAGACCACCATCTCTCGTCTTGTGGCTGTTGCGTGACCCGTCCTTCTATGCGAATGAAGTTGTTGAGCAGTTGTAATTGTAGGATAGATTCCTCTTCCAGAGCATCCTTGACTTCTAGTCTCAATCTATTGTTCTTCCATACATCGAAAACAAGTGTGTCAATGTTGATAACTGCCTCTGCAGCTGCTGGCAACAGTCCCATCAGTGAGTTACTACCGCACCACTTGTCCTTCCAAAATCTTGTATTCTTGCCGTGTTTGACGCTACAGAGAGTGTTGCTATGGAATACCTCGCCTGTCTTGCAAACCCCTTTCCAGAGACACGATTTCCTACTTTGGGTACTCTTTCCACCGTATCTGAACTTTTTCCTTGCACGGTAATTGATTAGAGACTTACACCACCAATTATTACGCCGACAATCCATCTTCCACCACCATTTACTAAGTAGGGCGGTATTCATGTCTCTAAGGTTGATGATGCCCAAACCACCGAATTCTTTCCTCTTGCAGACCCTCCCCCAGCTGATGAGGTGAATCCCTTTACCTCCATCGTTTGCTCCTTTCCACAGAAATCTCCTTCTATATTTGTCTATTTTGTGGATTACCCAAGCCGGTAATTCATAGATAGACATGAGATATATCGGGATGCTGTTGATGACAGAGTTCAACAACGTAGTCCTGCCCCCCAGGGTTAAAAATCTTCCCTTCCAACCAGCTAGTCTTTTCTCATTCTTATCAATAAAAGGTTGCCAGTCCTCCCTAATGAGCTTCCTTGGCCTAATCGGGATCCCTAGGTATGTTAGCGGGAACTCCCCTTTATTGCATCCTAGCATTTGTTGAATTGATTGGATTGGAACAGAGCTAGTTTCACTGAGTTGGATGACACAACTCTTATTAAAGTTGACCTTCATGCCCGACCAAGCCTCGAAGCACTTCAGGACTGAGCCCATAGCTATGATATCTTCTTTTGATGCCGATCCAAACAATAAAGTGTCATCAGCGTATTGAAGGATCGAAATAGGATCCGGAAATCCTCTGATTTTAATACCGAAGTTGTCCACCACTTTTCTGCTATTGGCTATCATTTCCGCGAGCCCATCTGCTACGATAGCAAATAATAATGATGACAACGGATCCCCTTGCCTCAGGCCTCTCGTGCATTGGATTTCTTTACCCTGTTCCCCGTTAACCAAGGGAAACGATTTGCCTCCTCTAATGCACCGAAAAATCCATTTCCTCCACCTATCGCCGAATCCCTTTAGTAATAGCGCTTCATCAACAGACTCCCATTCAACCGAATCATAAGCCTTCTGAAAATCAACTTTAAAGAGAAAGCCGCCTGTTTTTTCTTTGCGAGCTCTGAAGACAATTTCATGCGCCGAAGCAACGCTATCCATAATGTCCCGGCCTTTAATAAAACCGCTTTGAGATTCACCAATGATATCCTTTAAATGTGGCCCCAGTCTATTGGCCAAAACCTTGGTAATGATCTTAAAAGATCCATTGAGTAAGCTAATCGGTCTCAAGTCTCCGACATCTTTCACCTCAGATTTTTTTGGAATCAGAGAAATATTCGCATAATTAATTCTGTCTAAATCTGCTTCCCCCTTATAGAAATCTAGAACAATGCGCATAAAATCCCCTTTGATGATTCTCCAATAAAGCTTGTAAAAGAATAAGGGAAAGCCGTCTGGGCCGGGTGCCTTATCCTGACCAAGGTCATTGATAGCATTAACCACTTCTTCTTCGGTGAAGCAGTGTTCGATACTCTCACTACCGTTGAGCCTGGAATCTTCCCACATGTTCTGATTCAACGAACACCTATGCTCTCGTCTCTTACCTAGCAGCTCCTTAAAATTGTCATTGATGTGGAATTTTATTCTATCCTCATTCTCGCACCAACCTCCGTCCACCATCAGCCCAGAAATGTGATTTTGACGCCTTCTTCCATTGGCAATCCTATGAAAAAATTTGGTGTTCGCGTCTCCCTCCTGCAACCACTGAATTCTAGATCGTTGCTTCCAATAATATTCCTCCATCTTTTGGATATGAAGAATGTCCTGCCTCTTGCTGAACAACTCATCAAATTCGCTCCCTATTAGATCTCTTTCTTCTTCTAAAAGCTCTAATTGTTCAATCCTCACCCCTATTTCTTGCTTTAGAGTTTGGTTATTGTCGAATTCTAACTTCGCCCAAGTCTTCAGCTTTAATCTCAGTCTCCTGATCTTTTGAATCCAACATCCCACCGCTGAGTCATGCTCTGTCGGCTCATTCCAACACTCCTCGATAATCTTCGACATCCCTTCGCACAATGTACATGACTTTTCAAATCTAAATTGATGTGAACGTCGTCTTTCTCTAACTCCACAATCCAAGCAAAGTGGTGTGTGATCTGAAGTGAATCTGATCATGGCTGTGGTCTTAGCTAATGGAAAAACGCCTTCCCACTCAGTGGACACTAAAATTCTGTCTAATTTAGCCAAAGTTGGGGCCGCCTGTAAGTTTGACCAGGTGAATTTCCTATTAGTGGGTTCAATTTCCACTAACTCTAGCGCGTTGATAATCGCATTAAATTGATCCCTGTTCAGCAGAATGTTCTGGGAAGAGCTTAGGGGCATTAGAGGTAGATGTAGGGGTCCCTGGGTGATTGGAAGAGATTTCAACATTACTAGATTTCAACACGAGCATCTTGGTAGAGGACGTTTTTTTGTTATTAATGTTATTGTTATTACTAACATTGAACTTGTGTAATGCATGTATGGTACCATTAAATTCTATTATTGTGCATTAGTATTTTTTTCTTTCTTTCTAAATGTTGAATTAAATCATACTATACCAAATGTTATTTTTTAAAATAACATAAAAAGTAAACTTAAAAATCTATATATAACTATTTTTTGTTGGGTTTGTATATCTTGCATACACATGTCCGAGGAAGAAGACGATGAAGCGTTGAGATGGATCGAAGCAAGGCATCGAAGGAGAAGGAAAGCAGTGAATAGAAGCAAACAGGTAGAGTTGCGGTCGACCGCACTTGGGGTCGGTCGACCGCTACGACTATACAAGGTTCCTGAGAGGGGAACGTTCAACCGACTGTTGTGTACGGTCGACCGACCGCAGCATTGATGGGTTAGTTGGGTCGGGTCTTTGAGATTCGTGAGAAGCCAAACTTTGTCTTCAAATCTGATCGCACGACTCCCAATGCAGGGTTATCTCTTCAGTAGTAATCGGATGGTTAATGTATCAAGTGTATCAAACTAGGGTTTCTCTAGATCTATAAATACAATGTAACCGTCCCCAAAATGATATGATTATATTGAATGCCGAATAGAAGAAGATAGTACTTTATATGAGAGGGTAAGAGAGTTTTTTTCATTGTAAGTAGCAACCAAGTTCCATTTAGGCTTAAGAGATGGTCGTAATGAGAATTGTAATATTTGTATATTCTCTAGTTGAAATAACATCTCAATTATTCCTTCATCAGAATAAGGCAAAAGCCCCAACCGTGATAATTCTTGTGTGCTTTGTGTAATTGGTGCGATCTAGTTTTGCTTGGTGGTTTGTGTTGATTGTGTCGAAGTCTCAACAAGATCCTCAGTTTTCCTAACATTTATATCTATATAATAAAACACAAGACAGTTTGGAAAAAGCTATCAAGTGGTTTCCCTTCAATTGAAACAACATCAACGGTTCAGATTCACCATATCCCAAAACACATTTCCCCCCAAAAAAGTCCCCCCCCCCCCCCAAAAAAAAAAAAACTAAAAAAATTTATTACTTTATTACTATTTCTTTCATCTCTCATCTCCATTAGAGACTAAATATGGGCTGAAGGAAAAAAGAACACGAAATGAGAATCTTCACGAAATAGGCCCATAACTCATGGGCCAAAGACATACCAAAAAGCCCAATACAGAAATTGATGGGTTTAACCAAAAATCCCGTTTCTCTCTCTTTCCCTTTTCTCCTCCTTCCTCACAATTAGATATTATCAAAAATTATTCTTGCCACAAATCCTTAAAACCCGATTAACCCAAATGATGAGGACATCTTTCCTGTTTAGTTTATTTAACTACCATTTTTATTTCTGGTAATTATAGCCATATGTAATCTTTTTGTATTTTTTTAGATTTTGAGAATATTTTGGAGATTTGTATCAAGATATATTTTGAGCCTATTTAAAGGCCTTGAGATTAATGAGAAAGTATGCCATTATTGATTTAAAAAAATTGTGTTGAGTTTTTGCTCTTCCTCCCTCTCCTTTGTGTGATACAACTGAGATCTAAATTAGGATTTGTGATAAATCCTAATACAGTTTTAGGGTTAGTGATTAACTCTAAAATCTATCCCCAAATTAAAATCCACCAAACAAAATCACCCAAATCCTAATTTCCCAAATCCCCAAATCCAAACCCTAATCTCATATACTTCCTCCTCTAACCTACTCACTCATCACAGCTGCCACCCCTTCTTCATCATCCTCGTCCGCTACCCCAACTCCCACCTCCATTAAAACCCGATAGCAGACCGGCCTCTCTCTCTCCATCGTCACCTTCGTCTTCTCTATCCCTATCCCGATCCTGAGCCAAAGAACCCAACTCCTCGTCATCCCCAGTTCTCCTTCCCGCAACCCCTTCTCCGTCGACCCATCACTACCACTACAGCCTCCATCCCCTCGCCTCCTTACTCCTCCACTCCCGACCCCAAATCCCTTGTCCCGAACCCCACCACAGTTCCAAACCCATTAATCCTATTCCGCTGCCTCTCTCCCTCACCTTCGCCCCGGCTCCCTGACCCAGCGCCAGCACCTCACCATCCTGACGCCGACCCCCCGTCGCACCTCGCCGCCGCTGCCGCCCCCGCTCGCCGTCGCCCCTCACCGTCGGCCAGATCTGCCAGCCATTGGCTTTGTTGCTGCCTTTGCTCGCTGTGGTTGCTGAATTCTTTATTGTTGTCCAACTCCGAGATCAACGCTGGTTTTCTTCGCATTCGGTATACTCTTTCCACTGTTAATATTTGTGTTCTACTGCCCTATTATCTAGTATATTATCTAATTTGCCTGTCGTCCACAAAAAAACTGAGATTGAGTGTTCCACATGCTGGAGTAGAGCACGAATCAGTATTGAACTTATTACTTGCTAAAACGCGTAGGGATTTAATTATTGATTGTAGGGTTGAATTATTAATTGGGATTGTTAACGTAATTCAGTTCTTGAAAATCCATCCAACCAATTAATTGTTTAAAATTCCTAACTTTAATCCGCATAACGTGTTGGTAAAATTAACCCATTAAAATTCTTGGAAATTCTCTATTTAGGGTTGGTTTTACATCATTTTGGTATCAGAGCGAAGGTTCTTAAAACCCCATTTCTTGCATCGTAGGCATCAATTTTGCATTCATTTAGGATCGTGTAGTCTTTTATTTTAGTTTATTTCAGATTCATTTAAAAAAAATAATAAAAAAAAATAGGGCACGCGACCCAGTTTTCACTTTTGGTGAATGCGTCTTCGCAGCACCATCACAAATCCTGAAGAGCCTTTCTTATCCCTTCTGAATCACCCAATTAGAAACCCTAGACTCCCCAGACCTGAAATGGACAACCCTGATATCTCCGCTACCCTAGCTGCCATCCAAGCAACTCTTGCCAACATCAATCAGAGGCTTGAGAAAGTGGAGTTAAATCAGACCATTGTCCCTGAGCTTCATGCCCATCGTCAGATCCCTCAAGGGAATGTTCATGACGATTGACGTCAAGAACGTGACCCTGACGAACAATATAAAAAGAACGTTAAGGCTGACGTTCCCCAGTTTGAAGGCCACATGGAACCCCAAGCTTACCTCGATTGGATCCGTGCCATGGACCACTATTTTGTGTGGTTCGACATGAGCGAATCCCTTAAAGTTAAATTTGCCGCTATGAAATTAACGGGTAAAGCTCAACAACATTGGACCAATCTTGAACATGCCCGCAGCGGCCGAGGCCTGGCATCCATAGCCACTTGGGAGGCCATGAAAGAGAAGCTCACCGAGAGATATGTACCGTTATCGTTCCATACCAGATTGCTAGAGTCATGGAACCAACTTTATCAAGGAAGTAAATCCACACAAGAATATGTTGATAAGTTCGATGACTTCCTTATTCGGTGCAATGCTTTAGGTAAAGATAGTGAAGAACAAACTCTCTCTATGTTCAAAGCTGGACTACGAGTTGACCTTAGGAACGAGCTAATCTATAGAAATGTGGACTCAATAGCGGCAGCCTACGCCCTAGTCCTCGATATGGATTCCCTTAAAGCTAGTTCCCATTACAAGTTCAGCGATTCGATGGATCATTCCTCTAGAATGAATCCTCGTGATCCCTCTAGACCTGAGCACTCATCTCCTCATTACCCTAACAAGTCTTACCCAAATAAACATACTTCAAATTCCTATCCACTGAGAAATGCCAATACGGGTAAGAACACTGAAAGAGACTATTCTAAGATTGATTCTCTCACTAAGTGCTATAAATGTAAGGGATACGGCCATATTGCTGGCAACTGTCCTAATCCAAGTAGGATCAATATAATAGAGGGTACCGCAGTCATCGCTAATGAGCCCGACAATGAGTTTACCTATGAACCTAATATAAGTAATGACTTTGATGAAAAAGAGGACGACCAGTCTCTCAATTGTATTCAGCCTGTCCAGTCACCTCCATTGAGTATACCTGAGTCACCCATTCCTTTCCCAGTCACTTGGCAACCCATAGATTTTACCCCTGTGTTAGAACATCACAAAGTCACAGAGTCTATACCCACATTTGCATATAACATTCATGACTTGTATAGAGAAATTTCCAAGGAACTCAATGAAAATAATTTTAACTACAAGTTAATAGCAGATACTAAAAGAAAATTTATAATTTTTGACATTGGTGACGAAGTGATGGTTCGGATTCATCCGGAACGATTTCCTGTTGGACCCGTTAAGAACTTGAACATACGTGCTGCAGACCCATTTAAGATTCTACATGCAATCAATGATAATACCTACGTCATTGACCTTCCTGAAGGTTTTGGCATAAGTAAGACTTTCAATATTGAGGATCTAGTACTTTATGAAGGCTCAAAATTCAACCCTAAAAATTTTCTTATAGATGAGTCTACCCTGCAGCCTAATGGTGAGATTCCCACATTTACCCCTTTACCTGATACTATTCACCCACCGACAGAAGAATTGGATAATATTTTAGATGATCAGATAATCTCCACAAGAGATGGTGGTATGCACAAGTATTAGGTGAGATGGAAAAACAAGCCGAAGTCGGATGATACTTGCAGTGATCGTAAGGGGCTCCCGCAACTGGATCCAGATCTTTTGGAGCACGATGACAGGATCACTGGTTTTGACTCGACTGGGTCGAGCTCTCTCCCACTCGGAGAGAATGATGAGGAAATCTTTCATGTTTAGTTTATTTCACTACCATTTTTATTTCTGGCAATTATAGCCATATGTAATCTTTTTGTATTTTTTTAGATTTTGAGAATATTTTGGAGATTTGTATCAAGATATATTTTGAGCCTATTTAAAGGCCTTGAGATTAATGAGAAAATATACCATTATTGATTAAAAAAATTTGTGTTGAGTTTTTGCTCTTCCTCCCTCTTCTTTGTGTGATACAACTGAGATCTAAATTAGGATTTGTGATAAATCCTAATACAATTTTAGTGTTAGTGATTAACTCTAAAATCTATCCCCAAATTAAAATCCACCAAACAAAATCACCCAAATCCTAATTTCCCAAATCCCCAAATCCAAACCCTAATCTCATCTACTTCCTTCTGTAAGCTACTCCCTCATCACTGCCGCCACCCCTTCTTCATCATCCTCGTCCGCTATCCCAACTCCCACCTCCATTAAAACCCGATAGCAGACCGGCCTCTCTCTCTCCATCGTCACCTTCGTCTTCTCTATCCCTATCCCGATCCTGAGCCAAAGAACCCAACTCCTCGTCATCCCCAGTTCTCCTTCCCGCAACCCCTTCTCCGTCGACCCATCACCACCACTACAGCCTCCATCCCCTCGCCTCCTTCCTCCTCCACTCCCGACCCCAAATCCCTTGTCCCGAACCCCACCACAGTTCCAAACCCATTAATCCTATTCCGCTGCCTCTCTCCCTCACCTTCGCCCCGGCTCCCTGACCCAGCGCCAGCACCTCACCATCCCGACGCCGACCCCCCGTCGCACCTCGCCGACGCCGCCGCCCCCGCTCGCCGTTGCCCTCACCGTCGGCCAGATCTGCCAGCCATTGGCTTTGTTGCTGCCTTTGCTCGCTGTGGTTGCTGAATTCTTTGTTGTTGTCCAACTCCGAGATCAACGCTGGTTTTCTTCGCATTCGGTATACTCTTTCCACTGTTAATATTTGTGTTCTACTGCCCTATTATCTAGTATATTATCTAATTTGCCTGTCGTCCACAAAATAACTGAGATTGAGTGTTCCACATGCTAGAGTAGAGTACGAATCAGTATTGAACTTATTACTTGCTAAAACGCGTAGGGATTTAATTATTGATTGTAGGGTTGAATTATTAATTGAGATTGTTAACGTAATTCAGTTCTTGAAAATCCATCCAACCAATTAATTGTTTAAAATTCATAACTTTAATCTGCATAACGTGTTGGTAAAATTAACCCATTAAAATTCTTGGAAATTCTCTATTTAGGGTTGGTTTTACATCACCAAATCAAGAATGGCGAGCTTCAATCCATATCCTCCTCAGCTGCCGTATCAACAACCACCTCCTCCGACGGGCCCCACCACCACCACCACGTCAGCAGCATCAACATCAACTCTGTTGGTTCGGCATCTCCCAGAGGCAATACCCGTCGACATGCTCTCGCGTCTCTTCTCTCACTACGGCGCCTCCGCCGTTCGCCCCTGCGCCGGTGGCAAGTCAGTCATGTCATTTCTTCCTTGGTAATTTACCCCAAAAAAAAACCCTAATTTTTTCAATAATTGAATTTGTGTATCCATCCAGGCTTAGGAACTGCGCGTTTGTCGATTTTTCTGACAAAGCTCTGGCCTCCCAAGCACAGGCTCAGATGAACAGGTAAGTAAAATCATCACCAAATTCTATTTTTATTCTTATGGTTGGTTGGTTGGTTGGTTGGTTAGTCAACTCTATTTTTTATCATATCGACTGTCAGGTTGAGATTTCTTGGAAAAGTATTGTCTGTCGAGAGAGTGGGCAACTCCAACCCGAAGACCAGTAACATGGATAATGTAGGCTCGATGATGAGTGAAGGGCGATCGAAGGATGGTGCACCTGTTCCACCTTCATTGGTTTCGAATCATCCTTCCAAGCAGAACAACTCGGTATATGGTGCTGAGCCTATTGCTCCAAGGCTTGGTTTGGACTATCTGTTTCCTCCGCATCTAGAGTATGTATTCTGCCGCATGGTTTACTAACCCTAAATGATGCAAGAACTAGGGTTTTAACTTTTAAGAACTTTCGCTCTAATACCAAAATGATGTAAAACTAACCCTAAAATAGAGAATTTTCAAGATTCTTAATGGATTAATTTTACCAACACGTAGGTGCGGATCAAAGTTGGAAATTTTAAACAATTAATTGCTTGGATGGATTTTCAAGAACTAAATCACGTTAACATTCCCAATTAATAATTCACTCTACAATCAATAATTAAATCCCCAAGTGTTCTTGGCAAGTAATAGATTCAATATTAATTCGTACTCTAATCAAGCATGTGGAACACTCAGTCTCAATTATTTTTGTGGACGACAGGAAAATCAGATAATATAATAGATAATAGAGCAGTAGAACACAAATATTTAAAAGTGGAAAGAATATACCGAGGGTTCGAAGAACTCAATGTAGATGTTGGTTGAACAGCACCCAGAACACAGCAAATCAGCAGCAACAGTACGAGAGACAACTGCCACCACTCAGCAATGGCGACAGCAAGGGCGATGTGCGCAACTAGGGTTTCGATCGGAGGTGGACTTTGGAGATGGAAGTGGGGTCGCAACTAGAAGTCGACGCTGAAGGAAGGAGGATCGGAGGTTGGGGTGGAGGTTTCGAAGTGAAGTCGACGGCGGGGTGAGGGAAGGAAGGACGACTGTGGGGCACCTTGATTTGGTGATGGAGGTGGTGCGGGTTGCAGACGAGGCGATTAGGGGTGGCGGTGAAGGGAATGGTCGACGGAGTTGATGGCAGTGGTGGGCGTAGGCGGAGAGAGAGTGCGAAGTGAGGAAGAGGATCGAGATGCGTTCTGAAGGAGGGTTAGGGTTTTCTTTTTGGTCGGGATTGGGGAAGAGGAAGAAGACGGCTGAGGCTTTTGGTGAATATGGTGATTTTGTAATTGGAAAATTAGGGTTCAATTGATTTGGGAGATTTTTTTTTAATTTGGGGATAGATTTTAGAGTTTATCACAAACCCTAAAATCGTATTAGGATTTATCACAAACCCTAATAATTTGGATCTCACTTGTATCACACAAAGAGAGAGAGGAAGAGCAAAAACTCAACACAATTTAAAAAAAAAAATCAAGAATGACATCTCTTTCTCATTAATCTCAAGGCCTTTATATAGGCTCAAAACAAATCAGGATAAAAATATCAGAATATTCTCAAATCTCAAAAATATTCTAATGCATAAAAAAAAGGTCACATATGGCTATAATTGCCAAAAACAAATATGGAACTGAAATAAAATATTAAACTAATCAGAGTAGATGTCCTCATCATATATACAGGAAGAGGATGAACTAATAAAACAAATGTTCAAATTTAATTATTTAATTTTAGTTTTTTGCTCTAACTAAATCCGATTTACAGGTTATGTAAAAAGACAATTAAATTAGAAGATTTAATTAAATTTAATAGATTGTAAAGCTTATTATATCCACATGCATTAGTTTTACTAAAATAATAAGCGAAACGTGGAAGGGACCTTAATGAAACTAGCTAGATCTTTTTGAGGCTACGAAACTGACACCAAGTTCTAAACCTTGGTCTTTAGATATCAAGGGCTAAACATTAGGGGAACCTGCTACAGCTGATTGCAATTTTTTGTACATTAACAAAATTTGCAGATAAGTCCAATAATTTGTAATGGAGTGTAGCATACTCGATGTTAAGTACCACTCATCAGGTTCTTTTTTCCTTTCCTGTTGTACTATGTAAAACTTTATCTGAACTTCCTTTGTCTGTCTTTGCATAACTTCGTCTTTGATCTAGTTTACCCTCTGCTGTGTTATACCCTGTTTGCTTTCCCTCCATTCCAGTACGGCATATACTCATGTGCCGCAGGAAACATGTTTTGTGTTTGATGAACTTTGAATTTTATTATAGATAGCTTGCTGGCATTCATAGTTGCCTTTTATAATAGTTTTGCAGTCTTATTTACTACTCCATGACTTCTCACATGTGGACAAACAATAGTTCCTCCTGATTTTGTATATGTGTGTTTCAGTTCTTTAATGCAACTGAGTGTATGGATTTTTAACAGGTATGCATATCCACCTCCTGATGGGAATATACTTACCAATATTGTCAATACCCTCATTGCTGTTCCTCGTTTCTATACACAGGTGTGAAATTTCTCTCCCTTTACTATACAGTACATAAATTTTTGTTTTGTTGTGTTTCATATGATACACTAAACAGCAACACTAACTGAAACTGATTCAAATCCACCCCCCCCCCCCCCCCCCCCCCCCCCCCTCCCTCTTTTGTCAAACTCCATCTATTAACAACGATTTTCTCTTTCATATCTGCCTCAACCCTAGTTCATTTTGTTTTATTTCTAATGCTTCTTTATTCTATTAACTTGAATCTTACTCTCCTAGCTATTGTCATTGTTGGTCCCCATTGCATATTTCTGACCTCACTAAAAATACTTATTTTAAATGGATGCAATCATTTATCATCTCTATTGTTTTATCACTCATCTGCTTCATATGCTCATTCCAGCTACTTATTTTGTGGACATTTTTTCTTAATTACCCAACAACCTGATAAAGTAACTTGGTTTGTTTTATAATTATAGTGATGTAATTTTTTTTTCTTTTAGTTTCACGAGTGTTATGTGCTCTCTCATTACTGTAAAAGCTAAACAGGATCACACCAAATGTCCTTGTCATAATTCATTCACAGATCATAAACAGCAAAATAATCGCTTTGTGATTTGTACACTTAATTTTTCTCATCGTTTGCGAAAGTTGCATTTGTATGCGCCATTACTGACATAATGATTTTGATTCATTTAGGTTCTAAAACTTCTCTTCAACTTTCTAGTTTTGAAACTAGGGTTTTTTAGATATTGGTCCCTCTTCAAACATGTATTTCTAAATTAGTCTCTATTTTCACTTTAATTGCTATTAGGTCCCTAAATTTCAAAATGGTTAGCACAATTTAGGAACCTAATACTAGGGACTAATTTCAAAATGGTTAATAGGGACCAATTTCAATTGACTTTGCACAACTTAGGGACCTAATAGCAATTAAAGTGAAAATAGGGACTAATTTAGAAATACATGTTTGAATAGGGACCAATATCTAAAAAACCCTTGAAACTATAAAGTTTATCTAGCCTCTTCAACTAATTGTAAGTTTACTCCAAACATGCACAACAGATCCCATTTCGAATGTACTAGTGAGTTCATTCATTATGATGCAAAGAGATAAATATTAAGTAGTGATTCTTGGTCTAACTCATTAGGAAGGAATGAGTCTCAAGTTGCAACTAATCCTTCCAACTGTAGTTATCATAAATCTTTATTTACATCAATATAACTAATATGAGCTTGTTCCTTTTCAAATATCCACCACATATTCTCCTCCTATACATTATCATAAGTCTCCCATCATGAAAACCATATGAAGATACCATTTATGCTCCCTTTCATCTTCCCATAATTGTCTGCACAAATATCAGCTTCCATAATTGACAACCATAACTGTCTTAATAAACATTAGCTCCAATTGTTGACCTTCCAGATTAAAAACCAAATTGAATTTTCTAAATGTTGTTTCTTTTCTTGGTCTTTGCTCTACTATCTCACAAAATTTCAATATATATACGCTTGATCTAATAGTTTTCATTTGTACAATTTTGTTCATATCATGTATTCACGTACCAAATTGTGTTCCCTCTGCTAATTAGGCAATTTTGCCAGTCTATTTAATTTGTTCAATAGCTTAGCCATTCTAATCCCACTCCACACACTTAATAACTTGATAGGTTTATCATTAATGGAGTAGTCATCCTTCATCAGGTTTGGTGAGTATATTCTGTAACTTCACTTAAATTTCTACAGTATGTAGCTACTGCATGGACTAAATCAACCTTAAGATCTTCTTGTGGCACTGTTATGATTTTTTTTTGAAAGCAACTCCTTGGACTCTCTTTAAATTCGACCTCATTTACTAGGACACTATTGTTTTTTTCTGTGTACTTTGTTTCCTTTAGCTTAGTAAGCTATTATAAATTATGTAATTGATTATAAGCCCTAGCTAACTAATAAATGATATCTTAGACTATCATTTTGTTATATCTTACTCTTTAAAAATTCCACTCATTTCTATACTTTTTCCAAAAATTTAAAAGAGGCACTTTCCTTTAATAACTCTAAAGACTTTATCTTTCTCCCACTAACTCCATTTCGTCAGCAATCTAAATATAAATATAGATGATTGTTAGGAATCTTTCGTATGCCAAGATATAGTTATATTATACATTCTTCTTGTTTCCAAATAATCTCATGTATTTGAGCAGTTAAATGTGAGTGATTTTTTATTATGTCTTTTTATTTAATATATAAAAATAAATGCTTCTATATCCTTCTTCCATATCCTATTATTTTATATAGAATTGAAGCGTCTATGTCCTTGGCAGGTTCTACATTTGATGAACAAGATGAACCTTCAACCACCATTTCGCATGGCATTGCCAACCCCACCTCTGCCAGTTCCAGTTCCTCCACCCCAGCCACCACCAGTTACTGTTGAACCTCCACGACCTAATCTATCAAGTGATGAGTCTGAGCTAGAGTCATCAGAAGTATTTATTCTAATTAATTTAAGTTATCCTTGACAAATATCTGGTTGTATATTTCTATAATCATCTTTCTTTTGCACTTGATATTACTAGGATGATGATAGTAATAATCACAGTCGAAAGCGTGTTAAACGAGAAGCAATCGTGGGCCCTGCCATTGATAAAGATGTGGCACATGAAGATGTTGGTTTGAAACCTGTTAGCTTGGTCCCAAAAGAGGTTCCATTGATTAAAAAGAAAAACCCAGTGTTGCAGGTTTAATTCTATCACTGCTGATATGCTTATCTGGATGAACTCTTTCCTGTATACTACTCAATTTTCATTATTTCTCAACAGATAAAAATTGCCCCTAAACCAACACAAAAGGTTGATGAGATGAATGAACTGACTGAGCCAGTACAAGAGCAAGTTGAACGAAAGCCTTTTGCCACTCCAGAGGATATAGAGAAGATGAAGTTACCTCCAGAGGAAATTTTATCTCTTCCTAAGTTTAAGGTACTTGATACTCTTTATGTATTTTTCTTAATTGCAATAATCGTCTTTTTTCTTTTTCCTTTGCTTATGTTGACCAAATAAGGCAAGTTACTACTTCTGATTTTAGTAGGGGAGTTGACGTGTGCTTAACTATCAGTATGTAATGTTAAGACGAACATCTGGCTTGCATATTGCATACTTAATTTATTGTTGACTGGGAAGCAGTATATCTGGATAATACACTTGAAGTGAATATTTTCTGGGAAATGCTTTTTCAAAGTAAATAGTCGTATTACCTTTTTTTTTGCTGGAATTAATGAATGTAAAAAAATTCTTTCTTGCAGAACTATGTTTCTGGTAACCCTGCTAAGGTCTTGTATATCAAAAATTTAGCAAAGGACGTGGTTATTGATGACTTCTACTTCATCTTTGGTATGCTGTCTAACCTCTCTTAAACAAACTGGTCTGAGCAATGTTTTGTGAATAGTCCAGCATCATCACTTTGTTATGTATCCTAATCTCACTCTCTTTATACTATCTGTACTATTATCTCCTCTTAATGCTGGACAGTGCTAAGCCCCCTTGGTTCTGATATATTGCAGGTTCACTTTTTGAAAGTTTGGAGGCTGCTAAATCTGGGCTCAGTATTAAATTAATGAAGGTCAGATATGTTAATTGTTTGTACTTCATTGATGTTTCTTTTATTTACTGACCATATTTTCATGTTTTAGGTCAGTACAGAATTAATTAAGATGAACTAAACATCTATTTCACTTTATTTTTATCTTTTCAAAATTTTCCAATAAGTGGGAAGTCATATTTAACAATTGAGCTTGATGATGGATGATGTGAATATTTGCAAGTGTACAAAATCACAACAAGTAGTATAATTAAGTGAAAAGAGTGTCGAACCTACAAGGACTAATTATTTTATTGAGTAACGAAATCGCTAGATTGACTACTATTTGGAAAATCGAAATTCAATAAAGAAAGCAACTAATTTAAATTAATCTAAAGAACTAACTAAATAAATTAAAAAGAACGAAATCATATATTTCTATGATTTGTTAATGGCAAAACTAATTCTAGGACTTTTGATTTCACCTAGTTAATCACACACAATTTATAACTCCATGTGAATAAAAATATTATTTTTCCAAGTTGTAGACCAAAATCCCCTATGTATTCAATGCTTTCTCTCGAACAACACCAAAAATATCTCTAATTAACAGTTTGTCATAGTTCATGCACAAATTTAATTAATTGAAGACTAATTAAGATTTATGGATTTCTTAACGGTCACATTAACAGCGGTTCGCTCTTGTAATGGTGTTTAATTTTATAAATTCAAAATCACAAATTACCAGTTCGGTCTCTCCATGATTGAATAGATCATACAAACATCGGTCAACCAATTGTAAGCATTAAGATCAAAAATCAAACACACAACCATGGAAAAATAGAAAAATAATATGAAATTAAAATTGTGTTATCAAAACTAGGCTACATTGAAGCCCTAGAAAAATAAAATTTAGTTCATAATAAAATTACAACTAACAAATACTGTCTTGGATTGCATAATAAAAATTAGAAAGGCAAAAGAGAGAAAAAAGAACTGTTTTGTTAAAAAAAAATGCAAACCAAAGTCGATTTTTGTGCCGAACAGTAACCCCTGTCTTTCTCTCTCTCTGTTGTGTTGAATCTCGAGCCAGCACACCCGCAAGAGCAGCCACGTCAACGAGCTGGCCCTGTCTCTTTCCTTGTTGACGTCACGCCGCCACGTCACCGCCTTGAACCGCGCGCCAGGTCAACAGCTAGGCCCCTGCTGACATCACGCCAAAGCCCCCTTCTGCCTCTTTCTCTCTCTCCTGCTCTTCTCTCTGTCTGCGTGTGTATCAGAGCACGAGCCCCATGTTAACTCTCCTTGTCACGCCCCGCTTCCCAGAATACAGGAACACATGCACGTAATCGAGGCCCAGCGAATGATATAAGTACGCCAACTCATATCATCTATAAGCTGTACCAGTCTTAACTCAACAACATGACAAGAAAATAATCATAACCACGCATAAATACATAATCACATATACAAATACTTAGACTAAACATGCAATAGTCCAATTTAATAACCAGCAATTGGAAATAAACAACAAATACCTTCTGGTAATTCTCCTTGTGTACCTGCACTTGTTCATCTAAAAAGAAAGAATAATTTGTCTTTAGAGCAAGTACGGATAACAAGTAGTGAAAAGCAGATAGTAAGGGAACAAGGTTCATCAAGGAATATGGATCAAGATCACATTACAAAAGCAATAACGGTATCAATAAACAATGGTCACGATCAAGTATATACGTGTCAACTTAGGTTTATTAGCATGTTGTTTTTCCTATCTAGTGCACGTATTACTGCGTCCCATACCACAGGTTCGGTGCACGCAAAACAATGTATGTTTTAGATATAGTGGTGGGATCCACAGAGTGTGTACTCGGTGTAACACGATAACAAGATAACAAGATAATAAGTTCACGAGTTCACAGGTAATTCTCCACCTTCCATATCAATATTCTATGTAAACAAGAAGGGCCCTACCGAGTACATTTTCTGAGACTATTCACTACTAAGTCAACCCTTATTAACCCCGGCTTGTTTAGTATTTTATTAATTCATTCATGTTCATGCAAGTGTGTATAATAATGTCAGAGGATGATAAGAATGCAGCAACATGATACAATGCATAATAATATACATGAAGTAGTGAATCTGAAAACAGCCGACACAGTAATACTAAAACAGCGATAACTCATAGACTACAATTCGGAATTCGAAAATTCTGGATGATATTGGCAACTAGACACTTAGGCTACAATTTATCTTTATATAATTTGTGTTAATTCTTATGGTAACAGGGTCGAAACCTCTGTGCAAAACAGAACAGGCAGCAGGAATTCATAAAATGTCATCACATATATGTTCATCAAAGTGGATAATCAATATGTTATTGTATCATGAATGTATTAACACTAATGTACAGCAATTAGAATGAATTTTTACAGTGTACAAGTCAATTTATCATGTCATAGTTCAAGTCACAAGATCTCAATCAATCAACATGTATTCGATCACAATATATTTTCCTCATATGCAATATCTAATCAATTTGTTATGTCGTGTGTGTAAATAGGTTTGGGTTTGAGTCAATGGATAATAGCACGATGTCAAGAGTACGTCGGGTTAGCTCGTGTAAACCCTCGATACCCCCAACGGAAGTACACAAAGCAGTATTTCGATAATTGAAGGGAACTACTTGCGGGAGATCAATAAACTTGAACAAGAAAAATTAAATGAGTTCAAGTGGACTTGCCTTTTGTGTGAGAGATTCGAATAATCCAAACGATCGAATAACGGGATTAGGATCCCGGGGAGGCACGTGCGCTCTACGTACAAGATAGCAACAACAGATCAAGGCACACACGAACATTAACTCCACACTTCTACTTCACCCAGAACAGCAAACGTAGATCGGGATCTGCTACACCCAGAACACCAAACACCGAACTCACCCAATCCCTTCTCTACAAACACCAACAGTCAAAACTAACCAATTCTGTTCTTCTTCAACCCAACAAAGAGAGAACGAGAGCAGGAAAGAACAACGACCAGCGTTTTGATGAACTGTAGCGATGAGCGGGGGAGAAGATGACGGCGGCTATGGCGAGATGGATGGAGGGTAGGGGCGGTCGTGACTGCGGTTGGAGTTTCGATGGGGAAGGCGAAAGCGGTTGTTCTGTTTTTCGGAGAAACAGAGGAAGGGCGGTGCGAGGTCGGGGCGCGAGGGCGGAGGTTGCTGCAGTCGTCGTGGTCGGGAAGCGACGGCGACAGAGTCAAGGAGGATGAAGTTGCTGATGGCGGAAGTCGACAATGACGAGCGGTGACAAAGCTTGAAGGCAAAGTCGATGGGTTCTTTGGCGATGGGGTGAGATGGCGAGATGGCAACGACTGCGAAATTGACAGTCAACGACAGAGTGTTGGCGGAGGCGAACCGGTGGCTCGAGCGGAGGGCGCTCGAAGGTGGGGTGCTTCAGTCGAAGGCGTCGCGAGGTTGAAGACGACGGGGGAACTTCAAGGGTGAGAGGAGCGACTGGGGAAGACGAGGGCATCGACGAGGAGAGAGGCAGGGCGGAGGACTTTGGGGTCGACGGGCGGCGACGAAGGCTCGCGCAAAGTGGAGGAGAAGAACAGGGCGGGATAGAGTCTGGAGGTAGGGGATGGGTTTAATAGTAGCTTGGGTTAGGGGTTTGGGTGTTTGAACAGTGAAGGGGTAGGGGTTGCCCAGTAGTGGAGTTTGGAAGTTGTGGAGAAGATGAAGAGTTGTATTTGTTAGGATTTCAATAACTGCTTAAGGAAGAGAGAGGGAGAGTGGGGGAACGTGGAGATCTGGGGAATCATGAGGTCAAAACAGATTAAGAGAAAGTTGGGTTATGGATATTGGGTACTGGGTTCTGGGTTGGCTAGGATCCAATAAGAGATGGATATGGGTTTGGGTTAAAATCCAATAGGAGATGGGCCAAACTTTGGGTTTCAAATTAAATATAATAAATTCAATAATAATTGTTGGGCTTCTCATGAATTCAAAATAATCAATAAAATGATAGTATGGATTAACTTGGGCTTCAAAGTAAATAAATAAAAGAAAAGAGACAAGATTCTAGTTTGGAATATAAATTTGGGTTTCAATAGGAGAATCAAAAAGATTTAAATGCACCGGAAAGAATTTATACAGAAATTGAAATACAAGAATACTTAGAGAAGAAAGAAAAGAACTGGAAATCCGTATAATCGGAAACAGGGGTTTCACTCCTTTCTCCTCGTTTCTGTTGAATAATGAATTTTTTATTTTTTTATTTTTTATATTAATAGAGAAGTCAGATGTCGCTCTCCCTCTCTCGTTAAGCGCGTCTCTGTCGCTTCTCTTTGAGTTGTATTTATAGGAGCACGGAGGGTAGATTTAGGATTTATTTTTGCAGAAAACCCTCTCTTCATTTATTTATTTCCTTATGTGATTTGCTCTTTATTTCTTGCTTCTTTTTCTTTTCTTTCTTTTTCTTGAAGCACGAGCTGCACACACACAAAATAAAGCAAAAATTAGGATTTATAATTAAAAATAAAACTAATTAGTTTAAATTAATTAAACTAACTAAAAATCACATTAGCTCAATTAAATCCTTTTAAAATTGTTTATTTCATTTTCACCTCAATCGGCAATTAAAAATTTCTATTTATCTTTTCATATGGCCAAATTGCAAAAATTAAAATTCAATAAATCAATAAAAATTAATAAATCATTCTGCTTGTTTTGTTTGTTGATTTTTATCAAAAATCTTCACCTTTTGCATCAAAAAATATTATTCCTTCCAAAATAATTAATTAATTGAAATCTATGGAAATAAGATAAATTATAAACAAGATAAACGAATACAAACAATTTTTATGGGTAAATGAGTACAAATATTTATATAAAAATTAGACACATCAATGGATTTGATATAGATTGAAAATATTTTAAAATTCATCTAAAAGTTCGTAGAATTATATGATGAAGGTGGATAGCAGTACAATGCAAAGGAAAAGGCTTACGACCCAATCAATATAGCAACAATACAGAAATTCTTTTATTAGCAATAATATTTGAACAGAAAATTGCAGAAAATTCTGTTATATTTTGTTCCTTTGAAAAAAATCTTTTTTGCTAAAGGTACTTAGGAAAGTTCCCTAATGAGCAATTGTGCACTCAGAGGTTAAGATGGTGAGGATGTTAGTTGGCTGTCAAAAAATGTCACATGCCCTTCATTTGACCTCTTTTATCCTAAAGTACAGAACATACCCTTTTCAACTATTCAAGAAATATATATATTTTTGTAATTATGGCCATTTTCTCATTTGAAGAAATGGGCTATGAAAGGCGGTTGCAATGGCTGGATTTGCAGGTGTTGGTGGTGGTCCTCCAGAAGGAGATACAAGGGTGGAGAGATTAGAGGAAGGTGATGAAATTTGCAAAACCTGGGTGGTGCTTGGAGAAGTTAGCGTGGGATAAATTGGAGGGGAGTGGAGATGGTTGTAGGGAAAGTGTGGAAATTTGGACAAGTTTTCTGGAAGTGCAGATGCTTGCGGTGTAGGATGTGGGGGGTAATTGGAGGTTAAAAAAAAGTTGGTGTGGGGAGTCAGATGCTGATGGAAACAATAAAGAGATAGAGATGGTAGTGGTGGACATGTGGAACATTAGATGATTAGTGGAGGTACTGGAAATATGTTATGGTTAGCTTAGAAGAGGGAAAGAGCAAGATGATAAGATCGCGAAATTTCATGAAAAAAATACCCATGTGATGTGCGTTTGACTACATTTTACTAACACGTTAACCCACATGATGGAAATCAGGTTAATTTTCTGAAGGATCTTTTTTCTTTACCGGTTTTCTGTAAAGAAATATAGTTTAGGTGTTTTTTAGAATTTACCCTCTTTAATGATACCAGTTACTTGATCTAGTGCAAGTTTGCTTCCATTATAGACTTTGCTAGTTGCCTGAGGCTGTTGATGCAATTTCTGTAATGGTTGTTAGACACAAGTTTTGGTCATAGTTTTGTTGTAATTTAAACTCACTTCTTATATATCTTGATGGAGTTGTAGAGGATGCCATTTTTGGGGTTTCTAGGTTCTTCGAAGCATGATGGACATTTCTAGTGTCATAGTAAGGTAGAAGGAAGAGGGAAGAAATATAAAAAGAGGAGAGGCTCCATTAGCTCGACATTTTTGGCTTAGGTTTGTGAAAAGATTTTAAAAAGAAACTCGTCTAGAATTAGTCTTCGTGCAACTCTAATATCTATCTGCTTAATTTTTGGTTGATTTGCAAGCATCTATGTAGGTTTCTGACTCAAGCTGCAATGGGTACCTTCCATTGTTGAGGGCCAGCTCACCTGATAGGTCAACCATGTTCACATTTATATATGATGTGGATATGAATGGAAAAAATCACATGTGCTTCTTAGCAAGCTTACCTATCAGATTTTTATATTGTTACTTGGTTGTCAATTTATTTAATTAATATGCATTGTTTTTAATTAACAAAAATGGCTGCCTCAGTCCTTTTCTATTATTTGTTTAATTTTTAAGATTCGCTGACAAAATCAGAAAACTGTAATAGAAATCATCTCTCATGAGTCATGACTCGTCTATTGTGGATTTTGTAAGAGATTAACCTACCCTTCACACTATGACGTTATTTTAATGTTTTGTATTTCAGGAGGGGCGAATGAGAGGCCAAGCATTTGTAACATTTCCATCAATTGATCTTGCTCAACGTGCTCTGGTATGTTATCCGGACTTTATTTAGTAAGCTATATGGTTGTAGGACTCAAAAATGTTCTGAAGTCAATGATGCCTTGCTGAAAGATGCGCTATTTTGCTCCAGGGGAAATTTTAATTGAGTTTGCCCACCTGCATTTATGTCAACTGAAGTTGAATGTTTTACTCTTGCAGAATCTAGTTAATGGGTATGAGTTTAAAGGAAAACCAATGATCATTCACTTTGGACATAACCCTGCTGCGAGCAAAACAACCTAAAAGGGAGTGAACTGTAGACCGTGATGTCTGGCCCTACCAACTGGATCAGTGGTCTTCTGTCCTGGTTACTTTTTAATTCTGATTGTTTGAATCCTAACACATTACTAGTCAACTTTACTTCCTAAAATCATTCTTTCTTGATCAGGTGTAATACTTTGGTATGCTTATGCAATGCAGGGAAAACATTTCTATACAAGAGTGCTCTGAGAAATTAAAGATTGGACCCGCACTTTCAATACAAATTTGTTTAAAAGCATGAAGATCATTTGGAAAAGATCAATGAAGCTTCTGTAAGT
Source organism: Hemerocallis citrina (assembly GCA_017893485.1). Lineage (NCBI taxonomy): Eukaryota > Viridiplantae > Streptophyta > Magnoliopsida > Asparagales > Asphodelaceae > Hemerocallis > Hemerocallis citrina. The sequence continues at coordinate 234,839,991 of CM030366.1, forward strand.
CGACTATAATAGTTTGTCTTTTTTTATTTGAACTGGAGAAGGCATATAATCTGTCAGCCTGAACATCCCATTGCCATTGTACACAAAAATTAGAAATATGACATTTTATTCTTCATACACACAGCTAAGCTTAATTGTCTGTTCTTTAATAGACTGAAGAGATACTTGTTAATGTTTTCATGTAAACCATGTCTGCTAACCAATGTTTAATTCTTACATGAGTGCTAGGTGCCACTGTATCTTCTTAGTGACCAGGGCATGGGATTCGATGTACTAGAAAACATTGAGGGAAGCATGACTTTTGACCTCCCTTGTCAAATTCTTATACCTTGGACTGGTTTACTCTATTTATGAACATGCCATAGGCATTCACCAACTTCTCCCTCAGAACCGTGCATATTAGATGCAGAATATTAAAGAATGGCTAGTAAATCTCATTGCTCCATGAGATGGTGGGACCTGTATCTCCCACCTCTTACTTCAACAATTTTCGCTTGCAAGGTTCTAAATGTTGGATTTTGATATTGTGTGGTGTGGGCTTAAGAATTTTCATGTCAGATGTTGGATAGCAGGGAAATTACAATATCAGAGTGTCATTTTGGAGAAAAAATTCTCCTAAATATGAAGTATATAACTTAATACATACACTATGTATCACAATATAATATACGTAAATCAAGGAATGTTGGTTACAACTCATAAATATGGTCATCAACTAGAAAACACGCAAAAAAGAATGATAGATACAATATAAATTATGAAGTGCATACATTGTATATTGATATAATCTCATTTCAAATAATAGAATTACAAAAAGATAAAAGTTTTATAAGTAAAACATATGTACTGTTTCTCCCACAAACACGTACGTAGAACTATAGAAATAAAACATACAAATCGTAAGTCCAAGTAGCATTAGATCTAGTTGAACTTGTCGCATTGATCATATCTTCACCCTCTCACAACTGTAAGTAATCTATATGACAGCTATTTTGGGATGACTAAATTTTGACATGATCATGTGTCGGGTATGGTATAATATTTATGGTTCAAATTACCAACCTGTCCAAGTTGTAACTAAACTAAGCAATCTGAAATTGGGCAAGTTGGGACAATATTTTGTGACCGAAATTTCGGGCAAATTTTCTGATTTATCCCAAAATCTCGGAAAGTTTCCATAAATGCCAGGAAATTTTGTACCGTTTCGGTGTGCCCAAGCCTTGGACGAAACCTCAGAAGCACTGGCTGAAATTTAGAACAATGTTCGCATGTTATTACAAAGTTTACAAGTGGGACCATGGATATGTCAAATATTTATTAAGCGTACACGTAAATAATTGGATTGAGATTATTGTTCATTTTGTCCTCATAATTCTTGTCATCAACTTTTTTCTGTTCTCTCCTGTTCTATTTATTTTCCTTTGTTGGTTCCAGTCTTCAGTTGAACTACCCTATCGTTGCCAAAAGTAGCAAGCTGACTAATTGATTCGGACGCTAGGTAAAGAGAAATTCCTCCTCTATGGGAGGGATACAAGGGAGAGACCCAAGTAGATTAGGAGATTTTGTTAGGTTTTTTTTTTAATCTTTTAATTAGGAAGTTCACTAAGATTGTATTGTTTGTTGCTAGTACCTTTGCAAAGTTTTCTTTCCTTTACCTTCCCTGCCCCCCACCACCAGACACGCACACACACACAAGGTCTCTTTTTACGTGCTTCTCTTCACTTTCCCATTGAACCCAGGAACATGTATATATATTTCTTCATCCATAAAGGTTCTAAAGTAAGCAGTGTTCTACAAAAGGGGAGATTAAACAGCTTTCCAGAAACCGGTGGTCAAAACGGGAAAAACTGGGTACTAAATTGAAAGGTAGGGGAAATAAACAGAAATGCCAACCTATGCCCTTTATTTTTTCTGTTTCCTTTTTTTGGAACCTCGAAAGGAAGTAAGCAATTGGGTCGATATCTGGACTAGGACTAAATGCTGAGAAACATAGAAATAGGTTCACTTTTTAATGCTGAAAGAAACCCTTACCTTTTCAACTGTTCCTACTCAGTTCACTGTAGGGAAATTTACAGGAAAAAATGACAGTTTGCTACATGTAAGCTACAACAATTAAACCATACTTTATTTTGTTCTTAAATATGTATCAGTTTGAAATTGAACTTTATTTTGTTCACTAGAAGTGTGTCGATTCTTCATGATCCGATTTCTTCATTCTTCAGCAGGTTGTTTGCTGCCCCGTGGACTATAATGCCTAAGAATTGGCTCCAGAAATGCATGATGAATCTGAGAACTGGCCAGAGTTTGGTGAGTAGTTTATGTCACACATGCTGAGCAATTGGAATATGTTCAATGTGTGTTTTATGTGAATGTACACCAACAACCTTCAACTTGGAGAAGTAACCTATAATTTGCAATCATTCTTTTTCTTTTTGTTAATGTGGTTAAGCATTATAACTACTGTTATTCTGTGAAGCATACCGAAGATAATTAGATCAGAGCTGTCGAGATGAACCATTCATGTCCATTTTTTCGCAATTAGTTTGTAGATAAAAGGATCATTCTATTAAGATCTGTTTCGAGATCGTCTCTGATCTCTGTTGAATTGAAGAAATTAACTGTTCCTTGAAGCTGTATCTGTTGTTGATGTATGCCCTATTGGGCATATGAATTTTTCCATGGTAAAGAACCTTTGGTATTACTTTTCCAAAGTTGGAGGCTAATTGGTAAAAGCCGTTTTCAACCTGGAGAGGGACAAGTTAGATAGTTTATCGTGACTGTACATTTGTTTCCATTTTTTAATGTAATTTGATTCATTATATCTTAGTAATTTGCACGTGCGATGCATGTCATAATATATTCTTTTTATAAAGTAAATACTAAGACGTAATCTGGCCTCGAACTTGATACGTCTTTTTACTCTTCACATATTATTTACAAATTACCCCTAGTGGCACAAACTTTTATTTTATTTGAGTGACACTTTTATAAATAATTATGTTGTAAATAAATTTGAACTTTGAGGGTATCATGGTAACTAACAACAGTTAAGTAAATAAATGGTTAATATAACACCTACTTAAAAATAAATAGATGAATGCATATAAATTACAGGTTGTCTACAAATGATAATCTCAACTCTTCCATTATAATATTGTGATGGAATAAGTTTGCCACCTTTTACTTAGAAAAAAAGCCTTTGGTATTAGGGGTGGACAACTATTATTCGAACCGACCAATCCGAACCAATCCAATCCGAACCGACCGGTTTTTAACCGAACAAATTGGGGGTTTGGATTGGCTCGGTTCTTGATCTTCAATAACCAATTGGACCGGTTCAGTTGTTGGATGAGGCTTTCAAATAACCGATGAAACCGAACCGACCGTACCTCTATGTATAAGTCCATAAAAAATATAGTTCTCCTTTAATTTCTTAAATATACAAATAGTCATTTCTCATTTTTTTAGAGATACAAACAGTCTTCTTTATTCTCTTTAATACAAACCGAGCAGTTGTTCTACTTATGTTTTGATTCTCCATAATCCTATGTGTTATGTTGTTGAGAAATGCTTCATTTACAGTGTGACCCAACTTAATAGAATCATAAAGTTGATGTAATATTTAGTAGTTACTTTAATCAAGTCAGGCAGAAATTGTTTTCTAAATTTTTTTTTATTGTACCTGAAATTCAATTATCTATGGTTATTGATGTTTCTTTTATGATAATAAACTAAGATTACAGAAGTATGCAATTGAAAAACAGTTTATCTCACTCATTTAAATGTCATCATCTCAAACAATTAGTGCAAAATTTATTAACAGCTTGTGGTTTTATAAATTTTCATTTTAAATTTATTTCTGAATAACAAATAGCATGTTTTTTCTTAAGTTTGATTGAAGTTCATCTTTTAAATTTCAACAAAATTATGAATAATGTTGAAGGTGAAAAGTAGCACGCCAAACTGACCATCCAATCCAATCTAAACCGAGCTTAATCGGTTTGGATGGAAACCGATCCAATTAAGGTTCGGATTGGTTGCGGATGAGAAAATTAAAAAACAAATTTTCTTTGGATCGATGGTGGATGGTCCATATTAGGTCGGATACCGACTGATGCCCACCCTTGTTTGGTATGTCTACAATTTCTCTTGGAGGTTTAGGTGTAGAAACGTGAGTTTTTTGCCGCAATAGGCCACTATTTGAAAATATTTGCGATTAGAGGCCAGTTTCGAAACTATTAGCGCTCGTAGACTACTTTATGCCACGTCAGTTGCGGCTGTTATTCTCATTAGTAACATCTTCATTTTGAAAGTTGCTAATGAGAATAGCAATCTATATTTTAAAATATTTAGAATGTTTTGTTTGTTGTCGCTACTAGTGACCTTAGTATATATGAGGTCGCTAATGGGATTAGTGACCTCAAATGAAGGTATTGAGACACTTAGCGATTTCTAAATAGCTTTTCCTCTCTTGGGAAAAAAAAACTGAGGTCGCTATTGGGAATAGCGACCTTAGCATACTTCTGTTGTTATTCGCAACATCGACCTCAATAGGAAACTCAATCTCCTTGTTCTTTGTAAAATTTAAAAAATAGTCACACAACTAAGGACTGTATTCGGAATAGCGACCTTAGTATAATAAAGGCCTATATTTCGAATAGCGACCTTAGTACAACTAAGTTCTCTATTTCAAATTAGGGGTGGCATTCGGTCCGGCCCGCCCAAACCCGGGCTTAACCGGGGCCAGATCGGAGCTACAGTGTGGTCTGGTTCGGTTCGTAAAAAGACGAAAAAAGCCTGGTAACAGCTCGGCCCGCCAGCGGCCCGATCTGCACCAGCCCGGGACCGGATTGAACCGGTTCGGGCTGGCCCGCGGGCCGACCGTTGCTGTTACCGTTGTGAATTTTTTTTTCTTCCAGAATTTGTATTTAATAATTAGGGTTTGTAAAATTACCAAAATACCCCCCAACAGATTTATACTAACTAGTTTTTTAGGGTATTTTGGGAAATTGAAAATTTACATTTTCTATATATACAACCTCATTTCATTCAATTCTATTCACAAATTCACTCAACTTTCTCTACTATCTGTTAATTTTTTCAACAACAATCAACAACATTCAACTACTCTCTTTCAAGATTCAACAATTAACAACATTCAACTACTCTCCTTCAAGATTCAACATCAATAACATTCAACTACTTTCTTTCAAGATTCAACAATCAACATCAACCAACAACATAAGCATCAACACTACAAGTTTCTCAACTCTCTCTACCTTCATTCTTCAACAAACATTCTACGCTCATACAGTATATTCGTATTTTTATCATTTTTAGAATTCTAATTTTTTTTGTTATCATTTATTTCTCATAATTAGATTGAGTTTTCTTGTTGTTCTTCTTCTTTTTAGATTTTTTTGGTAAATTGGTAAACATACACTAGAATAACAATTTTATAGTTGTTCTTTTATTTGCTTTGTAAAATAATTTTCATAACATACACTACAATTAATTTTAGAGTTGTTCTTTTATTTGCTTTGTAGAATAATTTTCATAACATACACTACAATTAATTTTAAAACATACACTACAATTAATTTTTATAACATACACTAGTTTATATGGCATCTAATCGATCACGTGGGAGACACAGTAGCCATGAGTCCACTAGTAGTCGTCGCATTCCTATCATTCATCTTCCATATGTAGATAGTGAAGAAACACTTTACACTTATGATACTATTCACGATATTCGTGTGTGTATGAAACACACACGAAACAAGTAGAAGTAGAAGTAGAAGACATAGAACCACAACCATCGGAACAAGGCCCATCTCAATTTCATAAAACAAGAGGGATTGTTAAGATAAATCAGAGAGAAATGAAGACAATGCTGAATATTGAATTGAGTTTAACCAAGTACAATACCACCTATATATAGGAGGTGAACTAATATCAAAATAACTCTACCACCAATATGGGACTATAATATCTAACACCCCCTCTCAAACTCACGATGAGTCAAACAATGTGAGTTTGCCTACTAAGTGTCGGAATCTCTGAACTGTATGGGATTTGGTGAAGAAGTCTGCAGTCTGTTGGGAAGAGGTAACAGAGTGGAGAGAGATGGTCCCTGCCTCAAAACGCTCACGAACATAATGACAATCAATCTCAATATGCTTCGTTCGCTCATGAAAGACCGGGTTGCTTGCAATATGCAATGCACTCCGGTTATCACAATAAAGTGGAGTAGCTCCTGTAAGGGTAACACCCATATCTGATAACAACCAACAAACATGAACAATCTCTCTAGTAGTAGCTGCCATTGCTCTGTACCCAGCCTCGGTGGAAGAACATGCAACAACTGCCTGTTTCTTGCTCCGTCATGAGATCAGCGAATCACCAAGAAATAGACAGAAACCTGTGGTAGACCTTCTGGTAGTCGGATCCCCTGCCCAATCTGAATCAGAATATGCACTGAGCTCTAGTTTGGATGTAGAAGGCATGAATAATGAGCGAGTGATAGTGCCCCGAAGATATCTGAGGATCCGAAGAAGAGCACCATAGTGAAGGAGAGCCACTTGATAGCTTTCTTTGTGTTTTATTATATATATATATATATATATATATATATATATATATATATGAGAGGAGACAAGTTGTTTCGTCTGATAAAAAATAATAATAATAAAATAATTGGGATGAAACATGTTGTCTCGTCTCCTATATTTAAAAATTCTCAAATTCGTTTCTCATTTTTGAGAAGCTACTGTAGCTATTTTGCCATTTTTTGAGAAAATAGAAAACAACTGTAAGGGGTCCTTTCTCATAAAATGAGAATTTGGCAAATATAAGAAACGAATGTGGATGCTCTAAGAACATATGTCTCTCTAATTTTGGTTCATAAATTTTATCCACATTGTAAATATTTCTTTAGAAAATATATATATACTAGGTTTGCCCGTCGACACGTGCCTACGGCACGTCTTCGGAACGGTGCACCTTGTTTGATCTTATAAAATAGTTTTATAAAATAGTTTTGGAGATCCAGCAAATTAATTGAAGTAACAAACATATTATATTAGAAACTTTTTGGGTACAAAAAAAACATATTATATGATTTTTAAAAATTTTTTTGAATTATTTTTAAAGTTTTTAAAGTTTTTAATTTTTTTTAGTTTTTTAGTTTTTTTATTTATTTAAAATTTTTAAAATTTTTATTTTCTTATTTTTTGAATAGAAGAGGGAGGGAGAGAAGAAAAAAAATTAAATAAATGAGAGTTATTTTGGGTGGGGGATTTGAATTTGAATTTTGGGGGGAGGGAGGAACTTTGGGGGGGGGGGGGATATATTTTGTTAGGTTAGATCTGAGCCTTTGATTTTTGGGAATTGAAGGTGAGCCACTTGATAGCTTTCTTTGTGTTTTATTACATAGACTAGATTTTCCCGTGGGCACGTGCCTACGGCACGTCTTCGAAATGATACAACACACGAAAAGCCTTGTAAACAGTAAAACAACAATTATGTAGTTCAAGTCTGAATAGTATAACAATAATTAGTTGTAAATAAAAGTCCATGTTTTTATTAGTATATGTTGAAAAATAATTATAAATGAGGGTGTAAAATCCAACTTCTTAGAACTTGAAGGATTGAAAATGATGAAATTTAATTGTTGAAGAGATATTTGTTGTTTTCAATATAACATGTGCAATAAAAAAACATAAAAATTCTGAAAATTTTATAAATATGAAATCTTAAAATCTAAATTTTTAAGTAAATAAAGAAAGAATGAGAGAGAGATGGAGAAAGACAAAGAGAAAAATATGAAAAAGTGAAGAGATAAGAGAGAGATGGTAATAAAATAATGAGTTTTTTAGTTTTGGGGGGAAAAAATTAATTTTGGGGTTTGAAATTTTTGACGAAAAAATATACTTTGGAAGAATCAATTTAGACCATTGGTTTTAGGGATGATTAAATGAGAGCCACCTTATAGCTTTGTTTGTAGTTTATTATATAGATATATCAAACAAAAATAGGCCAACTCAAACCTTAATAAAAATTTCCAACCTTACCCGAATCCAAACCAAACCCGAACCTAATATCCAAAATTCAAATCACACACCCAACCCCCACCCTCTGTTTATTTGTTGTTTCTACCGCAACAATCGCCGCCGCCGTCGTTACCGTCGTCATCGTCGTCACCATCGTCGCCAGTCAAAAAAAAATCAGGTACTTCTCCAATGGAACATCAGTTTCACCAGTATCCTTCCGTCCCCACTACCTCCCCAACTGCTACATCCTCTTCTTCCCTCTCCCTCACATCTTGATCTTCATCCAGATTCAAACAGCCGCAGCGCTGCCCTCATCCGCACTCCAGACTCCTGCATCCTCTCAGCATCATACCTAACCATATCGCTCCCCTTCTTCCGACACCGGCAGTACCATCCAACTCCCTATCCCGTCCCGGCACCATCAACATCCTCGTCTTCATTTTGATCCCTACCCCGGTAACACTGGTCTCATTCCTCCCCACCGTTCTTTTCTTTTATACCTGCGACCATGACTGTTACTCCAGCCTTGCCATCTTTTGCTGGTTGGGCTAATTTTCAACATCACCTCGCTCAACTGGAATTCCAGCTCTTGGGCCAGTCTGTCACTACTGGCCCCTCTACCCCTGCATTCTCTGTTACTCGTGGTATGAATTCTTCATGGATTTTAGATTCTGGTGCATCAGATCATCTTACTAGTAATCATACACTGCTCACTTCCAACATTGTACTTCCCTCACATTTTATGTCCCTACACACTGCCGATGGCTCACAACTTCTCACTACACACTTAGGGCCTATTAGCTATCCCACTCTTACAATGTCTTATGTTATTTATGCTCCCCATTTATCTATGAACCTTGTTTCCATTAGTGCACTATGTGATAGTGGTATTTCGTTACATTTGATTCTTTAGGTTGTTCTATTACCGATTCACACACTGGTCATGAGGTTGGGCGTGCTGGTCGACATGGTTGTCTATATCATTTAGATTTTCTTCATGCTCATAAATCTCATCCTCATTTTGCTGGTGTTGTATTCTCTGATACTGATCTGTGACACAGACGTTTAAGACATATTAGTGAGTCTCGACTCAAGACTTAAATTTGTAGTGGTGCCCTTGGTCATCTTTCTTTTACTCATTTGTCTGATTATCAGGGTTGTCATTTGGCCAAACACATGACACTCTCTTTTAATCACAAACGTACTTCTCACACCACCATCATTTTCAACTTATTCACTCTAACATATGAGGACCATCTCCTACACCTTCTCACAAAAATTATCTCTATTATGTTACTTTCATCGATGACTTTACTAGATTCACATGGGTGTTTCTTATGCGCCAACGCTCTGAGATACCTGATATTTACCAGTTTTTTATGAACATGTTCCACACTCGGTTTGGTGTCCGTATCAAAACCTTTCGATCAGACGGTGCTCGTGAGTACACTTTCGCTACTATGAGATCGATCCTTCAATCTCATGGTACACTCTTTCAGCAATCATGCCCTCACACGTATGAGCAGAATGGTGTAGTTGAACGCAAGCATCGCCACATCCTTGAGACGGCTCGCTCTCTTCTACTCTCCTATTCTGTTCCTTGTTCTTTCTGGGCTAAAGCTGTCACGACATTTGTCTGTCTCATTAACATCACTCCCTTGTCTGCCCTATCTGGCACATCACCTCATGAGGCTCTTTGTCATTCACCACCGTACTACAGTATACTTCGTACTTTTGGGTGCACCTGTTATGTTCTTCTCCCTCCCACTGAGCGTACGAAGCTCACCGCTCGAGCCACTAAGTGTGTTCACCCTTGTCTCAGTCATGAACATAAAGGATATCGTTGTTTAGATCCTGTGCTAGGTCGTGTTCGTATTTTCCGACATGTCTCCTTTGTGGATAACTCTCCCTACTACTTGACCTCTCCTGAGGATGCTAGTTTTCTCAAACCTCCTGTTGTTTGGTCTATCTCTTCGGCCATACCTTCACACATTCCATATGATCCCACCCCTTTGGCTTCTTTCCCATCCCCTACTGACATTCCACCTACTGTTCCTCTTATGGAGACACCACCTGCATCCCCATAACATCCTACACCCACTCCTCCTATTTCACCCCCACACACTGTAGAACCCCGTATTTTCAAATATTATTTTAAAGATTTGAAAATGAATTAAAATGATTTTCTGGAGATTTAATAAATATTTTCTGAAGGTTTATCTTTCTGCACGTGCGAAACACGTGCAAATAATTTTGGTGTAATTATCCAATTTTATATTTTTAATAAGTTCTCATACTTATTATGGAGTATATTCTAAATTTTGGGATTTTTCTGAGTAGATAAACTATTTTTATAAATATCTCGAAAGAGAGGGGCTTTTATGTAAAAAGCCGTTTGGAACCGAAATAAATTATGAAAATTCGTTTTTACTGATTTTTGGGCTTTCCATGGTCATCATTTAAATTTAAATATATTTAGATTTTATTTAGAGTTGATTTGGTAAAGATTTAAACAAATATGGTGTTTTTGCAAATATGAAATTTATGTAGAATCTTGTGCAAATATTTTTCTGGAAGGTAAAGGTCAGATATTTTTATTGAAAAATATCATATGCATTATTAGATATTATTTCTGATTTTTCTGTATTTTTATGAATATTTTATGATGTATTTGCAAATATTACAAAAGGGAGGGTTTTTGTGCAAAATCGCCACCCTGAGTTGTAAATCCGAAATTTTCTTATTTACTGGGCTGTGCTGGATTGCTGGACAACTCATTGATAAAAAGATTTGATTTGGTTTTGATTTAGTTAACCTATTTTAACTAAGAAAGGTTATATATGTAAAGTAATAAATTGAAAAGGGACTATTTTGCAAATGTATTTCTAAAACCCTAATTCCTTATTTCCGGCCTGTATGAAAAGGGGTGTGCAGCCGTCATTCGCTGCACAATACAAGTTTCATTATATTTTTATTTTTCTTGGTGATTGAAGAGGAGATCTTGGATTCTTTGTAAAAGAGGGAATTCTTCATCTTGCTTCGTGATATTCGCTTGATCTCTCCAACTATGTGAGTGACATTATTTTGTTTTATTTTGTTTTGTGTATGTTGTAGGTGAGTAGATATAATTATTTGGTTGTTTTGTTTGTTCTCTTTGATTCGTGTATGTCACATGAGAATGATATGAATGTTTAGAATGATTTGGATGTTGAATATGTATATGTATGGATGGATGAAAAATTGGATCTCCGAGAAGTACCCTAGATATTTGTATGAGAATGATTTTAGATTGGTTGAGAACATAATATAAATTATTTGTAGGCTAAAAATGTTGGATTTTCGTTGCGAACAGTCGACTGGTGACTATTAGCAGTCGACTGCTACTGCTTAGATTATATTTTCTTAAAATGTTGGATTATTGTTGATTTGATTGAGTTTGATAGATGGCATGCATTAATTAAATTAAAGATGAGATATTTGGATTATTGGTGAGTTGGATAAAAACAACTTGACCATGATGAGGATAAAATTGTTTTGTTCATGAATCAACTATAGAGAATAGTTGAGATTGAGTTGAGAAATTTTGTGAACGATTAATGGTTTAGAGGACCATATTTTGAGGATTTAAATTGGGGATTTGTGATTTTTGTAAAAGATGTTGTTTGGACTTGGATTTCTCAAATGCTAAGTTTAAATCTAATTATTTTGGTATTAATAAGATTTGGAAAATAATGCAAAGTTATTTTGTTATATGACTGATTCTTAAAAACCATAGTTTTGACATATGTACGACCTAAATTCTTCAGACTGTAGGCCGACAGTCGACTGGTACGACCTTTCAGTCGACTGATACGACCCAACTACTATGATCTTTAGTTTTTCTTGAAATTGGGTTCTGGACAGTCGACTGACGACTTTTACAGTTGATGCTGTTTATTTCTGAGGCACGTGTGGAAGCACCAGGTGTGAGTTCGAACTCAATTTGTATTGAAGGAGATTGCCGCTCGTCTGCCGACCTTCGGTTGACCTTCTGGGGGCTACGATGAGCTCGGAAAGGCGTTGAAGGTTGGGCTCGGATCGGAAGGATCGGATCCGAGGTCTTGTGTACCTGCAGACGGTCCTGAAACACCGGGGTTTGTCCCGGTGGCGGACCCTCCGACGCTCTAGTCAGTCTCTGTGAGAGAGTAGCAATAACTAGGTATATTTAAGTGGCAAAAGATTGATTACCTTCAAAAGGTGGGTGAGGGTCTAGTATTTATAGAAAATCCCAACCGGGTTTGGTTCCGAAAGCCCATGGGCCTGACGTGGCAGAAGGCCCAGGGGGTTTAGGGCGGTTGCTGTGATACCAGGAGTGGTATAGGGCTGACGTGGCGAAACCCTTGGCGGTATTTGGAGCTGACGTGGCCCATCGTGAGTCCTCTGTGCCTCTGGGGGAATCGGAGGGCCTAGGCTGCGCCAGGTCATCCCTCCGCCCCGCCAGAGAGGGGGGACGGCATGAGGGACTGCTCCGGATCGGACTCCGGGGGATACTGAGGCTCGTCAGTACGAGGAAGCCGGCACTGTGGGGGCAAACACGAGGTTCGGCGGCGACCCTGAAGGGGTCCGGAGCCGAACCAGGTCGGTATTCTTGCTTTTCTGAATAGGAATTGTATTGGGCCTTGGATGGGCCTCAGGCCATTTTTACACTGTCACACAAGCCCCCCACTCCTGCAGGGGGTGCGGGAGCTAGCCGTGGAGGAGTGCTCATGGGTGTAGAAAATGGGATGGTGAGTCATTGGATCTTCGTGAGAAGAGTACCCTGGTGCCAGACCCGACCCCGAGCCGGTCGAGGGATTATGGGCCAACAAGGGGGGTGGCGAGCCGTTGGCCTTCCTGAGAAGACCTCCCTGGTGCCAGACCTGACCTCGAGCTTGGCGAGGGATTACTGGAAGGCAAGGGCGATGGCGAGCCGTGAAGCCTTCCTGAGAAGACTCCCCTGGTGCCGGACCCGACCTCGAGCTGATCGAGGGATTTATGGGCCAACAAGGGGGGTGGCGAGCCGTTGGCCTTCCTGAGAAGACCTCCCTGGTGCCAGACCTGACCTCGAGCTTGGCGAGGGATTACTGGAAGGCAAGGGCGATGGCGAGCCGTGAAGCCTTCCTGAGAAGACTCCCCTGGTACTGGACCCGACCTCGAGCTGATCGAGAGATTATGGGCCAACAAGGGGGGTGGCGAGCCGTTGGCCTTCCTGAGAAGACCTCCCTGGTGCCAGACCTGACCTCGAGCTTGGCGAGGGATTACTGGAAGGCAAGGGCGATGGCGAGCCGTGAAGCCTTCCTGAGAAGACTCCCCTGGTACTGGACCCGGCCTCGAGCTGATCGAGGGATTATGGGCCAACAAGGGGGGTGGCGAGCCGTTGGCCTTCCTGAGAAGACCTCCCTGGTGCCAGACCTGACCTCGAGTTTGGCGAGGGATTACTGGAAGGCAAGGGCGATGGCGAGCCGTGAAGCCTTCCTGAGAAGACTCCCCTGGTACTGGACCCGGCCTCGAGCTGATCGAGGGATTATGGACCAACAAGGGGGGTGGCGAGCCGTTGGCCTTCCTGAGAAGACCTCCCTGGTGCCAGACCTGACCTCGAGCTTGGCGAGGGATTACGGGAAGGCAAGGGCGATGGCGAGCCGTGAAGCCTTCCTGAGAAGACTGCCCTGGTGCTAGACCCGACCCCGAGCTGGCCGAGGGATTTCGGGCTAATCAAGGGGGATGGCGACCGGTTGGCGCCTCAGAGTGACTGAGCGGGGATATCCCACCATTCATGTGGTGTATTGAAGGCTCTCCGAGAATGGTGTGATGGTCCAATTTCCTAGGGGCATTTAATGGCGCCGCTTAATAAATGTAGATGGTGCATGGTTTTCCGTTGATTGACCTTCCCTGCGCGTCAACGGTTAGTTCCTGGGGGAGGTTATAAATACCTCCCCCCTCCATGGTAGGTACGATCAAAACAGGGGTGGCCCATTGGCTCTCAGAGGTGTCTGCTTCGGCGGACGCCTGTCTTTGGCTAATATTTTCGACCCTAGCAGCGTCGGAGAGGTGGTTACTCTGCCGCCCTGATCTTCTCTTGGATCTGATGGACCTTGATATGGTGGCCAGGTCTACGGGAGATCAGGGCGAGAGGGGTGACGGCCGAAATCTGTGCTGTGGGAAGAGGAGCTTCGGTTTAGTGGTGGTTTTGCCGTCTGGATCCCTTTTCGGGTCAGACTGCCCTGTCATGGAGGTTTGGCCCGGGGGAGATCCAGACGAAAAGACGCACCCACCGTATACCGGCCTTGGGGCTGAAGGGCCTCGGATGGGGGGGGGGGCCACCTCCCGTCGGGGGTCGGTCAGTCCGTCTTGATAGGGCTGTAGGCGATGGCGGTTTCTGTTCCACCCTCGAACAGTTCGGGGTTTCGGCTGCCGAGGCTGTAAGTCCCGGGCTGCTCGAGGGTGAGAGGGGAACTGGTCGGACGCTGGAGCCCGGGGCGTCTGTCATATGACGGTGCCTTAAACTTAAAAAAAATGTTTTCTCCGTCGTGTATCCCACCCGACCCGACCCTAGAGTTAGGCCGTCAGTCTGGCGTCTGATGACGTCCCCCGCACAGGTTTCGAGAACGTGGCGCGATTTTCCAGGCGGCAGTTGTGCGTCAATCAGTGAACAGTAATCGCGGAAGTCGAGGAGCCGTTCTTCCCTTATATAAGTATTCCCCCTTTTTTCCCTTTCGCCCACTACAATCTTGCTGCTTCTTTCTTCAAAAAATCTCCCACCCCTTCAGCGATTGCTCTTGCAGTTTGCCGTACTCGGTTCGCCTTTCCGAAGCAGTCCCAGGTTAGTTTGGTAAGTTTGTTTTATCTTTAGGCGCAGATGGATAGGGCTCAGTCCGGTTCGTCGGCGTCGTCGTCCAGGGGGGAAGTAAAGCCTGACTCTCCGTCGACGTCGTGGGAAGAGCCCGTGTTCGAGGAGGGATCGGTGCCCGTTGTGGGCCATACTGGCTCGGTTTCTTTGGAGGGCCCCGTAGGTGAGGGGGAAGCGATACACAAGTCGAGGGCGTCGCGTACTCGACGTCCCTTTGTGGTGGAGAGTAGTGGGTCGGAGGGAACCGGCGAGGGTTCGGACGGCATTCGCGTGCTGGAGCTGTCTTCCGATGAGGAGAGTGGCGAGGGCAATACAGTGAGGAGATCCACCGCTCAGGGTCTAGGACCGTCGGAGCGAGTTAAGAAGGAGAAGAGGGCCCCAGGAAAACCGGGGTCGAGGACCGGCGGTTCGAGCAAGGCGCCTGTTTTCCGTAATTTGATGACTGGCTCGCCCGTCCAGCCGAAGCATTTCCGTCAGTATCCCGACGATCTTTCTGACCAGGAGCTCTTCGGAGTGCAACCCTCTTCGCCGAGCCGGGGGAGGGTGATGATGGACGCGATCTCGACCGTTTTGGAGGACGGGGATTTGGAGGTTCTGCAGCTGGCGTATCATATAGGGCCTGGTCACGAACTGCTGATGCCGAGCCCTACTCTGCGTCCCACCGATCCCTTATCAGCTTGGTACTGTGTCTTCCCGGTGGACGCTTTTATCTCTGGCCTGAGGTTGCCGGTCCACCCGTTCATTAGGGACGTGTTGAACTGGGCCTCCTTGGCGCCCATGCAGTACGGGCCGAACTCTTGGAAGCAGATCATCTGCTTCATGCTGATGTGCGAGGAGCAGCAAGTACCCCTGCGGTTGAACGTGTTCCGTGCAATGTTGATGGTCAATCCGTCGGCCGAGGGTGTATACTATATCTCTCCCCGGAGCGGGGGGAAGGTCGTTCGCCACCACCCCGATTCCATCAAGGGATGGAAGGAGAAGTATTTGGTGATCCGGAGTGAAGAGCCATGGGACATTCCTACTCGATGGAACCACTCCAAGCCGAGCCACCCACCGCCGAGGCAGGGGGATCTGTCGGCAGATGAATGGGGGTTTGTCGAGCGCCTCCGCCAGTCACCTAGCATTGATTGGACGGAGGTGACGGAGTCCGCTCTGGCGAGCGCTGGACTGAGCCCAGCTGTTATGCGTATGTAGTTGTTCCTTTCCTCTGGGTCCTTTCTTGCTTTCTTGCTCATTGCTCTTAATGGTTTTTTCTGCAGGTATGGATGAGGCATCGATCCAGGCAAGGCGGCTGGCCATGAAGAAGGAAAACGCCGAGAAGAAGAAGGCGGAGGCGGCGAAGAGGTCGAGGGAGCTGCCCCTTGTTATCTCGGAAGTTCAACTCGAGCCGAGGACCAAGAGGGGTCGCTCTGAGGCGAGCAAGGGCGTGGCTTCTTCGAAGGGTCTGGGCCGAGCAGGGGCCTCTGTTCTCGACAAGGGGAAAGGTCCCTGGGTCGAGGCCGAGGAAGAGGATCCGGTGGTGGAGCTGTTGCGGCAGCGGTGGGCTCCTGACTGGTCGGTTCTGATGGGGGACCGCCTGACAGAGGAGGCCCAAGCCGTCGAAGTGGTGGAAAAGCTGGCGACCCCTTGCGATCGCAAGGCGATGGAGGGCGAGCCCGTAGAGGCGGCATTCGCCCGCCTGGCACAGGCCACTGTGCAGGTAAGTCTGTCGACTCTGTCCCTCTTTGTTGAATTACGTGCCGAGGTCTCATCTTTGTCTGTCGTTGGTTGTAGGCCTGTATACAGGGGGCCAACATCAAGAACCTGTACGAGGCGTCCCTGGCTCAAGAGCGAGCTCGAGCGGAAAAGAGCGAGCTGGAGATGAAGGAGATGCGAATCGAACTCGAGGGTTCGTATAAGAGAGAGCAGCAGCTGGAGCTCCAGCTCAAGGCCAAGGATGTGGAGTGGGAGAAGAAGGTGGCCTCCCTGAAGACGAAGTTTACCAAGGAGGCGGAGGAGGTGTTGCGCAAGGGCCAGCAGATGGTGATCGCGGCCCAGGACAAGAGCTATGAGAGGGCCCTCAGTCACGTGAGGCACTTCTTCCCGGCCCTCGATCTGTCCAATTTTGAGTATGATATGGAGATCGAGGGGACGTCGAAGACTCCGGGTGAAGCAGGGCCCGCCGTCGACCCCTCGGCCGACGCTCCCGTGGATCCGTCCGTCGGCGCGGAGGTGGGTCAATGAGTTGTGTAATTTTCGTCTTTCTTTTTCTCTCCCCCGATTGTGTTTGCCTCCCGCGGACTGGCCACCGCATTTTTTGTAAGAAACATTCGGATTTATAGTGGCAAGAAAAGTTTTTTTGACCGGCCGGTTGGTTTAACCTCGGACATTTCTGAATCTTCTTGAGAATGTGTGTTGAGTTGGTTGGTTATCTTGTAGGTCGCGGCTATCCTTCCTGAAGGAGACTCCCGTAGTTTCTATGTGGCACGACTCCGGAGTAAGGTTAAGGTCCTGGAAGCCGCGCTGGCTCGCCACCGACGGGGGGCTCGGGACACTGATGAAGCTTGTAATTTTTATCGGAATAAGTTCGCCGTCTTGAGTGCGGAGGCGCGCCGATTGAGAAGAGTGATGTGGGATCGGGAGCTCGGCGGGACGGACATCAGACGAGCCGGGCTAAGTACCTTGGAGCCGAGGTCCTCCCCTGGGGGGCTACCTCGCGACGTCTTTGTGGAGGAGGAGACGGAGATGCCTCGTTACAAGGCGATGCTGGGAGCCTCGTTCTCTTCATCCTTGGGTCGACTGGCGGAGGGGGTTCCCTCTGCGTTGCTGTTGTTGCAGTGGGCGCGACCGGATGACGCCCAGAGTTCGGTGGCTGGACCGTCGATTGGGGCTGAGGCTAAGGAATATCACAGCGAGGGGGGGGGGCCCCTAGTTGCTTGGTCGGAGTACTCTTTGTCCCTCGTTGGGCCCGGGGGGGGGCCCTGATCTGCCTGATTTGAGAAGAGTGGAGCGGTCTTGTAACGGTCTTTGTTTTTTCTTTCGTTTTATTTTTTCTCTTTGGAACGAAAAATAAAGGGGTATGAAAGAGGAATCCTTTTCCCTCCTTGCTCCGGCCAGCGATGCGGTACGAAATGTCGGAGGCAAGGTCTGGCTCCATCGTTCCGCGAGGGATCGAAGTGGGGCCTTAGGAAGGACCTTCGGTCCGGACTCGTATTGAGATTATCGAGGCATTTGGGGTTCGGATAAAAAGGCATATTTTTAGTATAAGGTAGGGAGGGCCGCTAAGGCAGCCCTTTACAGACGAGGGTTTACACCAAAAACAAAAGATTTACATATAGCCGGGCCATAGTCTACGCTCGTCCGGCGTCGAGGGGGAACACGCCTCCACCGACGGTGGTCATGTAGCATGATCGCGCTGCTTCTTGACTGCCTCGGACGATGCCGACTCCTTAAGGGGTGGGGAACTTGAGCTTCAGATGGTAAGCCGAAGGCACCGCTTGTAGGGAGCATAGTCCAGGCCGGCCAAGTATGGCGTTGTAGGCCGCCTTGACGTTGACCATCATGAAGTCCATGGATTCGGTCCTCTTGACAGGAGTCGACCCGGCGGTAACGTCGAGGGTAACAATCCCTTCTATTACGACAGGGACGCCTGAGAACCCGTGCAGGGTGTATCCAGCTGGCTTGAGTTTCCCTCGGGGTAACCTGAGTTTTTCGAAGGCTTCGAGAAAAAGAATATTCACCGAGCTACCGTTGTCGACGAGGATCCTGCGGACCTCACAATTAGCCATGTGGAGGTTGATGACGAGTGCATCGCAGTGGGGCAAGCGAACACCTTCAAGGTCTTCCCCTGAGAAGGAGACCGGCCTTGATTGTAGTTTGGGCGAGGGGTTGTCTTTGACAGCGTTCACCTCTCGAAGGAAGGCTTTTTTGGAAGTGTTTGATCCGCCTCCCATCGGCCCTCCGTGGACACAGTGCAAGATGAAAGGGATATCCGCGGCTCCCTCGGAGTCGGGGTCCCGATCCTGGGACTGGTTTGGAGCAGGGTTCGGAGGCGATTGCCTCCGGTTCCTAGCGTCTCGCCGATCCCGTGGGCCTTCTCGGGTAAACTCTCGGAGGTATCCTCTGGAAATGAGTTCTTCAATTTCGTCTTTCAGGGCTCGGCATTGGTCGGTTTCGTGCCCGTGATCTCTGTGGAAGCGACAGTAAAAGCGCTGGTCTCGATTCTTGTTGTTATTAGATCGGGGGGGTAGTCGGACAATGCCCTTGTCTTCGATTTCCAAGAGGATGGCGGAGATGTTATGCGTCAGGGGAGTGTACCTCTCGAAGCGGGGGACTGGCGGGACCTTCTTTATGGCCCCCGGGTCCCTTGGAGCTTTCTTCGGTGGTTCGCCTTCCTCGGTTTTCCGCTTTCCTTTCCCGGTGGCATCCCTGGCATCTTCGGGGTTGAGGGCCTCTTCTGCCCTAATGTATTTCTCGACCCTATTAAGGAGGTCGGGGAAGTCGATGGGGGGTCTCTTGGCCAGAGAGGCCTTCAGCTGTCCGGGGCGGACGTTGTGTCGGAATGCCGCTGAAGCGACGCCTGGGTCGAGGGAGGAGACCGACCTTGCCTCAGCGGTAAATCTCCGGACGAACATTCTGAGTGATTCCCCCTCTATCTGTTTGAGCCCAAGTAATGAGGCGCTGGTCCTTTCGGCCTTCCGGCTAGTGACAAAATGGGCAAGGAAATTGCCCTCGAGTTGGTCGAAGGAGTAAATGGAGCCGGGGGCGAGTTTCGAGAACCACTCGCGAGCAGGACCCCGAAGGGTGGCGGGGAAGGCTCGGCAGAGCAGGATATCCGAGGCGCTGTGAATCATCATGAGGGTTTTGAAACCCTCCATGTGATCAGCAGGATCTCCCTCGCCGTCGTAGGTCTCGAATTGAGGGGGCCGGAAATTCCGGGGTATTTCTGCTAGGAGGATGGGGGCGGAGAAGGGTGGACGGACAGGTCTGTACCCCTGAGCCATTCTTTGGTCGCCGTCCCTGATGTGATCGAGGCGGTCCTCCATTTCTTGTAGGCGTCTTAGGAGTACGTCATCGTCTCCCGGCTGGATCGTTGAAGGGTGGGACGCGCTGGCTTCGGCGTCCGACCCCGTTTGCGAATGGAGGGTTTCTTCCCTGGGGGCCCGTCGGAGGGCTCCCAGCATTTCTTTCCGGAAGTCTTGGAATTCCTTATGAGTGACGGGGGCTCTTTCGGCCCGGTTTGGTTGGTCCGAGGGTTGTCTTCCGACTCGGCTGAGCGCGGGTCTGCGTACCTCGGACGGTGGCCTCGGGCGGTTCGGGGCCGGGTTGGAAGCGGCCCTTCTCCTGCTGCGGGTAATCTTGCGGTTGAGGATTATTCCCCGGAGGTCGGGCTGGGCTGGCCGGCCGACGCTCCCTTGGGACTCCCGAGAGGGAGCCTTGTGTTTCGACGGGCGTGGCCTGGCTTTATTGGTGGGTGGGGGCGAGTCCCGTTGGTTGACGGAGGAAGCAGCCCCCTTGCCTTTGGTTGCCATGAGGATTCGGCTGTCGATGGCCTTTGAGGGTCTGGGTCGGATCGGCTTCTGGAGCAGCTCTTCCCACAGACGGCGCCAACCTGATGCTGTTTATTTCTGAGGCACGTGTGGAAGCACCAGGTGTGAGTTCGAACTCAATTTGTATTGAAGGAGATTGCCGCTCGTCTGCCGACCTTCGGTTGACCTTCTGGGGGCTACGATGAGCTCGGAAAGGCGTTGAAGGTTGGGCTCGGATCGGAAGGATCGGATCCGAGGTCTTGTGTACCTGCAGACGGTCCTGAAACACCGGGGTTTGTCCCGGTGGCGGACCCTCCGACGCTCTAGTCAGTCTCTGTGAGAGAGTACAATAACTAGGTATATTTAAGTGGCAAAAGATTGATTACCTTCAAAAGGTGGGTGAGGGTCTAGTATTTATAGAAAATCCCAACCGGGTTTGGTTCCGAAAGCCCATGGGCCTGACGTGGCAGAAGGCCCAGGGGGTTTAGGGCGGTTGCTGTGATACCAGGAGTGGTATAGGGCTGACGTGGCGAAACCCTTGGCGGTATTTGGAGCTGACGTGGCCCATCGTGAGTCCTCTGTGCCTCTGGGGGAATCGGAGGGCCTAGGCTGCGCCAGGTCATCCCTCCGCCCCGCCAGAGAGGGGGGACGGCATGAGGGACTGCTCCGGATCGGACTCCGGGGGATACTGAGGCTCGTCAGTACGAGGAAGCCGGCACTGTGGGGGCAAACACGAGGTTCGGCGCCGACCCTGAAGGGGTCCGGAGCCGAACCAGGTCGGTATTCTTGCTTTTCTGAATAGGAATTGTATTGGGCCTTGGATGGGCCTCAGGCCATTTTTACACTGTCACAACAGTCGACTGGTACCACTCAGATTACTTGTTAAAGTTACTGTAGTTTTCTCTCTGGTAAGTCGACCTATGACTTTTTAAGTCGACTTATAACACTTAGAATATTTTCTTAAAAAAATGTTGGAATTTTCTCTGGACAGTCAACCTATACTATTAACAGTCGACTTTTACCATACTTAGACTTAATTTCCGAAAATTACTGGATTTCCCTCTGGACAGTCGACTGGTGAGTTTTGCAGTCGACTGTAGATACTTAGATTTTATTTTTTTAAAGATGTTAGTTTTCACTCTGGACAGTCGACTGGTGACCTTTTTGCAGTTGACTGGTTCTGATACTTTTCCTAAGGTATTTTGATGTTCTTTGAACGACTAATTCTTTAAATCTATAACTTACTAATCTAAATATTATTCTTCTATAGAACATATGTTTTCAAGATACTTCATCGTTGGATTGAATGTTAGAAATTATAAAGATTTGGGTTTTGGTTGAGTGGAGAGATTTCTCCTTTGATCGTTTTAACGATGGATTAGTGAGTTTTGGTCCTGTTGAGGTCTCCAGGAGTTGAGTGGGAGTCCTGTGAACCGGCAGTTGAGATTTGTTGATTTAGGCCTAAGGGGTCTTGGTTTAGTTGTTGTTGAAGTCCGGCAGGATATACTAACTCTAGAGATAAGGATTTTTGGTGTTTTAATAATAACCAACTTAAGGACAGACACTAGTGGATATGTGATGGAACTTGAGAAACGTAAGTATAGGCTCATGGTTTTGTTAGTCCAACTAGATGGTAGTTATATGTTCGCGTGTCGAGGGTCTACGGGCCTATTCACGGAGCATGCAGGGTGCATTAGCGTATTGAGGGTCGGTAGGCCTATTCACGGAATGTACCGAGTGTATCTGCACGTTGAGGGTCTTGAAAGCCTATTCGTGGGGTACATGGTAGTTATATGTTCGCGTGTCGAGGGTCTACGGGCCTATTCACAGATCATGCAGGGTGCATTAGCGTGTTGAGGGTCGGAAGGCCTATTCACGGAATGTACCGGGTGTATCTGCACATTGAGGATCTTGAAAGCCTATTCATGGGGTACACGGCAGGGAGATAATTCTCCGGTTGTTGTTTTTGAGCTATTTTACATGATGCTTGCGTGTCGAGGGCTGTGACGCCTATTCGCGGAGTATTCTGAATCTTGTTTCTCATCACCGTAGTAGGATTAGTTGCATAACGAGGGGTTATCCCTATGAAGTGGAGATCGTTAAGGGCTTGCACCGGACCTATGTACTATGGAATGCATAGACTCCGACAAGTATGCATTAGTGAGTCGGCATATAGAATTGTGTTTTCTTAACTTGGTTTTATGATGGTGTTTTCCTATTTTTCTTATACTTAACACTTAGTATAGCTTCACTTGTTGTTTTCATTCCATGATGTTTTCATGCTTTACATCTTTGTTATTTCTCATTCATTTATTCTTGTTGTTAATACATGCTGTTGATGACTTTATGTTTTATGATTTAATTATGTTGTTTTGTTTTTATGTCACTCACACCATTTATGGCTTACCCCTTTAGTTTTGGGGGTTAGGGATCATCTCTAGCCTCATGTGTTACAGGTTGTTGCTTAGAGTTTGGAGGTTTGGATGCTTGAGATAGTTTTGGAGATAAAGTGATGTAATAGAGCCTTGCGTAAAATTTTGTAAAGAGAAGTGTTGTAAAAAGAAAGTTGTAATTCAAGGTGTTTTGTATTCCGCTGTGTTTGTAAAGATTGATGTAATAAAAGGTTGGAATAAAATTAATTGTGTTTTTGGGCTATGTGTACTATTACATTGAAGATGATGCTGGGATTGTGCCACGTATTTTCTAAGATATTATATTAGAAATTCGGGGCTCTACACACACTGCCCATCCACCAGTAGTTCGTCAGTCTACACGTTCTACTTCAGGTATCCTACCGGCACGTTACACACCTAATGTCACTGGTTCTTCTGATCAATTTGGCTTTGTCACCCTTGCCTCCTATTCACCATAGTTTCATGCATATCTCACTACTATTCACTCCACACGTGAGCCCAGAACCTATCAGGAAGCTATTCAATTTTTCGAGTGGCGGGAAGCTACTGCAGAGGAGTTTCGTGCATTTGATCAGACTGACGCTTGAGATATTGTTCCACTACCTGTGGGCATCCAGCCTGTTAGCTGCAAGTGGATCTTCAAGGTCAAATATCAACCTGATGACTCCATTGAGCGGCACAAGGCTCGTTTAGAGTGTTCGAAGATTTACATAGGAGCATGACATTGATTATGATGAGACTTTTTGGCCCAATTTCTCACAGATGACTACAGTTCGCACTCTCCTTGTCGTTGCCTCCATCTGTCAGTGGTCGTTATACTAGATGGACGTGAAGAATGCCTTTCTTCATGGTACCTTATCTGAGGTTGTTTACATGCATCCTCCTCCTGACCTTACCACTCATCCTCGTCATGTTTGTCGTCTGCGTAGAGCTATATATGGCCTGAAACAGACCCCTCGAGCCTGGTTTGAGTGTTTTCGCCATGTCATCACTTAGGCTGGTTTCAGTCAGAGTTCACAGGACCACTATATGCTTATGCGATCCTCACCACAAGTGAGGGTGCTTCTACTACTATATGTTGATGATATGATTATTACTGGAGATGAATTCGAAGGCATTGCATCCATACAAGAATACCTTCACCAGTTTCATATGAAAGATCTTGGTAGATTACGATACTTTCTGGGTCTAGAGATTGCCCATGGATCTCGGGGCATACACATTTCTCAACAGAAATACACATCAAATATTATCTCCGCTGCATGTCTCTCTGACAATCGATCAGACGATACTTCCTTACAGCTTCAAGTGAAGCTTCATCCCACAGATGGTGAGCTCCTTCCCGAATCCCACTAGATACAGTCAGATTGTTGGACAGCTTGTCTACTTATGCATGACCAGACCCAATATTGCTCATGTTGTCAGTGTTGTTAGTCAGTTTGTTTCTGCTTCTACATCAATTCACTATGGTGCGATTCTTCGGATTCTCAGATATCTTAGAGGCACTATCACTCGCTCATTATTCATGCCTTCTACATCCAAACTGGAACTCAGTGCATATTCTGATTTAGATTGGGCAGGTGATCCTACTACCAGACGGTCTACCATAGATTTTTGTCTATTTCTTGGTGATTCGTTGATCTCATGGCGAAGCAAGAAACATGCAGTTCTTGCATGTTCTTCCACATAAGCTGAGTACAGAGCAATGACAGTTACTACGAAAGAAATTGTTCATGTTCGTTGGTTGTTATCAGATATGGGTGTCACTCTTACATGAGCTACTCCCTTTCATTGTGATAACCGGAGTGCGCTGCACATTACAAGCAACCCGGTCATCTATGAGCGAACGAAGCACATAGAGATATATTTTCATTATGTTCGTGAGCGCTTAGAAGCTAAGATCATTTTAGTTCATTCTGTTACATCTTCACAGCAGACAACAGATTTTTTCACCAAATTTCACACTGTTCAGAGATTTCGTTACTTAGTGGGCAAACGCATACTACGAAAGAAATTGTTCATGTTCGTTGGTTGTTATCAGATATGGGTGTCACTCTTACATGAGCTACTCCCTTTCATTGTGATAACCGGAGTGCGCTGCACATTACAAGCAACCCGGTCATCTATGAGCGAACGAAGCACATAGAGATATATTTTCATTATGTTCGTGAGCGCTTAGAAGCTGAGATCATTTTAGTTCATTCTGTTACATCTTCACAGCAGACAACAGATTTTTTCACCAAATTTCACACTGTTCAGAGATTTCGTTACTTAGTGGGCAAACGCATACTATTCGACCCACCGTGAGTTTGAGAGGGGATGTTAGATATTGCATTATATATATTTAGTTCCATATCGGGTTATATATCAGTTTAGTATTTGGTTTCCTCATATAGATATGAGACATTGTACTCAATTATAATCGATTCTAATAATCCAATAATATTTTTCAATCTCTGTTAACTTTATTAGTATGTGAGCCAAAAAAATAAGTTGCTTCTCTCGAAAAGGAGATACAACTATATTAAAGAACCTTTTAAGGCACAACTAAAGAAATATAAGCCTAATCTTTATGTCTATATTTGATTCCCTGAGTTATGGCCTTGTTGAGTTTTTTTGCTGCTGTTTGTGTTGTGTCTTCATGCTGACTCCAATTCCTGGTGTTAGGGGGCTCTGGCTGCTACCTTCATCATGATGCTGATTTTTTGTTGGTTCGTGGCTCTTGCTGTCTGGCTGCTTTGTTCACTTTGGTTGCTCTTCTGCTGCCTGTTCTGTGTTGTGTTGTTTTTTTGGCAGGCTACTTATCTACCGTTTGGGGCTTGCTCGCCTTTTTGTAATGATGTACTCTTCTTTTGTTTTTCCTCGTTTTACTTCTTGTAAAGATATCTATTGTACAGTTTTCTGTTTAGTTATAATATTTTTTGGTGGCTGGAGTTGTTTTGACTGTATCAGGGTATAAAAAAATGTCTATATTTGATATTACTGTAAATAAAAAATATTTTAGACCAAAATATTTTTTACCAAAATACTGTTAGAAAAAATATATACGTTTAACTTCGAAATTTCTTAGTAAATTAAGATTGTTTTTGATCGTTGAACTGTAACTCGTATGGTAAAGAATTTGGATGGGTAAAAGAAAATCTCAACTCTCATGTTCGAGATCAAGCTGCAACGTAGCTTTGTGTTTTAAAAAAATAATCTTTAGTAAATATACCAGTTTTGAGAATTACTTTTAGTTAAACATATTTTAAATTAAGTTTATCGAACACCTAATTTTAGTCTTAAAAACAATGCCAAATGCAGTCTGTATCTAGTTGCTTTTCTTGAGCTTATCTTCCTACAACAATCTAATCAATCTTTTGCCATTCATTACGGCATTCATTATGTGTGAATATATACAAAATAGAAAGAAGAAAAAGAAAAAAAACCCAATTTGATAAAGGAATAAATAAGCTTATAAGTTATAATCATGCTTTACAAGTCAAGCAAGCAAGTTCATTTTCTTAGGTAAGAAGGTCAACATTTGGCTAATCCTTTTCACATGTGCATCTGGTTTCACAAGGCCCCAACATTTGGTCCTAAAAGACCATATCTAAAGATACTTGTAAGATAAGATAATTATTTAAAAGCCCGAATTATTTATAATAATCTTATCATATAATTATAAATTATTAACACTTGTTTAAACAACATTATCTGTAAATAAAGTTAATCATGGAGTTGGTAATAACTTCTAAACAATGATTTGAAACATAATTAACAATTACATATTTTTGTAAATCACCCTAGGAGGAATAGGGTGAATGTGCGACATTAAAAATTAATAAAATAAAGTGCAAGGTAATTAAAAGAGTTAAGAGCACCAAATACAGATGACGCAACGATATAACGTGTTCGACCCTCAGGTCTATATCCACACCACCTACTTATAGCAATTCTCCGTGTCACGCCCCGCTTCCAAAAAATACGGAATACGAGCACGTAACATTGGCCCAGCGAATGACTAACGTCACCCATAAGCTGTTTATCCGATCAACTCAACAATATAAACAATACAGAACAATTGCGCAGGCAATAATAATAATCTCATGAACAATAATACTTGAAATGAAGCAACATATAATATCCAAGTACAATAATCCAACGTCTGGAAACAATAATAAAAAAAAGGGGACATAAGCCCAATACAATAATAAATCTCAAACACAATAGTAATAAGTCTCACTACGATGAAATAACAATAGTCTAATAATTAAGTCTTCATGACAACGCAATAATTTATTAAGCGGCGATGTTATCAATTCTTTCACCAATGTTGTTCTCCCAATCCAACGGGCAATTCCCCATCAACACCTGTAAACATTTTATCTAAAAAGAGGAGAAAAATTGTCCTTAGAGCAAGTCATGGACAGCAAGTAGAGAAAGCAGGGAACAATAAAATAACGGTATAACAATGAATCAATGGATCAGTAGGAATCAATAACATGGCACGATAGTAATAGTCAATAATATGGTAATCAATGCAACGGTATAACAATGGTTCAATATTCGGTGATGGTAAACAACGGTAAATATCAATAACACTTGAACAATATTGGATACAAATTAATAGGAACAATGATGAGCAATATGTAATGTTGGTAATGTGTCAATCCTTATATCTATTAATCATTTTAATCCTAACTAATGCATGTACTACTGTGTCTCATGTGTTCTGTACCACAGGTTTGATGCATACAATCAATTTCGTTTTAGACTTAAGTGGTGAATTCTATAGATCATGTGTCGGTACGATAATTACTGATACGATACAATATTGTTGCACAATTTATTATAATGATACACTGATTCACGAGTTCACGGGTTCACGAGTTCACGACACGAAAAATAGGGGTGTCATAGTCAGCGCTCCACAATCAATTGGTAAACACTGGCTGACACGGTCACTATATTATTCACTACTCAAGTCATTCCCTTAATCCCCGGCTTGTTAACTATTTTATTAATGCAACAATACAATATGCAATTCGAGACATGAGATGGACAATAGTAACAATAGGGGGACAATGAAATAGGAAAACTAGAATGATAACAATAGGACACTAGGATTATGCAATGTAACACACATACATTAATTCATGCAATAGTATGATATATGAACAATTAATTCATTAAAAAGTGGAATCTAAAATTCTGGCAGCAAGCGCAGTCTGCACAAAAATGCAGTTTCCCGCTGAATCAGAAACCAAAAGTTGAATCCATCAGAAAACCTGGAAACTAGACTTCCATACGGTTCCAATGCATACTTAAAGTTCAAATTCCGATAACAGTAGCTAGGTCAAACACATGGTTCTTTACAGGTTTCATGTTCAGGCAGAAATTTGACATCTTGTTGTTTTAATTTTTGAATCAACAAAAACTCAATATTAAAATCAGTAAAAATATAATCTAGACTCCTAAACATGTTAAGCAACAATCTGGAAATTTTCATAGCAAAATTTTATCATTTGATCAGCCTTTTTACAGTTTGAACATGAAAGGTACGAGAATCTGAAAATCTGAAATGCAAAAACACAGCTGTAGTAAAACGGGCATAACTTTTGCTACAAAACTTGGAATTCAAAAATTCTGGATGTTATTGGCAATTAGACACTTGGGGCTACATTTCATATTCAGAAAGTATTTCATTTCAAAGTCATTTACTAGTTCGAAAACAGCGATCAAAGTTAAGGTCAGCAAGCATGTACAGTTTTTAGGGTATTTTTCTTGAAAATAAATTAATTAAACGCGACGGGTATCATATCTATTAGTCAATAAATTGTGTAGTCAGCATGATGGGTGTCAACACATGATAAATAAAGATTAGAACACATACATATACAAGTCTAACATTAATCAATCATCAAACGATCAAACAACATACAACCTAACAATTGTCTCTAGAATAGTTTATTTATACCGTGACTATTTGTGTAATCCTAATATTCATACTATATGATGTATGCAAGATTCAATACTTTTGGAGTCAATTTGGTACGATGTAAAGAGTATTGGGGTTTGCTCGTGTAAACTCTCAATAAACCCAACGAACATGATAAACAAGGGATAATACGATAACAAAGAGATCTACTTGTAAGAATTTCAATAACACTTGAATTTGATACAATTAGCAATTCAAAAGGACAGTGATTTGCCTGTTAATCGGTGAAAATGAATACCAAGAATAACGGGATGAGAATCCTGAAGCAATGAACTCACGAACCAACACAGTCTAGCACGTGCAATATACGTGCAAAAGGGACTTAAGCAATCACAGTAAAATAGACAGTAGCTGCAACAGGGAGAGAGAGAAAGAACTCGGCAATAGTAGAGGTAAGGGCGGCGGTGCTGGGCAGTGGGTGGCGCGACTGGGGTGGCATCGACGACGATCTGGGCGGAAGTCAGCTGGTGGTGGTCGTCGATCAGAATTGGGAGGAGCAGTAGAGTGGGTCTTCGGGATTTGGGGTTCTGCTGTGTTGCGTCGCTGGCTGAGGGGTCGCCGGAGATGTTGACGATGAGGGCGGCGCTACAGGAGGGTGCCGGAGGTCGGGGGTCGGTCGAGGAAGTGGTCGGAGAAGAGGAACGGTATAGGGGATTTGGGTTCAGTTTGGGGAGAGAGAAAGAGAAGAGAGGAAAGAGAAACTCGAGGAGAGAGAATAGGCGGATAGTGTTTCGAAAATGTGCAAAAATTAGGGTTTGCAGTACAGTTGTATTTATAGGGTACAATTAGGGTATTGGGTTAGTGGTTTAGGGTTCAATAAATGCGGTTTTGGGTCAAGAACAAATCAAATTGGGTATTAGGCTTCAATTAAGAGATAGATCCAAATCAATAGGGTTCAAATAAAAATACTCAAGATTAAATAAAAGATAATAGAATCAACAAGAATGGTCTGATCAAGAAGAACGAAGAATTTCATGAACAAATATTTGAATCCCAATAAATAAATAAACCATACAAATGAATAGAATATAAAATGGGCTTGAAAATAGATTGGAAATTCGCAAAGAAAACCAGACCCAGTATAATAATAAAATAATCCAATAGATGAGTTTTAAATAGATAATCATGAAATAGCAATTAATAATCATAAACATAATAGTAATAAATTATACAATAAAATAGTATTCGAGTTTAACAATTTTATTAAAATAATCCAATAATAATAATATATATAATTTGGGCCCAAATATAATTAACTGATAAATTAAGATTATAAAACAAGTTTAAAATACGCCATCATTCGAAATAATATAATTTTCGATTGAAAAATATTTTAATAGAAAATCTCAAACGAATTTAACACAAAATAAATTTATCAATAATCGAAATACAGAAAATATTCAGAAAAATAAGTTTTTACGGGAATGGGGGTTACACTCCGCCACAAGCATCCCACTATACTTAAAACCCTATATACAGTGATTCTCGGAATCTGGTTGAAAGACCTATTACACCCACAGGACTTTCAATACAAATCCCGTCAATCTCACCGAAGTGGAAAAGAAAGAAAAAACAAAACTCAAGATCGTTAATGATCCTGACTGAAGAATACAGAAAAATTATCGCTCACACTCGGATTGATTATCAAAAGATTAGTTCAGAAGAATTTTATCAGAAGTAATAGGGTTGAAAATACATGGTGAATTCGTCCAATATTAATAGACCAAGAAGTGTATCGATCAAAAATAGAAACGATACTTTCGAGGAATATACAAAGCGCAAAGTGCGGTCGACCGTCATATTGGTGCGGTCGACCGTTCATCTCTCTGACATAAAGTAGAGAGGTAAAAGGTCGACCGCTTCTCAAGCAACTCAAGATTGCGGTCGACCGCGATGTGGTCGACCGGTCATGAAGTACGGTCGATTGGTATCGCGTTGTATATTCCGAATCCACCCTGTTTTCTTACCATAAACTAATCAATCTTTAATCAATCTTATACAATTAAAATCTCACGAAAATAGAAGGAAAAATTCAGGTCTTGATATCTTCCTCTTTTGCTTGTAGACCAATTAATCATGAGCACTTTTTGAATAACTTTCTCTTTTGCTTGTATTTGCAATCTTTCTTTATTGCTTTTCTTGTTTGAATATTCTTGAATCTCTCTTGAATCTCCTGCTGATATTATTTGATGCTGAAGATCTAAACAACTAACTTTAAACTTATTAGTATAAATGAGCACGTTTTATACACACCAAACTAAGAGTCAACAATTTTGACAAATGGGGATTAATTATATCCATGATGAGATCAAGCAAATGGCACAAAGATTAGGTATAGTTGCAACCAAACACATCAATCCAACCAAACACATCAGTCCATTAATTATATATATATATAATATTATAATGGGAGAGTTGGAGTTGTCATTTGTCAACATACAAACCCGTGCATTGCACATGCAATTCCAACTCTCCTATTAATTACAACAAAAATAAACAAATAAAATAAATTCACCTATTTAAAACATGAAACGCACGTGCAAAACAATTTTATAATATTTTTTTAACACTAAACATACACTTATGTTGCACGTACAACTCAAACTCTACTTATAAACACATGCATTGCATATACAAATTGTACCTTTTCCTTCAAAATATTTTTCCCAATTACGTGCAACGCACGTCAAACTCCAAAACTATTTCTTAAAATATATGTCGCACGTGAAAATCCTCAAAATTTTATCAAAACGTGCATTGCACGTGAAAAATACTAGTATTTTATAATGGGAGAAGGCCTTAGTGTCATTTGTGAATCTATCAACGCGTGTATTATACGTGCATAACTAATATGAATGAGGTCTCAGGTTCGAGTCCTCACTACGTCAGATTATTTACTTTAAAAGTTTTAATATATTAAACGTGCATCACACGTGTAAATTACTATCTATCTATCTATCTATCTATCTATCTATCTATCTATCTATCTATCTATAACTAGTATTTTTCACGTGCGATGCACGTTTTGATATAAAGTTGGAGTTAAACGTACGATACACTTAAGTCAAATTAGCACATGCGATGAATGTCTTAATTTTAAAAAAATGGAGCTAAACGGGCGTTACACGTTTTTATTGAAAATTAAGAAGGAAAAACTTTGATGTGTACGTGCGATGCACGTGTTGAAAAATAGATTTTGAGTTGCACATGTGATGCACATGTTTGTTTGGTGACACAAGTGGTGTTTCTTTTGTGGCAAAAAAATAATAAAAATTGTTTATTTGTGACAAACTCTTCAATTAAATAATAATTTACACTTGTGATACATGTTTAATATATAAAAAAAATTAAAGTAAAAATCTCACATAGTGAGAACTCGAACCTGAGACCTCCTTCATATTAGTTATGCGCGTGCGATACACGTGTTGGTAGATTAACAAATGCACTAAGGCCTTCTCTCATTATAATATTAGAGATATAATATATAATCTATCTATCTATCTATATTATAATAGAAGAGTTGGAGTTGTAAATCTACCTACTTACGTGCAATCACGTGCAACTTCAACTCTCCCAGTATAGTCTTCACATTTACTTTTAAAAATATATAATCTTATTTATTAAGACATACAACACATAGCACTGGTATTATAACCCGAAACCCGGACCCGACGTTGGACCGGAACCGACCTGATCTAATTTGGGTAGAGTACGAGTCCAAAAAACATACCCGTTGAAATTTCGGGTCGGGTCTGGGTCCACTTAAACTAGATCCGACTTGGACCCGGACCCGGACCCGCATTAAAGAATTCATACAAAATATTAGCGGACCTGACCCGGACCCGACCCGTTATCCGTAATACAAATACACCCTGAGTCCCTGACCCTGTACCCCACTTCACTTTCCCTATTTCCTAATCCCTCTTCCCTAAGTTTCAGCCGCCGCCCCTTCCTAACCCTAAAAATTGCAACTCCAACTCCAACTCTGGGCGCCTCTCTCTTTCTCCATCCTTCATCCCTGAGCTCTCTCTTTCTCAAATCCCCTTTCCCAAAACCCCACCTCCACTCTCACCTCCTCCGCAATCATCTCCGTCGATCATTGGCCCCTTTTTCGACTTCGCCAATGCTCCCACTTCGCCATCGCGACCTCGCTGCCGCCGCAGCCAACTCCTCCGTTCTTCCACTCCAGCATCGTTCTTCCGTCGATCAAAGGTATGGTTTTTATCCTTTTTTCTCAATTCTAGGGTTTTATCCCCTTTTCTCAATGGATCCAGATTCCTAATATGTTATGGATAATGTAAAGAGTAATCAAAATTCCTAACATTATTGTAATTACAATGGATCCAGATTAAGTAGATTCAGTTTAAGTTGAAAATACTTATTAGTAGATTCAGTTTAAGTAGATTCAGATTAAGTAAATACTTATTAGTAGATTCAGTTTAAGTAGATTCAGTTTAAATACTTATTAGTAGATTTAGATTAATTAGATTCAGTTTAAGTTGAAGATACTTTAAATATTTAGTCAAAGTTCGTATTTAATGAAAAAGTACATTCAGTTTAAGTTGAAAATGGTAGTTTGCTACTGATGCAATGCGCATGTGTTATAAAAATAGATTCAACATATTAGTTGTTGAGGGTCATGTGAACTGTAACGACATATAAGGTTTACAGATGTATATTGATCTGGATATATATCGAAAATAATGCAGAGATACTTTCCTTGTGCATGAGAATCTATTTTGATATGGATCTATATTGATTTGGATCTATACTTATCGTGCTTGAGTAATTTATGCCATAGCATTTTGTGGGAACAACTAAATATGCTTGAGTAAAAACAGTGAACAAATGAAGTTTTTTTCTCATTATTTTCGAGTGAATGAGTGATGATGAGATGGATTATGCTTCCGAAGTTGCACACTATGTTTCATGATTCATTGAATAAATGAATTATAGGAGTAACTAATGATGATTAAATCTTATCTGAACTTTTAATGATTAATCTTTTCCTGCCTATGCACATTATCTGAAATTGATCTCTATTTGTATAAAAAAGTCATCGCCTGGCTGTCTTTGGGTTGTGATTTGCTTTTGTAGGGCAGAACATTTGTTGAAATATCCATTATCGACGAGTGAGATGTCAAAAGCATATATTAAGTTATCATACAATGCAGGGGATTTTTGTATTTGGTCATATTATGTAGCGCCCCGAATTTCTAATATAATATCTTAGAAATACGTGGCACATTTTCCAGCATCAACTTCAATATAATAGTACACATAGCCCCAAAAACACACATAATTGTATTTCAACCTTATTACAGCAATCATTTACAACACTGCGGAATACAAACACCTTGAATTACAGACTTTTTTTTTATAACACTTCTTTTACAAAATTTACACAAAAGCTCTATTACATCTATTTATCTCAAGCATCCAAACCCCAAGCTCTAAGCAACAACAACCTGTAAAATATGAGGCTAGAGATGATCCCTAACCCCCAAAACTAAAGGGGTCAGCCATAATGGTGTGAGTGACATAAAAACAAGCAACATAATTAATCATAAAACACAACATGTATTATCAGCAAGAATAAAGAAATGAGAAATAACAAATAAGTAAAGCATGAAAACATCATGGAATGAAAACAACAAGTGAAGCTAGACTAAGTGTCGAGTGTAGGAAAAACATGAAAAACACAAGCATAAAACCAAGTCAAGAAAACACAAGCTCTATATGCTGACTCTCTAATGCATTCTTGTAGGATTTTATGCATTCCATAGTACATAGGTCCGGTGCAAGCCCTTAACGATATCCACTTATAGGGATAACTCCTCGTTATGCAACTAATCCTACTATGGTGATGGGAAATAAGATCCAGAATACTCTGCGAATAGGCACCACAGCCCTCAACGCGCAAGCATCATGTAAGATAGCTTAAAACAACCGAAGAATCATCTCCCAAACCCGTGTACCCCACGAATAGGCTTGCAAGGCCCTCGACGTGCAGATACACCAGGTACATTTCGTGAATAGGCCTACCGACCCTCGACATGCGAATGCACCCTGTATGCTCCGTGAATAGGCCTGCAGACCCTCGACACGCGAACACACAAATGTCCTCTCGAGACAGAACAACAAACAGCCCTGTAACGCATCCGTTGGACTAACAAACCGTGAGCCTATACTTACGTTTTTCAAGTTCCATCACATCCCCATTAGTGCCTGTCCTTAAGTTGGGTTATTATTAAAACACAAAATCCTCATCTCTAGAGTTAGTGTATCCTGCCGGACTTAAATACTCAACATCAACTAAACCAAGACCCCCCAGGTCGAACTCAACAAATCTCAATTGTCGGTACCAGGACTCCCACTCAACTCCTAGAGATCTCAACAAGACCAAAACTCACTAATCCATCGTCAAAATGATCAAAGGGAGAAACTTCTCCAATCAACAAAACCCAAATCTTTATAAAATTCCAGAATCCAAATCCAACAATAAAATATCTTGAAAACATGTGTTCTATAGTAAGAATAATATTTAGAATAGTAAGTTATAGATCTAAAATATTTATAGAATAAATCATTTAAAGGAACATTAGAACAACTCAAGAAAAGCATCAGAACCAGTCGACTGCAAAGGGTCTTCAGTCGACTGTCCAGAGTGAAAAACTAACAACTTTAAGAAAATAAAATCTAAGTATTGACGGTCGACCGTAAAAGTCACCAGTCGACTGTCCAAAGAGAAAATTCAATAATCTTTAAGAAAATAATTCTAAGTATAGCAGTCGACTGTAAAGGGTATATGTCGACTGTCCAGAGAGAAAAATTACAATAACTTCGAGAAAATAATCTGAGTGGTACCAATCAACTGTAAAAGTCATCAGTCGACTGTCCAGAACCAAATTTCAAGAATACTATTGAAAACAGCAGCCGGATCGTGCCGGTCGACTGAGAAGTCATACCAGTCGACTGTCGACCTACAGACTGCATACTTTTGGTTGTACACAATTCAACCGATACAAAGATTCACTTTACAAACGAAATCTCTAAAAAGTATATGTCTGATATGATCAAATACAACTTATAGAATACATAAAGATTCATAGAAACCAATCAAAACCACTTGAATAGATAAAATAACTTTTGATGAACTTCTTCAAATTAACCATGAATGTGTGCATATATCAAAAATTAGAGTTTTTAATAATAAATCATACATCAAAATAACTTTGTTTTATATGTCAAACCATATCAATACCAAATATTCAGATTTAAAACTTAGCATTTGAGAAATCCAAATTCGAACAACATCTTTCACAAAATCACAAATCCCCAAATTAAATCCATAATGCATAAATCCCCAAATTTAATCATCATAACTCAAATTCTCAAAACATGGTCCTCTAAACCATTATTCATTCTCAAAATTTCTCAACTCAATCTCAACTATTCTCTATAGTTGATTCATGAACAAAAACAAATTTATCCTTAACATGGCTACGTTGTATTCATCCAACTCACCAATAGTCCAAAAATCTCATCTTTAATTAATTAATGCATAATGTCCATCATACTCAATCAAATCAATAATCCAAAAGAAAAAGTCCACTCACAATTTATATTAGGTTCTCCAACAAATCTAAAATCATCCACATGAAATATCTAGCGTTCTTCTCAAAGATCCAATTTTTCATCCATCCAACATACATATTCATACCAAATCCTAGCATGGTTTCTAATAGATGAAATTCAACATCCAAAATCAATCAAAACATTCATATCATTCCCATACAACATACACAAATCAAAGAAAAACAAACAAGTCACTCACATACATAAAACAAAACAACAAAACATTTATATCACTCACCTCAAATGAAGAAATCCAATTGAATAAGCTAAACCCTTCCTTGCGAAATCCAAGATCTTCTCTTTCAATCTCCAAGAAAAATAAAAAATGATAAAACCTTGTGTTTTGCAGCGTATGACGACTGCACTCCACCTTTTATACAGGCCGGAAATGAAGAATTAGGGTTTGAAACATATTTGCAAAATAATCCTTTAACAATTATTACTTTACATATATAAACTTTTCTTAGTTAAAATAAGTTAAATAAATCAAAACCAAATCAAACCCTTTACCACTGAGTTTTCCAGCAAATTAAAACAGCCCAGAAATAAAGAAAATTCGGATTTGACTCAGGGTGGCAAATTTGCACAAAAGTCATTTTTTTGTAATATTTGCAAATACATCCTAAAATATTTGTAAAAATTCAGAAATAATATCTAATAATACATATTATATTTTCCAATAAAAATATCTGACTTTTACCTTCCAGGAAAATATTTGCACAAGATCCAACATAAATTTCATATTTGCAAAAACACCATATTTGTCTAAATCTTTACCAAATCGACTCTAAATAAAATTTAAATATATTTTAATTTCAATAATGACCATGGAAAGCCCAAAAATCAGTAAAAACGAATTTTCATTATTTATTTGAGATCAAAACGGCTTTTTATATAAAAGCCCCTCTCTTTCGAGGTATTTATAAAAATAGTTTTTTTATTCAGAAAAATCCAGAAAAATCACAAATAATCTCAAATAATAAATAATGATTTTTCACAAAATAATTTTGCCTTTCGATCTTTTCAAGAAAACATTTGCACGTGTTTGTACGTGTAAAAAGATAAATCTTCAGAAAAATATTTAATTTATTAAATCTCCAGAAAATTATTTTAATTCATTTTCTAATCTCAAAAATAGTATTTAAAAATATGGGGTACTACATATTGTGTAGCGATTAACCCTTTGCTTATGCACATTTATTCAATATCTACACAAACAAGTATCAATATAGACTTCCTTTTCAGATACTGCTGGAGAAGCTCTGAAGTATCAATATTTATCTAGGTGAGTGATACTTCAGAACAATCTATGCTGTATTTGACATTATGGCTCCAGTTATGACTCCAGTTATGACTCCTTTGCAATAACTATCTGATGGTGAACAATCTATGTTGTATTTGACTTAAAGAACTCTTGACTCCATTGATCCCATATGAAGTCCGCATACCTGCATTTATCTCGTTTAGGTTTATATATTCAAGTGATGCCAACTCCAGTTGTTAGTACTATTGAGTTTATCTGCATAATTTTAACTTTCTGATATTGTCAAGTAATTATTTCAAATGTAATAAATACCATAGAAAACTCCATTCTTTTGCATCTGTAATAAAAATCTCAGTTTCCATCTCTGTAATGAAATAAAGTTAACAGAAACGCAGTTCATTAAATTTTCGAAACTGAAGTCCAAAGTTGATAGACATTTCATGACTGCAATATACTGCTATTTTTTTTGCTAAGATTACATAAATCATATTTGCTAGATTCTTAAGTCAAATTACTATCTGATAGTTCTGATGTAAATTAACATTATGGCTCTAGTTCTGATAGTTCTGATAGTAATTGACATTGTCAAATTAACATAAATTAACAAATGTGTATTGAGTGCTAATAGTTTCTTTTCTTGTGGTGCAGCTTGCTTCTCCGCAGATGACAAATTTTGAAAGGAGCATGTAACTTTGAAGAAGCGAATTGGATTGCTCCCGACCAATAACCACCTCCAAAGTAGTGATGATCGGTGTATCACAATTCTTCTCCATCGAACTTTTGAGGATTCCAGTTAGTACTTAGTAGTGTTGCCTTTTGAGGATTCCAGTTATGGATTTAAATGCATGTATGAAGCATGGGTGTACAATGTTTTAAGAATTAAGACTGGATCTAGATTGAAACTTTGAAAGTAATGCAGAGATACTTCCTGATCTGTTGATATTTCTGATGCCAAAAAATGCAATTATGTATGAAGCATGGGTTTTACTATTTTGCCACTTTCTGAAAGTAGTGAACTATTTTGTGAAACTTTAGTGCCAATAAAAAGCACTTTCTGAGAACATCTAAATAGAGATATGTTATATTAGTACATTATCCCCTTCGTTTTGGTAGAACATCATATAAATTTATGTGATATTGTGTTATGCTTTAAAGACCCGAAACCGAACCGGACCCGTGACTAGAAACAAGACCCGAACCGGACCCAGACCCGAAAGGGAACAGGTAACATTTTTTGTGGGGAACCGGAACCAGACCCGGACCCGAATTTCATGGGTCTGAGTTCGGGTTCAGTATTTGGACCCGTTATTGACCGGGTCCAAGTCCGGGTCCGGGTATTGAGGTACCCGACCCGACCCATTACCAGTGCTAACAACGCACGTGTAAATCAGAATTTTTACTTTAATTTTTTTAAAAAAATACGTGCATCACACGTGTATATTACTAGTATATATGAAATAGTTAAAAACTAATAAATAAATATTCAAAGGCATCAACTTTTTTTATTCCTAATAAATTCAAGTGCACTACCACCTAAAAATTGCTAAGTGTGAACTTGATTTTTTTTTTTTTTTTTTTTTTTTTTTTTTTTTTTTTTTTAGGGAAAAGGTGGAATCTGGCCGCCCTGTTTTATTAAAAAGAGTTTAACGAAACAAACCCAAAGTACTAGGTCCAAGTACAACCTACAAACAGAAAATAAAATATACATGAAGCAACATGACGCATACAAACAAGAAATCCCTCCAACAATCCTAAAGGGTGGGCCGACAAACCATCTCGGTCCAGCTAAATGTAAATACGTCAGTTAGCTTCATACAGTGCCTCCACGATACATGCACACCCACCTGAAACAAGTTTGGCAGGATTTTTTCACCCGCCGATCCCTGCCTTCACCTCGCTGGGGGACCCCATCTTTGGGCCCAAGCCCCGCAGGTCGAAAACTGATCCCACGGCACCTGCACTGCGATCGCACCCTCCCACCATCTCCACCACTCATGCTACAAACGTGCCAGTCGCTCCTACAACCGCTACCAAAGAAATAGCCGTGAAGAGGATACCTTCACCTCTCACACGATTGCGCTTTCTCAGGCGATTTCTCACCAAACAACTATCTCGCTCATCCCACCAAACACCACGCTCCAGGAGAGAGCCGTGGAGATGATACCTTCACCTCTCTCATGCACAAGCTTTCTTTGGCGATTTCTCACCACACAGACCTATCTCGACTCAAACTTCCAATTGGAGGGAAGAGGCACGCTGTCACGAGCTAGTGGCCTAAGCTGGAGGAAGCTCAATAGTCTAACAGTAGGCGCTGTGACAGAGGCAACATCATAATACACTCCAGACCAATCATACTCAAACCCCACACCCCCTCACCCCCAACACCAACCCACTACCGGCCTTGCCCCACGGGCCCCAAACCGAAACACCGACCTCACACACTTGAATCCAAAATCCATGGTGTTCGCGATGACAAGTGCGGAAGGATGCTCTGGCACGACATAGTCGCTCCACAAAAGTTGAGACAAGCACCCCGGAAGTTGAGACAAGTGAACGCACATCACCGAAGGACCCCGTCTTTGGGCCCAAGCTCCATAAACGTGCAAGACAACCTAATTTCCGACATCTTCATACGCACTACCAACCCTCGCAGATCTCCATGATTGGCCCCGAGAGTGTAGACATGGTGGCAAGCGCGCAGAACATCCGAGCAAACATCTAGCAAATCATGGAGGAACCCCATCTCAAGTCCAACCCCATAATTGCACAAGACTACATGCTTCACACCCCCAACCACAGCAAAAGCAAGCACAGGCCCCATGCCGAATCACCGGCCTCACACGGTGGGCAAATCAGATCTGGGTCGTGGGGGTGGGGGGGGGGAGGTGCACAGCAGGTTGGCCCCATACCTCACTGCGTCTCCGCCGGCAAGGCCGCACCGCCACTAGAACTGCCTGACGATGGAGGTCGCCGCGATGGAGAACGCGCTGCGCCAGACGCCTGTAACCATCGATGCGACGGAGAGGTCGCTGACGCAAACCAGCTGGTGGTCCCCATGGGCGTCCCGGACTGGGGTCGCGGTGGGGGAAAGGAAGAGAGGAGGGGACGTGCTGTGGAGGAGAGGCAAGGGGGGACGACGGGATGATGGGGTCGGGGGGGGGGGGGGGGGGGGAAGGGGGCTAGCCGCCGCCACCCCCAAGGACTTCAGATCTAGGATTTCCTAGGTTTTGTTTGGAGGGGGGTAAATTTTCTCTCTAGAAATTTTCTAGAGAGAGAAACAGTTGAAAAGTGGTTTTTTATGTAAAGTAAGAATTGTTGTGAACTTGAAATTTTACCGAGAAAGAGTCAGAAAGGGCATATAGTCCAAAATAAATCATACTCCAGTACAATGGTAAAGTTTTTTTAGCATATGACAATAAGAATCGGTATCAAATTTTAGAATATATATTTTTAATATGGTATTTTTCGAAACTATACTGGAAAAGATGACAGTTGAGAAACTAATTACGCTCGAAGACTCAATAGCTACACTCGCTGTTAGAAACGACGGGCCTAGTTAGTTTTTTTTTTTTTTTAGAGATACTAGTTGTAGGGAACGGCGAGTTTAGTTCAAAATTATCAAACAAGACTTACCGTTCCCAACGGCGATGTTCTTTATACTAGACTCGTTGTTAAGAACGACGAATTTAGTTCACAATTATCAAACAAGACTCGCAGTTCTCAACGGCGATGTTCTTTATACTAGACTCGCTGTAGAGAACGGTGAGCATATATGAAATTTCTTAGAGTGAAACTCTCTATTGAACTTAGTGAATTTTCGAGAAAAAAACTCTATAGAATTTTTTAAAACTAAATTCGTAGTTCCCAACAGCAAGTCTAGTATAAATCTTCCCATCGTTGGGAACAGCGAGTCTTATTTAAAAATTTTGAACAAAACTTACCATTGGGAACGACGAGTTTCTCACACACAAAAAAATACATTCGCCGTGGCCCAACGACGATTACCAAATAACTGAGCTCGCCGTTGGGAACATCGAATGTAATTGTTGAGTCCCCGAATACAATTAGTTTGATAACTGTCATTTTTCTTCAAATTGTTTTTTTTAAAGGCATATATTAAAAAATAAAAAAACCAAATTTTACTTGCATACATACTACTATCTAATAAAATAAAATAAAGCCACAATATCAGTTTGGCCCCGACAAGATCAACTGCATGACTTTCTCAACTCTGGCTGTTTCCCTTGCGGCTACACCACCTCCACCACCACCACTCTTTCCTTGCACGGCTGCCTTTGCCTCCCTGGAACACTGCCAACTCTCGCCCATTTGCTTAATTTTGATGACGCAGTTTTCTGTGGACCTCCAATCAATTATACTAGTAATTTACACGTGTGAATCATGTGATGCACACGTCTTAATAAATTTAATTTTTTAAAAGTCAAAATTCAGTTATAGTATGAGTTTGAACCTGAAATCTTTTTTATATTAGTTATGTACGTGTATTGCACATGTTGATAGATTTACAAATTGGTAGATTTACAATTGACACTAAGACCTTCTCCCATTATAGTATTAGAGATTGGAGATATAGTATGAGTTTGAACCTGAAATCTTCTTTATATTAGTTATGTACGTGTGTTGCACATATTGGTAGATTTACAAATTGGTAGATTTACAAATGACATTAAGCCTTCTTCCATTATAGTATAAGAGATTAGAGATATAGTATGAGTTTGAACATGAAATCTTCTTTATATTAGTTATGTAAGTGTGTTGCACATGTTGATAGATTTACAAATTGGTAGATTTACAAATGACACTAAGGCCTTCTTCCACTATAGTATTAGAGATATGTTGACAAATCAGAAAACAATCAAGCTTATACTACTTCAAAGCTCAGACCTACAAGTTCAATTTGATGTTCTTATTGGCGAAGTCACCCAACCTTGAGTCTAGCTTTCACTATCGTATCTGCCCCAATGCATCATTGCAACAATGAGATCTCAAGGGAAATTTATTCCAACGTCTTGAAGAAGTATAGAGCGCAGTTTGATACGTTGAATAAGTAGTTGTCGATGACTGTTGAGATCGGTATAAGTGACAAGAATGATGGTGGCCTGGAACCTGTTCATCACTAAGCAAGGGATGACGTACGTATGGTATGGATACCAAGTAGTCGAAAAAAACTTGGTAGTTAATTAAAGTATGGTATCTTCCATTTAAGCCATGTTAGAGCATCACTGTCGTTGGCTAAAACTAATCTAATTTTAGCAATGAGATTTTAGTTTTTACGAAATATCGCTACTATCGTTATTTCTAATTTTTGAAAAAATATCGTATTAAACGGATCTTGTTCATCCGTCTAGCGTTTTTTTAATTTTTTTTATTAAAAAAATGAGTAGACGATGCTTCTTCATCCGTTTTAGAGAAAGGACGGAGCAACTTCCTCTGTCGCTATATTAAATTTTTTTTTTCGTTTACAAAAAAAAAAAAAAAAAAATCCAAGTGAACAGTGCCAGACGAATGTTCTTCATCCTTCTGGCATGTTAGCTTGATTTTTTTTTGTCACCTTTATGAAATGACGTTAATACCCTTGGTGCCGTTGGATATTAGTGTCTCCCACAATGGTTACACCTTAGGGGTAAAAGGGTAAATGTATGCTCCTAACTTTAGCAGGCTACTGTGCGTTCCTATTCTAAATTTTGAGTTTTTAGCAAACGACTACAAGGCTTTTTTCCTAAAGCTATTTCTAATTTTTGAGTTTTTAGCCAACTACAGTGGATGCTCTTATGCTAGTTATGTATGGTTTATTAGTTATGTATCGTGTCTTCTATTTTTTTTATTTTTTTTGAGGGGTACTCGGCAGGCTGTCGAGACTGTGAGAGTTTGTTATGAGTCATGTTTTTTGTTCTTAGCTTAATTTCGGCACATCATATATATGGCATGCATCAACAATATTTACCATGTAGTTTTCTCTTGCATCTTTCCATTTTTTGTTTCCTTCTGTACCCTCTATTTGCTTTTGGCATTTCAAGCCCAAACTCTCTCACTCAATATGGTATCAAAGCTCGGTTTTATTGATAATATATAGTTCATATTTGAAAGGAAAAAGATTTGGATATTTCAACACTTCTGCAAATAGATAAAACTCAAACTTAGAAGATTTGGATATTGACAATACTATATAGTTACATAGACAATTCATACAAACAACAAACACACATTCTTCATTAATGTTTGAGTCTGCAAAAATGCAGGGCATGTGTTCATCGAGGACACCTTTATATACATAACTAGCAGGTCTGGATACCCCAGGAGGATGCTCTTGAGTTTATGTCTTGCATACTAAGATAGATTAAGAATACGATGAAGCGAATGAGGAATCAAGGTGATCGAAGCAGAGTGGAAGCAAATAGCAACAGGGGCATGTGCAGTCGACCGATTCCCCCTTTGAAATTGGCGAGATGTCAATGGGGTTGACCACTAGTTGCGCAGTCGACACGCGCGGCAGATGCAGTTTTCGGGTTCGGGTCTAGGAAATTCGATTGAAGCCCAAACTTGCTCTTCACATTAGATCGTGCGGCTCTTATCGTAGGGTTATCTCTTCAAAAATATATAACAGCTATTGTATCAAGATATCAAACTAGAGCTTCTCTAGATCTCTAAATATTATTGTAATTAGCCTTCAATGAGAGAGAGAGAGAGAGTACTTCATTAAAGAGAGTTTGAGAGGTTTAGTACTTCATTGAAGAGAGTTTGGGAGGTTTTCCTATTGTAAACAACTAATATTATTCTGGTGAGACTTGAGAGAGGATCGTGGTAAGAATTGTAATATTTTTATATCTTATCTAGTTGAATAATATCTTGGTTTCTTCTCCCATGGATTAAGGCGAAAGCCCCAACTAGCATTGGTATAAATACTTGAAACTTGGATCCGACCTAGACCCAGCATTGGACCGGAATCAACGCGGACTATCCGGGTCCGGGTCCAGGTCCTAAAATGGGACCAGTTGTACTTTCGGGTATGGGGTCGGGTCTGCTCAAAAGAGACCCGACCTGGACCCGTTAAAAAAAACATAAAAATAAATATTCTATCCTCATCCCTCCCCTCTCAATTTTAAATCTTCCTATTCCAAACTCAAAACTCATGCATTTTTCTTCTCACCTCTATTCTAAATCCTCCTCTCGCCGCCTTCGCTCGCCACTGACACTCCCGCTCTTATCCGAA
Source organism: Hemerocallis citrina (assembly GCA_017893485.1). Classification (NCBI taxonomy): domain Eukaryota; kingdom Viridiplantae; phylum Streptophyta; class Magnoliopsida; order Asparagales; family Asphodelaceae; genus Hemerocallis; species Hemerocallis citrina. Next base: position 234,884,944 of record CM030366.1, read on the forward strand.
CGGGTAGGAATATTTTAATAGGACCCAGACACGGAACCGGACCCGATCCCGTTCGGGTGGGAATATTTTAATAGGACCCAGACACCGAACCGGACCCGGTCCTCACGGGATCGGGTCCGGGTCCGGGTAGTGAAGGACCCAACCCAACCCGACTCGATACCAATGCTAGCCCCAACATGGACAAAATTGTGTGCTTTGTGTGTTTTGTGTGATCTTCTATTTGCTTGGTGTTTTGTGTTGATCATGCGGTATAAACTCTGTAGGATCCGGTGCAATCACGGAATTTCTAACAATTTGTATCAGAGCTTCAGGCCAGAAATCTTCCGTAGGTTTGTGGGTTTGCTCGAGTTCCTTGGAAATGACAGATCAGATCACGAAGATCAAGCAGTTTAATAGTAAGACCAACTTTGATCTCTGGATGGTGAACATGTATGATACATTGGTTCTAAAGGGTTTGAAAATAACCCTAGATGGAGATAAACGGAGACAACTCGGCATAAAGCAGGAAAATTGGGAAGAGATTTATTCAGAAGCTTTGGGTTTAATCCGGATGTCATTGACGAGCAAAGTTAGGTGCAATCTCATGGAGGAGCGAAAGAGTGGTGAGTCTGTGGGCAAGACTCAAAACTGACTACTCGGAATCGCTGTTACAGGATCGGATGTAACGGAAAAGAAAGTTGTTGGGTTTCTCAATGAAGGAAAGTACCATTTTTCTAGATCATACAATGGAGTTCAATACGGAGTTATCTGAACCAAGGGCGATCAACGCAGATGATCTAAAAGCTTACAACTTGATATATTCACCACCAAATTCATCCAATTTGATAACCATGCTAGATCGAAAATCTACCAAGGAGAAGTTTTAGTTTTCGGTAGCAGGTGTGATCAAGAGCTTGGAGGATGATGCACTTAGGAAGGAGAGTCAGAAATCGACGTCTACTTCTATGAGTTGCTTGGAGGTGGATGGTACTTCGAATGGAAGGAAAAGTGCACGTAAAGGTACGGTTCGTTGCCATCATTGCAGAGGAGTTGGACATTACCAAAAGAATTGTCACAAGTGGTTGAGTCGGATGAGCGACAAATCCAGTGCTACAGAATCAGGTGATAGCTTAGACAATAATCTTGTTTCAAATTTTATAGATGTGTATTCTGGCTAGTTTCTTGATTCGAGGAGTTCTTCTCATATATGCTCTGAGAGGAAAATGTTTTCTATTTACAACTTCACAGGAGATCATTGTGTGAGAACGGTGGTTGGTGAGTTTTTTTAATGTAGCGGGTGAGGGAATAGTCAAGTTGGAGGCACAAATGGAAATGGTTACACACTAGAGAATATTATGCATATTCCTCAGTTGAAACAAAATCTTGTATCATTGGAAACTCTTGACGCACGGAGCTGCAGGTACACAGCTCAAGGTAGAGTTCCATCAGTTTGGGAAGGTCATCGTAAGATGATGAAGGGAAGGAGAGGTGTTGAGCACAACGTCTACAAGCTTTGTGGGAACGAAAAAGCGCAAGTGTTTTTAAGCCCTACGTTCATAAAACACTATCTAGTTTATCGTCACTAGAACCATCCGAATGAAACTACGATGTTTAAATATCGTCAAGAGGCGGAGAGTGCCACGGGATAGGCATAGTTCGTTCGAAGGGCGGCACCTCCGTGTCAACGCCTACTGGGGTGTGCCTTTGAGGGGCATACAAACTGGAGAAAAACAGGTATAGGTAGATTCAACTAGCAGAATAAGCCACAAAATCGAGTTATTTGCAAGAGGAGAATAAAAGAGTCTAGAAGATTTAAATTGCACAGGTGTGGATTCATAGTATGCAATACAAGGTGGAGACTATTGAGTTTATGTCTTGCATACTAAGTTAAATAAAGAAACCGATGAACCAAAGGAGACTCGAGGTGATCAAATCGGAGTGGAAGCAAATAGCAACAACAGCAACAGGGGCATGTACCGACACCGCCTCTGGAATTGGCGAGATGTCAATGCGGTCGACTGCTAGTTGGGCAGTCGACCATGTGCGACTGATGCAGTTTTCTGGTTCGGATCTAGGGGATTCGATTGAAGCACGAACTTGCTCTTCAAGTTAGATTATACGACTCTTATCGTAGGGTTATCTCTTCAGGAATATCTAATGGCTATTGTATCAAGATATCAAACTTAGTTTCTCTAGATCTTTATATATTATTGTAATTTGCCTCCAAAAAGAGAGAGAGAGAGAGAGAGTATTTCATTAAGGAGAGTTTGAGAGGTTTTCCTTTTGTAAATAACTAGTATTTTTCTGGTAAGACTTGAGAATTGTAATATTCTTGTATCTTCTTTAGTTGAATAATTTTTCGGTTTCTTCTCCCCCGGATTAAGGCGAAAGCCCCATCCAAGACAAAAATGAGTTTTATGTGTTTGGTGTGATAATCTATTTTCTTGATGGTTTGTGTTGATTGTGTTGTACGAACTCTACAAGATCTGGGGCAAGGATGTAATTCCTAGCAGACGCCTACCAAGTCTTGGTTGACCCGCAAGTGAATCTTGTAGAAACCATTGTAATTTACGTTCTGGATACCTGAAACAGATTATTTTAAATTGTATTTTCTTACCAAGAATGAGAATTCGGGTTGATGGATAATTGGACAATGAGAAAATACACAAAATATTGCAATAGTTCGTTTCCTCATTTCTCTCGTTCACCTGTTGATTTTTGGTCCACACCTTCCTTTCTCTTCGTCCTCAAAGTTTAATTTGTCTCAATAATTGTCTAATGAAACTAATTTCACCAATTAAAAAGTTAAAATAATGGAAATTATGGAGTGATTCCATCAAAAAGATTAACAATATTTCGACACATCTCTAATTCTCTAATATTATAATCGGAGAAGGCCTTAGTGTCATTTGTCATTTTGTCATTCTACCAACATGTGCGACGCACGTACATAACTAATATAAAAGAGATTTCCGGTTTAAATCCTCCCTACTTCAGAGTTTTTATTTTATTTTTTTGAAATTATTAAAACGTGCATTGCATGTGTAAATTACTGGTATATAGTAGCTGCTAAAACCTTCCAAAAATAAATAATAACAGAATTTTAAATAAATAATAACATTCATGGTCGGTAATATGAATTTCCCGCGATGAAATAACGGCATTTCAACCAAAGATTTTCTCCAATCACATAACAAAATTTCAAATAAAGAATAATGTTCATGACTAGCAATATGAATTAATATGAATTAATTCCCACGTACGATAAAATAATGGCATTTCAAACAAAGAATTTACTGCTATAAGATAACCAAATTTCAAACAAAAAAATAAGGAAACTTTGAAATTCATGATTCAAAATAATCACCAAATCAAATTACTAATCTGAAAAAAGGAAAAATAATTAATGATTCCAACCCTATAAAAAAAGATAAAAGATAATGCAAAAGCCTTCAGAGAATTTTACACAGAATTTATTGCAAAAAAAGTAACAAAATTTCAACTAAAGAATATCATTCGTGGCCAAAAATATGAATTTCCCGCGATGAAATAACGACATTTCAAACAAATAATTTACCGTGATAAAATAATGGAATTAAAAAAAGAACTCCCCACAAAGAAATAACGGAATTTCAAATTAATTCTAACATTTGTGGTCGGAATGAATTTCCCGCTATAAAATAACATAACGACATTTTAATCAAAGAATTTCCCGCAATTACATAATGAAATTTCAAATAAAGAATAAATAATTGCATTTCAAATGAAGAATATACCGTGATAAGATAATAGAATTTCAAACGAAAAAACATTAGGAAACTTCGAACAACATATGTTCAATTTACTTAGAAGGGGTAGCTTTGGTTCAGGAAGTCATACAAGATACGAAGAAACGTAAGAAACAGGGGTTCATGTTGAAGCTAGATTTCGAGAAGGCATATGACAAGGTGGAATGGAAATGCTTATTGGAGATTCTGGAAAAAAGAGGCTTCGGGAACAGGTGGATCGGCTGGATTCAGAATTGGTTAACTACGTCCAAGGTCAATATACTGGTTAACGGGAACCCGGGAAAGGAAATAAGATGCAGGCGGGGTCTAAGACAGGGAGACCCGCTATCACCACTGCTATTCACTCTGGTGGGAGATGGACTTCATCGGATGTTAAATGCTTACAAAGAAGCAGGTTTGATTAATGGTCTGGGTATGAGAAGGGGCATCTCTACTATCATGAACGTTCAGTATGCAGATGATACCTTAATCTTCGGGGAATGCGATATTGCACAGGCTACTTTCTTGAAGTGGGGGCTATACTTATTCGAAGACTAGTCGGGCCTTAAGGTCAACTTTCACAAAAGCTCTATCACTTTCTTAGGAGATACAGGGGAAGGGGGGAATACAATTGCCAATATTCTGAACTGCCCGATCAGGAATTTACCAATCACGTACTTGGGTCTACCGATCGACACTGGCAATATTAGGAGAATAGACTGGAATGGCCTGATCGACAAAATTGCTGCCAGACTAGAGGGATGGAAAGGTAAAATGTTGTCCTTTGGGGGGCGACTAATCTTGCTCAACTCGGTGGTGAGCTCTATACCGCTATACTTTATGTCATTTTACGAGATACCGGTCTGGGTTTCCAACAGAATTGACAGACTCAGAAGACGGTTTCTCTGGCATGGGGATGGGGAAGGGAAGGGGTATGCTTTAATCAGATGGGGTATTGTCTGCAGACGAAAAGAACTTGGAGGACTGGGGGTGGTCAATATTCGTCAGATGAACAAAGCACTACTTTGCAAATGGTGGTGGAAACTTAAACATAAGACTAAGACAAGATGGGGTCTTCTGATAAAGGCGGCCTATCTAAAGAACGGCTGCATGCACCGGAAACAGAAAAACAAGGACTCAGCGTCTGGATTCTGGTGAGGAATCAATCATGCTAGGGATATTTTCATCTCGGGGGCTTCATTCTCTATTGGTAATGGAGCGACCACATGTTTCTGGAAGGACAAATGGTGCGGACCGATTAACTTAAAGAGAAGATTCCCAGAGGCTTACAAATTTGCTACGGATAAATACGACCGGGTAGCTAGAAACTGGAGAAATGGGGAGTGGAGACCGAGACTCACGGGAAGGTTATCCGCCGAGGCAAGAAGATAAAAACAAGAAATCAGTGGATTCTTACAGGATTGGAAACTAACCGGTAATGATCACGAAGACAAAGTCAAATGGGAGGCAGAAAAAAGGGGAATCTTTTCGGTAAAATCTGCTTATAAAAGGTTGAATGATGGGGGAGTTAGAATCTACGACCCAATCTGGAAGGCAAAAGTTCCTCTAAAAGTGAGGACCTTCAGTTGGTTGGCCTGTAGAAATGCGATTCTAACACGGGATAACCTAGCTAGGAAAAAATGGCAAGGTCCGGGATGTTGTGTTATGTGCAATCAGGATAACGAAACAGTGGACCACCTGATGGTGACGTGCTCCTTTGCTAAGATTATATGGGGGGATTTTATTAACAGAATGGGCTGCCCGGGGGCAGGACCGCAAACGTTAATTGATGCCTGGGGGGTGTGGAGGGAGGAACACATTCACAATAACTTCTTACAAATTTGGGATATTGGGGTGGCGGCAATATGCTGGGGTCTTTGGTTAGAACGGAACAAAAGAATTTTTAAAATAACTCACAAACACAGCATGCATCCACAACTAATTTGTAAGATCTGTGCTAATATCATATTCTGGTCTAACACGGCAGGTGAAGAAAACACAAAGAAGATCAAGGAGATATACATAGATGTTATCACCGATCAAGAGGAGCCATAGGAAGGGGATGGCATAGCACACGAAGGATGATTGACCAGTTTGAGGGAGCTTGGAAATTGCACATGTGCTGATTTTTGATGTTTTGCGGGTTAGGGTGTTGTATTTTGGCCATATGTGGGGCACATGTATAGTTTCTTAAGTGATTTCTGGTGGTTATCTGTATGTATAGTGGGTTCTTGTATTTTGGGTATTACGGTAGGTCACTACCTGCAGATACGGTTGGGAGACTAATTTTGGGTCCGGAGAATGAATTTCATGACCCGCATGTGGGTGGCATGAACATCATTGTCCGAGTTTCGATTTTTATTGTCTTATTAAAAGCTTTTTAATGAAACAGAAGGGGCGCTTCGGCCAACCTATTATGATCAAAAAAAACATATGTTCAATTTATGAATCAAAATAATTAATCACCCAATCATATTGCTAATCTGAAAAAAGGAAAATAATTAATGATTCCTACCCTATGGAAAAGAAAAAAGATAATGCAAAAATATTCAGAGAATTTCAGACATAGAATTTCCTGCAAAAAAAAGTGACGGAATTTCAAATAAAAAATAACATTCGTGGACGAAAATATGAATTTCCTGCAATAAAATAACGATATTTAAAAAAAAATACCCAAAAATAAATAACGGAATTTCAAATTAATTCTAACATTGATGGTTTGTAATATGAATTTCCCGTGATAAAAGAGAAACATTTTAATCAAAAAAAAATTCATACGATCACATAACAAAATTTCAAATAAAGAATAACATCCATGACCGTTAATATGAATTTCAAACAAAGAATTTACCGCGATAAGATAATGGAATTTCAAACGACAAAAATTAGAAAACTTTGAACAAAATATGTTTAATTCATAAATCAAAATAATCACCAAATCATATAACTAATCTGAAAAAAGGAAAACAATTAATGATTCCTACCTTATAAAAAAGGGGAAAAAAAGATAATGTAAAAACATTGAGAGGATTTCAAACATAAAATTTCCTGCGAAGAAGTAATGAAATTTCAAATAACAAATAACATTTGTGGCTAAAAATATGAATTTCCCGCAATGAAATAACGACATTTCGAACAAAGAATTTTTAGCGGTATTTCATAAAAAAATCCCCCATGAAGAAATAAAGGAATTTCAAATTAATGCTGATATTTATGTAGGTAATGTGAATTTTCCGCGATGATATAACGACATTTCAACCAAAGATTTCCCCCAATCACATAACAAAATTTCAAATAAAGAATAACGTTTGTGATCGTTAATATGAATTTTGTGTGGTAAAATAATGGCATTTCAATCAAAGAATTTACCGCGATAATTTCAACGAAAAAAATTAGGAAACTTACCAAATATGTTCAATTCATGACTCAAAATAATCACCCAATCATTTTGCAAATATGAAAAAGGAAAAAAAATAATTAATAATTCCTACCATAGAAAAATAGATAATGCAAAAAAACCATGTGCAATGCACTTCCAATTTTCACTCATCCTAAAAACATTCCTCTTTAATTGGCTTCCAAATTTTTTCCCTCCAAAAAACACTACAAAAAACCCCCCCTTCCACCACCCTCATTGTCTCATATTCCATCATCACAAAGATGCCTATTCCCCAACCTAATCCAAAGAGGAGGAGAGCCTCCATGGCCTCCCCTTCCTCCTCCTCCTCCTCCTCCCTATTGGCTTCCCAACCCCCTACCAACGGCCTCGACCTCCTTACCTCCCTCCCCGACCCTCTTCGTCGCCACATCCTCACCTTCCTTCCCTACTCCTCCTCTATTCGCACCGGATCCCTCTCCTCCCCTTGGAAATCCCTTTGGAAGTCTTGCCACCCCAACCGCAACTCATTTGCCGTAACCCTCTCCCTTTCCGACGACAAAAATCCAATCACTTTATTAGAAAACATGTCCCCAGCCCTCGATGACTCCTCTACCGCCTTTATTCGTCGCCTCTCCCTCTCCTTCAAATCTTCCCTAGACCACCTCCCCCATCTCAACCTCTTCCTTAACCAATGTGCCACTCACGGGGTTCCCGATCTCCACCTTGATCTCCGTAGCCCCGCCCCCAACTTCCGAACTTCCTCTATCACTCTACACCTTGATGCCCCCTTTGGCCCCTCATTGGTTAGGCTATCTTTAAGTGCATTGAGGTTTTCTTCCGACCCGTCCTATTTCAAGACCCTTGTAAACCTCGAGTATTTGATCCTTTCCAGGGTCAATATCACAGACACCAACTTTCGACGGGTTGTGGCCAATTGCATCTCTCTTAGGAGTGTGGAACTGAGAGCTTGTCCGGATCTGAAGAAGGTGGTGATTAGAGGGAAGAAGATTGTGGCTGTGAAGGTTATGTCTTGTGTTTATGTTGAGGAAATGAAGGTGATTGGTGGAGAGCTTAGGAAGTTCCATTTCGGAGGGGGGTTTGCTAGGGAGATTTCGTTGGAAAAGGCGGAGGCGTTGAACGATGTTTATGTCAGTTCTTGGGGGACAGAGATAGATCTTCCGGTGTCTAACTGGGTTGCTGCCGTCGGTGGTCTGCTTCGGAACGTGAAGGTGTTAACCCTTTGTCATGTCTCCCTTCAGGTCATCGATCTAGCTACAAAAATCTTTTTTTTTTTTGTTTTGTTTTAATCTGCTCGCGGAATCTTCATTAATTATATCAATTGTTTGTGTTTGGATATATCAGTATATAATGGATGCAGCTGCTGATGTGATCGACGACAACTTCAAGAACTTTGAATCCTTAACCGAGTTGCAACTCCTGATGCACTCCATGACTGAAACTAACCTAACCGACGTGTTCAGGTTCTTGAGGTTGTGCTCTCGTCCTAAATTGGAGAGGCTCTTCATAAGGGTACTAATTAATTTTTTCCTTCTTTACTTTCTTAGATTATATATATATATATAGCTTCAATTTCTAAGGTATGTATGTATATATATATATATGTTTGATTTGCAGCTTCCATTTAGCAGAATGCTGGGTCCGTCTTTGGAGACAAAATTGGAAGGCGTGGTTTTCACAGAGCCCCCGATGAGTAGCTTGGAAAATGTAAAGAACATCAAGTTGGACAACTTCAAAGGTGATGCCTGTGAGTTCAAGTTGGTGAGGTTCATATTGGCCAATTCGATTGACCTTGAGTCTCTGACCGTAGTCTCACCACCAGTGCAGTTGGGCTTGGATGAGAAGATTACAAGTGAGGTGCATGCTCATGTTTTGAACTACTACAGAGTGTATCTCGATGGGTTGCAGAAACTGTCCAAGAAAGTGAGAATTGATGTCTGTCAGAATGATGTCAGTAGCATCAAACCTGCTCATTCATAACACACTCGATCTGTTGGCGATCGAGCAATTGTGTTAGTCTACCTATCTATGTTATGATCTTCTATTTCTTTTTTGTCTTTCTTTCTTTCTTTGCGGATTTGGGTAATAAGTTCTTGTATCAGTCAGGTTTGTTTTCTGTTTGAGAGTTTGTATCGGTTAATTTGCTTTGGTTGTTTCATTTTAATCAGTTTTGAAGGGTTTGTACTCCGTCAATTTCAGGTATTAGGTGACGAATTTTTTCCTAATATACATCTGGCTGCTAATACTGTTTAATTAGATTATTTTTTATAATTAATTGTGTTTGTTACCCTATTCCTTTATTAAAAATTTTGAAAATAAGATAGAGAGGAGGTGAAGATCGCTTTGCTTATTGTTTTACCCTTGGTAAAACCCTTCGAATTGTCTGTGTACAGTTATTGATTATCTATACTATTTTTGATCTGGCTGGAGTCTTTCGACTCTATCCGTTTGCATCAAAAAGAGAGGAGGTGAAGAAATACAATTAAGTGTAAATTGAAACACAATTGAAGGTGGCGCAAACACAATTACCTGCAAATTGAAAATAAGATGTGGTACACAAACTGCGAAAAAATATATATGGGTATAATTACTTGTAAATTGGTGAAATATGAGTATAGTTTAGTGAAATTTACCATTCAATTGAGTCCAAACACTGACTGGCTCAATCGGCAAACGACCCAAAAGATAAGATAATCTCATTACGAGTCTGAACATCGCCATGCGAGTTTACGTATCCGTCGCTGCATCATTGAGTGCCTAAAAAAAATTTGATCGAAAATCCAATTTGAGTCCCTAAATAGTAGAAAATAGTTGTCTAGTTCTCACAACGAGTGACCATGTTTTTTTCTTTTTTGAAATAAAAGATGGAACGAGAGTTGCCATCGGATCTCATAAATAAACAACTAGTTATAGTATAACTTAAAGTTACAACAAAATATTCTTACAACCACTAGAACACTCTAAATACCAAAATAACAAAAGCATCAAATACAGGAACTCTAGTAGATCAACACACACCACCGGGATGAAAACCAAAAGGGCTCTCCGCAGTCCCCGACCTGTGATCTACGGAGAAAGAGACGATTGACCTGGGTCACTGATGCGCACCACCTGGACCGGCCTCCTGGCTTGGGAACAACGGTCCTGTAGAGCCCAAAATTTACTATATAATACCTCAGAAATACGTGGCACAATTTCCAGCATCAACCTCAATGTAATAGTAAACATAGACAAATTACAGATAAATTTTCAACTTTCATTACATCAATTCATTACAAAACACAGTGGAAAAATAAACACCTTGAATTACAATTTTTTTCTTTTACAACATAATCTTTTACAATTTACATAAGCCATAACATCAAACTACCACATGAATCTAAATCCTAATGCTATAGGTACCTACTTGTAAGACATGAGGCTAAAGATAACCCTAACTCCCAAACTACAGGGGTCAGGCATCACGGTGTGAGTGACATTAAAAGAAAAACATCATAAATAAAACATGAAGAATAAAATCACAAGTGACACATATCAATAGTAATAACGAATGGAAAAATGAAATAACAATAAATAAAATATGAAAATATCAAGTGAAACTAGACTAAGTGTCAAGTGTAGGAAAACAGAAAATGACATGCACAAAATCAAGTCAAGAAAATGCAGATGCTATATGATGACTCTCTAATGCATACTTGTCGGATTTTATGCATTCCATACTACATAGGTCCGGTGCAAGCCTTTATCGTTCTCCACTTTATAAGGTTAAATTCCTTATTATGCAATTAATCCTAAAACGGTGACGGAAACAAAATCCAGAATACTCCACGAATAAGCATCACAACCCTCAACGCGCAAGCATCATGCAAGAATAGCTCAAAAACCGAAGAATCACCTCCCTGCCATGTACCCCACGAATAGGCTTGCAACGTGCAGAGACCAAGGTACATTCCGTGAATAGGCCCGCCGACCCTCAACACGCGAATGCACCCTGCATGCTTCGTGAATAGGCGTGTAGACCCTCGACACGCGAACATACAAATGTTCTCTCGAGACAGAACAACACGTTCCATTGGACCAAAAATCCCAAGAGCATATACTTACGTTTCTCAAGTTCCATCATATCTCCACTAGTGCATGTCCTTAGGTTGGTTATTATTAAAAAAAATACAAATCCCCCTTCTCTAGAGTTAGTGTATGCTGCCGGACTTAATTCCACAAAACAACCCCAAGACCCAACTGGTTAAAATTCACAAAATCTCATTTGCCGGTTCACAGGAATCCCACTCAACTCCTAGAGACTCACAAAAGAGCATCAACACCAAAACATTCAATAAAACTCTTCATTTCATCATCAAACGTTTATAAAAGTGAACATCTTTAATCAACAAAACCCAACTTAATCGATATACTCATAAATTTCCAAAACTGAAGTAAGATATTAAATCCATTAAATAACTCAGAATCATATTTTGAAGTAGTAGAAAAATCACCGAACATCAATTTCTTCAAAAATCATATATATATATCACTTTATAAGGTTATAGAAACATAACTTCAATCCTATTATAAACAAAATATAATTCTTTGTAAAATATCTGTAGTTAAAACATCATCTAAAACAGTAGATCAATAATCCATAATATCGAAGAATCAATCGTTAAATAAAACAATCAGAAAAACTCACAAAAGAAACCATCAGCTAAGCACTGACAATCGACTGTCCAAATAGTGCAAATTGACGGCAGTCGACTGTCAAACCGAAACCAAAAACTCATGAATTGCCAGTCGACTGTCAAGTCCAAAATTCTGCAACTTTAAATTTTGTGTATGTTTTTACTAATACTTTAATAAACCTTTGCAAAATCATAAATTTGGAAAACCAAGTTCCTGAGATGATTTAATATGACTTGTATAATATATAGAAGTTTATAAAATGAATCAAAATCACATCAAGATCATAAAAGAGTAAATTTGTATTAAAATCTTCAAAATCAGCAATGTATATATGTATATGTTCATATGAGAGTTTCAAGCATCAGTTATGCATCAAAATAACATCGAATATTGGTAATATATTGTTCAAGACCATCTCAGTATTAAAACAAATCAAGATTCAACTGAAAACTTCAAAAATCACAAAATTCTTCAAATAGTAGAACAGTATACATATGAGTGGGTCTGTGTGCATGTTTGTATCAGTTGAAGTATAAAGTCCCAATTCAACTTAGTGTGAAACAATTCAGAATCCAATTGAAGCTTTACAAAACCACAAAATTTCAATTTCGGCTGAACTTGCATCAGACCCGAAAATTACCCCTTTTTAAATACTTCAAAACTCAATTCTTTTTTATCCAAAATCCTCTTACAACTTATTATAGACATACCCCCAACTGATTTCAACAGTTACCCATGAATATATGTGAACACCACATGTACATGATCAAGTTATACCTCATCAAAATGTCAAACAGTATATATATAAATACACACACAATAAGCATAGCTTTTTGTTTACTTTTTGCAATAATCATCACACAACTCAATATATATGTTCAAATCAACAAGTATATGAAAGAAAACAACCTACTCATGATTTCTATTAGGTTCTTTAACAATCTCAAGTCATCTATGTGTAATTTCAATCATCAATAACATAGTTCCCATGAAAGATTCAATTTTTAACTCATCCATCCATCCATCCATAGTTCATTGTGTCAACATACAATCCCTAACACGCTTTCTAATAGACAAATCATCACATACAACATGCTTAGAACAATAAGAAAACAAACATATGTCACTCATCCTTTTTGAAGAATCAACCGAAGATAATAAAGAGAATAAGACAATCCTTCATTTCGCAAGAAAACCAAGATTCTCGCTTCGGAACTCCAAGAAAATAATAATAAAGAAATCATTTTGTGTTGTGCAGCAAAGAGACGGCTGCACATCACCTTTAATTGGCCGGAAATCAGGGTATCTAGGGTTTGTGAATAGATTTGTAAAATATCTCTTTTAAATATATCTTTACATATATAAATCCGTATACTTGAAAATTAGATAAAACCATCTTAATTGAGATTTAAAACAAGAACAAACACCCTAATATTGGCCGGCATTGTTTTAAGAACCCATAAAAATAGTTTTGTAAGTTTTGGCCTCAAAGTGGCAATTTTGCAAAAAGACCCTTCTTAAAAAAATTGCGAAATAACCCAAATCTTTCAAAACAAAAAGTAAATTTTTTACCTCTGAGTTGGCTAGGCATCATGCTCAGCCTAAAAATCAGAAAATCTGGAGTTTTCACTCCAAGTGGTAATTTTGCACAAAAGTCCATCTTTTTGTAATATTTGCAAATATGTCAAATAATTATCAGAAAAATATAGAAAATTCAAAAATAATATTTAATAATAATTAATGGGTTTCCCGAAAATAATTTCTAACTCTGAACTTCCCAAGAAAATATTTGCACGTGTTTTGCACGTGTAAAAAGGTAAATTTCAGAAAAATGTTTATCAAATCACCAAAAATCATTTTAATTCGTTTATTAATCTTAAAAGCATTATTTAAAAATCTATGATGTTACAGGTCCCTTGCGAGCTTTCTTCCTAGCCTCTGGAATGGAAATCCAAGAAGAAGTTAGGCCGAAGATTTTAGAGACTAATTGATCAGGATTACAAGTAATATTTCAAAAGCAGAAATCATTCCTGTGCAGCCAAATAACCCAAATACATGCATCAACTAAAATATCCCACTCCCGACGTCTCTCTCTAATAATCTCCAAGTCTCTAAGGTCACCCCATAACTCTAAAACCTGATTCGGATGCCTCTGAAGCCCAAATCCTAACAGCAGAAATTCCCAAACCCTTCTACTATTAGCGCACTCAAGAAAAAGATGGTTCACCATATCTATCGCAACGTTACAGCGAGGCCGTAACTCTCTGCGTCTTAAACCTATGCTTAGAAATCTTTCTACAGTGCATAGTTGCATAAACATCTCTATGCAGCTTTTCAAATGAGAATTGTTCTTTATAATCATTTTCTAATTGATATAGGTAAAATGCTTCATATGATCTCAACATGGATCCCAAAGCCACCAGGGGTAATAGGGTAATTTTACAGGAAGAACATGCCTACCAGAAGAATATAGGCTATCTCCTGACCCATTAACCCAACCAAAAGTACAATTAGGGATTTCTTACTGCCCAAGAAGAAAGAGATTCTCAGCTAATTACAGCTGTCAGTCAAATTCACCCAAATCAGGGATTGATTGTGATGCGGTTTATTTCTGGAAGACGTGTGGATGCACCAGGTGTGAGTTCGGACTCGATTTGTATTGAAGGAGAATGCTGCTCGTCTGCCGACCTTCGGTTGACCTCCTGGAACCTACGATGAGCTCGGAATGATGTTGAAGTCTGGGCTCGAATCAGAGGGGTCGGATCCGAGGTCTTGTGTACCTGCAGACGGTCCTAAAACACCGGGGTTTATCCCGGTGGCGGACCCTCCAACAATCTAGTCAGTCTCTGTGAGAGAGTAGCAATAACTAGGTATATTTAAGTGGCAAAAGATTGATTACCTCAAAAGGTGGGTGTGGGTCTAGTATTTATAGAGAACTCCAACCGGGTTTGGTTCCGCTTGGGGGTCGGGTCTGGATCCGAAAGCCCATGGGCCTGACGTGGCAGAAGGCCCAGGGGGTTTAGGGCGGACGTGGCAATACCAGGAGTGGTATAGGGCTGAGGTGGCAAACCCTGGGCGGTATTTGGAGCTGACATGGCTGATCGTGGGTCTCCTGTGCTTCTGGGAGAATCGGAGGGCCTAGGCTGTGCCAGGTCATCCTCATGCTTCGCCAGAAAGGGGGGGACGGCCCGTAGGACTGTCACGGGTCGGAGGCCGAGGACCACTGAGGCTCGTCGGATACGAGGAGGCCAGCACTGTGGGGGTGAACGTGAGGTTCGGCGCCGACCCTTCAGTGGTTCGAAGCCGAACCAGATTGCTATTTTTACCATTTTTTTGAGTGAGAGTTGTATTGGGCCCTGGTTGGGCCTCCAAGCCATTTTTACCCTACCACAGATTGCTAATTCTATCTTTTTACCACAGTAACTCCAACCAAATCTGTGAAAGATCTTTTTCGTATATTTTCCATAACTAATTTCTAACCTATAAATATCCTCCACCTCCATCGATCATCGGTAGTCAATATTTTTCTCCACTAAAAAACTCTAATCATTAATCTGGTGGCTAACTTAAGAATAACTTACAGTGAAACATTTTGTGCAGATTCCCAGGTGTTTCCAGCTCGCTGCTTTCTCCCTCAATGAAAAAACTCATATTTGATTTCTCCAATGCCAAAATTAGCAGCAGCACTAATACTTCGTTCGGTCAAAGGTGTTATCTTCAATTATTCTTTCAATTCTCTTCTGAAATTAGGTTTTCTTTTTCTTTTTTTTATAACGTGTGTATTGATTTTTTTTTCTTTCCAAATTACGTTTGAGCTGTGTCATGCGTGATTCTTGCAAGTGACTGAAAATGAGGATACCGTAAACTGCATTACGTTTCGTTCTTGTAAGTGGTTGACTAGAGCATCCACAGTCGCGGTTTGCTAAACAATGGGTGAATGCATATTATAGATATAGTAAAGTGAGTTTGCTGCAGTCATAAATCGCTACAGTACAGCACCAAATTTAAAATTAAAAAAAAAATTTAAAAAAAATCAGACGGATCTCTGAGATCCGTCCCACTATTTTAAAATAATTTTTTCAAATTTTTTACTAATTAAAACGATTTTTTTATTTGAAAAAAATAAATAAAAATTATTGGGTCCCCCTTCACTGGACGGATCTTGAACATCCGTCCAAGGGGTGGGATATTTGTTCGGGTATTTTTAATTCGAAATAAATTTGATTTCGGACAGCGACGGACTTTGAAGATCAGTCTCATAAATAAAATATTATCTTTTCTAAAGGGACTGTGAAGTTCCGGCTGAGAATTAAAAAAAGATTTTTTTTAGTGGGATAATATGTATTTTTCTTATATCCACTCTCATATATAGCTATCTACTGTTGTGAAATCGTCAAAATATACATAAATAGCAAACGACTGCGGCATTTCGTTTGCTATAAAATGCATATTTTAGATAAATAACAACCGACTGTGGATGCTCTTAATGAGGATATCAATGATTATATCCGCTTGTAATTTCCTTGATAATTGAAGGTTGTGTTGTTGTGAGGCTTGTCTTGTTGTGAGGTTGTGTTGGAGTAAGTTACAAAGTATTTTGGATGGCAAGTGGTTCGAGCTGTATGTGAGTGTGCCGCTAGAAGTTTCAAAAAGTGTTTTCATTGCAAAATCAGATAATTTATTTAGTCAAAACTTGTCTAAAAAATTAAATGGTAAAATATAAACACCATTGAGCAAAATTGTGTGGGGGCACTTCATGCAGGAATACACATCGATCATCTATATAATAAAACACAAAGAAAAGTATCAAGTGACTCTCCTTCAATCTCCTAAAAATCAAAGGCCCAGATCTAATCTTATCTATATAATAAAACACAAAGAAAAGTATCAAGTGACTCTCCTTCAATCTCCTAAAAATCAAAGGCCCAGATCTAATCTTATAATACATATTTTTCCTCCCAAAAATTTTCCTCAAAAACTCAAATTCAAATTCTCACCCAAAACAACTCTTATATTTATTTAATTTTTTTTCTCTCTCTCTCCCCCTCTCTTCTATTCAAAAAATTAAGAAAATAAAATTTTAAATTTTTTTTTAAAAATTAATAATTTAAAAAAAAATTAAAACTAAAAAAATAAAAATTTAAAAATTTTAAAAATAATTCAAAAAAATAATATAATATATTTTTGCTCTGTGTTTGCTACTTCAATTAATTTGCTGGAGCTTCAAAACTATTTTATATGATCAGATAAGGCGCACCGTTCTGAAGACGTGCCGTAGGCACGTGTTAACGGGCAAACCTAGTACATTCATACATCACGATCTCTAATCTCATGTTCAAATTTACAAGTCAGACTTCAACCCTCTTCTCCTTCGATCTTATCTAAAACTGATGATAGCGTACAACAAGACTAACATGTAAACTCTCTCATCATAAATGAGATACATAGGATAGGATACCCAAAATCTACAAGCATCGTGTCCCATTAATGTCAACAGTCACTTATGCTCTGAATCGCACCCATTATCTTCCCCAGTCCCATCTACAGACAACACATACCCTTTTTCGAATAATGAAAATAAACAAGACCTTTTGATAGAAAGTGTATCCAACTCCAACCTGGTGTCGTGACAATTCCCAACTCCCTCATCCTCGCTCTGCTCTCGTTGTATGTAGCCACCTTATGCCCACATGCATGCCCACCATCTCGTAAACCCCACAAAACACGATGTAGCAATATACCCCAAATGCTACCCATTTGCATATCTTCAATCAGTCTTCTTTATGCTTCTTGAATTTGCCCCCCTCGGCCTAGAAGATCCACCATGCAAGCG
The DNA here is from genome assembly GCA_017893485.1 of Hemerocallis citrina. Classification (NCBI taxonomy): domain Eukaryota; kingdom Viridiplantae; phylum Streptophyta; class Magnoliopsida; order Asparagales; family Asphodelaceae; genus Hemerocallis; species Hemerocallis citrina. Next base: position 234,902,597 of record CM030366.1, read on the forward strand.
TGGTGCTCGATCCCAGGTTTTTAATCCATGCGCTTGGATCAACGATTCAAAAGTTTTTTAGCCTATAAACTGGCTGGAAACTGCATATTGCGCGCTTTCCATACATTCCACAAGCCTTGCATACCTACTGCGAGCTGGACAAGAAGAGTAGACACAGGTAGCAGAGGGTATACCATCCCAAAGTGCATGCTGCAAGCTTTCAGGTAAGGAGGCAGAGCACCGGGAAAGAGAACTGGATTTGAGAACAGAAACAATGTTCCAAGCTGCTACTGTAAGAGCACAGCAAACATTTTCCAGGTGCAAAGCCTCACCCAAGGAGAGACCAGATGATCTCTGATGGTGAACAATACCAAATTGCAGGCAAACTCAGCTCCAAAATTGTTCCATAAAAAATTAGTAAAAGAAAAATCACTGAATGAGACCAAAATACAGTATGTCTATTTACAGAGAAGAAGATTACTGAAACTACAACAATCACAATCAAAATACTCAACATAGCAATTACCAAAATTTAATCAAAATAGCAATTAACACTGCGTCAACAGCCAAAAATACAGAAAAGATAATAAACATTACCGCAGACATGCAGACATCCATCGATATGAACTTATAAACCCAACAATCAGCAAACCAGTAATCAAGCCCTGTAAAGAAACAAATTTCTCTATAAAACTATGAAGGAAAACAGATCGATAAAACATTGAAGGAAAACGGAATAATAAAATTTTGCAGGAAAACAGAACATCATCCAAACGCGCGCTGCAGGTAGAACAAACCATTGTGAAAACCATGAAACAGGCAAACGGTAGGAAATATACTAATTCCATTTATTTACATATACTAAAATGCAAACCATACAATACTTCCACAGGCAGAGTAGAAAATATTACCAGACGGTAGCAACCAATGTTTCATAGACTCCAAACACATTAACATACCAAAGTAAAAAAACAATAGTGATAATCTCCATAAAACTAATGAAGTTCAGGAGCAAACACAAACTAAAAGACACTCGGGACACAAACGTTGACAGAGAAGCATGATCTCAGATATCACCACCACGGAGACGGAGCACAAGGTGAAGAGTTGACTCCTTTTGAATGTTGTAATCAGCAAGGGTCCTTCCATCCTCAAGTTGCTTCCCTGCAAAGATGAGCCTCTGCTGGTCAGGAGGAATCCCTTCCTTGTCCTGGATCTTCGCCTTCACGTTATCAATAGTGTCAGAGCTCTCCACCTCCAAGGTGATGGTCTTCCCTGTCAAAGTTTTGACGAAAATTTGCATCCCTCCCCTCAGACGAAGCACAAGGTGAAGGGTCGACTCCTTCTGGATGTTGTAATCTGCCAAAGTGCGACCATCCTCCAACTGTTTCCCGGCAAAGATGAGCCTCTGCTGGTCTGGAGGGATACCCTCCTTATCCTGAATCTTTGCCTTCACATTGTCGATAGTGTCGGAGCTCTCCACCTCAAGGGTGATAGTCTTACCAGTGAGGGTCTTCACAAAAATCTGCATCCCTCCCCTCAGGCGGAGCACAAGATGAAGGGTTGACTCCTTTTGGATATTGTAATCAGCCAAAGTGCGGCCGTCCTCCAACTGCTTACCAGCAAAAATAAGCCTCTGCTGGTCAGGAGGGATACCCTCCTTATCCTGAATCTTCGCCTTCACATTGTCAATCGTGTCAGAGCTCTCCACCTCGAGGGTGATGGTCTTGCCAGTGAGGGTCTTGACAAAAATTTGCATCCCACCCCTAAGACGCAGAACCAAGTGCAGGGTTGACTCCTTCTGGATGTTGTAGTCTGCAAGGGTCCTTCCATCCTCGAGCTGCTTGCCAGCAAAGATAAGCCTCTGCTGGTCAGGAGGGATACCTTCCTTGTCCTGGATCTTAGCCTTCACGTTATCAATTGTATCTGAGCTTTCAACCTCCAAAGTAATGGTCTTGCCAGTGAGGGTCTTGACGAAGATTTGCATCCCACCCCTGAGACGGAGGACAAGGTGGAGAGTGGACTCTTTCTGGATGTTGTAGTCAGCAAGAGTGCGGCCGTCCTCGAGCTGCTTGCCAGCAAAGATCAGCCTCTGCTGGTCAGGAGGGATCCCTTCCTTATCCTGAATCTTGGCCTTAACATTGTCAATAGTGTCAGATGACTCCACCTCGAGGGTGATGGTCTTGCCGGTGAGGGTCTTCACGAAGATCTGCATCTGCAGTACAAGAAAACAAAATTACAGGTTGGTTAAACTATATTGAATAAAATGAAGAGATGTACTAATGTTCAGAATAGAAGGATCATTCAAATAGTTAACGATAGTTTAATAAACATATAAAAGGTCACCGCTACTTAAGACAAAGCAAGGACATAAGAAAAATGGGGATTGTTCCAACTTTATCCACGAACATGCTTGGGCTATGTTCCAATGCCAGGATTGCCCTAAACACCTTTCAAATATCGTGTCATATTCCATAAAACTTAGTGAACAAAAGGACTACGACATCAAATGAGATAGTTTGATGTACTACTGCATAGAAAACATCAAAGAAGATAAATATTTATAACACTAAACCCAGTACTTTGTTGACAAGATGTGATTCTTAGTCCCTTAATTCATCAGTAAATAGAATCTTCAGATTATGCAAAATAGAAACTATATGCATTAACATTCATCAACTGTCTCTGTTTTTTATAATTTTGTTCTTATATGTGATGTCAAACGAATCAGAACCAACAACTACCGCTAATAAGCAACAACCAGAGACATGGGACATCGGATATTATAATACTAGATTTGCCCGTGGACACGTGCCTACGGCACGTCTTCGGAGTGATACAGCATATGAAAGTCTTGTAAACAGTAAAACAACAATTATGTAGCTCAAGTTTGAATAGTAAAACAATAATTAGTTGTAAATAAAAGTTAATGTTTCCATTAGTATATATTGAAAAATAATTATAAATGGGAGTGTAAAATTCAACTTCGTAGAACTGTGGGTGTGAAAAATGGTGAAATAATTAGATGAGATATTTGCTATTTTAAATGTAGCATGAGCAATAAAAAAATGCATAAAAAATCTGAAAATTTGAAAATATAAATTTCTGAGTAAATAGAGAGAGTGATTGTTTTGGAATTTGAATTTGAGTTTTGGGGGGGAACTTTTGAACGGAAAAATATGTTTTATGGGGTTAGATCTGGACCATTGATTTCAACCATGTTGAATGAGAGTCAATTGATAGCTTTCTTTCTTTGTGTTTTATTATATAGATAAAGAAAATCGGATTTGTGCAACCCAATTAGCTTCGCTACGGCCTCACTCAGTTCTACATCTTTCCTACAATTTCCCTGTCAAAGTTCATCAGAGAAGAACGAGTATCCACCAACCTCTATCATCCCCATAAGCTATTCCCTCCACCCACATCAAGATTAGGGTTTAATTAGCACAAACAGATGGGTCAACAAACTAAACTTATTAAACCTATCCATTACCTAATAGTCTGGACAAAAACTAACAACCCATTATATTAATCTATCAAACGTGTGTAAGGAAAAAAAACTTATTTTATACCTAAAACAGATAATATTGTAAATATCCAAAATTGACAACAAAAAAACTAGAAAAAATCCGATCTTGAACAAGAAACAGAAAGACCGCTCAATTTTATGATCAATGACAATATACAGATGATACGGCACAAGATTCTCTCGAATATTATAACCCTAGATCCCTAAAATAACGCACGTGAGGGAGAATCGGGATCTAGATAAAGAAAAGCGAGATCCGTCCAATTAACGATTCATAACTAGGGTGAGAATGTTACCGATCGAGATCTGAAACCCTAAATCGATCAATTTTATTAATATAAATTAGAAAGGGGAAAAGAGACGTACCTTGAAGAGAGAGAAACTGTCGAATCGATAAGAGAGAAAAAAATGAATGGAAATGAAGGAGAGGAAAGGGGGCTCTTTATAGTTGCGGAGTCGGGTTAGAATGACAGCTGGTGAGGTTACCGCCTCCTAAAGAGGTCCAGCGAATATTTGCCACGTGGAGTTGTTGAGACCTGTACGCAACTGCCGTCTAATTAATTTTTTTTTAAATTACAAAATAGAAAATTGGCCTTTCTATTTTGGAGTGCTAACTTTCTTTAAAAAATTCAACCACATATTGAAAAACACGATGTTATGTTGAGTGTTAGGTTTACATTTCCAAGCAAATATCAATGTTGTTGGGAAATTTAGAATTGTTGTAACTAGACGAGTTATGAAGTGCTAGGCCATTTAGTCCAGCAGTCTTGTTAGATTCGAAATTGATATTTTATATGCATACCTGTGACCAGGGCCGGTCCCCATTTTGAGGCGGCTTCCTTGAGTCCCCAAATTTTTCAGGATTTTAGGAGTCCTTCAATTTATATTTTTCGCGTAAATATAGGCACGTATTTTGTGAGTAAAAAAATATTGTTATTAGGAGCTTCTAAAAATAATTATTTGGGCATTTCACCACGGGCCACCGGGAAATCCCTGCCTGTGACATAGAATGAATAGTTATTCTATCTCACATGGATTGAAAGGCACAGAAAAACTTCTTAAAGGGTTCGAGCATAATACAAAATGGCTTATGAAGAATTGTGAGATCAAGCGATTTTTTTTCGTTCGACTATTCAGACAAGAAATTAACATGGTGCAGAAATATATAGTTGCAATGTTTGTTTACTGTGGGATAATAACATTCTCAAGACCAGCTTCATTTTGCGACAACATCCCAGAATCTACCAACAATCATTTACAAACACAATAGATTGTTATCAATTACCAACCACAATAACATCGTGAATGAGTAATAGCAATCTTGAGTTCCTGCAACAATAGAATTCACCAAGTTTAAATTCTCTCACTGTTAAAAAATGTCGAAATCGTCTGGAAGTCTGAATGTCTCTGCGGCCCCAAACTTCCTTCTCTCCTCGGACTCTGCATCTGAGTCCTCAACCCCACTGTCATGTTCGTTGTCATGACGATGGCAGCTTGCCGATGCTGGCATAGAGGGGTCGTACACACTTTTCGAGATGCAGTCCTGTGAGGCTAGCATGTTGACTTGGCCAAGGAGAGAAGTTTCCACCATGACTGTGTTTCTCAGGTAGCAGGTGCTTCCGTGGCTCTCCATCGATTCTCATGTACGTGTGTCCTGCTGCACCCTAGTGGAACTCAAACCGGATTCGGTGGGCCTGCCAAAAACAACATAAGCAAGAAATATGTACAAATAAGAATTGAAGTTCTTCGTGAGGTCAGGATTTTGACCAAAATTTATAGTACATCTGCTAAAAAGCCATCATATGGATACATTCTTTCTGGAGTTGTTTGTAGTAAATATGTTATGTGAACATGCTTACCTGCGCTGCGCAAGGCGAGTGCCATGCGCTTTGGAAGAAAGCAAAACGAGTCCATGCCAGGCATCTCTGAACCCCACAACCGCGATGAGGCCATCATATACATATGGTGAAGTCTCTGCAGAACCATTACAATCCAGAGTTTTCAAATGAGAAATACATATTTTATTTACATTCAAGTCTACAAATTTTTTACTCCAAAAAGATAGTTATATTTTCTACATTTGGTCAGTTGTGAACTCACATCTCGCTCTTTCTCTGGATTTGGAGTTGTTCCCCATGGGTTTAGTACTCTGGAAAAGCTTGGCAGGTTGAGGCATATAATTGATCTTATGTTGTAATGAGGAGAATAAAGAAAAGAGAGGAGTTTATAATCTGTTGAATAGAAAAATTAAATTAACTGTAATTTTCAATCACTCATGTCTAATTGTTCACTTTTTATTTAGGAAGGACTACCAATAATTGTCCAACCAAGGGAATTTGTTCTAGAGCCACTTAAACATTCTTTTTATAGCATCTCAGGGCTACTAATTGTAACAGTAAAATATAATTGTTTATTACTGATAGAAACAACTTGAAGCCCATGTTCACTTTATCAAATTAGGAATAAAAACAAGCGCAGCTACAGTCATATACTTGCTAAATTGAAGGAAAGAAAGACTAAGATAAAACTATGAAATAGATAAGCACCAGATACGTACATATGATCTATCGACATAAGTATGCACAGCAAGATCACAGAAATCTTGCTGATCCTTTAAGAACAATTTTATGAAATCTTGCATTATTCACAGAAATCTTGCTGATCTTGCTGATCACAGATATCTTGCATTATTCTTCACCGTGACTCTCCTCTTTCTCTTCATGCTTTCTCTGATGCGGACTTGGCTGGCAATAAGGATGATTTCACTTCCACTAGTGCATACATTGTCTATCTTGGTCGAAATCATGTTTCTTGGCAATCAAAGAAACAACACACCGTTGCACGGTCCTCTACTGAGGCGGAATTTCGATCGGTGGCTGCTGCAGCTGAACTAACTTGTGTCTGCAATCTGCTCACTCACTGAACTTGGTCTTACTTTGTCTTAATCCCCTATTATATATTGTGATAATGTTGGTGCTACTCAATTGTGCTCAAATCCAGTCTTTCACTCTTGGATGAAACATATCGCCATAGATTATCACTTCATTCGAGAACATGTTCAGTCTGGTGCTCTTCGTGTTTCTCATGTGTCCTCTGCCGATCAACTTGCTGATGCACTGACCAAGTCGTTACCTCGGTCATCTTTTCAGTCTTTGAAGGTAAAGATTGGCCTATGTAACCGTGGCCTATATTGGGGGGATATATCACTTGACTAAGTCCTTAGTTTACTATTATAGCTAACTTTGTCCTAACTTTGTCCTAACTTTGTCCTAGTTTATAGAAATTAGTTGCTGCAGTTCCACATTTCATGTAAAATAGTTTAGTTATTAATAACTTTGTCCTAGTTTATAGGAATTGGTTTGCAGGTAGCTCTAAAGTTGTTCAAACTATGTACTATATGTTCTCAAGTGATTTCAATGAATAGATCAGAATATAGTTCTTCAAATTATCCAAAATGGTTTTCATTTTTGGCACACAAAGGACATCATTTAAGTAAGGAAGTAGAGGGGGTAGAGAGAGAAGTGGAACCGGTGTAGGTGATGGAAAAACTTGTTTCATCGTCAATCATAACATCCTCGGATCCCATGTGAGGTGCTTGAAGAGACAGGTTGTTCAAGTTTGCCGTGACATGATGGGAAGCTCCACTATCAAGTAGCCATGCTGGATTGTTGGATGAAACATTAGCAGCAAAGTGAGTTCGAGGCTGCCAAGGCATTGTTGAGATACTGGATGGTGTGGCAGATCCGGAGTCGTAAGCTTGTTGGGCACCAATTGGAATGAAGTACATCTCTTGGTTGTGTGTCCTTGAATTCCACAAATCTGGCAGAAACCCAAATAAGAACGTGGTGGTGGACGATTGCCTCTAGGTGATGCACCAGATTTGGTAGCCATTGGAGGAAGGGAAAAAAATTAACAGAAAGGAAGAAAATGTTGTTCTGATACCACGATATTGGATAATTAAAAGAAAGATATTCTAATCTATTCATTGAAATCACTTGAGAATATATAGTACATAGTTTGAACAAGTTTAGAGCTACCTGCAAACTAATTCATATAAACTTGGACAAAGTTATTAACAACTAAACTATTTTACATGAAATGTGGAACTGTAGCAACTAATTCCTATAAACTAGGACAAAGTTAGCTGTAATAAAACTAAGGACTTAGTCATCTAATATCATATTCACTCCTTTCACCACTCCCGCGTCGCTACCTCTTTTAACCATTTATGTCAACCCATCCGCCACCAATGTGAAAAGCAATGGAGAAAGATAATCACCTTGTCTAAGTCCCCTCCAACAATATTTGTATTCGCCATTCCATTGTATGAATGACTTACCTCCTCTAACACACCTCTTCATCCAACCTCTCCATTTAGGTCCAAAACATTTCAATTGTAGCGCCTCATCCACATACTCTCATTCAACCGTGTCGTAAGCCTTCTCAAAGCCTAGTTTCAGCAAAAAATCCATCTACATTGTCTTTTTAACCTCTAAAGACAATCTCATGTGCTGACGCAATACTGTCCATATGTCTCTCTCTTTTATAAATCCGCTTTGGGAATTTCCTACCACGTCCTGAAGAAGTGGGGCCAGCCTATTTTCCAGCACCTTCGTGATAATCTTAAATGAGCCATTGAGCAAGCTAATAGGTCGTAGATCCCCTACCCTCAACACCTCTTTTTTTTGGATGAGGATAATGTTCACATAATTTAATCTTTCCACCTTCGCTATTCCTAAGAAGAGATCTTGGAAGATAAGCATTAAATCTGTCTTGATGATTAGTATAGAGTATAGAAGAAAATAGGGAAGTCGTCAGGTCCTGGCTCTTCATCCTATCCCAGATTCTTAACTGCTCTAAGCACCTCTTCTTCTGAAAACATTTCCTCCATCCCCTCAGTCCCTTCGATCCTCGATTGAAGCCACATGTCATCAGTCAATTGACATCTATTTTCTCTCCTATTTCCCAGTAACTGTCTAAACTTTTCATCAATCTACATCCTAATCTGTGATTCCTCCTTTACCCAATTATCTCCTATGAATAACCCTACAATGTGATTATGTCTTCTTCTACTGCTGGCAGTCTTATGAAACAAAGCTGTGTTGGCATCCCCTTCTTTTAACCATTGGATCCTGGATCTCTGTTTCCAATAATATTCTTCCATTTCTACAATTCGAGATAATTCTCCTCTATTGTTCCTCAATTCTCCAAATTTCGTGCTATTTAGATCCCTCCCCTCCTCTAGAACTTCTAAATCATGTACCCTTCTTCCTAGGGATTCTTTCTTCCCTTTCAGATTGCCGAATTTCTGCTTCGCCCTTTTTTTTAATCTTGTACGCAATCTTCTCATCTTCAAGTTCCATCTAGCCACCGCATCATTGTACTCACTGGTTCGTTCCACGAATCTTCGATAATCATCCCAAGACTCTCAATCAGAATCCAAGCCATTTCAAATTTAAACAGACACTTTGGGATCTTCTTTCTCTCTGTGCATTCTAGTACTAAAGGAATATGATCAGAGGTATAACCATCAAAGCCACCCAAGGCCGGCCCTTTGTTCCTAACCATCAAAGACACTCAGTGCCGGCCCTTTGTTCCCGGGGGCCTGAGGCAAAATGCCCAAATAATTATTTTTGGGGCCCCCTAATTACAATATGTTTTTTTACATGCAAAATACGTGTATATATTTACAAGGAGAATACAAATTTGGGAGGCCCAAAAATTGTAAAAAATTCGGGGGCCTAAGGCGGCCGCCTCACCTGCCTCAAGGTAGGGGTCGTCCCTGAAGACACTGATGCCAATGGAAAATGATTTTCCCATTCCACCGACACCAAAATCCTATCAAGTCTAGCAAGGGTCGGCTTAGCTTGCATTTTAGACCAGGAAAACCTTCTTCCCAATGTTTGGAGTTCTATGAGCTCCGGATCATTAATCGTATTGTTAGACTTTGTTCTGTCTGCAGTGCTAGCTTCCGTACCCCTATGTTCAAACTGAAATCTGGTGATATTAAAATCTCCGCCCACCACCCACGCACCCTCCCATCTATTCTAAATCGCTGTTAACTCCGCCCCGAACTCCGCTCTATTAAAATCTCCGCCCACTTATTTAAGCATTGAGGGAATAAATGAGGTATTTCATGGCTAGCATTACAAAGAAGACGACAAATGCATCACATCGTAGTACTATCACTAAATTGAGGCTTTTCTAACCTCATTATCTTACTCTATCACTAAAACCAAGCTCAAAATTGCTCTAATCCTCCGATCTTCGCAGATCAACCAAAACCACCGCGATCTAACACAACAGTAACAATCAATTCAGTCAAAAACTCATGAACACATGCACTGCACGTGCCAAACCCTAGCTCGACTCGATCAAATCCTCCGATCTTCTTCGCAGATCAACCAAAAACTCAAACTCAAACTCAGTCCACAAGATCTAACACAACAACAACAATTAATCAATCGGAACCAAAATTAACGCACACGCGCACTGCACGTGCTCTTACAAAAACTCAAACTCACAGCTACCAATCAGATCCAAAACTACCGAACACGCGCATTGCACGTGCCAAAACCTAGCTCGAAGTTTCGATCAAGATCACCCGATCTTCGCAGATCAACGAAAAGCGCAACTCCGACTCACGGTTTGTAATATCTAGAAGAAGGAAGACGATGAAGAATCTCAGCATAGAAGCGATCCGAGCAGCCGAGATTCGAGATTCTAAAAGATGAGAGAGAGAGAGAACTCTTACCGAGGAAGAGAATGCTGGATTTGAAGCAATCGCGTCGGCGACTCGGAGTTGAATTCGAAAAGGAGGGAAATAAGTGGGGGAGCATATGGACCCTTTCTGGGTATTTATAGGAGGGACTGCTGGTGGTAAATTGGGAATTTTTTAAGGAAGGAATATAATATTATCTGTACAAAATGACTAACCCGTCTGGATTCTTAGGAATGTGAGGGCGAAAATGAAGATTTTCAGAAATATTGCAATATTTACATGTCCGGAATACTTTATTATTGAATTTGGTATAAAATAATTTATTCACATCAATCCATCTCTATAGTAGAGATTACCGAAAATATCATTTTGACTTTATTTAAGAATCCTTCCAAAACTCGATCTATGTCTACCAAACCAGATAACCAAGAGGGTAATCCTAGATTCTCTTATACATTATCGCGTACCAAAAGCCCACTAAGTAATCTTAGTCTCATAAAATATAAGAGCATCTGTAGTCGTGGGCTAAAAACCCAAAATTTGGAAAAAATTTTAAAAAACGAGCTGTAGTCGTCGGCTAAATACCCAAATTTTGGGTGTACGAGGAACAGTGCGTGGCTAAATATAGCAGACGATCTAAGAATAACCAAAATATAGCTAACGATGGATTATACTTCGTCTGTTAAAAATGACGAAGGATTAAACTTCGTCTCGTAGGTTTGACGTACGAATAGTAAGCCAGACGAAGGATTATACTGCGTTGGTTCTTTAAAAAAAAAAAAATTTGGGACGGACCATAATTACCCGTGCGTAAAGATTAACGGTGTATATTCTCCTGTGCGATGAAATTTAAAAAAAAAAAAAAATCAACGGACGGGTAGTTATCTACCGTCCGATCGAATTAACGGTGTATATTCTCCCGTCCGTGAGTTTTTTCCATTTTTTTCTTTTTGTCTTTTAGCGCTTAAAAAAAATTAAAATTAAAAAAAAACAAAGGGACGGTTCATTATACACTGTCAATGTTAATGTACGGGGCATTATATCCCGTCCGTTTACTGTTCTTTTTTTTTTTTTTTTTTTTGTCTTTTAGTGTAAAAAAAAAAAATTTTAAAAAAACTTAGGGACGGACGATTATACTTCGTCAATCTAAATGGACGAGTAATAATCACTCGTTCGGCTATTTTTTAGCTTACAACGACTGCAGCAACATTTTCTTTTTCCTATTTGCTATTTGTTATTTACCCAAAATTTGACATGAACGACTACAGATGCTCTAATGCACCCAAAATCAAGTCAAATATAAATCCAGACCATGGTTTACAACCAACTACAGTTTGAGCTCTATCACAATCTAGTTTAAATGTCCCTTTCATAAACAAAGAATACAGTTATTAGTTAGATAAGAATAGCGGAAATCAAATGTATTGAAACAAATTCTTACTTTTTACAATAATTTACAGAAATGTAATAATATATGTATCTTACATTTTATCACTCAATCTCTTTTCTATGAAAACTTCGTGTTTTACGCAAAATAACTCGACCCTCTGCATCTTGTTGAAGAAACCTCAATACCTCATTCGGAGGCACATTGCGCCAAATTTTAGGCTTATTCTTTTTGTATCCGTATCCCATGTTAGCCAATCTATGTGCAACTTTGTTACCTTCTCGGTAGATATGAGACGCACTAAAAACATTGAGTTGAGGAATCAACAACCCTATTTCTTCGGCATGTAGGATATCCTCCTCCGACTTCACCCTCGATCTTTTCATCGTAAAATCCACCACCGATTTTGCGTCTCCCTCAATCCAAATGTTCATCCAACCATTCTCCAATGCCAGCTCAAGCCCACGCTTGGCCGCAACCAATTCAGCGACCGAGCTTGTAGCCTTTCCAATGCTTTCAGCATATCCAAGCAAGAAGACTCCTTCGTGGTTCCTGTACACCCCTCCGATGCTTGCTTTGTTACCGTTTATATTCGAGGCTCCATCAAAGTTCAACTTGATGCACCCAGCTTCTGGCTTCTCCCCCGAAAAAGGAATGCCATTGTTGCTGTTGTGCAAGTTTCTCGCAAACAATCTCAGTTGGTTCACCCCCAAGCATTTTGAAATCACAGAAAGGTTCCGAATCATTTCGAGGAAATGTGCAAAATCATAGTATAAATGTTTATTAAATTCTACCCCAAATCATAGGTGTTTGATACAAAGTGTTATATATAACATTGAAAGGGAGAAGACTTGCCTTGTTCACCAACGAAAAGAGTATAAAGAGATACTCAGCCTCACATTCTAAGGAAAGCATATATGTTGATTACTTGCCATTGTTTAAAGGGAAACCGTTGTCGAAATGCCTGAAATTAACTAACTGGATAATAGGTTCCTAAAAAAAGCTATTGACAAACGATCGCTGGTCACTGCCTAATAACTTGCAATATAAACTAAAGTACATAGGCTTCAGCAACAGGTACCAACATCACCTATGCAAACTTGCAGTTGGAATATCATGATTCCAGTAAAATATTTCAGAGCCTCTACGAATAAAACTTGTCTAGATTAAGACCAAGTTACCAGCAGATGTGACGGACAAAGATGATTACGATATTTAAGAACTCATATACCAGCAGTACAAATTGACACATGATAATCTGTGCATACTATATGAAATCAACAGATCATATTCGGCAACGGGTAGATGGCATTATATGACGCACATATACCAATAAAAAGATGAACAGTGAGGAGAAAATGAATGCAGCATAATTCATATTCTACACTAGGTAGAAGATTTTGCACAAGGAAGCACCAAAGAGGCCCCGAACAGAAATCATTAAAATTATTAAATAATATTAAGTACGATAAACCTGACACGTTAACGACAGTATGAGAATCCTGCGTTTCTTTCACTGAAGAAGTATAACTAGTCATTATCACTATTAGCAACAAATTTCCCACTTCAAGACCTTTTCAACTTCCACTGCAATAATTCACCAGAATCACCACTATGAATATCATATCGGATCAATCAGGCTAGCATTGCGATATTTTCATTCAATTTCACTATCATTGATGGTAGGGGGAGAAATGAAAAAGAAAAGGAAAAGTCAAGCGCTGATTTGAAACAGTACAGTTGAGTTGATTTGAAACAGTACAATTGCTTGATCGCTCGAAAGAAGTATAGGGAACAAACAGAGTAAGAATATCAAGAATCAGCTGGGAATCCTCTCAAAGAAGTACAGGTAGCCCATGTCCCTTGGAGGGTCAATGGAGGCGCCAACCTTGCTGTCGTTGAAAATCACCCATCGCTCGTTTTTCCTAATGTGGGCCACGTAGTGTCCGCAGTGAGTCGAGGTGCCCATGTGACTGACAAATGCCATCAGCCTGTATTCTGTAAGCATAAAAAAAGGTTTCAAAGATTAGATCAGACATAACTCCAAACATAAAATGTGGTTGAACAAAAGCGTATAATGTCTACTATAAAGGTCCATTTTTATGGTCCTACAATGAACAAGTAACTCTTCGTAGATGTCTGCAGTTTTGCTTAGAGCAAGTTCTCAACTAAATCTTAATCTACATGCACACACTAGACTAAAATCTATTGAGAATGATCAGGTGATATTATCTGCTTGCTTGTGCATTATGGGGCAGAAATTTTACGACTATTAATAAACATGTTATATGTATCTATCCCATCAAGCCTAATCCACATCTTGCCTCTCTTAAAATCGGTTGTTGGAATTAATCGGTTTAGGAGCCATTAGTGATTAATCATTTAATCGGAAAATAATTGGGTATGAAATCGGAATTTGTGTGTGTACACATATATAGCAATGCTCCATTGCAAATGCAAATGTTGTGAAAACGCGTGAAAACCACCTAGGCCGTTGTTCCGGCCTAGGTTATAAACATAAGCCGTTATGTTATAACCTAGGTCGGGAACAACAGCTTCAGTTATATTAAGCCTGAAGCCGTTGTTTCCAACAACGGCTTCAGTGGTTTGCAATGAAGCATTGCTCATATATATATATATATATCAAGGTTGTAAACGGCGTCAGGCGGTGGCGGTTCGGCCAAGGACCGCCTACCGCCTAGGACGCCTAGGCGGCGCCTAGGCGTTTTGTTTTTATTTTTTAAATATTCATATATTAACCTTTTAAAAGTTACATTTCTCTATTTTTGCTTGTAGTCTAAATCTTTTAAATGCATCACAATTCACAAGTGATGCTAGGCCAGAATGATTTTAGAAGTTCAACAACGATTATGGTGTAAACTTTAGATTCATAATGACATAAACAATAATCAGTCATTTAAAATTTAAAATATAACGTGAACTAGTAACACCTTAATGTAAAGATGAAGAGGCTTTTTACTGTTGAAGATGAAGATGAGTCTTTTTTCTGTTGAAGATGAAGAGACTATTTTAAGAATTTAAAAAAAAATTACAAAAAAATCTGTCAGCCGCCTGATCGATTTTGGCCGCCTAGGCGCCGCCTCGACCGCCGCCTCGGCCGCCGCCTCGGCCGCCTCGACCGCCTAGGCGCCGCCTTGTACGCCTAACTGCCATCTCAACGCCTAGAGTACCGCCTATTGCATATGCGGTTCGTTCTTCTCTTTTTGAGCGCCTAGGCGCCGCCTAGGCGTCCGAGGCGGACGCCATTTAGAACACTGATATATATATATATATATATATATATATATATATATAGAAAAATCTTCGGTTGCACACTACTTTGGTGAGCACTCACGAACTAGAGACCCCATGAAAAATCCGAACCGCTCATATTGTTCTATATACCTTAGATAGCCTAACAATAAAAAATCAAATAATTTGAAGTTCATTTGCCCATGATTTACATCATCACAAAATTGTATGGTTGAAAATTCTAACAGCATGATGGATGGGCAAATGAACTTCAAATTACTTGATTTTTTATTGTTAGGCTATCTAAGGTATATAGAACAATATGAGCGGTTCGGATTTTTCATGGGATCTCTAATTCGTGAGT
This sequence comes from Hemerocallis citrina, assembly GCA_017893485.1. Classification (NCBI taxonomy): domain Eukaryota; kingdom Viridiplantae; phylum Streptophyta; class Magnoliopsida; order Asparagales; family Asphodelaceae; genus Hemerocallis; species Hemerocallis citrina. The sequence goes on from CM030366.1 coordinate 234,917,829, forward strand.
GCTCACGGAGTGCTCACCAAAAGTGGTGTGCAACCGAAGGGGACTATGTGTGTGTGTGTGTGTGTGTGCAAATGCTCCATTGAAAACGGGTTTGTTTTCACAGGTTGGAAAACATGAATCTGAGCCATTGGATCGCTCATGATCTCGATCAGCGGCTCAGATCGCCTCCGCCCATCACTCAATATGACTTAAGTGGCAAAGGGTTATTTTAGGAATTTCGTCCCAAATAACTCTTCGCCTGATTCGTTCTGAAAAAAATAATATAACCTAGGCCGTTGTTGGGAACAACGGCCTAGGTTATAAAAAATTGAATCATAGGCCGTTGTTTGAAAAAACGGCTTTGTTCTCAATTTTTATAACCTAGGCCGTTGTTGGGCTATAAAATTTCTATAAAATTCTATAAAATTTATAGCCTAGGCTGTTGTTTCCAACAACGGCCTAGGTTATAAAAATTGAGAACAAGGCCATTGTTCCAAACAACGGCCTATGATTCAATTTTTTATAACCTAGGCCGTTGTTCCCAACAACGGCCTAGGTTATATCAATTTTTTTGAATCAGTGAGGCGAATAGTTACTTGGGACGAAATTCCCAAAATAACCCTCCGCTCATTAATTGAAACGGGTGATGGGGAGCTCGATCTGAGCCGCTGATCGCGATCATGAGCGATCCAATGGCTCAGATTCGTGTTTTCCAACCCGTGAAAACTAGACCTGTTTTCAATGGAGCATTTGCCATATATATATATATATATATATATATATATATATATATATATATATATATATATATATATATATATAATGTTATATCCTCATTATATAGCAACCCTAAACCCTAACATAAAACTATTATGAGATTATCAAATAAGAACATACAGTTATACAGAAGAAAAAAAAGAGAACACTTGGTTTGAGCTGTATTTGGATTCTGGATGTGGGTCGGGTTTGCTGGTCGGTTCCAGCAAACAAAAACAATCAAGTTGGGTTTGGGTTTGCTCGAGAAAGAGGAAGATAACCAGTTTGGGTTTGGGTTTACGCGAGGAAGAAGAGAGGCGACGGGTCAGGTTTAGATTTGTGTGGGGATTAGAAGGGGTTTGAATTTTAAATTTGGATTTGAGTTTGGACCGGAATGAGCCCAAATAATGCAAACAAGCATAAAAATTAAAGGAAGAGATTTAATCGGTTAATCGGCAACTCAAAATTGGCCGATTAAACACTAATCGGCTGGTTATACCTGATTAAATCGCTAACTATTAAAATATTGAAAATCACTAAAAAAAAATAACCGCTTAGCCTCTAATTAGCAATTAATCGGGGATTAATCACCCAATTAATCGGATTTTAAGTGCTTAGCTCTCTGCTATGTTTTGCATGACAATATCGTGTGACCATATATAGTGACTTTCGGACACCATGATAATCCAGGAAAGTAGGACAGGTTTGCATACCACAAAGGAAACATTCATTTAGGACAGGTTTCTATGCAAGTAATCCAGGAAAGTAGTGAAACCAAGTAATAAGACCATGCTTCAAAAGGTAGACCATATAAACTTACTGCCGCTTCCATCTGGTACTCCTGGATCGCCAGCTTGTACGCTACTTGACGTAGTGTCCGTATCCATCGAGCTGGAAGCATCGGGATGACTAAATATCCAGTCAGTAGCCATTTCAATATTCCCACCCTACAATATTTTGAAACCAAATACTTATGCATCATTTGATACATCAAACACAATAAATAAACATGAGAAAATGTAAGATAAGAAATTTATAACTAATTAAAAGAACAAATATTTCTATGCTAATATAATAAATGGCGCATACCGAGGCCTTCAATGCCTTCTTAGCAACCTCTTCTTCGAACCCGAATGACACTAAAGTTTCTACACATGCTTCATCAATAGGAAAAGAATCTACTGTTTGAGGCCCATCTGAAATAGGATCATTTATATCTGCAGGGAGTTCACAGAATTGACTGAGAAATTACATGATATATAACGATTAAAAAAAAACTTCATATATATATATCAAAATGAGAATAAGGGATAGGGTGTCACCCTAGCTAGCTAGGGAGACATCTCAAAATGCATATTCGATCATCCAAACAGAAATTTTAAACCATTAGATGTGATCTACATCGAAAATGCTATTTGTGTAAAAAGTTTGAAACGAATTCGACGAGTTTTAATCACTCATCATGCAATCTAAAAATAACGTAATTCTAGACCCTTATAAAACACCAATCTTTTTGTCGCATGATAATGGGTTAAATCTAATTGAAATCATTTAAAATTCTGCACACACTTACTTTTAAAGTGTAGATCACATCTAATGGTGTGGATTTTCATTTTGGTTAGTTGAGATATGAATTTTGGAATGTCTCCGTAGCTAAATTGGCTAGGGTGACACCCTAGCCCCCTTATTCTCATAAAAAAAAAATATTTTATCCACAAATACATCAATGCCCTGTCTGTAGAAATTGAACTTATATATTCATACCTGAGTCATCCATGTGTGAAAGCAACCAAGTCATTGCTTCCTCAACACCCACATTAGAGGTATTAATAGCAGCTTTCTGACAATGGAGAGGATTAAATCCCATATTTGTAAGAGTGGATACGATATCTTCATTAGCAACTATACGAGTAGATTCCAGCTTCACATCCCCAGAACCTGCCACATAAGATAAGTTATGAATTGCCATTCATAACTTAAGTAAAAGCTCCACAAATGTAATTATTGTTTACCTATTTCTGTTTCTGGCAGTAACTCTTCTCCTGACTGAATGCCTTTACTGCGCATGTGGGAGATATCAATAATATCAGGCACATCAATGTACACATCTGCAAACACATGACAGGAAACAATCATACTTTAAATCTAATAAATTCAACTTCTAAATATAATCAAAGGATCACTGAATAAATGCAATAAACACCAAAAAGAACAAGGACTATAAGAGCAATTTACCCAGTTTTTTGGGTACCCAGCCCTCTTCCAACACAAACTTCTTCATGTGCAGTACTAAGTAATCTGGGAAAGTAGTCAAACCAGCAGTTCTACAAGTAAGACCATAATCCAAAGTTTAGATTCATGTTTGGATCACTGAGAATGTTTCCTGTGTAACTGATCAGATAAAAAATGCTAATTATTTTTATCAACTTCTTATGTATAAGCACTATCTGGGAATCACAGGACACAAAGGGTGTATAAAACATAGCTTAGAACAAGGAGTATCTCATATATCATATGTTATAAATTAGGGAAAATCACCAGCATCAATAATAAATCATAACAATCTATGCACACTCACAATATGCCTTATGCTGACCTGGACTGCTGGCAAAGTTATTGCCTTCTCAAGCAAGACTAAAAGTAAAAATACGGATTATAATTTTATAAAGAAGATGGCATCTGCTACCCTGGAAATTTTGGGGTGAAGGCTTGTAGTTGTTGTGTTACATGCAGGGCCGGCCCCCACCTTGAGGCCGGTGAGGCGGCCACCTCAGGCCCCCAATTTTTTTGCACTTTTAGAGCCCCCCAAATTTGTATTCCCCTTGTAAATATAGGCACGTATTTTGAGCGTAAAAAAATATATTGTAATTAGGGGCCCCCAAAAATAATTATTTGGGCCTTTCGCCTTGGGCCCCCGGGGAACTCAGGGCCGGCCCTGATTACATGGTTATTTATTCTCCTTAGCAAATGTCTACATGCCCTGAGAGTAATTTACATGTAAAAGAAAGAAAACTATCTCTCTCTAAAGATATGAAAATATATTAAGCTAAGAACTTACACACGATAATATGGAGTATTCAGAGGAAGGACATGTATGGTTCCAGCTCCCATAAGTAAGGCTAAATGAAGCTACAGACAAGCTAGAAAGAAATACATGTCAACCAATAATTAGCTCACAATGATTGAAGATGATAAGTTCCCACATAGACTCAACTCAAGAAATTGTTCTCTCTTTTCCTTTTCTACATAATAATAATAATAATAATAATAATAATTTTTAAAAGAAGAAGAAGAAAACTATTATTCCCCCCTCCAGTCAGAAGTAACTATAAGCATTCAACCATCTTTCCAATTCCCTTTTTCTTAGGACTTATAAAAAAATTAAGCTCAAAGGTTCAGAACTAAATTATCAGAAAGCATACCAAACCAAATGAGAACTAAATCGACTAGAACTGATAAAATGAAGGTTATGGTCACAATTTTATGCACACACGCGTACTAGGTTGAAGATGGTCCATGCAAGACTTGGAACAATCTGATAAAACTTGAAGTCATTAATTCATTTTAAATGATACAGAAATGTGTTTATTGCCACTCTCTGAGCTCGAAATATTTTGTGTACGGAGGGAAGGAGGAGAAGAGAATCTGATCTCTCGGAGCAATGCCAAAAGTAATTATGAAACAACAATCTTATCTGGAATGGCTTCAGAATAGCGTGTCAATAAATTAAATGACCATTTCCTATATACCATTTTTATACGAATTGCTACAAACAGATGAGATGGATGATTGGCACAAGGCCCCTCAATGATAAAGCTAGGTTTGGGTATCTCTTATTATATCTCCTATCATTCCTACTATCCTATACTCCAAGAACAACTCCCACTCCCTTCCACAGAGATTCTGTCAAGTTTAGGTGGATCCAAGTCAGGTCCTCTGTACCCACCAGATTTTTAAGTAGTGTATGCATATGAACTACATGACATGTTAAGTTCTGCCGTTCTGGTGTGGTCCAGAATAGGGTGTTTGTTAATTACTCAATCAATCCATCAAACTTGAAGACTGACTAGAAAGCGTGCTTTCTTATCGTTTAAACACTAACATACGGTTCGCTCAGTAATTAAATAACCATGGCATTAGATCTTAAAAGTTCCCAAAAAAGAGAAGTACTTAATCAAGTGTATAAAAGTTATATATACACAACCAAAGTGTTAGTTACTTCCTCATCATCCTCTAAAAGCATAGGGTTCTCTTACTTCTATATGTCTTCAAGTTGAAATGTAACTTAAAACATTTGAAAAATCTTTCCCTTCTCTAAAATGTACTTAGGACAATTCCTAAAGGATTGCACCATAGTTGCACAAGCTTAATAATGTATGTTATACTGCCCACAAACTGGCCTTGAAGGTTATGTTATAAGCCAGTTACTTCTCACCAGGAACATGGTACCAGTACAGTAGAATCATGTCAACCGTGGATGAAACCAAACAAGGAGTAGCCTCGAGCACTTGAGCCGAACCTCCTTTTGGTAGGAAAGAGATTTAGAAATATGCATAAACAAAGCAAGCAAGAAAACTCTCAATCACAAGTTTACTACCCAACAAAAATATGACCCTACAAACAGATGTCTTAGTGTATGTAAAAATAGTGAACACAAAATCTAGTGATGTACAATAATACAACATTACTTCGTGTTCACATTGGACTGGTCTAACAGAGACAATCCTCAGTCAGATCCAGATTGATCAGATGCAACACAACTTCTGCAGAATATAATTAAAAAGCGTATTGAAAAACTCCTTGGGACTAACTGTATATCTAATTCCATAAGAACTTAAGGCAGTAAGCAGTGAAGCGCTGACAGGATATGACTTTGAATCCTTGAAGGTTGCACCAATCCTTAAGAGAAGATTAAAGAAAAGGAAGGCGCAGCAGCAAGCAGTAGGAAATAATATGATTACTAATTTAATCCAGTGTTACAGTGCATGATGAGAATGACGGGGGTTAAATGTAGCTGAATAAAACAAGATTTCATTGCCTGATGCATCATTAAGGGGTTAAAAATTGGATACTATCATGGAATGGAGCATTCAGAATCAGGACAACTCAAAATGGAAACATGAAAAAAAAATAGTGTTTGCACATTAAGTACTTTTTACTTTTATACAAATCAATTGCTTACTTGATTGCTGTCGTCTTAGAATTTAATGCTGTACTGTAAAAATCATGCACATCCTCTGGAGATGCAAAACATGCTAGGCATGCCTCCAAAGGTACTCTTGGTCGCACAATTTCATCACTCGCTCTGTCAAAGAAAGACCAACTTAGCATGATACAGTGAAACTGATAATCATGCATCTCATAAACTTAAATACGAGGATATTTTAAAACTTACACATCCTTCCCTTCCAATTTCATTTCTGCTTTCCGCTTCTGAAAAGCTTCAACCTGCTCTGAATTATGGAAATCAATTAAAGCATTAGTAAGAGTTCAAGCAGGGAGCAGCACAACCACATTCAAGCCTTTCGAAGTACCCTTATTTGTAGCTTCATGGAGTGGAATGTTCAACGAAAGTATGTTATCAGCTCTCTTATTGTATGCAACCTTTCCAGATGGGCATTGCAGCCTCTCTTCAATGAAGAACTTGAAACCGAGTGAAGGATCGAATTCAGGTTTTCCAACATTTGCACGCTCAACTTGATCAAGGAGATGCTGGAAAAACTCCAAAGCATCCTAAAAGCAAGCTTACCAGTTAGATAAATACGCCGAGGCAGAAACATCCATGATAGAAAGTTAGAGGGCACAAATACAAGTGTTTGCATGTAATCACTTTAGTACAGGAGAAAGTTAAGAAAAAAGTTTTTAAGTAAGCAGAATGTCATCTTTTAGTGTCCTCTTCTAGAAACCCATCGGCCATACACATATGCCACCTGACATGTCGTTTAAAAGGTCAACCCATTGATTGAAAAACTATGCATACATCTGCCCACAGAAACAGACAAGATGGAGACCCCACAATGACGAAGAAATCTAAACAATACATTGAAATATGAAGTTCAACTTCGTGAGTTCAACAGAAGACAGCTTCCAAAGAATAATTCACATGAAAAAGAACCGACTGTCATTTTCAACCCGAGACCAATGGATAATCGGGCACTATCCTACATTTCAGCCTGTGTCAAATTAGCCATTCAATGTACATTGGTATACATATCGTCTGAGGAAAACAAGTTTAAAGTTGAGTCAGATTACTGGCTTTCAAATCTAATCAGACTCAAAAGTATTTCACAATCTGGATTTGATAAATTGTAGAATTGAGAATTGTTCTCTAAATTGTATGACTTGTTAACTCAATGCCATGTTCAGCTATTGTTATTTGTAATACAAAACAACAATGATTAATATAATAATTTCAATTAATTTACATTTATACAAATTTATTTATGTATTATATTTAATTCTGTCGCGGTATCTATAAATTTGCAATATGAAGATAAAACTTCTCTTGTTGACACAACTCTGATGCCTTTGCCAGCCTGTTTTAAATACTGACATTAATAGGATGAATAATAAATGCATGCCACTTATGACTAAATGGATTGAAAGTGATTCTCATAGAACTTTTAGGTACTGTTCTTTTTTTTGCTTCTTATAAGAGGTTACCTCTTATACCTCTTATAAGAGATTTACAGTAAGAGCCTCTTTTTAAGGTGTTCTTTTTATATAAAAATAACCTCTTATAGAGATTTCTGTTCTTTTTTCACTTCTTACAAGAGCCTATATTACCCCAAAGTCTATATTACCCCAAAGTATAAAAATAGTGAGATGAAGGACAAGAAAAGATAAGTTCAAATTACTAATATATAAACTAGTTTAATGGGAAGTTAAATTCACAAATCAGTGTATATCATCACTTATAATTCCGGAACCGAGATAGATAAGTAGAAACACAGGAAAACAAAACTTTAAAAAAATAAAAGGAAATTTACAAGTAGCGAAGTGGCTTAAGAATATGCATCTGTCACTAAAGATGGAGGCAGCTAAACAAAATGATCGGTAAATGTTGTCACTAAAGACTTTGTTTTTTAAAGACATAATTTATCCATCCACGGTTCAATGATTTCACTATATATATCTCCTGATACATTTTCTCTACAGATTAATTACTATTCCTGACTTCCTATCGGTAAATGTTGCAAGCACTAATAATTTTAACAAACAAGATTCATTGTGGTCTTACTCTGTGAAAGAGAATGTGGAAATTTGAGATTGAAATTAGTAACAATTATAATATAGACTTTGGGGCAATATAGACTTTTTAAGTGATAGAAGGCTTATAAGAATTTGAAAGAGGCTACTAGAAGCCTTTTAGGCTTATAAACGATTTTGGGGGAAATTGCTTATAAGAGGTAAAAAAAAGAACGCTAAAAAAACTCTTGTGAGAGGTGGACCACTTCTTACAAGAGGTAAATCGCTTATAAGAGGAGAAAAAGAACACTACCTTAGTGTAGAATCTAAGGGTTACTTAAAATCAATATGTCGTAAACAGAGTTTATAAAAAGTGACTCAAAAAGAATAAGAGAATTGAAGTACCTAAGACTAGACACAAAAGTCGGAGATAAGAGAGTCTCTGTCTTCCCTGTGTGTGTTGGGGAAGAGGGGAGCAGCATAATGACTAAACTAAGGTAACTCTCGAGTATTGTGTGATTGCAAAATAACCATGAACTTCAAGGGAATTATAATAGAAGAAGTTATACAACCAACTGATCGGCATGTTGAATGATAAGTAACATGTCCAAGGAAATTAATGTAGCAAAATGAGGATGTTGAGGTAGTTAGATACATAGATGAATTACCAAAATACTAAAAGACAAATAAGAAATGATTGCCTCTTTGAAAGATATGCTTGATTGAGAACCAGTTGCGGTAGTATGCGCAAGTGCAGTAGAAACTACAATGAACCCTTATAATATGTAAAAGGTTCTAAAGATCAAGTAAATAAGATTTTGGCTAGTCCCCATTACACTCAGTTTGAGAAGTTAGGACAGATATCATCATTGTTAATTTACAGAAGTAAACAGTCCTCAGCGGAACTGGATTTGACCAAAAGATACAGGTTAAAAGCTGTGTTGGCATTGTATCCTATGGTTCATTCAACCAGATTTCGTTAAGACCTATAAGGTATTCTCCAGGCTGTTTAGCAATAATCTCAAAAGACATCTAACTTTAGAGTATCGTAGCAGGAAGATATGCCATAAGCCATCAATATTCAGTGGATTGATTCACCTTGAAAAATGAAATAGATGCTATTTGAATTGAGAAATAGCCAATTTAACATTCAAAGCATCTACACGAATGATAATAGATCATAAACCTGAGATATTACCTGCTGCCTCATACTTGAAAATTCAGGATGACTAGCAGCTACAACCGCTTTGAACATACGAGGTGGTATGCCCTTCTGTTCCTGAAAAATACATAAAAGGCATGGCCAGAAAAAAGTTATAGTTACAGGAAATTCTTACAGAAAAAGTAAAGAAAGAAGAAAAAAAGAAATCAAGCAGATGTAAATCATGATCGTCATTTCCACAATAATTATTATGAAAACCCTACTATTCTGTTCCTGAAAAATACATAAAAGACATGGCCAGAAAAAAAGTTATAGTTACAGGAAATTCTTACAGAAAAAGCAAAGAAAGAAGAAAAAAAAGAAATCAAACAGATGTAAATCATGATCATCATTTCCACAATAATTATTATGAAAACCCTACTATTCACTAAAAGCAATCTTATTACAATCAAATAACGACAAACTCGAAAAGGAGAATTCTAAATACAAGATATGTAAAAATAATTTAAAAATTCATTTACACCTTCAGCAACTCCTATATACATGTTTGTGATATAATATTTTCACCATTCAAATTGAATTAATTTAAACTACTGTTGGCGCAATTTCTCAAGAACCAACAAAAATGGCACTTTACAGCACATGGTTGCTTAATCAAAAAACCTTCTCCACACGTTAAACCAGAATGGTTGGCAATAATGTCTAACTCAGTGATATGATATTATAAAGAAATACCCATAATATGTGATAGTAATTCATCGGATCCCATTATGAACAAAGTGTATATGAATTCTACAAGTTAGCCCATGATAGCATACAGATAGGAAGAAGGGGAAAGTTATGACACTAGGAATGCCTAATATCAAAGAAACTTAACACTGTTAGACCCCCCCCCCAAAAAAAAAAAAAAAAATTAAAAAAAAATGATTCAGTGGCAAACACCCACACCACATGCTTCAAACCAATTTAATCAGAACAGCCTGGACCAGATTTTGAAAATTAAGCATGTCTTTATTAGTTATTTATCAGTAAACATCATTTAACAAATGTCTCAACGTTTTCGGATAAAGAGTTTGATGTTGTTTTGTTGTTATCATATAACAAACTTATCCAGAAAATGTACAATCGAGGATCAGCATACTAAGCATTTAAATAGTAATTCAAAATTGATCTTTCAAAATTTGCTTTAGTATGTACATGAATCATGGCTCAGGTTTAAAAAAAATCCACATTATGATTCTATTTGTTGTGTGTTATATATGTCAATAGACAATCACATTTATCATTATTTACCTTAAACTACTCTATCTAAATCAAGCAAAGTACGGAAAAATGTATAAAATGCATGACAAAATTTCTGACACGCATAAGCGTCCAATAAGTGTCCATCAAGTGTCGGTGTCAGACACATGTCAGACACAGGTACAAACAGGTACTTGATAGAAGTATCTATGCTACATAGCTCGCCTCAAACTCACGTATTGAAATTTTACATCCTATTTCAATCTAGTAATTTAGAAATTCTAGTGTTTGTGGTAGCCTTGTGCTGAGCTAGCTAGCCTGGAAAAAAAATATCAAATAAACTATCTAACCCCACATAGATGTAACTGTAGAAATTCTATGTTTAAGAAAAAATAATTGCTAAAAAACTCAGAATAATAAGACTTGCTACAGTAAGGTAATCTACCAATTCAAAGTTAGGCTTACAAGTTGAAATTAGGAACAACTGTGGATCGACAAAGTTAGGCTTACAAGTCATATACCTCTTGAGTCGGAAAAGAATATTTACCAGACAGCAATCCATGCCCCAGCTTAGCCCTATCAAATGACAGCATACAATAATATCATACAATGTACATGACATAGAAACAACCTCCCTGTACCAATAATATCATAGCATGACATAAAATTAGCAAACAACAGGATGTGTCAAAGTACTGTAATTAGCATCTTCAGTAGGAACAGTTAGCAATTGTAAAGAAGACAATCATAAGAGAAACGATATAAGAATAAGGTCAGATCTATATAAGGTGCAGTATGTACATTTAAACCTGAATGGAGCGTGATGAAAATGCTTTTGCCAAACCATATCAGAGGAAATGATTTTTGAAAATTTAATTTTCCAATTAGTGTCTTTTAAACCTGAATGAAGATATGTATAAGCTGAAACTTTGTAAAATAAAAGGCTTGCATTCAACATGTAACGAAGTTTCCTGCTTTTCAATAAAAAGTGGCTTCACACACTTAAAACTGGTTCACACGCTTCACACATTCCATAATTTGGCTTCACAAATGAGCTGTGGTTACAATAGTACAGATATATAAATTATATGTCGGTTTAGTGAGACTTATTATGACTTTCGGATATTCACAAATCATTGTTTTTAATCATTGATTGTATTGATAAAATTATTTATTGTTATTGCTCTCAGTGGGAACGCCTATTAATAGTTCAAATGGGTAAAATAATTGAGAAATTTGGTTTTTGCATTAACGAAAAGTTTTAGAGCATAAATATCACCGAATATTCACTTACAATTGTGTATTCAAGTCTAGAGTTGGATCTGAAGGAGCCACTTCAAAAGCCAATTTCAAGCTTTGTCTTTCAAAATATCTGAAAATGTAAGTCAACATAGAATGTCAGCTAACAAAAATATAATTTGAAGATCTGCCAGTTTAAAAAGCTTCATAATTGAAATAAATACTAACCGTGCAACAAAAGGATGAGTTGAGAATACCACTTGCATAACAGATGCCATATAGCAGCTGAAGAAAAATAATAACGTTAAAATGAAAAAATAATAAGATTTTTTTTTCCTTTTATCATAAAAAAATAAAAATGGATTTCATGTTAAACCAATTTGATCCAATACCTATTCCCAAGATTAACAAGCCCGGTATAGCCTGGGCCAAATAAGGGCTCCACTTCCTGTCCGCTTTCCTGTATCCGGTTCCAGTCAAAGTTTGCATTCTGGTCGAGTTCTCTTTCAGCTGTTGTCATTTCAGTCTGGAAAAAAAATGTACCATAGACTTTAAATCACTAAAGCATGTCTGCGTTTATAAATTTAAACAAATGATGATTGTTTTTGTAACCACATCAAGCAGTGACATATACTTTGGTACTTTGCACAAGTTCCAATTGTGATTATATAAACAGTATATCCCATCTACCAAGTATGGGTTCAATAAAAATAGTTTACAGTAATCTTCAATGAAAACAGAATCTTCTTAAAATTTCTTCAAATAACTTCCCCTAGTGTTTACTTGATTCCTCTCCAACAAATACTGCAGAAACTTTAATAACAACTGGACTAGACCTTGTTGCATATCTCCAAACGAGCAAGTCTTTTCTGTATGAATGGATGATATTATTGGGATGGGCTCAATAAGTATAGTTTACAATGCTCTTCAATGAAAACAGAATCTTCTTAAAATTTCTTCAAATAACAACCACTCTTGTCTACTTGGTCTTTCTCCAAGGAATACTGCACAAACTTGAATAATGACTGGACTAGGTCTTGTTGCATACCTCCAGATGACCAAGTATTTTATGGATGATATCATTGATATGGATTCAGGTAGTTACCGCACAAGACTTAATGCATGCATGATTAGTGAAGTGTGAAAACACACACACACACACTTCGGTTGTGAACGGACTTTTGGTGAGAACTCCGCTATCGTCAATAGCAACAACAGTGCAAATCGGTATATCTTCTTGACTGTTACAGCTATTCCCAATAGCGGCATCATTTGCACAGCAACAAGCGTTCGCACTAAAAGTCCTTTCGCAACCGAAGAATATATATATATATATATATATATATATATATATATATATATATATATATATATATATATATATATATATATATGCCCCTTATTTTGATGCCTCATACGTGACCCCATTGATAGTTTGATTAAAATAAAATTTTTAAAAAAACCCATGAAAAATCTGAACCGTTCATCTTGTTCTACATGCCTTAGATAGCTTAAGGGTGTAAAAGCAAGTTATTTGAAGTTCATCTGTTTATGTTTTCCAGCATAACAAAATTGTATGGTTAAAGATTCTTTATTTTTCTAACAACATGATGTATGGGGAAATGAATGTCCAACAACTTGAGTTTACACCCTTAGGCTATCCTGAGTAGTTCAGATTTTTCATGGGGGTTTGTATCATGAAGGGCCTCAAAATAAGAGGTGAGATAGGGCCTTAGGGGATCACCTCCCTATGTGTGTATCTATATATGTGTGTATCTATAGATATATAACTTTATGGACAATGGTGTAGAGTTTCACAATAAAATCTTTCACTAAAAGTGATTGATATAGCAAATATATAAATATTTGTGAGGGTCATGATCAATCTATAATCTTTAACAAACAAACTTAAAATAATCCAGCACTAAACAGACTGGGGGTTATCCTAAGCATAGCCCAATAAAACTTTAGATTTCAAATCAGAGTTATTGAAACAATTGGTGCGAACATGTTCAGCACATAAATAGACAACATAATGATAAGATACCATTCCAACACTCACAGGAAAACAGAGTACTTAAAAATATTGTCAGAACATAAAGCTACATGATGCAAAAATTATAAAATATAGTCAGAAGACTCAGAACATAAAGGAAACCATCTAAACTAATAACCCTGTTGAAATGAAGTACCGAAATGGCTAAACCATATCCAGTGTGATGAAGTACAAATGTATACAGTTCATTTTACTTGTGTCCATCTAAGCCAAGCCAATCTATGAAGTACCATATGTTTGACTGCATTAGTGTATCTATGTCAAGCGAATTTTTGGAGGTATCATCAAATCCATCTCATATGTGTTTAAACATGATATTTACTTTGAAGATATTCGTTTATACATCAAAGGAACTGGAAGAGTATAAGACCAAATATAAGAAAATACTACGGTGCACCTATAGTGGCAGCACCTCATTCCACTACGTATTCATCTGTCTATTTAAAGAAAGAAACTGGTTAGTTAGATTACGCAAGAACTGAAAGCTTCACTTTTCGGGCTACTGCTAGCTGAGCTTGGAACAATACCCACTCACCAACTACTATATTTTTGCATAGCTACGCTGAAAAGGATTTACCCACATTTAAATAAACTCCAAATTAAGACAACTCCCAAATATATATAAACCCCCCCCCCCAAAAAAAAACTCGTAACTATTTATATTTGTGAAGGTATCATGTGAGTCGTGTGACAATTTACTAAAGTTTCTGTGAGTAGAATAATTTTGAGAGAAAAGTCAAACTTAGTAAAATGAATTTAAAATTAAAAAACGGCTGTGGTATTCCACTAGAAGCTAATTATCTATAATATTTTCAAGAAAATAAGATTGGTTATGTAAGACATCTCCTGCATGTAAGACATCTCCTGCATGGTATTCCACTAGAAGCTAATTATCTATAATATTTTCAAGAAAATAAGATTGGTTATGTAAGACATCTCCTGCATGTCATCTTTCACATGTATGAGAACAAATCAACAAATAGAGAGATGGGCAGGTGCATCCTCTCAGCATTGGGGGCCTGTGGCTCAATCTCATCAAACCAAAGGGGAAAAAACAGACGGATCTTTGACATTATTTAATAACAGATTTGAAATATCTGTTTCCGTGCTAGCATCTAATTAGAGATTCGACAACAAAATCTGAGTGATTCGTGATATTCAAATTATAGATATTTAAACAATTATGTGATCCAATTTTACAATCATTCAATTATACTTCAGCACTCATTCAAATTAGTAAAATCAACTAAAAGAACATGAAGATAAAATTCAAGAAGTGCAAATATGCAATACGAGGCCTAGCAATCACAAAGAAGAATAACAATGAACATAAAATAAAATAATAAGAATAATATAATGTGTTAGGGTCATGCGTTTGCGTTAGTATCATGTGTTTTCCTATATCCACTGATAGATAGGCCTCTCAAGAACCAAGGTTACACAAGACTTGTAGGCCTGGTTTCAAGCAAAGTTTATATACAACAGCCAATCACATCCTCCGAAATCCTAAGTTTGTATTCTCTAAAGAGTAAAGTTAGCTCTATACAAATAAACTTTCATCTAACATATTTAATGGGAGAGTTGTAAACCAACAAACATTTTTTTATTCATTTTTTGTAACAATACAAACACATAGTTTGCACGTGTACTGTAGCTTTCAACTCTTCCTTTTTTAAAAGGGTTTTTTACATGTATACCCCTAACAAATATGATAATATCATATATACCCCTCACAAATGTGTATTTTCGTATATGCCCCTAACAATTTGGACTTTATTTCATATTTACCCCTATGTTAGATATCTTAACCATGATTTTACCCTTACGAGACAAATAGAAATCAAATTAAAAGATCAAATTAGACAATTAAATAAGAAAAGATTTAATAATTTTAAGGATTGGAGATTAGAAGTAATCAAATGAAAATTTCTATCACTTTATAAAATTAAAGCTACTAAGTCAATGTAAAGATGCAAAACCACAAATTTATGAAAAAATTAACACATTCATTGCACGTAGTAATTACTACCAACTTACGTGTACGACATGTACAATTCCAACTTTTATCAAGACGTCCATCGCACGTGAAATATACTAGTTAGTCAAGAATACTAACCTTTTGTAATGATGAAAAATTAATGCCAAAAAATGCCAAATGTTCAGCTAGTAATGGATCCTCAACACTTTCATCCTCCGGATACGAGAAAACATCTGTTCGTCCAAAGCAAATGTGTTAGGAACAATAAAGTCCAAAACACAATAAAGTTTAAGGTCATACAATATCATGCCCATGGTAAGCAGCTCTTTATATGTTATAATAGCAATTTGCATGTAATCATATCACACTTCGAAAGTTTTGATGCAATGCTTGAACATTAAGAAGTGGCAGGTCTAAAGACAAAAAAGAGCATATTTTGATTCCTTATCAAATTTATGACAACTATGTGTCATGTTTTTTTAATTATACATTTAGCACCACCGGGCGATTTGCACGAATTCATGATGTATCAGCATCAAGATTAATGCTGGTATTTAAGAAAGAAGGATCAGAATATAAATCTTACAGCATTTATTAAACAATTATATAAATAACTGAAATAATTTGCATTTGCAAACATGCTCTCATATGATAAAGTTATAAAGAAAAATAAAAACTCACCTGCTCCTTCCAAATCAGCAGTTATAGTACCTAGCTTCACTGCTAGAGGAAACTTCGTCTCTTCATAGTGTTCAATAGCATGATTATTCCCTCCGCTTCCATCCCAATTTTTCCTCCCACAAAATATCATGCCATCGGTTAAATTAAGCCAGAGGTTTTCTGTCTTTTCACATTTGCAGCATTTCCAACCAGATGGAGGCACAACAATGCCATTGTTGACCTGCTGCAAATTCATGGCATATGCACTGACCAGCTTCTTGTCAGCTGTCCATGCTGCAAGCTGTTCTTTTCGCTCAGCACCCTCAGCTGCCAATATACCGTTAACAGCTAACCTGACCTGCATACCCAAATACATAATACAGGAAAATTCATCCAGCAATAAATCAGTAATTCTATCTCCGATAAAAGCCATATAACACATACCTTTTCTGGCAACTCAACAGATGGAAATGGGAGTGAAACATATTCAGGCAATATAACAATCTTGTAGGTTTCTTCATACTCGGGTTCTTGGTTATCGAATCCCCCTTCCACACCTGTCAATCACAATAAAGTAATGAAGGAACTTCCAAGAAAGGTAACAAGATAGCTACAATGCAGTAAACCCCCCCCCCCCCCCCCCCTCTCTCGTTTTTTTGTTATTATTCTAGAACGGAAAGCTCTCAATAGGTATATAGTACAGAAAATGAAAATGTCCAAGTAAATAGTATCCTGACCTCACACCCACTATAATTATTCAAAGCTAACTATGTCACCAATCTAAAACTATGTCCTCTGATAGAAAATTTCTGTTAACCGTAATCTAAGTATAGTAGTATACTATATCCGAAATGTAGCTTAAAATATTAACATGAACTATAAAAATAAGACACTCATTCAATTTATTAAAAAAACAATCTGTTTTTTAATTGTAAGCTTAACAAGGCATCCAAACAAATTCAGAATGATGCATGCCAGACCACAGTGCTCCTACAGGGTGATCATCCTTTTGACTGTGGGGTTTCAGGAAGTAATCAATTTGGGGATTTAATGAGATGTTGCATGGTTTGAAAATCACCATTAAGATCCCAGTCTATTTTTTCTTACAAAAGTTAGCACTTCTTTATACTCTAACTCCAAAGAGTTTAGAGAGAACACAGAAAGACAGCCAGAAACGACGGACAACATATTCCCCAATTAACTATTGGGGTCCACAATTTTGCCTGTGTTTGCCAAGTAGGAGTAGACCCGCTCCATTGAGTGGGTTCATTTCTGAGCCATTGCGGTGGAACCTGTACTATTTTCTACTATTTTCTACTGTATATCTCGTTAACCAAATTCCATCACCATCCCTTACCGTAACCTCATTCTTCCGCTTGTGGCAGGCATTTGTATAGGAGATGGAGGATAACTAAATTTTCTCCCCATAATTTGTGTTTGTCTCATAGACTGATTTAAGAAACACCCCAAGGTAAACTTCTAAAACAGACAAAGGCCCAAATGAATTTAGGATCCATCTAGGCAGCTGCCTAGTCCGCTTTTCACAGCACTAAATCTAGGGTACTCCCAAAGTAACAACGCACCAGTCACCCACTCATTCCTCTTCCTTCCTACTTCCTCATTTTCGGTCTTCTAAGGCCAAAGGTTCGGTTTTTCTCTATTCCATTGCAACTTTACAGTTTTCTTCTTCATTCTAATCCAAGTTTCAGTTACACATAAATCAAGAATCTACAACGACAATAAGAGTATGAAGAAGAGGATACCAATCGCAATAAGAGTGGGTTTCTCACCTTAACCTCATTCCTCCATTCCACCAGGTATTAGTATCGCATATTGAGTTCAACCAAATTGTCCTCTGATAATCTTCCCGTGCCCTCAAAAATCTTATCAAGAAGCACCTAAACGGTAAACTAACGGCCGAAATGGACTTACTATCCACTTCACCAAGAACTCCCACCCATTCCTCTTCATTCCCATTTCCTCATTTTCGGTTCTTCGAAGACCCAAGTCACTATTTTCACTATCGCATTGCTATTCTACTGTTTTATTCCTTGTTCTAATCCAAAGTTTCAGTCTTTTCACATCAACAGAGAATCTACAACATCAATAAGCGGAAAAAAGGTTACCGATCGCGAGAAGCGTCGGCTTCTTGAGCGGCCGGTCCTCTCCCTCCTCCTCCTTCCTCCTCTGCTCAATGTTCAAGTACACAGGATTCCCCGTCTTCTCGTAGTTCCACGCCACGTACTCCTGCCCAAACGCCAGAAACGATGACATGTCGACAAACAATCCCCCATACGATCTCTGGTAAAACGCATCAACAAAATTAGGGTTTCGGGATTGAAGAGAGAGAGAGAGGGGGGGGCGGGGATTGAGAGTGCGATTGCTCACCGGAGTGTCGAAGGAGATGCAGCACTCGGTCTTGTGGATGCGGTTGGTCGGCTCGGGGATTCGGACGCGGGAGAGGTGGGAACGGAGGAGCTCCATTGATTTGAGAACTAGGGTTTGGGAATTCGAATTTTGGGGGTTAAGCTTTACTTCGGGGAAGAGGAAGACGAGACTTAACACTTAAGAGAGAGGGAGAGGGCTTAATGGGCCGGGTTTGAAGAAATCACGGCAAAAATTGGAATATTCGCTTGTTGCCAAACTAAAACTGTGTTTGTATTGATAAAAAGAACATAAAGAGTGCACAAGTTTGTCGCCCTAGTTAACTTAGTTCTAGAGACAACATAAAAATTTATATTTCTGTCAATTAAAATAAAATTTTATTCCGTTAGATATAATCTATATCTGAAAATTTTACTTTATAGCTGTACGAGGCACTAAAATAAATCATCTTGGATATAATTAAAATGAACAGTTAGGTTATTCTCCAAATTTACGTATTTGGAAGAGTATGTTTATTTTTTGGCTAAATTTAAAACAACCACACTAAGTTTTGTGTCAGTTTAAAAAAATCGCACTAAGTTTTTTTTTTCTTTTTAAAGATGGTCAATTTCAAAAAACTCCATCAGGTTAGTTAGGATTCGAGTTAGGGTTAGTTCGGGGGGTTTATTTATAGATCTGTTTAGTTAATTGATGTTTTTTTAAACACAAATGGAATACGAATGTAATTTTTTAAACACAAATGAAAGATGAAAGTGATTTTTTTAAACCCAACCCTAACCCTAACCCTAACTAACTCAGTGAAGTTTTTTGAAATTTTGTTCCTTTTTTTATATAAAAAAAACTTAGTGCGGGTTTTTTTAAACTGACCTAAAACTTAGTGCGGTTTTTTTTTTTAATTTAGCCTTTTTTTTTCCCTTCGCAATGTTTCATATGTTGCTGTCTGAAGGGGTCGGCCTAAAACAGAGGGCCAATCCCCCCTCTGATTTTGACACTAATAGTGGGGACGGACTAGCAAAGATCTACAATAGGTAATGTCAACAAGGAATTCTCCAAAGGCTAGTGGGAATGGTAGGGGAGGATGGAAGCAGAAAGAAGCTGGGAGAGTAGTGAGGGTTACGTAGGAAGTAAGTATTTTGAGTTTTTCTTTTCTCCTTGCTTCCCCGTGAATCTTTTTTTTCTTTAACAATAGAACAATGTTTTTATCTGTATTTTAAAACTGGGTGAAGCTCTTGTGCAACTTGATTGAATGATGAGGTTAAAATTTGAATAAGCACGGGCACCCATTTTGGTGCAAAAATAAAATATCGATTTTCGCTCAACAAATTACTTGTCCTTGAGATTATTTTACACTGTAAGCTCTTTACTTATTGATTACTCCTGCCATTGATCATTACGGAAAGGAAGAATAACGTTTCGTTCAGTGGAGCGGGGGACAGAATCTCGCCATCTAATTCAGAACAGTCCAAAAATCGCGAGGTTGAAGATGAGCAAAGACCGTTGGATCTCGTGAGGAACAATCAGGGCGCTCCATTACTCAAAAAAGACTCTGGAAAAGGGGAACCATCTGATCGAAAGGGGGAGAATCTAGACCGTCCATTTCAAACCCATCGCCCTTTACAACTGAAGTCAACCACTGACCTTCGAAATAAGCAAACCGGGGACAGCTGTCAGCTCGAGACTGGTGGACAGCGTCACGAAGGCAGGGGGGCATTTGATGGAGACGTGTTCACTGTTCAGCCGCAGAAATATCACATCGAGCGGTCACAGATAGGGGGTATTCTCAAAAGAAGTGATGCGACTTTTAAGGAAACAACGCTGGTGTCGAAAGGTCAGGGAAGCATTAATGAGATGACGAGAGAGGATTTCGATGAATCTGTTAGATGAGCGGTGAAGGAAGTTATTAAGGGCTTCGGTGGGTTGGCCAGCAGCATGATATGGGCCTAACAACGGATTTTAAAATTTTGTGTCATCAAACAGGCCAACAGACGAAGGATCTACAAGTCCAAGTGTAACTCCCTGTCCCAGTTGTACGTATTTTATTACGTGAATTTTTGTACTTCAATTTTCAGATCAGTTTTATTTTTCTCTTTGGACTCTCTATCTAAAGTCAGAATATTTTTCTGATCAATTCTATAATTTTATGATTTTTCGATCGGAGTTTAAATACAAATTCTAACCCCCAATTATCCCTAATCAACATTTCTCCCATCTGCCTAACCCACTCCCGCTAATCACTCACATATGCCAATTTCTCCATCTCATTTTTCTCATTCTACGCCTAACTCTCTCATTTTTTCCTCCTACTCTACTGCCTCCACCACCTTATTACTCTTAATCCCCTCTTCCTTCAGTGTCTCATTTTTCATTTTTCTACACCCCCATCTCTTTCTCCCCTTATTTTATACACACATGCATACATGCATGCACTTATATATATATATTTATATACACACACACACATGCAGAACTTCCCATCTCTTTCTCTCTCTTATATATATACATGCTCATATTACACCCCACCCTCATCTCTACGTCTTCATTTTCCCTCCTTCTCTTCCTCTGCCTTCTTCACACCCGAGACCTCAAGCAACACCCGAGCTCCACTTTACCTTCCACCTTCGAGCCGAAGACTGCGCTTCTATGATCCCGTGAACCCCGAAAAACAACCCGACACCGCGCCATCTCCTCGTTGTTGTTATCGCTCATAACCGTCGCTCACCGTTGCTACCGTTGCTCGCTCGCTACCGTCTTGCCACCATTCTTACCGTCGTTGTGCCGCCGTCCGTACGACGTCGCTTCTTCTTTCCATGGTTAACACCACCACCGTAATCGTCACGTTATAAGGCAAGTACCTTGTACACTATTTTTGTTCTCGTACAAGCATTTTCCTTGGACTCGTGGCAAGTAGTCTAGTTATCATCATGTTTTATTGTCAAATTCCTTTCTAATCACTGGTTCTATGTTATATCAACTCAAGAGTGAACCGTTAACACATTTCGAATCGTGTTATCGAATATCGAATATTCAACTTTACTATCTCTAAATTTTTTGACCTTGTACTAAAAATTCGACCATGCTCCCGATACTAGATTGAAGATTTTCTACGTGAAAATCATAGCCCATCGAGTTCCGAATCCAGAACTTCTTACAGTTTCTCAATCGGATGTATAGATTGTGTGATATCGCGATTTTAGTACTGGCATATTGTAAATTTCTGAACCTGCACGGGATTACTAACCGGTATCTTGTACTGAGAATTCGACCATATTTCCGACACTGGATCGAAAAACTTTCTACATGAAAATCGTAGCCCTTCGAGTCTAGATATCTGAAACATATTACGTTTTCTCAATCGGATGTATAGATTGTGAGATATCGCGATTTTAGTACTGGCATATCGTGAATTTCTGAACCTGCACAGGATTACTAACCGGTATCTTGTACTGAGAATTCAACCATGTTCCCGATACTGGATCGAAAAACTTTCTACATGAAAATCGTAGCCCTTCGAGTCTAGATATCCGAAACGTATTACGGTTTCTCAATCCGATGTATAGATTGTGAGATATCGTAATTTTAGTATTGTGACTCTGAATTTTCAGAATGCACGTGAAACATCGAAACCAGCGAAGAATAAATCTGTACGCATAACTAATGTATCTAGAATGTATCGTGTGAATATGCGTTAGAACCGGAAGAGAGTCTACTTTCTAGAATCTCTGACGGAATTGGATTTGCTTTTCTGTAACAACGGAAAAGTGAATTTGAATGCAGATATGTCAAGTTGTATAAAAATTCATCTATACGTTTTTGCATATAAACCCATTACTTTTCATATTTAATGAACTGAGTGTATTATTGTTCTTGTAATAATAACTTGTATAGATACAATAGGTTGATAGAATGCATTTTATACCACTTGATAATTCTATAATAACTACTCTCGATACATGTACTCGTTTTACGTCTCATGTCCATGATTACTGTCATTGATATTTTCCTTGACTAAACTATTTGATTACACCGTTCCACTAGTCGTACCAACTACATGTTCATAATTAATTATAAAAGAATAACAAGCCGGGGTTATAAGGGTACGACTTAATAGTGGACAATATAGGGGAGTATACTCGGAAGGGGGCACGTGTTTCCCGAAATAGTGATTCTTGATTCTTGATCCTTGATTACACAATTCTTGATTACATAATTCTCGATTACATGATTCATGATTACATGTCTTAATACTATCATTGGAAGACCCGAGTACATAATCCTATAGAATTCACCACTTAAGTCTAAACGTCACATGATTGATATGCATCGAACTTGTGGTATGAGACACAAGATTGCATGCATTAGATAAGTTAATAAAATAGATAAACTTGAGATCTTCACTAAGCATGATTCTTGATTACATGACTCTTCATTCTTGATTACATGACTCTTGATTACATGACTCTCGATCATTGATTACATGATTATCGATTAACTGAGCCTAGGTTATCAATTGCTTATATCTTGAAGTCTAGAATACACTAGTTACAGTTATTACTTACATGATCATATTGTTCCAGTTCCTTGCTTACTTCCATATTGTATTTGTACTTCTACTTCCTGTTTCTTCCATGTTATATCTTGTTATATTATCTCTTTTTACTGCTTGTTGCTACTTGCTGCCCGAAACTTGCTCTAACGGGAACTTTTTTATTTTTCTTTGAGTTAATAATTATACAGGTACTGATGGACCCGACGAGCAGACTCTCTAGACGATCGTTGCTGCTTCCTTACTACTTCATGTTGTTTTTCTTTCAGTCGCTATTTTATCTAGTTGTTATAGCGAACTGCTTATCATATTATTTTAATTCTGGCACCTTGTACTCCCGGGCATCTTGACCCGATGTTGATGTATTATCCAAATGATGGTTATTCTATTTTCAGCTCATGTGATTATTATACTTGTCTACGTGAATGTGTTATAAAGATCTTGTTGAGCTTATAATTGTACAGCTTATGGATGATGTATATCATTCGCTGGGCCTCAGTTGCGTGCCTGTATTTCCGTATAATGGGAAGCGGGGCGTGACACCAAGTGCAAGACAACGATGTAAATAAAGAGGTGATGGACGTTGCTGAACTTGAGAGGATCGAAGAACAGGAGGATAATCTCCGATAGGGGGTTCGGAGGATACACTCGCATGACTGTATTCAAGATGATTGCTCTAAGGAGTCCATCTCTAGTGATGGAAGAGGCGAGAGAATTGAAGCGCTATATAGAGTAGGCGAGGATTCACACGTCTCAGCGACCGACACTAAAAATGGGAGAAACAAGTATGGGAGTTGGCCGGAGGAAATAGCGCAAGCAAGAGAACAGTTGAATATTAGAGAAAGAGTAAGAGGCAGCTAGACAAATGGGGCGAGCAGGGACCAAGTGAGGACGGTTTGATTAGAGTAGCGGCTAAGGCAAAAGAGCCAGTGTCAGCATGTGGAGGTAACTCCAGCTGTAATATTTCAATTTTGAATTATATTTCTAATAATACTCTTCTTTATTACGATGGTCTTTTCGGTCTGGCCACGGGTTCTAACGAAGCCGAACAGCTTCATATAGTGAACTCTCTTAGAGGAAAAATTGATAGGGTACTCCGTTAACCGAGTCAGGTGCCAAACTAGAGTAGATGATAGATGGTGGAGCAATAAAGTAGTTATTAATGTTATACATCTTCTGGAACGTTAGGGTTATGAGGCAGGGATCAAAGAGTAGGTTAATTAACATCACCATATCTAAATATAGACCGTCAATTTGTGCACTACAGAAGACCAGAATTGAGAATCCTAGGGAGGAGGACTTTGAGAGGATTAGATCACTTAGAGGTTTTGAGTGGAGATATAAATCGGCTATAGGATTTTCAGGAGGGATCACTTTAGGAATTGACTCGACCATGTTTGAAATCATTGGCGAGGCAACTGGAACATTCACGGTCACAATTTGAATTAGACGGCAGAGCGATAATTGGGTACATGTGGTAACGTCCGTTATGGTCCTTACGACTCAAGAAGGCAGGTGGTGCTGTGGGAGGAATTGAGAGCGATCAGAGAACGATGGGCAGGCCCGTGGGTGATTGGCACGAACACAGAGGTATAGGGGCTAGTGGTATTGACAAAAATATTTTCAACACCACCATAGATGATTTAGAACTCGTGGAGCTCAATTCGACTGATAGAAGGTTCACATGGACGAATATGGAACAAAATCCGATCCTAGCCAAGCTTGATAGGATTTTCGTGTCCACGGAATGGGAGGAGACCTTCCCACTTGCGTTTATCAAATCCATCACAAGATTTACGTCGAATCACATTCCATTAGCACTGTAGTGCGGCAATGGACAAAGAAGCAATCCACACCCATTCCATTTTGATAAAGCTTGGACTATGAATAGTAACATCCGTAAGATTATAGAGGAGTCATGGAATGCAGATACTGCTTCAACTAATGCCATCGGAAAATGGATCACAAAAACTAGGAGACTACGCAAACGGCTAAAAGATTGGGCTAGCAGGAGTTTGGTCAGATCAAGAGAAGGGTGGAGGAGTTAGGAGAAAGAGTTAGGGAATTAGAAGTGGCAGAGGATGGAAGAGATCTACTGGGAGCAAAGGTGGAGGAACTGGCAAATAGCATATTACAAATACATTAATACGCAGAAATGCAGGAACAGTATTGGAGGCAATGCTCGAGGATTCAATGGCTTAAAGAGGGGAACGCAAATACAAAGTTCTTCCACACAGTCGCAAAATGGAAGAAGGAGGCACAATCACATTAGTGGACTTGAGGTGGGAACTAGGTGGACCGAGGATGAGGGAGAGATTAGAAGGCATCTAGACGACAAATTCAAGGAACTGTTGGGACAAATCAATCGACATAGATGCAGACTACAGTCTGAGTTCTGGGATGTATCTAGAATAGACGGAAGTGAGGGGATAGAAGGACCGTTTACAAAGGAAGAAGTGTTTCAGGCAATCAAAGGCTTAGGACAAGACAAAGGACCGAGACCTGACGGATTCCCTATCTTCTTCTATAGACTATACTGGAAAATCATCAAGAGGAACCTAATGAAAATCTTCCAAGAATTTCATTCTGCGGCAGTGGACATCGTTAGGCTGAACTATGCAAACGCCATTCTCATTCCCAAAAAAAATGAAGTCTGGAGGAGTGAAGACTTCAGGCCTATTAACCTCTTCAACGTATCCTTTAAGATTATCACCAAGGTTTTGGCTTCAAGATTGTCACCTCACCTAAATGATGTGGTAGGTGATTCACAAAGTGGGTTCATTAAAGGGAGGGATATTATGGACAGCGTCGCCTCTGCACATGAGATAGTTTATAGAGGAAACAAGGAGAACTCTGATGGATTCTGCTGAAACTTGATTTTGAAAAGGCCTACGATTCGGTTGAGTGGGCTTATGTGGGTGAGATCCTGCAACTCAAAGGATTTGGAGACAAATGGAGATATTGAATTATGAAATGTGTCGGAGAAGGTAAATCGTTCGTACAATTTAACGAAAAAGTCAGGGAAGGAAATTAGATGTCGGAGAGGTTTGCATCAGGGTGACCCCTTGTCTTCATTAATTTTTACCCTAGTTGTTGATGGTATAGCAGAAATGATCAGGAAGGGTAGAGAGGAACAAATTATTACGGGGGTTCGGGTAAAAGGGATTCCGGAAGCCATCTTGATTCTGCAATATGCGGACGACACGCTAATTTTCGGAGCGGCAAGGGAGGAGGATATCTTGGCAATTAACATCGTATTGAGGTGTATCCAAGCGTGGGCAGACCTGAAAGTGAATCTTACCAAGAGCTGCGTTATACCCCTCAGCGATAATCTATCCATTCTAATTAATTCTATCAAGAGTATGTTGGGATGCGAGGTGGCTAACTACCCACTTACATATCTTGGTACACCCATCAGACCGGAAACACTGCAAAAAGATGACTGGCTAACGTTAATAGAGAAGGTGTAAAGGACGTTTTCTGACACTTAGAGGAAGGATCACTTTGCTCAATTCTGTCATCAGTAGTCTACCGATGTATTTAATGTCGATTTATGAGCTCCCGAAGTGGGTTATCAACAGAATCGATAAATGTAGAAGAAGGTTCCTCTAAAAGGGAGCGGACGAAACCAACAAGGGATTCCATTTGGTAAAAATGGGGAAGAATGTGCAAGAGAAAAGAATTTGGGGGTCTAGGAATTCTCGACCTGAGGGATATGAATCGGGCTCTGATGAGCAAGTGGTGGTGGAAAATGAACAGGAGAAGAAACAGCTGGTGGTGCAAATCTTTTGGAATCTATCAGGGAAGGAAGAAATTTAGATTTTGAGGAAGAAGTGTGTATGGGAGAGCATCCTATCTGTGGAAAGGGGTGGCGAGAGTAGGGGATATTTTTCACACAAATACCATCTGTAGAATTGGAAACGGAAAAATACAAGATTTTGGACGGATAAATGGTGTGGTAACAATACTCTCCTAAGTATGTTCCCGAAAGGAACAAAGAGCATGGTAACGATAGGCTCGCTAGTCGCGGATGTTTGGCGAAATGGAAGGCTTAAGCTACAGGTAGGGGAGGAAGTGTCACCGTGAGTCTGTCACAGGAGAGTATCATACAACTACAGAGCCTGAATAGGTTCATTCGAACGGAAGGAAGGTGCTCTGAAGGCACATAAGACATCGGGACATGGTGTTTAGAGCCTAATGATAACTTCTCAGTAGCGTCCCTTTACAACAGACTTAACGATGGAGGATTCAGAAGCAAAAACGGTAAGATTATATGGAGTACACAAGTGCCTTTGAAGGTAAAAGCATTCCTATGGCTGATGGCGAATGATGTTATTTTATCAAAGGTCAATTTACAGAAGCGATGTATGCATATTGAGGTCGGGTGCTCTAGATGTAACAATGGCAAAGAAGACTCTGATCACATTTTTTTTTCAAATGTCATAGGGCTAGACTAGCTTGGGAGGTCGTGTGCCTTGGGTTTGGGTGTCTACAGAGACCTTCCTCAATCTCCGAGGCTTGAGACATAGGGAGGGTAGCATAAGAAAAGAGGATAGAGAGGTCTGAGATTTGTTGGTTGATGTGGCAATCTAGGGCCTGTGGCTAGATCAAAATAACTTCTGTTTTCGTAATTGCAATCATAGATTTCCTTTCATTATGCATCAAATTTTCGGTTTCATTTATGCCTGGACAGGTCAGCTGGGTACCAGGAAGAGGCTACGCATGGAGGGAGAGTAAGCGGTCAGAGTGTGCAAGGAAGTTGTGATGGGTGTTTATTTTGCTTTATCTGTACCTGTATTTTCTTTCGGTAGTTGCTGCATGAGATTGTTGAGATGCTAGACGTATCTTCATATTTTGTATATTAGTATGTAATTAGATCTATCGTGTTTCGTTAATCTATCATTAATGGAACGATTACGATGTCATCTTCATTTTTAAAAAAAAATTAAAAAAATTAAAAAAATCCTGCTACTGAACTCCATTTCTCCGTGACTAAATAAATCAATTATGTCTATACCGTTAAACTAGGCAGTGTACATGGTAAATTTTGCAATACAGTTTACTTTGTATTTTAGGAGTTTCTCAAAGTTTGGTTGCTATTTATCATTCAGTTTTGATCTTATCATAGCAGGCGTCTGACCATGACACATTTATAGACAATCTGTAATATTTTGATGATCTTATTAATACTGAATATTTACTGTGAGAATTTAGTACACACTGGACTCCTTTTTTTTTAAAAATGATCAGCTGTCTCCTAAAAGTTAATCTTTCAAATATTTTAAATTTAATATAACCTCGGAATGTATATTTTTTAAGGATAAGAAATATGAGGCCCCCACATAATTGCTGGCTTGTATTAGAAAACAACCTTTCCCCCTCCCTCTTCAATGAGTCCCCCTCCACTACAAAAAAATCCACAACAAAAAAATTCCCTTTCCAAAATAAAGGGAAAAAAGGGTATGAGCAACTTGCTCATTTAGTAAATAAGCAATTTATGATGTGCCATGTATGTGATTGAAAAATTATTAAAAAAATTAGTTGTCCAATGTAACACATCGATGCTACATAATCACTTGCTCATTTACTAAATGAGCAAGTTGCACATATCCCTTTTACCCAAAATAAAAGTGATATATTGATCACATGTTTCATAAATGAAGAGTTAACAAAACAAAGTCTTACAAAATATTACAAACTACCTTCACAGTTAAATCTAGATCACAACATCTATCTCCATTATGTTCTTGTGTTTGTGTTGTACATCTATCTTACACAGACAACTTCTTAACATTCACTTAAAGCATCTATAGTCGCTGGCCATTTTTGTATTTTTTCCAAAAAATGAGAAACAACCCACTGCAGTCGTTGGCCAATTTGGGTTATTGGTGAACAGGAGACTGCCGAATATGGCAGAAGACTTGAAATTTTGGACAATATAGCAATCCAAAGATGGTTTTTTGTCTTTGCTGTAACATCCTAAATTTTCAAATAATTAAATATAAATTTTTCGTTTGTTTTCGCGTATTTTGCACGTGAAAAATTGATGTATGTTTTTGGCTTTAATTTTTTTTTCTAATGTCATAAACAAATATTTTCTTCTCTTTTAAAAAGCCTATAGTCTAATTCTAGCCCACTTAAATAAATAAATAAATTAATTAAAAGAGCTCATGGATTTTAGCCCACCTAATTAGCCCACTGGTTAATTTTATTAATAATTAATATAACTTGTAATGTAGACTTGATCACGTAACAAATAAATGAACAATTAATAATTGTACAACTTAAACTAATGTGCATGTGATGGCACGTGCATTGCACATGCACATGCAATGGGACTACAAGACTTGGCCGGCCTTGGACTTGGAGTGGGTGAGATGGAGAGAGTGGAGATGTGGTTATGTGATGGTGGGTGGTTCTTCTAACTCCCAAATGCATCTAAACCCTCCAATCACTACAAAAGAAAGTAGCTTTCCCGGCGGTTTTTTCCGTCTATACCGGCGTTTTTTTACGCCGGGGAAACTTTCACCGGCGTTTACAATAACGCCGGTCCAACTGCCGCCGAAGCGGGCGTCGCTGAAACGAAGGGTCCTACACCGGCGTTTTTGGTGGACGCCGGTAAATACTAGGACTACACCGGCGGTCATAAAACGCCGGTGTATGTCCGTTTCTGGGTGCCGTGTTTGTGTGCCTATATACATACACCGGCGGTTTTAAACCGCCGGTATTTATCCATTCACCGGCGTAAATAAAAAACGCCGGTGTATATCGAAAGTATACCGGCGGTCAAGAAACGCCGGTGTATGTCCGTTTATAAGCGCCTGTTTTTCCCTGTTTACGAACACCGGCGCGACTAAAAACGCCGGTGTAGTTATTTACGCCGGCGTTTATAAAACGCCGGTGTATACCTGTGCCGTTACAGCTGAAAACTTTCACCGGCGTGCGTTGAAACGCCGGTGTATCATACACTCCTACAATTAAATTATATACACCGCCGTTTTTTTAAAACGCCGTTCTGGCTATGCCCGTTTATTTTCGATACTCCGCTTTTCCGTTCGATTTCAATTCACAGTTTCATTTACATAACCTGTAAACTAATTCTCACAACTAATTCAATCAATTTCGTTGCATACTACTGCGCAAACCACAGCCAAACACAAGAATAATTAAAGATAATCAAGTTTCACACGTGTCATATCAACGTTCAAATTCATTGATTAATTAACAATGTCATAATTAACAAATTAATATAGAGACTAACATCCAAAATATCCAAACAAACCAGTCTGACAAATATCCAAAATATCCCAAATTCAAAGTATGACATAACTCTCATAAAAAAAACCAGTCTGACATAACAACGGCAAGGAGGAGGACATAAGAACAACAACCATACAGCAAGGAGGACATAAGAACAGCAAGGAGGACCGCAGATTCATACCCCTTGAGTAGCTTCAGCTCTGATCATCTGCATTTCCTTCATCTTGACGACCGCTCTGTGAATAAAAAACAATAGTTTAATTGAACAGTAGATCACAATACAGAATATACATATTTTTTGAACTTGCAAAAAGAACTACCTGTGTCTCGAATTATAAGATGAAAGTGCCAACTGCAAATGGAATTGTTAATGCTATATATATACAGAGGTAAAATAATTACATTGCAATGTTAAAAATTCCGTACTTAATTTTGTTTTTAAATATATCTAAAATAACAAAACAAATGAAAATTCAGTATCTAACTTGAAACCTTTATATTCTCCTCTGATTGGGAATATCAACTATCTAAAACAATAAAACAAATGAAAATTCAGTATCTAAGCATGTCCTTCATGGATTGTTCAGACAATCCATGAAACTGTCATCGTGGACGGAAACCAAATATAAGAAAAATAAGAAAAATAAGATAGGGCTCATATCAAGTGTATTTTTAGGAAACTGTCATCGTGGAAGGAAACCAAATATATATAGAAGCCAGAAATGGAAACAGAAAGAAGAAAGGTAGAGACTTTGGATACACCAGGCTACCATAGCGGCATTTTCCTCATCTCTCTCTCATCCCTTATTTCCCTTCAGCACACGAACAGAAAGAGACATCAGCAACCACCTTAAGAGCGACAAGAACAACAATAATAATAAATTATTATGAACAAGATGTCTCTATATGGGTTTCCAGTTCTCCACTCGAGCCCACTCTTTCTAATCACAGCCCAATTAAGAACATAGACCACATCCACTAAACAATCCAATCATAGCCCAGTCAAAATTTGCCATCCTGGATCTTAATGAAATACGCTTCATTAACAGTGAAAGAAAATGAGGATGCTAGCAGCATACTTAGTTTGGAAGTGAACCCATTTTTGTTCAAAAATCATGCCAAAGATGGCAATCAGCTTCATTAACAGTATCTGAAGATGAAAATTTTCATTAACTGAGCTTATATGTTGCTCTACTAATTCACTGTGCCCAACTAAATCTAAAACCCAAGTGTTGTGCGTATCCGGAGGATTTTGGCATACGTACCTATAGCATCCTCAGTTCACAGTAAACCCGTTTTGCTCAAAAAAACATGCCAAGATCACAATCAGATGCATGAAAATAAGCTTCACTATCAACAAAAGAAGAACTGAGGATGCTATGCAGCATACTTAGTTTGGAAGTGAACCCATTTTGTGTTAAACAATCAGGTTACATTGACAGTATCCGAAAATGAAAATTTCTCCATTATCTGAGCTTATATGTTGCTCTACTACTTTTTCAGCCCAACTATATCGCAAAACCCAAGTGTGGTGCATATCCGGCCGGAGAATTTTGGCATACGTACCTATACAATATCCTCAGTTCACAGTGAACCCATTTTTTGGTATAAAAACATACATGCCAAGAAGACAATCAGGTGCCTGAAATCAGCTTCACTAACAGTTAGTGAAAATGGGACCATAGAATAGCTTAAGAAGACCATCAGGTTTGTGAAGTAAGCTTCACTAACAGTGATAGAAACTGGGGATGCTATGCAGCATACTCATTTTGGAAGTGAACCCATTTTGTGTTAAAAAAACCATGCCAAAGATTGCAATCAGGTTACATTGACAGTGCCCGAAAATGAAAATTTCTCCATTATCTAAGCTTATATGTTGCTCTACTACTTTTTTAGCCCAACTATATCGCAAAACCCAAGTGTGGTGCATATCCGGCCGGAGAATTTTGGCATACGTACCTATACAATATCCTCAGTTCACAGTGAACCCATTTTCGGTATAAAAACATACATGCCAAGAAGACAATCAGGTGCTTGAAATGAGCTTCACTAACAGTTAGTGAAAATGGGACCATAAAATAGCTTAAGAAGACCATCAGGTTTGTGAAGTAAGCTTCGCTAACAGTGATAGAAACTGGGGATGCTATGCAGCATACTCATTTTGGAAGTGAACCCATTTGGTGTTAAAAAAACCGGTTACATTGACAGTATTTGAAAATGAAAATTTCTCCATCATCTGATGACCACAGTGAACCCATTTTTTGGTA
The DNA here is from genome assembly GCA_017893485.1 of Hemerocallis citrina. Lineage (NCBI taxonomy): Eukaryota > Viridiplantae > Streptophyta > Magnoliopsida > Asparagales > Asphodelaceae > Hemerocallis > Hemerocallis citrina. The sequence goes on from CM030366.1 coordinate 234,950,544, forward strand.
TAAAAACATACATGCCAAGAAGACAATCAGGTGCCTGAAATCAGCTTCACTAACAGTTAGTGAAAATGGGACCATAGAATAGCTTAAGAAGACCATCAGGTTTGTGAAGTAAGCTTCACTAACAGTGATAGAAACTGGGGATGCTATGCAGCATACTCATTTTGGAAGTGAACCCATTTTGTGTTAAAAAAACCTTGCCAAAGATTGCAATCAGGTTACATTGACAGTGCCCGAAAATGAAAATTTCTCCATTATCTAAGCTTATATGTTGCTCTACTACTTTTTTAGCCCAACTATATCGCAAAACCCAAGTGTGGTGCATATCCGGCCGGAGAATTTTGGCATACGTACCTATACAATATCCTCAGTTCACAGTGAACCCATTTTCGGTATAAAAACATACATGCCAAGAAGACAATCAGGTGCTTGAAATGAGCTTCACTAACAGTTAGTGAAAATGGGACCATAAAATAGCTTAAGAAGACCATCAGGTTTGTGAAGTAAGCTTCACTAACAGTGATAGAAACTGGGGATGCTATGCAGCATACTCATTTTGGAAGTGAACCCATTTGGTGTTAAAAAAACCGGTTACATTGACAGTATTTGAAAATGAAAATTTCTCCATCACAGCCCACTTAAGAAACATAGACGAAATGCGACATAGACGACAGCCACAATGCAGAATCACAAACACTAGTACGTGTCTTTCATGCATTCAAGTAACATAATCTCTTTAAAAATACCAATTTCAAGACTTACCGATGTTTTTTGACAGTGGGCGGCGTGCTACCCTCACTCTCATATGTTTGCCTGCCACTATTATTTAGTGGCTGCTCATCCCCATGGCTCTCGTTGCCATCATTTATATTTACCCTCTTTCCACGCCTCGGCATGTTGTACCTGTCAAGGATCCGATAACTTGGTTCAAATGATAGTTTGGTTCAAATGACACTAAGCATAGTTTAATGTAAATAATACCAAGCAGTAGAAAATAGAAAGACAATTAAACCAGTGTATTAAATTCATAATGAACATATTCGAAATTACAGACATAATATTACAACAAGATTTAAGACATAAAATTACAGACATATAATAAACTTGCATAAAAAATCATGTAAACTACAATACGACATCTTCCAGTACATCGCCCTCTTCTCCATCCTTGCGGAGCCAAGTCCCGCAAATTCCAAGATCGGTTGTGTTTACATCAAACACAGGAAACTCAGAAGCAATGAAACTGTTCATGTCTTCACCGTCTTCATCGTCTGAAGTATCGCCCAGTTGGAATACATCTCTTGGTTGCATAGGGATAGCCACATACGATTTTGGAAGGGTTGGATCTGCAATGTAGAACACTTGTTGGACTTGGGATGAAAACACAAATGGCTCATGTCTAATGTGTGTACCGATGTGAATCAATTTTGAGAAGTTCACAACTGTGAAGCCAAGCTTGTCCTTGTTGTTAGCAAAATTCCTATCAAACTCAGCCCAATCCCCACGAAATAAGACAACACGGAAATGGCCAAAATAATTCAACTCAATGATATCCGTGAGCACTCCATAGTAGTCGAGATCCCCATCTACAGGCCTCGTGTCCGATTTGGAAGCATAACTTCTAGTCTTAGACGTCACTACCATTCCACTATTTTGAGACTTCAAATTAGATTCACGATCCTTAGTACGAAATCTAAAACCATTGAATATGTATCCTCCGTATCTTTTGGCCATCTGATAGGGACCTTTGGCAAGTACTTGTATTTCAGATGACGCACCTTCAGGACCCAAAGAATGTACCTATTAATTTTGCGCAAATCGTATCAACACCATAGAAAATATAGATATAATAAAGATTAACTTGCATAACTGTAATTCACCTACATGAGATTCAAACCACTTATGAAATTTTTCATTCATCAGCTTGTTTTGTTCACGTGGTGGTAGTCTTCTTGGTCTAGCTCTTCGTTTGATGTCCCTGACAAATTCGCTAAAAAACAAGCAATTGAAATTAGGAATAAGAAAAGTATCAAAAATATCGAACTCCGCGGTTTTCACTGTATTCGATTTACATTTAAAAGCAACTTACTTTCGAAATGGTTCCACTGATGCATGATGGTCTAGCACATATCGATGTGCCTGTTCCCACGCTAAGCTATCGAGCTCAAATGCATCAACTTTACCAACAGTGGTGCCAGCGGTATCAAAAAGATATTGTGCACCATCAAGGTTGGAAATGTCTGGATTTCTACGTGGTCTACTGGAAGATGTCTCCACACCAGGCAAATACCTGGAAAAAAAATGTGAGCACTCCTCTGATAGATATCCCTGGGCTATTGACCCTTCAGGATATGCTCTATTTTTCACATAACCCTTTAGCCGGTATAGGTACCTGAACATGTACAATTAATAAACTAGAGCGGATTAGGGGATTAAAAGAAATGAGCTTTTGAAAATTCAATTTCGTAAGATGAACGAATTATTTTACCTCTCAATGGGGTACATCCACCGATAGTGAACAGGACCACCGATTCTGGCTTCACCAGCAAGGTGGATTATCAAGTGAATCATAATAGTGAAAAACGATGGAGGAAATATCATCTCCATTTTACTAAGTGTCAATGCCGCCTGCTGCTCCAATTGGTCCAGATCTTCAACACGAAGCATTCTTGAGCAAATACCTTTATATATGCTACAAAGATCTTTCAGGACAGTAGTGACTTGCTCACACATTGAAGACCTTAGGGCCACAGGAAGGAGATCCTGCATTAGGATGTGGTAGTCGTGTGACTTTAGCCCCTGAAGCCTCTTCTCTTTAAAGTTGACACATTTTGCCATGTTAGAAGAATAGCTATCGGGGACTTTCAGTTCAAGTAGTACTTTGCAAAACAACTCCAACTCCGATTTTGACATTGAATAGATTGCAGGAGGTAGGAGCACTTTCCCGTTCGGCAATTCTTCTGGGTGCAACTCATGTCGGATGCCCATTGACTTCAAATCAAGTCGGCTCTTCAGATTGTCCTTTGTCTTCCGATCATCTCCCATAACTGTTCCTATACAATTCTCACCTATATTTTTGCCGATATGCATCACATCTAAATTATGTCTCAGTAAGTTGAATTCCCAATACGGCAACTTGAAGAAAATACTCTTCTTCTTCCATGCACCTAAACTCGTCAAGTTTTGATCCTCATCCTCGCCATATAGATCGGTCTCCTCATCTTGCTCCGGCCTTGCCCTTTTCTTGCCCTTTGTCCTGACTTCTGGTTCCTTTCCATATTTGAATTGATGACCATCTACCCGCCTCAAAATATCTGAACCAGAGGAAGACCCAGGAGCATGTTCCCACTCGTCGGTGCCATCAAATGTCGCTGCCTCTGCCCGAAATATATGTGTGTCAGGCAACCATCTCCTATGACCTATATAGCAAAACTTTCTGCCATTGTACAACCACCTTGAACTAGTTTGGTCAGCACAACATGGACATGCATAACGTCCTTTAGTACTATATCCAGATAAATTTGCATATGCTGGAAAATCATTGATTGTCCAAGACAACACGGCACGAAGAGAAAATGTTTCTTTAGCCACAGCATCATAGGTTGGAACACCCACCCACAACTTCTGAAGTTCATCTATTAACGGTTGTAGGTACACATCTATATCATTTCCAGGACCTTTCGGTCCAGGAACTATCATGGACAAAATAAATGAGGACTGCTTCATGCATTTCCAAGGCGGCAAATTGTATGGTATCAACACAACCGGCCATATGCTGTATGTACTACTCATTTGCCTGAAAGGGTTGAAACCATCACTAGCTAGTCCAAGTCTCACATTTCGAGGATCTTCCGCAAAATCAGGATATCTTTCATCAAATCTTTTCCAAGATTGAGAATCAGCAGGATGTCTAAGAATCCCATCATTAGTGCGGCCTTCAGCATGCCATTTCATATCAGAAGAAGTTTTCGTGGACATAAACAACCTTTGTAACCTAGGGATCAGAGGAAAGTAACGCAATGTTTTGGCAGGCTTCTTTTTCCTACTTCGCTTAGTAGATCCGCTGGCTCCCTCGTCTTGATTTGGTCTTTCTTTCCATTTCGAAGAACCACACACTTCGCAATTCTCCAGACTTTCCTTACCACTCGTGAAAAGCATGCAGTCATTTGGACATGCTGCTATCTTCTCATATCCTATATCGAGAGAACTTAGGAATTTTTTGATTTTATAGGCTGAGTTTGGAATACAGATTTCAGGAAATGCTTCATTCAACAATTCAAGTAGCATAGTGAAGGACTTAGCAGACCACCCGTTTAAACATTTAATCTGAAATAGTCTGACAATGAATGAGAACTTAGAAAATTTGGTGCAGTCGCGGTACAACGGGATACTAGCATCTTCAAGTAACTTAGCGAAGGATTCTTGCTGCTTATTATTTTCATGGGTGGGGCCAGACATTTCCTCGTCCACCCCACCACCAATCTGGTTTGTTTCTATTGACTCATTGTGAACTTCGGTTGTTGGGTCATTGGTGTGGAAAGGAACATTATGATTCCCCATGGCATCTTGTAACAAAGCATGCATCTCTTCGGGAACGCTTAAGTCTTCGTTCACTAAGGGCTCAGCCTCATTTTCTAATACAACCGGACGAACAGGAGCTGCCGTATGATCCTCTCCATGACAAAACCACCTTGTGTACCCTTGAAGAAAACCGTTGACAGCCAAGTGTGTATGTACTACGTCACATGTCCTCAGCATACAATTTGTACAGCGAAGGCATGGACAAAGGATTAGGTTGGGATCACGGGAATGTCGTTTGGCAAAGATAATAAAATCTTTAATACCATCACGGTACTCCTTGGATAATCGTGGTTTACTAATCCAACTTCTATCCATTATATCAATAGCACACAGTCTGAAATTAAAATTTTATATATTAAATAGTAATAACAGTAAAAGGCATTTTGTATATTAAATTTTACCTATTTGAAAATCATCCCTAGCTGCAAATAAATAAACGATATAATCTTTAACTGTAAAATAAAGAAATTGTGGCTCCAAAAAATGTACAAAAAAAAACTACTTCTTAATACAATCTACTCTATTCACCAAACCCTAAACGACCTTTTGTGGAAATGATCACAACCACCTTAGACGGTATTTTATCACACACCCTGTGTTCGAGCATAAAAAAAAATCGACTATAGTCTCCCCTGTATTTGGCTTTCCGTTCAAGGAGATGATGATGGTAAAGGGTATTTTGCTGATGAAGAGGAATCGGCCGAATAATGAGTGCGTCCTGCTGTAACTACGGTAACAAGAAGATCTGATGACTCATGAACTATTCTGTTCATGAATACTAATAATCACTTATCTCATAATAATAATAATAATAATAATAATAATAATACTACTAAACAAAAGAAACAGTAAAAGAAAAATTAAAATGTCTAGTATGTAAGCATATATTTTGCAGACTGAACCAATTGTTGTACATAGTCGGAGAATTTTGGCATAGAGCTATAGCATCCTCAGTTCACAGTGAACCCAGTTTGGTCAAAAAAACATGCCAAAATGACAATCAGATGCATGGGATAAGCTTCAATTAATTAACAGTGAAAGAAACTGGGGATGCTATGCAGCATACTTAGTTACGAAGTGAACCCATTTTGTTAAAAAACCATGCCAAGGATTCCAGTCAGGTTACTTTAACAGTATCTGAAAATGAAAAATTTCCCATTATCTGAGCTTATATGTTGCTCTACTACTTCTTCATCCCAACTAAATCTAAAACCCAATTGTAGCCGCATATCCGGCCGGAGGATTTTGGCATACGTACCTATACCATCCTCAGTTCACAGTGAACCGATTTTGGTAAAAAAAACATGCCAAGATGACAATCAGATGCATGAAAATAAGCTTCACTAACAACAACAAAAAGAAAATGGGGATGCTAGCAGCATACTTAGATTGGAAGTTAACCCATTTTCGTATAAAAAACCATGCCAAAGATTGACAATCAGGTTACTTTAACAGTATTTGAAAATGATAAATTTTCCATTATCAGAGCTTATATGTTGCTATACTACTTCTTCAACCCAACTAAATCTAAAACCCAATTGTTGTGCGTATCCGAAGGATTTTGGCATACGTACCTATAGCATCCTCAGTTCACTTAGTCTGGAAGTGAACCTATACAAACTGGGGATGCTATGCATGCAGCATACTCATTTTGGAAGTGAACCCATTTTGTGTAAAAAAACCATGCCAAAGATTGCAATCAGGTTACTTTAACGGTATCTGAAAATGAAAATCTCCCATTATCTGAGCTTATATGTTGCTCTACTACTTCTTTAGCCCAACTAAATCTAAAATCCAATTGTTGTGCATATCCGGCCGGAGGATTTTGACATACGTACCTATAGCATCCTCAGTTCACAGTGAACCCATTTTGGGTAAAAAAACATGCATGCCAAGAAGACAATCAGATGCATGAAATCAGCTTCATTAACAGTGAAAGAAAACGGGTATGCTATGCAGCATACTTAGTTTGGAAGTGAACCCATTTTGTGTTAAAAAACCATGCCAAAGATTGCAATCAGGTTACTTTAATAGTATCTGAAAATGAAAATTTCCCATTAACTGAGCTTATATGTTGCTCTACTAATTCACTGTGCCCAACTAAATCTAAAACCCAAGTGTGGTGCATATCCGGCCAGAGAATTTTGGCATACGTACCTATACAATATCCTCAGTTCACAGTGAACCCATTTTGGGTAAAAAAACAAACATGCCATGAAGACAATCAGATGCATGAAATCAGCTTCATTAACAGTAAAAGAAGATGAAAATTTCCATTATCTAAGCATATATTTTTCTATTAATTCTTCATCTCAACTAAACCGTTCATGCTAAGGAAATCGAACACGTAACAGGCATATATTTTTCATTATCTAAGCATATATTTTTCATGCCAAACTGAAAAAAGATGCCTTTTTTGGAAAATAAGGGAAATCAAGAGATCATACCGAAGAGAGAGGGAGGGAGCGGGGCGACGAGGGCGGGGGCGTAGGAGAGAGAGAGAGAGGGGGCGACCGCCGATTCACCTCCAGATCGAGAGAGGGAAGAACGAAATCGAAAAGGACGAAGGGAATAAGGGACGATTTCGAATGGTCGAAGGCCGTCGAAGAGGACGAAGCGGCGGAGGCAAACGCGCGGGAAATAGAGCGGGGAAGGAGGGAAACGAAGCGCCTTTTTTCCCTCTTTTTTTTTTGGGTAATGGGTAAATGGCGAGCGAACGATTAGGGTTCGCGGATTTTATTCCCAGTTATTCACCGGCGTTTTAATTGGAAACGCCGGTGAATGTGCCAGTATATTCGCCGGCGTTTATAATAAAAAATGCCGGTGAATAATAAACTTCACCGGCGTGTTTAGGTAAAACGCCGGTGAATACTAACATTCACCGGCGTTTTAAATCGACCGCCGGTGTATGACCATCCCATCTGGCGCCCAATTCCTACTGGCTCCCTACCCCGGCGCTACTAGTAAAACGCCGGGGAATAATCGCCGGGAAAGCTACTTTCTTTTGTAGTGAATCAAATTTATCTAAACCCTTCATTTGGGCTTGAGTTGTGTATAAATAGCCCCATTAGCTTTCATTTCTCTTTACACTTTTGAAAGAGAAAGAAAGACATTTGTGTAAGAGAAAAGAAAGAGTTGTGTGAGAAAAAGATTGAGTGTTTGTGTGTGTGCGTGCGCTCTTGCATCTTGGAGGCCGGCCATCAAGGTGGAGAAGGAAACCGGGGTACACTAGCAAGGAGGAGAGGCTCGGGGTGCACTAGCTTGGAGGAGAATGCTCGTAACTAGAGGAGACGATCGCGCTTTCAAGGAGTTCTTTAGGAGTTTTTCATTTGTTTCATCAAAAGGTGGGTGATTTTTCTACTTCTAATATAGATGCCATGCTAGGATTTTAATTTGTGGATATGTTAGAAACAAGTAGAAAAGTTGCCATATATTTGCTTGAAGAGACTAGTAAAAAAAAAAAGAGGAAGCTCTAGTTTACATGAAAAAATTAGTAAAATAAATTGGAATGTGTTAATTAAGAGTTGTCATGATGCTTTATTACTATATTTCATGCTAGAGTACATATAAATTTGATAAATCATGCTTGTATGAAATTGTGCTTGTGAATGGATTGTAGAATGCAAATTAACACCCATGATTTGTGAAATAAATTGATTAGCATGGAAAAGTTACAATAATTGTTGAATTTTAATTGTATTGTATGAGTAAGTTTATATTCACTAGATTGTCAAATATGTTATCTCTTGAATCATAAGAAATGAGTTAGTTTTGTAAAGATAAGATTAACTTAAGGGCTTTGATTGGGTTAAAGAATGAAAAATCGTATAAACACAATATGAATAAATGGGGAACAAGTAGATAAAAAGATTCATTTAGAAAAGGAATTTTTCAATGTCGAAAAATGTATTAATGTTCCACTTTTCAAAAGAAATAAGAGAAATAGTCTTCTATGTGGTTAAAAATGAGAATTTTGGAAATCTAAGAAAATATAATATACTGTTTTTTCAAACAAATACATTATGGAAAAAGATTTAGGGTTTTATAAGTACAAGTGATCGGGAAAAAAATTAAATCGAGTTTATTAAAGAAAGAACTAGATACAGTACAATTTATACAAAAAGTTTTTAACCAAATCTTATATCGGTTAGTCACTCAAGACCTACTGTTCTTCGAGTGTGTTTTGGGTATGTTACTGTAGCCAGGCGGGGGGCGGGGGGGGGGGGGGGGGGGGGGGGGGGATCAAATTCCGAAACCAGACTTTAAGTACAAATTAAGTTCTCTTTATATCGGTTAGTCACTCTGTCCTTTCTGGTCGTTGGGTGCACTTTGGGTCGGTTACTGTTCACAGGCGGGGGCGTTGGTCTGGGTTCGAATCCGGCCTGGCCTTTTATTTGTTTTTTTTTATTTTATTTACTTATTTTTATATTTTTGAGTATTTTAAGTGTATAAAAATTGAGAAAAAAATACTAGAATTCTTCTAAAATTACCTAGACTTCATGAAAATTATTTCTGCCATATTTGATAATACAATGAGAATTAGAACTAATTTTGGGAAGAAAAACTTGATAAATTTTTCTTAGAATATGATTTTGATTAATTAAAGAAAGGAAAATTTTGATTGTAATAATTTTTCTATAGAGATTAAAAATGAGATTTTCGACGGAGAATTTGAGTAAGTTAATATGAAATTGGATGTTTAGTACATGCAAGTGTGCATGGAAAATGAAACAAAAAGATTATGATGAAATGTGGAAATTTTGTGAGTATAAACACGCATTTTGATGAACATAAAAAGAGATTGAAACTAGAGTTTTAGCTAATTCCTTACATCGGCATGAATGAAATTTTGAAAGAGAAATGTGATAATAAAAGACTAAGATTGGGTCGTGGTTATCAATTGATGTTTAAGACCGATGTAAAGGTAACGCTAATTCTAGAGTGTAAATTTTTACTCATGATTTAATTTTTCTAAGGATTAGACACATAGTGAAGATGTGATGAAAGTAAGAGAAAACCACAAGTATGAGGGCCTCGGATCTACGGTGTGAGAGTGTTCACAGACTGTCTACATGATGCATCATGTTATGACGTGAATACATATCCGGAATTATTGGGATAGTGGCAACGCTTGCGGGATGCTTGGTGACTACGTAGTGCCATTGTCCCATGCCGGAGACGAATTTTTCATAGGCTGTCTACATGATGCGTCATGTCATGACGTGGGATTCCCCTCTAGGCTGTCTGGACATGGGCTCGTAACTCATAGAATACCTAGGATACTTACAGTAGTTACCGTAGTAGTTTAACTCATAACGAAGGATCCAACCCTACAAGATGACGAACGGTTAAGGGTTTGCCCTCAGATTTATGTAGAATGGGATGCATAAGTTCGAACAAGTGTGCATTAGTGTCATGAAATAATAAATTACTGCATTAAGACTAAGTACACATTCACACACGACATCAATAAGATAGTTCCCTTTAGCTTTGTTTGTGAACAAGTGTGTGCTTTCCAAATAAGAGAAATTGATATATTATATCCTAACGTCAGTTGTATGCTACTGACATGCTCACAGTGTCTATGCAGGATAAATTGAATGAAATGACTAACGAAATGCTGCTTAAAGAAATGTTCAAATTGTTATTGATTTCATGTATCATGTTGTAATTATAATTCCGCTGCATTGATGTAAAACATTGCTGTATAAAAAGTTTTAAATTTCTTGTAAAATTGTACGAAGTGAAGTGTAAAGATCCCGTGGAACTTCGAATTCAAACTTATTTGGAATTCGGGGTGTTACATTTGCATTGGACGGGAAAAAAAAATTCTTCGGTGAGATTTTTTATTGTTCTCAAAGTATCGGACGAAACTAAATTTTCCGTCGCAAAAAAAATCAGTTTAATTAAATCGATGGACGGGAAAATATTTCTCGTCCGATCGAAAAATTAAATGCAACCCCCCCCCCCCCCCTTCTCATTTCTTGGACAGTAGAAGGTTTCCAGTCTGTTCAAATAATATATATATATTTACTGCAGACGAAAAATTGTCTTTCGTCTGAGAATTGGAAATTTTCGAAAACCCATTTTTTTGCAATTAACGACTGCAGTGCAAAGCCAATTTTTCCATTTCTATTTGCCAAATATTCAAAATTTGGGTCAAGACGACTACAGATGCTCTTAGTACGCCAAATTCATAACTAAGCCATGTCCCCTGTCATTTATCTTGCCTCCTAGTTTTTGAATTTAGGTTTCTCTTAATTCCTATTTGATAGTAAACTATGTTATCCATAGCTAGGAGGTAAATGACACTAAATGATTGAAAGTTTCTGTTATAAAATTGTTTGCACTAAAGCAAGTTTAGCTTGAGAGGCACAAAACAGAGAAGGAGAAAAAGATGTCGAAAAACCGAACAAAATAAAATGAAACGAAACAACAAAATATAAACTCAAACCAATAAAGTTGAGACTTGTGTATCACACAATTCCTTAAAATATATTTACCTCGTCCAGGTGTTGGAGAGTGTAGAGGCGTCCGTCTCCTAGGGTACAACGGTTGGGAAGCATACTGTAGCACCACGTGACGCTCCTGAACTGAAACAACGCTTGAACTCTATCACGGAACGACCGAACTGGAACCGGGAAGAAAAAACAGAACAGAGAAGATGAGAAGAGTTCCTGGTGTGTAGAAATGAGGGGAAAATGAGCCTCTATATATAGGGCCACGGGAAAACAGACAGGTGGTTGAATGCACCCTGATAAAACCGTTTCTCAGTTTAAAATCGGGTAGTAACGGACAAAACTGTTTTTGCAATTTCGACCATTACATATCAGAAAAATTTTAAAAAAAACTGGTGCAAAAATAATCCCTGCACGGGGTGGGGTTCAATTGGTCTGACTTCGTGTCGGACGTGCGGGCGCACACAAGTCGCATGTAATCCGATTAGAGATTTGCGCCCCTGCACACTCGAGAGAGAGCCTTTTGGCTTGCTTTCTTACAATGCCGAGAAAGAGTTTATTATACCTTCTAATTCTTATGATCTTTTCGATATGAGACTAAAGTCCGATCTTTCGGACATCTTTGGGAGACAATTTCTCATTCACCCCATAATTATTTTGAACAAGTAAATATATGATTTTGATGTACTCATGAAGGCGAACACAAATCTATAAAGATTTTCCACTAATTTATAGTGGATCTTACTAAAAAAATTGTCTCTAAACTTCGTAAAATTGTGTTAAAACACCCATTTTCTAACAGTTTCTGCTTATCCATTTCTAGGAGGGGGAAGTGAGTGTAATCTCCCAAGTTGCATCCATTTTCTCTTCGATGCTCCCAATTTCTAGCCCTATTTAGTTGATCCATCTCTCAAGGGGGTTAACTGAACGTCGAGCACAACAACTTATAGTTAATTAGTATTGAAGAAGTAAGTTACTGGTTGGCTGCAACAGGGTGAGTAAGATTGTTTGAAGATGCCAGGAAAGGATGGTGATCATGATTTGCTCAAGCTGGAAGTTTTGCTTGCTTGGCTGGACTAGCAGTTATTTTTATTTGTTGTAGTTTGGTTAGTTTATAGCACTCATCAATGATTATTAGTTGATCGTTGGTTATATATGTTTGCACTACCTTTGTGCAGGTAAATTGGATGGTCAGCATGAAAGTTTGTGCTAAAAGCAACACTACATGGAAGGAAGCAAAAGATTTAGCTGTGCGTTGTGAACCACCCACATAGTAGCTTCTCGTGCCGGTTAAAAAACAATGTTCGTGTGAAACGTTCAGTCGATGCAGAAGCAGAGTTAACCTGCAGGATTATTTGGTATGCAGAAGCAGAATTGCATGTCCTAGGGGTCTTTTGCTAACGGAGCAAGTACAATTGTAAATAAGATGATGACACAGCAGCGACACAACAATTCTCTAACATACATGAATGCAGACTGGATTATTCATAATCACCAGAAAACCTGCTGTGTTATGGCTTAAAGTATGGACATGAGATAAATAAATCAAGCAGAGAGCATATATAAGGAAGAATATGCGCGAATGATGAAAAGTTCAAGTTGCAAATACTCACACATTCCAAATCTCAGTTGATAGTCTCAGTTGATGTTAAAGAGAAGAATTACATAAGAAAAAGCACAGAAGGGCTGCCTAACTAAAGCTTTCGATACTTTTGCAGTTCGACTGTTAAACTCGCCCACCAGAAACTCACCAGCTCAGTAAAGTCTGAAACATCAGAAAACAGAAGGCTATAGAAAATGAGCTCCAGATTTCAGACAACCTGCAAAAAGTAACATTGAAAAACATAGAAATGTGTCATTAAAATGAAACAACCACGACATATATATGATTAGCTGCATAAGTTACTAAGTTACTACATGTACACACACTAATTATTACAAGCAATTCAAAAATAAACCGAAAGAAAAATGTACAAAACTACACCTCACAACACAATTATAATGGGTTTAACTAGCATTGAGAATATACTTTTTTTTTTTTTTTTTTGATCATAAAAGGTTGGCCGAGGCCCCCCTGGAGAATATACTTCAAACTGCATAAAAATGCATTTTGTTTCGTTGTTGGCTATATCTACCTTGGAGTATAATTAGTCCCGTATAACAAACCCATCATTTCCTCCTTCGGCATAGAACAATTTGGATCAAGGCAACTCATCATTAGGAACAAGTATTCAAGTATTGCTCCTATTGCAACAGATATTCGTAGACCCTACTAACGAATGATGGCATGTAACTATGTATGAAACTACAACTTACAATAATTCTAGTGAGTTACTGATAAAGCAGGCTTTAAAAGGACCGATAAGAAACTTGATGAAATTACATGTGAATGCACAACTTCAATTTAAAATGTCAAAACTACAATTTAAAAGAACCAAAGTTCAAAATGTCGAAAACTACAATTTAAAAGACATATTCATACGACTTATCCTGAGTTAATAATGAGTGTGCAGAGATTTATACTCCCATTAAATTACAATTTTTTTTTGCCATAAAGGAATCTCTTTATTTCTGGAGTACTACTCCAAGTCTAGAAAAAGAATCATAATAGTGAAGATGAATTGTGCACAGGTTGTGAATCGAGAATAAGATTCACTACAAACTAACCAATCTTAGACCTACCTGAACTTCTTGAACACTAATAATATTTCTCATAATCTACAACTGAAAAACAAAAATGATCGACCAGAAAAGTCTACAGTCAATTGCAAGCACAATCGATGGTTAGTAGTTATAACATAGGCAACCATTTCTCATAATCGCACAATGGATGCTTCACCCCGCAGGGGTATTCTCAGTAGCATCAATGTACAAGCATATCAATGATGGTGGCCTGCGATGCAAGGATGCGGATATTATATGGAAGCTATGGGTGCCACTAAGGGTTAAAGTTTTCTGCTGGCTAGTTATGAACGACGCCATTTTATCCAAGGTCAATCTCCGGAAAAGAAATATGCAGATTGATGTAAAATGCGAGACATGCTTAATGGAAGACGAGGACACGAATCACATCCTATTTCATTGTCATAGGGCTAAGCTAGTTTGGGAAATTATTAGTCGGTGCTTTCGGTTGGTAGAAAGCCCCAAGTCTAGTTCGGAGGTTTGGGGTAGATGGTGGGTACAACTAGTTAGCAAGGAAAATAGAGAGGAGTGGGGAGTGATGGCAACATCCACAATGTGGTGTTTGTGGCTTAGCAGAAATGATCTTTGTTTTAAGAAAATTAGTTGTACATTAACAATTATTATGCATAAAATCATATCTCTTTTTCATGATTGGACAGGAAATAGGGGGCCCATGAAAAGGCTTCGTATGGAGGAGGAGGAATAGATGACTCACGAGGCGGGAGAGCAATGGGAGTACCAATGAAAAGGAGGGCATTTTGATGTGTACGGCATGCATTGGGAGTGGGGATTATAGAACACTTCATGCACGTTTTGATGGATTGAGTGGGACGCTGTACTCAGATCTTGTATCTTAATTTATGTTGTTGCTTTACATTTCCTGTTTGTAAGATGGTAGGAGATTGCAGTTCGTTTGTTCTGGGTTTGATTGTAATTAGCTCTACTATGTTTCTTTAATGCCGTATTAATGAAGCGATGACTGGGTCATCTTTTTATCAAAAAAAACATAGGCAACCATTTCGAGCAACTAAATCAGTTAGTTGTTGCTCTAATAACCATTGCAGCCAACAACAAATTCATAGATAAAAAGAAAGACAGGAAAAATAGGATATGATGCAAGAAACATATCCTATTGCGAGAAACAGCAATTCTCTGAGAGATAATATGCAAGAAACAAGAATCATTCATACAAGGATTAGTAAAAATATGTAAGAGTAATTAGCATCATGATCATCGTTTCTTCGCATTTGAAGGGAGCAAGAACCAAGCCGGTTGCAGATGAGGCTCCATCTCCACATCCGGCAAGATGGGCTCCACACTCCCATCCATCATGTTATAGATGCCAATAGGCATCCTCCCTCCCTCCCTGCACTGCTCGGCAAAGTAAACGCAGTTTCCTCTCACACCCGGGTAGTTTTTTGGTGAGACACAGAACCCTGCATTTCCTCCTCCTACAAAGATTGAGTTTCCTCGCAAGTCAGTCACCTCTCTCACTGGACCGTCCATAACATACACCTTCACAGACAACGAATTATCCTGTTTCCACTCCTTCCTCACACTCCACAGCCCCGGTCCGTAATTCCCTTGAGAAACAACAAACAGCGATACATCCCGATTGAGAAAGTCATCCACGGGTCTGGCACTCAAATCTCTCCTACTCATCTCATCCCCTGCCGCAAAGCATCTGCTATTTATGGAGGGGTATTCAAGAAACTTGCGGTATGTCCAAAAGACGATTTCACTGTCAGGTCTAACAGCAATAAGATCTCCATAACGCTCCACCGCATCCATACAAATGACGTTATCAGCTGCCCTGGTCCATTTGGTGTCGCCCGGTTTTGCAAAGACGACGGTCATGGCAGGAAGGGTGCGGATGATGAGGAAGACGGCAAGGTCCACGCCGGAGATGGGATAGTTGGGGAAGATGATGGATCGGTGGATGACAGATTGGTTGGGGATGGGGGGGAGAAGGGAGAGTTCCATGGCGGAGGTGTTGAGGAGGAAGAGGGAAGAGTCGATGGAATCGAAGAAGAGGATCATGCCATGGCCAGAGCCGATGAAGGAGAAGGTAGAGGTGGGGAGTATGAAGGAGTGGACGAGGCGATGGGGGTCGGAGACGCTGAAGAAGTTGAGGGATTTGGTCGGAGTCGAAGAGGAGGAAGAAGCAGGGGAAGGGGGGAGGGGATTGATTTCATGTTGCTTGGGGTGGTAGAGAAGCCATGGCTGATCTTGATCCGTGAAGGAGGAGCTTGCCATTGTCGAATCAAATTTCAAGAAAATCCTCCTCTGTTTCTTGTCTCTCTGTTTTCAAGATTTTGAAATTTCAAGGAGGAAGGAGGGAGAATGAAGGAGTTGAGTGAGATTGACAACTCGTTTTCTGTTATTTATAGTTATAGGCGCGCTTTTCATTTCAGTTAGCTTCTTTTCTGCATTTTACTGCCTTCTTTATTTGTTATTTACAATTTGGTCTACTGCTATAGAAATAGCTGGTGCAGCAAAATAAAATTTTCATTGGACCTATTTGAAAAGTTTCAAAGTATACGGATTACCAAAAAAACAAGTTGTGTTAAAAATTTTTTTAAAAAAATAATAATAAATAATAATAATAATAATAATTATATATATAGGGGGCGTTTGGTACGTGGGAATGTGTAAGGGAATCTCATATTCCCTCTTAGATTACCTTCTTGTTTGGTATGTGGCAATCATAGTTTTGGAAGGAATGACAAATTTTCAAGGGAATCAAAATCCTTTGTTGGGAAGGATTTTCATTCTCCCAAAGACCATGGGATTTGAGCATGTTCATGTGATTTTCATAACAAACATTAAAAAAAACCCAAAAAAACTAGAATAAAAAATTTATAATAATAAAGGATTCCCCGAGAATGCAATGTACTATACCAAACGTGATAATGCAACATTTCCGAGAATCTTCATTCCCACCCTCACATTTCCGGGGATCTTTTCATTCCTAGAAATTTTTCAATCCGTGTACCAAACGCCTCCATAGTGTCTTTTCAAATTTATCGAAAATACCCTAAAGTTCATAATGTTTTTGAAATGTAAAATACCTTGATCTGCATTTGTTATTGACATCTACCCTAAAGCTCCAATTAAGAGTTTGCAATTTTTTGACATTAAAAAAAATAGGGATACAAAAGTGAGGACCTTAATTTTTTGGCTAAAATTGAAAAAACCCCCCTAAACTACTCTATATATGCAAAAAACCTCACTCGCCTTTTTATTATGCTGAAAACCGCACTGAACTATTGGTGCAAAAAATCCCACCATGACACTCTTAGGGTTCAGTTAGTTTTTTGTCACGTGCTATGCACGTGACTTACTAAATGTCCAAAATACCCCCCACTGTTCAGAACACAATCTTATTATTTTCTCTTTTCTTTCTCCTTTATTCAAAACCATTATTTCTCTCCCAAATACAAACCCTAATCCCAAATCTAAAATCCACCAACTCCAAAATCAAACCAATCTGTCCTAAATCCTTCTTCTCCTTCATCGACGCTGCAATTTAGTCGACGACACCATCTCGTCGAAGTCGGTGAGAGCACTCTGTCGAAGTCGTCGCTCTCCACCCAGTCGAAGTCGAAGATCATCGAAGTCGCTCCCCATACATTTCTTTACAATTTGCACCATATATTAACTTTTCTTCTTACTGTGGCATAATATAGGTATCATTGAACCAGTCCTAAATTTATCTCTTTGGGAGAAGTTGGACTATGTGGACATCCTTCCACCACGATTGAGAAGAGCTCCTGGAAGGCCAGCTAAGGCTCGGAAGAAGGATCCGACTAAGAGTAAGTCTAAGAATCAAACTGGGTTGCAAAAAGCAAGCAAAGTGGGGATCACAATGAAGTGCAGGAGGTGTCATCAAGCAGGTCACAATATTAGAAACTGCACGAACGAACTAGCTCCACCAAAGCAAAGATCGAACAACAAAGGAGGGAGGCCAAAGGGTCAAAGAACCGATGAAGTTGTGAGGAGCGTGAGGCAAAGTTTAGGTAAGATTCAAAGTGATACTCATGGTGGTAGAGATCGGGGCAGCCGAAGAGTAGGACCTCACTCCAATGCCGACGAGACCCTTGGAATTGAGAGAGACACTGTTAAATGTGGGAGGAAAAGGAAGGAGAAAGGACCATATATGGGAGGGGTTAATTCCAAGAAATCCAAGGTAAATCGTAACAAAGAATTAATTTCATATGTAACACCCCGCAAAATTGAAAATTACAATTTTGCCCCTGGGTGTTACGCACGTATATTTGGTAATGTGTTTCACTAAATATTTTGGATTCGTACTATTTATACATTTTTCGTATTGATTTTAGTCAACTAAAATATAATATTTAATCCCTGGGATTTACGTGCTTTTTACGTGTTTTGATGCACGTGCTTCCACCACTACGTACAATGTTTTCTATAGGTTTAAATTATTTATTTTTATGTATTTAAATTTATTTTATTAAACTGAAATTTATTTTTCCCCCTATTTTAATTAAAATGCATTTTTCAATTTTTCTGCACGTATATTGCACGTACTTTCTACGTGTTGTTATTTCATCATGAAATATATGTAAATTAGTAAAAGTAATTTTGTTTATATTGTTTTCGATTATATTTAATGAATTTTCATCAATAAAGTCGATTTTCGCATTTTCATGTTTTACGTGCAACGCACGTGTTCTCGGCGAACATATTTTAGTGTATTCATTTTCAAAATAAATTTTGGAGTATGCATATTTATTTTTGAGTGATACATTATAAATTTAAATTAAACTATTTTACTACATTCTAAAATAGAAATATACAGTATATATATAGTATATATATTAGGTGATATATATGGTGTGATTAAATGTAAATACTTGGTGAAATGTTTTGGTTGTGAATGGGTGGAGAGGGCCCACGAAAGATATACAACATTGGGCTATGGCATTGTTATAAGTGATTTTTGTATAGGTGGATTTGTTAGTGAAAGGTAATTGTATGAATTGAGGGCCTACATGGTGAATGGAGGCCCACCTACAAGTTGTATTGTCTGCTTGGGTATGTGCACTGGATGTGTTCTTTTTGGCCGGGTGGTACTAAGGAGGGGACCGGATTTTGAAGTGGGGAGTTGGAGAGTTTGGGAGTTTTTAGGGGTTGAGTTTTTGAAGAGTTGGAGAATGTGAAAGGGTGGGAGTTTTAGGAGTTAAAAATATGAAGGGGTAGAGAAATTAAATAGAGTAATTTATTAGGGGTGAAATTTTGCAAAATACACCTTTCCAAAATCCTATAAATAGAACCTTATTCTCTACATTTCTCCTACACCAAAAATAAAATAAATAAGAGAAAGAGAAGAATAAAAGAAAGAGAGAAAAGAGTTTGTACTTGGTGGCCATTGCTAGGAGGAGAAGATCTAGGAGGACATTGGATCTAGAAGTGGTGCTCTTCCCTTCATTAGTCAAATTTCAATTGAGGTGGGTGTTCTCATGCTTTTTATTTTAGAACTATGTGTTCTAGTAAAAATAAATGAGTATATGATGTTGATATGATGAAGTAGAGTAGATTTATGCATTGGTTGTCATGAAATTGCTAAGTTAAGGAATAAATCCACTTAATGTTAGTAAGTGATTTTATGTCTTCTTAATTGTAGAGACTTGCATGCTTGATGAATAATAGAATTTTGATGTCTTAATTAGAAGATAAATTCATGTTTCTTTTTTATGTTTGATAAGTTGTATAAATACCAATATTGATTAAGGAACAAAGTAATGTCATGTAGTTTGGAAATTAAAATAAAAAGTAGGAGAAATTGTCATTTGTATGTTAACTAGTAATTGTTAAAATAATTGAAGAGATTTCCCTTATGTTTAAAGAAGAAATTTTGTATAGAAAAAGGGTACACATAACTTATTTTTACTTGTTGTAAAGTAATACAAAGTTTCTAGTTGATTAAAATGATGAACTACATTCTTGTAATAAAAGAAAAGAAAGAAAGATTTGAGATTTAAATATTATTAAATATAAGTTTTAAACACATGATTTTCTGTAATAAATAAATTTCAGTCCAAATAAATTATTTGGAGACTAGTGGAGAAGATTGATCAAATGAAAAATTTAGTTTTATGAAAAACAATAAAATGACACAAAATTGGAATAAAACCCACTCGACTTCTCTATAAGTCGATGTGCGTATTTGGCCTATTGGTTTGGCCTTGCGTTGCTTCTTGGTCAGGCCGGGTTCAAAACTTGATAACCCCAAAATTTTCTTTGTGTTATTTTCTTTTGGAAACAAAATTAAACGAAAGTTGGCATAAAAAGAATTCATGAGGACTTAGACAATAAGTCCACGTGGACTTCTTGGTTGGTGCCGTTGGGTGTTACCTGGGCTTCACGGGTTCAAAGTCTAAGGTGAGTTTTTTTTTTTTTTTTGGGTTTTAAGTGGTTTAAATAAATTCTAATGCATTTGAGAATTTAAGAAAAATCCTTGTACTCATAAAAACATGATGAAGAATTTATAGAAAATGGTTTAAAGATTTTTCTTATTGAAAAGTAAAAAAAATAGATATCTTGAGAGACCTTTATTTTTGAGACATTGACTAGATTATGGATAAGTTAGGACATGAAAATAATAAGCTAAGACATGATTATTAAAGGGTATGTGTACCCATATTTTCTTGTGCATGAAAGATTATGATTAAGAATTAGCAAGACTTCGGTTACCGGCAAAAATGAAAGAAAGAATTGATATGATTTTGAGATATTGCCGTGGGGTGATCTCGTATTTGTTGATTAAGTCCGGTAGGAAGTAAAACTAATTCTTGAATGGAAATTATTCATGTCTTGAACTTAGGAAAATTTAGGCACATAAGTGAAGATGTAGTAAACTTAGGGAAACGTAAGTGGGGTGCTCTATATAGTCGGCGGTGGACTCCAAGACTATAGACCCAGTTGGTGGACTGAGGTTGCCCTGTGGGAGACGGATTATTATATTTTAATCCGGGACTATGAGGACGGATCGGCGGTGGACTCCAAGATCTTGAGTAGTCGGACGGATGGATTTTTGTGTTTACCGTCTCCAATGTATATATATATATATACTGGGCTAGAGGGTCACATACGGGACGGTTCGCACGATGTGGAATCTGTTATAACAGCCGGCGGTGGACTCCAAGGCTGGGATTCAAATTCGTGGAATAGTCTGAACTTTGTTTTGCTACCGGGTAGTTTTCATGGCGAGGGATCGAGCCCTTTATTGTGGAGAGCGTAGGCACTTGCCCTCGGACCTATGTAGTATGGGATGTATAGAATCCAAACAAGTGTGCATTAGTGTCATCCTAATATAGAAATGTGTGCATTAAGCATTAAGGCATGACATACACTTATGTTTAGAATAATCACTTTTGACACTTTACTTGTTCATTCAATCTTTTTGTGATTTGTTAAAGTATGAGATCGTTATACTATTCTCGGCATAGAGAGGATAGCCGTGTATAATATTTCGTCAGTTGTAAGTAACTGACGTGCCCACAGATTGACATGCAGGTAATGGACTATTCATGGAGTTATAAAGTGGATATGCTGTTGCTGTTTAGAAGTTAAACATGTTGCAAATGATGTTAAAGTTATACAAGTTGTATTTCATTGTTGTAATCTTTTAGTCTTCCGCTGTGTAAAAACCAAGTGTAAAGAAACTCTGATGTATTGTGAATGAAAAGTTTTAAATTTCTTGTAAAATTGTACGAAGTGAAGTAAAGATCCTGTGAAATCTCGAATTTATCCTTATTCGAAATTCGGGACGTTACATCATATTACAGCAAATTGTAAGAATAATCATCTTTTTTGCCTTCATATAGGTAAACATCTCTAATGATAGTCCTGGTGGAGGTGGATCATGCAGACTGTTGATGGTAATGCACTAACTGCACTAACTAATACACTATATAGCTGAATTTTCCTTTTAAATGTCAAATGTTCTAATTTAAGAAAGATTCACCATTACATGTTTATGCTTATTTCAATCTGTTAGATGATATTGAGTCTGGTAGGGCTGAAACGGATGTTCTATCAGTTCTCAGTTAGATGTTTATGCTCAATCTGGTAGGGCTGAAACTGGTAGGGTTGAAACTTATTTCAATCTGCTAGATGTTTATGCTCAATCAGTTCTCAGTTAGATGAGCATCACTTTGAATCTCATGCTCAATCATGCTCAATCAGTTCTCAGTTTGAATCTCATGCTCAAACTCATGTTCTACCTTGAAAGCCTTCAATCTGTTAGATGATATTGCTCATGTTTATCTAGTCAAGTATTTACACAAATTATCTTGATGTTGGGCAGTTTTAAAATTTGTATTTCATTCTTTCAATTATGCTCTTTGCTTGCAATGTTGCTTTACCAGAATTGCTTTTTGCTGATGCAAATTCTGTAATGTCTGTAGTACTGTGCAATGGGTCTTGGTTTGGTTGGCTTGGATTTCCGAGGCCTACTTCCACCACTTTTTGAAGAGTAATTGAGCATTTTCACTTTGATCTATTAAGTTTTTAGATTCCACTTATCACAACTCCAATTCTGGGATTTAACTAAAATTGCTTGGCCTTTCCAGTGCAGTCCTTAATCTATTCTCGAAGAATATGAGGACAGTGGTTGAAAATTTTGAATACTCATGCTCAATCATGCTCAATCAGTTCCAGTTCTCAGTTAGATGAGCATCAATTTGAATCTCATGCTCAATCATGCTCAATCATTTTTTTGCTGTGGTTAATTTTCAGTTTGAATCGAACAACAGGAAGCGAAAAGGAGTTGTATGTTTCTAAGTCTCACATAGGCAACAAGATGAGCACCTCGATTTTGGATTTTGATTCTGTCCTCAATATCATTTTGAGCTCAATTTTGGATTGTATGTTAATTACCATTCTTCCCTGTGTAACAACTTGGTTCATAAGACCAAAAAGATATTTCAGCCTGTAATAGTAATTTACTGTGGTTGCTATCTAAATTTCCAGTTGATTTATATATGTCAAAGTCAATTTTTCTGTGTTATGTTGCTTTTTCCTATGTCATACTTTCATCAAATGAGAAGAGATTCAGTGATGTGTTATACTTTCATCAAAATGAGTATGTCTTCTCCTTTTGTTATGTTATCAGTGATGTTATCAGTGATGTTGATATCTCTTCTCCTTTTGTTATGTTGCTTTTACCACCAAAGAAGAGATTCTGTGATGTGTTATTAAAAGTATTCATTTGGAACACTTTTCCCACCATTACCTTCAGATGCTTTGTTGCACCAAATCTGAAATGTATATAATTATGCAAATTTTTACTGCTTTAGTGGTTCAAAGCCATATTTTTGTGCCCAACAGTTCTGATTGTAATTCATCTTTCCTGTGATACATATGATACATAGCATTAGCATTCATCCTGCATACGACGTAACAACAATTTGTTTGGTTTGAATATTTAAACTTCTTCCCAGGGCTGTTGTCTTTACTTCCATTTCTGCTACAAGAAAAGATTGTGGGTGATTCCCTAGCTGAAATTCAAATAGAAGATGGAGGGATATATCTTGAGATCAATATTTGAGAGAATAGTTAATGAAATACCAACAGTGTTTTGAACTTGCCATACCTGATATTTCTCTGTATTATTGTCTCTTTCAATATTTTGTCTATATTGGCTTTTGATATTTTGTCTATATTGGCTTTTGATAGACTAAAAATTTCATGTAATACATAATGAAAAGCCATTTGCTATTGTTCTTCATTAAACAAGAGACTCTGAATCATATGCTCACATTGTAACCTCAAATAATAAAAAACTTAACATGGGATGCAAATTAATAGGTAGGGAATGAATGATATAATAAGATACTATACAAAACATGTGAAGATCTCCAGTGTCACATACGAACATATCCATTCCCAACTTCAACGATACACGTACTAACATATCCATTCTTAAGAGCTAACTCAACAACAATTATCTCCTTTCCATGGTTAGTTCATAATAAGTAACAACAGAATAACCAAGAAAAGCAAAAGCAAACACCCTATAAATCTTTTCATGGTTCCCTCTCTAACTTTCAACTCGACCACCTTCTTTCTCAGCAAATTACATTCGGCTTCCAACTCAAGCTTTTGATTCTTTAGATCTACGACAATGGCACTTAGTTTATTCTCCATCTCACTAGCTTCAGCAACTACCAGCTTCAACTTTGCATTTTCCATCTTCAGTTCTGAGTAAGATTTTTCCTGTTTCTCGGTTCCACCCACTAATTCAATCCAATGAAAAAATCTACATTTGTCTGTTTGCCAATATGGACAACCCGCAAAGTATCTTCCAGCATTTTGCAGCAGTGCTTGCTACCTTCACAACTGCAGGATCTTTGTGAAAACACACTAGGGTTTCACCTTCATCGCAACTATTACGCAAGTTCCTCCTTGAAGTTTGGAGGTTGTCAAATCTGCGTGTACACAAATGCAGACATCGAAATAATCAAATCGACAAATAAAAGAGAAAACGAGATCGGCTCGAGGTCAAACATAATTCATTAGTGTGAACAAATCACCTGACATTGGATCGTTCGACTGAATGGCGTGAGTGACCTCCACTTGATGGCATCAGGAACTCGACTTCAACGCCTGGAAGACCACGTCCGGTCGATGGCGGCGTCCAATCGATGGCGTCGTCAGGTCGATGGCGACGTCCAGTAGATGGCGTCGTCCGGTCGGGATTTGCTTTTGATTATGATTGGGTTGATTTGGGAGTTGGACGGTGTAGATAGTAGGGCTGATTTGGGAATAGGGTTTTATTTTGGGAGAGAAAGAATGGGTTCTGAAGAAAAGAGGAAGAAAAGAAAAAGGGAAGAAGGCACAGTCCGGGGTATTTTGGACATTTAGTAAGTCATGTGCATAGCACGTGACAAAAAACTAACTGAACCCTAACAGTGTCATGGTGGGGTTTTTTGCACCAATAGTTCAGTGCGGTTTTCGGCATAATAAAAAGGTGAGTGAGGTTTTCTGCAGATATGAGATAGTTTAGGGGGGTTTTTTCAATTTTAGCCTAATTTTTTTAACATTATCTACTACGGAAAAAAAAGGGGTTGAAAACTACTTTAGGATAGTCTTCTTTTAGAATAAAGGGCCACGTCAGAGCTCAGTCTCGAACCGAAGACCTGCTTAGCCTTTTAAAGCATCCACAGTCGTTTTTCTCATTTGCCAAAATATGGCAGCTACAGTAATAGCATATAGGGGAGTATCGTGTAGTCGTCGTTTCTCAAATTTTTCTCATTTGGCAAAAGACCAAATTACCCCTGTACTTTTAATTTCGTTCTATATAGGTTGAAGGGCAATTTGGGAAAACAAACCCAAAAAAGGAAAAAAAAAAAGGGAAATCTTCCCTGGACGGGCTATCATCTGTCGGACGGGAGATGATTCCCCGTCTGGGGATTTTTTCCAAAAAAAATTATATTTTAAAAGGGAAGGACGGGGTATCATTCCCCGTCCGACCCTTTTTTAAATAAAAAAAATTCGGCAATCCTTCGAACGGTATATGATTCCCCGTCTCAGTCGATTAAAAAATATTAAAATCCTTCGGACGATATATGATTCCCCGTCTTCTATAATTTGAGAATTCTTACTTTCGTTTCTCAAATTTGAGAAACAAATTTGAGAGGAATGGGAAAAATGGCATATATAGCAAACGATTGCAGCGCATCGTTTGCTATAATATGGCAAAATGGAAGATTTAGAAAACGACTGTGGATGCTCTTACCCATCCTGATCATTTACCATCTAAAATACAACCTAGTAGTCTACTTTAAGTAAGATACAGATAACAGAATGCGAATCATGAAAAAAAATTTGCGATGAAAGCAGTAAACCTTATTATATGTTTTGATAAATTACAAGACCACCCACAAATATTTTACTTCTAAGTAAGCCATGCACAAATCACTATTTCTAGATATAGTGGTCACAATGATGAATTGACACAATAAAGACTATTTGAGTTATCAGTCGCTAAATAAACTGAGAATACTATATTATGTCTAACGGAACGAGGATAAAATTACCAAATTACCCCTTACCTTTATAACTGTTAAGATAAATCAGAGAGATGAAAACAATATTCATTATTAAAATGAGAAATAACTGAGTACAATACCTCCTATATATAAGAGTGAACCAAATACAAAACTAGCCAAATACCCAACGTGGGACTATAATATCTAACACCCTCTCTCAAACTCACGGTGGGTCAAACAGTGTGAGTTTGCCCACTAAATATCGAAATCTCTGAAAAGTATGAGATTTGGTGAAGAAGTCTGTTGTCTGCTGTGACGAGGTAATATAATGAAGTGAAATGGTCCCAACTTCAAAGCGCTCATGAACATAATGATAATCAATTTCTATATACTTCGTTCGCTCATGAAAGACCGGATTGCTTGCAATGTGTAGTGCACTCGTTGCTTGCAATGTGTAGTGCACTCTGGTTATTACAATGAAGAGGAGTAGCTCCTGAAAGAGTGACACCCATATCTGATAATAACCAACGAACACGAACAATCTTTCTAGTAGTAGCTGTCATTGCTTTGTACTCAGCTTCGGTCGAAAAACATGCAACAACTGCTTGTTTCTTACTTTGCCATGAGATCAGCGAATCACCAAGAAATAGATAGAAACCTGTGGTAGATCGTCTGGTAGTAGGATCACCTGCCCAATCTGAATCAGAATATGCACTCAGCTCTATTTTGGATGTAGCAGGTATGAATAATGAGCGAGTAATAGTGCCTAGAAGATATCTGAGAATCCGAAGAAGAGCACCGTAGTGAACTGACGTAGGAGTGGAAATAAACTGACTGACAACACTGACTGCGTGAGCAATATCGGTTCTGGTCATGCACAAGTAGACAAGTTATCCAACAATCTGTCTGTATCTAGTGGGATCAGGAAGGAGCTCACAATCAGTGGGATGAAGCTTCACATGAAGCTCTAAGGGTGTATCAGCTGATCGACTGTTAGAGAGGCATACGACGGAGATAATATCTGATGTATATTTCCGTTGAGAAATGAGTATCCCCCGAGATCCATGAGCAATCTTTAGACCTAGAGAATAACATAGTCTGTCCAGGTTTTTCATATGAAACTGCTGGTGAAGGTATTTCTGGGTGGATGTAATGCCTGCGGAGTCATCCCTAGTAATGATCATATCATCAACATAGAGTAGTAGAAGTACCCTCCCCTGCGGTGATGACCGCATAAACATAGAATGGTCCTTGGAACTCTGACTAAAACCAGCATTGGTGATGACAAGGCAAAAACACTCAAACCAGACTCGAGGGACCTGCTTCAAAGCATATATAGCCTGACGCAGCCGACAAACATGACGAGGAGGAGTAGGGAGGCCATGAGGACGATCCATATAAACAACCTCAGATAAGGTACCATGAAGAAAAGCATTCTTCACGTCCATTTGGTATAACGGCCACCGACGGATAGATGCAACAGCAAGAAGAGTGCGAATAGTAGTCATCTGTACAACTGGAGCAAATGTCTCATCATAATCAATGCCATGTTTCTGAGTAAATCATCGGGCTACTAGATCAGCCTTGTGATGCTCAATAGATCCATCAGGTTGATATTTTACCTTGAAGATCCACTTGCAGCTAATAGGCTGAACGCCCTCTGACAGAGGAACGACATCCCAAGTGCCAGTCTGATCAAAAGCACTGAATTCCTCTGCAATAGCTTTCCTCCACTCGGGATATTGAATTGCATCTTGATAGGTTCTGAGATTACGTGTAGAGTATATAGCAATGAGATATGCATGAAACTGTGGTGAGTAGGAAGTTAGGGTGGCAAAACCAAATTGGTCAGAAGGATCAGTGACATCAGGTGTATAACGTGCCAGAGAAATATCAGAAGTGGAACGAGTAGACTAACAAAGCGGTGGTGGACCAATAAGGTGTGGGGGTGCATGTGGCAGTGGGGAAGTATGTGGGGTGGGTGCTGGCAGCTGTGGAGATGCAGGTGGTGTTTCAGTAGGGGGACAATAGGTGTAAGGACTGCAGGAGATGTGAATGGAGCCAGAGGAGTGGGATCAAAAGAAATGTGGGAAGATGCAGTCGGAGAGCTAGCAATAACTGGGTAATTGAGAAATCTAGCATCCTCGGGGGGAGTCAGTAGTAAGGAGAGTTTTCCACAAAGGAGACATATCGAGAAATGCAGACACGACCCGCCGATGGATCAAAATAACAATAACCTTTGTGTTCGGGACTGAGACCTAGGTGAACGCACTTAGCAGCACGAGCGAAGAGCTTCATGTGCTCAGTAGATGTAACATGTGCACCCAAATGTACGGAGCATACTGTAGTTGGGAGGTGAGTGATAGAGAGCCTCATAAGGCGTCGTACCAGCTAAGACAGACGAGAGAGTAATGTTAATGAGACTAACAGAGGTCATGACAGCTTTAGCCCAGAAAGAACGAGGAGCGGAAGAGGAGAGTAGAAGAGCATGAGCCATCTCAAGGATGTGACGATACTTGCGTTCAGCTACACCATTCTGCTTATGTGTGTGAGGGCATGATTGCTGAAAAAGGGTGCCGTGAGACTGAAGGATCGATCTCATAGTGGTGGAAGTGTACTCATGTGCACCGTCCGAACGAAAATTCTTAATGCGCACACCAAACTGAGTGTGAATCATAGTTGTAAAGAACCGGTAAATATCAGGTATCTCAGATCACTGACGCATAAGAAAAACCCATGTATGTCTAGTGAAGTCATCGATGAAGGCAACATAATAGAGATAGCATTTCCACGAAGGTACATGAGAGGGTCCCCATATGTCAGAATGAACTAGTTGAAAAGGATGGGTGGTTTGAGAAGTACTTTTGTGACTAAAGGGTAGTGCGATATGTTTGACCAAATGGCAATCCTGACAATCAGATAAATATTTAAAAGTAAGGAAACCAAGGGCGCCACTGCGAGCTGAAGTCTGGAGTCGTGATGCACTAATATGACCTAAACGTCTGCGCCACAGATCAACATCAGAGGAAACAATACCGACAAAACTAGAAAGAGTGTGATGTGCACGAAGAAAATTTAGATGATATAGACGACCCTCACGATTGGCACGCCCAAACTCCTCACCAGTGCATGAATCGGTAATAGAACAACCGAAAGAGTCAAAAGTAACGATAAGACCACTATCGCATAACACACTAATAGAAATAAGGTTTATGGATAAATGAGGAGCATAAAGAACATATGGTAATGTAAGAGTTAGAGAGCTAATTGCCCTTGAGTGTGTAACAAGAAGTTGTGAGCTATCAGCTGTGTGTAGAGATGGAGAGTGGGAGGAAAGTGCAGTGCAGGTGGTGAACAGTGTCAGATTACTAGTGAGATGATGTGATGAACCAGAATCTAAAATCCAGAACGAATTCATACTGGAAGT
Source organism: Hemerocallis citrina (assembly GCA_017893485.1). Taxonomy (NCBI): domain Eukaryota; kingdom Viridiplantae; phylum Streptophyta; class Magnoliopsida; order Asparagales; family Asphodelaceae; genus Hemerocallis; species Hemerocallis citrina. The sequence continues at coordinate 234,979,709 of CM030366.1, forward strand.
GGCAGAGAATGCAGGAGCAGAGGAGCCAGCATTGATAGATTGACCCATGAGCTGTAGTTCCAGCTGAGTGAGGCGTTGCTGAAAATTAGCCTAATCAGTAGGAGACGACAAGGCTGCAATGATCGGCATGGCCGAGGATGTAAGGAAGAAGCACTGCGAGGAGGAATAAGACTAGTGCTGCTGTGACTGAGAGCGCAATGAAGAGGGAGATGTTGTCGGTGTCTGGATCGGGGTACGGGGCAAGACGGTGCTATCGGTGTCGGAAGTAGAGGTGGGGTAGGGCGTAGAATGATGTTGGGAAAAGATAGGATGCCGGAGGCAGACTGAAGGTGGCACTACTAATGTTTGAATCTGGAGGAGAAACAAGATGGGAGGGAGAGGGAACGAGAGGCATTGTAGCGGGAAAGTTGGTGGAGGCAAAAATATGTGGGAGAGACTGAGATTCCATTAAGTAGTAGTACCTATAATTTTTATTTTATTTTATTTTTTGAAAACAGAAAAATAAAAAAGGAGGGTTTTGGGAATAGAGGGTGCAGATGAGGAGTTCGGGTTTGGTTGTATTAGGAGAAACGGGTTTGGGTGTATAAGGAGTTTGGATTTTGGTGTATTAGGGAGAAACAGACTAGGGTAGGGTTTCGGCGAATGAGGAAGTGGCAGCTAGGGTGTTGACGATGCCTGAGGAACAGCGGCTAGGGGTTTCAGTGACTAGGGTTGTGGAGGATGGTGGTGTTAGGTTTTGACGAAGAAGATGGTGGTGTTTGCCGTAGTTGCTGCCGATGGTAGATCTTGTTGTTGAGTATGATGACGATTAGGGGGTTTGGGTGTTGACGATGATGGGGTTGCCGACGAGGAAGATAGTGGTGCCGACGGGGATTGGGTGTTTTCCGCAGTTGTTGTCGATGGTAGATCTTGTTGTTGTTGATTTGGATCTCGCTGTTGTTGATGATGATAACAAGAAAGAGAAGAAAAGAAATTTGTGTAATTTGGGTCTTGCTGGGTTTTTTTTTTGCTGTTGAAATCCTAGGGTTTTGGAAAGAACAAAAAAATTGTATAACTTGGCTCTGATACCATGTTAAGATAAATCAGAGAGATGAAAACAATACTGATTATTGAATTGAGAAATAACTGAGTACAATACCTCCTATATATATGAGTGAACCAAATACAAAACTAGCCCAATACCCAATGTGGGACTATAATATCTAACAATAACCTAATACTAGGGTATTACAAATATTGAAAAAGCACGAATCTTGAAGTATAGTTGACGGTGAAGGAGCGTCAGAGGAGGCGGAAAAAGGATGGAGAAGGAAACGGTATTAGGGTTTCCCCTTGAGAATATTAAAATTTTTGAAAATCTCCTTTAATTAAGTTTATTAAGTTTTATGGTTTGACAACATAAAAATTATGAAAAAGTCCATATATATCTATATATAACCATAGAATTTTTTTCTGGCCCCTGGCAAATTTGTACAAGCTACTCCCTGTACTAGGTGTTTTTTTGGTGAAGTCTATATACTTGCAAACTTTTCAAATGGCTCAGCTGAAAATTTTATTTTGCTGCAAAGGCTGTTTCTATAGCAGTAGACTAAATTGTAAATAACAAATTTATAGGGCAGTAAAATGCAAAAAAGTAGCTAACTGAAATGAAAAGGGCGCCTATAACAATAATTAACAGAAAACTAGTTGTCTCTCACTCAATCCTTCTCCCTCCTCCTTGAAATTTAAAAATCTTGAAAACAGAGAGTCAAGAAACAGAGGAGGATTTTCTTGAAATTCGATTCGAGATGGCCTTCTCCATCCCCAAACAAGATCAGCCATGGCTTATCTACCACCCATATGATGATGATGACGAAGAAGAAGATCCCAACTCCACCAAAGTGGTCAACTTCTTCAACTTCAACGATACCAGCCGCATGGTCCACTCTGTCAACCTCCCCACCCCCACCTCCTCCTTCCTCGGCTCCGGCCATGGCTGGCTGGTCATCTTCGACTCCTCACTCCATTCCGTCTCCCTCTTCAACCCCTTCACCAAGAATCACCTCCTTCTCCCCTCCCTCGTTGACATCAATGACCCCAAACGCATTTTCCGATCCATCCTCATCCCCAACCATACCAACACCATCCCTGACACGTTTAACGGCAAGAACCTCACCGTCTTCCTCGTCCTCGGCCTTAATACCAAGAGGTTCCTCTTTGCCAATCATGGTGACCCCAACTGGACTGATGCTTCTTTGGGCGCTACAGATATGACCGTTGCATTGGACACCGCAGTGTGCAAATTCTATGGAATTAGCTATTTGGCGATTGTTAGACAGGACAGCTCAGTCACCATTTGGCCATATGCCGAGTTTCTTGAAAACCCCAGCACGGCAAGAAAGTTCAAGGAGCCTTTCAGAGAGAGCAAAGATTATGCAGATGTGTTGTTCAGATCGTCCACGGCTGTCCCCCTCCGGGAGTCGTCCTTCTATCTGGTTTCTTCCCCTACGGGGGAGCTGTGGAGTGTCCAAGCACTGGGCGTATGGGACTGATACGTTTTCTGTGAAGGTCCACCTTGTAACTAGTGACGGCTTGGCGGAGGTGAACAACTTGGGAGGGAGGGCTATCTTCGTGGGAGGAGGGAACACAGCGTTCTGTCTTTTGCATGATGTGTACCGGAGTGTGAAACAAGACTGCGTTTACTTTCTTGAGCGGTCCGTGGATGAACGCCTGAATGCCATTGGGAGCTATAATATGAGGACACGGAACTTTGAAAGCATTTACTGGGAGATGAAGCCTTATCCCCAACCGGCGTGGTTCTTGCCCTCTGTTTTGGCTGGAAGAGATCAAGCTGGGCCTGCAAATGCAAACTGATCATGACGATTCTTGTTTCTTGCATATTATCTCACATTCCTTCATTTTAATGCCCCAGATATAAGCTCTCCAATGTGATTCTTTTCAGAGAGCTCATTTTCTATACCCCTTCTGTTTTCACATGTTTCGGAGTTTACTGAGCTGGCAAGTTGCATGTTGTCAGGGGTTTCACAAAGGAATGCAAAGTGTTGAAAGTTTTAGTTCTTGTTACTATATACTGAATATGGTGTAACAACTGTACTTACTGATGCTTGCATGACATTTCTACTTAAATTTTACACTCAATGATATTTCTACTGAACTATTTGTTTACGTTGTTCCTGGTGAGTTGCGATGAAAAAAGACTATTCCTGAACTATTTTGTAACAGTGAGGATTAAGAGTGTCGAACCGTTACCTTCTAGTGCAGAACCGTTCTACAGTAGAAGGTTGTGAATCTAGATATATGTTTATGAAGCACGCTCACACATTTCAACATGGAAGATGTGTCGTTTTGTCGAACGCAAGTACCCGACACGCCACTAGCTAATTCAATGTGGCAGGTGCAGTGCATCCATGCCTGTGCTTCTTAAGATAGAAGGCTTTATATCAAAAATGACAGTCACTAAAACTAGCAAAGGTTGCATTTCACTGTTTCAAACATGCACTTGCTAGTTAAACACCTATTTTCTACATCATTTCAAGTCGAAATCACAATCACATGGTCAGTGAAAAAATGAAAATACCATAAGCAACCATTAACGGCAATTCAATCAATTGCTAATCGAATAATAGGTATCGAGCAAGTATAAATTTACAGGCATTCGCATAACTATATATAAATGCATTTAGTTGAATACCATTATCAGCTCATTGTAGTTGCAGGCACGCTTTCGTCTCCTTGATCCAAGCCGGTTGAGGATCACAACCTCCTGTAAGATCGCCTCCACAGTCCTGTCCTTCGTCTCGTACACTCCCAATGGACGGCAACGGGAATTTCGAAACCCAAGAAAATGTAAGTGTAGCATTTGCTCGAACAGTTGATATGCTCATGAAACCAAAAAAAAATGAGGTGTAATGTGATTGTGGCATTTAATCAAACAACTAATAAGCACAAAATTGAAAATGAAAAAAACACAAACACATACAACTTCCCATATAAAGCCATATATGAGTGTCAGGAGTAGGATTTCGGTTGCTCCGGGATCTCGCCATGGCTGGTTCCCGAAGAACTAGGGTTGAGAATGGAGAAGAGATTTGGAGATGAAGAAGCTAGATTTTTATTGATAATCAAGGAGTTAGTACAGCTAAGCTCTTATAGGGTCGAGGGCGGTTACGCTACAGGACGAAAATTACAAATAACACGCGCAAAGCGCACAAAAAGACTCCCGCCCTCTTCCCGCTAAAAACTGATATGAAAAATGTGCGCTATGCACATACAATTCTATTACAGACTCGATAAAGAAAAAGAAAGTAAATGGCGGTAGATGAATCCATCCGTTCTCAGTGGTAAGGTTCATGGCCGTTGCTCTGTCGATTCTAAGATCCTGCCGTCGACCCTGACAACTCCGCTCCCCTTAACAACGAAATTGTCCCAAGTTCGAAATTTGGAAACCTGCGACAAACCACTTCTATGTCAACCCATGAAGCATTCTCTACTCCCGAGTTTTTCCACTTAATTAGTAACTCGGGGCCTGAATCCATGGAAGCCAATGTGTGAAACAGCAAGAGAAGAGAGAAGAACCAGCAAGGGAAGAAGAAGAGTATCAGCTGCTGTATCAGATGTATCAGCTATAGTCAGCTGTATCAGATGTATCAGCTCTGGACTATTTTGTAAAGTGTAATATCTTCACAGGGGTTTAAGTGTAAAAATGTAAAACTAATAGCCAGCTGGCAATAGTTAGTTAGATGTTGAAATGTCAATTGTAACAACATGAACTAATTTCAGGTAGTGCTTCTTTTGTATAAATACCCCAGCCTTGTAACTTTGCAATTCATGAATGAAATCTTGATCTTTTGATCTTTTGTTCATCTCCTTTCTTCTTGAATTGCCATTATCATAGCTTGAGAGCTTGAGTGAAAATGGTGAGGAAGAGAGCTCCAGTCATTGCCGACGACGTCGGAGAAAGGCCTGGAACAATGGTATCAGAGCATGAGCTTGGGCCTGAGGGCGCTGTTGAGCAAGAAATTGATCAAGAACCATTGGTGGGAGCTGAGAATCCTCTTAACTCTGGGCTTGGGTACAGATTTGGACCTAGGAGTAGGGATCGAAACGCAAGAGACTCCACCAATCAAGATGCTGAAGCTCATAAGCGCACTGGAATGGAGGAACGCTTTGATCGTTTGGAGTCCATCTTAGAGCAATTGCTCAGGGGATCAAGAAGCAATCCTCGAACCCATAGAAGGCAGAAATCTTGGAGTTCAGATGGTAGTGAAGCAGGTTCTGAAGAAGATGATTCAAATGGTGGTGGAAATGAGAGAAGGCGTCGATCCAATGCTCATAATTGGAATCATGGAAGGCCTCGGAATCTTGAACAGCACAGAAGGGAACGTCGAAGAAGAGATTCAAGAAATGGAGAAAGACTTCAAGAAGGTAACACTTTTTTCCCAAAACATCCCAAAATCGACTTACCAAGCTTCGATGGAACGGGAGATGTTACTAATTGGATCTATCATATGGAACATCACTTTTATACTCAAAGAGTTAATTCCTATGATAAACTTTCTTTTTGTCTCTATTATTTGAGAGGGGAGGCACTTCTTTGGTGGAGGTGGTTTGAACAGCAAGAAGAAGGTGAAATTGATTGGGTTATTCTCAAGAAAGAACTTCTATTGCAATTTGGCCCATCGGAATTGGAAGATCCCGAAGCTTCTTTGTATAAGCTGCAGCAAACTAGTTCAGTATCTGAGTATCATAAAGAATTCTTGAAATATAGCCAGCTTACGAAGCCATTAGCCAAATCGTCTCTCGTTAGTTGTTACTTGTCAGGGTTGAAGAGTGAGCTGCTGAAGGAGGTTAAGCTCAAGAATCCTCCGAATGTGCTTGTTGCATATAGGGAGGCTATTGCGAGAGAGGAAATTCTTAATGATCAGAAAAGAAGTTGGAAATCTCATTCTTTTGCTAAACCAGGATCCATAGCAACTGGTTATAAGTTTGCATCTGCAGCTAACTCTAATCCCGCAATGTCTTCAGTTTTTCCCAGTAACAAATCATCAACAGGAAGTAATGTGAATAATTCATCTAGTGCTTCTTCCACTAAAGATCAGCACGTATTGCAATTTATGAAGGATAGAAGGGAGAAGGGGCTTTGTTTCCATTGCGATGAGAAATATGTGAGGGGGCATAAATGTGTTGGGAAAACCTTTATGCATATGGTAGGATCTTGTGAAAAGGGAGTTTTCATGCAGGTTATGGGTACCTTAGATGAAGATGCTGAGGAGCTTTATGAGAGCTCTGAAGATGAAGAAGAATTGGCAGCTCAAAATCAGAATGATGCCAAACTTTTAAAACCTTCACAACCTCTTTCAGAACCTGGAGCAATTTCTCTACACACATTGACAGGAAGTAACCGACCCACAACGTTCAGAATTATGGGAACAATTTCCTCCCATCCAGTTTGTGCTCTATTAGATACGGGGGCAACACACAACTTCATTGATGAACAACTTGCACATAGACTCCGACTGCCAGTTAACCAACAAGCTCACTTGGAAGTGACCGTACCAGGGGGAAAGCAGTTGAAAAGTGAGGGTCTCTGTGAAGAAGTGAGATTTGTGTGTCAAGGAGTACCCATTGTAACAGAATTCTATGTGCTTTCTATGGACACTTGCCAACTTGTTTTGGGTTCTCAGTGGATTGAAACACTAGGAGATGTTGTGTGGAATATGAAGGAGAAGAGATTGAAGTTTAAATTGAATGATCAAGAAAGAACTCTGTTGGGTGTTACTCCTTTGGAGTTGGAGCTAGCGACTCCCAAGAACATGAACAAGGCACTCTTGCAATCTAAGAGTTGATGGTTTTTGCAGATGATTGGAACTCCTGAGGGCACTGATGATTGTAAGGAAGCCGAAGGTGTGCCGCTCCCTATCCAGCAAGTGCTAGATCAGTTTGCTATAGCATTCAAAGAAGATATGGGTCTTCCTCCACATCGTAGTTATGATCATTCCATCTCCCTTATTCTAGGAAGTAAACCAATAAGCCTGCGTCCTTATAGACACCCATGGCATCAGAAAAATGAAATCGAAAAGCTGATCAAAGAAATGTTGAACTCTGGAATTATTCAGCCTAGTCGCAGCCCTTATTCCTCTCCTATTGTAATGGTGAAGAAACCAGATGGTAGTTGGCGGATGTGCGTCGATTATAGAGCTCTAAATGAGGTAACAATTAAGGATAAATTTTCTATACCAGTTATTGATGAATTGCTTGATGAACTTCATAGGGCTTCGATATTTAGCAAACTGGATTTGCGTAGTGGATATCACCAAATACGGATGTGTGTAGAGGATGTGCCTAAAACAGCATTTAGAACTCATGAAGGACATTATGAATTTCTTGTTATGCCGTTTGGACTCACTAATGCTCTTTCAACCTTCCAAGCTCTCATGAATTCAATTTTCAAGCCCCATTTACAAAAGTTTGTTCTGGTTTTTTTCGATGATATACTGGTGTATAGTAGGGATTTGAGTTCTCACGTTCAGCATCTATCTGTAGTGCTGCAAATACTGGTTGACAACCAGTTATACGCCAAGCTCAGTAAGTGCTCATTTGGTGTGGGTGAAGTTCAATATCTTAGACATATAGTATCGATGAAGGGGGTAGCAGTTGATCAAGCAAAGGTTCAAGCCATTCGGGAATGGCCAGTACCAAGAACATTAAAAGCTTTACGAGGATTTCTTGGTCTCACAGGGTACTATCACAAATTTATAGCAAAATATAGTTCAATAGCCTGGCCTTTGGTGAAGTTAACTAAGAAAGGAGCATTTTGTTGGCAAGAAGAAGCTCAAAAAGCTTTTGATCAGTTAGAGCTGGCTTTGTCTTCTCCTCCTGTTTTACAACTACCAGATTTCTCACTTCCCTTTGAATTGGAATGTGATGCTTGCGGATCTGGTTTAGGGGCAGTACTTCTTCAACAGAAGCATCCTATCGCCTATCTAAGTCATGAGCTTAAAGGCAAGAGTAGACTTCTCTCCACTTATGAAAAGGAAATGTTGGCAATACTCCTTGCCGTTAAAAAGTGGCGGCAGTACCTATTGGGAAGAAGCTTTGTTATTCGTACTGATCATAAACCTTTAAAACACTTGCTTGAACAAAGGATTTATACGGAGGCTCAGCAGGTGTGGTTAATGAAGCTCCATGGGTTTCACTTTGTAGTGGAATACAAGAAGGGTAAAGAAAATGTTCCAGCGGATTGTCTCTCAAGGCAATTTGATGAGGAAGGGGAAGCTTATTTTGCTGCTATCACGGTTGTGCAACCCTCATGGTTATCAGTAGTTAAGCAGTTGGTAATTACTGATCCGTTCTATAAAGAGCTTCAACAAAGGTTGTCTGCAAATGGAGATAATAGGATTTCTTTAATTGAGGGAATATATTACTTCAAGAACCGTATTCTCTTGAGTCCCAATTCTACTGCAAGGCATTTATTTTTGGAAGAAGTACATTGTACACCTCAAGGAGGGCACTTGGGAGTGGATAAGACATGGCACCAGTTGAAACAAGTAGTATTTTGGCAAGGCATGAAGAAGGATCGTAAGGAGTTCATTCGTTCATGTGATGAATGTCAGCGTTGCAAGTATATGAGCACTTCACCTGCAGGTCTGCTACAACCCCTACCCATACCGGAGCATATTTGGGAAGATTTAAGTATGGATTTTATAGAAGGGTTGCCACGCAGCGCAGGGTCCTCCACAATTTTGGTGGTTGTCGATAGATTGTCCAAGTTTTGTCACTTTATCCCCCTTCGACATCCATATACAGCTAAAGTAGTTGCAGCTGCCTTGTTCCACCATGTGATTAAGCTATATGGGCTACCAAAGAGCATTGTAAGTGATCGCGATGCAATTTTTATTTCAATTTTTTTGAAGGAACTGATGGCTATGCAGGGAACCAAATTATGTATGAGCACGACATTTCATCCACAATCCGATGGCCAAACGGAGGTTGTGAATAGGGTTTTGGAAACCTATCTACGGTGCTTTACAGCTTATAAGCCCCAAGCTTGGTCGGAGTGGTTAGATTGGGCATCGTATTGTTACAACACTCATATCCACAGTTCAACAAACACTTCTCCTTACCATATTGTCTTTGGTCGACCACCCCCTACCTTGTTGGCTTATGTACCTAAGACTGCAAGGGTTCAAGTTGTAGAGGAAACTCTACTCTCTAGAGATGAAGCATTGAAGATTTTGAAAGACAATCTGATGCTTGCACAGGAGATGATGAAGTCACAATCCAATCGGCACAGGCTTGATAAAGAATTCACAGTGGGAAGTTGGGTGTTTTTGAAGATTCAACCATATAAGCAAGTTTCAATTGGGAGTCATCGTGTTCATAAACTTTTCCCTCTTTATTATGGCCCTTATGAAATCCTAGCAAGAGTTGGCGCAGTTGCTTATCGACTCAAATTACCTGCTGAGGCACGTATTCATAATGTTTTCCATATCTCTCAGTTAAAAGCTCATGTTCGTCGACAAGGTCAGGTTGCAGCTGCACCTTCAGCATTACCAACCTACTTTGTGACGGAATCCCCACAACCAGCTCAAATCCTATCAAGGTGGATGGTTCCAAAGAGAGGAATAGCTGTATCTGAGGTGCTCATTTAGTGAAAAAATTCGGATGTTGCTGATGCTACTTGGGAACGGTATTGGGACATCTACTGGCGATTCCCTGATTTTCGCAACACCATGGAATCGCCTTTTCATGGGGGATGTATTGATCCAGCTCAGGGATCGAGCACAACGGGGCCTGAATCCATGGAAGCCAATGTGTGAAACAGCAAGAGAAGAGAGAAGAACCAGCAAGGGAAGAAGAAGAGTATCAGCTGCTGTATCAGATGTATCAGCTATAGTCAGCTGTATCAGATGTATCAGCTCTGGACTATTTTGTAAAGTGTAATATCTTCACAGGGGTTTAAGTGTAAAAATGTAAAACTAATAGCCAGCTGGCAATAGTTAGTTAGATGTTGAAATGTCAATTGTAACAACCTGAACTAATTTCAGGTAGTGCTTCTTTTGTATAAATACCCCAGCCTTGTAACTTTGCAATTCATGAATGAAATCTTGATCTTTTGATCTTTTGTTCATCTCCTTTCTTCTTGAATTGCCATTATCATAGCTTGAGAGCTTGAGTGAAAATGGTGAGGAAGAGAGCTCCGGTCATTGCCGACGACGTCGGAGAAAGGCCTGGAACAATACAACAAAAAATAAGGCTTATGTAGTTTATGAAACCCAACATGGGTCCTGGAACTCATACACCCTAACCAACAAACAAAAAATACAATAAAACCTAATCCTACTGTAAAGTTAGTAACTTTTTTGTCACATTCTTGTTGTATATAACGTTAGAAGTATAATTTTGAATCGATTGTTTTCGGGTTTCTTGCACTGCATCACATTGCTTTGTTTTTTGTCATAAATCATTCATACATGAACAAAATGACTCGTTTGATCTACTAATATCAATCAAATCATATCCATTTCCTATATCATGTGTTAGGAACCTAGGAGAACTCACCCTTAAAAGCTAGCTGTTAAGGGGAGGGAGCCCAAGTTTATAACTACCCAACATTGATTCCCCATATAACCGATGTGGGACTAAATTTGGATCATAACATTCCACCACGCTTCCGTAACCCGCCGACCTCGGCGGTATTCACTCTAGCGACACTGGCCCGGCCCGGACCTACCAGTAATTTTAATCCAGCCTCTAGGTAGCCCTTTCCGACTCTCGGCGGCTTTCACTCTAGCCTCTAGGTAGCCCTTTCCGACTCTCGGCGGCTTTCACTCTAGCGACACTGGCCCAACCCGGCCCTACCAGTAATTTTAATCTAGCCTCTAGAGCGAATTAAGAAGCATGGGGCTGGCTCTGATACCAATTGTTAGGAACCTAGGAGAACTCACCCTTAAAAGCTAGCTGTTAAGGGGAGGGAACCCAAGTTTATAACTACCCAACATTGATTCCCCATATAACCGATGTGGGACTAAATTTGGATCATAACATCATGCGAGAGAGATATGATACTAAGGCATTCAAGCAGCCTTAAAATGAATCAAGAATTGATTTATTGTTGAATAAAATTGAGATAGTGAAATGGGGAAGAAACTTACAGAGGTTGATGAGCATAAGCAGCGTAAGAAATTGAGTTGCGTTTCAAGTGTTTGGTTTATTGCCTGACTGAAAGGATAAATATTCTTATCGAACTGAAGAACTTGGGCTGGGCCAGTTGGATCTTAGCGCGATAACCCATCTGCATCAGGCCCTCATGGTTAATGGGTTTGGATCCTCTAAGTGGGTCTTACGGTCCAACAGCTATGAAGCTGTAGCTTGATGCAAGCCAGATTTGAATTTTGAACTTTTTGCACAGTACAGAGCATCCACAGTGCGGGTGCTATTTATGCATTTTATGCATTTTATAGCAAACGTGATCAGCCGCAGTGTTTGTTATTTATGTATAAAATGCATAAATAGCAACAGTAGAAATGCATATTATACAAGACGCAACTTCATATTGTATCCCACAAAAAAAATTATATTTTTAATTTGTAGGACGCAACTTCACGAAAAAAAATATTTTTTTAAATCGTCAGACGCAACTTCACATTGCGTCCGACGTTTTTAATTTAAAAAACGGAATTTAACAAAAGAAACCAACTGTGGGAGCTCCTCAAGTTGCGTACAAGGAGGGGCCCACTTAATTTTTTTTATAACTTAAATACTATTTTTAATTCATAAAAAAACCATAAAAATTTTTTAAAAATCACGGGACGCAATGTGAAGTTCCGTCTGAATTTTTTTATATTAAATTGGTATAAAATACTATTCGACGAATGCACTAAATAGTCAAAATGTTATAGGCATTTATGCATTTTCTAAACAATCACGACTTTGGATGACTGTGGATGCTATAAGAGGCATTGCTACTACTGTCGGAACAACTGCACTTGCACACAGATTTTTTATTTGATTTCATATACATATCGTATGTTGTTGCTTTCTTACAAGTTTCCATGTCATGATGATATTTTATGTGCATTCAATTACCCGCAAAACGTATTTTGCATCGATAGTAACAAACCGTTTAGCAAAGGTCTAATATTTGCACAAACTAGCGCTCTCTAATATTTCTTTAATTAATACCGGACGCTCCCTTGTACTTTCAATTTTCCATCGAAGCATAAGATCGATCTGGTACGAAGAGATACTAGAGCAGAAACAATTCAATGCAAGCCCTTTCAACATTTCGCATAATGACATAATCTGAAACTCACAAGTTAGAACATCTTGGCAAATATGGAAGATACGAAATACTTTTTCCATCTCAGAACAAATCAAATCCCCAAAAGAGACACTTAAACTTTTTTTTTGTTGTTAATTCTTTTTAATTAAAATGATTAAAAAAAAATCATTACAAATTACAAAAACCGTAGATGGTCAGCCTCATCCATGAGCTCAGGGCTGAGCCTCACCATCAACACACAAAACTCCATCTCATTCAAAGCACCATCCCCATCACTGTCCCCTTCTCTCACCATCATCCTCAGCTCCTCATCACTCAACCCTCCCAAACCCAGCAATGCCGAGTTCCTCTTCAGGCTCTCCAACGTGATCAACCCCGACACCGGATCCATCAGCAGCCGAAACCCGTTGCACAGCTCCTCCATGAGCCCCTCCCCTCCTAGCTTCTCTGCCATTGTGGGAAGGAAGTCCTCAAACTCCACGTCTACTCTGTTATTTGCCATGACAACAACAACAACAACAACAACAACAAAAAGTTGTGTAGGAATATTTTGGGAAGAACGAGATGGTGGTGATAGTTTGTTTGTTGGGATTGAGAAGATGAGAAGGTGATATAAATAGAGCGAGGTGACAGCTTGGGATGAGTTAGAAGGATTCTATGTAGTTGAGAAGGAAAGAGAGGAGGGAGGTTCTATGAAGTTGCAGCGGTTTGAGTACTAGGATAAACAGAGAGGGGTATTTTGGGAAGAATATGACAAGAATGCCCCTGTGGTTTGAATATATGAATCTGTTGCCTAATTTATATTAAAATATATATATGTTCCCAAATTTATATTAAAAAAATTATATATGTTGCCAAATTTATAAAAATATATATTTTGCCCAAAATTTTAAACGAAAAGACTGCGAAGAAAACTTGGAAACGAGAAATAACAAGGTAATGTGCGTTACGTGGGGCAAGCTGGTACATAACTCATCGAAAAGCAACTGGAATTTCCTTTTAAAAAGTTGTGTGCTTATACTTTATGTGCCAAGTGAAAAGAACAAACCAAAAAAAAATTTCCTTCTAACGAGCATGAAAGCTTGAATGTAGAAACATATTCTACAATTAATTACGTTTTATAGAAAATTATGTTGCCAATTTATTTTTTTTAAAAAAAAAAAGAAAAGGCAGACGAAGAAAAATTGGGAACGAGAAATAACAAGACCATATGCATTACGTGGGGTAAGGCGGTAAGCTAGTATATAACTAATTGAAAAGCAGTTGGCAAATAATTTTTTTTTTTCTCTTACCAAATTAAGTTGTGTGTTTATACTTTACTTGTAATTTACACATGTAACACATGGCTTAATAAATATAGTTTTTAAAAGTAAAAATTTTGATGTAATCTGAGCTTGAACCTTATGCACGAATGATATACGAATTTGTTTGTTTACAAATGACAACTCCAACTATTCCATTATAATAGTAGAGATGTGAGACGTTAATGAAAAATGTACTCATCTAACCGGCATGCGAGAGACGTACTAAGAGCATCCACTATTGTTCATGCTATTTTTTAGGTATCTGGAAATTTGCTCTTACAATTGAATTGCTATCGCCACTATCGTCAAAGCTATAATTTGCACACAAAAAAATCATAAAATGTATAGACGGACCATTATTCTCCGTCTAACAAAAAAAAAACAATATTTTTAATACATAAAATGAATGGACGGAAGATGAAGTTCCGTTTGAAAAAAAAAAGTTCACACAGCTGAAGATCCTCCGTCCAAGGATATTTATTTTTTTTTCTTTTTAAAAATAATCCAGCCGGAAGAACTTCTTCCGTTTGGGCTTTTTTTTTGTCGTTCAGGAAAAGGACGAAAAGTAAAAAAAATAAAAATAATAAATGAAAGGGACGGAATGTTCTTCCGTCTCTTTCATTTTTATTTTTTTTTAATTTGGGATAGACGGAGGAACTTATTTCGTTTGGATTTTTTTAATTTAAATAAATCCATTTTTGAGATGGAAGATCTTCTTTCGTCTTTACAATTTTGACCGGTCAACCTCTATATACGAAAGATCTTCTTTCGTCTGTTACAATTTTTTATTCCAAACAATTCAAAATTTTGAACAGACGGAGAATCATTTACCGTCTTCTATATTTTTCAAATGCTATTTCACTTTGCTATATATATGACAGAATACTATTTACGAGTCGGCTAAAAAGTAGGTTTACAGCATACACGATAGTGGTGTATTTTTTCTCAAAATTTTCATTTTTTCACTTTATAGCAGACGATCGTTTTTAATTATAGGAAACTAATTATTAGGCGAGGGTTAAAAGTGTCATTTGAACATTTTGAACTGATCAAAGATGGTGAGATGCTCTGAAATTTCAAATGAATTAAAGGACTACAGAGAGGATATTGCGAGGATATTTTGGGAAGACTTGGTACACAACTAGGAGGCAAGATGCCGACATTGTTTTACTCAATTTGAGTTATTTAGGATTCAGTTGACTGCATCATGTCAGTGTTTCCCAAAATAGCTAGGGTTGTTTAATTTACAGGTTCGGATCCGGGTTCGGTTTGCAAGATTCACTTGTCGATTCATTATAACTTTGTAGGATACCCACTAAACATGCATGTAAAGGGGTTTTAGGGTTTAGCGGATACCCGAGTGTAGCAGATTTTCAGGTGGATATGAATATGGTTCTTATAAGATTCAACCCAAAATCAACCCGTTTGCGGCCGCCCAATATGTTCACAACATAAGCTGCTATAGTGGCCGGGTCGGATTTGGATCATAGTTCACAAGATTCGCTTGTTGATCCACTAGACTCCTTCCCACTAATAGATTGTTTGGTTGGAGGGGAATGGAGGGAAGGGGAGGGGAGGGAAGGGGTTTTTTAAAAGTTTTCTTGTTTGGTTCAATTTTTAGGAGGAGAGGGGAGGGGAGGAAAATGGGGGGGTGCAACACCCCTCCTGAACCAATTTTGGCTCCCCTCCAAAAGTGGGGGGATTTGGAGGAGAGAGAAAATAGGGCTAATATTTTAAAGTGGCTAGAATAAATTGCCCTTTAAAAACCTCTCTCTTTCTCCCTACTAGCAGTGATTGTTTTTCTCCCTACTTCATAACTTGATCCAGTTTTCCACTTGGTCTGTACAACTGCAGCATCTTTTGTTATGTGCATCTTGCGGGAGATGTGCAGGTTTTTGCTTTGTGGATTTGCAAATCACGTCCCAAATGGACTTGGTCAGAATGTGCAAGATCATGTTACTTTCTAATGGTTTTGGCTTTTGAAGCACCATCTTCTACAAAGTCTTTCTATTGGAACTCTCGTCCTGTTAAAATTAAATCATCGGAGTTACTAAACCTTTTGTTACTCTTCTTCTGTATGTGTACCTATATTGTTTGTACAACCTGTATCTTTTACCTGTACATTCTCTTTGTGCTTAATCTTATGAGTCCGAACTCCACACACATGAGTATGATCGCAAAGATTGATTAAAACAGGATTAAAAAACATTAACAAAAGAATAAAATGTGAACAAGTTAAAAATTATGAAACAGATAAGTAAAACCTTCGATAACGTTCTTCAAAAGCGAAACAGATACTTCAGGTAAGAGTGATATATCTCCTGTTAATTAAGACAAATTAAGATAGCAGTAATGAGAACCATATATATCACAGACTAGGATCAAATGTGTACACTTTCTCAGCTTCTCTGGATTAATAATCCGCACCTGTCTTTTGAACCTCCCCAAAAATACTAATATCAAAACCACCAGCAAATTAAGGAAGAGATGAGAATCCCTCCCCTCCCCTCCCCTCCCCTCCTTTGAACCAAACAGACCCTAAACATCTACTAGTAATATACATGTGCGATATGCACGTATTAATCTTTAAAAAATAAAGTGAAACTCTGATTTACACGTGCAATGCATATCTTAATAAATATGATTATTTATTTTTAAAAGTAAATGTGAAGACAATAACAGGAGAGTTGGAATTGCCACGTAAGTAGGTAGATTTACAACTTCAACTCTCCTATTAAAATATTAGATTAGATTATTATCTATATAATAAAACACAAAGAAAGCTATCAAGTGACTCATCTTCAATCCCCCCAAAATCAAAGGCCTAGATCTAACCTCACAAAATACATTTTCTCCCCAAAATTTCAAACCCCAAAACAAATTATTTCCCCCCAAAACTAAAAAAAACAAATTAACCTCACAAAATACTTTATTACTATCTCTCTCTTCTCTCTTCACTTTTTCATATTTCTCTCTTTTTCACTCTCCCTATCTCTCTCCCATTCTTTCTTTATTTACTTAAAAATTGGGTCTGTTTGGTTTGTTGTTTTTTCCTTTTTTTGGTTTTCCAAAACTCCAAAACCCGTTTGGTTATGTTGTTTTTTGAAAACAGTTTTCACAAAACTCCACTTCACCTATTTTATGTTTTTTCACATCCTCTTTCTAAATCTATTTATATATATTATTATTATTATATATATATTTATAATATATTATTGTTACATATATTATTATTATTATTATTATTATTATTATTATTATTATTTTAATATATATATATATATATATATATATATATATATATACACTATTATTATAATATATATTATTATTTCATATATACTATTTTATATATACTATTATAATATTCTATTATTATTATAATATATATTATTATTATTATATATTACTATTACATATTATTATATATATTATTATATAATTTATTATTATTATAATAAATTATTTAATATATTATTATAATATATTATTATAATTATTATATGTTATTGTATATATGTATATAATTAAATATGTTTATTATAATAAATTATTTTATATTATTAAATAATATACAATTATTATAATTTACTATTATTTTATATATACTATTTTATGTATACTATTATTATTATATATATTATTATTTTATTTATACTTTTTTTATATATATTATTATTATATTATATTATTATTATATATATTATTATTTTATATATACTATTTTATATATACAATTATTATATTATATTATTATTATATATATTATTATTTTATATATACTATTTTATATATACTATTATTAAATTATATTATTATTATATATATTATTATTATATATATTATTATTATTATATATTACTACACTACAAAAGAAACTCGATTACCCAGCGTTTTTTTACGTCTTTACCGGCGTTTTTTTACGCCGGTGAAACTTTCACCGGCGTTTATAATAGCGTCGGTCCAAATGCCGCCGAAGCGGGCGTCGTGGAAACGAAGGGGTCTACACCGGCGGTTTTACTGGATGCCGGTAAATGTGACAGCTACACCGGCGGTCATAAAACGCCGGTGTATGTGGGTCTCTGAGTGCCGTTCTTTTACCCCTATATACATTCACCGGCGGTCGTAAACCGCCGGTGTTTGTACATTCACCGGCGTTTATAGAAATGCCGGTGTATAATGAAAGTATACCGGCGGTCATAGAGTGCCGGTGTATGTGCGTTTATGAGTGCCGGGTTTCCCTACTTACAACCACCGGCGCGACCAAAAAACGCTGGTGTAGTTATATACACCGGCGTTTTATAAAACGCCGGTGTTCGTCGGTGCCGTTACAGCTGACGACATTCACCGGCGTGTGTGGGAACGCCGGTATATCGCATACTCAAACAAATTGATTAGATAGACCGGCGTTTTTAAAACGTCTGTCTAGCTATGCCCGTTTATTTTCGATACTCCGGTTTTCCGTTCGATTTCAATTCACAGTTTCATTTACAAAACCTGTAAACTAATTCACAACTGATTCAATCAATTTCGTTGCATATTACTGCGCAAATCATAACCAAACACAAGAATAATTAAAGATAATCAAGTTTCACACGTGTCATATCAACGTCCAAATTCATTGATTAATTAATAGTGTCATAATTAACAAATTAATATAGGGACTAACATCCCAAATATCCAAACAAACCAGTCTGACAAATATCCAAAATATCCCAAATTAAAAGTCTGACATAACTCTCATAAAAAAAAACCAGTCTGACATAACAACAGCAAGGAGGAGGACATAAGAACAACAACCATACAGCAAGGAGGACATAAGAACAGCAAGGAGGACCGCAGATTCATACCCCTTGAGTAGCTTCAGCTCTGATCATCAGAATTTCCTTCATCTGGGCGACCGCCCTGTGAAAAAAAAATAATAGTTTAATTCAACAGTAGACCACAATACAGAATATACATATTTTTTGAACTTGCAAAAAGAACTACTTGTATCTTAAATTATAAGATCAAAGTGCCAATTGCAAATGGAATTGTTAATGATATATACAGAGGTAAAATAATTACATTGCAATGCTAAAAATCTAGTACTTAATTTTGTTTTTAAATATATCTAAAATAACAAAACAAATGAAAATTCAGTATCTAACTTGAAACCTTTATATTCTCCTCTTATTGGGAATATCCACTAACTAAAACAGTAAAACAAATGAAAATTCAGTATCTAAGCATGTCTTTCATGGATTGTTCAGACAATCCATGAAACTGTCATCGTGGACGGAAACCAAATATAAGAAAAATAAGAAAAATAAGATAGGGCTCATATCAAGTGTATTTTTAGGGAACTGTCATCGTGGAAGGAAACCAAATATAGAAGCTAGAAATGGAAACAGAAAGAAGAATGGTAGAGACTTTGGATACACCAGGCTAACATAGCGGCATTTTCCTCATCTCTCTCTCATCCCTTGTTTCCCTTCAGCACACGAACACAAAGAGACATCAGCAACAACAGCAAGAGCGACAAGAACAACAATAATAATAAATTATTATGAACAAGATGTCTCTATATGGGTTTCCAGATCTCCACTCGAGCCCTCTCTTTCCAATCACAGCCCAATTAAGAACATAGACAACAGCCACTAAACAATCCAATCACAGCCGAATCAAAATTTGCCATCCTGGATCTTAATGAAATAAGCTTCATTAACAGTGAAAGAAAATGAGGCTGCTAGCAGCATACTTAGTTTGGAAGTGAACCCATTTTTTGTTAAAAAAATATGCCAAAGATGGCAATCAGCTTCATTAACAGTATCTGAAAATGAAAATTTCCATTATCTGAGCTTATATGTTGCTCTACTAATTCACTGTGCCCAACTAAATCTAAAATCCAATTGTTGTGCATATCCGGCCGGAGGATTTTGGCATACGTACCTATAGCATCCTCAGTTCATAGTGAACCCATTTTGGTCAAAAACACATGCATGCCAGAATGACAATCAGATGCATGAAAATAAGCTTCACTAACAGTAAAAGAAGATGAGGATGCTAGCAGCATACTTAGTTTGGAAGTGTACCCATTTTTGGTTAAAAAATCATGCCTAAGATGGCAATCAGGTTACTTTAACAGTATCTGAAAATGAAAATTTCCATTATCTGAGCGTATATATAGTTCTACTACTTCTTTAGCCCAACTAAATCTAAAACCCAATTGTTGTGCATATCCGGAGGATTTTGGCATACGTACCTATAGCATCCTCAGTTCACAGTGAACCCATTTTGGTTAAAAAAAACATGCATGCCAAGAAGACAATCAGATGCATGAAATCAGCTTCATTAACAGTGAAAGAAAATGGGTATGCTAGCAGCATACTTAGTTTGGAAGTGAACCCATTTTTTGTTAAAAAATCATGCCAACGAGGGCAAACAGGTAACTTTAACAGTATCTTAAAATGAAAATTTCCAGTATCTGAGCTTATATGTTGCTCTACTACTTCTTTAGCCCAACTAAATCTAAAATCCAACTGTTGTGCATATCAGGCCGGAGGATTTTGGCATACGTACCTATAGCATCCTCAGTTCACAGTGAACCCATTTTGGTCAAAAAAACATGCATGCCAAGAAGACAATCAGATGCATGAAATCAGCTTCATTAACAGTGAAAGAACAATCAGATGCCAGCAGCATACTGAGTTTGGAAGTGAACCCATTTTTGGTTAAAAAATCATGCCACAGATGGCAATCAGGTTACTTTAACAGTATCTTAAAATGAAAATTTCCAGTATCTGAGCTTATATGTTGCTCTACTACTTCTTTAGCCCAACTAAATCTAAAATCCATTTGTTGTGCATATCCGGCCGGTGGATTTTGGCATACGTACCTATAGCATCCTCAGTTCACAGTGAACCCATTTTGGTCAAAAAACATGCATGCCAAGAAGACAATCAGATGCATGAAATCAGCTTCATTAACAGTGAAAGAAAATGGACATGCTAGCAGCATACTGAATTTGGAAGTGACCCCATTTTTGGTTAAAAAATCATGCCACAGATGGCAATCAGGTTACTTTAACAGTATCTTAAAATGAAAATTTCCAGTATCTGAGCTTATATGTTGCTCTACTACTTCTTTAGCCCAACTAAATCTAAAATCCAATTGTTGTGCATATCCGGCCGGAGGATTTTGGCATACGTACCTATAGCATCCTCAGTTCACAGTGAACCCATTTTGGTCAAAAAAACATGCCAAGATGACAATCAGATGCATGAAAATAAGCTTCACTGACAGTAAAAGAAGATGAGACATCAGCAACAACAGCAACAATAGCAAGAGGGAACCAAATATAGAACAATTGGGTTTTGAATGGAGATTGTAGTCATAGATCAATTCTTCATTGAAGAAAAATACGAATAGGGCTCATATCAAGTGTAGTTTGAAGGAATTGTCATCGTGGAAGGAAACCAAATATAGAAGCCAGAAAGAGGAATGGTAGAGAATGAGGATACACCAGGCTAACATAGCGGCATTTTCCTCATCTCTCTCTCATCCCTTCTTTCCCTTCAGCACACGAACACATAGAGACATCAGCAACAACAGCAAGAGCGACAGGAACAACAATAATAATAAATTATTGTGAAAAAGATGTCTCTATATGGGTTTCCATATCTCCACTCCAACTCGTCTCTTTCTAATCACAGCCCAATTAAGAACAATTGTTCATAGTCACTATTAAAGAAACATATATGCTCAGATTATGGAAATTTTCATTTTCAGATACTGTTAAAGAAGCTGATTTCATGCATCTGATTGTTATCTTTGGCATGATTTTTTAACCAAAATGGGTTCACTTCCAAACTAAGTATGCTGCTAGCATACCAAAATCCTCCAAATCAGAACAACAACACGGCTGAACAAACCTTGTTTGCAGGTCATACAATGTCATCTACACCATGTTATGTGCCAAAGTGGGGTTGGTCATTCAATGCATGAACGACACGTATTAGTTGTTTGTGAGTATGCAATAGGGTGCAGCTATGAACAGGGCTCATATCAAGTGTAGTATTTCGGACTGTTATCGTGGAAAGAAACCAATTTAATATAGAAGCCATATATGGAGCCAGAAAGAGGGATGGTAGAGAATGAGGATACACCAGGCTAACATAGCGGCATTTTCCTCAACTCTCTCTCATCCCTTCATTCTCTTCAACACACGCACACAAAGAGACATCAGCAACAACAGCAAGAGGGGGTTGGTCCAACAATAAGTGTAGATTATAATAAACGAGATGTCTCTATTTGGGTTTCCAGATCTCCACTCCAGCCCTTTCTTTCTAATCACAGCCCACTTAAGAAACATAGACGAAATGCTTATAGACGACAGCCACAATGCAGACTCACAAACACTAGTACGTGTCTTTCATGCATTCAAGACCATAATCTCTTTCAAAATACCAATTTAAAGACTTACCGATGTTTTTTGACCGTGGACGGCGTGCTACCCTAACTCTCATATGTTTGACTTCCACTATTATTTAGTGGCTGCTCATCCCCATGGCTCTCGTTGCCATCATTTATATTTACCCTCTTTCCACGCCTCGGCATGTTGTACCTGTCAAGGATTCGATAACTTCCTTAGAGATGCAAATTTAATTAATAACATGTTTATAATAACTATCATAAAATTTGTACTTTAGTAGGATTAACAAACCAACATAATTGTAAAAAAATTTAAAAAATGAGATTTGTAACAGATTAAATTACAACGATAGTTTGGTTCAAATGACACTAAGCATAGTTTAATGTAAATAATACCAAGCAGTGGAAAATAGAAAGATAATTAAACCGGTGTATTAAATTCACAATGAACATATTCGAAATTACAGACATAATATTACAACAAGATTTAAGACATAAAATTACAGACATATAATAAACCCAATTGAAAATCATGTAAACTACAATACGACATCTTCCAGTACATCGCCCTCTTCTCCATCCTTGCGGAGCCAAGTTCCGCAAATTCCAACATCGGTTGTGTTTACATCAAACACAGGAAACTCAGAAGCAATGTAACTGTTCATGACTTCACCGTCTTCATCTTCTGAAGTATCGCCCAGTTGGAATACATCTCTTGGTTGCATAGGGAGAGCCACATACGATTTTGGCAGGGATGGATCTTCAATGTAGAACACTTGTTGCACTTGGGATGAAAACACAAATGGCTCATGGCTAATGTGTGTACCGATGTGAATCAATTTTGAGAAGTTTACAACTGTGAAGCCAAGCTTATCCTTGTTGTTAGCAAAATTCCTATCAAACTCAGCCCAATCCCCACGAAATAAGACAACACGGAAATGGCCAAAATAATTCAACTCAATGATATCCGTGAGCACTCCATAGTAGTCGAGATCTCCATCTACAGGCCTCGTGTCCGATTTGGAAGCATAACTTCTAGTCTTAAACGTCACTACCATTCCACTATTTTAAGACTTCAAATTACATTCACAATCCTTAGTACGAAATCTAAAACCATTGAATATGTATCCTCCGTATCTTTTGACCATCTGATAGGGACCTTTGGCAAGTACTTGTATTTCAGATGACGCACCTTCAGGACCCAAAGAATGTACCTATTAATTTTGCGCAAATCGTATCAGCACCATAGAAAATGTAGATATAATAAAGATTAACTTGCATAACTGTACTTCACCTACATGAGATTCAAACCACTTATGAAATTTTTTATTCATCAACTTGTTTTGTTCACGTGGTGGTAGTCTTCTTGGTCTATCCCTTCGTTTGATGTCCCTGACAAATTCGCTAAAAAACAAGCAATTGAAATTAGGAATAACAAAAGTATCAAAAATATCGAACTCCGCGGTTTTCACTGTATTCGATTGAAATTCAAAAGCAACTTACTTTCGAAATGGTTCCACTGATGCATGGTGGTCTAGAACATATCGATGTGCCTGTTCCCACGCTAAGCTATCGAGCTCAAATGCATCAACTTTACCAGCAGTAGTGCCAGCGGTATCAAAAAGATATTGAGCACCATCAAGGTTGGAAATATCTGAATTTCTACGTGGTTTACTAGAAGATGTCTCCACACCCGGCAAATACCTGGAAAAAAAATGTGAGCACTCCTCTGATAGATATCCCTGGGCTATTGACCCTTCAGGATATGCTCTATTTTTCACATAACCCTTTAGCCGGTATAGGTACCTGAACATGTACAATTAATAAATTAGAGCGGATTATGGGATTAAAAGAAATGAGATTTTGAAAATTCAATTTCGTAAGATGAATGAATTCTTTTACCTCTCAATGGGGTACATCCACCGATAGTGAACAGGACCGCCGATTCTGGCTTCACCAGCAAGGTGGATTATCAAGTGAATCATTATAGTGAATAACGATGGAGGAAATATCATCTCCATTTTACTAAGTGCCAATGCCGCCTGCTGCTCCAATTGGTCCAGATCTTCAACACGAAGCATTCTTGAGCAAATACCTTTATATATGCTACAAAGATCTTTCAGGACAGTAGTGACTTGCTCACACATTGAAGACCTTAGGGCCACAGGAAGGAGATCCTGCATTAGGATGTGGTAGTCGTGCGACTTTAGACCCTGAAGCCTCTTCTCTTTAAAGTTGACACATCTTGCCATGTTAGAAGAATAGCCATCAGGGACTTTAAGTTCCAGTAGTACTTTGCAAAACAATTCCAACTCCGATTTTGACATTGAATAGATTGTCGGAGGTAGGAGTACTTTCCCGTTCGGTAATTCTTCTGGGTGCAACTCATGTCGGATGCCCATTGACTTCAAATCAAGTCGGCTCTTGAGATTGTCCTTTGTCTTCCGATCATCTCCCATAACTGTTCCTATACAATTTTCACTAATATTTTTTCCGATATGCATCACATCTAAATTATGTCGCAATAAGTTGAATTCCCAATACGGCAACTTGAAGAAAATACTCTTCTTCTTCCATGCACCTAAACTCGTCATGTTTTGATCCTCATCTTCGCCATATAGAACGGTCTCCTCACCTTGCTCCGGCCTTGCCCTTTTCTTGCCCTTTGTCCTGACTTCTGGTTCTTTTCCATATTTGAATTGATGACCATCTACCCGCCTCAAAATATCTGAACCAGAAGAAAACCCAGGAGCATGTTCCCACTCGTCGGTACCATCAAATGTCGCTGCCTCTGCCCGAAATATATGTGTCAGGCAACCATCTCCTATGACCCATATAGCAAAACTTTCTGCCATTGTACAACCACCTTGAACTAGTTTGGTCAGCACAACATGGACATGCATAGCGTCCTTTAGTACTATATCCAGATAAATTTGCATATGCTGGAAAATCATTGATTGTCCAAGACAACACGGCCCGAAGAGAAAATGTTTCATTAGCCACAGCATCATAGGTTGGAACACCCACCCACAACTTCTGAAGTTCATCTATTAACGGTTGTAGGTACACATCTATATCATTTCCAGGACCTTTCGGTCCAGGAACTATCTTGGACAAAATAAATGAGGACTGCTTCATGCATTTTCAAGGTGGCAAATTGTATGATATCAACACAACCGGCCATATGCTGTATGTACTACTCATTTGCCTGAAAGGGTTGAAACCATCACTAGCTAGTCCAAGTCTCACATTTCGAGGATCTTCCGTAAAATCAGGATATCTTTCATCAAATTTTTTCCAAGATTGAGAATCAGCAGGATGTCTAAGAATCCCATCATTAGTGTGATCTTCAACATGCCATTTCATATCAGAAGAAGTTTTCGTAGACATAAACAACCTTTGTAGCCTAGGAATCAGAGGAAAGTAACGCAGTATTTTGGCAGGCTTCTTTTTCCTACTTCGCTTAGTAGATCCACTGGCTCCCTCGTCTTGATTTGGTCTTTCTTTCCATTTCAAAGAACCACACACTTCGCAATTCTCCAGACCTTCCTTACCACTCGTGAAAAGCATACAGTCATTTGGACATGCTGCTATCTTCTCATATCCTAGATCGAAAGAACTTAGGAATTTTTTGATTTTATAGGCTGAGTTTGGAATACAGATTTCAGAAAATGCTTCATTCAACAATTCAAGTAGCATAGTGAAGGACTTAGCAGACCACCCGTTTAAACATTTAATCTGAAATAGTCTGACAATGAATGAGAATTTAGAAAATTTGGTGCAATCGTGGTACAACAGAGTACTAGCATCTTCAAGTAACTTAGCGAAGGATTCTTGCTGCTTATTATTTTCAGGGGTGGGGCCAGACATTTCCTCGTCCACCCCACCACCAATCTGGTTTGTTTCTGTTGACTCATTGTGAACTTGGGTTGTTGGGTTATTGGTGTGGAAAGGAACATTATGAATCCCCATGGCATATTGCAACAAAGCATGCATCTCATCGGAAACGCTTAAGTCTTCGTTCACTAAGGGCTCAGCTTTATTTTCTAATACAACCGGACGAACAGGAGCTGACGTATGATCCTCTCCATGACAAAACCACCTTGTGTACCCTTGAAGAAAACCGTTGACAACCAAGTGTGTATGTACTACGTCACATGTCCTCAGCATACAATTTGTACACCGGAGGCATGGACAAAGGATTAGGTTGGGATCACGGGAATGTCGTTTGGCAAAGATAATAAAATCTTTAATACCATCACGGTACTCCTTGGATAATCGTGGTTTACTAATCCAACTTCTATCCATTATAACAATAGCACACAATCTGAAATTAAAATTTGATATATTAAATAGTAATAACAGTAAAAGGCATTTTGTATATTAAATTTCACCTATTTGAAAACCATCCCTAGCTGCAAATAAATAAACGATATAATCTTTAACTGTAAAATAAAGAAATTGTGGTTCCAAAAAATGTACAAAAAAAAACTACATCTTAACACAATCTACTCTATTCACATAACCCTAAACTACCTTTTGTGGAAATTATCACAACCACCTTAGTAGTATTTTATCGCACACCCTGTGTTCGAGTGTAAAAAAAAATCGACTATAGTCTCCCCTGTATTTGGCTTTCTGTTCAAGGAGATGATGATGGTAAAGGGTATTTTGCTGATGAAGAGGAATCGGCCGAATAATGAGCGCGTCGTGCTGTAACTAAAGGGTATTCTGTTCATGGCTACTAATAATCACTTACTTATCTCATAATAATAATAATAATAATAATAATAATAATAATAATAATAATAATAATAATACTAAACAAAAGAAACTAATATGGCTACTAATAAGTTTTTCTAAAATAATTTTTCATCCCAACTAAATCATTGATGTTTGTAGTGCCAAAAGAAACCTGCACGAGGTTTGTTCAGCCCAAATCTTGTACAGATTTGGAGGATTTTGGTAAAAAACATGCCAAGATGCCAATCAGATGCATGAAATCAGCTTCATTAAAAGTAAAAGAAAAATGATAATGTCCAGTATGTAAGCATATATTTTTCAGAGTGAACCAATTGTTGTACATATCCGGAGGATTTTGGCATACAGCTATAGCATCCTCAGTTCACAGTGAACCATTTTGGTCAAAAAAACATGCCAGGATGACAATCAGATGCATGGGATAAGCTTCATTAACAGTAAAAGAAAATGAGGATGCTAGCAGCATACTTAGTTTGGAAGTGAACCCATTTTGTTAAAAAATCATGCCTAAGATGGCAATCAGCTTCATTAACAGTATCTGAAAATGAAAATTTCCATTATCTGAGCTTATATGTTGCTCTACTAATTCACTGTGCCCAACTAAATCTAAAACCCAATTGTTGTGCATATCCGGCCGGAGGATTTTGGCATACGTACCTATACCATCCTCAGTTCACAGTGAACCCATTTTGGTCAAAAAAGCATGCATGCCAAGATGACAATCAGATGCATGAAAATAAGCTTCATTAACAGTAAAAGAAGATGAGGATGCTAGCAGCATACTTAGTTTGGAAGTGTACCCATTTTTGGTTAAAAAATCATGCCTAAGATGGCAATCAGGTTATCTAACAGTATCTGAAAATGAAAATACCCATTATCTGAGCGTATATGTTGCTCTACTACTTCTTTAGCCCAACTAAATCTAAAACCCAATTGTTGTGCATATCCGGCCGGAGGATTTTGGCATACGAACCTATAGCATCCTCAGTTCACAGTGAACCCATTTTGGTCAAAAAAACATGCCAAGATGACAATCAGATGCATGAAAATAAGCTTCACTAACAATAAAAGAAGATGAGGATGCTAGCAGCATACTTAGTTTGGAAGTATACCCATTTTATGTTAGAAAATCATGCCTAAGATGGCAATCAGGTTATCTAACAGTATCTGAAAATGAAAATACCCATTATCTGAGCGTATATGTTGCTCTACTAATTCTTTAGCCCAACTAAATCTAAAACCCAATTGTTGTGCATATCCGGCCGGATGATTTTGGCATACGTACCTATAGCATCCTCAGTTCACAGTGAACCCATTTTGGTCAAAAAAACATGCATGCCAAGAAGACAATCAGATGCATGAAATCAGCTTCATTAACAGTGAAAGAAAATGGGGATGCTAGCATCATACTTAGTTTGGAAGTGAACCCATTTTTGGTTAAAAAATCATGCCAAAGATGGCAATTAGGTTACTTTAACAGTATCTTAAAATGAAAATTTCCATTATCTGAGCTTATATGTTGGTCTACTACTTCTTTAGCCCAACTAAATCTAAAACCCAATTGTTGTGCATATCCGGAGGATTTTGGCATACGTACCTATAGCATCCTCAGTTCACAGTGAACCCATTTTGGTCAAAAAAACATGCATGCCAAGAAGACAATCAGATGCATGAAATCAGCTTCATTAACAGTGAAAGAAAATGGGTATGCTAGCAGCATACTTAGTTTGGAAGTGAACCCATTTTTTGTTAAAAAATCATGCCAACGAGGGCAAACAAGTAACTTTAACAGTATCTTAAAATGAAAATTTCCATTATCTGAGCTTATATGTTGCTCTACTAATTCACTGTGCCCAACTAAATCTAAAACCCAATTGTTGTGCATATCCGGCCGGAGGATTTTGGCATACATACCTATAGCATCCTCAGTTCACAGTGAACCCATTTTGGTCAAAAAAACATACCAATATGACAATCAGATGCATGAAATAAGCTTCATTAACAGTAAAAGAAGATGAAAATTTTCAGTATCTAAGCATATGTTTTTCTATTCATTCTTCATCCCAACTAAACCATTCATGTTAAGGAAATCAAGAAGCATAATCTGAAAAAACATGCTTTTTTTGAAAAATAAGGGAAATCAAGAGATGATACCGAAGAGAGAGAGAGAGAGAGCGGTGCGACGAGCGCGGGGGCGTAGGAGAGAGAGAGAGAGAGCGGGGCGATCGCCGATTCACCTCCAAATAGAGAGAGGGAAGAAGGAAATCGAAAATGACGAAGGGAAGAAGGGACGATTTCGAAAGGTCGAAGGCCGTCGAAGAGGACGAAGCGGCGGAGGCAAACGCGCGGAAAGTAGAGCGAGGAAGGAGGGAAACGAAGCGCTCTTTTTTTGGGGGGGGGGGGGGGGTTGGAAAAATGGCGAGCGAAAGTTTAGGGTTCGCGGGTTTTATCGCAGCTTATTCACCGGCGTTTCAATTAGACACGCCGGTGAATGTGTTCGTATATTCACCGGCGTTTATTATCAAAACGCCGGTGAATAATACACTTCACCGGCGTTTCTACATAAAACGCCGGTGAATACGAAGATTGACCGGCGTTTTAAATCGACCGCCGGTGTATAACCATCCCATCTGGCGCCCCATTCCTATTCGCTCCCTACCCCGGCGCTACTAGTAAAACGCCGGGGAATATTCGCCGCTAAAACAAGTATCTTTTGTAGTGCTATTACATATTATTATATATATTACTATTACATATTATTATATAATATACTATTATTATAATATATTGTTAGATATATATATTTACAATATATTATTGTTACATATATTATTATTATTATTATTATTATTATTATTATTATTATTATTATTATTATTATTATTATTATTATTATTATTATTATTATTATATATTATATAATTATTTATATTTACATATATATATATACACTATTATTATTATAATATATATTATTTTTTCATATATACTATGTTATATATACTATTATAATAATCTATTATTATTATAATATATATTATTATTATTATATATTACTATTATATATTATTATATAATTTATTATATAATTTATTATTATTGTAATAAATTGTTTAATACATAATTATAATAGATTATTATTACATATATATTATTATAATTATTATATGTTATTATATATATGTATATAATTAAATATGTTTGTTATAATAAATTATTTCATATTATTATATAATATAAAATTGTTATAATATATTATTATTTTATATATACTATTTTATATATACTATTATTATATTATAATATTATTATATATATTATTATTTTATATATACTATTTTATATATACTATTTTATATATACTATTATATACTATTTTATATGTACTATTATTATATTATATTATTATTATATATATTATTATTATTATTATATATATATTATTATTATATATTGTTATTAGATATTATTATATATATTAATATATAATATATAAATATTATATATTATTATATATATTGTTATATAATATACTATTATTATAAAATATTGTTATATATATATTTATAATATATTATTGTTACATATACATTGTTATTATTATTATTATTATTATTATTATTATTATTATATTATATTATATTATATTATTATTATTATTATTTATATATATATATATATATATTTATATATATATATATATATATATATATATATATATATATATATATATATATATATATAGACACACACACACACACACACACACACACACACACACACTATTATTATAATATATATATATATATAGACACACACACACACACACACACACACACACACACACACACTATTATTATAATATATATTATTTTTTCATATATACTATTTTATATATACTATTATAATAATCTATTGTTATTATAATATATATTATTATTATTATATATTTCAATTATATATTATTATATATATTATTATATAATTTATTGTTATTGTAATAAATTGTTTAATATGTAATTATAATATATTATTATTTATATATATTATTATAATTATTATATGTTATTATATATTTGTATATAATTAAATTTGTTTATTACAATAAATTATTTCATATTATTATATAATATACAATTATTATAATATATTATTATTTTATAAATACTATTTTATATATACTATTATTATATTATAATATTATTATATATATTATTATTTTATATATACTATTTTATATATACTATTATTATATTATATTATTATTATATATATATTATTTTATTTTATTATTTTATATATACTATTATTTCATATATACTATTTTATATATACTATTATAATAATCTATTATTATAATATATATTGTTATTATTATAATATATATTATTATTATTATATATTACTATTATATATTATTGTATATATTATTATATAATTTATTATTATTATAATAAGTTTTTTAATTTATAATTTGAATATATTATTATTACATATATATTATTATAATTATTATATATTATTATATATTATTATATATATGTATATTATTAAATATGTTTATTATAATAAAACTAGATTTGCCCGTGGGCACGTGCCTACGGCACATTTTCGGAACGATACAACACACGAAAAGCCCTGTAAACAGTAAAACAACAATTATGTAGTTCATGTTTGAATAGTATGACAATAATTATTTGTAAATAAAAGTCCATGTTTCTATTAGTATATGTTAAAAAATAATTATAAATGAGGGTGTAAAATCTAACTTCATAGAACTTTAAGGATGAAAAATGATGAAATTTAACTGTTGAAGAGATATTTGCTATTTTCAATATAATATGTGCAATAAAAAAAGTATAAAAATTCTGAAAATTTTACAAACCTGAAATCTTTAAATCTAACTTTTTAAGTAAATAAAGAAAGAATGGGAGAGAGAGAAAGAGAAAAATATATAAAAAGTGAAGAGAGAAGAGAGAAGAGAGAGAGAAAGTAAGAGAGAAGAGAGGAGAGAAGAGAGAGATAGTAATAAAGTAATGAGTTTTTTAGTTTTGGGGGATAAATTTTAATTTTGGAATTTAAAATTTTGGACGGAAAAATATATTTTGGAAGAATCAATCTAGACCATTAATTTTAGAGGAGATTGAATGAGAGCCATTTGATAGCTTTCTTTGTAATTTATTATATAGATATTTTATATTATTATACATCAGTATGTATGTATATGTCAGAGTATATATACTGTATACAGTATATACATACAGCCAAACCTATACATACATTATACTCTCATTTTTAAAAAACTGTTTTCATAAAAAATTATTACCAAATAGCTTTTACACTCTCATTTTCAAAAAACTGTTTTCAGAAACTGTTTTCAGAAAACTGTTTTCAAAACAACAAACCAAACGCAAGATTTTAAAATTTCGGGTTTGTAAATTTTCAGAATTTTTATATTTTTTTATTGCACATGTTATATTGAAAATAACAAATATCTCTTCAACAATTAAATTTCATCATTTTCCACACTTAAAGTTCTAAGAAGTTAGATTTTACAATCCCATTTATAATTATTTTTCAACATATATTAATGGAAACATGGACTTTTATTTACAACTAATTATTGTCATACTATTCAAACTTGAGCTACATAATTGTTGTTTTATTGTTTACAGGGTTTTTTGTGTTTTGTATCGTTCGGAAGACGTACCGTAGGCACGTGCCCATGGGCAAATCTAGTATATCTATCTCTACTACTATAATGGGAGAAGGTCTTAGTGTAATTTGTCCATCTACCAACCCGTGCAACGCACGTACATAACTATTGTAAATGAGGTTTTAGATCAAATTCAGACTACGTATGAATTTTTACCTTTTAAAAAAAAATTATATTTATTAAGACGTGCATCTCACATGTAAACTACTAGTATAATAAATTACAAAGAAAGCTATCAAGTGGCTCTCCTTCAATCCTTCAAAAATTAAAGACCCAGATCTAACCCCCCACCAAAAAAATTAAAAAACTTTTTTAATTATTTAATTCTCTCTCTCTCTCTGTGAATATATATATATATATATATATATAATTAAACATGGATTTTTATACCCCAATTTATAATTATCTTTCAATATATATATACTAATGAAAACATGAACTTTTATTTACAACTAATTATTGTCATACTACTCAAACTTGAGCTATATGATTGTTGATTTACTATTTACAAGGCTTTTCAAATGCTGTATCATTCTGAAAACGTGTTGTAGGCACGTGCCCAAGGGCAAATCTAGTTATATTATTTTATAGATAGATAGATAGTAATATACACTTGTGATGCACATTTAATATATTAAAAAATTAAAGTAAAAAAATCTAATATAGCGAGGACTCGAACCTGAGATTTCATTCATATTAGTTATGCACGTGCAAGACACGAATTGATAGATTGACAAATGAACCTAAGGTCTTCTTCCATTATAATATTAGAGATTAGAGATGTAGAAGGGTTTCTTCTGTTTAGCGGATACCTGAGTTTAGTGGATCTCCAAGTGGATACAAATATAGTTATTGCAAGATTCGACCCGTTTGAACTGCATTGTGTTGACACCATAGGCTGCTATATATATAGTGCCCACAGTTCAAGCCAGCTTCTGGTCAATTTAGAAAAT
The DNA here is from genome assembly GCA_017893485.1 of Hemerocallis citrina. Classification (NCBI taxonomy): domain Eukaryota; kingdom Viridiplantae; phylum Streptophyta; class Magnoliopsida; order Asparagales; family Asphodelaceae; genus Hemerocallis; species Hemerocallis citrina. The sequence goes on from CM030366.1 coordinate 235,013,138, forward strand.
GCCATCTTTTTCAAGGTTCGCATTGAGTATGCACATGATGCATTTTTGGTTCTTTAGCACTTATTAGTGGTCATGGATAACCGAATATATAAATCAATTAGTACTCATAGGGATGGCAACTGGACCGGGTCAACCGGCGACCCACCCGCGACCCGCCCGTTGAACCCGGCCCGGTTAAGAGTTTGGCGGGTTCGGGTTGAACCTGGGTACAGTAACGGGTCGAACCGGGTCGAAGAAAACGCGAATCCAACCCGCCTAACCCGGCCCGCGAACCCGTTAAAAACTATCCAACCCACCGCCAACCCGCGGGTTACGACCCGTTGGACCCGTACGGGTCGACCGTTGGCCCGCGGGTCAGAGACCCGTTGGCATTGTACAACAGAGCCCAATAACGGCTCTTTTAGCCTTTTTTTGGTTTTTTTTTTACATGTGTAGCCTATAAATATCCCCAAAAACCCCCTAAAAAAATCACACCTTACTCTCCTACTCTCTCTACTATTATAAATCATTTCTAAGAAATTTTTCAACCATTGAAGTATTCAACAAGCAAGTCTACAACAAGGCATATACACGATCAATTTTCGATCGTATCGAAATCAAAATTCAACGTCTTCAACTCTCTTCAACTCTCGTCAATTCTCCTTAAAGCTCTCCTCAACTCTTCAATTGCGGAATCGGCGAAGCGCTTCTTTCTAGTTCTACTTCTATTCTTATTTTCATGATTTATTTTACATACGCGTATTCAACGGTGAATGGTATAAAAATTTCATACCTCTCTCGTTATATTTTTTTTTTGCGTTGTAGTTAAAATTATTGTTGGTTTTTTTATCTTCTCTATCTCAACCCTCTTTTTTTAGACTTTTTTTATAATTCACCGTTCCTACAATGTGTATTTTTTTTTACATACATTAGTACATTACTACATTATGTCTAGATCACGCGGTAGCGGTCGTAGCGGGCAAAATTCCTCCTACTCTTCCCGTATGTAGAACCCCGTATTTTCAAATACTATTTTAATTATTTGAAAATAAACTTTAAATGATTTTGAGTATTTGATAAATATTTTCTAAAAGATTTATCTTTTGTACACGTGCAAACACGTGCAAATGACTTTTTAGAAGTTTGGAAAATTAAGTTTTCTTTATGAAAAATCATTATTTATTATCTGAGAATTATTTAGTATTTTTCCAGATTTTTTTTCTGAAATTAAATGTGCGTATTTGCAATTTTTGGGAAAAGAAGGACTTATTTGCAAAATTGACATTTTGCGGGTTTAAAGCGCAAAAATGCATTTGCTGGACATTCCGATCAGTATTTGTTGAAGTTTGGAAATATATTTTTCTATTAGATCCTAATTTAAATGATATTTGGTTTAATTTTCAAGAAAAGGATTATATATGTGAGATGTACTTTTGGAAAGGATTATTTTGTAAAGTGGGAGTAAAACCCTAATATTCTATCCGGCATATATAAGGGAAATTCTTTTCCCAGCCGTCATTGAGTGTATTCAGATTTTGAGATTATTTTGAGGAGCAAAAAGGAGGATTCTTGGATCTAGCAAGGAGAAAGCTTTTGGCGGATTTTCATCAAAACAAAGGTGAGTGGTTTGTTTTGTTGTTTTGTTTTGCTTTGCTTGTTTTGTTTGTCTTGATTGATGAATGACGTAAGATCTTGTTATGCTTGTTTGTGATCATTATGCCATTATTTTGTTAGTCCCATTGAATGTATGGTATGGATCTTTTATTTGTTATGGAGGATGAGAACTCTTGTTGATATTGGAACCATGTATGAGAAAATATTAAGATTTGTTGAGGAAATGTTGATCTATGAGATCGTATTGTTGGGAGACATATTAAGAATTGATTTTGTTGTGATTAGATGGTAAACACCTGGACCTTATGGTTGTAAATCAGATTTGGATTAAGTTATGGAAGACATTTTGTTGAGAAAAAACCCTAATGGGAGAATTAAGAATTGAGATCATGAGAATATGAGATTGGAGAAATTGATTGATTGAGTAATGTAACCATGATGGAGATTATTGAGAATTGTTTATTTGCCTAGATATAAATTAATTTTATGATCGATGAATCTTTAGAAAACTCCCGTTTGATTTGTGTTCAGACCTATACTTTTTGTAAATCTGTAGCCGACAGTCGACTGGACTGCGAAGCAGTCGACTGGTACGAGCCTACTGTGTATTTTTAGTCTTGCGATTTGTTCGGGACAGTCGACCTAGACTGAGGTCAGTCGACTGATCCTCTGTTTGTGATTTTGTTCAGTCCTTTCGGGACAGTCGACCTACGACCTTTCAGTCGACTCAAATACTTAGATTATTTTGATGAGGACTATTTGAATTTGTCTCGGGGCAGTCGACTGATGACTTGTCAAGTCAACTGGTCATGCCTTAGATTATTTTTGTAAAATGTTGGGATATGTCCTCTGGACAGTCGACTGGTCCTTTATGCAGTCGACTGGTCCTGTAGGATCTTTGTATTTGATTTGAGATATTTGTTTAGTGTTTGGTTTTGAGACATTTGTCAGTACTTGATTCTGAGATATTGTTCAGTATTTGATGTTGAGATATTTGTTCAGTATTTGTTTTTGAGATGTTCAGTTAAGAACATGATTTTGAGATATTTTGTTGAGCCACTTGTTAAGTGGAATTTGTTCAGATATTTATTTTTGAGTCTCTAGAGGTAGGTGACCCTAGTATACCGGTGTTTGTTCAGTTATTTGTTGAGGCCCATCGAGGCAAATTTTCAGTTATTCAGATTTTTAGTCCGGTAGGGTACACTACTCTAGGAGATTTGTTCAGTAACCCAAACTAATAAGGACAGGCATTAGTAGTGTCATGACGAATGGGAACTTGAGTTATGCACCTCAATATGGCTTTTGATGTAGGATTTAATCTCCTGAATTATCCAAGTAGTTAACTTGTGATGTGTGATTTATCTCCGGAATTATCCAGGTAGTTAACCTGTGATGCGAGGTATTTCTCCTGAATTATCCAAGTAATTATCTTGAGATGTGGGATTGAACTACGGAATGATCGGAGTCGAGGCGACGCTTTTGGGGTATTATTGTGATAAGGAATCTATGTTTAGATGTGGGATGATCTCCTGAATTATCCAGGGAAAATACCTGTGATGTGGGATCAATCTCCGGAATGATCAAGCATGGGCAAATTATCATAGTTTATCTTCATCTCTTAGTAGTCATCGTTGTCAGCATGTAGTCATGATGTTTTCTTGAATCACTTTTATGCATTCGGATTTCCTGTTATTACACACTTGGCTTTTGGTTTTGGTATCACCCATTATTCTTTTGTCGTACTTCATACTTTAGTGTTTGATTATTATTTGTTGGATATTATGTTTTAAGTTCATTTATGCTATTGGTTTGATTTGTTACCACTCACACCATTTATGGCTGACCCCGTAGTTTTGGGGTTAGGGTCCAACTCTAGCCTCACATGTTGCAGGTTATTGCTTAGATTGGAGGTTGGATGCTTGAGTGGGCAGTTTGAGATAATTGGATTATTTAGTGATTGGTGTAAAACTGTAAAGGATATTTGAGATCATTATTGAGTTGTAAATAAAATATTAATTTGTGTTGAGATGTTTAGACTTCTGCTGTAATTGTAATAATTGTTGTAATAAAGAAGAAAAATTTTAGTGGTGTTGTTGGTGTTTATTGTTGTTTTGAAGTGGATTGCTGGGATTTCGCCACTTATTTTCTAAGCTCTCATATTAGAAATTTGGGGCGCTACACCGTAGGCCACCAATTGTCCCAACTAGTGAGCCCGCCCAAGAGTACCATGATCCTCCTACCCAACAATGGGGTGCACAAGACGAGGTTGTAGGTGACATACAATTAGAAGAAGAACAATAACAACAACCAACTGAAACCACACAACCCCGTAGTAGGAGGAAAAGTAGAGGAGAAACTAGTGATTGACATAAGTTTTATGATTATATCCCGGACGAACATACTCCAGGTATAGGTTTGAAAGTTTGTAAAACATGTGGTAAAATATGCAAATTCGAGAGGGGTGACGGCACCGATACAATTAGTAGACACATTCAACATAACCATAAAGACCTTATTGCTGACCTGCAAGGCCAACAAAAATTAACCCTAGGACCGGTCTAGTTGATAGCCACCCTTATGATCCCGATCTTGTTCGTCGGGAAATGGCTTGATTAGTCATAAAGGAAGAGTTACCATTTTCCTATCCCGAGAGTAGGGACTTGAAAAATTTTGACCAAATGGTCTTCAACCCTCATTTTAGAAGAATTCCGATAAATACTTGCAAATCGGATTGTTTTAAAATGTACATCGAAATGAAGGACGCTTTGATTGCAATTTTATGGAGTTTAACTTGTAGAGTTAGTTTAACTTCGGATTGTTGGACGGGTGTCAACAATATTTCAATGATGGAAATAACCTATCATTGGATCGACAATGATTGGATTCTTCAAAAAAGAATCATATCACTTGCGTCGTTGCCGTATCCCCATAGTGGCGCTGAAATAGCAAATCGTATTATAAAAATTTGTGATGTTTTTCATTTCGCAATAAAATTATTTGTATTAATTTTGATAATGCATATAACAACATTGTAGCAATTACTACTTTAAAATCTGTATTAAACCCCTCCATCTAACAATATTTTTCATATTAGATGTGCATGTCATATTATAAATTTATGTGTTCAAGATGCATTAAAAATAGCCGATCCATATATAGTTAAAATTATAAATTGTGTACATTTCATTGCATTAAGTCCAGCGTATTACAAGAATGGAAAGCTTGGTGTAGGCTTAAAAATGTACCTTTTAGAAGATTTCCAAAGGATGTTAGACACCGATGGAATTCTACTTTTGATTTACTACATGTTGTTACCGAATATAAAGCAGTTGTAAATAATTTTTGTATCGCAAAAAATATGCACAATTTTGAAATGACTCCCACCGATTGGTTTTATGCCGAATCTTTGTTGAAATTTTTAGAACATTTTAAAACCGCAACTTTAAAATTTTCAAAATCATATGAATCTACTTCTAGTAGCATTTTTATTTCATTAGTTAGCATGATGCAAACATTTAACGAAATGTTAAATGATACTTTTGTTGGTGAGATTGTAAAACCTGCATACAAAAAAATTTTGAAGTATTATTTTCCTCCTCCTATGTTGATTTGTGTTACTACCGTTATGGATCCTCGTATCAAATTAGAAGGTACGAAGAGTTTGATTGAAATATTTTTTGCATTACTTGAGGAAAATGTAGAATTAGTAATTGATTGCGCTACTTTTTTAGTTCAGTTTGAATCTATATTAAATAACTTGTATGATTATTATAATAGACGTTTTGCTTCTAGTAGTACAACTTCTGTAGTTAGTTATTCTTCTGGTACTTCTAAAGGTAAGGGTAAAAGTAAATTTGATGATAGAATATTTAATTTACTTGAACAAATTCAATCCAAAAAAAAACCTAGGACTAATCAACCAAAAAAATTAAATTAGTATAACCAACAAAATTCTGAGCCTTCTACTTCTCCACTAGATATTTTACAATGGTGGAAAGACCATGAACACACTTTTAGTATTCTGTCAATTATGGCTAAAGATTTACTAACTCCTCCTGTCTCTACAGTTGCTTCTGAGAGTACATTTTCTTCAAGTGGCAGGTATCTAACTAATTACAGGAATCGCTTGAAGCCCGACTCGTTAGAGATGCTCGTTTGCACAGAAGACTGGCAGAAGGCTGAAGATAGGACACAAGGGAAAGCACTATCAACGTCTACAAGTGGGAGCAACTCGCCGGAAGAAGAAGAAGAACAACAACAACAATAGCTGCTTTGCTTGTAATAACAACTCGACCTACACGTTAGAAATTGTATTATATCTTTGCTTGTTATGTTAAATTAGAAAAATTGGAGTCAATTAAAATTGTATATAAAAAATATGTTAGTGTATAAAACATATTTGTGAATTGAATTCTTCATTTGAATCATTTCATTAGAAATTGTGAAAATTGTATAACTTAAATTCATATGAATAATATTTTAAATTTTTTTGCCAATTTCTCTCTTTCAATCTTATTATTATTATTACGATTTTTAATGTTTATTGGTATTATTAGTTACTTAGTATTATTATTATTATTATTATTATTATTATTATTATTATTATTATTATTATTTTAAGCTAAAAATATTTATAAAAAAAAATCTACCTATCTAAACGGGCCAACTCGCGGGTCGACCCGACCCGACCCGGGTTGACCCGACCCGACCCGGGTTGGACCCTAAAGGATTCACGGGTTGGGCGGGTCGCCTAAATCAAGTTTGGGCCCGGGCCGGGCCGGGCCGACCAAGTGGCCAAACCGGCCCGAGCCCGCCCAAGTCACGGGCCAACCCCGGCGGATTCGGCCCGGTCCGGCCCGTTCGACCCATTTACCATCCCTAAGTACTCAACTAGAAATTTCGTAAATACCTGACCGTATCTTGTAGGTATTTATCTGGTTTGGATCTTTAAGTGCAATCTTACAAAATTTTAGCAGATCGTAGTCAGACAAGGTGGACTTCTCGTTACTTTAACAACTGTTTACAGAAACACATACAGCTAGAAAAACTCGTGCATTTCACATGCGAAAGAAAGCGAACTAATTAGGATTTTGTAGGGCACTTTCTATTAAAATTTAGAGGGGGTTTAAATTTTAAATTTTCTGATGTACTTTTTATTGGATTCTTGTTGAGAATGAGTTAGGAGCTATCTTAGACTTGTATGTATATATGTTTCCCAAAAAAGTTTTAGCATCTGTATATTTCTGTACTTTGGCTGGAAACAACCTTCTTGTGAACTGCCAAGAAGTTTCATGGGCATTATTTATAGGTACGTACAACTAAACTCAGGTGCTTTAATTCGCGGACGACACGATTATTTTTACTAAACCAACCTCCCACTCTCTTCGTAACCTTAAACTTCTTCTTTATTGCTTTGAAATGGCTTCCGGATTATCTATCAACTTTCAAAAATCCTCTGTCCTCTGGCTGGGTGGATCTCCCAACCGCCAAATGAAGGTTTCTAATTTTTTTGATTGCCCCATTGCGTCCTTTCCTATTCTCTACTTAGGTGTTCCCCTCCGATGGGGAAAGTTGAATAGGTCTGATTGGTTTCCCCTTATTGATAAAGTTGAGGCTAGGCTTAATGGTTGGGCAGGCAAATCTCTATCTAGAGGTGGTAGATTGACCCTTATTAACTCTGTGATTTCCGCCTTGCCTCTTTATCTTATGTCCTTTTATTTTTTACCCTCCTGGGTTGTTAAAAGAATAGATCAAATCAGGAGTAATTTTTTCTGGACAGGGACTTCCTCTTTCAAACCAGGATCTCACCTGTGTCAGTGGAAACTGGTGTGTACTTCTAAAGAGGAAGGAGGGCTAGGTGTCCTAGACCTTCGTAATCACAACATCGCCTTACTCGGTAAATGGTTATGGAAACTCCATAATGCCGATCATTTACCTTGGATTCGATGCATAAAGGATTATCGGTCTACCTCTGCTAAGTGGTGGGAGTTTCCCGAGGTTGTAAATCCTCACGCCTCTTCTTTCTGGAAGGGTGTCTGGAAAGCTTCGCCTGCTTTTCATTGCAGTATTTATCGTACTCGCTATGATGGTTCTAGAGCTAAATTGTGGACCGACCTGTGGATCGGTAATTCCACTTTAGCTTCTGCTTTCCCTTCTCTCTATCGTTTAGCGGCACTCCCATCAGCTTCTATAGAGGACTCTTTTTACTGGATCGGCAATTCTCGTATTTGGTGTATTCCATTTACGAGAGATCTTTCTCAATCCTTGTCCGAGGATTTTAATGATCTCATTGACTTACTCAATAACTATGCTTGGAGACCTTCTGAGGGCATTGCCTGGCGTTGGTCGCCAACAAGTACCTTTTCGGTCAATTCTTTTTATAGATTCATTAACTCGAGAGGAGTCTCATCTCCGATTGCTAAATTCTTCTGGGACTCGTGGACTCCCCTCAAAGTGAAGATCACATCTTGGCTGGCTTTTAATAATAAGTTGCTCACCGTTGAGGTGCTTAATAGAAGAAATTTAGCCTGGGGACAGCTTTGCTCCCTGTGCATTCACATTCAGAGGATGTTGATCATCTTTTTGTTCAATGTCCTGTCATCATTCCTTTATGGAAGATTTGCTCACTAGCGTGGGGTACGGGAGCCTTACCCCCGATATTAGCCTCGGTTTGGACGGCTAAGCCTTTGATCTCCTCTTTTCGAAGTGCTTGAATCTTGTCAGTTCATACTCTCATTTGGGTCATTTGGAAAGAGAGAAATACCAGAGTGTTTCATCACCGCGTTTCTTCTACTTCCGCGATGATTGATGATTTTTTATTTCTTTTCAATCTTTGGGCATCGGGATTGAAACCCAAAGACAACGCTTCTATTGCTTTCCAAAGATTACTTGATGCAGTACATTGTCTTCGCACTCTTCATGCTTTCTAATTTTTGCTTTCCTCTGTCAGTGAGCTTACCTTTTCTCTTCTTCTCCTTCTCATATTTGCAGGTTTAATTCCCCTCTAGGGGAGTTTCTGACTATGTGTTGCGAACCATGCTGTTGCTTTTCATCCGAAGCTTATTTTTGGTAATGGTTGGGTTGTTGTGATGCTGATGCCTTCTCCATCTATGGGCTGTTATACTTTGATGTTTGTTTCTATTTCTATTGATGCTATGGGCATCATTTTTTGTAGACCTTGCTTTACTTTTTTTCCTTTTCTTATCTGTGGACTTCACTCTTGGTTAAGGCTTTGAGCTTATGTTCTCTTTTATGATCATCTTTGCTCTGGGTGTGTTGTGGTGTAGCAACCTCTTGTGGCTGTGTTTATTATGCTTATCGACCTTACCATTCTTAGCAGTTGGATGGCTTCTTTTCTGAGCTTTTGGTTTTGTTATCATTATTGCTTTTGGTAATGATGTTTCTGGTCAGCTGTTTTGATTCAATTGCTCTCAATGGAGGGGTTTAATTGCCTGTGGATGGCATGTTTTATTATTTTCTCTCTTTTCGGCTGGCTGTTTAGTTTGGTGTTATTTCAGTCTGTGGTTACTTTTCTCTTTCGTCTGCTTATCGGGGTGTGGAGGTTTATTTCTTTTCTCCTTGTGGTGTGTTTGAGGGGCTGTCTGGTTTTGCTCTCTTGTTGCTTTCATTTTGCGCTGTCTCGAGTTTGCTGTCCTCGTATCATGGTTGGGACTGCCTGTTTATAGTCTTCTTGCTCCCCTATCAGTGGTGGGCTTCAGAGTGATGATCTGCTGTTGAAGCTGCTTTGAGCATCATAGTGATGGTGTTCCACTGTAGCTGAGGTCGAGGTAGCTCGGGCTCTGTTTCGTTTGGTCTCCTCGTCTTGTGGAACTCTTTGCTTGTTTCCTTGTGGATCGGTTCCAGCTGTTAGGGAGAGGCCTTTGCGTCAGAGAGCTTCTTTTTTTGTATCTCTTGTGTTTTCCTTGATGTATTTCCTTTCTTTAGTTCTGTTAGCTACTTTCATTTTACGGCTTGTAAAATTTACATTTTGATTAGTTTTAATATATTTTTGATCTGATGGCTGGGGTCTTTTGACCCTATCCGATTCATCAAAAAAAAAACTCAGGTACTTTAAATACATATACTTAGATATTTATGTACGCGTGCGTTACATGTCCATTCTTTATTATGAAGCTTATTTAAAATATTACATGCTGTTCATAAGTTACAGTGCTGTGGTCACAGCTGTCTCACTGCTGCTCTGTTTTTGTTCAACTACCATATGCAAAATATTCTTTGACATTAACTTCCAGATCAGGCTACTTGTTTTATTGGGTTCGGTTGGGTCTACTTTTGCAAGATCCAGCCCATAGTCAATATGGGCTTTTCAATCACTTTAGTTCGGCCCAAAGCTTGTAACAATAGAAAGCCCACTAAGGTTTAAAGGGATGGACCATAATTTTTTTTTGAAAATCTCTTATCTCTAATCTCTAATATTATAATAGAAGAGTTGGGGTTATTATTTGTACATATTCAATCATCTAATATCAACCATTTATTTTTAAATGGAAGTTATATTAATCATTCATTTACTCAACTGTTGTTAGTTACCATAATATACTAAAAGTTCAAATTTATTTACAACATAATTATTTACAAAAGTGACAATCATATAAAATAAATGTTTGTGGGTAATTTGTAAATAGTATGTGATGAGTAAAGAGAGGTCTTAGGTTTGAGGCCAAATTGCGGCTTACTATTTAGTAAAATGTGCATCGAACGTGCAGATTACTCAACTGTTGTTAGTTACCATAATACCTCAAAGTTTAAATTTATTTACGACAAAATTTAATTATAAAATGCAACTCATATAAAATAAAAGTTGAGGCCACTAAGGGTGCGTTTGTTTTGATATTTAGAATAGAGTTTTCTGAATAGAGTATTCTGAATAGAGGTATTTTGAAAATGAGTTTAAAAGCTGTTTGTTTAGACTATATTCTGAAAACTGTATTCTGAATACTGTTTATCTGAAAAAGAGAGTTTAGAAGCTGTTCTGTTATATTTCTAGCTGAAAACTGTTATCTGAAAGCTGTTTTTCTGAAAAAACGAGTTTAAAAGCTGTTCTGTTATATTTCTTGCTGAAAACTGTTATCTGATAGCTGTTTTTCTGAAAAAGCGAGTTTAAAAGCTGTTCGGTTATATTTCTTACTGAAAACTGTTATCTGAAAGCTGTTTTTCTGAAAAAACGAGTTTAAAAGCTGTTCTGTTATATTTCTTGCTGAAAACTGTTATCTTATAGCTGTTTTTCTGAAAAAGCGAGTTTAGAAGCTGTTCGGTTATATTTCTTGCTGAAAACTGTTATCTGAAAACTGTTTTTCTGAAAAAACGAGTTTAAAAGCTGTTCTGTTATATTTCTTGCTGAAAACTGTTATCTTATAGCTGTTTTTCTGAAAAAGCGAGTTTAAAAGCTGTTCGGTTATATTTCTTGCTGAAAACTGTTATCTGAAAGCTGTTTTTCTGAAAAAACGAATTTAAAAGCTGTTCAGTTATATTTCTAGCTGAAAACTGTTATCTGAAAGCTGTTTTTCTGAAAAAGAGAGTTTAAAAGCTGTTCTGTTATATTTCTTGCTGAAAACTGTTATCTGAAAGCTGTTTTTCTGTAAAAACGAGTTTAAAAGCTGTTCGGTTATATTTTTAGCTGAAAACTATTATCTGAAAGCTGTTTTTCTGAAAAAGAGAGTTTAAAAGCTGTTCTGTTATATTTCTGACAATTTTGAATATCAATTTGAAATAATAATAATAATAAAACTAATAATATATAATAATAATAATAATAATAATAATAATAATAATAATAATAATAAATAATAATAATAATAATAATAATAATAATATATATAATAATATATAATAATAATAATAATAATAATAATAATAATAATAATAATAATAATAATAATAATAATAATATATATATATAATAATAATAATAATAATATATAATAATAATAATAATAATATATATAATAATAATAATAATAATAATTAATAATATATATAATATATATAATAATAATAATAATATATATAATAATAATAATAATATATATATATATATATATATATATAATAATAATAATTATTATTATAATATATAATATATATAATAATATATATAATATATATATATAATAATAATAATAATAATAATAATAATAATAATAATAATAATAATAGTAATAGTAATAGTAATAGTAATAATATATATATAATAATAATAATAATAATAATTATAATATATAATATATATAATAATAATAATAATATATATAATAATATATATAATAATAATAATAATAATATATATAATAATAATAATAATAATAATAATAATAATAATAATAATAATAATAATAATAATAATAATAATAATAATAATAATAATAATAATAATAATAATAATAATAATAATAATAATAATAATATACATAATAATAATAATAATATATATAATAATAATAATAATAATAATAAATAATAATAATAATATATATATATATAATAACTCCCCCGTCGTGCGCCACCAGCTCTCTTGCTTTGTAGTTGCTGTGAGAAGAGAGTAAAGGAGGTGTTTTGGAAAATAGGGGGTATGAGTATTCTGAATATCAATTGGGAATAACACTCAAAACTAACGCCAACTCAGAATAGAGTATTCTGAATATCAAAACAAACGCACCCTAAGGATAATTTGTAAAGAGTATATAATGAGTAAAAAAATATCTCAGGTTCGAGACTAGATTACGTCTTAGTATTGCTTTAAAAAAATTAATAATAATAATAATTAGAACGTGCAAAATACGTGCAGATTACTAGTTATCATATTAGTTCCCAACAATGCAAAAGTTAATGTTTGTGTATCACAAAATGATTATTATTTGTATTTCCAATTTTTACAATGTGGAATTAATACATTACTAATCTCTACATAGATATTGAAAGAAAAGTGTTGATGACAAATATGTTAAAATGATTGGTGTTGGATTCCTCACGCGTAAATAGGGCTCTAAATCAGACCGGACACGATCAGACAGCCACATGTTCAAACTCGGACCGAAATTCTATTCTGACGGATTTATGTTCAACTCGGTCTAGGTCGGACAAAAATTTTATAGTCCGGACTCAGTTCGGTAAAGCATCTGACCGCAATAATACCCGAACGGACTTATGGTCCGCTCGAGCTCGGTAAAGAATCGGACCTAATAATTTGTTTACGTTTGGCTCGTATAACAGTTCGGACGGTCCACGGTCGGACCATTTCTCGAGTTGGAGTCGGACGGACGACGGTCAGTCCTGTTCATTTTACACCCCTATGTGTAAAATATAGCTCACTGGATAACAGTTTTCTTCTTGTAAGTTACAATCGAATAATTACAATCGAATAATGCCTAAATGGGATGCAAATGAAGAGTAATAAGCATGCTAAATTTGGTGTTGATTAATTGGAGAAGCTAATCATGTGATCATGTGAGGTAAAGTAGTACTGAAGGTAGCATGCATGCCTTGCATTCTAAGTGTGCTTCTTAAGAAGTAATTAACTAAAGAAGGTTAAAATTAAGAAATGGTCATGTTCATATATGTATCAAAATTTAGGATTTGTTATTATAAATTCCATTGAACTTACTTAAAAATTACTGTTTCCACAGTACTATCAGGACCTCAATTGTAATATTATAAAAACTTTGATCTATTACACCAATTTTCGAGAAAAATGAATCAAGCTAAAAGGATCTCGTTCTTAAGCATATTTAATTAGTTTTTCGAATCAAAGTATTGAATCACTCACTACTACTATTCTATCTCTAAACTATACTAAAAATAATTATATTTTAAAAATGTTTGCTTAAACAGATATTTAATCCTTAATGACACTATCATGTGCACTTCAAATGAGGTCACGAGTTTAACAACTTTTTAATTTCTTTAAGTGCTTATAATCCATTAGAGTGGTGAACGTTGTTATCTTATCAGAATTTTTTCCCAAAATGTTCCACTTTTTGAAAGTTTTTTCAAACTGTCCTAATTTTTTAAAAAAATTTTAAAACGTCCGACTCACTTTCTGAAAAAACGAATTTGGATAAATCCTCATCGTTTTTTCAGAAAGCAAGTGTTAGGCTTAGTTTTTCACTTGCCTACACTCGCTTTCTCAAAAAACGAGATGATTTATCCCACACTCGCTTTTTGAAAAAACGAATGCCGATTGGGTCTTTTTAGCCCCCACGCTCGAAATCAGATCTCACTTCCTCTTTCACTCTCTATCTTCCTCCTCCTCTTCTAACGAAACCCTAACCCATACGAATCATGGTCTAATTTTGGCCATTAACCCACCAAAATACGTCAATTCACTCATAAAATGATCGCATTCCTCATCTTCTTTTGCTTTTCCATTTGGAATTTGGGGGTGCTTCTAATTTGGGGGTAAAGTTTGCGGTGGAGTGCTTCGAATTTGGGGGTAAAGCTTGCGGTATATTTATCAAACTCTTGCTTTTTTTAATGTTGTATATATATGTAGATATATATAGGTAAAAATTGGGGATAAAAATTGGATATATATCGAATTGGGGAGTAAAAATTGGATATATGTAGATATATGTAGGTTATATATTTTGGTATAGTTAATAACGATTGTTTTTAGTTGTAGTATAGTCTCTTTTATTATAAATGACACCCACGATGGGAAATTTGGAGGAAGGATTGAGTAGTAGACCTCCTCGCAGCGATGGACCACATACTTCTTTTGGCCCACCACCTTGCAGTGGGCGTGGCAGTCGTTGTGGTGGTACTGAGCGTACTAATATAAGTGAATAATTGTTTATATTCGATTAGTTTGATTATCATACAATAATATGTAATATCAGTCTTTTGATGTAAATGTTATTGTTGTATAAGTCCCAACTAATCCAAATGAGGCAGGTCCTTCTTCTTCAGCCCCTTCATCATCTTATATTCCTCCCGGAGGTCCAGGTCCCCTCGACCCTACACTCCTTACTCTTCAGTAGCATCACCGTTCGAAGGATGTGTGGGAAGGTGAATCCAATGAATGTACATTTAGGGAGGGTCATCCACTGCCCATGCACCCATGGATTCACAAGATCCTACGGGACTGTGGATTATATGGTATTGCACTGATGATTTCTATCAAATGTGATCGGCCTCTTCTTACCTCACAGCTTGAGAAATGACGGCCTGAAACACACACCTTTCACCTGCCAATTGGGGAGATGACCGTGACACTGCAGGACGTCTCTGTACTCACCGGTCTTCCAGCTGATGGGCAGGTAGTGACCGGCACAATGGACTTCGAGCTGGTATATCTAGTGGAACAATACCTTGGTGTCGAAGTGGAAACCGGAGCAGTAAATGGAAATTTTATTTGGTTGAAGTTCTTGAAGGACACATTCAAGAATCGATTGAATAAAGATTCCACTGAAGAGGAGGTGCAGTGCTACTGCAGGGCCTACTCCTTACACTATTTGGCGACGTGATGTTCCCAAATTCGACTGGTCATTCGGTCTCCTTGATGTACCTCCCATTGATTACCGATCTGGGAAGAGTCAGACCGTACAGTTGGGGTAATACCGCATTGTTGTCCCTGTACCGGACTCTGTGTAACTGTAGTCTTGGATCAAGTGTCCTAGCAATCATTGACTTCATATCATTATCAGTAGAAACGGGTACTTTCATAAAATACTGACCATCTCCTTTTTCTGCTGCGTATCGAGCTAAAATTTTTACATTACATTGATCCCTATCCCAATTAGTAACTTCATAAATGTTCTCAACTAATTCTGTCAATGTAATGGTACGAGGTGCCCAAACTATTTCAGGATCCACCGCACTATAACAACAACCAATCATTGGATCACGAATTATTTCACCATCAAAGTATAACGAAATAGGAATATCGTAATCCATACCTACGTATATTTATACGAATATACAAGTTATTATCTATCCAAAAACAAACATATGAAAATGGACAAAATAATAGGTCAATATGCATCATACCTTTACAAGCTTATTCGGAAGGATATAGTCGTAGATATTTGGGGAGAAGAGTTGAATTTGCTATCCTATTCAAGTTTATCAAAATTCCAAATTTTGGATCCTTCGGAAGATGGGTTTAGAGTTTTCAGAGCAATTTTATGGGTTAATCGATGAATTTTTGTGGTTATTGGACGAAAATGAGATGAGAGATGGGTTAGGGTTTCGGGGTTAGAAGAGGAGGAAGATTAAGAGTGAAAGAGAAAGTGAGATCTGATTTCGAGCGTGGGGACTAAAAAGACCCAATCGACACTCGCTTTTTCAAAAAGCGAGTGTGGGATAAATCCCCTCGCTTTTTGAGAAAGCGAGTGTAGGCAAGTGAAAAACTAAGCCTAACACTCACTTTCTGAAAAAGCGATGAGAGTTTACCCAAACTCGCTTTTTCAAAAAGCGAGTAGGGCGTTTTGAAATTTTTTTTAAAAGTAGGGCAATTTGGGAAAAACTTTCAAAAAGTGGGACAGTTTGGGGAAAAAATCATCTCATCAAGGGTCAATTTACAGAAATGAGGTATGCAGATCGACGTGATATGTCCTAGATTCGGCAACGGGGACGAAGATACGAATCATATTTTATTCAGCTGTCATAGGACCAAGTTAACGTGGGAGGTTATGTGTCTAGGTTTTGGGAGTATAGAGGTACCGAGCTTGAGTATAGAGGTGTGGGGACGGTGGAGAGAAAGCATAGTTAGAAAGAACGACATAACAGCCTGGGACATTCAGTTGCCGCTACCATGTGGGGGTTATGGCTAGATCATAATGAACTTTGTTTTCGCAATATTACAAATAGATTTTCGGTTATGATGCATAAATTTTTTGCTTCCATTCATGCTTGGGCAGGACAGGCAGGAGCAAAGAAGAGGTTACAAAGGAAGGAGGAGGAGTAGCGCAGGAATAGAGGGAGCGCTTTGCAGGATGGAAGACGAAGTTCCTATGTATCTTCTTTTCATTGGTAGATTGTTGTTTGCCGTTTTGTCATTAGGATTATGTAGACTTTGATGTTATATGTACTACCTATTTCGTTAATTTTTCATTAATGAAGCGATGACGAGATCATCTTTTTTTTCAAAAAAAAAAAAGAGCACATGTGATCAATTTTTTTTTTTTAATATGCCACTTTTCGACACTATTTGCATAGAGAAGACAGTTGCCAAAATATTTATGCTCGTGAACTCAACAACTAAACTAGCTCTTCCCAATGGCGAGTTTTTCTGTTTCATGCTCGCTGTTGGGACACAATGAGTTTAGTGCTAATTCTTTGATAAACTCGCCATTCTCAATGAGGAGTTCAGTTCAAAATTTTCAATGAAAACTCGTCATTCTCAATAATGAGGACATTTACACTATACTCGATATTGGGAATAGCAAGTTTAGTTCAAAAAAAAATTAAAAAAGACTTGTCGTTCCCAACGGTGAGGACATTTATACTAGACTCACTGTTGGGAAAGACGAGGATATAGAAAATTTCACAGAGAGTGAAATATTTTGTTGGACTTAGTGAATTTTCGAGAAAAAAACTCTATGTAAATTTTTGGGGTTTTCCCCATATTGGTCACTAACAAATATTTTAATTCCATGTACCTCACTCACAATTATTTAATTCCATATAAATACTATTGAGTAGGTATATGGAATTAAATTTTGATAACAAAAGTGGTTATTTGGAATTGATTTTATATTGTAAGTGAGTTATATGGAATTAGGTATTTGTGAGTGAAGTATATGAAATTGGAACATTTGTCAGTGACCCATGTGAGAAAAACCTAATTTTTTTGAACTAAATTTGCCGTTCTTAATAGCGAGTCTAGTGTAAATGTCATCGTTATTGAGAACAGCGAGTCTGGAAAAGAAAAAAAATACTATTATCCTTCAAAATACCTTTTACGTCTTTTGCGTGTGAAGCTAAGCGGAATATGTCCAATACCCGTGTTTCTCTTTATGAATATCTAATATTACTCTAATAAGACACGGGCACTTCATGTAGCATAGGCCATCGTCATGCTTTGCTAACATAAACGTAGGCCCCAATGTTAGAATTGTAAATCCAAGTAGTGGTTCAAAGTAGTTGATGGCAATGTCCGTTTCTTAACTCTTTCTAAAACAGTTTTCAAGAGGGAAATTCAAACTTGAAACGTAACTAGATTTTTTAATCAAAAAAGTATTAAGATAATTGACAATGACAAAGTCCATGTTTGTAGATTTGCCACCTAATTATTCCAACAACAAAAAAAAATAAAATCCTTTAGTCTTGGGCTAAATTTTTCTAGGAATTACATTTTTTTTTTTTCCATTCTAGGAATTACATCTTTTGATTAGGCTGGAGTCTTTTTGACTCTATCCGTTTTATCCACAAAAAAAAAAAAAACAGAACAAAAATAAGCTTTTAAAT
Source organism: Hemerocallis citrina (assembly GCA_017893485.1). Classification (NCBI taxonomy): domain Eukaryota; kingdom Viridiplantae; phylum Streptophyta; class Magnoliopsida; order Asparagales; family Asphodelaceae; genus Hemerocallis; species Hemerocallis citrina. Next base: position 235,031,156 of record CM030366.1, read on the forward strand.
AATGCCGATAAGGAATGGATCGTATCCCTACACATCTATGGAGTATGTGGTTAGACAAAAATAACTTTTATTTTAGAGTTAAAAATTACAATATTTTGGTGTTTATCTCACAGTATTTTTTATTTCGTTATTTAGAGCATTTGTAGTCGTCTTGAGTCAAATTTTGTGTATTTGGCAAATGGAAATGGCAAAAATGATTTTGCGCTGCAGCTGTTGATTGCCAAAAAATGGGTATTCGAAATTTTCAAAATCTGAAACGAAAGACAAATTTTCGTTTGAAGTATATATAAAAAATTAATGAAATTTTGGAACGGACGAAATTAAATCAAAAAATGCAAAGACAACAACCCCTTCTTCCGTCATTCAAATGTCGGGATTTTGTTTTTTTTTCCTTTTTTTTTCGATCGGATGGCAAATCCTTTCCCGTCCATAGATTTAATTTTAAAAAATTGTTTTGGGACAAAAAATTAAATTTCGTCTGATACTTTTCAGAACAGTCAAATTCTTTCGGACCAAGTTTTTTTTCGTCCGATGCAGCAGACGATAAACCTTCTTCCGATTGCTATATTTTTCAAAATCCCAAATCTTCTGTCATATTTGGCAGCCTACTGTTCACCAAAAACCCAAAGTTTGAATTTTTTTGCTAACGACTACAGCGATTCTTTTGCCATTTTTTTTGAAAAAAATACAAAAATAGCCAATGACTCCAGATGCACTTGCTAGATAAGAAATGCAAGTTAAAAAACGAAGATATGATTGGATAGTTATTGATCAGTTGGGAGTCAGGTGATGGAGACAGTTTCAATTGACTGCCTTTAAATATATTCGTGGAATTTTAATTATGTAGTTTTTTATTAATGAAACTTTCAATGTTCTTCTGTTCAAACATTGATCGTACTTACAAGAATACGAAGATCTAGTTAATTAGTAAGCATCAACAAGATGATCGGGAAGATGACTTCACACATGACATCCATTTAATTTCTTCAGGCAAATTTTTTATTTTGTTTGATTGTTTCAGACAATTCACTATTGAAGAAGATATAGCACTAGTTCTTGGACCAGTTAATAAAAATGGTCACATACATCAAATTCTTATATCATTAATTTAACAATTTTGATAATGTAATTAACTTTTAGAGCATCTAGTATTGTTGCTGTTGCTGCTAAAATATGGATATTTGGCATTTAGCAAATATTAATAGACGGGTAGCGCTGCTATCGTATAGAGCTAAATTTTGCCAATTGAAAATAATAAAATATTAAGACGGAAGATCATCCTCAATCTAACCCCTATTTATTTTTTAAAATAAAATTTTGCGACGAAAGATCCTTTTGTTTGTTTAAAAAAAATTTATTAAAAAAAAGTAATTTAAAGCCACACAGAAGATGATCTTCCATTTGGATTTTTTTTCTTTTTTTGAATTTTTAAATTGCTAAAATGGCATTTTCATAAATATTTGGATGACAATTTAGTAAATAGTGAAAGTTTTTTTTTTTTTTTTTTTAAGAAAGTTTAGAAAGTGCAGAACGGAAGAAGTTCTTCCGTCCCGACATTTTTTTGTGATTTTTTAATTTATTGAAATGACATTTCTATAATTTTTAATAGCATTTTAGTAATTTTTCAAAAATATATATTAAAAAATTTGGTGGACAAAAGAAGTTCTTCTGTCCGTACTCTTTAATATTGAAAAAATTCACAAACGGAAGAAGATATTCCGTCTTCTATATTTAGCAATTGCCAAATTCTGCTGCTATATTTAGTTATCTATTTTTCAAAAATAACTTTCTAGCGAACTAGACGCTATTGCCCAAATATGGATTTTTATACTTTTTAGCAAATTCGACGGTTGGTGTTTATATGGTCTTCATTCCAAATAATTAATGTTAGAGCATCCATAGTTGTGATAGTTAAAAAGTGCAGTAATGGATAAATATATATAGTAATTTATGAGTTCGCTGCAGTCGTCGAATGCTATATTTTATTATTTTAATTTAAAATAATCTAAATCGGAGAACGGAATGTGCTTCAAATTGCGTCGGAGAATTTTTTTTAAAAAAAGGGTCAGACGACACTTCCCGACCAAAAAGCTAACCAATCCTTTTTTAATACTATATGCATAAAAAAGCTATATGCATTTAATACAAGTTCAGTTGTTTTTTATTTGTTTTTAATTTGAAAAATTCTTTTTTTTAGGGACGGCACTTGACGATTTTTTTTTTTTTTTTTTTTATTTTTTATTTTTGTTTTGTGACGGCATTTTGAGTTCCGTCCTTCATATATACATAATTTTTATATCGATTCTCATATATAGCTAGCTACTGTAGCGATATATGCAAATTATGCATATTTGACTAATGACTACAGCGTTATTTTTGATCAAATATGTATATTTTGTATATTTACCTAACAACTACAGATGCTCTTATAGCCAGTGGCGGAGGGAGGAAGAGGGGAGGGGGGACATTTGGGACCCCAAAAATTTTGTAAAACCCCTTAATAAAGACCAAAAGTTGGAACCCCCATTTTGATTTGTCTGGCCCCTTTATATATGCATAATTGCATAGCAATCTACTGTAGCGATACATAATATGCATATTTAGCCAACGACTACAGCGCTCTTTTTGATAAAATATGCATATTATGCATATTAGCAAACGACTACAGATGCTCTTAGAGAGCATTTGTAGTAGTTGGTTTTTTATCCAAAATTTGCAAAATATAGGAAAAATATTGTTGTAGTCGTTGGCTATAGATATCCAAAATTTAGATATTTGGTGAATAGTGGTATGCTATATTTGGCAGACGATATAGGAATATGAAAAAAATAGCCGACGAAAGATGATATTTCGTTTGTTCGATCGGACGAAAGATCATCTTGCGATCTTTCCTTGCAAATATCTTTTTTTTAAAAATAAATTCGATGGAATTTCCCCTCCGTTCCATTTTATTTTTTTATAAAATTCCAACGGTCGGGAAATGATTTCTCGTTCGATTTGAATTTTTTTTAAAATAATAATAAAATAAACAGCACGGACGGAAAATGATCCCCCCGTCCCAGCCCATTTCTTTTGAGAAAAAATAGAAAAAATCCTATAAACTATAGTTCAAATATTTCTATACGTATAGATTAGGTTTTAATTGAAATTAATTAATAACTAAGATTTAATTGGGATTAATTTAACAGTAAATTAGAAATTAGTTAGGAGTTCTTTTTTTAATTTTATTTTATTTCTCAAACGGGAAATGAATTAACGTCCGTTTTTTTTTAAAAAAAATTTATTGAACAAAAATCATTTCTCGTCCGTAGACTTTAAAACTAAAACCCAAAATTTAGGTTCAAATAACTATACCTAAAATTCAAATTTTCTATTTTTATACGTCAAATAGCTAAAATTTGAATCGGAACGATTATATATTCTCTTCGGAAGTAGGAAATAATTAAATAAGTGATTAGCAACCTGTTATAACTTATAAGTTATAATATGAGATTATGTTTTCTTTTTTCCTTTTTTTGACTTACTGAACCTGAGTAATTTAATACTATACTAATATTATGACTCCTTTACAGTAATTAAAGCTTGTAAAAACAGAGTTTAGTTCAGATAATAAAGGGTGAATGAATAAAAGAATACTTCAGGTTCGAGGTCAAGGCGTCAAGCTACATAGCAGACTTTTATTCAAAAAAATAAAGCTGATAAAAAGGAGGGGAAAAAAAATGAAAACCATGTACAATATAAATAGAGATGCGACAGTAAATCCAACAAGATATCATATCTTATTTGTATTTTGTCAATTATGGATCAAATAGATAACAATAAATCCCATAAGATATGATTTCGCTTCTGAATTTTGACTAATCTCTAATCTCTAATATTATCTCTAATCTCTAATCTCTAATAATATAATGGATGAAGACCTTAGTGTCATTTGTCAATCTATCAATCCGTGCATTGCACGTACATAACTAATATGAAGAAGGTCTTGGGTTCGAGTCCTCACTACGTCAGGTTTTTTACTTTAATTTTTTTAATATATTAAATGTACATCACATGTGTAAACTATCTATCTATCTATTTATTTATAATATAATATATATCTATTTATTTATAATATAATATATAATAACTATTATAATAGAAGAGTTGGAGTTGTAAATTTACCTACTTACGTGCAACTCCAACTCTCCCATTATAGTCTTTACATTTAATTTTAAAAATATATAATCATATTTATTAAGACATGCATCACACGTGTAACTCAGAGTTTCACTTTAATTTTTTTTTTTTAAAAATAATACGTGCATCGCACGTGTATATTACTAGTATGGATAATCCGATCTCAGAATACAGTATAGGGATATGAGTATTGTTCAATTTCTGAAATATGTAATAGATTTTCCGAAAATTAAAGAAATATACTTTGGATTGTAAAAGAGCATGCTTGAACATGTTAGAGCATCCACTGTCGTTGTCTAAAAACTCAAAAAATTAGAAATAGATTTAGGAAAACGCCTCGCTATTGTTTGCTAAAAATTCAAAATTTAGGATAGAAACGAACAGTAGCTGCTAAGCTTAGCAGCGCCTTTAGACAATTGCTAAATATAGGAGACGAACGGTGTTCATCCGTTTGACGAAAGGGACGGATGAAGAAATGCCACCCCTGGTTGAATAAAAAAAAAATTTGAAAGACGGTTGAAGATGTTACGTCTCTCGGCCGATTTAATTCTTTATAAATAAATAATATATATTAAATAGGTAAAGTTCATAAATAATATTTAATAAATGTGAAAGTGAGAGACGGATGAACTTCATCCGTTCCCCACTTCCGCTTTACACTATTCACCGATGTAAATTACCCTTTTACCCCGTAAATGTTTAACAGTGAAAGAAACAAACATGCCTAGGTGAAAGATACAAAAGGGAGGGTATATAGGTCATTTTGCCTAGGTGAAAGAAACCCAAAAAAAAAAAAAACAAACAAACAAACAAACAGGCCAGATCATCCGTCTGGCGCTGTTCATTTGATTTTTATATATATATATATATATATATATATATATATATATATATATATATTTGTGTGTGTTGTAAACGAAATTAAAAGAAAAAATTAAAGAGAGACGGAGGAAGATGCACCGTCCGACACAGTTCAGCATTTTTTTTCCCTCCCTCTCAAATGGAGGATGAAGCTCCGTCCATTCTTTTTTTAATAAAAAATAATAATAAAAGCGTTAGATGGATGAACAAGATCCGTCAAATACACTACTTTATCAATTTTAGAAATAACGATAGCAGCGATCGTTGCTAAAAGCTAATATCTCATTGTTAAAAATAGAATAGGTTTAGCCAGCGACAATGGATGCTCTTACAAGTTCAATAACAATAATTTAGACTTAAGGATAGATAATTGTTAAATTGTAATTTCGTTTTGTAATGTATATTTCCTAATTTTCCTTCTTGGAGGAATGACTTTTGATCTAATGTATTTCGTTATTATTTTATTAATGAAATATGTCAAACTTTTTTCTATTTTTTACTTTAAAAAAATTTATTTTGCACCAAGATATTCAATAATATTTAGTGTAGCTCTAAACACACATATCATATTTTAAGTAAAATATATTAATAATAAATATTCTTACTTATTTTTGATTAATTATAAGTATTACTTTAATCCTATCTTACTAACCATATTGAATCTGAATCCGAATTCGTATCTAACTTTAGAAATTGTTCTCGATGGAAAATGGATAAGTAAAATAATCTGCTTAACTGGCACCAATGGTTAACGAACCATTAAAATATACTCCCTCTGTTTTAAAATATAAGTTATTCTATTTTTTTTCTTCCAAAATATAAGTCACTTTAAATTTTCGAAGTCTTATCAATCTTAAATGTTCATGAATTAAATTTTTTAATGAGATTTTTAATTTTATGCTTGTCTTTTTTTTATTTTCACTCAGTTTTAGGTTGTTTTTTTTTTGATGAAACGGATAGAGTCTTCCGACTCCAGCCAGACAAACAATATTATTAATCAAAATCAGTACGATAAAGTTTTACAAGACGTAAAACACAAAGCTACAGGCACAGAAAGTAGAGATAACATTGTCCGAAGACCTACGACAATTAACAACAGAAGCAAAATCATCGCATCCGAGCAGAAAGATAGGCTGCAAACAGGCAACAACCGAATGGAACATTAGCAGCGAAGGGACTGGATCCCTCCCACCCTCGCTCCACATTCCACGAAACGACCCACCGCAACAAAGAAGACGCGCGCCTAGTGGCTACCAGCAGCTTGGAAAGAGAACCAAAAGCACCGGGCCCTTCCCCACAGAGGCTGACCGATAGCCAACGAAAAAATAAAGCCGCTCTCGTTGCGGCAAAGAAAGAATGAAATGAAGCGATCATCCATCAAAAAGAAACAGCAGAAGAAAATAACCTAAATACCACAACCCAGAATAAATGCCAAGAAACAAACTCTATCATGCTCAATAACTGAGAACCAGACATCCAGAAGAGCCGCCGCTCTCACAATACTCAAGCCGTCGAGACAACCACCAACAGGCAACACAAAGAAATCCAGATAATAATAGACACTTCTTCCATTAGAGAGATCAAAATGGACATACAACCTGGGTCAAAAACAAAAAAAACATAGCCCGGAGTTGGGCTAAATATACCCCTTACGAAAATCACCCAGGTGTACCAAAGATGGAAAACAAACAACAGCAAAATATCCTGCATATACACAAGGTAGAAAAATAGAAACATTCCACACTGAGAACCTGCGAACAGTGGAACCAAACGAAACCCAACACCCTCCACTGTTCAACAAGCACAGGAGAGAAAGCATCTTACAATAGTCACAAAAAAGAAAGCAGCAAACCAGAAGAAGAGATACCCAAGACTTCCTCAACCCTGCAAAAGAAGAAACGGGACGATAAATAAATGCAGAAACATAGAAAATTATAAAGTGTTAAGGTTATGGAGGCACAGTAAAGAGTCGACCAGTCTATGACTGAAAAGGGAGTCTTTATCTTCGGTTTTTAACGTCGAATACCAGAAATTAAAAAAAATAAAAAATCTTCAATAATAGGGGAAATAGTTGAGGCGCTATGTTTGAATAACCTTTTATTTCTTTCCAGCCACGCGATCCAAATAATAATTTGAACCGACGGACTTCACGATCTGCGGTACCTATAATTCACGGAATGGAAGGACCAACAAGAGGATAATTTGGATGGGATAGACGGGAATTCTCATGCTAAAGTACTAATTTTCCACAAAGGGTGAATAAAATCACACCCGACAAATAAATGATCTACATCCTCCGAACTGTCAGAGCATAGGGGGCACATTTGTCCCCACGCCTAATTCCTTTTGTTGAGGATTTCGACGGTGAGCAACCTGTTGTTGAGGGCGAGCCAACATGTGATTTTAACCTTCAAAGGGGCACAGGTATCCCAAATGAATTTAGCAAACGGGGAGAGGATGCCTCGGAAGTTCAAAAAGTTATAAAACGATTTAACCGTGAACATCCCCGCCGAGTTCCAACGCCAACTACAATCTTCTTTTGGGCGCCAAACGAAAAGGTTAAGAGATGCAAGGAGGTCGTTGAGGTCAGAATGAAGGTGTGATGGAATATCGAATGAGAAGGGGATAAGCCAATGCCTTTCCGAGTTAATAAGGGTGAAAGAATCTGCCACGGTGGCTAGGGGGTTGTAAGCCAGGCGGAAGAGCACTGGGAAGGCGGACGCCAATTTGATGTTACCAATCCAAAGATCGGACCAGAACTTGGTCCTGGAACCATCGAAACTTTCATGGAGGATGCCACATTGGAATGCTGCGGCCGCTTTCCAATCCCCCTTCCAGAACGATGAGGCGTTGCGATGAATAGTGTTAGGGAAATCCCATAAATTGCTAGAGGAAAAGTAGCGAGCCTTGATGCTTTGAATCCAAGGAAGGTGATCAAATTTTAAGAATCACCAAAGCCATTTACCCAGCAAAGCAATATTCTTGTGTCTGAGGTTTAACACCCCGAGACTCCCTGCCTCTTAAGAGGAGCAGACCAGTTTCCAGTTGCAGAGGTGCGACCATGGCATGAGAATGGAGAATCCAAACCAGAAAAAATTACTTCTGATTTTATCTATCCGCTTAATTACCCAAGAGGGGACATAATAGAAAGACATCATATAAAGAGGGATCGTAGAGAGAACCGAGTTAAGAAGGATCATTCTACCTGTAACACCCCGAATTTCAAATAAGGACAAACTCGGAATTTCACAGGATCTTTACTTCACTTCGTACAATTTTACAAGGAAAATTTAAAACTTTTTATTCACAATACATCAGAGTTCAATTACAACTTGGTTTTACACAGCGGAAGAATGAAATTTACAATAAAACATTTACAACATCTTTAGAATAAAACAGCACCAACATATCCACTTTATAGCTCCTTGATTAGTCCTTTACCTGCATGTTAATCTATGGGCACGTCAGTCACTTACAACTGACGAAATGTTATACACGGCTATCCTCTCTATGCCGGAAATAGTATAACGATCTCATACTTTAACAAATCACAAAAGATTGAATGAACAAGTAAAGCGTCAAGAGTGATTATTCTAAATATAAGTGTATGTCATGCCTTAATGCCTAATGCACACAATTCTACACTAGGATGATACTAATGCACACTTGTTCAGATTCTATGCATCCCATACTACATAGGTCTGAGGGCAAGTGCCTACGTACTCCACATTGAAGGGTTCGATCCCTCACCATGAGACTACCCAGTAATAAAACAAGTTTTAGAGTTATTTCACAGATACGGATCTCAGCCTCCCTGGCTAGCCTCCCTGGCTTATATTAACAGATCCCAGCCTTCCTGGCTATTATATCGTGAGAATAATCCCGTAAATGCCCCTCTAGCCCTGGTATATACATATTCTTTGGAGTATGGTAAACATCCGTCGACTACCCTAAGTCCCGGATAAAATACAATCCATCTCCTATGGGGCAACCACAGTCCACCAACTGGGTCTATAGCCACGGAGATCCACCGCCGACTATATAGAAGCACCCATTTACGTTTGCACAAGTCTATTACATCTTCACTTAAGTGCCTAATTATTTTTAGTTCAAGACATGAATATGTTATCACCCTAGAATCAGTTTTACCTCCTACCGGATTTATTCACAAAATACGAGATCGCCCAACGGCATTATCTCAAAATCATATCAATTCTTTCTTTCAAAATTACCGGTAACCGAAGTCTTACTAATTCTTAATCATAATCTTTCATGTACAAGAAACATGGGTACACATACCCTTTTGTAATCATGTCTTAAACTTATATAATTTCATCTTTCAATTCACTTCACAAAAATAATCAAATCTTGTCTTAACACTTATCCACAAAGTAATCATTTCATAGTCTTGCCACTATTCATGATCTAGTTATTCATAATAAATAATAATTCATTCACAATTTCAAATTCATACGATGTCTCATTTTAACACGATTCAATGTCTCATCTTTAGCACTAAACATGATTTACTCATTCACAACAAAATCTTTCATGATCTCAAAAGTCACATAACTCAACCATATTGCATTTCTAGAAATAAAGAGATTTCAATTCACCCTAAATCATTATTTTGTAAATTAAAAGTCATGCTCTTTACTAATACTTTTGTAGTCATTTATTTTTCTTCCTATCTCAAATCCTCGTTAAAACTTATCAATTACACAAAAACAATCTTTAAGAATAAATTCTTCATTCATGTTTTATGAATACTAAAATTTACCCAAAATGAAACACTTTTGAAAGTTTTTACCCAACTGACCCACTTTCGAAACTATTTATCAAATTGACCTACTCACTATCAAAATTACAGATCTAGTTCCCACGGAAGTTTTTACCAAACTGACCCACTTTCGAAACTATTTACCAAATTGACCTACTCGCTATCAAAATTACAGATCTGGTTCCACGGAAGTTTTTACCAAACTGACCCACTTTCGAAACTATTTACCAAATTGACCTACTCGCTATCAAATTGCAGGTTTAGTTTCAACGGACCCAAAAATTAAATAAAAAGAAAAAGGTGGTGGGGTTTGATCCCGTGATTGAACAGCCAAGGCCCAAGTATTAATCCGCTAACCAATAGTCCACTGTGACTAGGTTGTCATAGGGAAGGATTTAACTTCCGAAATATCAATCTCGGCCTGTAGTTTAATTTTAACCAAAACAAAAAGAAAAAGGGAAACATATGGTTCGAACTCAGGACCTCTGATTCCATACGAGCTACAGTGACGTTCTTAAGGACCCCCAACTAGCCAGTTAGTCCATTGTGACTACTTGGCATGAGAAACAAAACTAGTCTTTTGTCCAAACTTTCTATTATTCTATTATCATCAAAACTCGATTTTCCTCTTGATCTAATCTTTCATGTAATTATAATTGGTTCATCTATATTGAGTTCACTTTCTCACAGTAACCCATAATTTTATAATGCATAAAAATAAAACTAACTTTCAAATTTTTATATGAATTTGCATTTATTCAATTCAATCAAAGTTGCACACTACATCTTTTGCAATCAAAGAGTTTAATAGCATCAAATTTACATTACAAAAATATAGTTGCTTATCAAAAAGGAAAACTCAACAATTAATCACATGATCAAAAATCTCTACAATCATGTATACTAGTGCATGGCAAAAATAAATTCTTTTCTCATTTATCAACTAACAAGTTGTAATTTAATCTACCATAACATGATTCACTACTATTCACCACATCCAATAGCATAGATTATTCTACTCTTTTTTTTTCAAAATCAAATCCTACACTACACATTTATTTTTTTATTAGCATGCACATTATCTATAATTTAGAAAGTAGGAGACACCCACCTTATTGAAGCTTGAACAATTGAAGGAAAGATGTGACACTTCTTCTAGCTCCAAGACAACTCCTAGCAATGGCTCCTCCTCCTAGCAAGCTCCCTTCCCCTAGCAATGGCTTCCTCTAGCAATTCCTCTAAAAGGACCCTCACTCTCTTTCTTTTATTCTTCTCTCTCTCTTTTTTTTAATTTTATTTTTGGTGTGAAAAAGAATGAGAAATGGGTTGCTATTTATAGGACAATGCTAGGGACTATATTGCAAAATCTCCCACCTAATAACTTCTCATTTTAATTCTCTTTTTAATTCTCACCTCTTCATATTTTTAACTCCTAAAACTCCCAACCTCTCATCTCCCCACTCTTCCAAATTTAACTCTCATCCTTTCTCTTCAAAACCGACCTACAAGCCACGTCAAAGTCACCTCCACATCAACTCTTAAGTTGACCGAAAACCAAAACAACAAAGCAGCACTATGCTGCTCTTCTTTACCGTGGGCCCCCAACACACATTCAACACTATTCCTATAACAATATGTTATAATTAATCCATATCTATATACTTAATACTTATTCTATTACTAATTCAACCAAGTCTTCTAACATGGGCCTCCACCCACCAATACCAAACAACTTCTTATCAAATGATTTTCATCATGCAAATATACTATTCACCATATATTCATTTATTTTCACAAAATATTCCAAACATATTTCAAACAGCTCAAGCTTACTGATCCGTGGGCCCCACCTTCATTTTAAACATGTTTAGAATCATATATACCATTCTTTATTTAACAAACAACCCACTTTTAATTATTCAACATATATTGCAAAAATATATATTTATATACTTTTATATTCCTTGAAAATTACGGGTGTCACACACACTCCAAAATAAATACGCTTAAATATGTTTGCCGAAAACAAGTGCGTTGCACGTAAAATATATTAAAATGCGAAAATTGACTTTATTGATGAAAAATTATTATATATAGTCGAAAACAATATAAGAAAAATATATTTACTAATTTTATGTATTTCATGATGAAATCACTGCACGTAGAAAGTACGTGCAATATACGTGCAGAAGATTGAAAAATGCATTTTAATCAAAACAAGGGGAAAATAAATTTTCGTCTTATAAAATAGATTTAAATACATAAAAATAAATAATTTAAACCTATAGAAAATATTATACGTAGTGGTGGAAGCACGCGCATCAAAACACGTAAAAAGCACGTAAATCCCAGAGATTGAAATATTATATTTTAGTTGAAATCAATACGGAAAATGTATAAATAGTACGAATCCAAAATATGTAGTGAAACACATTACAAAATATACGTGCGTAACACCCAGGGGCAAAATTGTAATTTCCAATTTTGCGGGGTGTTACACTACCACCACGGGAAAGGAGTTTTCCAGCCCAAACATTAATCCTGGATTCTACCTTATCCATCATGGGCATCCAATCAGATTTATGCAGCTTACCCCATCTAAGGGGAATCCCCAAATACGTGATGGGGAAGGCTGCAATAGGACAGTTAAAAAAGTTGGAGATCTCATGCTGGCGATTTGGAGAACCTTCAAGCCAGAGAACAGAGGATTTTTGAAAATTGATCGAAAGACCCGACGCTAATTCAAAACAGTAAAGCAGAAGTTTTAGGTTACGGAGAGAATGGGGATTCGGCTTAGCGAAGATGATTGTATCATCAGCATATTGCAAATTAAGAACACCATGAAAGTGCCGCAATTCACCCAGACCTTCAATGGCTTGCGCCTCCCAAGCATTGCGAAGGAGTTTACTAAAAACATCTGCAACGAGACAAAATAGGAGGGACGAAAGTGGATCTCCTTGGCGGAGGCCACATTTAATTTTAAATTTGGGACCTTCAAAGCCATTAATAATGATGGAGGAAGTGCATGAGAATAGGCTGGATTTAATCCACGCTATCCATTTAGGACTGAATCCCCTATTAATGAGAATGTTAAACAGGAAATTCCAGCTAACATTGTCGTAAGCTTTTTGGAAGTCGAGTTTGAGAAGGATACCTTCAACGTTAGAGTTATGACAATGAGAGATGATCTCTTGAGCCGAAGCGACACTATCAAGGATAAAACGGTCTTTAATAAAACCGGATTGAGCGGGATCAATGAGGGGGAAAACGATTGTGCTGAGCCTAGTAGAAAGCACTTTCATAATGATTTTGAAGGTGGTATTGATCAGGCTAATAGGCCTAAAATGTGCCACAGAGTGCGCTCCCACCATTTTGGGAATAAGCACAATGTGTGCATAATTAATACGGTCGAAGGAGAAGGAACCCTGATGAAGTTCCGTGAACAAACGGAGAAGATCGTCTTTAAGCCATGGCCAGAATTTTTGGAAGAAGAAAGCGGAGAATCCATCCGGTCCTGGAGCTGAATCGCTCTTTAAAGAGAAAACAGCCGAATGAATCTCCTCCATGGAGAAAGGGGCCTCAAGTGAGGAGAGATCCTGAGAGTTAGGACCATAAAGATGGTTCCAATCAAGGCTTATGGAACGTTGTTTGTATGATCCGATTAGATTTTTGTAAAAAGAAAGGAAAGCACTATGGATCTCTTGATCGGAGTTAAGATCGCAACCGTTGTCATTGATCAAAGAGATCCGATTGCAACGTTGCCTGTGCGATGCAAAATTATGGAAGAAAGCGGTATTGCCGTCACCTTCCTTTAACCATCTAAATCCGGCTCTTTGAGCCCATTTAATATGCTCCTGATGAAGGATGTTGGCATAATCTTGCTTGCAGGAAAGCCTTTCCGAATGATATGAGTCAGGAAGAGGGCCCAGTTCCTCCATCTTATCAAAGGACTCGATGGAGGCAAGGAGAAAGTTTGTAAGGAAAACGGTATTATTTTGTCTTTCGGTGCGCCAGATCTTACAACCGAATTTAATAGTGTGGAGTTTGAGGAGGATGCTACCCAGACTAGAGGAGCCAGTAACTGACGAAAGACATTCTACAACAAGATTGACGAACATTTGGTCCTGTAACCCAAATTTTTCGAACCGGAATTTATGAAGGTGAGAGAAAGGGAATTTTGAGTAGAGAGCAATGGGAACGTGGTCGGAGGATGGATTGGGTAATGCCTTGGCGAAGGAGTTGTGAAACTGGTTAATCCAATCATGGGAGACCAGGAAACGGTCAAGTTTGGCCATCGTCGAGAATTGACGAAGATTGGACCAGGTGAAGGATCTACCGTTAAGCGGAAGATCGGTCAACTGCAAAGCTTGGATGCAATGGTTAAAATTATTGGAGTGAAAAGAGGAGGAAGACGGAACCGATCTTTTGGAGGAGAACCTGGTGACATTAAAATCCCCACAGAGAAAACAGAGGCCGTTGGTATAATTGTGACGCGAAAGGAATTCGTCCCAAAATAAACTGCGCCTATTAGGAGAGGAGGGTCCATAAACCGAAATCACCGATAGAGTACAGTTAAGAATTGTCCAGTGAAGTTGGACGATAAGGAAGAAATTAAGCCGTCGAATTGCGATAAGAGAAAAAACCGACTCTTTGAAGCCACAAAGAATACCTCCCCTCGATCTTATCGCATTTAAAGAGATCCATTTCGAGATAATAGATCCGCCAATTGCGCGAAAGAGGGTAGGGGAAGGTGAATCGATCTTCGATTCTTGAATAAAAATAAGATCACAGTGGGAAGAGTTTATAAGCTGGTAAATCGCCCTTTGTTGAACGGGGCAATTGTGACCCCGGATGTTCCAAGAAATACTAATCATTACAATGTAGATGCTCCTGGACTCCAAAACGTTCTTGCTACCTAATGGCTTGTAACTGCTCCGAGTTTTCAGACTTAACCAAAAAACCCATATTCAGTGCGAGGTCGGCCATGTCCTTGTCAGACAAAGCGTCAAACTGAAGTTGGAATATGGAACCAAGTATTATAGGATCAGAATGGGGTTGGGGGTGGGCAAAGTTGATGCCAGAGGGGTAGAAAACTTGCGGAGAAGAAACGGGAGGGCTCGAGGAGTACGCTAGCTTTAGTTTTTTGCCCTTTGTTGAACGGGGCAATTGTGACCCCGGATGTTCCAAGAAATACTAATCATTACAATGTAGATGCTCCTGGACTCCAAAACGTTCTTGCTACCTAATGGCTTGTAACTGCTCCGAGTTTTCAGACTTAACCAAAAAACCCATATTCAGTGCGAGGTCGGCCATGTCCTTGTCAGACAAAGCGTCAAACTGAAGTTGGAATATGGAACCAAGTATTATAGGATCAGAATGGGGTTGGGGGTGGGCAAAGTTGATGCCAGAGGGGTAGAAAACTTGCGGAGAAGAAACGGGAGGGCTCGAGGAGTACGCTAGCTTTAGTTTTTTGGCCTTAATGCGGGCGCTAGATCTAATGAGACGGTTAGAGTGTTTAGAAGTTGAAGATAGCTTCAAAGGGGAGCACCCTATCTCCTTTAGAATAGGGCGGAGATGAGGAGAGTCGACCAGGTCGAAATTCGAGACTATCGGAAGACAGTCAGGGACTATCGAAGTGGGTGACTGCATCTGTACAACCCGAGAAGGAGACTTAGGAATCTTGGTGTCTGGGGAGCAAACTCTTGGTCTCGAAGAACCCGAATTTGCTCCAAATAAAACCGCCAAGGTAGGGGAAAGCCACTTAAGGTTCGCAAAGAAGAGAACGGGGGGAGAGATGCCCGAAGCGAGAGAAAAGGAATGAAAATAAAATTCAAAATACTCTCAAATTGCCAAGCAGCAACATGAGCCACAACATGCTGGGAATTAAAGGAGACAAGATAAGAAAATATCTGTTTGAGTGAATACTCGAGGTTCATCTCCGCTTCCTCTTCACCAAGAAGGTTTTACGTTGTTTCTCAATTGTCGTATAAAAACATAGAACTGACTTTTTACTCAAGTATTTTGAAACGAGAGGAGTATATTTTAGTGGTGGGTCCCACTTACGATGCTTGTGCAGTTGGTGTACTTTGATACCTCCTTTTTAAACTCTATAAATACTTGTCCCCTTCCTCTCCTCAATCCCAACTCAATAGTCTCTCTTTTTCTCTCCTCTGCTCTCAAAAAGTCAAAGCTCCCCATCAATGGCCACCAAGGTTTACATAGTGTAAGCCCTCTCTCCCCCTCTCTCTTTCTGTTAAATGTTTGCTTTAGACCCATGTCAAGATTAGCATTAAAAAGTACTTTTTTTAAAAGAGAAATGGTGTAGTTTTGTGCCTTGAAGAATTTGTAAAATTTTGATTTTTTCTCTTTTCTGTGATCTCTTTGATCCATTACAGAAATTGTATAAAAAGGAACCTTTTTTGAAGAAAAATGCTTAATTTTGGTGGTGTTTAGAGAAATCTACAATTTGAGGGTGTTTAATGCAAATAAAGGAGAAAAGTTTGTGCAGTCATTATAGAGTTGGGTAACTTCAACATGAGACTATGTGGGCATTGGTTGATTGTTGTGTTCACAGACTCTGTGTTTGCGTACACAAAGTTTCTATATTTTTACCTGAAAGAAAAGGGTTTGAAATTGAGGGTGTTTTATGCAAAATGAAGGAAGATATATGGGTAATTGGAGATTTTGATTTTGATTTTGATATTGATGGTCTTAAGTCTCAGACATTCAATTTTTCTTGATATAGAAATTTTTGATTTTATACTAATTAATTGACGACGGTAGGTGAGTGAAATGGGTGTCTTAATCTGAGATGGTAGGAGGTGTGATCTAAATTTTTTTACTTAATGGAGAGCATTGAATAAGAAGATGGGCCTTGTTGTCACTACTTGTACTCATCTTTGTATCATTTTCTTAGTTGCATTTGGTTGTAATTTGTAGGTTGAATTATGCTTTCACACTCTGGATGTCGAGCTGTCGGCGTTCTAAACTCTTGATTCCCTTCTGTTTTTTTTTTAATATAAAAAGATGACCCTGTCATCGCTTCATTAATGCGCAATTAAAGGAACATAGTAGAACTATTTACAATACACCAATACCCCAACAACATCCAAAATAAAGGTGGTCCGCATCACCAACATCCAAAATCCAGACAACATCGATGAAACAAACAAGCAAAGCAATAAAAGATACAAGGAGAAAGAACCAATGACCCCTCCTGTGGCACATATCCACCAAAAACTGTTGCCCCCCGACCTCCTGAGATAAGGTCCTTGCCCTTGTTGTGCCGCATCCTAACCCTTCTATTCTTCCTCTTCCATGTGCAGCCTTTTCATTGCTCCTCTATTTCGTGTCCAAACGTGAGACAAAGATATAATTTTATGCATGATAGTCGAGAAATGACATGAAATTTTTCGAAAACAAAAATCATTTCTGCTTAACCACAAGCACCACATAGTGGTTGTTGCCATAACCCCCCACGCCTCTCTATCTTCCTTTTTGACTAATTCTACCCACCAATGACCCCAAACTTGTGTGCTGGACTCGGGACTTTCAAACAGGCCAAAACCAAGACTTACTACTTCCCAAGCTAGTTTTGCCTTAATACAAGAGAATAATATATGATTTGTATCTTCATCTTCCGTTCCCTTCTGTTTTTTAGCTCAACTTATTAGTCTTCTCAATATTTACCTACGCATTTAGACAACTAAAAACATTGCATATGGACGTCCTTAGATCAGACACATCGAGCAATTTGAGATTTATTTATGACAACGCAACTGAATAAGATAACAAAATAATGCAAAGGGTAAGAACACGACATTTATTGTGATTTTATCTTTGTTACCTACGACCAAAGTCAAAGTGGTCTATCGTCAATTTCCATTATCAATGAAAGAGTTGAAATTGTAATCTCAGTTTGCAGTTCACAGCTTCTAAATTTGAGATTACAATGTGAAGAAACTGCAAATATGTATATAGGGAATACTAATGAAAACCTGATTAGCGTCAACTAACAACAGTTCTAGATGCACGCCTGACATATGTGGCAGGTTTACATCAGGATTACTTTTTGAAGCTTATTGTCATGATCTGCCACATAGCATCACTCTTGTGTAGATCCTACAGCCAAGGGATGAACTTTGTTTTCCGTTGATATGACAGCGTGCCCTTTCTTTTGCATAATTGTCATGAATTTAATTACTGAGGGGTAGTAGATGTTACTGAGAGAAAGAAGGGTCCTCTCTTTATGTGACATAATGGTTTTGATTGGTTTCAACCTTGTTATTGTGTCTGTTTTTGGACCATAATTATTGCTTACATCTATTAGTATTCACTAGGAGTTTTCTTATAAATGATGGTAACTGATATACCTTGATTTTTTACAGGTACTACTCCATGTATGGACATGTCGAGAAACTAGCAGAAGAGATGAAGAAAGGAGCATCAACTGTCGAAGGAGTGGAAGTTAAACTGTTTCAGGTTTGTGCCGTTACTAAATTATGACAATTCTGAAACACTGTAAGCAAGAACTTGTAGCACCAATTGCTCTAATTTGCGTAATTTGGCTAAATCTGTTAAGAGCAGCTGTAGTCGTTGAGACTCAAATTTTGGGTATTTGACATATAGGAAAGGTAATTTTGGGTTTCAGTTGTAGTCGTTTGAACCCAAATTTTGGGTTTTAATATATAAAAAATCGACGAACGATGAATGATTTCCCGTCCATTAATTTAAATTTAAATTTTTTAAATAAAAAAACCAACGGACGGGGAATCATTTCTCGTCTAAGATTTTTATAAAAAAAAAATAATTCCTAATTAATTCCTAATTAACTCTTAATTTAATTATAATTAAATCTTATTTAATATTAAATAAATCTTAATTCATAATTAAATTTCAATTAAAACCTAATCTATATACATAGAAATGTTTATAGGCTTAGTCTCTAGGATTTTTTCCACCCAAATTGGAAAGAAAGAGCATGGGACGGTAGATCATCTACCGTTCGAGCTCGAAATTTTTTATTTATGTATAATTCGATTGGACGGGAAATGATTTGATAGATTTTTTTAAAAAATTGGATCGGTTCCCGTCCGATATATTCAAATAAATAAATGTACCGACGAAATCTTTCGTCCGATTGAACATACGAAATATCATCTTTCGTTGGCTATTTTTTCCATATTCCTATATCTTCTGTCAAATATAGCCGATCACTGTTCACCAAAACCCAAATTGTGGGTATATAGCCAACGACTACAACACCATTTTATCTATTTTTTTGGAAAATTTGTCAAATGAGCCAACGACTATAGATGCTCTAAATATGAAACCATGCACATGAGGAAAAACTACTACGTTTTGTTGGAAAATAATCTATGTGGGCTCACATATGTGATTAAATGTATGATTGCTATCCTAAAGTCTAACCCAAAATTAAAGTGATCTAATCAAGATTAAGTAATGGGTTAAAAGCATATAATTTAAAGTGTGATATAACACGTGTAGAGACCGTAAAGTAAATTTCTTATTTTGTGATGGGCAAAATTGGAAATCAATATTTATCAATTAGGGTTATGGTCCCTATATATACGCATCTTCTTATTCCATCTGTCAACACATCAACAGAAGAATAGAGAGACATCTCATAGAAGTGCGTATTATATAGGAAGATCCAAACCATCTGCGCAATCTCTATCAATGGCGCAATCTCCATCAATGACTTCAGGTTAGTGCTTCCGCTTTTAATTTTGTTCTTCTTTTAATTTAGCAAAGATCTATAGTTTCATGATTTAAGATTTTATATTAAAGCACTTTTGTAACATGATTAAGATCTAGATTCATGGAAACATGTTTAGATTGTTATTAATGTTTTATGCATATTCTAAAGTGTTTATAAAATTCCAACAATTGGTATCAGAGCCATCTTTGCTGAATAATTGAAGAGTTTAGGGTTTCTTGTTTAAGAAATTTAGGATTTCTTTTGATCTACTTTTTATGGTATTTGCCTTTTAAAATTCAGATTCAAAAATAAATTAATTGAATTTGGATGTGTAAAGACTAATTGTTAATGTTAATCTGGGTGAGATGGACATTATGATGAGTTGTTAACAACTCATATTGTCAAGTCATATTGTTAACATTTCGTATCATATTGTTAACTTCATATTGATTTCGTATCATATTCTGATAAAGTTATAATTCATGAATTTTTTAATAATGGGAGTAATTATGTCAATTACGTACAGATCTGACATTAGTTTTTTTTTTTTTTGGGTGAAAGAACCGACATTATTAAATGTAGGTCTGACATTATTAAAAGTATGTCAATCCAGAACCCACATTTTTTTTCTGACAGATCTGACATTATTAACTACTGATCTAGAATAAGTTTTTGGATTTGATATTTTTTATATTAAGTTTATGAGAGAATTCAGCATAAAAGGAGAACATGGCTAGTTCTTTTCGGAAATGCTTTTTTTTTTTGGCAGCATGTGGGGTCCTCATGGGGACCCACAGGAAGTTTATGACGAAAAAAAAAAAAGAAAAAAAAATAAATTTACGGCTTTGGATGTATATATATCGAAATTTATTTAGATATATGATCAGTTTTGTGTACATATTTTGGTTAATATATATAGCTCTAAAGGTAGATAAATAGCCTGAGATAAGATTTACCTTTTTATTTGAATTCACTAAACATCTTTCATTATATATAAGTCATTTCAATCAATATTCATATTTTGTTTACAAATTGTACATGTTTAATATTTTAAGTAAATTAATTGAAGCATGATGACACCAAAGTGTCCTCTCTTGTGAAGATTATTCATGAAAAATATTAAATGTTGTGCAAGTGTATGTCCATGCGAGTATTGATCGACCCAAAGGCAGGTCTATACTTGGCCGGATTACATCTGCACTTGTGATGGTAAACATGTGATAATTATAAGGTTGCACTTGTGAATAATAAATCGATCCAAAGAGAGTTTTGTTATTGCACATGCATTATTATCAATGTTTGATCATTACATCAAGAGTATCACTAGCAGTTAATATTACTGTCCAAAGACTTGATATTAATGTTGCACTTGATATCTTGAGATGTGATGTACAATTATTTGGTTTTGAATATTGATTGATTTTTTGTGAATTATATGGTCATTTGTTCTCATTAAGTTAATATTGCTGCGGTGTCTGCCGACATTTTCTAGGTGCATAGATCTAGACCTTGCATGGATTAAGACACTCATTTCTGTTACAGATTCAAGTTCTCTTTATGAGAAAATAACTTTTGAGAAATGAGAGTGTTCTAATCGCATTGGTCTTCTGGTCATAATGAACACCATTTCAGAAACCTTTAGATGTGTTAAAGAGACCAATCTTAAAGATTAAAAGTACTCATTCGGCTAACACATTTAAGGTAAAGGGCAAAAGAAAGAAATTTGAGTTCACCAAGAATAATGCTGCTAAAGGTCAAAAAGAAGAAAAAAAAAGAAGAAAAAAAAATCCATATATGGTTATGAATTGATAGACTTTGCCCATAGAAATTTGTGTGGGATAGTTGTGCTTGAATTTTTTGGTTAGGATTATGATGTTCAATTATCTGTAATGTTTTTAATTAATTTGATATTATCAAATCAGTAGATAGATATGGTTCAATTATGGTTTTGTTATCATAGATATTATCTTGAAATTATCCATCTACAAATAAAGCAAAATTATGTCATTAAGGAAAAGATAATATATTTTGGAAAACAATTTAAATTCAAATTTTGGTTTTGGTTATGAATGTCTAATATTTTGAATAGTTTAATTGAAACAAAATGTCGCCAAAGTGACCTCTTTTGTGTAGATTAATTTATTTAAAATATCAAGATGATTGTGTGTTTGTAATTCATGCATTTATTAACTGACCCAAAGGTAAGTTGATATTTGGCCGAATTTCATACACATCTGTGGTAATAAATATGTGATAATTATAAGGTATTCCATGTGAACAATAAGTCAGTCCAAAGAATGACTTGTTGTTTGACAGGATTTATTGTCAATATTTGATTACTACAACAAGAGTACCGCTTACAGTTAATGTTACTGTCCAAAGACTTGATATTAACGTTGTGCTTGGTATCTTGAGATGGGATTAACCATTATTTGAATTTATTGTTTTATATGGATTTTCATGTGAGCTTATTTTGTTTGTTTAGTTTTTTTGTTCTATATTCAGCTAGTTTATCATCTGCTACCTCAATAACTGCTAACATCAATTTTGTTCCCATGCTTAATGGGAGAATTTTCAAGGATTAGAAAAGGACTCTTAAGGATATGGTAAGGAGTATGATTACCTGAGTCCCTCTAGGGAGAAGCATTAAAGACAACAACTTACATTCTCAATAAAGTACCACCTAAAGCAGCTGCAAAAACATCTTATGAGCTTTTGATAGGTCGAAAGCCTAGTCTAAAGCACTTTCACATTTGGGAATGTCCAGCTAAGGCAAGGCCTTACAGGCCATATGAAAAGAAATTGGACTCCAAAACAGTGAGCAGCTACTTTATTGGTTATTCTGAACGATCTAGGGGCTATAAGTTTTATGATCCCACGCTTAGGAATATTTTTGAGATGAGAACTGCAACATTTTTGAGGAAGTTGAGTTTGGGGGAGAAATAAAGTTAGGGACATTGCTTTTGAGAAGGAATTGGATTCAATAACAAACCCAATTCCTACTATCACTTTTGACAATATTCAGGTTCTCACACCTATTATTGATCAAGAAGTGAATCCGGAACCTCAACAAGACAATGTTGAACAACCCCCCATTCAAGATGAGGTAATTGTTCCAGAAGAACAAACTCAACAACCTCAAGAACCAGTGCCATTAAGGAGATCCACGAGAGAAAGGAGGAATGCTATTCCGGATGATTATTGCATTTCTCCAAGAATATGAGGATGACAATGGAATGATGGAAGATGATCCAATCACATTTCATCATGCCATGAAAGGTTGTAACTCTCAAAAGTGGATGAATGCCATGAATATGGAGTATAAGTCTGTGCAAGACAACAAAGTTGAGGAACTTGTTCCATTACCAGAAGGTGCAAAACAATTGGTTGTTAATGGATATTTAAAACCAAGAGAAATGCAAATGGTAATGTGGATAGGTATAAGGCATGTCTTGTAGCTAAACGCTATACTCAGAAAGAAGGCATTGATTTTACAGATACTTTCTCTCCAGTTTCATCGAAAGACTCGTTTAGGACAATTATGACAATTGTTGCTCATCTTTATCTTGAGCTACATCAGATGGATGTCAAGACGGCGTTTCTCAATGGTGACATTGACGAGACAATTTATATGGTGCAACCAGAAAATTTTGTGTCGGAAAATCCAAAGAATATGGTTTGCAAATTGACAAAATCCATCTATGGACTCAAGCAAGCTTTTCGTCAATGGTACCACAAGTTTCATCAAGTAATTATCTCATTTGGTTTTGAGATGAATGTAGTTGATGATTGTGTGTATCACAAGTTCAGTGGGAGTAAGCATATATTCATAGTTCTATATGTCGATGACATATTGCTTGCCACTAATGATATAGATTTATTGTATGAAACTAAAAGGTTTCTGTCCAAGCATTTTGAGATGAAGGATCTTGGGGATGCCTCTTTTGTATTAGGAATTCAGATACACCGAGATCGTTCTCGAGGTACTCTTGGATTATCACAAAAGGGATACATCGATAAAGTACTCAAATGGTTTGGCATGCAAGATTGTAGATCAGGGGATACCCCTATTGCTAAAGGAGACAAATTTAGTCTCAATCAGTGTCCTAAAAGTAACCTTGAAATTTAGGAAATATAAAAGATCCCCTATGCATCAGCTATTGGGAGTCTAATGTATGCTTAAGTATGTTTGCGTCCGGATATTGCATACATTGTTGGGATGTTAGGCATGTATTTAAGAAAATCTGGCATGGACCATTGGATAGCAGCCAAGAGGGTCATGAGGTATCTTCAGAGAACAAAAGACTACATGCTCACATATAGGAAATCAGATCATTTGGAGGTCATAAGGTATTCTGATTCTGATTTCGTTAGGGTGCCAAGATAGCAAAAAGTCTACAGCAGGCTATATTTACCTGTTAATTGGAGGAGCTATATTCTGGAAAAGTGCCAAACAGACACTTATAGCTTCTTCCACTATGGCAGCAGAGTATGTAGCATGCTATGAGGCATCGAATCATGGAATATAGCTGCGGAATTTTGTCACTGGGCTGCGCATTTTGGAGAATATAGAAAGATCACTCAAGTTATTTTGTGACAATAAGTCAGCTGTGATGTATTCCAATAACAACAGGAGTTCGACAAAGTCGAAACATATTGACATAAAGTTTCTAGTTGTGAAAGAAAGAGTGCAAAGTGGACAAATGTCCATAGAGCACATTGAGACAAACTCCAGGATGGCGGATCCGCTCACAAAGGGATTACCACCCAAGCTCTTTTATGAGCATACTGCTCATATGAGTGTTGTATTTGAGGATATCATGATTTAGTGGGAGTTTGTATTTTGCATTATGTTGAGTGAGACATTTATACATTTGGTTATTTTCTGATCAGAAATAAAGAATTCAGTTTTCTCACTCATTTGTCATGTTTTGGTTCTGACCTCACTTAAGTTTTAAAGAGGACCAGTTGGAAATAGGCATGTGTATAGATCACATTACATTAAATTTTCATGCTACACATTCACACTTGATCTATGTCATTTGATTATGTTGATATATGTGACCATTGATGAATTTAGTTACGATAAATGTAACGAAAATTGCTTTAATCCTATATTTGCATGATTAATGGACGAGATTGTTTGGCTATGCTTTTGGTTATGATAGCAAAATTTTGAGCTCATAAAGTATGTACATTTATAAGGAATAACATATGTGATTGAATGTATGATTGCTATCCTAAAGTCTAACCCAAAATTAAAGTGATCTAATCAAGATTAAGTAATGGGTTAAAAGCATATAATTTAAAGTGTGATATAACACGTGTAGAGACCGTAAAGTAAATTTCTTATTTTGTGATGGGCAAAATTGGAAATCAATATTTATCAATTAGGGTTATGGTCCCCTATATATATGCATCTTCTTATTCCATCTGTCAACCCATCAACAGAAGAATAGAGAGACATCTCATAGAAGTGCGTATTATATAGGAAGATCCAAACCATCTGCGCAATCTCTATCAATGGCGCAATCTCCATCAATGGCTTCAGGTTAGTGCTTCCGCTTTTAATTTTGTTCTTCTTTTAATTTAGCAAAGATCTATAGTTTCATGATTTAAGATTTTATATTAAAGCACTTTTGTAACATGATTATGATCTAGATTCATGGAAACATGTTTAGATTGTTATTAATGTTTTATGCATATTCTAAAGTGTTTATAAAATTCCAACACGTTTGCTTTGTAGTAGAAAGATAGGGAAAATTGTTGCTATTGGTATCAATATTTGATTGATTTTGAACTACGGTAATTAATTTATTTAACAAACTGTAAGAGCATCTGTAGTCGTTTGCCAAATATCGATAAAATGGATATTTGGTAAACGAACGTGCTGCACTCGTTTGCCAAATATCCATTTTATCGATAAATCGCTACAGTCGATTGCTATAAATGAGAATCGATATAGCTTTTATCGATAAGTGAGGGACGGCATTCGAAGTGCCGTCCCACGAAAAAAAATAATTTTTTATTCGTCGGACGGCACTTCAAGTGCCGTCCGTTTGAAAAAATAATCAATTTTTCGCTTTATTTATCGCCAAAAAGTCTTGGCCCTCCCGAAATCCTCGGACGGCACTTGAAGTGCCGTCCGGAGGTTTTTGTATTTTTTAATTTTTTTTGCATTTTTTGAAAATATTTTTGCAATTTTTTAATTTTTTTTGCAATTTTTGAAATGTTTTCGTAATTTTTTGAATTTTTTTTGTAATTAATGAATTGTTTTTTTAATTTACGAAAAATGGAAGATGACAAAAAAATAGTACCTGGGCTCTTGGACGGCACTTCATGTGCCGTCCGTCCCTTTGCTTTGAATTTTTTATTTTTTTTATTTTTTCCCTTCTCCGACGGCACTTTATATGCCGTCTGTATTTAAAATATATTATTTTTTTCTTCATGTGCGCTCCGACGGCACTTCGAGTGCCGTCCGTTTAAAATTTATTATTTTTAAAAAAATTTTACCTCTCCGACGGCACTTCATGTGCCGTCTTAGCTAAAAAATAGCTTTGCACGACTGCAGCAAAATTGGAAATCCTATTTCTATTTATCCATATATGGATATTTTTACATTCAACGACTACAGATGCTCTAAGGTTTATTATCTTCTGTAATCTGAAGAGTATAATCCTTAGTGTCTTGTTTATGTATTTCGACTCTTCTAAGTTAGTAGAAGTGCCTTTGAATTTATGCCCGTGAAAAAAAGTTCTTGCTCCACCTTGTTCATGATAAACCTCCTTTATCAATATTGCAGGTGGCTGAGACACTCCCAGAAGAGGTGCTCGGGAAAATGTTTGCACCACCAAAGAGTGATGTACCTATCATCACTCCCGACATTCTTGCTGAGGCCGATGGCGTTTTGTTTGGCTTTCCAACTAGATTCGGTATGATGGCTGCACAATTCAAAGCCTTTCTTGATTCAACTGGGGGGCTTTGGAGAACACAGGCTCTTGCTGGCAAGCCTGCTGGAATCTTCGTCAGTACTGGAGCTCAAGGCGGTGGACAGGAGACCACAGCGTAAACTCTCTCGCCCTCTCCTTTAGTCCAATATCTTTCAACTTGTTTGGATATATGTTGGGATAATTAGGGTAATGTTTAACATAGTAACTTAAGTTGCTTTTTATACATGAGTATGGGTAACAAGTTGGACAAAATGTTTGAGATCAAACCTGTTTCTAGGTCTAGAAATTGCATGAAACAAACCATAGTTTACAAAAATTACCTCAACATACCTCCAGTTTCCGAGATGCCCTTCCATGTTTGAGATGAGTTAAAAATTTGATTGTTGTCGTCATCTAAAATCTCAAAATAGAAAAACATTTCAAGTTTAAAACTTTGTTATTTAGTCCGAACACCAATAGGTTTGGTGCATGTCGGTTGGTCGTTCAAATATGCAGTACCCAGTGCCAGTTACAAGTTTTCTTCATTTTATTTATGATGAAAATATACGAGATTTAACCTATATATTTATATCTATGTTACTACGCCTATGGAAAAACTACTATCCACCAACAGAAATACATCCCCTGTTCAGAATGCATAATATACAAAGGAACCTGAAAAAAGTTAAAGCTAGCCATAATATTGAATTAAGACTTGTGAATGTGAGCTCACAACTCATATGTGTAAAAACTTACGATGAGCAAACCAGCAAAACCGAAATAAATATTACTACTAAACAACTATAGACAGCCATTCATGGAAAATATTGCTACAAAATCTAGCACCAGAAAATGGGAACATATGTTAAGAATTTACCCTATACATATAGTCGAAAATGGGGTACAGTTCTGCGAAGTGTGAATGCCCTTATCAGGGGAATGCCTTCAAAATTCAATAGCTACATCGAATTACCCAAGTGTGTGATTTAGGGGGAAAAGACTAAATTGTCCCTTGCGACTTCTCGGTAGGAATGAAACTGTCATCAAAAGAAACCATTTATATGTTTATATTACCTCACTTCGACATCTCTTTCTGCAGTTTGACAGCCATAACTCAGCTGGCCCACCATGGTATGATCTTTGTTCCCGTGGGATACACTTATGGGGCTGGCATGTACGATATGGAGAACGTGAAAGGAGGGAGCGCTTATGGTGCGGGCACGATTGCCGGGGATGGCTCCAGGCAACCATCTGAGGGTGAGCTAGGCCTTGCATTCCACCAGGGCAAATACTTTGCTGGCATTGCTAAGAAGCTCAAGTCTTCCTCTTAAATATAAATCTGCTCTCTCTCTCTCATAATATGTATATCGATCTACATATAATAGATTACTTCAGCATTAAATTTGATGTATTTTGATATGTTTTGTCGGTAGTACTGCATATTTTTTGTGGATTTGTTTCCTGCAAAGCTGTGAAAGTGTCAGTTATCAGTTGAAGGGATGAGGAATTTGTACTACAACGTGAAACTTTGATTAGTGATCAATCTCAGTCATTGCAACATGGATTGTTATGGGAATAATAATTTTATTTGGAAGATTATCCTGTTCTACTTGGTTCATTTTGTTGTTATTTTTCGTAGTGCTATACTACTGTTTGCTCAGTAATTACTCTATGAGTATTACAGTTAGCAGGAACCCACTCTGAGTTTCTGACAATGAGATTGAGGAAGCATAATTCATGCTCTCTTGTACTTCAAGTTTATACTGAAACTCTTGGATTCTTGGGTTGGCGAACTGTCTGTATCGTGTTGATTGCATGTACTATCGTCTTCTTGCTGTGGTGTCTGATTCATAGTTGATCTTGTAAAGCTCCATTCTAATGTTGTTGGGCTTTATGTTCAGACTAACAATTGATGTTATGGCTTTTAAAACTCCTAAACTACATCTAAATTCATGAATCATGTGTGTACTTCAGGAATTTTTGTTAAAGATTTGCGGGAGTTCACTTTACAAAGTCTAGACTACTTTCTTTTTCTTGTATTTTTCAAAATTCTCTGTAATGTTCCTTTTTATTTGCAATCGGCATAGTCTAGAACACAGCCATTTATACAACAACAAAGTCTTTTTTCCAACCAGTTGGGGTCGGCTACTGAATCCTGGTTTTACATTCTGCTCGGTTTAGCACAATATCTTCTGTAGGGTCACAAATTATCATATCTTTTCTCACTGTTTCCACCCAAGTTAATTTAGGTCTTCCTCTACCCCTAACTCTGCCCTCAATACTTATCAAATTACTTTTTCTAACTGGGGCACTACTAGGTCTACGTGTGACATATCCAAACACCCGAGGCGATTCTCTCTTAACTTATTTTAGATTGGAGCTACATTTAGCATGTCTCGTATATACTCGATTCTAATTCTATCATTCCTTGTTTTACCACACATTCATCTTAGCATTCCCATCTCCGCTACACTCATTTTCTGGACATGTTGTTTCTTTGTTGCCCAACACTCTACTCCATACATCATTGTTGGTCTAACAGCCGTCTTATAAAATTTTTTTTTCAACTTCAAAGGTATATGTTTGTCCTGTTGGAAATATTTTGGGCATATTTTCCGGGCCTAATTCCGGTGGGCTCCGGCCACCGACGGCGTCGGAAAGTGATTGGATTGTGTTCCTCTCCTTGAGTACTATTCCGTAATATACTCATTTGCCAAAAACGTATTCCGTATGAATGAGAAATGCCGGTCCAAAGTTGGGTGCTCGAAATGTACTAACTTGGGAATTTGGAGAAAATGGATAGTCCTATATCGAAAGTTGAGAAAGATTTATCTAGCATATAAGCTAAAGAAATGGACTAAAGGGTAGCCCTGGGGTTACCACTAACGTGTGGTGGAGAGAGGACCTAGTCAAAGTTACAAACACGCACATGCCCGGCCCGGTCCGGCCCCCACTTCCTCCTCTAAGTCTGAGTCTGAGTCTGAGACACAGCCACTAGTTCGCTGGTATCTCTGAAGCTAGAGTGCAGCTCTTCAGAGAAAGGTATCTTAATCTTTCTTTAAGAACAGAGATTTTAATCTTGACTCTGTATTGAATTGTCTGGTTTGTTTTCTTTTATTCCTGTAATTGTACTTCTTCACAAAGACTATTAGGACTTTTCTATTTTTTTCAAAATTCAAGTTCAAACAGTCCCACAAACAAAACACCTGCTTGGATCCTATAAATAACATCTTCACAAATCTCCATCTCTTTGTATAATCGAGAAACGGTTTCTCTTAGGTATCTATTGACCATCAAGCTTTACTATTTTCTCTGTTGTGTTCTGAATATATATTACTAAAATTACACTCTATATACTCTGTTTTAGTCCTGCTTATCCTAAAATTTCTAGCTTTCAAAGTATCTCTCAACAAATATTCTAATTTAGCATTGACTTATGCCCAGTCTCGTCTTATATGTCATCGGCAAAAAGTATGCACCAAGGCACCTCAAAGAGTAGTCATTTATAAGATAGACAATTACACATAGACAAATTATAAAAAATTCTGGGAAAATGCCAACATCATCGAAATCTTACTGACATTAAGTTTTCCTTTGTTTGGGCTGATAGCAATATATATATATGAAGTTCATGCTTCATATATAAGCTGGATAGCCAGGATATTATTTACCATCTTTGATCACTCTTATTACACAAACTACAAACCCTAAAACTAAAAGCTTATAACAGGCTGATCTCCTTGATGCTCACCTACATTGTTACCTAGAAGAATAGAAGTTTTTTTTTTTTTTTTGATTAAAAGATGACTGAGTCATCGCTTCATTAAAAAGATATTAACGAAACAGGACGAAATAACAAACTAAGCCCGTAGGCGAGCAACATCAAAGTTCAGCTTAGTATAGACTACAGCCTGAACAAAACCAAAACATCAAAATAGAGATACATCCATAAATGCCAAAAGCTGGTAGATAGCCCCTCCCACTCCAAGGAACTACTACTACTCCAGTCGCGTCTTCTTCCTTGAGTTGAGCAACCCTGTCCATTCGAAACAACAGAATTTAATTTTATGCATCAGAAATGAAAGTCTATGATCCACGCTATTAAAACAGAGGTCGTTACGGTCTAGCCAAAGGTTCCACATGGTTGCTGCGGCTATTAATTCCCAATATATTCTAACTCCCTTTCTAATCCTGTGCATCCTAAATTCCCCCCAGACATCCGCACTAGACCCTGGACACTGACCTACCCCGAACACTAGACCAAGTTGCCCCCATACCCATCTCGCTCTACTGCAATTGAAAAGTATATGGTTCGTGTCTTCTTCATGGATGAGGCATCTAATACAGTTAACGCAATCCAGAACCCCCCGTTTCCTCAAATTTGTTTTGGACAGAACCGCGTCGTTCTCGACCAACCACAGGAATACTTGAACTTTCGATGGAACGCTGATACCCCATATAACCGCCGCGACCCCGCTTCTTAGACCCCCGTCGTTTAGTCGATGGTATAGGGAAGATACCGAGAAGTTGCCATTAGCCTCCAACGTCCACCCTCTCTCGTCTTCAGACTGTTGCGATACGCCTCCCTCTATGCGGATGAAGTTGTTAACCTGCTGTAGTTGGGAAATAGAGACCTGATCTAGAGAGTCCTTGACTTCTAGTCTCAACCTGTTGTTCTTCCATACGTCGGACACTAGAGTGTCAGTGTTGATGACCGCCTCAGCAGCCGCTGGAAATAATCCCATGAGCGAATTACTACCGCACCACTTGTCTTTCCAAAATCTTGTAGACCTGCCGTTTTTGACCCTACAGGTGGTATTGTCATGGAATGCCTCACCCGTCTTGTAAACCCCTTTCCAAAAACAGGATTTCCTACTTTGGATTCCTTTGCCTCCGTATCTGAACTTCTTCCTAGCTCGATAATTGGTGAGGGACTTGCACCACCAATTATTACGTCGGGTTGCCAGCTTCCACCACCACTTACTAAGGAGAGCGGTGTTCATGTCTCTGAGGTTGATAATGCCCAGACCGCCGAATTCTTTCCTTTTGCAAACCCTCCCCCAGCTGATGAGATGGATCCCCTTGCTCCCTTCATTTGCTCCTCTCCACAAGAATCTCCTTCTACACTTGTCTATCTTGTGAATTACCCAGACTGGTAATTCGTAAATGGACATAAGATAAATCGGGATACTGTTGATGACTGAATTCAGTAGAGTGATCCTGCCCCCCAGAGTTAGAAATCTGCCCTTCCATCCAGCTAGTCTTCTCTCAATTCTATCGATAAGAGGTTGCCAGTCCTCCCTAACTAGCTTCCCTGGCCTGATCGGAATCCCGAGGTAAGTAAGCGGGAACTCCCCTTGACTGCAGCCTAGCATTTGTTTGATCGATGAAATCGGAACAGAACACATGTCGCTGAGTTGGATGACACAGCTCTTATTGAAGTTGACTTTCATGCCCGACCATGCCTCAAAGCACTTTAAGACTGCACCCATGGCTATGATGTCCTCTTTTGATGCCGAACCAAACAGTAAAGTGTCATCAGCATACTGGAGGATAGAGATCGGGTCTTTGAAGCCTTTGATTTTGATGCCAAAGTTGGCCCTCTCTTTTCTCCCATTATCTATCATCTCCGCGAGCCCGTCAGCTACGATAGCAAATAACATCGAGGACAACGGATCCCCTTGTCTCAATCCTCTCTTGCAGAGAATTTCCTTACCTTGTTCCCCGTTTACAATGGGGAACGATTTGCCTCCTCTAATGCACTGGAAAATCCATTTCCTCCACCTTTCACCGAATCCTTTCAACAACAATGCCTCGTCCACCGCCTCCCATTCTACCGAGTCGTAAGCCTTTTGAAAATCCACTTTAAAGAGGAATCCGTCAGTTTTGTCTTTGCTAGCCCTAAAAACAATCTCATGCGCCGAGGCTACACTATCCATAATGTCGCGACCTTTAATAAAGCCACTCTGAGATTCCCCGATGATATCCTTTAAATGAGGCGCCAGTCTGTTAGCCAAAACCTTGGTGATGATTTTAAAGGAACCATTAAGGAGACTGATCGGTCTCAAGTCTCCAACCTCTATCACCTCAGATTTCTTTGGGATGAGAACAATGTTGGCATAGTTGAGTCTATCCAAATCTGCTTCCCCTTTGAAGAAGTCTAGGACGACGCGCATGAAATCTCCTTTGATGATATTCCAATAAAGCTTGTAGAAGAACAGGGGAAATCCGTCTGGACCAGGCGCCCTATCCATCCCAAGGCCGTTGATAGCAGCGACCACTTCTTCTTCGTTGAAGCTGCCTTCAATACAGTCGCATCCGTTGATCCTGGACTCCTGCCACATATTCTGATTCATCCGACACCTCTGATCTTTTCTTTTACCCAGCAGCGTCTTAAAATTTTCGTGGATGTGTAGCTTTATTCTATCCTCGTTCTCGCACCAGGTTCCGTCTATCATCAGCCCCGATATGTGATTTTGGCGCCTTCGTCCATTAGCAATCCTATGGAAAAATTTGGTGTTCGCATCCCCCTCTTTCAGCCACTGAATTCTTGATCGTTGTTTCCAATAATATTCCTCCATCTTTTGAATTTGTAGAATGTCACGTCTCTTGCTGTATAGCTCGTCAAATTCACTCCCTATTAAATCTCTTTCTTCCTCTATAACCTCTAATTGCTCTATTCTCTCCCCTATTTCGTCTTTGAGCCTTTGGTTCTGACCGAATTCAGATCTGGCCCAAAGAGACAGCTTAGCTCTTAATCTCCTAGTTTTTTGATTCCAACAGCCCACCGCGGAGTCGGGCCTTGTGGGTTCGTACCAGCAATCCTCAATAATTTTCTGTAATCCTTCGCACAGTGTCCAAGACTTTTCGAATCTAAATTGATGTGTATGTCGTCTTGCTCTATCTCCACAGTCCAAGGAGAGCGGAGTATGATCTGAAGTGAATCTGATCATGGCTTTTGCTCTAGCTAATGGGAACTTGTCTTCCCACTCCGTGGACACCAATATGCGATCTAATTTTGCCAGAGTGGGAGCGGCTTGGAGATTTGACCAGGTGAATCGCCTATTCGTAGGGGCAATTTCCACTAATTCTAGAGCATTAATAGTATCGTTAAACTCCTCCCTATCTCCCCTTGACGCTCCTCTACCAAGATGTTCATGTTGAAATCTTGTGATGTTGAAATCTCCTCCCACCACCCAAGGGCCCCTACATCTTCCTCTAATGCTCCTAAGCTCGTCCCAGAACAATCTCCTTTGAGCGGACTCGTACGGACCGTATACTGAGGTGACCGTATGAATCCAACTATCGGCACGGCGTCTAATTGTGATCGTAACCGAAAATAATCCCGCTATCTCGTCAGTAATCTCAAACAATCTCGGATCTACTCCAATAGCTATGCCTCCTGAGAGGCCTCTCGAAGCTTTAAACCTCCATTCTAACGCACCTATACCTTTAATGTTCTGAAATTCCACCGTCGAGGGAGATTCTACTCTAGTTTCCTGAAAAGCACAGATACTGGGTCTGTGCCTAGCAATAGTATCACTAATGAGTCTCTTTTTTGAATTCTGCCTCATCCCCCTAACATTCCAAAAGATGTATAACATAATTAACTATACGTCGAGCACCTCTACTCTATACACCCCGGCTATATCTCTACTCTATTTGACTCTTGCTTACCCCTCTAATAATATTAACACTAGAAAGTTGCTCCTCTCTATTGGAACCCATGGCTAGACCGTAAAGACTAGCAAAGTAAATAAGAGAATCATCATTTAAAAGATTTAAGACTGAAAAATCTGCAGATGAGTTACCAAGACAGGCGGAGGTTGGTTCTCTAGTTTTTGCCGCAGCTCTAATCAAATCCTCTTCACTAGGACCGCTGGAGCCCCATTTGTCCAACTGCCTCTTACTTTTCCTCTGCGAGTCCACCTGCTGTTTGTTCACACTTGCTCCATCCCCCTCCCCTACACCTCCTCCTGCCAACTCTCTAACCTGTCTCGCCCATTTCTCATGCTCTGAGTCGTATGTGCTGCCACCGCTATGTAGTCCCTCTAGAGCTCCTATCATACCATTCAATACCTCGGGGACCACCACGTTATCATCTATCTCTAAGTCGGCGTCCGAATCTGAGTGGACGTGCTCTGGTTGGACAGCAATGCCCTCTAATAGACCCTGCCCTAATGCTCTGGTTCGAAGAATAGAAGTTTTAGTGAGTGGAAAGAGTACTATATATATATGATGATTGTGAAATCTAAAGTTCTAACCGGCCATGTACTTTTTTTGTTCGGATCTATACTTCTTTTGTTGGTTTTGAGTGGATCGTTATTGCTCATTAATGAAACTGGATGACCACTTCACTCTCGACTAAAAAGAAAGAGAGAGAGAGAGAGAGAGAGAGAGAGAGAGAGAGAGAGAGAGGGAGTGATATTCCACAGTTTATGATTTTAAAAAAATTGAGGAAGAGAAGGGACTACTCACTTCCACTACCCCCATCCACTACATATACAAGAGCTGTAAAGCTACCACCACCAAAAACACATAAACATCAACACTGAGAAAATTTATTCCTTCTTATCACCTTTAATTATCATTCATAATAGTTCTTTCCTAACACAAATCTATAAACAATATTACTAGCTCTGATTAACTAATTAGTTACTAAATTATTCCCTAATCCATAAATGGCCAGCCTCACATCATTCTTGTTCTGGCTAGCTGTCCCAACTTAAACTTAAACTAATCTCTCTCTAAAATGTAATAATTCATAAACAATTTAAAATCATATGCCATTTCCTTACTTCCCTCATTTTTCCCATAGAAGAATATATAATTATATTTTATTAATTTATTTATACCTATATATATAATTTCCTTTTCTTCGAGGAAAAAACAAAAGGGGTAGTGTACAAGGGAAGAGGACTTCCAAGAGGGTGCTCATCCTAGTAGTACTACTCTCATCCAGACTCGCTTAACTTCAGAACTCGGATGGGATCTGATGCTTTAGAGCCAGAATGATCGTTCCCGTTATATATAGTTTCCTGAAAGGGTAGTCGCCCAGAAGTCCATGGGAGCCTCACTTGCCACTGCAAAAGTGCTTGATATAGGAACCAAACATAGCCCTCTGCTCCTTAAATCTTGATTCTTGGGTACTCCACCATCATCTGAATTTACTTGCATTTGGTGTTGAATTTGATGCCCACTCTTCAAATATGGGGTACTTAGAACCTGAAGAAACAAAACAAACCTAAATATTAGAAACAAATTAAGAAGGAAACATACATAGGAAGACTATGACTCGATTATTTGAATTAAAAGAAATTCCAATTATTTCTGCTGTAGTTACCTTATTACTCATTAATGAAACATGCTGACATTGGGCAACGATTACTCGGAAATTTTGTTTATATTAAGTTCATGTCTTCTTCTGTTCTATATATATCCAATGTGGGCAGCAAAAATACAACAACAAAAAAGAGCAAGAAAAGATTCGAGAGCTAGCTAGAATCAGGGTATTGTTTCTTCTTGCCATAGAATCTTTCTGTTTTTTTTATCGTAAAAGGTTGGCAATTGCCCCCATGTTTCGTTAAAAAATTTAACAAAACAAACAACTAAAAATAAGGCTTATGAAGTTCAGATCCCAACAGGCTGGATTCTTGCCATAGAATCTTATACAAGAGATATATAGTTTATATCCAGTGCAGGATGAAACCCCAGAATTACAATCATATGTAAATGAACTAAATCGGATTTCCACATATGTTAAATATTCTTGAGCAATAGGAGTTTTTCTTAACTAACAACAAATAATAGAAGAGCATGCATGTATATATTAATAGAGAGACTTACATTGACTTGGCCATGGAGAAACTTGATGTAGTCTATGGCTTCATGGAGAACTGAGGCTGTATCAGTCTGAAAAGAAAACCAGAATTAGTCGAAATCGACACTAAAATTATGAAATAATACAACAAATTATTTTGTAAAAGTATGAATTTAATTTTCTATGAAACTTTATAAAGAGTCACCTTTCCAAAAGGTGAAACTAGTTGTTGTAGTGATGTGATTCTGTCCCCTAGCTTTTCTTTTCTCACCTATATATTTATACAATTTAAAGATTAATACAAAAAGAGAAAGAAAAGTTGTATATATATTATTATCATCCAATACATTGATTAGTTATCATAACAAGAAGATCGTTCACCAATTACTCGAAAAAGAGGGAAAAAGAAGAGAAGAAGATTGTGTTCTACCTTAAAGGTTGGCAAAAGGGATGGTATTTCAATCCGACGCTTCTTTGTGGCCGGCTCGGTTCCATTCTTCTTAGTTGAAGAGGGCTGAGAAATATATATATATATATATAGATGAGAATTCGGGTTTTAAAGTTGAATCCCTGATTGCTTAAACAAGATGCAAAATGAAACTACTTAGTAAAATTATAATGGTTTGGCTTTGATAAATTGACAAAAGATCTTTAGGTCGAACTAATTCTTATCGATTTTGGAACTCATAGAAATTAATAATGAATTTACCTATACAATCAAATACTTGATATTTATTATTAAAAAAAAGATGTTAATTATGTTGATCAGATCAGCTAGGGCGAACATAAAGATCAAGCTCTTCTTCGGTGTCAAGATAATAGTTATTCGAGCAAAATCCAAGGGAAAGAAAAAGGAGCAAATTAACAGAAAAATATTTGCACAATGGCAATATGTCAAATCCTGTTTCATTAATGAGAAAATAATTAGAGAAACAACAGGATAATTTGTGGAAATACGCACCTTCGCGGTGATGAGACTACTACAACTGAACTCATCTTCGAGCCTCTTCTCCGCGAAATTAGCCGAAGCATTCCCAAAGGAAGTCTCATTGGAAAAGTTCAGTTGCTGCTTTGAAGGCAATGAAGAAACCCTAGAATTCAACTGATGAGAACCGAACATGTTATTGCTATCAGACCATGAAGCTTGAACCGGCTCACTCATGTCCCTTAACAGGACGGGTTCGAACAGACCCGGCAAGTAGCTAGCCTGGTCATTCATGTCTCTCAACTGGTTCAGTGAGGAAGAATGATCCCCCAAACTTGCTTGAATTTGATTCAACTCTATAGGCCTACATATACGATCAATATATATATGTTAACTGAACTTGAAGAAAAAGACGGCAAATCAAGTATCAGATTTCATTAACGAGAAATAACGAATAGAAACATGAGCTCAGGATCCAAGTAAAACAAAGAATTGAAAAAACCTACATCTAGAACAAAGAGAGGGGATACATACAAGAAAGGTTGGGTCCAATCATAGGAACTAGGGTTTCTCATGGTGTTCCAATAGCTCATAGGACTGCATATTCCTGCATGGAATTCATCTGCCATGGCTGCAAAGTAGATCTCTTGCCTTCTTCTTTCTCTATCTCTTTATCTTAGTTGGTGTTTTGCTCTAAGATTAGGATTAGGGTTAGAGTGGTGGGTGGTCTTTATATAGAATGAGGTAGGGCTTAAAGGAGTGAGTAAACTAGTTTTGACTTGTGGCGTTTAGTTGATGAGATGAAGAATATTATGATAGAGAATTATAATAAATTAGTCACTATCTTACTCATAAACAATCCATATCAAAGTAAGTGGAAGTTTAGATAAAGTTAAAGTCCCAAAATTGGAATTTTTTGATTTATATGTTTAGGTTATCTGTGTGTTAAAGGAATTATTACATGTAGGGAATAGGGACCTAGTTTGGTTTAGTTTGGATTGTATACTTAAAGTTGCAAAGTGGGATTTGGTCCCATCACATTTTCATATGCAGCAAAACCTCCTCTCAATATTACTACTCTACCTGTCGGTTCTGCATGCAATGCGGTCCTGAAAACTAGAGAACACATTTTTCTAGCGTGTCCCAGGAGCAAAGCAGTCTTTGTAGAAATACTTTGCGCCCTGAAAATGAATGAGTACCCTTGTAAGTATGAGGACCTGTGGATAGGACCAAACTTCGCTAATGAGAGACGAACGATGAGAGAAGCTTGATTTATTGCTATCGCCGCTACGACCTGGGAACTTTGGCTAGACAGGAATAATTATTACTTCCGTGAGACATGTAATAGTATTTCTAGTAATTTAACTCACATTATGCATCTTATTTCATGTTGGGCAAATGTTATCGCAGCAGGTCCTAGGGGGAGGATCGCGAGCGTCTTCTAGATGGAGGAGTATGATGATAAGGAAGTCGAGATGGAGCCGACGCTAGACTGCAGAAGGTGCCCTGCCTGTCAGACATGTACTGGTGATTGATCTCCACTACCCTAGGGTTTTGTTGGGGGGAGTTTGTTGTTGTTTTTGTGATACTTTTGTTGGGGAGAGTTAGATGCTTTGATGTACTTTGTAAAGCATATACGTAACTTCCTGTTGTCCCACCCCCTCATGCTAAGGAGGATTTATGTTTTTTTTATGTATTAATTGTAGGCTTCGTACTTGGCTCAGTACTCTGAGTTTGTTTTATTAACTCCTTATTAATGAAACAGGGTGGTCATACTCCACATTTTTCTTCAAAAAATATTACTACTCTATACTAAAATAATCTCTATATAGTCATAAAAAATTATGTGCTTAATTTAAGCTAGTTATAAATAAGAATAAATTTTACATTAAAATAAATTATAATTTTATAGTCCCCGCCTAATAAAATTTGCCGCCACATAATAATAATTATCTGTATATTGAAAAAATTATATGCTATTATATCTATATCTTATACTAAGATGAGATAGCTCTCCTATCTCCTTTCTCTATTTTGAAATAAAGAAATGAGAGGAAAAGTTGAAATTTCTATTTAACTAACACGTGCATTACGCATGATTTTATTAAAAAATCAAAATAAAATAAAAACCTCAATCCCTCAAACACAATCTCTTCTCCTTCCACTTTTTCAATCTCACAAAATCTCACAACTCTTCCCAAACCCACCCGCATCCCCTCATCCCCCCTACACACCCCCACACGTCGCTCGCACCCCCCGACCCTTCACCTTCACGCCGCTCTTGCTCCCTAGCAGCTTTAGTAAAATTCAATTGGATAACATTATGGTTTGATAGTGATTCTCTAAAGTATCTGCTTATGTGAAGATGATAATGAAGATTTCAGTGATTACGGTGGGGGTGATATTCACAAGTTTCTCCCAATTCTTTCACAATTTTTTCGAGTTCTATTTAATTTTTATGAGTCCCTCAAAACTATTTTAGGATGTACAATATGCACATAATAGTTTTACATTAAAGGTTTACGATGAAATAAAATATTTATCTAAAGTTGTGAGATTGATTCTTTCTTTAGAGTTTTTACCAAAATTTTAGGCTTATCTACTCCCAACATTATAACCAGGGCCGGCAAATGAGGGGCACAAAAATTTATAAGTATAATGAGTTTGTAACACTAATTACTTAATGTTTAAACTAGGAATGCAAAAAGGTTTTCTAGCTCACTTGGTTAGAGCACTTGTTTAGTAAGTGGAGGTCTTGAGTTTGATTCACCAAGAGAGTAATTGTTCTTTTACTTTTGTATTCATGCTTAATAATTAATGGTTATTTATTTTTTATTTCTTTTATTGTTTATCCTTTTAATTTTTGTTTGATAATTAATGATTTTCGATTTTTTATTTTTACTTTTTAAATTCATGTTTGCTAATTAATGGTTCAATAAGTGTTCTTAGCTATTTACTACATTCTGAAACAACTTTAATTAAATCAGTAGAAATTTCTGATGATTCTAATGTGAGTTGGGATGCTGAGAAATTAGCATCAGGTGAATTTTCAAGTTTTGATTTTATTTTAAGTTAGCTAGGTTATTTGGCATGAAATTTTGTACAAGATAAATTTAGTGAGTAAAAAAATTGCAGACTGAACATTACGCATCTTAATGTTGCAATTAAAAACTTGGAAGGGTTGGTTTCATTTTTTGAAAAATATTTAAAAAATGGATTTACTTTTTCTATAATTAAAACTAAAGAAATTACATCTGAAATAAAAATTAAGTCCTTATTTCCTGTAAAATGTAGGGCTTTAGATAGAGATATTTTGATGAGATTCCTGATATGGATAGAGAACAACAATCTGCTCAAGAAATTTTTACAAGTGATTATTATCTTGTTTTAGTTGATATGACTCTTTCTCAATTGAATGA
The DNA here is from genome assembly GCA_017893485.1 of Hemerocallis citrina. NCBI lineage: Eukaryota > Viridiplantae > Streptophyta > Magnoliopsida > Asparagales > Asphodelaceae > Hemerocallis > Hemerocallis citrina. The sequence goes on from CM030366.1 coordinate 235,071,790, forward strand.
TAGATTTGAACAAATGCAAATTTTTGAATCTATATTTGGCTTCGTGTTTGATGCATCACGGTTAGTTTCATTGGATAATGATGAAATGAAAAATGTTGTATGCAACCTGAAATTGCTTTGAAACATGGTGAGATGTCTGATATTGATGCAAATTATTTACTTTCAGAATTACAAATATTGCAAGAAATGCTACCAAGTAAAGCATATGAAACACATAAACCATGACATTCCATTGAAATTATGGAGTTTGCAAAAAAAAAAAGGATATGTTTCCAAATATTTTGATTGCTTATCTGATTTTATTAATTATACTAGTGACTGTGGCATCTGTGGAAAGAAACTTTTCAAAATTAAAATTATTAAAATCTTATTTGCGAATAACTATAACTTAACATAGGTTAAATGGATTAGCAATTTTAAGTATTGACAAGAATATGTTGAAAAATATTGAGGTTGGAAATATAACTGATGATTTTGCTTCTTAAAAAGCGAGAAGAAATCATTTTAGATGAGATGTGATTGATTTGAATGATTTTTTTTATTTTTGTAGATACAAGAATTGTTGTCACTATGCTTATTGAAAAATATGAAGTATTTAGTAGCATAAAGCAAAACAAGGTAATATTTAATTTTTGAGGTACTAGTTTTATGCCCCTCGCCGTTATATCATATTTTATTAATATATATAAAAATACAAACGTGTCTATAAAGGGCACAATTTTATTTTTTGCCCCGGGCCTTAAATACCTCCGGACTTTACTGTTGCAGTAGAGTTCATTTGATCATGTACAAATACATTCAAATTTTCATTAATGAAACCAAATAAAATTTTGTTATCTTCGGAGTTGATATAAAAAATACAAACAAAAAACTAAGCTTACAACCATAATTGTTTGATACAGCACTTAGAGCAACCCCAACGTTCCCAATCGTTGTATTTGCCCCCCGTACGCCGGGGTTGTTTTATTAATATCTTATTAATGAAACATGGTGGCGTTATTCCACCTTTACCATAAAAAAAAAACGTTCCCAATCGTTCTGTTCCCCATTTGGCAAATTTTTTGTGGAATCGAAAGTATGTAGCTCCAATTCTCTTCCCGCATTCATGGCCTCCACTGTTTCTTTTGCCCAAAAAAAAACCCTCCTTATTTGGCAAAATTTTTTGCAGAATCGAAATTATGTGGTTCCAGTTCTCTTCCCGCATTTGATTTGTGGCCCCCACTGTTTCTTTTGCAAAAAAAAAAACATTCTTAATTATTTGTATTATATTTATGCATTCAAAAAAATTATTTTGTGCAAAAAAAATTATAAATAAAATATTTGAAACTCCAAATTGGAATATTATTGGAGCACCACATTTAAACCCCAAAATCAAAATGGCATAGTTCAAAGAATATGCCAAAATGCAGCTAAAAATGGAGATCGGAATGGGGTTTCATTGGGGTTGCTCTTAGGACGAATGAATTCAATTCCACGCAACTTTAGAATATTCTTTTGCTTTTTCACAAAAAGACAAGTAATCTTTATTTGCATGAATTTTGATATTTGGATCAACATTTTCCACAGGCTAAATGTTTAAGAAGAGCACTGATGAGAAGGGAAACAGAAGGAAATAGTCAAGCTGGCACATAAATCTGATTCCTTCGTGTTTAGAGATTTTTTATAGGGAAATTTTTTTTAAAATACACAAAAGTTTGGGCCAGTTTAAAAAAAATACTCAAATTTTTATTTTTTTTAAAAAGACACAAAAGTATAAATTAAGTCCACTAGGTTAGTTAAGGTTAGGTTAGGGTTAAGATTAGTTCGGAGGGGTTTATTTAAACAACTGATTAGCTTAGTGATATTTTTTTGAACAAAATAAAAGATGAATGTGATTTTTTTAAAATAAAATGAAAGATAAAAATGATTTTTTTAAACTCTACCCTTGCCCTAACCCTAACCCTAACCCTAACTAACCCAATAGACTTAATTTAAATTTTTGTGTCCTTTTAAAAAAAAAAAAACTTTAGTGAATTTTTTTTAAACTGACCCAAACTTTTGTTTACTTTTTTTTTTAATTTACCCATTTTTATACCACGGTATCAAAAACAAGGAGGCTGACTTGCACGCGCAAAAAGAAAAGAAAAAAAAAAGGAAAAAAAAAGGAATTTACTGCAATTAATTGATTTTTTATCCAAAAAAATAGCGGGTGCTATATGGAATTAATTGATCTTTTTACAAAAGAAGCTTTTAATTTGAGAAAATAGGAGAAAAAAATAGCGGGGTTCTATATGGAATTAATTGATTTTTTTTAGAGTAATGCTTTAGCCACTACCAATTTCACTATCATTTTCTTCATTGTCTTAGGTGGCATACTTCTATTGGAGAGTTCTCCCACTTACTCTATTATTTCCTACCTATTGGAGTGTGCCACGTAAGGTAGTGAAGAGAAATGTAGTGAAATTGGTAGTGGCTCTGGCATTACTTACAAATGAAGCTTTTAATTTGAGAAAATAGGAGGGAGAAAATAAATCATATACAATTTGCTACATAGCAGCAATATGATTTAGCCGTTGCACTGTGCTTCAAGATGCGCACAAGTCTAGATCAAAAGTCTGGTCCTGTCCCGCACCGTGTGGCCATGCGTATAATTATAACTTTTTACCAAATTTCCAATGCAAACGAAGAAAGAATGACTCGTATCTGACTTCATGTGCGGTGCACGTCTTTATAAATCTATATAATAAAATACAAAGAAAGCTATCAAGTGGCTCTCTTTCAATCCATCCAAAAATCAAAGGCCCAGATCTAAGCTCACAAAACATATTTTTTTCCCCCAAAAGTTTCCCAAAAACTCAAATTTAAATCCCCACCCAAAACAACTCCTATATTTATTTAATTAATTTTTTTTTTCTCTCTCTCCCTCTTCTTTTCAAAAAATTAAGAAAATAAAATTTTAAAAAAAATAAATAATAATAAAAAAAAACTTTAAAAACTTTTAAAATAATTCAAAAAAAATAAAAAAATTATATAATATGTTTTTTGCTAGACCCCCAAAAGTTTCTCATATAATATGTTTGTTACTTCAATTAATTCGGTGAACCTCCAAAACTATTTTATATGATCAAACAATGTGTATCGTTTCGAAGACGTGTCGTAGGTACGTGTCAACGGGCAAACCTAGTATATATATATATATATTTTAAATATTTGACGCTGTCTATATCGAACCTAAGATGTTTTTTATATTAATTATGCAAAAACAATGCATGTGTTTGTTTGATTACACAACCCTAACTCTTTCTTTAAAATATTACTAGTATTCTGTACGTGCGATGTACATTCTAATGAAAATTTTTAATATAGTAAATAATAAGACGTAATCTGGCCTTGAACCTGAGACCGCTTTTTACTCATCATATATTTTTACGAATTACCCCTAGTGGCACAAACTTTTATTTTATGTGAGTGACACTTTTGTAAATAATTATATTGTAAATAAATTTGAACTTTGAGGGTATTATGGTAACTAACAACAGTCGAGTAAATAAATGGTTAATATTACTCACACTTAAAAATGAATGGTTTAGATTAGATGGTTGAATGAATGTCTACACATTACATGTTGTCTACATTTGACAACCCTAACTCTCTCATTATAATATTAGAGATTATTAGTAATTTACACGTGCGATGCACGTCTTTGTAACTATATGTTTTTTTTAAAAAAAATCTGATGTTGTCTGATATTGAACAAAAGACCTCCTTTATATTAGGACTAAATTTAAAAAAATCTCACTGAAGTATTGCTCATTTTAAAAAAGCCTCACTAAGCATTTTTTTTATAAAAAAAACGACACTCAACTATGTTATCAAAAAACCCATATTGACGGAGTTAACTTCCGTTAGGGTTTTATGTAACGTGCATCACATTGCTTCAATAGTTCGGTGACGTTTTTTTAAACATCTGATTAGTTAAGAGCATCCACTATCGTTGCTACGAAAATATGGGTATTTGGCAATAGGTTTTAGCAATGGAAAGAGTATGTCTGCTATCGTTTGAGCCAAATTTGCGGACAAAAAACTAATAAAATAATCAAACGGAAGAACATCATCCGTCTAACGTTTTTGTATTTTTTTATTATAAAAAATTGATAGACGGAAGAACATCCTCCGTCTATCAATTTTTTCGTTTTTTTGAAAAATAAAAAAATTGCCAGACAGAAGAGTACCTTCCGTTTGACAAATTTTTTTATTTTTTTTTATTTTTTTAAAATTAAGTAAATGTCATTTTTGTGAATATTTGGATGGCATTTTGGTAATAAAATAAAAAAAAATTGAATGGATAGTTGTTGGGAGGAAGATGTTCTTCGGTCCAAGCATGAATTTTTTTATATTTAAATGGTATTTTGGTAAATATTTCGTTGGCATTTTAGTATTTTTTGGAAAAAAAAATATATTAAAGAATTCATAGACGGAATGTAATCTTCCGTCTCTCTTCTTTTTTTAATTTTTTAAATAATTATAGTTGCGAGACGGAAGATCTTCTTCCGTCTCGCAACTTTTCTGTATTAAAAGTTGCTAGACGGAAGAAGATCTTCCTTCTGTCCTCTTTTAATATTGAAAATAATTGAGAGATGGAGGATAATGTTCCGTCTTCTATATTTGACAATTGCTATATTTCGCTGCTAGATATAGCAATGGATTGTTCACAACATTTCTAAAATATAAGTTTTTAGCAAACGACAGCAACAGTGGGTGGTATTTTGCTCAAATATGCATATTTTAGGTTTTTTGCAAACGATAGTGGATACCCTAAGTGATGTTTTTATAAACAAAAATGAAAGTTGAATATGGTTTTTTGACACAAACTCTAACGGAAATCTAACTTCGTTACTGTGGGTTTTTTGATAACGTAGTTGAGTGCTGTTTTTTTGTATAAAAAAAAGTTAAGTGAGTTTTTTTTAAAATGAGCAATACTTCAATGAGTTTTTTATATATATATTTAGCTTTATATTAGGGCTAAATTTGAAAAGGAAAAAAAAAAAAAAAAAAAAAAAAAACCTTGAACTATAGCCTTTATGTAGAAAACCCCCCTAACCTTTTTTTATGCAGAAACCCCATGAAGTATGGTTGTTGCAAAAAAACCCCAGAAGTATTTCAAAAATCCACATCTAACTTTTCTAGTTGTATTAGATAACCTCATTCATCTTTGTAATTCGTTTCCAAAAACATCATATATCTTTCTCATTATTGTCAAAAACCTCCCTCAGCTTTAGCAGAAGTCTCACACTGGCGGGGGTGGTTTTTTTGCAACAATACTTCATGGAATTTTTGTGCATAAAAAAAAGTCGGGAATTTTCTGCATAAAGGCCATAGTTCAAGGTTTTTATTTCAAATTTAGCCTTATATTAGTTATGCATGTGTATTGTACATGTTTGTTAAGTTATAATGCACATGTTTGTTTAGTTACAAATGAAGTTTGTTCGGTGACAACTCTTCTATTAAAATAGTACTAGTAGTTTACACGTGCGATGCACACCTTAATAAATATAGTTTTTTTAAAAGTAAAAATTCACACGTAGTCTGAATTTGATCTAAAATCTCATTTACAATAGTTATGCACTTGCATTGTATGAGTTGGTAGATGGACAAATTACACTGAAGTCTTCTCCCATTATAGTAGTAGAGTAGATAGATTAGAGATGAGAGATTAACGATAAGTCGAACCCGGCCCCACGCGGCTGCGCGTGCCGCGGTACACCTGGGCCAGGTGGTCTGGGCCGCCTTTAGCACGTGTCAAAAACCGAAAGGGTCCCTATTAAGGCCCACCAAAGTATATACTAGTTAATGGTTATGAGTCGTCATTTGAGTTTTGATCCCTTTTTTTCTTACAATTTTCATTTTAAAATTATTTTTATTTTGTTTTTTTCAACACAACATGCACTTGATCAATTTTCCCACCACCAAAATCTCTTTGCATGATGACTTGTGGGGCCCTTGGTTAAAACCCGAATGGTCAAGAAATGCGTACGATCGATCGATCTAACTGGGTGCAACTCGAGTTCCGTAATTGAATTGATTACTGCTGCTAATTTGGAGGATTAGTAATGAGTTCGCATTGCTCTCATTGTCCTTCTCCAAATCAAAGAACACTGTCCTTCGAAACTCTCAGCATTGCTCTAAATTGATATATCATGCTAGAATCTTTGTCAATATTGAAACTATCTGACACCTCAAACGCTCATTTTAATTTGCAGTACCTCAAGATTAAAAATTGTTAGGACAAAATTCAATCGCTTTATTAATTACTAGTAATTTACACGTGTGATGTATGTCTTAATAAATATATATATTTTTTGAAGTAAAAATTTCGACGCAGTCTGGTCTCGAACCGAGATCTTTATGGACAATGCACGTCTTAATACTTTTTTTTATTTAAGTAGTAATCCTAAAGTAGTAAGGACTCGAACCTGAAACTTCAATTATATTAGTTATGTATGTGCATCATATACGTTGATAGATTGACAAATGATACCAATACTTTTTCTATTATAATATTAGAGACGTCTGAAGAATAGTTGATCGATCCCTTATATCTAGTGGTGTTGCCATGTTTTTTTCACGAAGAAAAGCATATCTACCAAATTTTTTGTTTATTTATGTTACTAACAAATTTCTGTTTGGATTAAAAAATGAATATTAAATCAAACTTTGGCCAGCTTCAAAAACCGTTGACTATATTTTAATCTAATCGTATATAAGTTGTATCTAGGTCTTACAAGACTAGAAATTATAGCAATATTCACCTTTTACTATTTATAATTACAATCTTTGTGAATAATAAGAAATAGAAAAGACACCCATTTCTATCGAAGTTGCATGTAAAATTTCTTAATGCACCAACTAAGCAATTCCTTGTAGGCTTTGGGTGGTCGACTTTTATTTCTTTGTATATTACTATTAATCTGCACCGTGCGATCTGACCTCGAACCTAAGATATCCCTTTATTCATCACATACTCTTTACAAATTATCCGTTATGACACAAACTTTTATTTAATATGAGTGATAATTTTGTAAATAATTATGTCGTAAATAAATTTGAACTTTGGGAGTATTATTGTAACTAACAACAGTTGAGTAAATAAATAGTTAAAATAACTCTCACTTAAAAATGAATGAGTGAGATTAGATAATTGAATGAATGACTACAAATTATTGGTTGCTAGGTTAAGGTTAGATATGATTGTGTGGTATAGATTTAATGAGGTTGATTAAATATAAATTACAGGTTGTGTATAAATGATAACTCTCTTATTATAATATTAGAGATAAACTCAGATTCAATGAATTCATTTTCTTAACTATGCACTCTTGTACGTACTCACGAAAAATGATAAGCTTTTTCATCTTTTTCAATCTTAATTGGTTTTAATTCAGTCTGGTTCTCCATAAAATTTCTTAAAGCACCAACTAAGCAATTTCTTGTAGGCTTCAGTGGTTGGCTTTGATTTCGTTATATATTATAAACTCAGGTTCAATGAATCATTTCCATAACTTTGCCGCTTTTGTACTTACGAAAAATTTTAAGCTTTTTAATCTTTTGCAAGCTTAATTGGTTCTACCTCGATCTCGGTCTGGTTCTCCATACAATTTAATGACATTGTCATTTTCTTCTTCAACCCTTCAAACCCTACAGTTCGTTCAACCTGAAGTAGGAAAAAGATGCTCCGAAACAACTAAGATTACATAGAAGAATTTGAAATGTTGACCTTGAGCAAATTTCACTAAGATTTTTGATGCTGCTTGTTTTCGGTGCGGGAGCAATAAGTGTGAGTTCTTGTATTTTTATATAGGAAGAGACATATCTCAACTGCAGATTGGGTCTGTTTCTGCAGATCAGCTTGGAAGAGCCGCTGGTGACTGGATGACTGGGCACCTGCAAAAGGCCTAGAAGCACCGAGAGAAATCTCGGCATCAGGCTCTCCGACGATCTGGTCAGTCACTTAAAAAATTGGAGGAAACTAGGGTTTATGTGAGAATTTGGAGATTACCTTTTCCAAGAAGGAGGGGGCCTGATATTTATAGGTAGAGTAAATAGGTATCTAACCCTAATGGACCAGATTAGACCCGTTTGTTTATAGACCTGAATTTGTAGAAGATCTGTTGGACCTTTTTTTACCTCACGATCTGAAATGATCAAATATCGAGGAGATCTGATTCTCTGATTGGACCTAGTCATTTATACCCACATAAATTTTCAAACAAAAATTTGAGTTGTAAAATGCTAGATATACATGAGTTTTTACCTCAAATGTACATTATAAATGTATTGAGATCCACTTTCCAAAAAACCTAAGATTAAAATTTTGTCTTTTAGTAGAAAGTGGCTCCAATACATTTATAATGTATATTTAAGATAAAAACTCATCTGATGTGTAGTCATCATCTTTTGAGTCAATCATAATCTCCGAGAACTCTATCTTAACCTATTAATTGTGGTTGACCTTAGAGACTTGTTGTTACTTGTCAGTCAACTGTGGGCCCACTCGAAAGAATATTAGGTTGCTTCCCTTATTAACAATTTTTTGTTGTTTTCTTGTGTATTTAATCTACAAACGTGCACAAATAAATAACCCTCCTCCTAATTCCTCTACCTTAGAGCATCTACAGTACGTTGGTCATTTTTCAAAAAAATTAAAATTTGGCAAGAAATGAGCTATGGTCGGTGGCCATGTTTTCATTTTTTGAATTTGAGATAAATAGTCGCTGACAATACTTGAGAGACGATAAAGGATTTTGCAATATTTGACAATCAGAAAATGATTAGTCGTCCGTTGCTCAGATTCTCTGAAAATTTGTAGGGACGATAAACGGAATATGATATCCCGTCCGATTTAGTTATAAAAATAAATAAATGAAAAGAGTAATAATATCCCGTCCCAATTTTTTTAAATGAAAAAATAAATAAAAATGAAAATAATATCCTGTCCCTAACTCAAAAGGATGGAAATAACAAAAAAAATATAATTTTTTTGAATGAAAAGGAAAACCATCTCCTTTCCATTTATTTTTTAAACTTAAAATTTATTTTCTCGGTTTAACGACTGCAACTCATCTTTAAATTATCTATTTCTATTTATTAAATACTCAAATATTAACTTCTAAGAGTATCCATTGTCCTTTTCTAAAAATCCAAAAAATAGCAATTAAGTTAGAAAATACTCTTGCTCTCGTTTGCTAAAAACCCAATTTTTAGAATATGAATGAACAATGTTTTGCTAAACTTATGAGCGGCTTTGGACAAATGCTAAATGTAGAAGACTAATGAAGATCATCCGTTTGAGAAATTAAATTTGACGGACGACATATGAAGCTTCGACTGTCGTAAGATCTGCCTAAAAAAAATTGAGAGACGGATGAAGTTCTTCCGTCTCCGATATTTTTTAATTCCTGAGTATATATTAAATTAAGTTAGGATCATCAGTCTCTCATCTTTTATTTATTTTATTTACCCCTAAATTGATAAAAGTCAACAATAGGAGCAGTGAGGGGGGTGAGGGGGGTTTTATGTAATTTATTAGTTTCTTGGAAAGAAAATATTGAAAAAAAACAAAAACAACCTTCATCCGTTTGGTTGTTTTTTTTCTTCTTTTCTTCTGGTGGTAGCGACAAAGAAAAAAAAAACTCGGACGGATGAACATCCTCCGTCGGAGGCAATTCAGATTTATTTGAATTATACAAACGGAGGATGAAGCGTTGTCTAATCGTTTTTTAAATTAAAAAAATTAAAATTAGCGTTAGACAGAGGAACAAGATCCGTCCTTTTAATTCGTTTATGAAATTTTAGTGAAACGATAGCAGCGCCCCTATTTCAATGCTAAATTCTAATCACTAAATATAGAGAACTTGAAAAAAAAACCGACAGTGGATGCTCTAACGACTAGAAGCTCTTAGTGGGTTAATAATTCTAAGTAGTGGTAGGGTTTGTAAGCAATTACGCATCAACTTGTCTCACTTGATACAAGACAACCACACGTGAATCATGGAAACTAAAATCAGCGTCAAATCTGCTCATGTATTTTTTGTACAGCAGAAATTATACTATATTGGACTACTTAACAGTCAAAACATAAAAAATATAGAGTATTCTTTGTTAATGTTTTGATAATAACTTATAAAAATCTTCATAATTAAGATTCGTACAAAATTTTCTGGTTTGATTGAACTCTGCAAATGTAAAATACCCCGAATTGTTAGGTAATATATGCACATAGTTAGGTAATATATGCACATAGTTAGATTCTTAAAACCGTGTAGGAAGACAATTAGTAAATACTAGACACGTGCAGAGCATAGCACGTTAGGCCTGTAAATCCTGTCCACTATCAAACGGACCCGGAGCGTTACAACAAAATCCGATTTAATAAATACAAATCTTCTATCTTTGGATCTTCATATATGTTTTCACTTGCTCTTGGATATGTATCATACTCCACAATGGTTGTAATAAATTTTGACAATTTTAATCTTGGACCTTCAGATTTTTGACAAAACATATATTAAATTTAACTGAACTGACTCAAACCGAACATATGCCTTGTCTTAGTTGACTCCTTGCTCGTAGGCTATGGATGACTACTAACCCTAAATATAGTGCAAGTTGACTTTAAACCATAGTCCACCAAATTGAGATAATATCTCTAAGTTTAGTTTGGCAGAAGAAAATGATGGAAAATCAATATATATTAATATATCGTTTCTTAACAACAAAAACCATATGATTATTCTTGCTGAAAAAGCACTAGGAGAATTGTGTGGACTAAAGTAAGAAAAAGGGGGAAAGTGTTTGAAGCATGCTTATCTTTTACTCTTAAAAAAAAAAACACACACACACTTAAAAAGGAGTTTGAGTTATTGAAGTTTTTCTTTATGTATGTGGCTATCAAGTCTCATCATACATGTGGTTGTCAACTCTTCTCTATTATTTTACTAAGAGATTAAACCCCTGGTTCATATTCATTTTGTTGTCCATTGGTTGCTTTTGATACAAAACAATAGTATTTTTCTTTATTCTTCTATCTCTTTTGAAATTTTAAAGTAACTAAAGAAACTTAATTGTTTTGAATTTTTTTGTATACACATTTGCTTCTATATCTCTAATATTATAATAGGAGAAGGCCTTAGTGTTATTTGTATATGTTTTGTCAATCTACCAACCCGTGCAATACACATGCATAACTATTATAAAGAAAATTCTAAGTTCAAATTCAGACTATGTCTAAATTTTTATTTTAAAAAACTATATTTATTAAGACGTGCATCGCACGTGTAAATTACTAGTTTTTTTTAGTGATGAAGGGCATTGTGTTGGAATCAAACTCAGTGACCGAGATCTAGTCATAACTTTTGTCATCCATCACAATACCATGACACGGTAGGGTGATATATTTGCGTCCACTAATAAAATTTAACAGCATTGACACAGAACAAAAATTTAACAGCATTGACACAGAACAAAGCCCCAAGCGCAAAAGTTATTGTGGTAGCCATAATAAGTAGGTAGCGCAAATATTTTCTGTTCACCATACTAAGTCAAGCAAGAAACATCATTTATAATGGAGGTGACACAAGCCATATAACTCAACATAACAATAATCGAGACAACCACTACAGAAGTTCCATTCAGTTAGATGACTATCATATTCAACAACTTATCTCTCTGCTAGACCAAAACTTCGAAGGTCTGGTAAAAGTTCTTTTTTGGAAGATCTGAGAACGTAAAAAATTTGAGGGTTTAGTATTTATATTATAGCACGCACCTGTACATTGAGGATCAACTCTGTAAAAGTTGAAGGTTTAGATTTGAATCTTGTATATTTTCAAAACCCAGTCGGCAAACCAATGCTTTAAAATTGTTGTAAATGTTAAGAATCTAGCATCTGTATTCTAACATAGTATTATGACTTTTCGTAGATGTAGTAGGGCTGCTAGAGTTGGTATTTTGGGTCCTTTGTAATAATACTACCGTGTTTCTTTAATTTCGCATTAATGAAGCAATGACAGGGTCATCTTATTATATAAGAAAAACATAGTATTATGACCTATGGTTGACGGCATAATCCAAGAAAATATATTTGCGGCATCTACTTTATATTTGAAAGATATCTAATATATTTAAGAACAAACATATCTACTTTATATTTGAAAGAAATCTAATATATTTAAGAACAAAAGAAGTTGTGGATTGAGCGTGTATCATGCAGTGTGTTTGTTGTCGCATTATTGTGAAGTGAGTGCAATGAGTTGGACCTACTCTCCTTGCTTTCTTCTTGCTCATTATTGCCATACTTCTTTCTTTTGGTTCATATAAGATTCTAGTTTATTATTGTAGGAACCTTGTGATATATAATTGAGTTGGGCTCCTTTGATGTACTTCTCTAAGTACTTTTTATTGCAACTTCTAGAACTCAGCAAATATAAGCCTAATTAAAAAACTAAACATACAAAAATTGTTAGAACGAGAAGCATTTGCACTCTTCTGTACTTAGTAGGAGGTCCTAAGTTCAAAACTTCTCTCATCATATATAACGATGATCGGAATTTGCAAACGAGAAGCAATTTACCTTTCACTACAAAAGATAAGAGAATGTCCGGCGGATCTATATCTGAAACTTTAATATTTGTTGTTCAAAACTTCTCATCATGTCTAACTTACATTATTCAACTATATCTGAAAATTTGGGTTGGATTCAGATCGGGTTATTGGATTCCATTATCACCCACTACAAGGAGATTGAATTATAATAAGCAACGGTCGATCATTAACAAAAAGATATATATATATATAAGTTCAGCTTTTCTGATGACATCAAACTGGTTGACAATATATTGACCAAATGTTGAGATATTCAACAGATGATGAAAGTTGTAGTAGAATAGAAACCACAAAGGGGTTTAGATGACCGAATAACTTTGGCTTATGTGATATAATAGTGATCATGGTCTCTTACTTTTTGTTAGCTATGCAGGTAAAAGTGAGAGTGTTAGTTAAGGGGTCTAATTAAGAAGAAAATTTCAATGAAATCCAAAGGGGAAAAAACACTAACTGCTCTAGGGTTTGATGATCATAGCCTAGATAATTAAAGTTTAATTGCAAGCTTTTTCTTGAAGAAATAGCAAGCAGTTGACTGACTTTCGTTATAGGTTAAGTTGATATCATCTCTAATATTATATTATAATATCTCTACTATTTTAATGGAAGAGTTGGGGTTGCAACAAAATAAATCCTAATTTTGTAATCAAACAAATTCGTGCATCGCCGGTGCATAACTAATATAAATGAGGTCTTAGGTTCGAAGCCATACAACGTCAAGATTTTTACATTAAAAATATCTATATTTATAAAGACGTACATCACACGCGTAAATTACTAGTAGAATAATAATCTCTAATATTATAATGGGAGAGTTTGGGCAGTCATTTGTAGACAACCTGTGTGGTGACATTCGACCATCTAATCTTAACCATTCATTTTTAAGTGGGAGTTATATTAACCGTACGTTTATTTACTCAACTGTTGTTAGTTGTCATAATACTCTCAAAGTTCAAATTTATTTACAACATAATTATTTACAAAAGTATCACTAATCTCTAATCTCTAATTTCTAGTATTATAATGGAAGAAGATCCTAGTGTCATTTGTTAATCTACCAACGCATGCATTGCACGTACATAACTAATATGAAGGAGGTCTTAGGTTCGATTCCACACTACGTCCTATTTTTCACTTTAATTTTTTTAATATATTAAATGTTCATCACTCGTGTAAATTATTATTTATCTATCTATTCATCTATCTATAATATAATAAATAATAATTATTATAATGAAAGAGTTGGAGTTAAAAATCTACCTACTTACGTGCAATGCATGTGCATCTCCAACTCTCTCATTATAGTCTTCATATTTACTTTTAAAAATATATAATTCTATTTATTAAGACATGCATCACACATGTGTAAATCAGAGTTATTATTTTAAATTTTTTTTAAAGTAATACGTGCAATATTACTAGTCATTTTAATGCATCTGTCCCACTTATTCCATTATAATTGATTCTGGGTTAGTGCTGATTTTGGGTCAGTTTAAAAAAAAATGCACTAAGTTTTTTTTATTTTAAAAAAGAACAAAAAATTTTTAAAAACTCCATTGGGTTAGTTAGGATTAGGATATGATTTAAAAAAATTACTTTCATCTTTCATTTGTATTTAAAAAAATCACATTCATCTTTTATTTTTGTTTAAAAAACATCACTTAACTAAACAGATGTATAAATACGTCCCTACTAACCCTAACTAACTCAGTGAAGTTTTTTAAAATTTTGTGTCATTTTTTTATATTAAAAATAACACTTAGTACGATTTTTTTTAAACTAACCCAAAACTTAGTATGGTTTTTTAAAATTTAGCCGTTGAATTAATTGGGTTGTTAGAAATCATTTTTCTCTTCTGCTGCTACAATACATATGTGGGAAGACACAACCAGATTAGCGAGATAATCTGATCGGGATATTCAGAAGTGCTCACATAATAAGGAAAAAACAGCTAAATGTGAATATTAACAGTAGGTCCCGTTGGAAAAGCCCAATTGGCCAAAAATAGGCCAGGCCCATATCTATCACCATAAATAGGCCCACTCTCATCATATCCACTCCTTTCTCAATTCTCATCCCTCCAAAAAAAATATTTGGAATTCCTCTTGTTTCTATTACTCAATAATTTTCACTCTTTGGGTTTAAGTTTCAACTCTATGGTTTGTACTAACTCTGTTATCCGGTCGGTCGGAGCACTCGTCGACACGATGTTGTCTCGAGGCAGATCTCCTATATGTAGGTGATGTGGGTATAGATAACATGGCCCAATCAGGACCGCCAGATCTTCTTAAATTTTGCTCTTCCCAGATCATCAGGTCAACATGTCCAACAAACCTTCTACCACTTCATGCCCACAGACAAATGGATCTAACCTGGCTCATTAGGGTTAGATACCCGTTTGCCTCTGCCTATAAATACTAGGCTCACTTCTGACTGCAATAAGTAATTTTAAATTCTCCATCTAAATCCTAGCTGTCCAGTCTCTTTTCCAGTGACGGACTAGATCGTCGGAAGGTCTGTCGCCGGAATTTCTCCCGGTGTTCCATGACCTTTTGCAGGTACCTCGGTCGCCCGAACACTAGCTGCTCTTCCGAGCCGACCTCCAGGAACAGACCCGAGCCACGGTCGTGATCCGTTCCTTTCGCTTTACAAATTACAAGAACTCACATATGTTGCTCCCGCACCGAAAACAAGCAGCATCGGTAGGAAATACACATTGCATCCTGCAGATTATCGTTGAGTCCAAGTGAGCTTGAGATTTATGATCTTTGTACCTATCGGGGTTTATGAGTTCGAATGATATATATAACTAAGGATGTTTGTAAATCTCAAGTCTCAACTGTTGTTGCTACTGCTATAAGTAAATACTTCTTAATTAACAGGTATTAAACAGGTTTCAAGTAGGTTCGGATCAATCAATATGATGAAATAAACTTGTGAATTGTAAACTATATATACAAATCAAATCCAAATTAACTATGTCATTGATTTGTGTCCTGATTTTGAAATGAAAGAAACCAAATTGCATGTCTTTTCATACAGATACTTGCTGTTCCTTAAATGAGAAGGACATGAAAGAATGTATATATATCTAAGCAAAGGATATATGACAGAAGAGCACAGAGGTTCTCTTGATCAGCTGTCTCTTTGCTAATTACCAAATCTACCCAATTTTAAATTTGTTTTTGCCTTGCTGTCCCTCTCCCCCTTCCAACCCATAATTGTCCACATTATTACAAACATTTCTTCTCATGCATATATACCTTGCAAAATAATTTCTAATACTATAACCATAGAGAGTCTCCAGTCTAAAACAACTTTGGCTAAAATACCCCCAAATTGTCTCATCTCCATAACTGAACTGTACATCTTTATGAAACTGTAAGAGGATCCACTATCGTTTTAAATAAAATTTGCATATTTAGCAATTGAAAAATAGCAATAGAGGGAGACGTCTGCTGTCATTGGTGTTAAATCTGTCAAATAAATAAATAAATAAATAAATAAATAAATCAGACGGGGCTTCTTCATCTGTCCAACGTTGAAAATATATATATATATATATCTATTTACTATTATAAAAGCCACAATAAATCTATCCAGAGCATATCTGGACCGTCGATTAAATCTGATTGATTATATGTGAGGTTGAATCACAACCATACATCATTTATATCACGAATAAATTTGTCACCAAAAATTATAGATCCCCAAAAAACTTTCCTACAGATCCACCCCCAGATCCCATCCCCATGGGTTTCGACGACACCGCCAACGTCGCCTCCTCATCTCACCCCTACTTAGTCCCAGCCCTCCAATCCCCAACCTCTCCTCCCAGTCCAAAACATTCGCCAACGTCTTCATCGCCATCGTCGGCGCCGGTGTCCTCGGTCTCCCTTACACCTTCAAGTGCACCGGCTGGCTCGCCAGCGTCCTCATGCTCGCCGCAGTCGGCCTCCTCACCTTCCACTGCATGCTCCTCCTCGTCCGCACCCGCCGCCGCCACGACCACGACTGCTCCTTCTCTAAGATCGCCTCCTTCGGTGACCTCAGCTTCGCCGTCTACGGCCCCCTCGGCCGCGCCACCGTCGACGCCATGATCATCCTTTCCCAGGCCGGCTTCTGCGTGGGCTACCTCATCTTCATCTCCAACACCCTCACCCATCTCTTCAAAATTCAATCTTGGTCGTTCCTCGTCGCCCCGAAATCCCTCTACATCTGGGCCATGTTCCCCTTCCAACTGGGCCTCAATTCCATCAAAACCCTAACCCATCTTGCCCCTCTGAGCATCTTCGCCGACGTTGTCGATATCGGTGCGATGGGGTCATCATGGTTGAGGACTTGCACATCTTCTTGGCCGACCGGCCGCCGTTGTAGATGTTCAATGGGTCTCCGTCGTGCTTAACGGGCTCGGCTTTGTGGTTTACGCCTTTGAAGGAATCAGAATGGTGCTATCGTTGGAGTACGAGGCTGAGAACAAGGACAAGTTCGGTTCGACATTGGGCATTTCAATGGCTATCATTTCCGTCATGTACGTGCTTTTTGGAGCATTGGGGTATTTTGCATTTGGGGAGGATACTAGGGACATTATTACAACTAATTTCGGAGGGGGAGTGGTTACGCTCCTGGTGCAGATGGGTATGTGCATTAATTTGTTCTTTATGTTTCCGATCACGATGCACCCCATTTTCGAGGTCGGGGAGAGGTGGCTGTATGGCAAGAGTTACTGCTTGTGGTTGAGGTGGGTGTTGGAGGTGGCGGTGAGCATGGTGGCAACGCTGGTTCCCAATTTCGCTAACTTTCTTTCGTTAGTCGGGAGTAGTGTCTGCATCTTGTTAGGGTTTGTGATTCCTGCGCTGTTTCATTTGAAGATTTTCAGGCCGTAAATGGGTTGGGTTGCTGCGGGTTGCGATATAGCCATTGTTGCAGTTGGGCTTGTGTTTGCAGTTTCTGGGACCTGGACTTTACTGCAGGAGATTTTCTTTTCCGCCACTGTGTGAATTTGGATGTTGATTCCGTAGTTAAGAGGACATTTTCATTTTGGTTGGTTGATTGAGAGTTGGGGTCTATTTTTACTCTAAACAACTCATTCATACCATATAGATAGTGTTATTACATCAGATGAGATCTTATTTATGAATATATAGAAGGGGGAATTGTTACTTTTTTTTCCTTTCTTTTTGGGTGAGCAGTACGGGGAGAGTTGGTCATGGATTAGTTCAACTTGGGAATATAATGTAATCTCTCGACTACTATAATGGGAGAAGGCCTTAGTGTAATTTGTCCATCTACCAACCCGTACAAGGCACATGCATAACTATTATAAATGAGGTTTTAGATTAAATCCAGATTACGTCTGAATTTTTACTTTAAAAAAAATTATATTTATTAATATCTATTTTTCTATTATAAAAGCCACAATAAACTTGTCCAGAGCAGATCTGGACCGTCGATTGAATCTGATTGATTATATCTATTTTCTATTATAAAAGCCACAATAAATCTGTCCAGAGCAGATCTGGACCGTCGATTGAATACGATTGATTATATGTGAGGCTGAATCACAACCATACATCATTTATATCATGAATAAACTTGTCCAGAGTATATCTAGCCCACACATCTATTTTTTTATTATATCTTAGATCTAATATGAGGAAAAAAAATCCTTCAAATACTTAAGATCTGAACCACACGTTTCATTCTCATATCCAATCTGGACCAAACAAATTCATCAAATATAATCCTTAATAGTTAATACCCACTCCCAAACCCTTCTCTCCCTCCGTTGCTCTCTCAACTCCTATTATAAAAGCCACAATAAATCTGTCCAGAACAGATCTGGACCGTCGATTGAATCTGATTGATTATATGTGAGGCTGGATCACAACCATACATCATTTATATCACGAATAAATTTTTCCAGAGTAGATATAGCCTACACATCTAATTTTTTATTATATCTTAGATCTAATATGAGATAACCAAATCCCTCAAAGACTTAAGACACGTTTCATTCTCATATCAAATCTGGACCATACAAATTTATCAAATATAATCCTTAATAGTTAATACCCACTCCCAAATCCTTCTTTCCCTCCGCTGCTCTCTCAACTCTCCCAAACCCTATAACTGTCTAGGGCTACAAACGAATCGAGCTATTCGCGAGCTATTCGGCTTGAGCTCGGTCAAAGTTTGGTCAAAGCTCGGCTCGAACTGAGCTCGAGCCGAGCACGAGCTCAAAACCGAGCTCATTTCGTAAACGAGCCGAGCCTCGAGTTTGATTTTTTTTTAGGCTAAGCTCGCGAACTATTCGGCTCGAATATGGTCAAAGCTCGGTCAAAGCTCGGCTCGAACCGAGCTCGAGCTCAAAATTGAGCTCGTTTAGTAAACGAGCCGAGCTCGAGCTTGAAGGTATTCGGCTCGGCTCGGCTCGGCTCGATTGCAGCCCTATAACTGCCCGATCCCAAGTTTCCCTCAAAACCTTAAATCTCTTATTTAGATTCAAAGAAGACCAATCGAGATGAGCTACGCGGCCTTCAAGATGATGCATTGGCCCACCGACATCGACAACTGCGTGTCTGGCTTCATCACCCCTGCCCCCCCCCCACCAGCACAACCCACCGTCATCGACCTCGATTCCCCCGACTTCCCCACCACCAATTGCCGTGTGGTGGGTCCCACCCCCGACCTCATCCTTTCCGGCGGTAATGTCCTCGGGACGTATGCCCCCAGAGTCGAGCGGCAAGATGATGATGTTCCACCCTCTTGATTGGATGACATCTCTGGGGACCGCCTCGAGCTCATCTGCCACTGCAGGTATCCGATTCATTTTCTTTGCTCTTCAATTTGTCGTAGTTAGTTATACAATTCAATTTAATCTAGCAACATGTTTCAATTCTTGTTTCTGGATTGAGAGACTCAATACTTCTCGCATTTCAAGATGCAAAGTTAACCGTGCTAGAGAACGATGATTCTACACACGGATTGCATACTAGGTGATGATGCCAATGCTCACAATTTCATTCATGTATATTATTTATAGATTGGGTTTCTGTGCTTATACCTTTTTCCTGTTTTTGTCGTTTTTGTTCTCCATCTTTTCAATTCAATGCAATGTTTTGAAGGGCCACAATTACTTCAAAAGAGACAAATAATTGTTTGGTAGGGGTCCTTTAGCAAAGGATGATATGCTTGGTTGATAAATATAGTTGCAACTGTAATAAATGGTGTTCATGTTTATCCTCCCAAGGTATACGTTATTTTTAAAACTTTGGTGATGCAAGAGTAAATGAGTTGAAGGTGAAAACTTAACCCAAAATTTTATCATGCTAAGAAATTTTTCATGGCAATTTTTTCTTATAGATGTTTTTCTAAAAAAAATTCTGGATTAGTGTCATATTCCTTGACAAACAAAGTGATCATGAAGAGGGAATTTTAAAACTTGTTATTTCATAAAACGTCAGGAGTTGATTATTCATTGTTTTGAGATAATTAAAAGGGATTATTTATAATTTCTGGCTTATGTCGATTTTTTTCATTGATCAATGACACTGACTATTTTCCATCTTTCGTTGATTTATGCTTTTCACTTTTCCCCCGCAAATATTCGAGATTTACAGGATTAAAAAAAGGATGAAGCAAAGCTAGAAGATGTGTTGCAACCAGGAAAGGACATGGTAGCAGCAGGGTAATCAATATATGGGAGCTTTTGCAAGGTAAAAGATAACATGATGACATTCATTTCTATCACTTTCTGCAAGTTAGTTTCCTTTATCCATTTTTATAAATCATCAGTAGCTTATTATGTAAATTGATATTGTGACCATATATATTTTCCATTATATTAATTGGTAATCTCCTTTGTAGTAGTGTGTAGGTGATCCTCAACTAAGGATGAACAAAATGTAAAGTGACTAAGGGCCTGTCTGGGTGGACTTATTTTTAGCCTAAAATGGCTTTGGACTCCAAAATAAAACATTGTTAAATTATTCAACTCACACGTTCACCAAGCAACGTGCACTTAGTGCACGGCAAATTTCAACTGGTATATATATATACCAAGCAACGTGCACTTAGTGTACGGCAAATTTCATATATATATATATATATATATATAGGGAGCCCTTCGGTTGAGAACTAATTTTGGTGAGAACTCCGTGAGAACTCACGAAGTAAACCCCCCATGAAAAATCCGAACCGACCATCTCGTTCTACATGCCTTAGATAGCATAACATAAAGAATTCAAATAATTTGAAGTTCGTTTGCTCATCCATCAAATGGAGTAGAATTTTCAGCCATACAATTTTGCGATGTTGCAAATCATGGAAAAATGAACTTCAAATTACGTGATTTCATTATGTTATGCTATCTAAGGCGTGTAGAACGAGATAGTCGGTTCGGATTTTTTATGGGAGGTCTACTCCTTGAGTTCTCACGGAGTTCTCACCAAATCAGTTCTCAACCGAAGGGCCACCTATATATATATATATATATATATATATATATATATATATATATTAAAATGGCAATTTCGTAAATATTCGATGACATTTCCGTAATAATGGCATGAAGAAAAATGGTGGAAGAGGAATGGACGGATGATCCTCATCCGTCATTTGGATTTTTTTTACTTAATGGCAATTTCGTAATTAATTAATGACATTTTCGTAATTTTTTGAAAAAAATCTGATTACTTAAAATAAATAAATAAAAAAGAGAGAGAGACAGAGCTCCTTCATCCATCTCTCATTTTTTCGTTTTTTTAAATAAATTATTCGACGGACGGAACTTCATCTTCCGTTTGTCCTAATTTTTTTTCTCAAATGGATGAAGGTCTTCTGTCTTCTACATTTAGCATTTCTCTATAGCCGCTCTTAAATTTAACGAAGCATTATTCACTCTTATTTTAAAAATTAATTTTTAGCAAACGAGAGTGAGAGTGTTTTCTATCTCAATTGCTATTTTTTGGGTTTTTAGAAAATCGACACCGGATGCTCTAATAAGTGCTATGACATGAATAAAAAATTTCTCCTTGGTTTGCCATCCTAGACAAATATGTTCTCATCAGAATAAAGGGAAGGTATGTTCTATGGTTTAATTAAATATGGATTATTGGTTTGGACCTTGACTTGATGTTTCTTAAACACTAAAGTAAATTAATCTTTTTGAGAATCTCAAGGGTGGATTTCTAACTCAGAGCATGTACTTAGTGTAATAACCTGATAATAGAAATAATGTATTTCATTGTGCCCTAGACTTAAACATGACAAGTTGCCAACAAATTGATCATTTGTTTTCTTCTTAACCACTCTCTGTAGGTGCATGTGGTCCTCTAAGTCCTACATAATTAGAGACATTTTGTCACAACCTACAAGCTTCTAATTTGCTAAATTGTTCATGAAATTTGTTGTCAGGTTCTAGCAAAGTTGCTGTCACACCATTATTTTCAAAACAACTTTCTCCTAAACCATTATTTTAATAGTTAATTACCCACTTAAACATGTAGTCTTGTCTTAATATTCTGTGGAAAGATATAAATATAGCACTGAGTTATAGCCAGCTCAGATAGTGAGTGTAACACGCCGGAACCCGAACACCGAGGATCGTGCATTATTACCTACAACATCGATATTTCAATTGTATACATAAACACAATATAATACAGAAAAATACAGAGAATTTTATTACATGTCCAAATCACATGGATTGATAAGGTGATAGGTTCTCAGAATACTACACTTGTACGCTATCTCCTCAAGCAGACTTATCTGCAAAACCACAATCTATGAGATCGTCAGCTTGTGAAACCGACGGTAAGGATTCCAACAACCTCAACTAACTCCTAAAACACAACATAATAAAAGAAAAACTTCATTCAAAGTGTATGTTAAATGTAAATGAAAATAGTCAATTATACAATCTCATATAAGTGAGTGTGAAACTAAATTACTAGTGTGAAACTAAATTACTAGAGTGTCAAACATATACTTACTATATTAACATGCATAATTCACATATGTTCTTCTAATGCACGCTTGTTTGGAACACTGTGCCGCCTATACAACATAGTTTTCGAATGCAGGCTACTAGACGTTACTTCTCATTTGGGATAAAATCTCTTGCTATGCATGTCTAAACCCCATGACTAGCATAGTCATATGCAAGTCGAACACCCAGGATATTGGACCTTACCGGCCTACTCCTAACCAACACATCATGGATTTACTGAGCGTATCCTTAGTTATGAACCTCAATGAGTTGATTCCTGTAACTACAGACCTTACCGACCTACCCCTAGCCCACACATTTGGATTAACCGGGTGTATCCTCAGTCCCAAACACTCATAGAGCCTCAGCTCTTTACAAGACATGTCCATCATTGTTTCCGTGATATCTTCTTTTAATGCAAGATCTTAATTTAAATGATGTAAAGTTATACTTCAGACTGAGCGATCCATATTCCGAACTTACATTTTCACAAACTAGAATCTTGGTCATACTGATTGTATTAGACTCCTCACTCAGAGTTCCCAAACCTTGCTGAATCCGGGTCTCGCTCAAGCCACAACACCTCCCTTGGTAAAAACCAGGTCATACAATTTTAATACAACTTTCACTTGACCCCATGCCCAAGCACTTGGTTCAACCATGGATATAAATATATTCTTCATCCTACTATTTATTTGAGTTACAATTCATGTGAAGTCCATCTTCACACGATTTAACCCACATAAAAATTTACATAGTTTTACTCTCTTGAATCCAGATACTCAGATTATATAATCCTAAATTCAACTTCTATTACATTAGAATTATCGCAAACTCTAAATCGAGTCACATCCTACGCAATTATACTTTAAATTTTCATTACTCAAACGAAGAGTCATATAATCGATACAAATCTTTTTATATGCTTTACATATTATTAACGGAGAAAAATATGCTCACTAAACCTTATAGCTACACATTAGATCGAGAATCGATCAAAATTCCAGTCAAACAATCAAACTACACAATCTATGCATATTGCGGAAAGACCTGCAGATGCTATTTTGCAAGTGCTTCCACAAGCACTTGCAGATGCAGATGCATAACAGAGCCCGGTGAAAGCAACATGCAAAAGCTATTTTGCTTCCACACATTGCTTTCGCGGTCTGCATAACCCAGTTTCCGACTCATTCTTTGTTAATATCAACCCAAATACTAACACATGCATTCCTAAACATTGTAGCAACTAAAATAACTCATTTAGGTCACATTCAACATGTTAGCTTATTCATTTCTTTAGATTGCCATACTTGAAAGCATATTTAACAATTCTCATCATAAGATTGAACTTAAGAAGTCAACACAATACCAATTCATGCATTCCAATGATCCAATTATTTTTAGAAATCTTTGCTTATCATACAACTAATATTATATTCTGCACATTTGACTTACTTCATCAATTGCCTAAAAAACTCTACTATCATTCTCAATATTTATTCAACTCATCTATTGAGTTTGCATCATCATTGCTTCAATCATCTAGCATGCATACAACCTATAATCAAAACGAAATCAAAGTATTAGAAGTTTTTACCCACTTACACTTGTGAATGAGAAGATGAGGACTTCGAGTTCCACACTATCCCAAGCTGCAAATCCACTTCCATAAATCCGGAACATCAAGCTCTAACTCTCACTTGAACTCATTCAAAAATCAAAACAATAGAAGGAGAAGTTGAAGATCAATATAAGTGAAAAGGAGAGGGAGTTGTCATGGTATTTATAGGTAAAATAAGGTGAGAGGGCTGGTTGGGAGAGTAGAGTGAAAATAGGGAAGAGTTGGGCTTTTTTGGTGGGAGGTGAGGGCTGAAATTGAGGAGTTGTAGGGGTAGTTATGAGCTGAAATAATGAGGAGTTAATATTCAGTTTTTGAAGTAAGAAAGTTGAGAGTTTTAGGGGTTTCAAACTAAATTCAAGGAAAGGTAATGTGGGGTGAATTCGGGTTGGGTTTGATGTGCATTTGGGTTTTCGGTTCGAATTTGAGTGAGGCGGGAAAGAGTGAGGTGAGCACGGGTAATTGAGGAGGGATAGTGTGTTGGAGTGTGTAGTTATATGGACAAGTTTGAAAAGGATGTGTGGTGAGAGATGCACATAGCGAAAAAAAAGAGAACTTCATGTTGATTGCACGTTATGCGACAAACACACAAAATAAACAAGAGCTCTAATCACACAATTAACAAATAATATTGTGATGTTACCAAAATCAAGCAACACAATATCATTGATTGTAACACTACTAGCAATTAATAATATTCCTGCTATTATACAAAATAATACTACCTGTATATAACACATGTTATCATTATGCAATTTTTGCAGGGTGTTACAGTGAGAATTTAGAATGGTTTAAGAAATGACTCAGATTTGAGACCAGACTATAATGCAGCCATTAATTTATAAAAGAAATATGTAAAACTAAATGAATTAAGAAACTAGGTGATTTCCTAATCTTGAAGTAGATACAGATACAAGTATATCAAAATGGAGGGATCAAAGTCAATTTCCTTAATATAAATCATCAGAGTTTGTTTTTTTTTTTTTTTGAGGGAAAAGGTGGAATCTGGCCACCCTGTTTCATTAATAAGAGCTTAACGAAACAAACCCAGAGTACTGGGCCCAAGTACAAACTACAGACAGAAAATAAAACATACATGAAGCAACATGACGCGTACAAACAATATATCCCTTCAACGGCCCTAGAGGGTGGGCCGACAAAAAAGCTCGGTCCAGCAAAATTGTAAGTACGTCAGTTTAGCTTCGTACAGTGCCTCCACGGCACATGCACACCCACCTGAACCAAGTATGGCAGAATTTTATCACCCGCCGATCCCTGCCTTCACCTCGCTGGGGGGGACCCCATCTTTGGGCCCAAGCCCCGCAAATCGAAAACTGACCCCACGGTACATGCACAACGATCGCACCCTCTCACCATCTCCACCACTATCCTACAAACGTGCCAGTAGCTCCCACAGCCGCTACCAAAGAGATAGCCGTGAAGAGGAAACCTTCATCTCTCACACGATAGCACTTTCTCAGGCGATTTCTCACCAAACAACTATCTCGCTCACCCCACCAAACATCACGCTCCAGGAGAGAACCATGGAGAGGATACCTTCACCTCTCTCACGCTCAAGCTCTCTCCGATGATTTCTCACCACACAGACTTATCTCGACTCATACTCCCAATCCGAGGGAAGAGGCGACGTTGTGACGAGCCAGTGGCCTAAGTTGGAGGAAGCTCAATAGCCTGATAGTAGGCACTGTGAAGACTGCACTGGCGATATCGTAGGACACTCAAGACCAACCATACCCAAACCCTACACCCCATCACCCCCAACACCAACAAACTACCGATCTGGTCCTACGGGCCCCAAACCAAACCACCGACCTCACACACTTGAACCCCAGATCCATGGTTTTTGCGACAACAGGCGCGGGAGGATGCTCTTGCGCGACATAGTCGCTCCGCGACAGTTGAGACAAGCACCCCGGAAGTTGAGACAAGTGAGCACCCTTCACGAAGGGACCCCATCTTTGGGCCCAACCTCCATAATCGTGCAAGACAACCTAACTCCCGGCATCTTCACACGCACTACCAACTCTCGCAAAAACCAAATCAAAGCCATAGCATCACACGTGCGAATAACTAGTATGTAATAAGCGGTCTCATGGGGGGACCCCGTCTTCGGACCCTAGCCCCACAACCGAACTACACCGCAAACTTCATAACTAGACATACCCAACTCAGACAGCTCCACCAACCCCCCAAACAAATAAATATTTTGCTGTCCTTGCACTACGGCACAGCCAAGCACACTCCCAGCTTCTTCACACGCACTACCAACCTTCGAAAAACCAAATTATAGCCGCAGATTGCCGTGATTGGCCCCAAGAGTGTGGACATGGTGGCAAGTGCGAAGAACAACCGGTGAACCACATAACAAAGCTAACCAACCCCAACCTAACCCAAATCCCAACCCCAATAA
This sequence comes from Hemerocallis citrina, assembly GCA_017893485.1. NCBI lineage: Eukaryota > Viridiplantae > Streptophyta > Magnoliopsida > Asparagales > Asphodelaceae > Hemerocallis > Hemerocallis citrina. The sequence continues at coordinate 235,098,466 of CM030366.1, forward strand.
ACACACCCCCAACTCCAGAAGCGTCACAGATCTGGGGGGATTTGTGAAGAAATTACCTTCACAAAAGCGAGCACGCCTGCGACATAAAGGCGGAGGCACAGATCCGCTCCGAAGGAGCGATTCCTGGCCGGAACAGCCACCACTCCTGCGGCGATGTGAGCGGCGGCGGGGGGAGGTCACCAGTGGGGGGCAGAGACGGAGCAAGAACGGCGGCTAGGCGGGGGAGCAGTCTACGGGAAGAACACCACTGAATGGAGGAGGGAGGGTACTCGACGGTGGGAGAGGTGATGGCCGGAGGAGCCACCGTTGTCGAAAACGAAGTGGATTGTAGGGGAGAAGCGACGGCGGGAGTTGGACTAGCGGGAGGAGTGGCGTCGGCGGGGAGGGGGACGGCGATATCGAAGGCGACTACGGCTGTAGACCGCCGAACGGCGATCGGGGATGCGGCGGTGCGATCCCGGCCGCCACCCCCTCCAATCTCTCTAGATCTAGTGTTTTTGTTTTTGGAGTTTTTTTGGGGAGCTTCTCCCTCTAATAAATTTAGAGAGAGAAACTCTTTTTTATATACTTTGTGTGATCTAATGTTAGGACTCTAACATAAATCATCAGTGTTGCTAAACAAAATGAGTTGATTTGGGGTCCTACACATTGGTTGTTAGCAATTAGTGAGTGCATCTGTATTATTCGATAAAATTTAAAATTGCAAAATTTATTGTTTTACAATTTTCGGTTTCTTTTTTTTCATAAAACTTCAACTCGATTAAGCTACATCCAACTATATATTACATTTTTCTTAAGAAAAAGTCTTGCTTATTTTCTCTTGACCAATAATGAAAATTAGATCATGTACATTTTTACTTTGTAAGAGTGAACCTTATTCCTATTTTAGATAATGATCATATAAAATAAAAATATTCCGTATAAGTTTTATGTGTATCTAGACTCGCTAACCTATTTGTCGGATATTCAGATCGGATCCGGATTGTTCTTTAATAACTATATTCGTATCCGGATCCGAACATATTCAAAAAATTTAACCGGATCCAAATCTGATTTTTGAACGGTATGTGCTTCTCCTATCATATCTACTAGAATTCAAATTCGGTCGGAGTTTTTTTGATCCATTTGCAACCTTAGATACAACCATTCATTTCCCCATTACGAATCTTGTCACGCCCCGCTTCCCAAAAACATGGAATACGAGCGCGTGATGAAGCCCAGCGAATGATTTTTACATCATCCATAAGCTGTAGGATCGACTCAGCATCATAACAAGAATATAACCAGATTTATATATAACCAAGCATGCATGAATAATTTATTAAGCAACAGAAAACAATTTAAACAAATAATAATATTCAAATAGTTCTCATGTCTGGATCAAGTGTAAACTCGGAAACAAGTCTTATACAGCAGAAGAAATAAATACCTTAAGGAAAGCAATTATTTAAACAAGTCATTGCTCCAAGCGAAGCCTAAAATGTCTGCTCGTCAATTCCAGCAGGCAACTCGTCTCCCAAGTCTGCTTAATAAATATAAACAGGGAAACAAAGGGGAAAACAAGAGAAAATACCCTTAGTGCAAGCTAGGGCCACAAATAGTGAAAACAAGTACAAGTAAGGAAAACAAGAATTGGAATTCAAAATGTAACAAAGTTATAAGAAGTAGTGGACAAATTCAAGGACTAGCTAGCAAGAGGGAACATCTTAATAACTAGGTTGGATAACAACTGCTAGTGGTGAGACACATGTCAGGTGCACCTATAGGGTTATTTAATATCAAGCGCCAAATCTCAAGTCTAGTGTCATGTGTTATTTAAATGTCAGGTCTCAAATGTCAAGTTGTCAAGTTCAAGTATCAAGTTGTCTAGTTCAAGTTATCAAGTTCAAGTCTAGTTCAAGTTATCAAGTTCAAGTCTTGTGGTGATTACTATCTAGGTAGCACTTCATGCATCCATTTTTTACTACATGGTTGCTACAATCAAAGCAATTTCGTTTAGACCTAGTAATGGATTTTATAGGGCGGCGTACTCAGGTATCAAGTATCAAGCAAGCCATGGTTCATGAATCGGAAATTAAATAACAAGTTCACGAAGCAAGTTCGTGAATCCACTAGCAAGTTCAAGAACCGCACAATGGGTTCATGAATCAAACAATTTCATGAGCCAAGTAACTGACTCCATGAATCGAACAAGATACAACAAGTTCATGAACCAAGTATTTGGGAAACACGGGCCCCCTTCCGAGTACACTTACCTATATTGTCCACTCTATAGTCTTTCCCATAACCCCGGCTTGTTACTTTTATTAATTCTTATCAAGCAAGCATACATGTGTGAAATATTGTAAATTAATTCTAAGAAAAATTGAAAATGTCCTATAGGGTGTCCAACAACTACGTATGAAATTTCATGTCAAACGCTCGCTGTTTACACAGCTAAATTAATTTGCAAAGTAAATGTGTGCAGCAGTTTTGCAAAACTGCGTCCACTGACACAACTGCAGTATAACTGCCATAACTCCTAGACCGTAACTCCGAATTCAAAACTTTCGGAAGCTATCGATATCTACACATCCAGACCTACAATTTCTATTCAGGGCTCGGGCCCAGATTCAAATGATAAATGGGTCGAAACAACAAAAGAAGATTCAGGACAGCAACATGAGAGGATAACTTACTAGTTTAGATTTCAGGGAAATTTGTTATTAGGCGTCTGAATCATTATGTGGCATAAATACATGATAATGGAGGCCAAAACAGCACATGATAAATGTTTTTTAAGCCATAATAGTTGCAAGTTCGTCAAAAATTAAATGTGACATGTATCTACCAATTTAGGGCTCCCAAATTCATATGTCTATGTGTTCATGTACTCGAGGGGTAAAAGAGTCCAATAATTATAAATTAAATACAAGAAAATTTTGTGACTCTTAGAATTGTCAATTTGGAGGTTCAATATTGATCTACAATTATATTCAAAGAGGAGTCACAATCTAACTATTTGTAGTATTTTCAAGGGTGCTTGTACTAGAACAATAAATTGTACAAGGATACTTGCCTTAATTTGACGGTGATAAATCCACTTGTTGTAGGAAATTGGGTTGAAAAATCCCGGAAGAAGCCTCCTAAAAGCACGTGCGAAGATCGACCAACGAGTGAATTTTTCCACACCGGATCCAAGCCCAAACAGCGAACAGCGAATAGGATTTGGTGCGGCAAAACAGGGAACAACAAACGCAGCGAATCGGATCGCTTCCTCACAGCGGATCTGATCCCAAACACGGAACACCGACCAAGGATTTGCTGTGAGCGAACACGGAACAGCGATCACAGACGCGAATCTTGGCGCGATCCTACGGTCGTGATTTAATCCCGCCAATTCCTCCTTCTTCTTCGTTTGTTCTCTTCTTCGAAAACAGAGTGTGAGAGGGAGAAGGTGTGACGGCGAGGGTTCTTCGTCGGCGGCGACTGCGGCAGCGACGTCGAGAGGGACTCGACGTAGGGAGGCGACGACGGCGCAAGGAGTTGGCGGCGCGGCGATGAAACAACCCCCCCGCCTTTGGGTTCGAAGCAGGGAAGCGAATCAAGGTGGGAGCTCGGGGTTCGACGACGGTGCAGGGAGACGCGACGGCGAGGCTAGTGGTTTAGGGGTGAGGTGAGGCGAGGTTGATGGGTTCGAAGTTGGGTAATGGTGAAGAAGACGGTGGATGGTGGTTGAAGTGGTAATGGCGGAGGAGGATTGGGTTGGGAGTTGGGTGTGGCGAGATGGGTGGTGGTCGTGGAGACGAGGATGGAGGAGACAACGGTGGAGGCGAAGGTGACGGGGTGTAGAGGTATTGGGTTCGACGGTTTGGGTGAGCGGAAGGAAGGGGAGTGTTCTGGGTTTGTTTGGTTTGGTTGGTTTCGTTTTGTTAAACAGGAGAGGGAGAGAGATACGGGAGAGAGAGAGAGTGGGTTAGTTACCAGGAGTGGGGAAATGTGCAGTACGTGGGGTGTGAAGAATAAATTGTATAAGGGTGGTTGTGTAGGAAAATAAATCTGTATAATAAATGAGTTCTGAATTTGGGCTTTAATAATGGGCTCAAAATATTAAATAAAATAATTAGGGTATTGGGCTAGATTTATGGGCTCATATTAAAAGTATAATTAAATAATAAAAATCAAAACATAGAATTGGGGCTTTAATAACAATTAAACAATTGGGCTTTTGGATTAATTTAATAAAACCACATACGAATTTAGGCTTTAGAATAAACAATTGGGTTTCAAAATAATAATAATAAAATCAAATACAACTTGGACTCACATTAATAATTAATAAAAGCCAAATAAAAACTTGAGCTTAAAATAAACAATTGAGTTTATAAAAATAGTTTAAATAACGAAATCAATTAGGGAAAAATAGTTAGGAGATACTGAGGATTTAAATACGGAAAAATACTTTTAAATTATGTATTAATGGAAACAGGGGTTACAAATCTCATAGTTATCAATAGGGCTGCAAACGAATCGAGCTATTCGACTCGAGCTCGATCAAAGCTCGGCTCGAACCGAGCTCGAGTTCAAAACTGAGCTCGTTTCGTAAACGAGCCGAGTTCGAGTTTGGGTTTTTTTTTTTTAAGGCTAAGCTCGCGAGCTATTCGGCTCAAATACGTTCAAAGTTTGGTCCAAGCTCGGCTCGAGCCTGAAGGTATTCGGCTCGGCTCAATTGCATCCCTAGTTATCAATTACAAGATAATGTTTGAATTATAGTTATTGGGACACATCATTATGCATTTATTGAAAATCATAATTCTGTAAGACACATTAATACAGACTTATTACCCAAAGAGTCATTGCATCATACCAATTATCAAATCTGCATTCCCTCTCTCCGATACTAGAAAAATTTAACGAAAAATCAGAATATATATCCATCAATATTTTGATATACCAAATCTTATTATAGTTATCATAGTCATAGACAACTGAAATATATCACCATTATAAATTCTGAATTTCTCTATTTGGGTTTCAGACTTTCATTTCAGTCAACAATTTTCCAAAAACCCCTCCTCTCCTCCTCAAATTATTATCACACCCTCACAATCAATTAAAACTCTCTTCATTGGCTCCTCCTTCTTCTTCTTCTTCCTCTTCTTTAACCTCTCTCCCGTCTTTCTCTCTCTAGAAATGGCGACGACTCTCATATCCTTCTCTCTCCTCATCCTCTCTCTCTCCGCCGCCTCCGCCTCCGACTCCGTCCACTCCCTCCTCACCCTCCACGGCCTCCCTGCCGGCCTCCTCCCCAAATCCGTCCGCAACTTCTCCCTTGACCCCGCCTCCGCCCTCCTCTCCGTCCACCTTGACCGCCCATGCCTCGCCCACTACGACCGCAGCCCCGTCCGCTTCGACCAAACCATCAACGCCAACCTCACCTTCGGATCACTCAAGGGCGTCAAGGGGTTGACCCAGGAGGAGCTCTTCCTCTGGCTTCCCATCAAGGAGATTCTCGTATCGGATCCCAAGTCGGGGGTGATCCTCTTCGACATCGGGGTCGCGCACAAGCAACTCTCTGTGTCGACTTTCGAGGAGCCGCCGGACTGCAGCGAGGAAGAAGGTGAGTTGGTCGAGATGGGTTTTTGATTTGATTTGGAAAATTTTGAGGTTTGGGGTGATTTGGGTTTAGAGTTTGTGGTGGGGGTAAATTGGGGGGCGAATCTTTGGGAAATTTTGGGGGTTTGGATTTGGAGGAGGGGTTTGAGGTGAGTTTTGATTTGATTTGGGAATGGTTGAGGTTTTGGGTGGGTTTGAGGTGATTTGGAGTTAGGGTTTGTGGGGGTGAATTGGGGCGAATTTTTAGGAAATTTGGGATTTCAATTGAAGGGTTTTGGGATTGAAGAAGGTTTGAGGTGGGTTTTGAATTGATTTGGGAATGGTTGAGGTTTTGAGGGGCATTAGGGTTTTAGATTGAATTGGGGCGAAAATTTGGGATTTTGATTTGGGGGGTGGGAATTGAATTGGGTATTGAATTGATTGATTACCAAGATTGAATTTTGATTTTTGGTGTTTGATCTAGGGTTGTTCTAGTAGTGTTAAATTGTTTTGTTAGAAAATAATTGAGAGAATTTTTGGATAATAATGCAGCATCTTACTTCCTAATTGCTTTATTTAACTATCATTATATCACCACTGCTAGTTGAATTGATCCTCTAGAATTGAAGATTATCAAATTACTATAATTCCTATAAAAAAAACTTTTATTTATCCTTACCTAACAACTCATGTGCAATCTATAATCTGAACATGTTCATTAGGATATTGAGTGTATTTGCGGCGAAGTATGGGTTCTTATTTTATGTCATAGTTCTTGATATTTTCATTTAGGACATCATTTGGATTGATGATATAGGAACTACATTACATTTAGGAAATGAAGCACAGTACTTGTAAATGCGGGGGGGAATTTTTTTTTTGACTAGATTTTATTGCAAGTGCATTGAAAGCGTTTGTTCTACTAAATTTGAGCAATATAAAGAATTGGCGACCATTGTTTGAATATAGGGCATTTAATTTAGTAGTTTTTGCCGACGATAGAGAAAAGTGTCTGCATTGCACTGAGGCCGGCTTCTTTCAGTAAGTAGCTAGTTGAGAAGAGGAGCTGAGGCAACATCATATGATAGATTGACCCGACGACCTTTTCTTTTTTTTCAAATTGCTAAAATGTTCTTGTAGCCAACTTCATTGTATCTCCAAATGCAATAGTTTGTGCTGCCAACTGCAGTTGAAGCCACAAATAGCTGCAATTGCAACATATGAAACAACATACTTTACTTGTGATACTTGTATATTATTATTATTGCTACAGAAAAGATCGGTAAACTCATTAGCGTGTAGGATATTATGTTCGTGTCTAGTTTATGATCTCTTTGATGTTGAAGGGAATCTTACCTCCACTGTAATCCAACAGCCTATCGTGTAGGATATTATGTTCGCGCCTAGTCATGATCTATTCAACATGCATGACATTAGAGGGAAATCACACCCCTATTGTGATATAACGGCCTCCCTTATGTGCTTGCTATATTATACGCTTTCAGATACATGATATTTTCCTCCGCGCAGAGAGAAACTTTGTTAGAGATTAAAGTGTACTATATTTTTGCTTTGCATGTAATGTTTTTCACACTTTTCTCACCGACCATGTCCACTTGATTGTACTTGTACAGGACTTGAACTCGGCAACGAAGTTGGATCCCAGGAGCAAAGATGAGAGAATGAGAGAGAGAGAGAATGAAATGGATAGCTGGTGTTTCCTCAGAATGCTTTCCTCATTTTGTATGCCTCAATATTTTTTAGTTCATATAGACGGAAACCCCATATATATCCATAAAATGTGTGTAAATTTGTTTGCCTCTAGTACATTCCTCTCGAGGTCCTTTAATTTTTATTAATAGTTTGAAGTGGTTGTCTGTTTGTTCAGCTATGTTGAATTTCTATGATAATCACCTATTAGAGCATCCCGATCGTTGCTACTAAAATATAGGTATTTAGCAATAGGTAAATAGAAATGAAAGAGTTGCGTCGCTATTGTTAAAGCCAAATTTTGGGTTCAAAAAATAATAAAATATACAGGCGGAAGAACATTCCCCGTCTAATTAATAAAAAAAAATTTAATACCTAAAATTTGATAGATGGAATAGCATGTTCCGCCTGAAAATATTTTTTTATAAAATCATGTTCCACAATATTTTTTATTAAAAAAAATCGCGATTAATTTTTTTAAAAAATAACTTAGACAAATGATGATCTTATGGTTGGGGATTTTTTTATTTTTATTTTTTGAAAAATATACGCAGCCAGAAGATCATCTTCCGTCTGCGTATATTATTGATTTTTTTTTAAAAAAACCCATTCTCAGAAATAAAGGACGGAAAAAAAAGGGAAAAAAAATTTAAAAAAAAACTAGATCTTCTGTCTCTTTCTCATTAAAAAAATTACCAATCCACTGTTCCAATCCCATTAAAAATCTTCCAATCCTTTTTTTTAATGAGGCCAAAAAAAAGGAGGGACGGAAGAAGATCTTCCGCTTCTTAATTGTTTTTTTTTATATAAAAAAAATTAAGAGACAATATCTTTCTCCGTCTCTCTACCATTCAAACTCTTCAGACGGAAGAAGACCTTCCGTCTGTCTTAATTTAATATTGAAAATAATTGAAAATATTTGAGAGACGGAAGATTTCGATATTTGGCAATTGCTATTTTACTATGTTATATATAGCAATCCATTGTTTACGATTTTGCCAAAAAATATATTTTTTTTGGCAAACGATAGAGGGATATTTTTGGTTAAAATTTTCATATTTTAGGTTTTTAGTAAACGATAATGCTCTTGGCAAGAACTTTATGCTAAATACATAGGGTAAATTTTAAAAAAACCCCACTGAATTTTGGGTCATTTTAAAAAAGTTGCACTAAGTTTTTTTTTTGTAATAAAAAAAAATATAAAACTATTGTTTGAAAAAACACATACCGACAAAAGTTAGGGTTAGGGTTAGGGTTAGTTTAGAAGGATTTATTTAAACATATGATTAGTTAAGTGATGTTTTTTTTAACAAAAATAAAAGATAAAAATGGTTTTTTAAAATTTAGCATAACGAAAACCTAATTTCGTTAAAGTGAATTTTTTTAAACTATAGTTTTGTATCGTTTTTTTTATATAAAAAAAATGTAGTGCGGTTTTTTTAAAATGAACCAAAATTCAGTTAGATTTTTTTAAAAATTATCCTAAATGCATACCATGATTTCCGGAGTGTATTTATAGTCATTTCGTGTTAACACATGTATTGTAAGTGCTATCTAGCTCTCACAAATGCAGAATATTGTGGAGCATGTTGAATGTACGTGATTGCCATCCAGGCTGTCACCTCACCATGATTAGTACTACTTTTATTCTGGTTTTGATGCAACACATTCATCTACCAGTCGCTTGCAAGTCTCTGTTCTGTGTGTTGAATTCTCAAATTAAAATAAGAATATATTCTTGTATTATTCGTAATTTATATTGTATTATACAAATGGATTAGCTTGATTAGTCCATGTTTAGAACATATTAAGGTGGTAATTAATTATTAGCTGCAGCCAGCCAGCCAGCCAGCCAGTCTATTGTTTGTGGGTATGTATTCAGTCTGATTTGTAGATCAAATAAAAAGGTTATGGGTTTTTGGCTCTATTCATGTTCAAACAAAGAATAGAGCTCCCAAGTTTTGAACATGGATTTTTAGGGCATTTTGTTTCAGGTAAAGGTTCAAAAAGGCGGAAAAGGGAGGGAAAGCAAAAGGTATCGAAGTGGATCTGCGCGGGCAAAGCCCACATGATTTCTAGTCATGCCCGATAACCACTCCGGCACTAACACTTTGATGTCATAAATTTGATCTTAATGTAATTATTCTATCGTATCACATTTTTTGAACGAGTCTTCTATGGAGGATTCACATAGTTGTTCATCATGTTATCTTCTATCTTTGTCTGTATGTATAATCAGATAGTCTAAAAGTCTCTTACAATATACTGGGTATTTTAACTTAGTAAATTACTAAATAATTGTTTATTTTGCAACAACATAAATGAAAGCATGATTATTTGCTCCCAAAAAAAAAACTTGAATCATGTAGTAATAAAAGTTCCAAGCCACTTTGATTATTTTTTTTTCCATACACATACATAAAAACCCTTCTTAAATTATGCTTTAGAAAGAAAAATATGCATAAACACCCTTCACTAGTAGCTATAAAGTAAAGGAATATAAGAAGCCAATATCTTATGATCTTTATCCAAAATATAAAAAACAAAGATGAGAAAAGAGAAAGTGTAGGGTTTTATATATGTTATCTTTAATTCTTTCTTTCTGAAATTCTATTGAAATCAGTAAAGAAAATACAATGAAAGAGGTGACACTTTTCCAAAAATAACCTTTTGAAATATGTATTTTTAAATTAGCCTATATTTTTACATTATTTATTATTAGGTTTCTTAATTGAGTTAATAATTAAAATTAGTCTATGCAGTAGATTAACCTTGTATTTCTTTTCAAATCGCTATCATACTTAACATAAATATTTTTTATTTTAGTAACACCCAGTTTTATTCCCACTGTCTTATCGCCAACTACTAGTTTATACTAAAACACCTATTATCAATGAGTTTCCCTAAAAATTCAACTAACTCCGCTACTCGTTTTCCTACCATAACTCTACTCTTCTACTCCCACTAATGCATTATATGAAAATACCTGGTTAGCCTATTAATTTTGATGAAGATGGTTTTGGACGAAAATCATAAATAAGAGACTTATTAATTTAGTTTTATGGGATTTAAGGGACCTAATTTTAAATAACATGAAAAGAGGGATTAATTTGAAGATACATGTTACAAAGTAACTAATATCTAAAAAAAAATGAATAAAATGTACCTGTCTCAGTAATTAGAATTTTCAGAGGTGATCAAAATCTAGTAACAAAGCGTCATATCTCAGAAACTATGTATGTTTCTTTATCGTTAATGGTTGAAAGAATCTTCCTGCGTTCCATTAAAATGAGTTTAACGAATTATACAACCAAAGATAGATTATGAAGTTTATGAAACCCAATAGACTAGGTCATGGAACTCAAACTCCGCAAAAAAAGAGAACTCACCCCAAACAGGATAGTTCCCTACCAAAAATTATAACAACCAACAATCAAATAATACAACAAAACCTAATCTTATTTGTCGACCGACACAGCTAATGCAATTTTCCCGCCACTACAAACAGTAACCAAATGGCCGGCGTTTTTTCCCCAGAATGGCCGGCATTTTGCAAACGCCGCCCATTGGTTAATGGCGTTTCGTGAAGCGCCGTCCTTGCCGCTGCCGGAGAATCTTGTTCGAATCCCCGGCGTAAATGAAACGCCGGCCATGTTTTGAGAAATCCCCGGCATTTCGAAACGCCGGGGATTTACTTTTGAATTTTCAAAAAAACCTGTCGTTATTGAACATACCCCGGCGTTGGTAAACGCCGGGGAATGTTCATTCTTGCTTCACTACATTTTATCACAAACTCCACAAATTCTCACAAACTCCACTACTCCACAAATTATCACAAATTATCACAAACTCCACTACTCCACAAATTATGAAACTCACAAATAATCAAACAAAGACTACTTGAAACTTTTATAAAACAAAGATCTTTCATTCATAGTACTATATATACATCACATAAAGTTTTTTCAACTTCAAAATATAGATCACATAAAGTTCTGTCATAAACAATAGTGAGAACTCTAACCATTCAACAAGATGGATCACATAATGTTCTTTCATAAACATAAAGTACTTTCATAAACATAGATCACATAAAATTCTCCAATCATTCAAGAATATCCCAGTGCTTCCTAGTCAATACAAAGGTTGATAAACAATAGTGAGAACTCTAGTAGGGTGGTAATCCTGCAAAACGATAAAGGAAAAATTCTATAGTTAGAGAAAAATTCGCTGAGATGTATTTAATCACATAAAATTTTTGTATTTAGATATTCAGAACAGTTTTGAGAGAAAAAAAAAATTGTGCAGAATGAGATGGATTATTTTTGCAGAATGAAAGACATGTAACTAAAATTTTAGCATTGTGAGTAGTAGTTCTCTAGTTTGCACTTGCATAGATCAGTCTCTGTTTACACCATGCTTGGTTAATGGGTTTACTAAAATATATCAAGGTAAAGAGCCTACCATCAACAGGTGCTTAAGATAAAGGACAAAGATATGACTACATAGGACGTCGACAATGCAATTTCCAGAATAAGCATGATACATGGATACTAAATATATAATGTATTTATTATTTCGTAAGTAGAACATTATTGTACTATTGTTAGTCATATACAACATTGCAGTTGTAATTTACTATTCTTCTATCTGAAAACAACATTATTGTACTATTGTTAGTCATATACAACAAAGGTGAAGCTATTCTTCTATCTGAAAACAACATATGAGACACAATTAATAAATTTGAAATCTATAGGCAGATCACACAGTGAAATTCTACTTGAGAAGCACTACCTGCATCTAGACTCGGTCATAAAAAAAATTAAAAAAAATTGGCATGTTTGTATCAGTTTCCTGACCAAGATGAGACACCAGGAAAATATGGTTATCAAATAAGAAAGCATTATGTGATTGTAAAAATGTAGTGTAATCTGAGATCCTATGATGCAATTAATATGTAAATATGTCAATTAAATCATAAAATTCATGGTATTTGTCTAGTCGATTCCGTGATACAGACGGAACAAGCAAATGTAAAAGAAAAGGAGCCAGGTAATTACGATGAAATTTTGTAGCTACTAGCTACTTTGCTAAGAGTATGATACCTTGAAACGATATCTTCCGAAGGGAGGCTTCAGGTATCCATGTGGTTGGGAAGAGTATTACAGCAGATGATACATCCAGTAATTCCAGTAAATCACCTGTAATAGAATGTGCAAAAATTGTATAAGGTGCATATTGCTAACAAAGACAGAACAAGTGAAAAGAACAACTAAGCGCAGTAACTAATTTTAAAAACTGTAGTCGTCAACAAGCAACTGATAGTATTTGCAAAGATAACAACAACAATAACAACAAAAAACAAAGCCAACTAGACAACTGTAGTCGTCAACAACCTCCCTAGTTGCCTTCACTCTTCTCCCTAAAACAGCACGGGAGTCTCCAACATTACCAACATAAAGAGTTCCATCACAAACTATGCCAACTCGACAACAAGATCCAACAGAAGCAATCTGCAATTTTAAAGGCCATTGTCTAGAGACCAATGAGAGGAATCCTTCTTCGGTCGCTTGAAAAGCCAATCGTATGATATCAGCTGACATAGACTCTTGTTCAGACGTAAATCCTACAACGAAATTTGAAGTTATTGATAGGATTAGACTAATAAAATAGACATAATCATTTACAGTAGAACTAACATTTAAATTTTTCTAAACACTTGGGCGGGCGTCTACGATGAGATGACAGACACCACTTAAAGCATATTCACAAATAATTGAGTCATAATAAGCCATTACAAAGAATACTTTTTTCAAATGAAGGTTGAATTATAAGTCAACAACAACAACAAGAATAGTGGATACATGTTCCAAATACTTCAATGAAATGCAAAAAGAACAGTGGATACATCAATATTTAGAAAACATTGATATCAAGACACGGGTAAAGAACATAAAACATGGAAATCTGCAGGTCACAGAAAATTTCTAATAAAAAATAAGTCTCGAGGACATCGCCATAACATTGTACACCGTAACATTATCCATCACACTGTGCATACATTTAGTCCAAATGACATCAAGCAATAAGACTATGACCTACATAATCAAAATATGACATCCATAGAGCATACAAAGAAAAAAGTAGTATAATGGACTATTAGTACATGTAGAATCACCAAATTTGATAAGCTTCAGAGTCTATACAAAAGTAATAATAGTTCCCTAATATAAAATGTGTGAAGAAGTGTTTCAAAATTATTGACAATGTGCTCACGAAGCAACCAAGAAGTGTCCCTACACATAAAGATAAATTATAAAACTTCAAGACATATATCTCAAGTGTCGGGCACAGGCCCAGAGAGTGTCCATGAAGTTTCAAAATCAGATAAGTGTTTGACACAGGTACAGCTCCAACATAGATTTGTTTGTGCTAAAAAAAATCCCAAAACATTTTTTTCTCCAAGCATAATCAATAAATATTTTGTGTTAGAGATCTTAAATTTTAGAAAATTCTAAACTACCAAGCAAAACAGCAACTGAATCAAGTAAACTAGTTCTTACATTTTGTGAATTGGCATCACTTCCTTCACTTTAAGCTTCACTTCCACTTTCACCACTGCAAAAAAAAAAAAAAAGCTTTACTTCAAAATAAAATTAACAATACAAGTACGGAACAACCATGAAATTCTTCGTGCATGCACCTTTGCGAAAAGCCTACATTGGCCGATGCACCGGATGTTTTTCCAGCGTCATTGTTGTTCTTTCCTGTAATCATATTCAAACTCCCCAAGCTTCCTTTTGAGCTCTTAAGGGGACTTCTTTCCTTCCCATCAGGTGACTTACCATCCACTTCCACACCACCAGGCGGTGCAACCTATCATAAACAGGAGTTTATGTCATATTTAACTAACTTTATGCACAACATGTTATATTACATAAATCATTCAATACTGTGTCTAAGCAAGCCACCCACAGAGACCTCAACATTTGTAGAAGGCATAGCATAAGGACTAAATGGGAGTGAACCCTAGTCAAATGTTAAAAGAATAGAGCAATTTGTTAGTGGCATTCTAAATTGCAAAACACGCTGAGAAAAAAGAAAGTTTGAAATAAACATATTACCGGTGGAACAGATGGATGAGCATATATCCCTCCAGGAGGATACATGACATAGGGCGGTGGTGTCCCATAAGGCATCATGTGCTGGAAGAACAAAATAATAATAATAAGGATAATTCATGAATGCCCACTAAACTCTTTGCTAAAAAAAAATCGCTGTCCCTTTTCAAAATCAACTTCATTATTCATGAAGGTGGCCACTATACTACCATCGATACTTCCCAAAATCAAAAAAGCTCTACGCTTTGGCTTCTATCAATAACAAGTCCTTGAAAAAAAATATTTTTATTTGTTTTATTTCAAACGAAGGTTGAATTATAAGTCAACAACAACAACAAAAAAAAACAAAACATTTATTCCAAATCATTGTGGGCAGCAAAATATGTGCTTCTTCTCATCTAATTTATACCCATACTCTTTCATTCACTCACTAAATTCCGATCACTCTTTGCACACACCCAACCCATCTCAGCCCAAACCATCTCAACTAGTTCTCTCAATTGAAACCAATTTCCCCTAACACAATCACATCTAAAGAATAATAAACAATTGATACTAACAGAATAATCACCTGAGGTCCCCATATGTAAGGATGCGTTTGGGGGCTTGACCCAACAGGCGAAGGAAAGAACCCATGGGGAACTGGCGAATACGCCTACAATCCAAATTTCGGTTTCATACAATCATCAATTTCCCTATTTAAAAAACCCACAAAAATTTGTTAAAATTCATTATAATAATGGCACCAATTACCTGAAAGCTGGCCCATTCTGGGTATGCTGCAGCTGCAGGTGCTATGCTGGAGGCTGGGGGGTTGGTCCTAAATAAAGATCCAATCTTTTTCATTCAAAATTCGAAATTGAGCATTTTAAGATGAAGAAAACCCTAAAAAGATCCAAACTTTTTCATTCAAAATCGAAATTGAACATTTTAAGATGGAGAAAAAACCCTAACTCACCTTAGATGGATTGGATGATTTGGGCGCCTTTGGTGGCGCGTCGGGCGAATTGTTACCCATGAGTATAAACCCTAATTCGAGTATTATAGATTCATGATCTGAAGCTAAGGGAATTGGATGGAGTTGTGGAGTCAATTTCGAAACCCTAGATGGTGATGATTGCGTTGGAAAGTGGATTTTTAGGACATCATATTTGGAACATGATAAAATAGAGGTTCAGAGAGGGATCAAATAGTGGGTTTCGGAGAGATTGAGGGCGACGAGGGAAAGGGGGGAAATAGCTAGGGTTTTGGGGGATTCGGCGCAAACGAAAAGGGGGAAGCGAAAGAGAAGGCGCGAAGAGCGAAAGAGAGAAGGGAATTGGGGGAAATGGGCTGGGCCATAAAAATTGGTCATCAAGCCCGGCATTTTTAAACAAACGCCGGGAAATGTGGGCTACCCCGCTGTCGCTCTTCCAAAGCGCCGGTCTATATTCGCCCTTAATTGCCATCTCTTTAGTAGTGCGCGCGTCAACCCATTCTAACTTGAATAGGTCAAAGAATTGAGCTCTTTCTCTCATTCCCTGGCTTGTACAATATTCATCATCGCCGCTACTCGCCCGAAACTATGTAAGTTTACTCTCTCTTGCTCAAAGATACTCTAGTTTTATGCAGTACTAGCTACTTTTCGACCATGTAAATTTAGATAACTGAATAATTTGCACTGCAAGCCTGACATATCAAATTTTCAGTTACCTCATACATAATATATATGTCTCGCTATGCATATATCATCTGCTATGTGCATTAAGCCCCGACATTTTTAATGATTTTTAGCCAAAATAAATACAACTGTGTAGAATTTAAATGTTTTGACAAATCAAGAATATAAATCAAAAATTTCGCTTGGAGTGGTTGTCAATGTTATCATGACATTATTCGTCTATCCAGACTTGCAATATAGACTTTATGTAACGAATTGCAACAATTATTGAGATTTCAATTTTCTATTTAACGAATTGCATTTCAATTTTCTACTACTTATCTTGATTTTTATTTCAACTCGATTTTATCCAAAACTAAACAGAATTTAGAAAAATTGAAGGGGGAACGATGATAATCGTACCATCTCGACTATCGGCTATTCACAATTCAGAAAATTTGCCAACTTGAAAAAATTGACCCTTTGAGAATTTTTATAAAAAGAAAGAGTGATAACCAGTTTAAATAACATATAGTGATTTGAAATTAAAACTAGGAAGGAGGAAAAGATGAGAAGTTAACCTTCTAATACTATTAGGGTTTCAGAAAAATTACCAAACTGCTACAAAAATTATAAACCCTAAAAGAAGGCTACGAAAATCTCTAATATTATAATGGGAGAAGGCCTTAGTGTCATCTGTAAATGTTTTGTCATTCTACCAACCCGTGTAACACACGTGCATAACTATTATAAAGGAGGTCCTAGGTTCAAATCAAGACTACATCTAAATTTTTATTTTAAAAAATTATATTTATTAAAACGTGCATCGCACGTGTAAACTACTAGTACATAAAAAATTGCAGAGGGGGCGGGGATGAAGGTTATTGACTTAAGTGAAGTGGGCTTTACAATGGCCCAAAGCAGATGACCACGGGTTTAGCAGAATGGTCTGTAATGATTTGGTTTCAATTGGGATGAAGGTTATTGACTTAAGTGAAGTGGGCTTTACAATGGCCCAAAGCACATTGTTGGATCCTGTAGGCGAGACAACAAACACTAGAGGGGGGTGAATAGTGTTAATTAAAAACTGCGGAAATTTTCTTCGGTACAGTCGACTTGGTTGTGAACCAGTCGACTGATATGACCAAATAAAAGCAAATACAACAATTCTGTGCAGTCGACTTAAAGATGGGACAGGCGACTGAATACACAGTTAAAATACAACTAATACGAAACTGACCAGTCGACTGGAAAAGCAAGGAGTTGACTGTCCAGACAAGTTTCACAGAACTTTAAGTAAACAGAAAGTAAATGCAAGATCAAGAGACCAATCACAGAGAACACAAGATATATCCTGGTTCGGTCCTTCCGACCTACATCCAGTCCCCAAGCAACCCACTTGAGATTTCCACTATCCTTGAAAAACAAGTTTACAAGAATACCCTACGGCGTTAAGAGAACAACCTTGTCTAACCCGTAGTCCTTTCTCTCAACCAGAGAAAGCAGACCCACTCTACTACCAAGAGTGAAACAAACCGACTCTACACCCTAGAGTCTAAAAACACTCTCCAACCGAGTGCAAAAAGAAACAATAAAAATCTTACAGTCAACCTATAGCCTTGTTGATGTTATGTGTTGTAGAACGTGGCTAAAACAAAGGTCGACTTCTAAACCCAGTCCAGAACGAAATCGTTGTTATACTGGACTGAGTGTAGAGAACCAGAGAATTTAACTTGAAAGCTTTTTCTCACTTTTCACTTAGAATTTCTCAAAGAATGCTCGGATTTCTTAGAAAGTATGTTAAGATCTTTTTCAGTGAGATCTGAACTCTATTTATAGAGTTAGATCTCCTGGACGTTGGGAGACAGTTATTCCAACTGTCAACCAACGGATCTTAAAGCTTTTGATTTTGAAAATTCGATTTTGAAAACAGAAAACGGTCAAAAGCACTCGAACAGTCGACTGGGTTGCCATATGAGTCGACTGGTCAGAGTTTGAATAAATTTAAACAGTTTTGTACTGCCAGTCAACTGCTAGAGGTATAAGTCGACTGGTACTCAACAGTTAAATTACTTCAAACTGTTTTGACTCTTTTGTTGTTTTTGAAAAACACACATTTATGAAATAGTGAGTGTATGTGTGTGTGACAAGGCTTTACAATCATACTAAGACTCAACAAAAGTAAAAAATACAATGTTTACAAGACATGACAATTTGACACATTTGAGCTTGAGTCTTGAGTCTTGAGTCTTGAGTCTGGAATGAAGCTTTAGCCATTGTCTTTATCTGGAGCTTTTATGCTTGATCATTTGTTCAGCTGTATAGTAGTAAGTCCTTTGTGTATAGCACCTGTAAGTTTAGCATAGATACATGTGCAGTGTGTTGTGATCATCAAAATCAAGAATCAACACACATGACCACGGGTTTGGCAGAGAGGCCTGTAAGAGCATCCACAGTAGCTGAGGGATAAAATATGCATATATGAATAAATGGAAATAGCAATCGATCGTTTTGCTGCAGTCATCAAATGCTATTTTTTACCTTTTTATATTAAAATAATAAGGGACGGTCCTTCATGTTCCGTCGGAGAGGAAAAAAATAAAAAACAATAAAAAAAATGGTGGGACGGCATATGAAGCTCCGTCGGAGTGAAAAAAAAAAGTACTTGAAGTGCCGTCGGAGGAAGAAAAATAGGATTCGAAGTGCAAAAAAATTTTACAAAAAAATTATAAAAATTACAAAAAATTACAAAAATTACAAAAACATTACAAATAATTACAAAAAATTCAAAAATTGCAAAAAACTACACTGAGTGGAGGGACGGCACTTCAAGTGCCGTCCGAGAAGTGGGGTCTTTTTGGTTTTTTTTAATTACGAAATTAAATTTTTTTTTAAGGGACGACACTTGGCACTTTAAGTGCCGTCCGACCAATAAAAAAACTTTTTTTTGGGAGGGACGGCACTTCAAGTGTCGTCCGACCAATAAAAAAACTTTTATTTTGTGTGACGGCACTTCAAGTGTCGTCTCTCATATATGCATATTTCTCATTCCGCCTCTCATTTATGGCAATCTCCTATAGCGAAATATGCATAATATGCATATTTGGCCAACGAATGCAAACGACTACAAATGCTCTAATAATTTGGTTTCGATTATAAAAAAAATCATGACTTCGGATTATGCCAAAAATTTAAAAAAAACTTCACAAGGGCTCGAACTAGTTCAACCCCTAGCACCGTTTAACAAACACGCACTCTAACCAATCCAACCAAATGGACAAACTTGAGATACGATTATTTATATAAGTTGTAAAAGCATCTGTAGTCGTTGTGATCCATAATTTGGGTATTTGGCAAATGGAAATAGAAAATTTGACTGCGTGCTGTAGTGTCGATAGTTAAAATTTGGTCAGACGATGGATAATCTTTCGTCTCAAAAATTTTTATTAAAAAATAAAAATAAAAAAATAATAAAAATAATAAAAAAAATTGGCACAAAAGGACAAAAAAAAAAAAAAAATCTCCAAAAGTGAGGGACGGTGGATAATACACTGTTCCCTACACATTTGTCTTTAGCGAATTTGGTTAGGACGGTGTATAATCAACCGTCTGACTTTTTTTTATTTTATAAAATCTTTTGGGACGGCGCTTTATCTTTCGTCCGATACAAAAAAAAATTGAGCGACGGAAGTTAATCTTTCGTCCGGAAGATAATCTATCGTCCGGCTATATTTTGGCAATTGCAATTTCGATTGTCAAATATAGCCGAGTACTGTAGCGTTGAAATCTATTTTTTGAATATTTGGCCAACGACTGTAGATGATTTTTTTCCAAATTTTGGATAATTTGGATTTATGGCAAACGAAACTACAGATAAGTATTTTGGGCCCCAAAAAAGGGACAAAAATCGGGTATCCGAGAAGGCCGCTTTGCTCTGACTGATATCATATCCGGGCCTAAAATTGCCCCTAGTACATTCCTCTTGGAGATCCTTTAATTAATTTTGACCATTATTAGTTTGGAGTGGTTGTCTGTTCAGCTACGGTTGAATTTTTGTGCATGAACTTCATGCTAAATCCATACTATGTTTTCCGGAGTGTATTGTAGTCATTTCGTGTCAACGCACATGTATTACATATGCTATCTGTTGGAAATCGGTTCCATCGTATTCTACTCATCAAGACGTATAAAATGATGTCCTTACATGTCCAAAACGAATTTCAAATGAATGAAATATTCGCCTCCGAAGTTAGCTCATTAAAATGAAGAATTGAACTTTTACTTGATATGTGACATTGAAAGTTAGTCCCATATCAGAAAAGAGCAAAAAGCAAATGAGGTTATAAGTTAAAAACTGAGTCAAAGGGTTGTGCCCTTAGAGGTACGAATATTTTGTCCGGAGGGAGAACACACCCAACTTGGACGTCGGTGGGAAACACGCGCGCGCCCGCTCGGCAGGACCGGACCGGACCCGGGCTTGGGCTTGGGGAAAAGGCCTTAGTGTCATTTGTCAATCTACCAACGCGTGCATTGCACGTGCATAACTAATATGAATGAGGTCTCGGGTTCGAGTCCTCACTACGTCAGATTTTTTACTTTAATTTTTTTTAATATATTAAATGTGCACGTGTAAACTACTATCTATTTATTTATCTATCTGCCTATTTATCTATAATATAATAACCAGGAGTTGTAAATCTACCTACATATGTGCAACACATGTGCAATTCCAACTCTCCCATTATAGTCTTCACATTTACTTTAAAAAATATATAATCATATTTATTAAGACATGCATCGCACGTGTAAATCATAGTTCTTACCTTATTATTTTTTTAAATACGTGCATCGCACGTGTATATTACTAGTTATAGGCTTGGGCTTGGGCTGAAAATAGTAAACTTATTTTTCAAAAAAAAAAAACCAGTTCTGATTTTGTATACGGGCTAGATACGGATACGGGCAGTTGCAGCTGTCATGACAGTTTTTATCTGAATAGTTACAAAAACCGCCAAGGGTTTAGGGCTATAAATAGGACTAGATTCTGATCAAATCTGAGGCCAATTTACATCATCCCTACCACCCTGTATCTATGCAGATATCACAAAACCCGCTGTCACATCCTTTCTCGCTCGAGTCGCCATTATTCTAGTGTAAGTTAAAGAAGTTCTGACTGTTGTATCTTGGGAGACGATTGCCGAATAACATGTATACACCATAGAAGTGGAAAAATAAACGTCTTAAGGATATTTTTTTAACAAGCCTCAGTCTGTCTATTTCTCTTCACCGTATTCAAGGTTGGAACTGAAGATAACTTAACTTCTTTCTGTGCATTGTGTACATTGATATACGCTGTTTGCGAAACAGTCCATTTAATTCACGATTATCAAGGTTCGAATTGATGATACCATATCTTCCTTTTGTTCTTTGCTGATAGTGAATTATATTGTTTGTGTAACAGTAAAATTTCTATTAAATTCGAGTAGGAATTTAATTCGTTGTTATTAATTTTTTTCATTAAAAATTAATCTTGTCTACTTAAGGTATAACAACTTAAGACGTTTAGTTTTCTTTGTTTTCTTTTGTAGACACCAATATGACTACCAAAAACAGAACTCCCGAAAATGGTCAATAGTATGCACAACAAGCCCGAGAATTTCAAAGGGGCTGACTTCAAGACTTGGCAGAGCAAAATGCTCTTCTATCTCACAATCCTCAGGTTGGATAGGTTCCTTGAGGAGGAGGAGGAACCTAAGCCCGCTGAGGGGCAGACTCCAGAAACTCACAAGGAGACGTTTGCAGCAGTGGATGCGTGGAGGCATTCAGACTTTCTTTGCCGGAACTACATTCTTAACTATTTGGATGAAATGTTGTACAAGATATACAGTCCACTCACTACTGCAAATACCATGTGGACCGCTCTGGCCTACAAATATTAGACTGAGAATGTCAGTTTGAAAAAAATTATCGTGGATAAATTTATGGACTACAAAATGGTAGAATCTAAGTCCGTCATTGTCCAGATGCAGGAGCTTCAGATCATTATTCATGAGATTGAAGCCGAAGGCCATAAGGTTGGCGAATCCTTTCTAGTGGAAGCAATCATTGGAAAGTTGCCACCATTTTGGAAAGACTTCAGGTATTACCTCAAGCACAAAAAGAAGGAAATATCCTTGGAAGATCTTATTGTCAGGTTGAAGATTGAAGCAGACAACCAAGGAACAATCAAGTTCAGAAGCGAGGAGGCTAGAGTACATGTTGTGGAAAGCTCCAACAAGCGGAAGGGCAACTCCAACCGCAATAAGAAATATTCCAAGAAGAGGAAAGCTTCATATCAAGGATCCAGAGACAAGAAACCCAACAAGAAGTTCAATGGAAATTGTTGGATTTGTGGGAAGCCTGGTCACTCTGCCAGAGACTGTCGTTTCAAGAAAACTGGCGGTTCTTCAGAAGCAAATGTCACTGAGAACATCACTTCAAGCATCGATGACCTAAATTTGTAAGTTGTTGTTTTTGAATGTAACCTAGTCCAACATCCCGGATAATGGTGGGTAGACACAGGTTCTACTCGGCACATATGTTTCGATAAATCATTGTTCTCGACTTGTTAGAAACTGGATCATGAAAAAAAACTTTATATGGAAAATTATGCTGTGTCGATGGTCGAAGGCTGTGGACAGGTCATCCTGAAGTTCATGTCTAGCAAGAATGTCACGCTGAACGATGTGCTTCACGTGCCAGACATCCGCAAGAACTTTATTTCTGGATCTGTACTCTCCAAGAAAGGCTTTCGGATTGTGATTGAGTCAGACAAGTTGGTGCTGACCAAGGCTGGGGTTTATGTTGGGAGGGAATATCTGTGTGATGGATTATTCAAAGTTAATGTAGCCTTAATCGGCAATAACCCAATGTACTCTAATTCTATGATTAATAAAAATTCAGTTTCTTGTTTTCTTGAGTCTAAAACAATTTTATAGCATGATAGATTAGGGCTTATACATTTTCGAAAGTTGAAAAAACTTTCAAATTTAGGTTTAATTTCAAACTTTAAATTTGATAAAAATCACAAGTATGAGACTTGTGTAGAAGGAAAAATGGTCAAGAAACTATTCAACACAGTGGACAGGAGTACTGAGTCATTTTACTTAATTCATACTGATTTATGTGATTTCAAATCATTACCCACAAGAGGTGGGAAATTTTATTTTATCACATTTATCGATGATTGCACTCGGTATTGCTATGTATATTTACTAAATAGTAAAGATGAAGCAATTGCAGTATTCACAAAATACAAGACTGAAGTAGAAAATCAGCTTAACAAAAATATCAAAGTATTGAGGTCTGATCGAGGTGGAGAATATGAGTCTCCATTTGCACAATTGTGTGAAGAGAATGAAATTATCCACCAAACAACTGCCCCCTACCCCATACTCATCTCAGCAAAATGGAATTGCAGAAAGAAAGAACAGAACGTTAAAAGATACGATTAATATTTTTCTTATAACTTCTGGACTACCTACAAACTTGTGGGGGGAAGCCTTATATATGTCGAATCATATATTAAATAGAGTTCCACACAAGAAAGGTGATTCCATTCCATATGAGTTATAGAAATGACATATGCCTAATTACAAATACCTCAAAGTGTGGGGGTGTTTGGCTAAGGTCTCGGTTCCTCTTCCCAAGAGAACCAAACTTGGACCAAAAACTGTAGATTGCTATTTTCTAAGTCATACCGTAAATAGCAGTGCGTACATATTCTTAGTCTTCAAGTATGAAGTATGTGACATCAGTATAAACACAATCATTAAGTCAAAAGATGTCATATTCTTTGAAGATGTGTTTCCACAACAAAAAAAAGGAAACCCTGATCTTAAAAGAACAAGAGAAATGTCAACTGAGATACAGGATGAAACTCATCATGAAAAGGTGAATCTGAACCAAGAAGAAATGTAAGACCTAAAACCTCTAAGTCTTTCGGTCCAGATTTTCTAACATACATGTTAGAGGCTGAAGCTCAGAATTACAAAGAGGCAGTCTCATCCTTGGAGTCTCCATATTGGAAAGAAGCTATCAATAGTGAGATTGAATCGATTCTAAGCAATCACACCTAAAAATTGGTTGACCTTCCATTAGTTCATAAACCAATTGGATGTAAATGGATCTTCAAACGGAAGATGAAACTAGATGGGTCCATTGACAAATATAAAGCTAGATTAGTAGCTAAAGGGTATCACCAGAAGGAGGGCTTAGACTTCTTTGATACCTATTCACCGGTTACGAGGATAACCTCTATAAGAATGCTGATAGCAATAGCATCTATCTATAATCTCGAAATTCATCAAATGGATGTCAAGACGATATTTTTAAATGGGGATTTCGAAGAAGAGATCTACATGGAGCAACCGGAAGGGTTTGTTTCAAAGGGAGCTGAAAATAAAGTATGCAGACTTGTTAAATCCCTATATGGACTTAAACAAGCTCCGAAACAATGGCATGGAAAATTCGACAATGTCATGATGAAAAACTGTTTTCGAATTAATGAATGTGATAAATGTGTTTATTACAAACAAATGGGACAGTCATGCATGATTGTTTTCCTGTATGTGGATGATATGCTAATCTTTGGTCCTAACCTGGAAGTCATCAAGACTGTAAAGAAGATGCTAATCAACCATTTTGACATGAAAGACTTAGGTGTGACAGATGTTATTTTGGGTATCAAAATAATAAGAACACCTAATGGCATTGAATTATCTCAATCACATTATGTGGAAAAAGTGCTTGACATATTCAAGGAACATGGGATTAAAGGAGTATCAAACCCTTTTTCACCATCTGTAGTTTTGCACAAAAATACTGGTGAAAGTATAATGCAAGTGGAATATTCTCGTGTAATAGGCAGTTTAATGTACCTCATGAACTGCACAAGACCAGACATTGCTTATGCAGTGAGCAAACTAAGCAGATACACCAGTAACACAGGGAAAGGTCAGTGGACGTCACTGCTAAGAGTACTTGGGTATTTAATGAACACCACGAACTTTTCACTGCATTATGGTAGATATCATGTCGTTCTTGAAGGATACAGTAAAACAAATTGGATATCGAATTCGGAAGAATCAAAATCCACAAGTATTTATGTCTTTACCATAACAGGAGCTGCTGTATCTTGGAAATCTTCTAAACAAATGTGTATTGCCCGATCCACAATGGAATCCGAGTTCATTGCTTTAGATAAAGCATGTGAAGAAGCTGAATGGCTTCGCCACTTCTTAGAAGATATTCCATGTTGGCCTAAAACAATGACGGCCATTTGTATCTGTTGCGATAATCAAGCAGCGCTAAGTAGAGCGCACAACTTTGTATATAATGGCAAATCACGACATATTCGTAAACGCCATAATACTGATCGACAGTTACTCTCCAATGGAATTATTTCCATTGACTTTGTGAGGTCACAGGATAACTTAGCGGATCCATTTACTATGGGATTATCCAGAGAGAAAATTAACTGTGCATCGAGGAAAATGGGGTTAAAAGCCTAAAACAATGCGAGTTACCTTATACGGAAACCTAACCTGGCGACTGGAGATCCCACAGACCAGGTTCAATAGGACAACCAGTTATGATTAACTCAAACAGTAATGCATTTGGGCTCAGGTCCATCTCATTCCTAGGGTGCAAAATAAATGCATGCCTACATAAGTATTAAAAGGTTAAGTTATGCTTTTAATGACGTCCATATCTTGAAAAATCACAAGTGGAGTATTGTAGGATTCTTTATGGATGTGGTCACCTATCTAAGTGTGAGCTAGGCCAGCTCTTTGAGAACTTTGAAAGGCTGAAGTTATCTAAAAACACTTGCAGAACTGAGATTTGTTCAGAGCCAAAATGAACAAAACTGAGAGATCGGATGTGAATAACACAATGTTGTGTAGAGTTTATTGTTTGGGCATACACTAACGGCTGACGGTTCAAGATGAAATATTTCACCAATTAGCCAAGTATGTCCGATAAACTTTAACTAGGGAAGGATCAAAGTGAAATATCTACCTATCCACGATGCGATATTGTTTCAATTGCACTCTGTGATATGTACCTGTTGTAAGGTGGAAGACGAAAATTATCATTCATGTGGGAGATTGTTGGAAATCGGTTCCATCGTATTCTACTCATCAAGACGTATAAAATAATGTACTCACATGTCCAAAACGGATTTCAAATGAATGAAATATTCGCCTCTGAAGTTAGCTCATTGACTTTTGCTTGATATGTGACATTGAAAGTTAGTCCCATATCGGAAAGGAGAAAAAAAAATGAAGTTATAAGTTAAAAACTGAGCCAAAGGGTTGTGCCCTTAGGGGTACGAATATTTTCTCCGAAGGGAGAACACACCCAACTTGGGCATCGGTGTGAAACACACGTGCGCGCCCGCCCGATCCGGCCGGGTTGGCCCTGGACCCGGGCTTGGGCGTATTTTTCAAAAATATATATATATGTTCTGATTTTGTATACGAGCAGTTGCAACTGTCATGACAATTTTTGTTTGGACAGTTGCAAAAACCGCCAAAGGTTTAGGACTATAAATAGGACTGGATTCTGATCAAATCTGAGGCCAATTTACATCATCCCTACCACCCTGTATCTATGCAGATATTACAAAACCAGCTGTTACATCCTTTCTCGCTCGAGTCTCCATTATTCTAGTATAAGTTAGAGGAGTTCTGACTGTTGTATCTTGTGAAACGATTGCCGAATAACCTGTATACACCGTAGCAGTGAAAAATAAACTTCTTAAAGACATTGTTTTCAACAAGCCTCAGTCTGTCTATTTCTCTTCATCATATTCAAGATTGGAATTGAAGATAACTTATCTTCTTTCTGTGCTTTGTGTACAGTAATTTACGCTATTTGCGAAACACTCCCTTTAATTCACGATTATCAAGGTTCGAATTGAAGATATCATATTTTCCTTTCGTTCTTTGCTGATAGTGAATTATACTGTTTGCGTAACAGTATAACTTTTATTAAATTCGAGTAGGAATTTAATCCGTTATTAAATTTTTTTTATTAAAATTTAATGTTGTCTACTTAGGTTATTACACTATCTGCATTTGGCTTTGCCTCTGACTAATGCAGAATATTGTAGGGAATGTTGAATGTGATTGCGAGCCAGGTTGTCACCTCACCATGATTAGTACTACTTTTATTCTGGTTTTGATGCAACATTCATCTACCAATCGCTTGCAAGTCTCTGTTCTGTGTGTTGAATTCTCAAATTAAAATAAGAATATATTCTTGTATTATTCATAATTTATATTGTATTAAGCAAATGGATTAGCTTGATTAGTCCATGCTTAGAACATATTAAGGTGGTAATTAATTATTAGCTGCAGCCAGCCAGCCTATATTGTTTGTGGGTATGTATTCAGTCAGATTTGTAGATCAAATAAAAAGGTTATGGGTTTATGGCTCTATTCATGTTCAAACAAAGAATAGAGCTCCCAAGTTTTGAACATGGAATTTTAGGGCATTTTGTTTCAGGTGAAGGTTCGAAAAGGCGGAAAAGGGAGGGAAAGCAAAAGGTATCGAAGTGGATCTTTCAGTAGAATTTGAACACAACCACACATCACGGTTGCTAAAACTTGAAAAAAAAGATTGGCAAAACCTCCTTCTTTAGATCTCGCTTCAATCAGGAATTCCAACTTAGTTGTTCATCTAGAAAAAAAACCTCTTTCATCAGTGATGATCCCATAATGCAAGGCACACACATCAAGCAGTTTTGAGCGGCACAATCTAACAGTAGAGAAATTTTCATCTCTAAACATGAAATGATCATTTAAGTTACCTGGTCATAAATGATAGATTTACAATTGTCATCTCTATGCACAAATTTGATTCTTAGAACAAAATAATGATAATGATTTTGAAATAATTATGAAATAAATTAAATTAAATTAAAAAAATAAAACTATCTCTTTGCACAAATTTGATTTTTATAAGAAAATAATAAGAGAAAAGTGAGTCTCATATTTATATGAGAAAATTTTCTTATACAAAGTGATGTATTAAAACAAAAGTCTTTTTTATCAAAAAAAAAAAAAAACAACAAAAGTCTTTATATTATAGGTTTGTTAAAGAACATTTTGGTTCATCTTGGTTGTTGAGATTCTTTAATGCAACTTGCAAATAAGTCATTGATCAAACCTATGATCTAAGTGGTCTTGTTTTGACACCTTACTTTGTATGAGAAAATTTCCTCACACAAATATGAGGCTCGATTTTCTCAAATAATGATAAGATTTCGAAATCTGAAGTAATCATAAATTAAATTAAATTTAAAAAAAAACTTTCTCATACAAATATGAGGCTTACTTTTCTGAAATAATAATAATGATTTTGAAATCTAATTTTATTTTTCTCATACAAATATGAGGTTTACTTTTTTGGGAAAAAATTTTCTCATTCAAATTATAAGAAAAAACATTCTCATATTATATTTTTTTACTTTCTCATTCAAATTCTTAAATAAAAAAAATCTTTCTCAAATTATATTTTTAAAAAAAAAAACTTTGTCATACAAATATGAAAATTTTCTGAAATATTAATAATGATTTCGAAATCTAAAAATAAAAATAAAATCGGCAGGATTCGAACCTGCGCGGGCAAAGCCCACATATTTCTAGTCATGCCCGACAATCACTCTGGCACGACCACTTTAATACAATAATTTTATACTTATTATTGTAATTTTTTTTTCTTTTTTTTACATTTTCAAATTTGAAAAGTTGCATCTAATCTCTAATCTCTAATATTATAATGAGAGAAGACTTAGTATCATTTGTCAATCTACCAACACATGCATCGCACGTGCATAACTAATATGATGGAAGTCTGAGGTTCAAGCCCTCACTATGTCAGGTTTTTTACTTAATTTTTTTTATATATTAAATATGCATCATATGTACAAATTAATATCCATCTATCTATCTATAATATAATATAATATATATACTTACTATTTAATGGAAGTGTTTGTCAGGTTCAAGCCCTCACTATGTCAGGTTTTTTACTTAATTTTTTTATATATTAAATATGCATCATATGTACAAATTAATATCCATCTATCTATCTATAATATAATATAATATATATACTTACTATTTAATGGAAGTGTTTGTCAGGTTCATGCCCTCACTATGTCAGGTTTTTTACTTAATTTTTTTATATATTAAATATGCATCATATCTACAAATTAATATCCATCTATCTATCTATAATATAATATAATATATATACTTACTATTTAATAGAAGTGTTTGTCACAAATAAATGGTTTTTAATATTTTTTGTCTCAAAAGAAACTCCAATTTTGTCACCAAACAAACATGTGCACCGCATGTGCAACTTCAAATCTATTTTTTAACATGTGCTTTGCACGTACACATCAAAATTTTTCATTCTTAATTTTTTAAAAATACGTGTATCGTCCATTTAACTCTATTTTTTTTAAAATTAAGGCATTCGTTGCACGTGCTAATTACTGTTAACTTCCATATATCGCACGTTTAACTTCAACTCTTTATCAAAACGTGCATCTCACCTGAAAAATACTAGTATTTAATAAATGGGACTATTGTTTGTTGGTGTATTTAGATATCTAGATCAAGTAAAATGGTTATGAGTTCAACTTATATCATAGCTGCTCATCTAGAAAAAAACATCTTTCATGAGTGATGATTCCATAATGCAAGGCACATCAAGCAGTTTTGGAGAAATTTTCATCTTTAAACACAAAATGATGTTTTAAGTTATCTTATCATAACAGAATAGATTGACGAGTTGCTATCAAATTGTATTTGAATAATAAAGATATGTAAAATTTAATTATAAAATAAATTTGATTTAAAAATATTCGTGGTCGGCAGGATTCGAACCTGCGCGGGCAAAGCCCACATGATTTCTAGTCATGCCCGATAACCACTCCGGCACGACCACTTCGATGCAATTGATTTGAATTCAAATTAATTATTCAATCTTAACACATTGTTTTGTACAGGTTGTACATGTATTCTACTTTTACAATTTTCAACAATTTGAAAAGTGACATCTAATATTTAATAAATGAGACTATGAATTTTGGAATAAGGAAATAACCACACACTCGCAACTAGAGAAAGTGTGGCTTGAAACTGTCAAACTCTTGCTCACTAATGATGGAGTTAATGTTATTTCTCGATACAAAGATATTGGGATAAAAGATGAGGGAGTCCGGCATATAAGAGGTGATTCGTACATATAGAGTGATTGCCGTTTCTAAGCAATGTCTTCTATGGAGGATTTACATAGTTCATCATGTTTTATTTTGTCTCTATATCTATGTACAAAATCAGATAATCTTAAAGCCTCTTAGAGCATCCACAGTCGTTTGCTATTCTCATTGCTAAAAATAGCATTTAGCAATAGCAATCGGAGTAGTTCGCTGCAGTGGTCAAAATCCTAAAATTTAAGTAGACGGATGAACATCATTCGTTTTTAGTTTTTTTTTTTTTTAAATTTTTATAATACTTATCGGTGATTTTTTAAAAAGAAAAAAAGAAAAAAAAGTCAACAAAAAAAGTCAAATCATCATCCGTTTGGATGGTTTTGCCTTTTTTTTTGATTTTTTTTTTGGGTTTTATATTATAAAAAAATCAAAAAGAACTAAAAAAATATAAAAAAAAAGTCAGAAACTGAGCCAAACGGATCATCTTCATCCGTTTGCTCAGTTCGGATTTTTTTTTTTTTAAAAATCAAAGAAAATAAAGAACGGATGATCATCATCCGTCCAAGGCCATAAACGGAGTATCATCATCCGTCTTCTATATTTAGCAATCTTCTGCCCAGACTTCTAACTTTAACAACTTAGAGCATCCACAGTGGTTTGCTAAATACTCAAAATTTAGAAATCCATTTAGAAAACCGACGTGCAGTGGTTTGCTAAAAACTCAAAAGTTAGAATAGGAATGTACAGTAAGTTGCTAAAGTTAAAAGTCTGGGCAGAAGATTGCTAAATATAGAAGACGGATGATGATACTCCGTTTATGGCCTTGGACGGATGATGATCATCCGTTCTTTATTTTCTTTGATTTTAAAAAAAAAAAATCCGAACTGAGCAAACGGATGAAGATGATCCGTTTGGCTCAATTTCTAACTTTTTTTTTATTATTTTTTTAGTTCTTTTTGATTTTTTTTATAATATAAAACCCAAAAAAAAAGCCAAAACCATCCAAACGGATGATGATCATCCGTTTGGAATGGTTTGACTTTTTTTGTTGACTTTTTTTTTTAAAAAAAAATCACCGATAAGTATTATAAAAATTTAAAAAAAAAAAAAACTAAAAACGGATGATGTTCATCCGTCTACTTAAATTTTAGGATTTTGACCACTGCAGCGAACTACTCTGATTGCTATTGCTAAATGCTATTTTTAGCAATGAGAATAGCAAACGACTGTGGATGCTCTTACTGTACATTCCTATTCTAATTTTTGAGTTTTTAGCAAACCACTGCACGTCGGTTTTCTAAATGGATTTCTAAATTTTGAGTATTTAGCAAACCACTGTGGATGCTCTTACAACAAATTGTGTATTCTAACATATACTATTACTAAATAACTGATTATTTTGCAGCAACATGAAGCATGATTATTTGGTCCAAAAAAAACTTGAATCATGTAAGAAAAGGTCCAAGCTACTTAGACTTTTTTCATACGTACACATACATAAAAACCCTTCTTAAATTATGCTATAGAAAGAAAAATTCACCCCCATCTAGTAGCCATACAAGTAAAGGAATATAAGAAGCCAATGTCTTATGATCTTATCCATAAAAAAAGTGTATAAAAAGCCAAGATGAGAAAAGTGTAGGGTTATATACATAATATCTTTAATTCTGTCTTACTTAAATTCTATTGAAATCAAAAAACAAAATACAACGAAAGAGGTGAATCTTTTTCAAAAACAACCTTTTGAAACATATATTTCCAAATTAGTCTTAATTTTACGCTATGTGCTATTAGGTCCTTTAATTGAGCTAATAATTATGAAATTAGTTCATGCGGTAGATTAATCAGGGATTTCTTCTCAAATCATCGTCATACTAAACATAAATCTTTTTTTTTATTTTAGTTACACCCCATTTTATTCCCAATGTTTTATCGATAATGGCTAGTTTATACTAAAACACCTATTATAAATGAGTTTTTCTCCAAAATTTCACTAACTCCACTACTCTTGTTCTTCCAAAATACCATTACTCTACTTTTTTAGTCCCACAAATGTAATAAATGAAGATACATAATTAGCCTATTAATTTTGATGGAGATGGATTTGGATGAAAATCATAAATGATTGGACTTATTTAGTTTGATGGGATTTAATTAAGGGACAAAATAGTAAATAATCGTAAAAATATAGAAAACACATGTTTCAAAAGGGATTAATCTATAAAAAAAAATTCCATAAATAACAAATGCACATTTCTCAGTTTTCAGAGGTGATCAGAATCTAGTAATAAAGAGTCATATCCCAAACACTATGTAAGTTAAAAAGGAAAAGCTATCTCCTCCTCCTTCTCCTCACCCTTCCCCACCCACCCCCTCCGCCCTCCTCCTTTTTTCTCACTCATCCAGATATGACCCCACCAAAATATATCCTATAACACCCAAATGACATCCAAAATTATCCAGTAATCAATAAAACCAACGCATATTTGTTGTGGGGGCGACGGTGGACATGCCAGTTCAGAGTTTGGGCTTAATTTTAACTTATTCAGATCAGATTGTGTAATTGTCAGGGGTCTCTCTCGTGTCAGTGGGTTTAGATGTGACGTTGTTGTCATCGTTGGGGGCTACAATAGTTGCGGTTGAGGATGTAGGTGACAGTGAACGATGGATAAGCTAGGTGATGAGAGAAGGGTTTCCATTTTGACGTATCAGGTCGAATTGAGTGGGTGTCAGGGGTTTTTCTCATGCAAGTGGGCTTGGGGGTGGCGTTTGTGTTACCGTTGGGGGCGACGACAAGTTACAATTGCGGTTGTGGGTGGCAGTAGACGGTGGAGAGGTTAGGTGATGAG
This sequence comes from Hemerocallis citrina, assembly GCA_017893485.1. Classification (NCBI taxonomy): domain Eukaryota; kingdom Viridiplantae; phylum Streptophyta; class Magnoliopsida; order Asparagales; family Asphodelaceae; genus Hemerocallis; species Hemerocallis citrina. Next base: position 235,131,634 of record CM030366.1, read on the forward strand.
TGAAATGGCACAATATTGACATATTCAGGTCATATTGGATGGATGCATGAGGTTTCTTTCGTATTAATGGGATTGGAGGTGGCATTTGTGTTACCGTTGGGAGCGACGACAGCTGTGATAGTGGTGTTAGAAAATGAGTATTTTACACACCATTTACGAACCGATTTTTGAGCAATTTTTTTGAGTAAGATCCTCAATGAATTATTGAGAGATCTTGATTGATTTGTGTTCTCTTTCGTGAGTAGATCAAAATCATATATTGGTTTGCTAAAAACGGTTAAGGGGTGAATGAGAAATTGTCTCTCAAAGTGAGAAGTTTTCATTCTTGAAATGAGTTAAGGAAATATAGTCCCACATTGAAAAAATCAAAGGAAATAGAAGAGGATATATAGCAACCTCCTTCTAAGCATTGTAAGATAGCTAGAAGAGAGGCTCTCTCTCGCGCACGCAGGGGGGTGCAAATTTCGGACCGGATTTTACATGCGACTTGTGTGTGCCCGCAAGACCTGCAGACACGAATGTCGGACCGACTTGACCCCACCCCGTGCAGAGCCACTTTTTGCTACAGTTTTGATTTTTCTTTTTATAACGGCTGAAATGAATGCAGAAACGGTTTTGTCTGTCGTTTCAGTGCTGTATTGAATGTTTTGTCTGTCGTTACACTGAAGGCATTCAAAGGCAGTGATTGATGTCTGCCATTACAATGAAGGCATTAAAAGCCTTGTCTGTTGTTACAGTTTTAACCCAGGCTCTATAAATAGAGGCCTCCCCTCTCATTTCTTACCTGCACAACAGAAACACCTCTTTCTTCCTCCTTTCAGTCCTGTTCGTTTCTTCCCTCCTACTAGTTTTGGTAAATCGGTGATTGGTTTCAGACACTGTTGCTCAGTTGGGGAGTGCTACGTGGTGCCTACGTGATCGCTCCGGTCATTGCATCCTGGGAGACAGACACCTTCGTTCATTTCAGCACCGGAAGAGACGAAATCTGTTTTAAGGACACTGTGTGATACACAGGCATTGACTTCTCAACTTGTAATCTTGAATTGTTCTTGTGAGTTGTTTATTTAATTTTTCCTTTTCTTTTCTTTCGGTTTTCTTTCTCTTCTGTTCTCTTCTCAGTTTTATGTGCCTCTCAATCTTTTTATTGTAAAAGATATTTTGTAACAATCTTAAAACAGATTTTTGGATTTTCTTGATTTCCAGTTTTGAGGCACGGTTTTTCTTTTTTTTCTTTAATCTGGAAAACTTACACTCGTGTTGTGTAAATTTCAGAATCAAAATGACTACTACATCGGACAATACTGCCGTGTCTGAAATGGTCTACGTGCCGGTTGTTGATACGATGCAAGAACCGAATGTTGCTGCGGCACGAGTGCCAATGCCCACCGTTGTACCTGTCTCAGTCTTCCATGGGGAGAAACCTGAGAAGTTCAACGAGCAGAACTTTAAAAGGTGGCAACAGAATATGATGTTCTATCTGACCACACTGAATCTTGCAAGATTCTTGAACGAAGATGCTCCAAATCTTAAGAAAGATGAGCAAGATAACCAAGTCATTGCCGCTGTGGATGCTTGGAAAAATGCTGATTACTTGTGTAGAAATTACATAATGAACGGATTAGTCGATTCTTTGTATAATGTATACATTGACAAAAGAACAGCTAAAGAACTTTGGGAATCACTAGACCATAAGTATAAAACTGAGGATGCCGGCGCCAAGAAATTCATTGTGGGCCACTTCCTAGACTATAAAATGATAGATTCTAAAACAGTGATCAGTCAAGTTCAAGAACTATAACTGATCTTGCATGAGATTCATGCTGAAGGTATGAACTTAAGTGAAAGTTTCCAAGTGGCATGTATAATTAAAAAAATTACCACAAGGTTGGAAAGACTTTAAGAATTACCTAAACCATAAGCGAAAAGAAATGGGCATTGAAGATCTCATTGTTAGGCTTCGCATTAAAGAAGACAATAGAGGATCTGAAAAGGTTGAACTCGTCAGTCATGCAGCTAAGGCAAATGTAATGGAACATAAACAACGTTCCAATAAACACAACAACAAGGATCCCAAGTTGGGGCCCAAGGGAGAAATCTCCAAGAAGCCGAAGTTTCAAGGCAAGTGCTTTAATTGTGACAAAATGGATCACAAGTCTACTGAATGCAGACTTCCCAAGAAGAACGGGAACAGAGAAGCAAACTTGATTCAAGGGATTGCTCAAGATGTTTCCGATATCACTCTCTCAGCTGTGATCTCAGAGGTGAATATGTTAGGTTCAAACCCGAAGGAATGGTGGATTGACACTGGAACTACTCGACATGTGTGCTCCAACAGAAGTATGTTCTCCACTTTCGAACCATTAGAGAATGAGGAGAAAATGTTTATGGGGAACTCGGCTACTTCAGAAATCAAGGGTCAAGGCAAGGTGATCTTGAAGATGACTTCTGGAAAGAAAATGACTCTGAACAATATTTCATATATTCCTGAAATCCGTAAGAACCTGGTATCTGGTTCGTTGCTTAATAACCACGGTTTTGGTTTGTTCGAGTCGAACAAATTTATTTTGTCAAAAAGTGAAATGTATGTTGGTAGAGGATATATGAGGGGTGGAATGTTCAAACTCAATGTAATGATCATGGTCAAGAATATGAACAAAGCTAGCTCTTCTACTTATTTGCTTGAGTCTTCCAATTTATGGCATGGTAGACTAGGACATGTTAATTATGATACTTTGCGAAGACTAATTAACTTGAATCACATACCAACATTCCAAATTGATTCTAAACACAAATGTGAAACTTGTGTCGAGGCAAAACTAACAAGATCATCGTTTAAAAGTATTGAAAGAAACACCGAACCACTTGATCTAATTCACACTGATATTTGTGATTTGAAAATGATACAAATAAGGGGTGGTAATATATATTTTATTACCTTCATTGATGATAGCACAAAATACTGTTATGTATACTTGCTTAAAGGCAAGAATGAAGCTATAGAGAAATTTGTTCTCTGTAAAAATGAGGTTGAAAACTAACTCAATAAGAAAATTAAGGCACTAAGAAGCAACCGAGGTGGAGAGTATGAATCGCTATTTGCTGACACGTGTGCTAAACATGGGATTATACATGAAACGACAGTGCCTTATTCTCCTCAGTCCAACGGTGTTGCTGAGAGAAAGAATCGTACATTGAAAGAAATGATGAATGCAATGTTAATAAGTTCTGGTTTGCCACTAAACTTGTGGGGAGAAGCTATTCTTTCAGCTAACTACCTTTTGAATAAGGTGCCCAAAAAAAAAGAAGAGAAAACTCCATATGAATTATGAAAAGGAAGAAAGCCATCCTACAATTACTTGCGAATGTGGGGATGTCTTGCCAAGGTGGTAGTACCTCCACCTAAGAAAGTGAAAATAGGACCAAAACGGTTGATTGTATTTTCATTGGCTATGCACTTAACAGTAGTGCCTATCGGTTCTTGGTGTACAAATCCGATATCACTGAGATATCAAAGAACACGATAATGGAATCTAGAAATGCATCGTTCTTTAAAGATATATTTCCATGTAAGTCAAAGGAGGAACCAAGTTCCTCCAAACGAGCACATGAGACTATCAATGATGATAGTGAAGACCAAGATGAAGAAGTTGAAGAGAAACCTCGACGCAGTAAAAGAACAAGAACGGAAAAATCTTTTGGTCCAGATTTCTTGACTTTTATGCTTGAAGGAGAACCCCAAACCTTTAAAGAAGCGGTGAACTCTAGTGATGGTCCTCAATGGAAAGAAGCCATCAAGAGTGAAATTGATTCTATCTTGCAAAATCATACTTGGGAACTAGTAGATCTTTCACCAGGTAGTAAATCTTTAGGTTCCAAGTGGATCTTCAAGAGAAAAATGAAACCTGATGGATCAATTGAAAAATACAAGGCAAGACTTGTAATTAAAGGCTATAAACAAAAGAAAGGTCTTGATTACTTTGATACATATTCTCCTGTGACGAGAATAAATTCCATTAGGATGGTACTTGCAGTAGCAGTTCTGCGCAATCTTAAAGTACATCAAATAGATGTAAAAATAGCATTTCTTAATGGAGATTTAGATGAAGAAATCTACATCGAACAACCTGAGGGTTTTTCAGCTCCAGGATATGAAAAGAAAATGTGTAAACTGGTGAAGTCATTATATGGCTTGAAACAAGCTCCAAAGCAGTGGCATGAAAAATTTGTCAATGTCATGATGACAAATGGCTTCAAGTTCGATGAACGTGACAAATGTGTATATGTCAAAGACATAGAAGATAAATATGTCATTATATGTTTGTATGTAGATGACATGCTTATTATTGAAAGCAATGATCAGATAATTAAATCTGTTAAAAATATGTTAAACTCGAGGTTTGACATGAAAGACATGGGACTAGTTGATGTTATATTGGGAATTAAAATTACAAGAACATCAGACGAGCATATTTTAAGCCAGTCACATTATGTTGACAATATTCTTGGAAAATTTGATAAAGATAATTCTGAAATTGCCCGAACTCCAATATTTATCCAAGAATAAAGGGGAGAGTATTTCTCAAGTAGAATACTCTAGAATCATAGACAGTCTAATATACTTAACAAGTTGTACAAGACCAGACATAGCCTATGCAGTGAGTAAACTAAGTAGATACACGAGTAATCCTGGAAGCGAGCATTGGCAAGCAATTATAAGAGTACTGAAGTACTTGCGTTTTACTCGTAACTACGGGCTGCACTATACAAGATACCCGGCTGTACTTAAAGGTTATAGTGATGCGAACTGGATATCGAGTGATAATTCAAAATCCATTAGTGGCTATATGTTTACACTAGGTGGTGCAGCAGTTTCTTGGAAATCCTCGAAACAAACAGTGATAGCTAAATCTACGATGGAATCTGAATTTATCGCATTGGACAAATATAGGGAAGAGGCCGAATGGTTATGTCACTTCCTTGAGGATATTCCAAGGTGGACGAAGCCTGTGCCTTCAATCTGTATACATTCAGATAGTCAATCTGCAATTTGTAGAGCACAGAGCAATATGTATAATGGTAAATCTAGACATATTTGTCGAAGACATAATACCATTAGACAACTACTCTCTACTGGGGTTATCTCTGTGGACTATATAAAGTCAAAGGATAACATTGCGGATCTGCTAACCAAAGGGTTAAATAGAGAGTTAGTTGATAAATCATCGAGGGGAATGGGACTAGAGCCCATGAAATAATTCGATACAATGGACACCCAACCTAGCTGATTGGAGATCCCAAGATCTAGGTTCAAAGTGACAACTAAATTGTAAAGACCAAGTTGTATCACTGTGGGGATTTTTCCATGTCCATTCCCATGATGAAACAGTGATGCTCGTAAGGTAACAGGTTAAGCTAGGCTTTTAATGATTCCTATGCGTCGGATATCTGAGTAAAGTAATGCGGGTTACTCTTAGGTAAGAAATCACTTATGTAAGAGGGAAGAAGGGCCGCTTCCAAGGGAATAATATAGGGCAATATTCCTGTTAAACTCTTGCAGAACCAGGCGTATGTTCATGGCCAAAACAAACATTACAGTGAGAACTGAAAATGTGTTAGAAAGATTTCTGTGTGAGATATGTCATCGTTTACACAAATGACAGAATAGTTCAAAGACATCGCGTCTACTGTTTAGTTAGTAAAGTAAACATATTTTCATAAGAAAATGTTCAAAGGGTAACACCTACCTATCCTATGCAGGAATCAATTGTTGAAATCTATCACCAAGTCTGTCGTGTCAGTCTGTCCTGTCTGTGGTCGTCAATTTTCATTCATGTGGGGATTGTTAGAAAATGAGTGTTTTACACACCATTTACGAACCGGTTTTTGAGCAATTTTTTTTGAGTAAGATCCTCAATAAATTATTGAGAGATCTTGATTGATTTGTGTTCTCCTTCGTGAGTAGATCAAAATCATATATTGGTTTGCTAAAAACGGTTAAGAAGTGAATGAGAAATTGTCTTTCAAAGTGAGAAATTTTCATTCTTGAAATGGGTTAAGGGAATATAGTCCCACATCGGAAAAATCAAAGGAAATAGAAAAGCATATATAGCAACCTCCTTCTAAGTATTGTAAGATAACTGGAAGAGAGGCTCTCTCTCGCGCGCGCGGGGGGATGCAAATCTCGGACTGGATTACATGCGACTTGTGTGTGCTCGCACGACCTGCGGACACGAATGCCGGACCGACTTGACCCCACCCTGTGCAGAGCCACTTTTTGCTACAGTTTTGATTTTTTTTTTTTTGTAACGGCTCAAATGAATGCAGAAACGGTCCTGTCTGCCGTTTCAGTGCTGTATTGAATGTTTTGTCTGCCTTTACACTGAAGGCATTCAAAGGCGGTGATTGATGTCTGCCGTTACAGTGTCGGCATTCAATTGATTGTCTGCCGTTACAATGAAGGCATTAAAAGTCTTGTCTGCCGTTACGGTTTTAACCCATGCTCTATAAATAGAGGCCTCTCCTCTCATTTCTTCCCTGCACAACAGAAACACCTCTTTCTTCCTCCTTTTAGTCCTATTTGTTTCTTCCCTCCTGCTAGTTTTGGTAAGTCGGTGATAGGTTTCAGATGCTGCTGCTCAGTTCGGAAGTGCTACGTGGTGCCTACGTGATCACTCCGGTCGTTGCATCCTGGGAGACAGACGCCTTCGTTTATTCCAGCAACCGGAAGAGGCGAAACCTTTTTAAGTACACTGTGTGATACACAGACCTTGACTTCTCAACTTGTAATCTTGAATTGTTCTTATGAGTTGTTTATTTAATTTTTCCATTTCTTTTCTTTCGGTTTTCTTTCTCTTCTGTTCTCTTCTCAGTTTTATGTGTCTCTCAATCTTTTTATTGTAAAAGATATTTTGTAACAAGTGGACGGTGGTCAAGTTAGGGGATGAGAGCAAGGGCCCAATTTTGACCTATTCAAGTCATATTGGTGGGTGTCTGGGTTATCTCGCGTGTCATTGAGCTTTGAGATAATGTTTGTATTACTGTTGGGGCGATGACAATTGTGATTGTGAGTGACGGCAACGATGGACAATGTACAAGCGAGGAAATGAGAGAAAATCCTCAATTTTGACATATTCATGTCAGATTGGGTTGGCACGTGAGATTTGCTTTGGTTCAGTCGGTGGATAAGAAGAATTATATGTTTAATTTGTTGTATTATTTGATCGTTCGTTGTTAATCTTTTTTGCAGGGAACTCCCCTATTTGGGACGAGTTTTATTTTTTGCAGAGTATGAGTTCTATGACCCAGCCTGTTGGGTTTCATGAACTTCGTAATTCAATTTTTTTTGTTGTATGTTTCGTTAAACTCTTTTTAAAGGAACGCGAGAGGATTCTGACCCACCGGTAACCAAAATAAAAAATAAAAAATCTCTTCCTCGAGATACTCTAGTTTTATGCAATACTACTTTTCGAGCAAGTAAATTGAGATAACTGAATAATTTGCATTGCAAATATATATATATATATATATATATATATATGTGTGTGTGTGTGTGTGTGTGTGTGTGTGTGTGTGTGTGTGTGTGTGTGTGTGTGTGTGTGTGTGTGTATGTGTGTCGCTATGCATATGTCTGCATGTGCATTAAGCCTCGACATTTTTTATGATTTTTGAGCCAAAATAAATACAACTGAGTAGAATTTAAATGTTTTGACAAATCACGAATATAAATCGAAAATTTCGCTTCTATATATGCAATAAAATTTGCCAATTATATTCAATACTAGTTTCTAAGCATACAAACTTTTGATAGTTTTCGTCAACTTGAGGATGAATATATTCTACACATTTGTGACTTCTTCTTTGCTCCCTTGATTAAAATACTCACGCACGCACGTACTCCAGATGAATACATTAATTAATTCCAACCAATCTGCAAGAAATAAAAAAAATGAGGATTATCAGTCCCTGCTACTTACTGCCATAGATTTTCCAGGTCGAAGTCCGGAAAATAATCTAATTGTTGCATCCCTGCAGCATCCACTTCAGACGACATGCCATCGTTAACATGATGATCAACGATCTGGTTTTCTGTAAATATCAATTTGTTAGAATTGATTTAAATTTGATATATATTCAGACTACAATATTCATATATATTTAATCAATGAGGAGAGAAATAAATTTACCAAAAATGGGAAGATCGTCGCTAGGAAGAATAGAGTAAAGATTTTGGTTTCCTGGAAATGAGTGATTTATTTCAGATGTTTGGTTCACTAGTTGTTGCCACAGAATTTCATGATCCAAGTCTTGAAAATAGGCTGCTTGTTGCATCTCTACACCATCCATTTTTGACGACGTCGTGCCTGTTTCTTGCAAGATGCCTGAACTTCCCTCATCACACGTTTGAGGAGGCAAATCATAAAGAACATGACTTGTCAAGTCTACATTTCCCTCATTAGAGCCTGGTAAATAGCTGGTGTGTTGCATTGCTGCACCATCCATTTCCGACAACATACCAACCTTAACATGACCGACGCTCTGGTTTTCTGCAAATATCAATTTGTTAGCATTGTTTTAAATTTGATATATATTCAGGCTACAATATTCATATTTAATCAATGAGGAGAGAAATATACCAAAAATGGGAAGATCATCGCTAGGAAGAATAGAGTAAGGATTTTGGTTTCCTGGAAATGAGTGATTTATTTCAGATGTTTGGTTCACTAGTTGTTGCCACATAATTTCCTGATCCAACTCTTGAAAATAGGTTGCTTGTTGCATCTCTACACCATCCATTTTTGACGACGTCGTGCCTGTTACTTGCAAGATGCCTGAAGTTCCCTTATCACACGTTTGAGGAGGCAAATCATAAAGAACATGACTCGTCAAGTCTACATTTTCCTCATTAAAGCCTGGTAAATAGCGGGTGTGTTGCATTGCTGCACCGTCCACTTCAGACAACACACCAACCTTAACATGACCGACTTTCTGGTTTCCTGCAAATATTAATTTATTTGGCAATGTTTAAATATTTTGATATTCAGACCATTAATTTATTCATATATAGCTAATCACCGAGTAGAGAAATTTACCAAAAATGGGAAGATCGTCGCTAGGAAGAATAGAGTGAGGATTTTGGTTTCCTGGAAATGAGGGATTTATTTCAGATGTTTGGTTCACTAGTTGTTGCCACAGAATTTCCTGATCCAATTCTTGAAAATAGGCTGCTTGTTGCATCTCTACACCATCCATTTTTGACGACGTCGTGTCTGTTTCTTGCAAGATGCCTGAACTTCCCTCATCACACGTTTGAGGAGGCAAATCATAAAGAACATGACTCGTCAAGTCTACATTATCCTCATTAACGCCTGGAAAATAGTTGGTGTGTTGCATTGCTGCACCGTCCATTTCAGACAACATACCAACCTTAACATGACCGACGCTCTGGTTTCCTGCAAATATTAATTTATTTGGCAATGTTTAAATAATTAATTTGATATTCAGACCATTAATTTATTCATATATAGCTAATCACCGAGTAGAGAAATTTACCAAAAATGGGAAGATCGACACTGGGAATAGCATGAGGGTTCTGATTTTCTGAACATGGTTGATTTATTCCTGATGTTTGAATGCAATAATTTGGTTGATTTGAAATTGGTGTCAGACCTGTAATATTCGTATTTGTGACATATTAGAAGAGTCACCAAGCAGATAAAAGCTTCGTTGAACAAGAAATTATGTATATGGTTTGCGACATTCATATTAAATCAGATATATAAATAAATTAGATATCACTCAGTATATGAAAGTATCCCAGAAACAAGTTAATTTGCATTATACATGAAAAATAATGAAAGAATCGTTAGAAAGTTACTGAAAGGTTTACCATTAGTATTTAACTGCATCACCGCCTTCCACTGTAATTGCAGCAGACGATTAAACTCAGTTATTTGAATTACAGTGTTCTGGCGTTGTGTATATGCTTGGAAATATTCTGCATTCTGTCGTTTGAGCTCATCCCAAACTGAAAGTACAGGAAAGAAACAAAATTAAAAACCTGAAAGTACAGGAAGCTAGCGAAAATTAATTAAAGACTACCCAAATAACATATATATATATATATACCATTTGCAGTCAAAAGAGGGTTAACATCATGTTGGTTAAAGAGGCATGCAACTGTTTCTTCCTTACTCAAGTAGTTTGCCAGGCATCTGTAAATCTGCTTCTTCACCTGGAACAAGAAACAAAAAAATATACTAGAGAGAGAAAGATCGATCGATGTTATAAGAAGTTTAAAATGGAAGCAAAATATATGCTTATTAAAAATATATAGGAAGCTAGCTATATATGATCAAAACACAAGGATCGATCGACTTCTCAAATTAAACATAAAAGAAACAAACAAAGGAAGGAAAAAAATAATATTATAATTATATCAACGGGCGCCATAGTATCATATTCAAGCTGCGATTGGTGTGAAAGATGGTACCACTGCACTAAAACTTCTTCGAAGCTGTAGTAGTAAGGGTTAAGGGAATTCTCATAACTAAACTGGATGTATTCGTATATACATATAATAATCTAAAAGAACTATATATTTATTAAAAACTAACAAACGGAAAAAGTAAGAAACATTTTCCTCTAGTCATTTTTATTAAAAAAAAATTATTTTAGACTTTTATCTTGATATTCATGTAAACAACTTGGAACCAACAAGTCCTAATTAGTATTGGGTGGGGTGGGTAATTGAGTGGCGGCTCAAATCCAAAGTCCCTGGTTCGAGCCACGTTTTTCCCTTAAAAAAAAAGTAAACAACTTGGACAGGGTAATTACCGTGTTTACGGTTTCATAAAATAGTAAACAACCGGATCAAGCATATAACATGGATCGGCATAAGTATTAATAACAATCATATATATATATATATCTAATCGCTAATATTATAATCGGAGAAGGTCTTAGTGTCATCATTTGTCATTTTGTCATTCTACCAATATGTGCAACGCACGTACATAACTAATATAAAAAATGTTTCCAGTTCAAATCCTCTTTACGCCAGAGTTATTATTTCTATTTTTTGAAATTATTAAAACGTGCATCACACGTGTAAATTACTACTATATATAATGCTAAAAAGAATCCGATCCAAAGATGATAAACATCAATATTATAATACATTAAAATTAATTATATCAAAATTTAAAGGTACAAAATTACAAACCTATATATTTATCTTCGACAACAGTACTAAATATTAGAGTAGAACAAGCATTAATATTCCAAGCTAGTTTCAAAACTTAAAAGCAATATTGCAATTACTAAATATATATCAGATATGAGATATCTACTAAGGGTGGACAACTATTATCCGAACCGACCAATCCGAACCAATCCAACCCGAACCGACCGATTTTTAAGCGAACCAATTGGGGGTTTGGATTGGATCGGTTCTTGATCTTCAATAACCAATTGGACCGGTTTGGTTGTTGGATGAGGCTTTCAAATAATCGATGAAACCGAACCGACCATACCTTTATGCATAAGTCCATAAAAAATATAGTTCTCCTTTAATTTCTTGAATATACAAATAGTCATTTCTCATTTTTCTTGAGATACAAACAGTCTTTTTTAATTTCTTTAATACAAACCGAGCAGTTGTTCTACCTATGTTTTGGTTCTCCATAATCCTATGTGTTATGTTGTTGAGAAATGTTTGATTTACAGTGTGACCCAACTTAATAGAATCATAAAGTTGATGTAACATTTAGTAGTTACTTTAATCAAGTGAAGCAAAAATTATTTTCTAAATCTTTTTTTTATTGCACCTGAAATTCAATTAGCTATGGTTATTGATGTTTCTTTTATGATAATAAACTAAGATTACAGAAGTATGCAAGTGAAAAAACAGTTTATCTCACTCATTTAAACGTCATCATCTCAAACAATTAGTGCAAAATTCATTAAATCTTTATTTTAAATTCATTTCTGAATAACAAATAGCAGGTTGTTTCTTAAGTTTGATTGAAGTTGATCTTTTAAATTTCAACAAAATTATGAATGATGTTGAAGGTGAAAACTAACACGCCAAACCGACCATCCAATCCAATCCAAACCGAGCTTAATCGGCTTGAATGGAAACCGATCCAATTAAGGTTTGGATTGGTTTCGGATGAGAAAATTAAAAAACCGATCTTCTTTGAATCGGTGGTGGATGGTCCATATTAGGTCGGATACCGACCGACGCACTCCCCTAATATCTACATCGTGAGTTTAAACAAATTAATTAATCTTCAACGAAGCAATTAATTAACCAAGAAATACGTACTAAGATTCTCAACATGCAGCAAGTTAATTAATAATAACTAATAGAGATTAATTACCTCATCAACTTCCATCCTAAAATGTTGCTGCAGTACTTGTCGTTGTTCCGCCTGCTCATTACTATTTTGTTGACGATATGGTATGAGCGCCATTGATGATTGATCAACACCAACAAAGAAAACAACGCGAGCGAGTGAAAATTAAGATGGAATAAGAGATCTTGAGAGGCAATACAACGTAGGAAAGCAACGTAGTGTATCATGTATATATATATATATATACAGCCATACAGGGGGTATTTATACCTGAGTACTGTTAGGAGACAGAACCAATCTCAGCCCTTCATTTAGATTATGTTAAATCTCACCCATTCGATCGGTTAAAAGACTTCATGTCTTTGTCTCCTATATATATTCCGAATCCAGGTCAGAATTGGGCCTAAACTTTTATGGGCCGAGATTTTGGGCCCATGCTTTTAATTGTATAGACCCAACCCTATCCTAATTCAACTAGGGTAATTTGGTAACCAGAGTTAGATTTATCTAGGGTGAAACTAACTAATACTAATGCATGTTTTTTTAAAAAATTTTTAAATTTATTTTTTAATCTTTTTTGGGTGCTTTTTGAGGTTGTACAAGTTAAGTGAATTTTGAACAAAGTGTATATGTAAAGAATAGGCCCATTAATGTCTAAAACAAGCACCTCATCGGCCCACTTCTTCTTCCGTTTAACTAAAGGGGTAAATATGAAATTATGGCCAACTCGGGTGCAATTCTTCTCATTGGAAGTCGATTTTTCCGCCATTTATTTATTTTCTGCTTCCTGAAACTGGTGACATATAATGACCGAAAGATGAGACGGGACGGACTGTCAGAGGCCACATCGGGACTACCAGAGGAAAGCCCACTGTACTATTTCTCAATTGTGAGAAGACGAAAAAGGACATTAACATGAACCAACGGTTGCAAACTCATTCATTTGAAATGCCTCATTTAATCTCAACCGTTCGATCTTTTACACAGGATCAATAAACAAATTATAAGTCCTTTATTTATTTGGTATATTCATGGTAATTTTGTATGAAAAAGAATTCACCTTGACACCATTATGATTAAGGATAATAGTAATTTACACGTGCGATGCATGTTCTAATTAATTTTATATATATATATATATAGTAAATAATAAGACGTAATCTGGCCTCGAATCTTAGATCTCCCTTTACTCATCACATACTCTTTACAAATGACCTCTAGTGGCACAAACTTTTATTTTATATAAGTGATACTTTGTAATTAATTATGTCGTAAATAAATTTGAACTTTGAGGATATTTTGATAACTAACAACAGTTGAGTAAATGAATGATTAATATAACCCTAACTTAAAATGAATGGTTGAAAATAGATGGTTGAATGAATGTATCCTAATTCAACTATGGTAATTTGGTAACCAGAGTTAGAGTTAACTAGGGTGAAATTAACTAAAATTAATACATGGCCTTTTCGACTTATCTCAGCAATCCCGATCGTCAACAACCTTCCGACGATAACAATCCCGAATGCAAGCAACCACCGACAACAACAACTGTCACTCCCTGCTTCCCAGAATACAGGAACACATGCACGTAATTGAAGCCTAGCGAATTATATAAGTATGCCAACTCATATCATCCATAAGCTGTACCAGTTCTAACTCAACAATAAAAAAAATGAATTTCAACCACGCAGAAAACATAATCACATAAACGAGAATGAAATTCAATAACTAAATCTGGAATATAAGGACTTACCAAATAGCTCGAGAGGCTTCTGCTCCAATCACAGAAGAACTGCTCACCAATACCTTCTGGTAATTCTCCTTGTGCACCTGTACTTATTCATCTAAAAAGAAAGAATAATTTATCCTTAGAGCAAGCACGGACAATAAGTAGTGAAAAGTAGAAAGTAAGGTATGAGGTACATGAAGAAATATGAACCAAGATCAAATTACAAAAGCAATGACGGTATCAACAAACACTGGTCTTACGATCAAGTATATACGTGTCAACTTAGGTCTATTAGCATGTTGTTTCCTCTATCTAGTACACGTACTACTGCGTCCCATACCACAGGTTCGATGCACGCAAAACAGTGTACGTTTTAGACTTCGTGGTGGGATCTACAGGACGTGTACTCGGTGTATCATGATAACAAGATAATAAGATAACAAGTCACAACTTCACAAGTAATTCTCCACCTTCCATGTCGAGATTTCATGTAACAAGAGAGCCCTATCGAGTACATTTTCTGAGACTATCCACTACTAGGTCAACCCTTAGAAATTCTGGCTTGTTTAGTATTTTATTATTAAGTCATACATGTACATGCAAGTGGTTATAAGAATGTCAAGGGGATGATAATAATGCAACAATATGATGCATTGCACAATAATAACATGAAGTAGCAAATCTGAAACAGCCGACATAGTAACACTAAAACAACGAAAACTCCTATGCTACGTTCAGAATTCGAAGTTCTAGGATGTTATTAGCAACTAGACACTTAGGACTACAATTTATATTCAGTAACTTTTAACTGATTCCTATTATAACTGGGTCGAAACCTCAGTACAAGACAGACAAGGCAGTAGGAATTATAAAAAGCCATCACATATATGTTCATCAAGTCGATAATCAACATGTTATTGTACCATGAAATGTATTGACAGTACTGTACAACAAGTAGAATGGATTTTTCAGTGAACAAGTCAATTTATCATGTCATGATTCAAGTCACAAGATCTCAAGCAACAACATGTATTTGATCACAATGTATTTTCCTCATTTGCAATTCCGAGTCATTTTATTCATGTCATGTGTGTGTATAGGTTTGGGTTTGAGTCAATGGATAATAATACGATATCAAGAGTACGTCGGGTTAGCTTGTGTAAACTCTCGATCAAGGCAAATTTTAAGATAATTGAAAAGGAACTACTTGTAGGAGGTCCTTGAACTTGAACTAGAAAATTAAAAGAGTTCAAGTGGACTTGCCTTTTGTGGACGGTTAGATTATAATAAATCGAATAACGGGATCAGAATCCCGGGGAGCGATCCCAAAAACACGTGTGAAACCCGTGCGAGAAAACCCCAAGCAAACAACAACACAACAGCTCTCGACAATTATCTTCACACCAGATCGACATAATAGCAAGCACCAAGTACAGATCCAGAAGTCAGAACACCAAACACCCCAAATGGACCAATCAGAACTCTACTCCACACTGGATCCAAGGCCAAAACGGCATACACGGAACACATATCCCCCCTTACACAACACCAAACAGCAATTTCCCCCACTCACAGTTCTTCTTCGTCTTTACTTCGGCTGAGAGAGGGAGAGCGGCAGAAAGAACAACAACCGACATGGGCGGCTGGTGGCGACAGGGTGGAGCGGCGCTTAGGAGGAGGATGGCAGGAGACGAGCGGCAGCACTGGTCGGAAAGCGATGCAGCGGCGAGAACCTCCGACGAGAGGGCTCTATTTTGGTTTGAAAACAGAGGGATGCCGGAGTTCGGAGTATTGACGGCGAGGAGGGCAATGGCGAGCGGTGGGTGGCGAGGCAAGGGAGGACAGGCGAAGTCGTCGACGTGGAGGAGGAGAAGGCGAGGAGCTTGATGTTGAAGATGATCGATTTTGATGATGGCGATGGGTTCTCTGAGGCGGCGGTGTAGGCGGTGACTGAGGAGCAGTCATGACATCGACGGCAGTTGCGGGGTACAGTGGCGAGCGGCAAGGAGAGAGCTCGAAGGCGGGGATGATGGCACAGGGAAAGCTTCGGGGGATTCACGATGGTGTAGCTTTGGGTTTACTGTTTTGGTTGGGAAAACAGAGAGGAGAGAAAGGATAACGGGGAGAGAGAGGAGAGTGGGGGGTTTGTTTAAAGAATAATAAAATAATTATTATAATGGGGGTAGTTAGTAGATAGTGGGGAATGTGGGGATATTGGGGATTGTGCAGAGTGGGAAAATGTGAACAAATTTGTATACGGGTGAGTGTATGGGCTTGTGGGTTTGGGTTTCGGGTTAAAGTCCAATAGGAGATGGAATTGGGTTTGGGCTTCAATTAAATATAATAAACTCAATGATAATTGTTGGGCTTCTCATAAATTCAAAATAATCAATAAATAATAGTATGGATCAACTTAGGCTTCAAAGTAAATAAATAAAAAGAAGAGAAACAAGATTCTAGTTTGGAATATAAATTTGGGTTTCAACAGGATATTCAAAATTATTTAAATGCATTGGAAATAATTTATACGGGAATTGAAATACAATAATACATGGAGAAAAAGAAAAGAAATAGAAATTCGTATAATCGGAAACAGGGGTTACAACAACCACGACTGGAAGTCTCCAGTGAACTCCAAACCCTAGCCACCCGTCGAGAGGCATCAACAATAATCCCCAAGTGCAACTCCTGACCTCCTCCTTCAGAACCAATTCCCAATGTAACACCCCGAATTTCAAACAAGGATAAATTCGAGATTTCACAGGATCTTTACTTCACTTCGTACAATTTTACAAGGAATTTAAAACTTTTTATTCACAATACATCAGAGTTCCATTATAACTTGATTTTACACAGCGGAAGAATGAAATTTACAATAAAACATTTACAACATCTTTAAAATAAAACAGCATCAGCATATCCACTTTATAGCTCCATGAATGGTCCTTTACCTGCATGTCAATCTGTGGGCACGTCAGTTATTTACAACTGACGAAATGTTATACACGGCTATTCTCTCTATGCCGGGAATAGTATAACGATCTCATACTTTAACAAATCACAAAAAGATTGAATGAATAAGTAAAGTGTCAAAAGTGATTATTCTAAACATAAGTGTATGTCATGCCTTAATGCCTAATGCACACAATTCTACACTAGGATGACACTAATGCACACTTGTTCGGATTCTATGCATCCCATACTACATAGGTCCGAGGGCAAGCGCCTACGTTCTTCACAATACAGGGCTCGATCCCTCGCCATTAAAACTACCCGGTAGCAAAACAAAGTTCAGACTATTCCACGAATGTGAATCTCAGCCTTGGAGTCTACCAACAGCTGTTATAACAGATTCCACATCGTACGAACCGTTCCGTATGTGACCCTCTAGCCCAGTATATATATATATACATTGGAGACGGTAAACACAAAATCCATCCGTCCGACTACTCAAGATCCCGGAGTCCACCGCTGACCCGTCCTCATAGTCCCGGACTAAAATATAATAATCCGTCTCCCACAGGGCAACCTCAGTCCACCAACTGGGTCTATAGTCTTGGAGTCCACCAACAACTATATAGAGCACCCCACTTACGTTTCCCTAAGTTTACTACATCTTCACTTATGTGCCTAAATTTTCCTAAGTTCAAGACATAAATAATTTCCATTCAAGAATTAGTTTTACCTCTTACCGGACTTAATCAACAAATACGAGATGGCTCCTTAGCCATATCTCCAAATCATTTCTTAAATCTTTTCTTTCAATATTGCCGGTACTGAGGTCTTACTAACTCTAAATCATAAACTTTCATGTACAAGAAACATGGGTACTCACAGCCTTTCTTAATCATGTCTTAAACTTATATGATTTCATCTTTCAATTCATTTCACAAAATAATCAAATCTTGTCATCATCCATGATCTAGTCATTTATTCAAGATCTTTATAGAACAAAAGTAATTCCTTTCATATATACAATTTCTATCATAACCCAAGTTCTTGCAATGTCTCATTTAGCATTATATATGAATCTCTTATCATATATATTTCATTCACAAATCAACAACAATAATTCTTCACTCAGATTTTCATTTGTAATTTCAAACTCATGTAATAATTCCAATAATCAAGTACAAGAATAATTAATTTCACATACCATATTTCTTTTATCCTTCTAAAATAGTATCATACCTTAATAATAAATCTTAAAACTTTACTTACTTTTTTTTATCTCAATCTTTCTTTTTAAAGTCATAAAAATCTTAGAACTAACTTTAGTAAGTTCTAAATCATTTATAGGAATAATGGTATTTCTTTCCAAAATTTTAACTTGCTTTTAAAATACATTAAAACATCAAAAAAAAATAAAAGGGCACCCCTGAGCATCGAACCCGTGACTATACCCAATCGGCACCCGAGACCACCCGCTAGCCACTAACCCATGTGGACTTGGCTGTCACATGTTCAAACAAAATCCCATATGTATCGACTTTCGGCACTAGACTCACATCAAAGTCTTAAAGAGAAAATCATATTCTTAAAATAATTAACTTAAGAACAACATTTCAAAATGTCTCTTTTACTTCTCAATCATACATAGAAATTATTTTAAGCAATTTCAATAAAGCATTCATTACATTTATACCATTTGTAACACCGTATGACATCTTATTAAAACTTATGCCATTAATTAAAACTAGTATCATACACGTGCACACGTGCACGTGGGAAAAAGTGAAGGATAATGAAAAGGGTAAGAAGAAAATAATTTCCAAACCGATCCACTTTCGAAAACAGGTCCACTTTCGAAAATATTTACCCAAGTTAGTCCATAAGTAAAAAGAAAATAATTTTCAGACTGATCCACTTTCGAAAATATTTACCAAACAGGTCCAATTTCGAAAAGATTTACCAAAGTAACCCGACCCGTGCAACAGAGCGGTTATATCAGAGCATTGGCAATATTTATCCTCAAAGATTGGGATGACCAACATAACTAATATTATAATTCAGTCATATACAGTAATCTTTATAAACCCATCTTATTAATTCTAAAGTTTGGCAATATAATTCAGTCATATAATTTCCAATATACAACTCATCTTTTTTTGAGCTGGTCATAAACCCATGATTCTTATTACAACATTACAGATGGTGTGAATTACAAATATAATATTTTTAACTACAAGGGAAAAAATCTCATAATTTTCAAGCAATTATATATCTTTAACATTTGTAAATTAACATGCATATTGTTCATAGTGATAACTCATTATTTCATTTTCTTATTTCCAACTAACACGATGACAATTAATTTCTTAATCGTATCAAAATTTTCCACAATTCATGACACACACAAGCATGGATTTGTTCTACATTTATCATATCAATTTTATCTATACTATTCATTTAACATATTAGCATGTACATTCTAAAAAAATTTAGAAAGTAGGAGAACACCCACCTTATAGAGGCTTGACAATGAAAGAGAGTGAACACCTCTTCTAGCTCCAAAGTGACCTCCTAGATCTTCCCCTTCTAGCAAGAGCCTCCAAGCACAAAAGAAACTCTCTTCTATCTTTCTTTTCTTTCTCTTGATTTTCTATTCTTTTTGGTGTGTGAAATGAGAAGAAGAGAGGTGCTATTTATAGGGTTTGTAGAGGGTTCAATTTGCAAAATTACCCACCTAATAAATTACTAAATTAATTCTCATCTCTTCACTTTCTCAACTCCTAAAAACCCCCAACTCTTCACATTTCCACCCCTTCACAACCTTAACCCCCATAACTCCAACCTTTCCCTCTCCCCACAAAGTTATAACCCGGCCTACCCTCACCATATACCAAACCTCACCATGTACCAAACCGAGCATGCCTATGCTGTTCATAAAGGTGGGCCCACACTTTCTAACAAAAAGTGTTCAAGCATGGGGGAAGAAAGAAAAAAAAAAAAAACATTTCCAAGAGCCTCAAGTAGGCACAGTCAAGCCCATGGGTTTCTCATGTGGGCCACCCACCATTTTAATACAATTCCACATTTTCAAATTATTACCAAAGTGTCATGCCATTTACCAAACAGCACACTTACCAACTTTATTTTATATATATATAGACTTTGTATATGTATTTTGAAAACTACGAGGTGTTACACACACTTCGAAATTATTTTGAAAATGAATACGATCAAACGCACGCACCGAAACACGTGCGTCGCACGTAAAGTACCGAAATACAAAAATTGACTTTATCAACGGAAAAATTGTTCAATATAATATAAGAAAAATTATTTATTAAATTATACATTCTATGACGTAATTACTACGTGCGTAGGAAACACGTGCATCGCACGTAAAATATCAAAATGAGAAAAATTAATTTTATTGATGAAAAATTATTAAATATAATCGAAAACAATATAAGAAAAATATATTTACTAATTTAGTGTATTTCATGATGAAATCGCAACACGTAGAAAGCACGTGCATTATACGTGCAGAAAGTCGAAAAATGCATTTTAATCAAAACAAGGGGAAAATAAATTTTCGTTTTATAAAATAGATTTAAATACATAAAAATAAATAATTTAAACCTATAGAAAATATTATACGTAGTGGTGGAAACACGTGCATCAAAACACGTATAAAGCACGTAAATCCTAGGGATTGAAATATTATATTTTAGTTAACTGAAATCAATACGGAAAATGTATATATAGTACGAATCCAAAATATGTAGTGAAACACATTACAAAATATACGTGCGTAACACCCAGGGGCAAAATTGCAATTTCAATTTTGCGGGGTGTTACACCCAATCTTTACTGAAATCCACAACTCCGCCGACGTAATCACCTCCCGACCTCAACTTCAGAATCCCGAAACCACACCTCTGCCAATCTTTGTCGACCTGAAAACTCCCTAACTCTAGCCGCGACTCACACCCTCAATCCAAAAACCCTAACCCTTTATCCAAATACTCTATTTTAGATGATCCGAACCAGACCCACATGATCCAAATCCAAACCCTATTAACCTCTAAACCTGTTTACCCTACCCGAACCAGCATTTCTCGAAACATGAGCCAGATTTTTCCCCAAAAAAAAACTTTCTTGCAAATTCTACAGTCGTCTTCCCGATCCCAAGAGATTCCGGTACTTTGTCAACAAACTCACACTGGTTGATCGATCGTGAGTTTGAGAGAGGGATATATCGACACTATCTCAGTTCCCTTCTCCATCATCCCATCTTTCTTTGACTCCCACTAACTTCCGCAGTCAGCTCTCAAATACAAACTCACACTGATTAAACCATCGTGAATTTGAGGAGGGGAGATCTTAACATCATTCCAGATCTTGACGTCATTCACATCTATCGTGCGCCACAATAACTATTTCTACTTCTTAGTTCGGGGGTGAAATCCCAACATGTGCTGCTATCGTGCACCACTACTACTACTTATACTTCTCAGTTCGTTGGTGAAATCCCAACATGCACCGCTACCGTGCGCCACTACTACTACTTCTACTTCTCAGTTCGTTCGTGAAATCCCAACATGCACCGCTACCGTGTGCCACTACTAATTCTTCTACTTCTCTGTTTGGGGGTGAGATCCCAACATGCGTCGCTACCGTGCGCCACTACTACTACAACTTATTTAGTGTCAAGAGTCGACATAAACATCCACACTTCCTACTTCTACACCTTCCAAGATCAAACTACTACTACAACTTATTCAGTGTCAAGAGCTGACACAAACTCCAACATTTCCCACTTCTGAACCTTTCAAAATTCAATAGCCGGATAGTCCATGCGCCAAAGTGTACCGTCCCATGCGCCATCTACTTGAGCGCCTTCCCTATGCCATGTTTCGTCACTAAGTGCATCACCGTGTGTCGTCCTTACTACATGAACATCGTCAATATTCCAAACTCATGTTTGCTTGAACTAACTTGAGTTTGAGAAGGGGTGTTAGATATTATGTTAGATGAGAAATATTAGTTTAGTCCCATATCAAATAATGTATTAGTTTAGTCTTTTCTTCTCTCATATATATGAGACATGGTACTCAGTAATTAGTATCAATCCAATAATCCAATAATCAATAAATTATTCTATCCCTAAATCTAACAAGTTACCTCGCCTTGGGGGGCTTGGAGATCGAGATACACTAGGAAAGAATATAAGGTCGTGTGAGATATTACGGTTATTGTGTGAATTTTATAGCTAGTCAGGAATGATGTTTACTTCCATATCATTAATTGTATATTTAATATGATGTTGCGTTAAAATTTGGCTCTAATCGATGTTTGGGCAGGTCGAGCAGGTGTAACACACCGTAATTTCAATATCTATATATATATATATATATATATATATATATATATATATATATATATATATATATATATATATATATATATATAACCCCCATACAACCCCCCCTATAGAGCCTTCCCCTATATATACATGAATTGGAGCCTTCCCCTGTAGAGCTTCTATAGGGGGGGTTTGTATGGGGGTTGGTTGTGCAGTGGGGCTCACAGGAAAGGAGGCAGTAGCTGCTGCAGCACGCCATGTGGTGCGTGGGGCCCACGAGCACAGGAGAGAGAGGCGCTGTGCAGCACTGCTTGTGTGCTGACATGGTGATAGGGCCCACCCGAGGGGGGCTGATCGGCTGACATCACACGCAAGAGAAACAACGGGTTGTGGGTTGATTTGATCCCATATCGGGAGTTTAACAAGATTAATAAATAATAACTATAATTGCCTATGATCAAAAGTCACCTAATTGGTTAACCATCTTTTGAGAGGCAGTCTGTGGTGGGCAGTTGTACTATAAATAATAAATAAATAAATAAATAATTGTCTGAGTATTGGGGTGGAGCGTTACAGCAGGAGTGAGGAAGAGGCTATACACGGAAGCTACGGAGTAGTGTCGGCCACAGTTACCTCATATCTTTCAAAGTTTTGTGCTGAATTTGTTGGAGGTTCTTGCTATTTTGGAATGAAGTTTGCTTTATTACGTTGACCGCTTATGTATTATTTAGTAGATTGATGTAGTAGACTGGATTAGATTTGGTTTGTAATATTTGGTATTTAATGTTTCGTTAACTTTTTATTAATGAAACTAGTGAGCGGGGGTCGCTTATTTCAAAAATGGATAATTTAGCAAATGCCCCCAATCAAAATGTGGAAACTAGCAACTATTTTTAAAAACTAAGAACTACCCCAAGTTTGGACGAAACCGTTAAAATCCCTGTCAAGTAAACCCGCGTGCTTCACACGTGGTATATAAAATTACTTAAATGCCCACGATAAAATTTATTTTAGCAAATGCCCCCAATCAGAAAGTGAAAACTAGCATATGCCCTCACTATTTAAATAAATGATATTTGTGATATTTTAGTAAATGCCTTCATACAAAATGCGCTAGATATACCCCAACTATTTCAGTGTGAGGTGTTGTGAAAAATGTGAGTGTTATGTGTTGTTACTCAGTCTGAACAACTTTATTCCTGTAATGATGATAACAATGTAATGAAAGAGGGTTTACGTCAGATTTTTACCCAAAAAAATACAAAAACCATCATCTATTACAACGGATTGTTGTGCATCATCACTAGCTTGTGTATCATCATTTATTACAACAGATTATGTCTCATGTTCCACTATAGAATGTGCATCATCATTTCCATCATCTTCATTCACAACAAGATCAACAGTAGTTTGTGTATTACCCATAGTCACAAATTCGTCGTATATTAAATTCAATAAGATTTATTATACAGAAATCAACAAAAATTCGGCAAATTTGGGGAACAAATCGGCAAAAATTCGGAAAGAAAGAAATACAAAATTTAATGCATCTAAGTAGTTAGTACTAATCACCAAAGTGTGTGTGTGTGTGTATTAATACATATTTCTTGTATAATTCGCTAAATTCGGAAATTATTTGTGACATCGTCCTCTTCAACCTCGCATCCTCAGGACGGGTGCGGGATTGGTAATGGCGAATGGGAGAAGGCCTTAGTGTCATGTATCAATCTATCAACGGGTGTGACACACGTACATAACTAATATGAAGAAGATTTCAGGTTCGAGTTCTCACTACGTCAGAGTTTTTTTTTTTATTAGGACGTGCATTGTCCGTACATAACTAATATAAAAGATGTCTCAAGGTCGAGACCAAACTACGTTGAAAAGCATCACACGTGTAAATTACTAGTTCGTTTAATTCGTGATTTTCCTGAATAATTCACGAACTGCGGGAATTAAATGCAAACCTGCAAATAATTCGTTAATCTGTTCAGCAAAGTATTTCTTTGCGAATAATTTGTGAATTATTCACGAATTTTATTAATATGGTATTATCTAATGTCACGCTAGGTTGTGCATCATTTTCAACAACACCCAATTTGATATATGGAAACAAAGCATTGATGCTGGCATTGTTTTTTTTTTTGTTTTTTTTTTTTTTTGGTGTCAAAACAACAAACACGTATTATATAATATTCAAAATTCTAAAACTGTTTCGTCCAACTAACGGTATTACTTAGTTGTTTTTTAAAATAGTGGAGGTATATGCTAGTTTCCGCATTTTTAATGAGGGCATTTGCTAAAATATCTAAAATATCTATTTTTATTAAATAGTGGGGGTATATGTTAGTATCCATATCCTGAATGAGGACATTTACTAAAATACATTTTATCGTGGGTATTTAGGTTATTTTATATATCACGTGTGACGCACGTGAGTTCGCTTAACGGAGATTTTAACGATTCCGCCCAAGCTGAAGGTATTTCTTGGTTTTTAAAAATAATGGGACTATATATATATATATATATATATATATATATATATATATATGAGGAAAGTGAGCCTCATATAGAGTATGAGGAAATTTTCCTCATATAAAGTGATTATACTCACTTGGTGGGGCCCTTATGGAAGATCCACTCCGTCCATCATGTTTATCATACTAATGGATGTATGTGTAGAAAAAATCAAGTGGTTTGAAGGTCATTCACCCATGCATTGTGTGGTTAAAAAATGAACGATTTCAACAGTAATACAAATCGAACCATAAATTGGATCCACATGATGCATGGGTGAATGACCTCCAAACTACTTGATTTTTTCTACACATACATCTATCAGCATGATAAAAATGATGGACGGACTGGATCTTCCATAAAAGTCCCACCAAGTGAGTATAATCACTTTGTATGAGGAAAATTTCCTCATACAAATATGAGGCTCACATTACTCTATATGTATATATATATATATATATATATATATATATATATATATATATATATATATATATATATATATATTCTATTATAAAAGCCACAATAAATCTGTCCAGAGTATATTTGGACCGTCGATCGAATCTGATTGATTATATATGAGATTCAATCACAACCATACATCAGTTATAGCAAGTTATAGATTGTTAACCGTTATTGGGCCCGTAGCAACTGGGTCAAAACCCAAAACCCAACTCACATAAAAAAAACCCTATATCCCTCCACAAAAAAGGGGGGAAAATTCAGCAGAAATCATTACCAAATTGTAACACCAAAACCAAAACCCTAACCCTAGCCACCATGGTTCGTTCCTCTCCTTTTTTTCCTCCTCCCTTCTCAAACCTTAACCCTAAACCGTCCCATTTCTCGCCCCTTCTTATCTCTTTTCACAGGGTATCGATCTCATCGCCAGAGGCCGCAGAAAGAAGACCAAGTGCACCGCCCTAAGCTTCGATGACATCTACCTCAAACTCATCGTCAAGGTACTCCAATTTCTAGAATTTTTTTTGTCGAATCTGATGAAAAGTTGGAGTTTCGTAACCCCATATGATCGAAACTTGTGATTTTTCCGACAGCTACACATTTATGGTGAGGACTGGCTGCAAGTTCAATGCGGTAATTCACTAATTCTGAAGCGGTTGTTCATGAGTAGGACCAACAAGCCGCTGATCTCGCTCAAGAGCCTCATCACATTCACAGGTGAAGTTTCAATTTTTGGGAATTTCGGTTGAGTTTGGTTGGTAAAGATTCGATCTTTGGGTTGGAGTCTTGTAATCAAATTTGATGGAGATCCACACAGTGTTTTTTATGAGACAAAGTATGTTTTTTTGTATTGGAATTTGTAGCAGTAAGAATCCATTTTTTGTTTATGTAGTAGACTTAATTGATGTGATTCTGACCCAAATTTGAGGAACTTGTTATACAAATTTTAAAGATGGATGGTGGAGAAAAGATGGAGTATACGAAATGATGTGGTTAGGACACTTTTTTTTGCACTTGCTTTGTCTTGATGAAGTCCCATGAGCATCAATCTGCTATAGAGATTCTACTTTGACGAGAAATTGAACATTACAATCGCATTTATCTTTCTTAGATACATTGTATTGCTTATGCGATTAACCTTATAAGTTAATGGAATTCATGAAGTTGATTTGAGAAAATATTGTAGATATGAATGTCGTATTGATGTTATTTGGCCGTTTATAATGGAATAACTGTGTAGTGTGTTAATAGTGAGGACCTGAGGTGAGAAGTTTGTGTAGTTATATGATTGGTTGTGCTTTCTGAGGCTTTATCAGTGGACTGTCTGGAACTTTTGCATAGAATAAATGAGAAAGTAGAGATGGATGAGTGGATGTAGGATAAGAAATGGATGCATTCGTGTGCATTCATAAAGAGTTAGAGATAGAGATGGCTTCGATTTAAGATAAAACTAAGGAAGCCCGTTGAAATGGTGTGGAAAATGCACCAACAGAAGAAGTTAAAAAGGAATGTTGAAGGAATAAGGTCTATGGTTAGTAGTAACAAATATGGTTATAGATAATTAAGCAACCTTATGATGTTATTTGACATTTAACGAGATGAATTAGGAATTTTTGGGAGCTAATCATAGATATCAACTTACATCTTTTTGTTGTTTTTATAAGTAAACTATTGTGGGTTTAGTGCTTTGATTTTTTTGTTTTTATTTTTAAAAATCATTTTCTACTTTCTTGAATTTCTAGATCTATAATGTTATTTCATTTGCTATTTAATTAGCTAAATTTGTATGTAGTCCTTGGGAGGGAGATAACTTCTATAATACTCACAGATTTTTATTTATTAGTTAATGTTAACTTTGATGTTTGAAAGAATTTGATGTTGATGAGGCCTTCTTAAAAGTCAATTCCTGTGTTTGTTATATAGGTGGATGCTTCTGTCAAGGAAGAGGAACATGCACGAATGACAGATTCTGTGGTCACGGAAGTGAACGATATATCTGACAATGCAGTTTTGAGAAAGTTTCTGGTATGGCTTAAGTGGTTTAATGTTTTATGGCTTTTGGTTTTATTTCTTAAAACTTAAATTTTCATAAAACTCGGACATATGTCCTGCTAAAAGCTTGGCTAAGTCTTCACATTATCCAAGGTTACACGATATTTTAAAATTTTCAACATAAACCATAAATCTCTAATATAGAAAATAATAAATGGTCAATTGTTAGAAATATATCTATCTTTTTTATTACTTCGGAGTATTTTCTCAGATAAATATATCAAAATTAAAGGGATTATTTTGCTATATTTTTTTTGTTTATTCTAATTTCTTTATTGACTTTACTGACCAGCGTGTGCCAATGTACTTTGATCCTGTTAATAAAAATTCAGAAGCTTGCTTTAATTGTGGCGAGGAAGTTCATACTGCCGCAGACTGCACCATGGAGAGAAGGAAGAAACCATGCTTCGTGTGTGGGATGTTTGGGCACTTTGCTAAACATTGTACACATGTGAACTGCATTTACATTTTTTGTGGTATGAGATGTGAAATTTTAGACTGTCACATTCTAGGTAGAATTATCTTGTATCAGGCAATTTTATTCTCACTAAAATGTGGCTTTAGTAAGCCTTGGAATTTTGAGAAAGAAATCCTTAGTTTTTTCCAGGTAAGATGTATTGAAGACGTGTGTTAGGTTCCTGAGTGCTATACATGGTGCCCACATGACTGGAATAAGGCATTTCTTTCATTACCTTGTGTAAATATTACTTGACTATAGCTAAATAAATTGGTTTGGATTAACTAACATGACTTGGAACTATGGTAGATTACTTGAAGTCTGAATAGACTTGAAACATACATGTTCAGTCATCAATTGTGAGAGAACAGTAGTAACCTGTAAATTTCGAGGATAGCGAGATGAGATAGGAGATCTCTCTACCTAATTTGTACTTTCCCTTCTTTCCATGAATATTTTGCATTTCATAACTTACTAAAAGGGGATCTACATTATTTGCTCAACACAGTTAAATGAATGTTACACTGATTAAAAACTGCAAAATTGGCTCGGAGAATTGTAGGCAACACATTGGAATAAAAAATCAATTAATAAAAATGATAGCATGCCACTCAAAATGTGCAATTTCATTTGCAACTCTCTTTTATTTGTTCACTTACAAAAGTAAGTGGGTCCCAACTAACTGCACTTACAAAAAGTAAGTGGTCCCAACTAACTACAATTCTATTTTTACCTTAAAAATTATTCATGGACCAGTCATGTGGGAGAGTTGCAAATAGAGTTGCAGTCTATCAAATCTCAAAAATTAATAACTAATATCACTCATTTCCTTGGGGGGTATAATGTTTGTATATCTAATAAGTTCACTGTTCCATACACTTGTGTAGAGAGATGGAAATGTGTGTCATGATTGCTCAGTGTGGGGATATTTCATCTGAATGAAATGATGAGAAAAAAGTATCAATTTGAAAGGAAATATTGTTTCTAATTGGCATATCTAGGTAATACACAAGCATAGCCTTCTCATCATGTTTAACTTCAAGCCCTTGAATTGCTTTGGTGAAGTTTCTTTGGTTTTACTCATTAAATGAATTTATTCTCTGTACTATAATTTGGTGGCCATTCTCAACAATTTCATGTTCATTTATCTATCATATGGTCAAGATTGTTTTACATGCAAAAGAAGAGGCCATATTGCAAAAAAATGCCCGGAGAAGCACCAACGTACTCCTCGAGATTCTGTTATCTGCTTATGATGTGGAGATTATGGACATGATTTGCTAGCATGTAAAATGACTATGCACTTGATGATTTGAAGGTTTGTGATGTTTCTCTCTATATACATTCTTTTATTCCCTTTGGTTGTAATTCTAGGACTATAACTTTAACTGGCAAGCATTTTGTTTAAGGTATTGATGGATTATTACAATGGATGGAATTTACTTGGATTAGAGCCAGAGGTGCCATGCTGTAGACATTGATTGTTTCGGATTGAACAGGAAATACAATGTTATGTTTGCAAGAATTATGGTCACCTTTGTTGTATATTATGCAAATTGATCGATAGGGTTTCATGGCAAGTTGTTTCTTGGCAAATGTCCTTTGAACCTTAGTATATTATACTGTTGAGGTCATTCCATGGTTAGTAACTTAATATTCTCTGTTCTAGCATATATATGCATTCACGGCAATTTTATTTAGTGCTTTTTTTGGATTTATGACATTGTCCTGAATGGGTTAGGGATGAATTAAGAAAGTAGACACTGATATGCTACTATTGTGATGTCCTCTCAAAATTTTATTATTAATTTTACACAGTGCAAACAAAAGAACTACAATAGGAAAGAAGCTTCACATCTGAGACTTGTGTCCAATATGGTATGATTCCAACTTAAAGTCTCACTGCTACACATATCATTATTGCACAAGTACATAATCTCAAAATCTTAATATTTAATCGTTATATAAGATATCATATAGGGAACGACATATCTTTCAAATTTCCCTTCTCACATCCTTCTATAATCACGAGGAAGATTTTCTATTGACTGTAGTTGATCATTGACCATAAGCACGCTACATGTAGAAAGAAATTGGGGTTTTGATAGTCATGAATATGTTTCAATGGCTCATGTGACTGTAAATACCAAGAACTTGAACAAGGTGTACATTCTGTTTAGTCGGTGTGGATTAGAAATATAAAGAACAAATCTAAATTTGGGATAGTTCATTAAGAAATTCAATTAGAACCATAGTCTTGTGTCACATATGATGACTTGGTACCTTTTAAATATATCCGTTTCCATGCAGTTTTCTTGGTTTTCTTCAGTAACTTGGTACCTTTTAAATATATCCGCTTCCAAGAGTAGAGAAAGTTATATAAAACGAAATTTGGTTGTGGATTGCATGTTCATACTTTCTGCGTGCGACCACCCTTTTGCATGCCATAATACTAAATCTATCGAAAACAACAGCTAGCAAAACTCAACTTCCTCTGTCTGCCTGTTAATGGAATGCCCACTGGATGGTTTCAATCCAATAAGGGTACGAGGCGTGTATTGCATGTGATTTCCATCTATATTACTACAAATGACTTAACATTTGGTAGTTCTTAAAAACGATAGCTGCGTGTGAGGTTTCTAAAGTTCTCCTGATATGGACTCATTATTTTCAGGCGGCGGAGAAGCATACTTCTTGGAATTATTTTGAGAATGAAACAAAAGGCTAGAATTTTAAAAAAATCTTATAAATCATTGAAAACTTAATAAATAAAAACTAGACTCTAATTGTAATTGAGTTCTGAAGTTGCTTGTGTTGATTGATGTTGTCTATTAAGTGAGCTGCCAACATATTAGTGGAATTTCATGAGTGAGAAACACTTCTAATAACTGCTGTTTAATTGAGAGTCTGTTTGGACATTAGTAAGCAAAGAAAACATGTTGTGGAAAACTTAATTCACAAGTATGGAGTTGAGGATAGGCTCACTATTGTACCGCAGAGAACCCCTTGCATGAAGCTTGCAAGGAGACTCAAGCGTCAAAAGGTGGAAAGAAATGCAATTGAGGCTCATAGAAGTACAAGTCCTTTATTGTCTAAATGTTTACAACTTCTTTACAAGGTTGAAGCGTTTACAGATAGTTAACCTTTCGTTTTTTACTCCAACTACTAATTCCTGTGTAAATATCAGCTTAATGCTGAAGAATTTCCACAGAAACTTGGACAAAGGTTTCCTGCATGGATGGAATCATGTGGTTAAACTAAGCTCTCAATTAAAAAAACTTGTATGTATTTCAATCATGAACATTTGTTTCTTCATTTTCTTTTTTGATTGTTGGTGTCACTCTAATCCTTTCTATTAAGAGCAAGGAGCCTCATATTTATTGGAGGAAAGTTTCCTCATATAGAGTAGCTATACACACATGATGCGGTCCATTATGGATGATCGGCATCATTTTTCATGTTTCTTATGTGGTAAGACACTTTTGTAAAAGAAATAAACTCGCCTGATGGTCTGTATTAATCCATAAGAATACAATAAGCATGATGTCTTTGGCATGTATCATTTATTTTAGAAATGTTAGGCAGAGAGAGAATTTAATACAATGACATGTAGTTTGTGTAATCAATTGCTTTCCTCGGATTATTTGGTAGATGTTTTATTAATTAATTTCTTAGCTCTAATTCTTAGTCTTCATTAGAGGTCACAGTTTGATTTCAGTTCTTCTTTTTCATGCACATATCTTTATCTGTGTGATTATTTCATATTTCAGTACTTTTTTAGTCTCTAAGATAGAAATATTTCATTGGTTTTGACATAGGGTACGCCAAATTTAATTGCTATCATGTTTCTTGCGCTTATGGGATTATACGATTCCACTTGGATTGTGTAAGTTGTAGGCAATTATTTAACTAACACCAATATTTCTTGTTCTTTCTAAATTTCTAAACACAGCCTCAACCTAATTAATTTATGTTGTGATGCAGGAGGTATGGTGCAATGGATTAATTCGCTGTCAAATTCAAACATCCAATGGAGGCTAGAGACACCATCAAATTGCTACTTAACTCTTCATTAGAGTGGTTCATATAAACATAGAGCATAATAGAGAGGCTCAGCAAAACAGAGTCAACTCGTGTTTGCAAGTCCTCTACAAGGTATTCTTTTGTGCTCTTGCTCTTCTCAGATGCAACCTTTTATACTAAGATTTACATGGGATAAAAGTAGTCGTTACTTGGATAGGAGTAATTTAGCCTTTGATATATATATATATATATATATATATATATATATATATATATATATATATATATATATATATATATATATATATATATATTTTAATTTTAATTTTAATTTTTTAATTTTCTTCCTAGACTAACCATAGTATTTTGTATCTTTAATATTTAATATTTTAAGTGTTGGTACATATAATTTATTCACTGGTCATCTATGAAAACATACAAAATATCAGTTTTATATAAATCAAACGTTATTGTTGCGATAAGTTGAAGCATTGTAGCTAGAATTGCAGCCACTGACCACGACAGTGTGGGCCTCGTTCAGGCGACTAAAAGACAAGTTAATGCAATAAAACTCACATAGTTTTGAAGAACTCTCAAAGTTCCCAAATCAAAGTTCCCATATGAACAAATTAAACTTAAGTTGAAGTGTCCATTGAGAAATTTCAGCCGCCCAATTCTGAAGCTAGAACATGATAATCAAAATAAAAATGATGCAAATTGATTAAAACTTGGGGTAAATAGTATGTTCAGTTGCATAAACCCAAGATAGCTTATCTAAAACTGATATGATTTTTCAAAGATATGGATTGAAAATGACCAAACAAGTCAACAAACATCTAATTAGCTACTCCCAAAATAAGAACCAAAAAACATCAAAGTTGAGTGCACTGGTTTTATAGAATACGAGCTATGTTCATTGGTTAGGTTCATTCTCATATTACCAGAGTTCTCCCCACGGAGCAAGTTTATTTATGCGTCTCCTTCTCTTTCTTCCCATTGTATTTGATTTATTATCTTAATTATGTCTTCTTGATTCTATTTGTTCGAGCACGTTTAGAATTGAAGAGTTAATTGTACTCAAAACAGTAATTTGTTTTATTTTAGTAAAGAATCAGAATCAGTGGCTATATAATATACAAATTGATATACAAATTGATGAACTATCCCTATACTATGTTTCCACAATGTGAACCAACTATTATCCAGTATCTCTCATAAATGAATTATTGTTAAAGGTTTAAGGAATGTTTTAGTCGGTACCTGTCATATTGCCTTTGCAAGTTTGTAAGATAATTTAAAGATGCTGATACTTTCCTTCCTAACCGTGTCAAAATAAAATATACAAGTGTTGAGGCATATTTAACTTTATTAGATGAGGAAGGAAGGTGCATCATTGATTCACTGCAAAAATTAATGAATTAATTTTATATGCAGGAATACAATGTTGGAGAATTTGGTAGAAGCATCAAGAAATACGTTAAGGAGTATACTCTTTTAATCAAATCACAAGACAACATTTATGGAAATATAAGTACACAAACTTTGACCGAGTGTAAGATAAGAATGGGTAAATATGAAGCTGTAAGCAGTTTTAGTTCGAACAATCTTAAGTCCAATAGGATGATTTACCTACTGAGGAATGTGATGATACAAATTTTAAGATCTACTCTCTACTCAGTGCACGAGAAAAAATGTCTAAATAAGTAGTACAAAGAAAACATACATTTATTGAGTTTGATATCAGTTTAGGATTTACTAATTTGTTCTGTTTTAATATCTTTTATTAATGTCAGTTTTAAGTTCAAGAAAGTTAAAGTCGAAAATGATGATTAATCTTATGAAAAATACAATAATTATATCTTTATGTTTTACATGAAACTATCACGGATATAGCTCTATCTTACATCGTATGAATTTTGATCCATTTGTGCTTTCTTTTATTGGAATTTTGCTATAATTGATTAAATTTGGGTTCTTGATACTTGCTTGAAATCTGATTTCGATGAATTTGTTATCGTTAGAGTAATTTTGAAATTCATGGTATGCTTATCAAGATGATTGACGAAGTTGAATTTGTATTTTGAAGAATATAGGTGTGCTAAATGCAACTGTATTTTGTCTATCTAACTTGTTAACTAGAATAGTTAAAATATTCAACATTCATGTGCACCAAGCCACGTGCACTTGGTGCACGGTAAATTTCAACTAGTATATATATATATATATATATATATATATAATAAGATGGCCTAGGCCATCGTTTCATTAATAAGGATTTAAGGAAACAAGCATTACAATAAGCTAACAGTACTGACAGACTGTTAATACAGCGCTACAAAATAAAGCATCAACTAAAAACATCGAGATACAAACTACAGAAGAGAAACTCATAATCAACTGAAGGACTCCGACCACTGTCCTTCCTCTCTGCTCGATGCCCTCTACTCTCCTTCGCTAATCCTGCTCCTCTTAATTTGCTCATGTGCTCCTGCCCAATCTTGTATAAGAAGGAAGATATTATTCATAGAGTATGGAAATCTGTAAACTTTGTTGCGAAAAATAAGATCATTTCTCTCTAGCCATAGGTTCCACAATGAGGCAGCTACTGCTATGTCCCAATCCTTCCTATCTTCTAATTTGATGAACGACTCTCTAAAGTGCACCCAAGTGTCAATGGTGGTGTCAGGGACCCTATTACACCCGAAACCCCTACAGATAATTTTCCAAGTTAGCCTCACTTTGGAGCACTGAAAAAGAATATGATTGGCATCTTTTGAACAAGGACATTTACTAAATTATCCATTTTAAAAATTAGTTACCTCCCCAACTTTCATCCAAATTCTGTGGCGTTCTCCTCCCACAACTTCCATGCACAACAGCTTACTTTCTCTTTCGATCGGGTTTACTAATTACACACCATCGTCGTCGATCAACACCAACAAAAACAATGCGATGCAGAGCAAAAATCAAGAACGAGAGAGGCAACAAAAAATAAGAAACCAACGTAGACAAAGAGTGGGGAAGAGGGGGTGTGTCTATGTACGATTTTTTTTTTATATACATTTAGGTACGAGATAGAACCAATCTCAACCCTTCACTCAATTACGTTGAAAAAATCTCAGCGGTTCCTTCTTTCTCCTATTTCTAATCAAACTCTCAATTGGGCCCAACTTTCTTTCTGGGCCTAATTGGGTCGGGTTTGGTGAAATAGTCCATACGCGTTATCACCGTGTTTTCTTCGTTAATAAGAAAAGAAAGTATATTTATTCATCTTGTCCAAACTCGCTCTTATCCGAATCCGTTAAAAGACGGTTCATTTCCTCTTCTAATAAATCCCCAAATTCGAAAATTAGGGTTAGGGGTTTCGTCAAAATCCGATCGAAAATTCGAAGATGGGAGGAGGAGTGATGAGGACCGCCGCGAAAGCCGCCGTCTTGGCCGGGTACCGATCGAACCCGGCCAGAAAGGCGCCATATTTGACCCCCGGGGCCCACGCCGCGTCGTCGCACGGCGTCCACGTGGCGTCGGAGGCGGAGTTCTCTTCGCTCTCCACGGAGATGGGAGGTGTTCCGTCGGCGGCGGCGGTTCACCACCCGGCGGTGTTGGCGATCGACGATTGGGATTTCGTTGGCGGGAATGAGGAGGAAGTGATAGGGGTTGTGGATCCGCCTCCGAGAATGGTGTTTGGACCCGTGCCGACTTGGGAGGAGGCGAAGGAGGCGACTTCGGATCTTAAAGAGGCTATGGAGAAGTAAGGATTTTTTTTAAAAAAATTTGTAATTTGTGTTGTTTATTATGAATGTCGTTTTGAGGTCGAGTAAACTACATAGATTCATAGTGCATGGTACAATACTATTAGTTTCGAACAGTGACATGTGAATAACTGTTGAAAAGATTGAATTTTGTTCACCATGTGCTATTGTGGGAAGTACGCAAACAACCAAGTACAGAAGTTTTCATGCATATAATATAGCTTTGGGAAACTCTTTTTTTGGTGCTAGAATGAGTGGTGCTAGTCTGGGTTGACTCTCTAGTATATGAACATGTTTAGTTTGGGTGAACTTTATAATATTAAATTTATCGGCGTGTCCGATTTGTTCTTTCTAAAGGGTTTAAGGGTCATTGCACATATATGCCATTTTTTCTATGTTGGTTTTGGTGAAATGCCCCCACTATGTGGCGTTGAGCCTAGTAAGTCGTGCATCACCCAACATGCCTCTGGCATGTCAAGTTACTAGTTTCGTAAGTCCCTGAATATCAGGGCCGGCTTTGAGTTCCCAGGGGGCCCAAGGCGAACTCCCGAAATGGCTCCCCATATACTTAAAAAAAATACATATATACAAAAAAATTGCATATTGTTGAAAGCAAAATATGCAAAATATATAAATTTGTTTTAAATCACCCAAATTTAAAATCGCAAATTCAATTCAAGTCTTCAAGCCTAAACCCAAATAATTTTTAAAAAAAATTTAAAGCTCAAATAATTATTTTTGGGAGCTCCTAATAACAGTATTTTATTTTACGTTCAAAATACGTGTCTATATTTACAATGGAATTACAAATTTGGGGTCCCTAAAATCGTAAAAACGCCGGGGACCTGAGGTGGCCGCCTCACCCGCCTCAAGGGTGGGACTAGCCCTGCCGAATATATGGTAATTGCAATTTTGACTTTTCGTAATATGGATAGGATTATAAATGGTGATAAATTATGTTTATGACATTTTTCAAATTTGAAGATTGTCTAGAGTCTAGACACCAAGATTACGAAAAACAGAAATTGGATGAAAATTGCTTGGCACCATTGGGTTTTCCCCCCACTTACACGGGGTTTAAACGGAAAAATGGTTTTCTATTTTTTGTAAAAATAAAAAAAGTATCTTAAAATATGAAACGTGAACGGAAAATATATAAAATGCGAAAATAAAAGGAGAAATTTATGCAAAATGTCAAACATTGAAGAGTTCATCACATGGCATATCATATGCACAAATAAAAATAAATTTGATAGTTCATAAATTCATTGTAAAATTAAGGAAACTTGCAAAATGTAACATTCGGGCCTTTATAGGCAATGGTATGCTTTTTATATAATTATTTGATAAAAGTTCAAATCCAAGCCAAGTAACAGGTTTCTAAACAAAACTGTTTCAACCCAAACCTGTTTTAATACCTGGTTAACCCATTTTTACCCATTTGACTAGTTTCTTAACAAACGGAGGAACCAATTTTCAACCAACGTTTTTCTAATAAGTGGAACAGTAGGCTCAAAATTTGTTTAAATGGATTTTTACCAAGAAGGGTTAGCGAGGAAAAATTCATCGGTATTGGGACCATGTTAGACACTATTGGACACATTTCTATATTTATTTATTTTTTGTTATTGTTAGAATAGACTTGTAGGGCATGGTACAGTGCTACCAGTTTCTAAGTATGATATGTGCATAAGTGCATGTATGATGAAATTTGTGTTTTTGTATACCATGTGGTATTGTTGAAGTACACATTTGAGTAAGGACTGACACGCCGAATATAGACACGATGCTCGTGCATGAAGAAAATCTTGTAAAAGTGCACTAAAATTGATATTGTCAATGTTGGATTCGTGTCTGACATGACAGACACCAATAGCAGTGTTTATGCTTTGCAGGTCTGCTACTCTGCTGTATAGAAATGTTCGTTTCAATATTGAATTTAAGCGGCTAGTTTTGGTACAAGAATGGGTAGTGGCTAATTTTGGTTGAATGAACTGTCGATTGTGTTGACAATTTTTATTTTTTGAAATATTGTTTAGACATAAAAAACTGAAGTGAATTAATAATAGCTAAATATGTTTTTTGTATGAGCGAAGCTTTGCTTTAAATCCCTCGTTTAAATTTATGTCAGCAAGGCCTTTAAAATGTATTGTTTTTCTTCTGCATGTACTGTTATTCTTCTAGATGTGCTGTTTACCTACCAAATGATCGTCAAAATTGATGTGTGGAGCTTCTATAGCATTACATGGGATCTGATTGTTAATTAACCTTTGACAATGCTTTTATGATTGTTTTTTCTTTTCTTTCCAGGGTATACTTCTCCACTCCTGGAGGTGAGGAATCTGTCAAAGTTAGTCTAGTGTCAGACCATGAGGGAGGTCATGGAAGTGACGCAATTCTTCCTGTGCCAAAGAATATTGTTCAGGCTTTCTCGCTGCTGCAGGGAAGCCCTGATACTCAGGTTTCAACTTATTTCTCTTCTTATATGTTACTATGTTCGTATCAATTTGTTTTGGGTGTTTAGTTAAATCTAATGACTAGATCTGTTTGATTTTTATCCAATGATTCTAAAGTAGCTCAAATTGATCTAATATTTAGTGCACCTGTACTTACATCTTGGTCTAATACCATGAGTAAGTAACTTTTTATTGAATTCTGCCGTTATTTTGTTACATTTATAGCCAAATATCTTTTTATTTAGAATGTCAATAGCTGAACCACTCTCAAATTATTTTAATATAGTTAAGCAACTCCCATTTTCTTTGATGGTTAAGTAGGGTAGTTTTGATCTCATCTTAGTGTTTTTTTTTCCTTTTTATGCACCATTTGGTTTGTTCCCCCAATATCTTGTTTTGCTTTCATGTTCCTTTCCCTCTTTTGGGGAAGATTGATTCCCTATATGCTGTTGCTGAAAGAAAATAAATTTTAATGTTTTCCATGTTTCCAACTTGCACACCTTAATCTCATCAAATCACGAGTATCATTGGAAACTTTTTTTTTTCATTGTGTTCGCTGTTGTTTCCCTGTGTAGTATCCCTATCCATTTTAGTATCGTGTTTGGTGTCTTACCAAATAAATGTGTTTTCTTTCTTTATTAGTCTATGACATAGTTATACAGAAGAATGGAAGATAGTACTGCACTTTCCATGATTGCATCTTTTATAGTATTTTTAACCTTTTCCAGTTGAATGATGGTAAAGTAATTTTCTTCTTCTAGTAAATAGACAACCCTGTTGAGCCATCCCTTCCATCAAGGGCTTCCATTAAGGGCTGTTTGTTTCAAGAGAATAAAATTATAGATATCTAGATAATAGGTTTCTGACATGTTTAGATTTTAATTTATGTTATTTGTTTGACATGAAAATTAGTAGGTAAACCGTAAATCTGTAAAAATTAATTTCTTTGTTTGGATGTCATTTTAAAACTAGGAAATTGTTTTCCTTTTTCCTTGTTTGGTGGAGAAAACTTAATGAAAAAAATATCTTAAAGTACACTATGGAGGGTAATCCGAACCATTTTAGTCCTGTGTTAGAAAATGTATAACCATACAATCTTTTAATAGATCCTGTTTATCACCTTTGTAGTGTTTTCCTTCCTTTTTGAAAGGAAAGCAATTTAAATCTGACGTGGCACATTGTTTTCTTGTTAACTTTTCTTTCCAAACGAAGATTAAATAATCTCCTACGGAAAAGGAAACCAAATTGGGCAAAAAAAGGTTTCCACCATATTTCTATCAAAACAAACAGCCCCTAATAAGAAAATTAAAGAAAAAGCCCAGAGATATGGTGCTCCTTCAAGAGAGAGAGAGAGCAAGAGAGAGAGAGAGAGCAGTGTTCTAAATGGCGTCCGCCTCGGACACCTAGGCGCTCAGATGGAGGAGAACGAACCGCCTTTGCATTTAGGCAGTGGTCTAGGCGGTTAGAGGCGATTAAGCGGCCGTCTTGTTGAGTAGGCGTCCTCATGATGTCCAACGCTCATGCGTTTTCTATTTTTAATCTGTTAATCTATTAATCTATTATATAATATGCATGGATCTTTAATAGTAGTGGAATTGTTTTTACTTTTTTTTGTATTATTGGTGATGGATTGTACATATTACACCTATTACACATTAAAATAGCACATGTTACACATATTACATATATTGGCATACTGCACATATTACAATTGGACAATTATTTTTTTTAATTGCACGAGGAAGTTTTTTTTATGCATAAACACTCTTTAATTACACATATTACACAAGAATATGATAAATATTTGCAATTGAATTGCATGATTATACTTACGATTAAAGAATAGGAGCTGAAATTAACTTAATCGGCAAAATAAATTCAACCGACTAGGCATTGCCTAGGCGCCGCCTAGGCACCCCTTGCCGAACCGCCACTGCCTAATGCCGTTTACAACCTTGAGAGAGAGAGAGGAGGGGTAGGCAGCAATACTGGAAAGAAAAGAAATAAAGCAAATGAAAAGAAGAAAGATGTCCCAAGCAACAATGAGAAGTATGAGCACCTCGCTGGAATAGAAACTTCCACAGTGATGGCAGTACAACATGTCACGCCCCGCTTCCCAGAATACAGGAACACAGGCGCGTAACTGAGGCCCAGCGAATGATGCGGATACATCATTCATAAGTTGTATATTTAACTCAACAACAAGATAACAATTTCAACCACACAAGCATGTTAAATCACAATAAGATAACAAAGTACATGACATATTACATGATATAATACAGGACATAACCAACAACTGGAAAGGTAACATAGTTGCGGGTCAAACACGCCCGGATTACAACACGGAGTACATAAATAAAACATGAACTAGAATAACATGAAATTAAACAAGACTAAAATCTCTGTTCAGCAACACCTTCGGGTAGTTCTCCATCTGGGCCTGCAAGTATATTATTACAAGGAAAGAGACAAAGAGGTACCCGTTAATGCAAGTCACGGGCCGCAAGTGGTACAAGCAACGGGACAATTATAAAATGAAACAAAAGCATGGAAAGAACAAGGAATCAAGAATCATATAATAGAACAAATACAACATGCAACAAGATCAAGAACAAGGCCTCATGGAACAAATAGCATGCATATAACAAGTAAATAATCCATAGGAACATGTAACATGTAAACTAGTAAGCAAGTAAACGTGTCAACATGAACGAGTAACATGTAAACAAATAAACAAGTCATCATAATCATGTAACATGTAACGGATCATGCAAATGTACGTATTAATGTCATGTCTTTTGTTAATCTAACTAGGTAGCACTTCATGCGTCTCATACCACATGGTTGCTACTCGCAATCAAGTGAAAGTTTAGACTAGTGGTGGATTCTATAGGTCACGTACTCAGAAAAGTTGTATCTTGTTCGAGATACGTGCAATGTGGAACATGTAGTGTAACTTGTAGCCTGAAACATGTCAAGTATATCTTGTATCGTGAAACATGTAAACCTGTAATTTAGCAAACTTGCAACCTGTAACTTGCAATTTGCAGCGAGGAACCACGAGCCCCCGACCGAGTACGCTCTTCTATATTACCCACTACGAAATCTTTTTCCGTTATACCCCGGCTTGTTATCTTTTTATTACAATTAAACATGAACAATAACTACATGCAACAACAGAGACGGGCAACATGGCAAGGGTAACATGACAAGATCAAGTATCAAGACTTATACAATGCTGGAAACATATTTCAGGGCTTATAAAACATGTGATGCAACTAATGGCATGCATAACACTTAATCAAGAATATAATATATTATAACAACATGCAACCTAATAATAAGTAATTCATGCACAACATCATGTATAGTTCTAAGAGTATTTATATGTATCGTGTTCATGCAATGTATATGGCAACAAGTATTCGCGATCTTGTAGGAATACGGGATCGATAGATTATGTATAATACGAATAGAGTCAAGAAATATACTTGCGGTATTTTGCAAAGGAGCTTGTACTAGATCAACGAATTTGTACAAGAGAATACTTGCCTGGTAGTTGACGACGATAAAATTAAAGACAGAATAACGGGATCAGTATCCCGGGCGGTAGAATACGTGCAAGATGTATGTGGCAGCCACGCCAAGTCAGCAATTCCAATAATAGCAAACTCCAAGGTAGTAAACATCAACAACTCCTTTCAATAACTCCAAGGCAGCAACACTCCAAACAGTAACTTCCCAACAACAACTAATAACTCCAATCCAACCCCACTACAAATAGCAACTCACTAACACCAACACACCAATATAGCTCCAATACAATCGGACCCCTTCACAATACTAACACACCAGTACACCCACAATACAAACAACAACTCTACTTCACCCAACGCCTTCTTCTTCTTCTTCACAGAACAGAGAGGGAGATAGAAAAAGAGAGAGAGAGCGGCAGAAGGGAGCAGCAATGGGCGGCGCGTTCAGGAGGGCGACGCGCAGAGGGACTCAACGACTGGGCAGCGCGGCGGGATGCGAACGGCGAGGAGGCGGAGGTGGGCGAGAAGCGCTCGGAGGCAGGGGCTGAGCTGTCGAGAGGAGCAGCGAGGGAACTCGAGGTTGAAGACGACGGAGAAGAGCGGGAGTTGTCGAGGAGGTGGGCGACACGAGCGGATGGCTCGACTGGTGGTGCTTCGAGCGGAGGCAGAGCTTGGAGGCGCGTTGATAGGGGAAAGGAGAAGAGCGGCACTGGTTCGGCAATGGTGGATCTTCGGAGGAGGAAGACGACGCTGGTGGCTTTGATGGGGTTGCGGCTGTGACGAGCTTGAGGGGATAGCGGAGACGACGAGGGGTGCGGTTGTGGTTCGGAGTGAGGTCGAGCACGGTGGAGAGCTCGAGCGACGCTCGGGGCTGGCGCGGTTGAATCCTGCGGTGGAGAAGACGAGTGGAAGGAGGAAGAAGGCGAGCGGCAGTGGCGTCGATGCGAGCGGAGATCGATGGGGGAGGAGGCGACAGCGGAGGGGTTCGAAACCGAGGTTGGGGATGAGAGCGGGAAGATGGAGGAAGGAGGAGAGGGAGTCGGAGTTCTGTTCTGTTTTTGTTTTGGAAGCAGGGGAAGAAATTGTAGAGTGGGAGAAGGAAGGAGGATGGTTACGTTTTGTTTTCTAAACAGGGAAGAGGAAGAGAAGAAACGGGGAGAAGAGGTGATAATTTAAAGTGATATAATAAATGGAGAGATAGAGTGGGAGAACGTGGTGAGAGAGTGGGGGGAGTTACGAGGAGTGGGGAAAAGTGCAGGTAAAGTGGGGGAGAAGAGTACGGGAATCAAGAGTGGGGAAAGTAGGAAGAAATTGTATACGGGTATATGTAGGGTTAATCTGTATAATTAAATGGGTTCTGGGTTAATGGATTTGGGCTTGGGCTTAAAATGGTTTCAAAATATTTAAATAAAATAATTAGGGTATTGGGCTAAACAATTGGGCTCAGATTTAATTTAATAAAATCAAATACGAATTTGGGCTTTAGAATGAAACAATTTGGATTTCGCATTAACAATTAATAAAATTAAAATACAAAAATGGGCTTTTAACAAAGTTAAACAATTGGGCTTTGAACTAAATATTAAACAATCGAATAATTTGTATATTGGCTCAAAATAGTTTGAATAATAATATAATCAATTAGGAGAAAATACTTACAAAATACTAATGATTTAAAATACAGAAAAATACTTAAAAATTACGTATTAATGAAAACAGGGGTTACACAGCAATAGCATGACGACCACCCACACACTATCTGACACAAAATTACACTTCATAGTAGTCCCCCACTTGTATTAAGCAAGTCTCTAATAAAGTTTACATCAGCATAAAGAAAGGGAATAATGTGGAGTAAAAATAAACTTTAGACCAATCAAAACAAATCGTCAACAGGACTTAGCAAGTCCGTAGATATAGGGCACATATTCATGATGAAAAGGGGGTAAAATCCCTGCAGAAATTAAAGTATAGATCCAAATCAAGCTCCACCATAAGTCCCAACATAAACTCACCTACACTTGAGTAACTTGAGTACTGCTCATACTAGAATTACGGTTGATGTATTTTCGGGCTCTCACAATTTATCACACTCTGTCAAGATGCAACCACAATCTTTTTCAAGAAAGAATTGCATTAAAAAATTTGTGGATAACTCTTTGCACAGATAACATTCTTAAAACATAAATCATTATAGTCAAACCTTAAATGCGCAAGTGTTGCGGCAATAGTGATATCCCAACTGTCTTTTATTTTACTACTCTTTGTTACCACTTCATTCACCCCACACGTCATCGTTAAATGAAGGTAATTCGATAATAGTAAAGCTCCTAAATACATTCTTTGCTCTGTCACACTCAGAAGTGTGAATTTTTTTACTATAAGATTCACATTTCAAGCATCTCTGATCCACTGGAATTTTGCGGCGGTGAAGGTTATCTTTTGTTCGAATTAGAT
Organism: Hemerocallis citrina; assembly: GCA_017893485.1. Taxonomy (NCBI): domain Eukaryota; kingdom Viridiplantae; phylum Streptophyta; class Magnoliopsida; order Asparagales; family Asphodelaceae; genus Hemerocallis; species Hemerocallis citrina. The sequence goes on from CM030366.1 coordinate 235,175,751, forward strand.
TGTTGCGTGAAAGTGATGGGAAGTACTTCGCCTTACTTCGCCTTGCATGGTGCAAAGGCTTTTCCAAATAAGTTTACGTTAGTGGCATGTCAAACTCTCCTCAACTTTCCGGTAATCTTCCCAAAAGTTTTCCCATTTCACCAAAAAAATTCCTGTTTCCATATACGAATATCCTTGTTATTGGAAAGAGACACCTCCAACTTATCAACGAAAGATAATAAACAATGGATAATGCTCTTTCTACTCAAGCTATTATACTCAAAATGTACTCCATGCAAGATTGTGGAGCCTGTGTGAAATCTCATCATGTGGGCTCCACTCATACTATCTTGGAGTACATTGTGAATATGAAAACCTTGAGTACAACTAGCATCACTCTACACAAGGAAGTTTCTCTCTAATAGTAATAGCAGAACTAAAGCTCACAGAACCTGAATGCCATCCTCCACACCACAAATCCATCACAATGGCATCTTGTTGTGAACAATAATAGAAAGCGCTGGAAATAAAGAGGTAGAGAATTAGCACCACACCTATAATCGAACCAAACTCCTATCATTTTGTGACACCTTCCCAAAAGAGAAGTATTGTCATGGACAACCATTCCCATCTTTGCAATTCCCCTTTAAAAGGTCATATACACTTGCACTTATTGGTTTTCCTCCATATCTTGCTGTTTTACATGTATGGTGGTTTTTAAATCATTGTAGCCTATAATGCATTGGAATGTCGGTAATGCTTGCCTATGGGTGAATAATCCATATCTCCAGATTTTTTATACCAAACCTACCTGTGCTTACATGCCTTGGATTCGGAAGAACCATGCTAACAAATTTTATCAAAATGCTTAATGTGGCCAGCTGTTAATTTGTCAATACGCGTAATGAATAAATGATCACTTTTGGGAACTCGTAGAAAGACAAGTCTGGGAAGAAATCTTGTGAGGACTGAATTAACAAGTTCAACGTACTAAAAAAGGACCCTTTTCCAACTTACTAATTTCTTCTCGATTTTCTTAATCATAGGGATCCAATCTTCTTCTCTTAACTTGCCCGGTCTATGTAGGCTGGACCAAGCATAAAGTAAGCACCATCTCAATGTGTAATACCTCACCTGATGGATGCTTCTCCAAAACAATTGTGTCATGGATAGTGGGTCAATTTCCATAGGCACACCCGCTCCAAACAAAGGACCCGATGTAATGCATGTTAGGATCATCCATCGCAACCAATGTAGATTACGGAGGTGAAAAAGGATCACTTTGTGGCAAACCTTTTTTACATGCATTTCCATAGCACTAGTTCAACCTACTAAGTCACCAAGGATTATGGTGTACAAAATGCAAAAAGTACCAATCCTGTCATATGCAAGGTTTATAGATAGTAGATGCAGGCATGTAGAATGAATATGTTTTACTGTTTGTGTGTGTTTTATTATCCTTGAATGTTTTTTTAAATTCAATCAATTCTAACTGCATTGGTCATGTCTTAACTTTTATTTAATCGCTAATGAAATTGATTCATATGTACAAAGCTATTTTTGAATAAATAGATAAGAATATTCTTAAAATAAATTAGCCGTCTTCATGCCAGATTCGAAATATATGTCGAACTCTCTTAATATCTTCAACTTAATTCCAGGATATTGTTGCTTCACTTGCTAGCGATAAGAATGTCTGGGAAGCGGTAATGAAAAACCATAAAGTTATTGAGTTCCGCAATAAGTACCAACCAAGTATGTATCTGCTTAGATCTTGTACCGACTATAAACTTCATGGCTTCGTCCTACTTTATATGAGCTGACATGTAAATCTTCTTCATAGTTGCTCCCATTGAGAAAAATTTTGCCCCAGAAGAATCCATTGGAGAAAATGAAATCTCTGAAAGCTTCTCGGAGACTGTGGAATCAGCGGACAAAGAGACCTCGGAAAGCACATTCTTTTCGGATTTGGTGCAAAATGTCAAAGTTAAAGTGAATGAGATGGTTAGCAATATATCTGACTTCTTTCAAGATTTTATGGCGACTGCACCTGATAGCAGTGGCCAAACCCAGACTACCAAGCCAGATACAAGCGGTTCCAATAATTTTACTGAATATTTTGGAGCTTTCATGGCTTTGGCTGTTGCTGCTATGATGGTGGTTCTGGTCAAGAGAGGCTAGCTTCATAAGAATCACCTCATATTTATGTATGATAAATTTTATAAAAATTTGTCGATGTTAAATATTATGTGCCCACTTGATCGGAAGTGTTGTTTTTTGTGCTATCTTTCAAGTATAAACGTTTGAAAAAACTTGAATGATTCGGCAGTTGTTGAAGGTCGACTATTGTACAGGTTTTATGTTAAAAGCGACTTTATAATATGATGGTTAATAATATCTTATCTATTGTCTATCACTTTCTATGCTTATGCATGCATGCCCATGGATGCATGAAACTGTTGGTGTATTATAGTAATTAATCTCTAGAGCAGCATCTGTAGTCGTGGAGACTGGAGAGTCAATTTTTGGATATTTAGTAAATAAAATTGGGAAAATTGACTTTGTGGTGCAGTTTGTTCTGCAGCCGTCGAATGCCAAAAAATGTTTTTTTTTAGATTTTTTATAATCACAGTCCGATGTATATAAAAAAAAAAGAAAACAAAAAAAACTGAACGGATGGAAAATTATTTCTTGTCTGTCATAATTTAAAAAAAAATAAAAATTTAAAGACTAATTAATTCCTAAAAATCTATTAATTTAATCCTAATTATTTCTTAATTTTTAATTAATTAATATTTAAATCAAAATTTAATCCATACAAATGCTGTATAGGGTGGGTTTATAGAAATTTAAAGCTGAGAAATATATGGGACGGGGCATCATCTCCCGTCCTAGCATATTTCTGATTTTTTTTTAATTTTTAAATGGAACGGACCAGGAAAATCCCTTGTTACCATTTTTTATAGTAAAAAATAAAAATAAAAATCGACGACAGTGAATAATACCTCGTCCAAGAATGATGCAAATTTTGGGATGGTAAATCATTTACCATCTGATAGGGCAAAAAAACAATAAACGACGAAAGATAATTTTTCGTCCGATCGAACGAACGAAACATTATCTTCCGTTAGCTATATTCTAGCAATTGCTATTTCGTTTGCAAAATATAGCCGACTACTATAGCGTCGAAACCCAAATTTTGGGTATTCGGCCAACGGCTGCAACACTTATTTTGTCAATTTTGAAAATTTCGACAAAATAGCCAGCGACTGCAGATGCTCTTACGTGGTGTGTTTGTCTCTGAATTCACCTTGCAATAATTTTCATTCAGTTTGTGTCTTTTAGCCTTAGATTTCTCAAAAAAACTGAATTTTGAGAAATCACGAAAAATAATGGAAACAGTGAAATATCTGATATAGAGAAATTCAGAATTTTGATGTTTTAATCACCGTTATAATGGTCCAAAGATTTCGGACGATTTTGAGGAATTGATTTTTTTTTAAATCTTATTTTGTGAGAAATATTGTTTTTAGCTTATTTTGATAAATTTAAATTTTATTGTTGTTTACATATTTTGTCGACTATAATACTTTGCTTTCAGTCGATTTATAATTTTTTTTTAAAAAAACGGGAATTTCATTATTTTTTATGTTTTAATTATATATCGAAAAATTCTGAAATCCTCAAATTCGGGTGAAAACGATGAATGCCTCATGCATATGATAAAAACAATGACATTATCAATTTTTCAAAATCTGCCGGAAACGTAAAATATGATTGAAACAGAAAATATTGAAAATTGGCACACAAAAAAATAGATTTATATCTAATAAAATCTAGTAAAAGTAGTGAAACTAAAAAATTCCTAAAAATGGCCCGAAATCAATGAATTGTATGCCCACATAAAATAAAATGTAAAAACAGTGAAATTTAAATTTTCCTAAAACCGGTTGAAAACGATGAACTGTAGCCACATATTATAAATAAAAACAATAATTCTAAATTTTACAAAATTTGTCGAAAAATATGAGCTATGGCTCCCAAAATCTGACCCCAAAAAATGAAACTCAATATTTCTTAAAATTGATTGACAGCAACGAATTCTAGCCACAAAATATATAAAAATAGTGAAATTCAGAATTTTTAAAAAATTGTCCGAGAGTAAAATATGACCACACCACGAAAATTTTGAATTTCTCAAAATGCAAAATTACGACCATTTTTTTACAGCTCCTAGTGCTGTGTCCAAGTTGCAACTGCAGTAACCCAAACGAAAGTGTTGGTTACATTCAAAGTTGCATATAGCAGGACGAACGACACCTAAAATAATCCTTAATCATAATTGTATCACGGTGAATTCTTTTTTCATACAAAATTACCATGAATATACCAAATAAATAAATGACTTATTATAATTTGTTTACCGATCCTGTTTAAATGATCGAACGGTTGGGGTTTAAATGAGGCATTTCAAATGGATGAGATTGCAACCGTTGGATTGTTGTACGTTCATGTTTTTTAACTTTGGCACCTGAAATGTCCTTTTTCGTCTGCTCACAATTGAGAAATAGTACGGTCACTATATGTCAGCGGTTTCGGGAAGCAAAAAATAAATAAATGGCGGAAAAATCGGCTTCCAGTGAGAAGAATGCCACCGGAGTTGGCTATAATTACATATGTACCCCTTTAATTAAACGGAAGAAGAAGTCGGACGATGAGGTGCTTGTTTTAGAAATTAATGGGCCTATTCTTTACATGTACACTTTGTTCAAAATTCACTTAACTTGTACTACCCCAAAAAAAGATTAAAAAATAAATTTAAATTTTTTTAAAAAAACCATGTATTAGTATTAGTTAGTTTCACCCTAGATAAATCTAACTCTGGTTACCAAATAACCCTAGTTGAATTAGGATAGGGTTGGGTCTATACAGAACCCGACGCAATTAAAAGCATGGGCCCAAAATCTAGGCCCAATTCTGTCCTGGATTCGGAATAGGAGATAAAGACATGAAGTCTCTTAACCGATCGAACGGGTGAGATTTTACATAATCTAAATGAAGGGCTGAGATTGGTTCTGTCTCCTAACAGTACTCAGGTATACATACCCCCCGTATATATATATATATATCCCTCTGTATTCTATACATGATACACTACGTTGTGTTGCCTCTCAAGATCTCTTATTCCATCTTAATTTTCGCTCGCTCGTGTTGTTTTGTTTGTTGGTGACTTGGTGTTGATCAATGATCAATGGCGCTGATACCATATCGTCAACAAAATAGTAATGAGCAGGTGGAACAACGACAAGTACTGCAGCAACATTTTAGGATGGAAGTTGATGAGGTAATTAATCAATATATTAGTTATTATTAATTAACTTGCTGCATGTTGAGAATCTTAGTACGTATTTCTTGGTTAATTAATTGCTTCGTTGAAGATTAATTAATTTGTTTTAACTCACGATGTAGATATCTCATATCTGATATATATTTGGTAATTGCAATATTGCTTTAATTCTTTAAAAGCAATGCTTTTAAGTTTTGAAACTAGCTAGGAATATTAATTGCTTGTTCTACTCTAATATTTAGTACTGTTGTCGAAGATAAATAGGTTTGTAACTATTTCGTACCTTTAAATTTTGATATAATTAATTTTAATGTATTATAATATTGATGTTTATCATCTTTTTTATCAGATTCTTATTAGCATTATATATACCAGTAATTTACACTTGCGATGCATGTCTTAATAAATATAGTTTTTTTAAAAGTAAAAATTCAGATGTGATTTAAATTTGATCTAAAATCTCATTTACAATAGTTATGCATGCGCGTTGCACAGGCTAGTAGATGGACAAATTACACTAAGGCCTTCTCCCATTATTGTAGTAGATATATATATAATTGTTATTAATACATATGCCGATCCATGTTATATGCTCGATCCGGTTGTTTACTATTTTGCGAAACCGTAAACACGGTACACATGCGATGATCTTTCTTTGGCGAGAACCTATATATGTTCTTGCATATATATATATATGAGAGCGTGAGAAGAGAAGAGATTGGAATTAGGGTTTTCAAGAGAGCGGGACGATCTTCGAGAGCGGGAGAGAGAGCGCGAGAAGATAAGAGCTGGAATTAGGGTTTGGATAGATAGAGAGCGGGAGAGAGGAGAGCGTGAGAAGATAAGAGATAGAGGGGGAATTCGATTATACCCCTTTTACCCCTCTATCTATCTGAAGATAAACGGCTGTCGATCTCAGCCGTCCGATCGCGATCAAGATCGATCGGATGGCTGAAATTCCCAGCTCCCGATAAGGATTCCAGCTTCCCAGCTCTTAATAGACTTACTATATATATATAGTCTTAGTGTTATTTATCAATCTACCAATACGTGCATCGCACGTGCATAACTAATATAAAAGAGGTCGCAAGTTCGAGTCCTCACTATGCCAGAATTTTTACTTTAATTTTATATATATATTAAACATGCATCACAAATGTAAATTACTATTCATCTATCTATCTATAATATAATATATTCACTTACTATTTAATGAAAGATTTTGTCACAAATAAAAAAATTAATATTTTTTTTGTCACAGAAGAAACACCACTTTTGTTACAAAACAAACATGTGCATCACACGTGCAACTCAAAATTTATTTTTCAACACGTGCATCGCACCGTACACATCAAAGTTTTTTCTTCTTAATTTTTTAAAAATACGTGTATCGCCCGTTCAGCTCCTTTTTTTAAAAATTATGACATTCATCGCAAGTGGTAATTACTGTTGACTTACATGGATTGCACGTTTAATTCTAATTTTTTATCAAAACATGCCACATGAAAAATACTAGTATATCTTTAACGGTAGTTAGCCGGTCCAAGTTGTTTACTTGAATATCAAGATTAAAGTATAAAATAAAATAAAATAAAATAAAAAAAGGAAATAAGAACTAGAGAAAAATGTTTCTTAACCTTTTCGTTTGTTAGTTTTTTAATAAATATATAGTTCTTTTAGATTATTATATATATATATATATATACGAATACATCCAGTTTAGTTATGAGAATTAGAAAGTTTACGATGCAAATGAATTTTTGTGCAATCCCCTTAACCCTTACTACAAGCTTCCAAGAAGTTTTAGTGCAGTGGTACCATCTTTCACACCAATCGCAGCTTCAATATGATACTATGGCGCCCGTTGATATAATAATATTGTTTTTTTTTCTTTTTCCCTTTGTTTGTTTCTTTTATCTTTAATTTGAGAAGTCGATCGATCCTTGTGTTTTGATCATATATAGCTAGCATCCTATATATTTTTAATAACCATATATTTTGCTTCCATTTTTAATATCTTGTAACATCGATCTTTCTCTATAATTTTGTTTCTTGTTCCAGGTGAAGAAGCAGATTTACAAATGCCTCGCAAACTACTTGAGTAGGGAAGAAACAGTTGCATGCCTCTTTAACCAACATGATGTTAACCCTCTTTTGACTGCAAATGGTATATACGTTATTTGGGTCTTTAATTTTCGCTAGCTTCATTATTTTGATACGATGACTTTATTTATGATATATGAACAATTTTTTAAATTTTGTTTCCTGTACTTTCAGTTTGGGATGAGCTCAAACGACAGAATGCAGAATATTTCCAAGCATATACACAGCGCCAGAACACTGTAATTCAAATAACTGAGTTTAATCGTCTGCTGCAATTACAGTGGAAGGCGGTGATGCAGTTAAATACTAATGGTAATTAAACCTTTCAGTAATTAACTTTCTAACCATTCTTTCATTATTTTTCATGTATAATGCAAATTAACTTAATTGTTTCTGGGATACTTTTCATATACTGAGTGATATCTAATTTATATATATATCTGATTTAATATGAATGTCGCAAACCATATACATAATTTCTTGTTGAACGAAGCTTTTCTCTGCTTTGTCACAAATATGAATATTACAGGCCTGACACCAATTTCAAATCAACCAAATTATTGCATTCAAACATCAGGAATAAATCAACCATGTTCAGAAAGTCAGAACCCTCATGCTATTTCCAGTGTCGATCTTCCCATTTTTGGTAAATTTCTCTACTCGGTGATTAGCTATATATGACTAAATTAATGGTCTGAATATCAAATAACATTGCCAAATAAATTAATATTTGCAGGAAACCAGAGCGTTGGTCATGTTAAGGTTGGTATGTTGTCTGAAATGGACGGTGCAGCAATGCAACACACCGGCTATTTTCCAGGCTTTAATGAGGAAAATGTAGACTTGACGAGTCATGTTCTTTATGATTTGCCTCCTCAAAAGTGTGATGAGGGAAGTTCAGGCATCTTGCAAGAAACAGACACGACGTCGTCAAAAATGGATGGTGTAGAGATGCAACAAGCAGCCTATTTTCAAGACTTGGATCATGAAATTCTGTGGCAACAACTTGTGAACCAAACATCTGAAATAAATCCCTCATTTTCAGGAAACCAAAATCTTTACTCTATTCTTCCTAGCGACGATCTTCCCATTTTTGGTAAATTTCTCTACTCGGTGATTAGCTATATATGAATAAATTAATGGTCTGAATATCAAAATATTTAAACATTGCCAAATAAATTAATATTTGCAGGAAACCAGAGCGTCGGTCATGTTAAGGATGGTATGTTGTCTGAAATGGACGGTGCAGCAATGCAACACACCAACTATTTTCCAGGCGTTAATGAGGAAAATGTAGACTTGACGAGTCATGTTCTTTATGATTTGCCTCCTCAAACGTGTGATGAGGGAAGTTCAGGCATCTTGCAAGAAACAGACACGACGTCGTCAAAAATGGATGGTGTAGAGATGCAACAAGCAGCCTATTTTCAAGAATTGGATCAGGAAATTCTGTGCCAACAACTTGTGAACCAAACATCTGAAATAAATCCCCCATTTCCAGGAAACCAAAATCTTTACTCTATTCTTCCTACCGACGATCTTCCCATTTTTGGTAAATTTCTCTACTCGGTGATTAGCTATATATGAATAAATTAATGGTCTGAATATCAAAATATTTAAACATTATTGCCAAATAAATTAATATTTGCAGGAAACCAGAGCGTCGGTCATGTTGAGGTTGGTATGTTGTCTGAAATGGACGGTGCAGCAATGCAACACACCAACTATTTTCCAGGTGTTAATGAGGAAAATGTAGACTTGACGAGTTGTGTTCTTTATGATTTGCCTCCTCAAACATGTGATGAGGGAAGTTCAGGCATCTTGCAAGAAACAGACACGACGTCGTCAAAAATGGATGGTGTAGAGATGCAACAAGCAGCCTATTTTCAAGACTTGGATCATGAAATTCTGTGGCAACAACTAGTGAACCAAACATCTGAAATAAATCACTCATTTCCAGGAAACCAAAATCTTTACTCTATTCTTCCTACCGACGATCTTCCCATTTTTGGTAAATTTATTTCTCTCCACATTGATTAAATATATATGAATATTGTAGTCTGAATATATATCAAATTTAAAACAATTCTAACAAATTGATATTTGCAGAAAACCAGATCGTTGATCATCATGTTAACGATGGCATGTCTTCTGAAGTGGATGCTGCAGGGATGCAACAATTAGATTGTTTTCCGGACTTCTACCAGGAAAATCTATGGCAGTAAGTAGCAGGGACTGGTACTCCTCATTTTTTTTGATTTCTTGCAGATTGGTTGGAATTAATGTCTTCATCTGGAGTGCGTGCGTGCGTGCATGCGTGTGTATTTTAATCAAGGGAGCATAGAAGAAGTCGCAAATGTGTAGAATATATTCATCCTCAAGTTGACGAAAACTATCAAAAGTTTTTATGCTTAGAAAGTAGTATTGCCTTTAAATGGCAAATTTTATTGCATGTATAGAAGCGAAAATTTCGATTTATATTCTTGATTTGTCGAAACATTTAAATTCTACACAGTTGTATGTATTTTGGCTCAAAAATCATAAAAAATGTCTTAGCAGACATATGCATAGCGACATATATATTTATATACTACATATGAGGTAAGTGAAAATTAGATATGTCTGCCCTTGCAATGCAAATTATCTCAATTTACATGCTCAAAATGTAGTATTGCATAAAACTAGAGTATCTGAGAAAGGGATTTTTTTTTTAAATTGTTACTGGTGGGTCAAAATCCTCTCGCGTTCCATTAAAAAGAGTTTAACGAAACCTTCAACAAAAAAAATGGGATAATGAAGTTCATGAAACCCAACAGACTGGATCATAGAACTCATACTCTGCAAAAAATAAAACTCGCCCCAAATAGGGGAGTTCCCTACAAAAAAGATTAACAACGAACAATCAAATAATACAACAAATTAAACATAATTCTTCTTATCCACCGACTGAGCCAAAGCAAGTTCCACGCGCCAACCAAATCTGACATGAATATGTCAAAATTGAGGATTTTCTCTCATTTCCTCGTTTGTACATTGTCCATCGTCACCGTCACTCACAATCACAATTGTCATCGTCCCCAACAGTAATACAAACATTATCTCAAAGCTCAATGACACACGAGATAACCCAGACACCCACCAATATGACCTGAATAGGTCAAAATTGGGTCCTTGCTCTCATCGCCTAACTTGGCCATCGTCCACTATCACAGCCATCCGCAACCACAGCTTTCGTCGCTCCCTACAGTAACACAAACGCTACCTCCAAGCCCATTGATACGTGAGAAACCTCATGCATCCATCCAATATGACCTGAATATGTCAATATTGTGCCATTTCACTCATCACCTAACTTCTCCACCGTCTACTGTCACCCACAACCACAACTGTAACTTGTCGTCCCCCCCAACGGTAACACGAATGCCACCTCCAAGCCCACTTGCATGAGAGAAACCCCTGACACCCACTCAGTTCGACCTGAATACGTCAAAATGGAACCCTTTCTCCCATCACCTAGCTTATCCATCGTTCACTGTCACCTACATCCTCAACCGCAACTATTGTTGCCCCCAATAATGACACCATCGTCACCTTTAAGCCCACTAACAAGAGAGAGACCCCAGGCAGCCACACAATATGACTTGATTGAGTCAAATTAAGCCCAAACTCTAAACTAGCATGTCCACCATCGCCCCACAACAAATATGAGTTGGTTTTATTGATTACTAGATAATTTTGGTTGTCATTTGGATATTATAAGATATATTTTGGTAGGGGAAGGGAGGAGGGAGGAGCCAACAGCCGCCTCCCCTCCCTAAATCGGCACTTAGTGGAGGATCCAAGGGGAGAGGGAGGAGGGGTCGGGTTGGGAGCAGGTTCTGGTGAGGAGTGGTTTGATCGGATCTGAAAGAGGGAGGGAGAAAGATGACGAAGGAGTAGGGAGGATGAGGTTCGGGAGGGAAAAGGGGGGGGGGGGGTTGTGGGGTTTATGTCTTGCACACGAGATTGGATAAGAAGACAATAAGACGATGGAGAGACAAAGGCGATTGGAAACGAAGTGGAGGCAAGAAACAGACAGCAGAAGGAAATAGAGGGGGCTGCGGTCAACTGTACCTAGGGGTCGGTCGACTGCCCTTGTAGCACCCCGAATTTCTAATATAATATCTTAGAAAATACGTGGCACAATCTCAGCATCAACTTCAATGTAATAGTACACATAGCCCAAAAACACAAATAATTTTATTCCAAACTTTTATTACATCAATCTTTACAAATACAGCGGAATACAAAACACTTTGAATTACAGCTTTCTTTTTTTTTACAACACTTCTCTTTACAAAATTTTACACAAAGCTCTATTACATCAGTTTTAATCTCCAAAACTAACTCAAGCATCCCAACCTCCAAACTCTAAGCAACAACCTGTAACACATGAGGCTAGAGATGATCCCTAACCCCCAAAACTAAAGGGGTCGGCCATAAATGGTGTGAGTGACATAAAACATACAACATAATTAAATCATAAAACATAAAGTTATCAACAGCATGTATTAACAACAAGGATAAATGAATGAGAAATAACTAAGATATAAAGCATGAAAACATCATGGAATGAAAATAACAAGTGAAGCTAGACTAAGTGTCAAGTGTAGGAAAACTGAAAAATACAAGCATAAAACCAAGTCAAGAAAATACAATTCTATATGCTGACTCTCTAATGCATACTTGTCGGAGTCTATACATTCCATAGTACATAGGTCCGGTGCAAGCCCTTAACGATCTCTACGACCTAGGGATAACCCCTCGTTATACAACTAATCTTACTACGGTGATGGGAAACAAGATTCAGAATACTCCGCGAATAGGCGTCACCGCCCCCAATGCGCAAGCATCATGTAAGATAGCTCAAAAAAAAAACAACCGGAGAATCATCTCCCTGCCGTGTACCCCACGAATAGGCCTTTAAGACCCCTAACGTGCAGATACACCCGGTACCTACAAATGCACCCTGCCTGCTCCGTGAATAGGCCCGTAGACCTTCGACACGTGAACATATCCGGAGAATCATCTCCCTGCCGTGTACACCCAGTACATACAAATGCACCCTGCCTGCTCCGTGAATAGGCCCGTAGACCTTCGACACGTGAACATATCCGGAGAATCATCTCCCTGCCGTGTACACCCGGTACATAAAATGCACCCTGCCTGCTCCGTGAATAGACCCGTAGACCTTCGACACGTGAACATATCCGGAGAATCATCTCCCTACCGTGTACACCCGGTACATACAAATGCACCCTGCCTGCTCCGTGAATAGGCCCGTAGACCTTCATCACGTGAACATATCCGGAGAATCATCTCCTTGCCATGTACCCCACAAATAGGCCTTCAAGACCTTTAACGTGCAGATACACCCGATACATACAAATGCACACTGCCTGTCCTTAAGTAGGTTATTATTAAGACATCAAAATCCCTATCTCTAAAGTTAGTGTACCCTGCCGGACTTCAACAACAACTAAACCAAAATCCCTCAGGCCTAACTCAATAAATCTCAACTGCTGGTTCACAGGACTCCCACTCAACTCCTAGAGACCTCAATCAGGACCAAACTCACTAATCCATCATCAAACGATCAAGGAGAAATCTCTCCTTTCAACAAAAACCCAAATCTTTATATAATTCCAGAATCCAAATACAACTATAAAATATCTTGAAAATATATGTTTTGTAGAAACAGTAACCTTTAGATTAATAAGTTATAGATTAATGCATTTAGAATAAAAATCATTTGAAAGAACAATCATAGATATAAGGATACATTAGTATCAGTCGACTATAGAAAACATAAGTCGACTGTCTAGAAAGAAAATTCCATGGTTTTAAGAAAATAAGCTAAGTGTTATAAGTTGACTTATAAAAGTCATAAGTCGACTTACTAGAGAATATAAGTTGACTTATAAAAGTCATAAGTCGACTTACCAGAGAATATAAGTTGACTTATAAAAGTCATAAGTCGACTTACCAGAGAATTGACTTATAAAAGTCATAAGTCGACTTACCAAAGAGAAACTCCATAAATATTTAAGAAAATATTTTAAGTGTGCCAGTCGAGTGAAAAGTGTCACGCCCCGCTACCCGGAATACGGGAACACAGGCGCGTAACTGAGGCCCAGCGAATGATATAAGTACGTCAACTCATATCATCCATAAGCTGTACCAGTCTTAACTCAACAATACAAGAAAAATGAATCACAACCACGCAGAAAAAACATAATCACATAAACGATAATGAAATTCAATAACCAAATCTGAAATACAAGAACTTACCAAATATCTCGAGGAACTTCTGATCCAATCGTAGAAGAACTGCTCACCAATGCCTTCTGAAAATTCTCCTTGTTCACCTGTACTTGTTCATCTAAAAAGAAAGAATAATTTGTCCTTAGAGCAAGTCGTGGACATGCAAGTGGAGAAACAGTGAAACAATGGCAATAGGGGCATAGCAATGAATTCAAATAAACGATGAGGTCGATAGCATTGAACAGTGTAAAAGAGATAACAGTATAATATGCATTAAGTACGATTTACCACAATAACGATAAACAATACCAATAAGGGCAATAATAATGAGAACACTGTTCATTAAGATAACAATATGCAATGATGATGTGAGGAGAGCCTTAAGTCTATTATTCATTTTTTCCTAGCTAATGCACGTACTACTGCATCCCATTCTACAGGTTCCATGCATACAATCAATTTCGTTTAGACTAAGGTGGTAGATTCTATAGTTCATGTACTCGGGAACATTATTCATTAATGACCGATGATCGAATCAATTGAGATACTGAGTCAGTAATCTACAATTAACCGATGACCGATATGACCAATAGACCGATAGACCGATAGACCGATAATTAGGGAAACACGGCCCCTCTTCCGAGTACAATCACTATGTCATCAACTACCTTAATCAACCCTTAACCCCGGCTTGATTTATTTTCTTTATTCAATTAACACACAATAATGCAATTAATAAGGGCGCTAGAGAAGGTGACAAAACAACCCTAAGATCAGGCAATATACTATATACAATTAAATACACTAAATATAACATTATAAACACAATTATACATTATAAAATATAGAATCCCAATTCTGGGCAGCAGTAGGTTGCTGTACCAAAATCAGTATTTCCGTTGCTACAGGGCAGCAAATGTGGATCCGTCAGGTGGTCTAGAAACTAGACTCCCGCCCGGTTCCAACGCATACTTAAAAGTTACATTCCGACAACGATAGCTAGGTGAAATTCAATAATCTTCACAGGTTTTAGTTTCTGGCTGGGTGTAGATTTTGACTAATTTTAATTATAAATGCAGTAAATAAATATTATAAAAATCAGTAAAAATACTTTTTAACACCCTAAACATGTTATTTACAATTCTGGAATTTATCTTGGACATATATGATTAATAGTTCACTTAATTCATTAGCCTAAGTTGTTATGTACGTGAATCTGGAATTACAGCGCAGCTGTGGTAAAAGGTTCATAACTGGAGCAGTATAACTCCGAATTCGAAAGTTTTGGTGTCTATCGACATCTAGACAGATAGGGTTACGATTTACTTTCAGGGAGTTTCTGATTTTAATAAAGTTTTCTAAGTCTAAACAGCATGTTAAGGTTCAGATTAGCGTAATTTTCTGAATAGTCTATATGTTCATTTTAAGTAAAATGGTACAAATAAAATTTAATAATAGTAAATTGCAGTTTAATTAATCTTAATCGCAGCGAATCAATCTTAGGTGAATATGGTATTAATATGGGTGATGTCTAACATTTTAACAATTACAATTCAACAATTTAACAATAACAATCACATTAACAGTCAACTAATTTTCTACAATCTACTATAGCTAATTGTCATTTAATGCCATGATATGAAATGTGTCTATAATTCTCTATTTTTATAATCAATAACTATAACTATATGGTGTATGAACATCTCTATACTTTAGAGGCAAAAAGATGGCACGATGTCGAGACTACCACTTGGATTCGCTCGTGTAAATCCGTGGCATCTCGACGATTGATACAACAATATTTTACGATTTTTAAATAAGATCCACTTGCGGAATTTCAACAATAATTATCGAATATGATACAAATAAAAAGATATTCGATAGAAGTGACTTGCCTTTAGGACGACGTTAGATCCGATATATTGAGAATAACGGGATCGAAATCCCGGCGACACGGCGACGAGCAAACGACCACAATAATCGCGATCGGGCACGGATCTCGATGATGATCAAGATCAAGATGAAGATCCATCGAATCCAATAGTCGAGATCGGAAATAAAACATATGAGAGTTAGAAGGGAACCAAAATATTTCATGGTTGACAATTGATGAATAAGAACAAAAATAGATCAAATGTTTACTCACCAAGCAAAGGACGAACGAGACGATTAAAGACCGAGATCAAGTTGATCAACCAATCGACGGCCGAGATCGAAGATCAAGATCAAGATCAAGATGATAATCACGATCGCGATGATCAAAAGAGATCCGGCGATCGAGATTAAGATCTAGATGATGATGATGATGAGATCCGATGGCCAAGATCGAGGGATCAGGATCATGGACGATCGACGGCTATGGTTTGACCTAGCACTTGATGATGATCAAATGGAAGATCGGACGGATCACCCTACACTTGATCAACCCACAAAGCCAGGGAGAGGAAGTGTTCTGCGATGGCTAGCTGGCGGCTCAGGCGACAGCTCCGACGTCGGAAGCACAGGCCAGAGGAGCGGCGCAGGAGGCGGCCATGGTGACGACGGCCAGGGTCGCAACTGGGGCGCTGCGTTGCGGGAGGCCGTTGCCGAGGTGGGATCACGGCGCTGCTGGCAAGGAGGTGGCGGCCATGGCAGCAGTGCGGCAGAGAGAGGGCGTCGGCTGCTTCTCTGACTGTCGAGAGGCGTCGGGCTGTCATCGCGGAGTTGCGAAGGTGGCGATGCCGCTGTCGCTGGGCGGCGCGTAGACCAGGGGGAGCACAGGGTGGCGTCGGGATGCAGTGGTAAGGGAGGGTGTTGCGAACGGGCGGGTGCACACAGTAGGGAAGAAGAGGTTTCGGGATGAGAATAGAAGAAGAAGAAGAAGGTGTTGGCGGCTGGGGAATTAGCAGTAGTATGGTTTTAGGGTTGAGTTTAGTAGAGTAGGTTTTATATAATAGGGTATTGGGTTATTAGGGTCTAGATGAATTTGGACCCAATAAGAGGTGGTATTGGTTTTGGGTATTGGGTAGTGGATTATCCAATAAGGAAAAATAGAGTTCTAAATTAAAATAATAAATAACAATAAATTAATAAAATCATGGTACACATAAATTCAATAGTATATAAAATCCAATTGTAATAAAATAAAATACAAACAGTCGATCACTTCGAAAATAATCATTAAAGTTAGAATATACTACTATTCGAAGAAAATACAACTTCCGGTTCGAAAAGATTTTAAGTGGAAGGTTCAATTCGCATTTAAAATAATAACAAACTTATAAATAATTAAAATAAAATAAAATATTCAGAAAATATGTATTTCGGGAAACAGGGGTTACAAATCCTACTCACCTTACACAAAAATTTCGTCCTCGAAATTTGCTTAGGCGGTACATAGGATAGGGCTAAGCAAACTAGGGGGGTAATAAGGCAGAGAATTAAAGGTGAAGAAATAAGCAGTGGCAACACCAGAAGAATAAGAAAGTGGATGACGATGTGGTCAAATGGAAGGCATGAAAGAAAAATAAGCAATATCAAGAGTAAGGAAACAACACACGGTAACAAAGCAAAATAGAGAGTAGGCAGAACTGGAATCAAAAGAGGAAAAGACAGGGGAGAATCAAACCATTCAAGAAACCGACGGATGAAGATGAATACAACGAACAGAGGGAAGCAACAATATAAAGAACTAGATGCAACAAGGGGATCCCAGGACCTGTGGGTTATGGGCCCACCACGCTTCCGCTGCGCTACTCCAATTGTGGCGACGTTCCAAGCTCCAGACATGTCGTTGTAGACCACGTAACACCAGGAGACGATCCGAGCAGAAAGAAAGGAATGAGACACCAAAAACCAAAGAGAATATGGGCTCCAAATAGAGGTAAGCAAAAATGCAAAGTGAATATAAAGCTTTAGCTTCAATCTAAATAATTAAAAGATATAATACAAGTCAAAACTAGTGGCTTTAACAGAATTAATAACAACAACAAATATCAACGATAATAATATCAATAGTAGTAGAATAACAATAACAATATAAATATAACAATGATAATAATAAAAATGTAATAATAATAACAATAATATTAAAAATATTAATAACAACAATTATACAAGTAATAATGACCCTAATAAAAATAATAATAATAACAAAAATAATAACAACAATAGTAACAACAATCAAAATCATCATAATCATACAGGCAGTAATAATATAATAAAATAAAAATTATCAACAGTACTAATGATGATAATACATAGTATAACAAAATACAATTCATCACATTCATGAAAAATAATGCCATAATAATAATAATGATAACATTAAAAATAACATCAATAATGATAATAATG
The DNA here is from genome assembly GCA_017893485.1 of Hemerocallis citrina. Classification (NCBI taxonomy): domain Eukaryota; kingdom Viridiplantae; phylum Streptophyta; class Magnoliopsida; order Asparagales; family Asphodelaceae; genus Hemerocallis; species Hemerocallis citrina. The sequence goes on from CM030366.1 coordinate 235,193,818, forward strand.
ATAATAGCATTAATAACAATAATATCAATAAAGTAACAGTAATAATAATAATAAATAATAATAATAAGAGTACTGAAGGTTACGAAAACAATAATAATAACATCAATTGAAATGATAATAATAATAATAATACCAATAAAAACGAAAATATTCCTTTACCATCAGTTTCATTATATAAGTAACGAGTCTTGAAATATCAATTAGTAATAGGTAGAAAACCTTGCCTCCTTAACATCAAGTTGCATATTTGCCTCCACGACATCAGGTTGCAGGTTGCTGTCCGGATATTCGGCTGCACATTTTGCCTCGCCGATATCCAGTTGCAATTTGCCTCCATTGACATCGAGTTGCATATTTGTCATCTCGACATTAGGTTGCACCGAAGTAGTGAAATGTATATAAAATTGAGCATGCTGAGGCTCAAAACAAATTAATAATAATAATAATAGTAACGATAAAAATAATAACACGAATAGCAGTAATAATAACAAAATATTGATACTATTAACAATAAGAATAACGATAATAAGAACAGTGATCATAACATTAATGATAATAGTAATCGCAAAAAGAATGATGATAATAATAATAATAATAACAGTAATATTAAAATATCAACAACACTAGTAAAAGTAATAATACAAGACAAAATATAGTTCGGGTCCAACATTTGTGGAAGTAATTCATCATTAATCAACAATAATAAAATAATGAAAACAACAATAAGAATATCAATAGTAGTAAAAATAATAATACTAGTGATGATAATGAAAATAATATCAATAATAATAATAGTAATAATAGTAGTATTATACAACAAATAAGAATTTGTCTTATCGAAATAATCCAGTAGAAATATATAGTCGATCAAAAATGAAAAGTGAAGTTAAAATATACCATTGTTCGGAATAACAAAGTCTTTGTTGAGAAACATTTTTATAGAAGATCAAAAATAAATATAACAATTAATAATCGAAATATAGAAAGTATTCGGAAAAAAATAATTATAAAGAGAAAATAGGTGGGAGAAAAATGAAGCTATACCCAATGAAGAGTTAAAAAGGAGGATGACTAGAAGTACAAAAGGAAATTAAGGAATTGAATGCGAATGAAGAAGGACGAGGGGCAAAATCGGAATTGAAGAGAATATAGCAAGGAAGAAATAATCGACATGATACTCAATATGAATCAACCTATGGAGATGAATGCAAGGCAGGAAAAACAATGAACGACACACGAGTTGAAATAAGAAGGAATCAACGAGGCAAGCAGAAAATCAGAGATTGCTTGCACCGGAATCAAAATAATATGGGTACAAAAGAAAGATTCTATACCCAATAAGAAATTAATAAATGTAAATGAATGGAAGGGACGAAACAACTGAGAAATGAAAGGACCGACTGCGAAGGGATCAAGGAGGAATCAATACAGAGAAGTATCCAGATTATGTTGGTTATTCATTATCCATGTGATCAACGTGGTGTACATATTGTTGAGTCAGCTTGGTTAAGTCAAGTCTGTCTAATGTATTAGTCAACTAACACATTAGCCCAAACCTGGCTCTGATACCACTAAAAACCTTGTCACGCCCCGCTACCCGGAATACGGGAACACAGGCGCGTAACTGAGGCCCAGCGAATGATATAAGTACGTCAACTCATATCATCCATAAGCTGTACCAGTCTTAACTCAACAATACAAGAAAAATGAATCACAACCACGCAGAAAAAACATAATCACATAAACGATAATGAAATTCAATAACCAAATCTGAAATACAAGAACTTACCAAATATATCGAGGAACTTCTGATCCAATCGTAGAAGAACTGCTCACCAATGCCTTCTGAAAATTCTCCTTGTTCACCTGTACTTGTTCATCTAAAAAGAAAGAATAATTTGTCCTTAGAGCAAGTCGTGGACATGCAAGTGGAGAAACAGTGAAACAATGGCAATAGGGGCATAGCAATGAATTCAAATAAACGATGAGGTCGATAGCATTGAACAGTGTAAAAGAGATAACAGTATAATATGCATTAAGTACGATTTACCACAATAACGATAAACAATACCAATAAGGGCAATAATAATGAGAACACTGTTCATTAAGATAACAATATGCAATGATGATGTGAGGAGAGCCTTAAGTCTATTATTCATTTTTTCCTAGCTAATGCACGTACTACTGCATCCCATTCTACAGGTTCCATGCATACAATCAATTTCGTTTAGACTAAGGTGGTAGATTCTATAGTTCATGTACTCGGGAACATTATTCATTAATGACCGATGATCGAATCAATTGAGATACTGAGTCAGTAATCTACAATTAACCGATGACCGATATGACCAATAGACCGATAGACCGATAGACCGATAATTAGGGAAACACGGGCCCCTCTTCCGAGTACAGTCACTATGTCATCAACTACCTTAATCAACCCTTAACCCCGGCTTGATTTATTTTCTTTATTCAATTAACACACAATAATGCAATTAATAAGGGCGCTAGAGAAGGTGACAAAACAACCCTAAGATCATGCAAAATACTATATACAATTAAATACACTAAATATAACATTATAAACACAATTATACATTATAAAATATAGAATCCCAATTCTGGGCAGCAGTAGGTTGCTGTACCAAAATCAGTATTCCCGTTGCTACAGGGCAGAAAATGTGGATCCGTCAGGTGGTCTAGAAACTAGACTCCCGCCCGGTTCCAACGCATACTTAAAAGTTACATTCCGACAACGATAGCTAGATGAAATTCAATAATCTTCACAGGTTTTAGTTTCTGGCTGGGTGTAGATTTTGACTAATTTTAATTATAAATGCAGTAAATAAATATTATAAAAATCAGTAAAAATACTTTTTAACACCCTAAACATGTTATTTACAATTCTGGAATTTATCTTGGACATATATGATTAATAGTTCACTTAATTTATTAGCCTAAGTTGTTATGTACGTGAATCTGGAATTACAGCGCAGCTGTGGTAAAAGATTCATAACTGGAGCAGTATAACTCCGAATTCGAAAGTTTTGGTGTCTATCGACATCTAGACAGATAGGGCTACGATTTACTTTCAGGGAGTTTCTGATTTTAATAAAGTTTTCTAAGTCTAAACAGCATGTTAAGGTTCAGATTAGCGTAATTTTCTGAATAGTCTATATGTTCATTTTAAGTAAAATGGTACAAATAAAATTTAATAATAGTAAATTGCAGTTTAATTAATCTTAATCGCAGCGAATCAATCTTAGGTGAATATGGTATTAATATGGGTGATGTCTAACATTTTAACAATTACAATTCAACAATTTAACAATAACAATCACATTAACAGTCAACTAATTTTCTACAATCTACTATAGCTAATTGTCATTTAATGCCATGATATGAAATGTGTCTATAATTCTCTATTTTTATAATCAATAACTATAACTATATGGTGTATGAACATCTCTATACTTTAGAGGCAAAAAGATGGCACGATGTCGAGACTACCACTTGGATTCGCTCGTGTAAATCCGTGGCATCTCGACGATTGATACAACAATATTTTACGATTTTTAAATAAGATCCACTTGCGGAATTTCAACAATAATTATCGAATATGATACAAATAAAAAGATATTCGATAGAAGTGACTTGCCTTTAGGACGACGTTAGATCCGATATATTGAGAATAACGGGATCGAAATCCCGGCGACACGGCGACGAGCAAACGACCACAATAATCGCGATCGGGCACGGATCTCGATGATGATCAAGATCAAGATGAAGATCCATCGAATCCAACGGTCGAGATTGGAAATAAAACATATGAGAGTTAGAAGGGAACCAAAATATTTCATGGTTGACAATTGATGAATAAGAACAAAAATAGATCAAATGTTTACTCACCAAGCAAAGGACGAACGAGACGATTAAAGACCGAGATCAAGTTGATCAACCAATCGACGGCCGAGATCGAAGATCAAGATCAAGATCAAGATGATAATCACGATCGCGATGATCAAAAGAGATCCGGCGATCGAGATTAAGATCTAGATGATGATGATGATGAGATCCGACGGCCAAGATCGAGGGATCAGGATCATGGACGATCGACGGCTATGGTTTGACCTAGCACTTGATGATGATCAAATGGAGGATCGGACGGATCACCCTACACTTGATCAACCCACAAAGCCAGGGAGAGGAAGTGTTCTGCGATGGCTAGCTGGCGGCTCAGGCGACAGCTCTGACGTCGGAAGCATAGGCCAGAGGAGCGGTGCAGGAGGCGGCCATGGTGACGACGGCCAGGGTCGCAACTGGGGCGCTGCGTTGCGGGAGGCCGTTGCCGAGGTGGGATCACGGCGCTGCTGGCAAGGAGGTGGCGGCCATGGCAGCAGTGCGGCAGAGAGAGGGCGTCGGCAGCTTCTCTGACTGTCGAGAGGCGTCGGGCTGTCATCGCAGAGTTGCGAAGGTGGCGATGCCGCTGTCGCTGGGCGGCGCGTAGACCAGGGGGAGCACAGGGTGGCGTCGGGATGCAGTGGTAAGGGAGGGTGTTGCGAACGGGCGGGTGCACACAGTAGGGAAGAAGAGGTTTCGGGATGAGAATAGAAGAAGAAGAAGAAGGTGTTGGCGGCTGGGGAATTAGCAGTAGTATGGTTTTAGGGTTGAGTTTAGTAGAGTAGGTTTTTTATAATAGGGTATTGGGTTATTAGGGTCTAGATGAATTTGGACCCAATAAGAGGTGGTATTGGTTTTGGGTATTGGGTAGTGGATTATCCAATAAGGAAAAATAGAGTTCTAAATTAAAATAATAAATAACAATAAATTAATAAAATCATGGTACACATAAATTCAATAGTATATAAAATCCAATTGTAATAAAATAAAATACAAATAGTCGATCACTTCGAAAATAATCATTAAAGTTAGAATATACTACTATTCGAAGAAAATACAACTTCCGGTTCGAAAAGATTTTAAGTGGAAGGTTCAATTCGCATTTAAAATAATAACAAACTTATAAATAATTAAAATAAAATAAAATATTCAGAAAATATGTATTTCGGGAAACAGGGGTTACAAAAAGGGTCTAAGTCGACTGTCCAGAATGGATTTTCAAGAAAACTAATGATCATAGCAGCCGGGTCGTACCAGTCGACTGAAATGTCATGCCAGTCGACTGTCAGCCTACAGACTGCATAGTTTTGGTTGTGCATATGTCAAAATTAGGGTTTTTAGGAATCAGTCATATATCGAAATAACTTTCTTTTATTTTTCAAATCTTATTAATACCAAAATAATTAGATTTAAACTTATCATTTGAGAAATCCAAGTTCAAACAACATCTTTTACAAAAATCACAATTCCCCAATTTAAATCCTCATAACACAAATCCTCAAAACCTGGTCCTCTAGACCATTAATCATTCACAACATTCCTCAACTAGATCTCAACTATTCTCTATAGTTGATCCATGAACAAAACCAATTTATCCTCAACATGGTCAAGTTGTTTTTATCCAACTCACCAATAGTCCAAAATCTCATCTCTCATCTAATTAATGCATGGCATTTATCAACCTTGACCAAATCAACAATAATCCAATATTTTGATAAAATGTAATCTAAGCAGTAGTAGTCGACTGCTTCGAGTCACCAGTCGACTGTCTGCAACGAAAATCCAATATTTTCAGCCTGCTGATAATTTATATTAGGTTCTCAACAGATATAACATCATTCATATGCAGGTATCTAGAGTTCTTCTCGGAGATTCAATTTTTTATCCATCCATACATATACATATTCAACATCTAAATCAATCTAAACATTCATATCATTTTCACATGACATACACGAATCAAAGAGAACAAACAAAACAACCAAATGATTATATCTACTCATCTACAATATACACAAAACAAAATAAAACAAAACAATGTCACTCACCTTAGGAATGAAGAGATCCAACAAGAAAGCCTCTCTTTTACAAAGAATCCAAGATCTCCTCTTCCATCACCAAGAAAATAAAAGATATAATAAAACTTGTGTTGTGCAGCGAATGACGGCTGCACACCCTCTTTTATACAGGCCAAAAATAAGGAATTAGGGTTTTAGAAATACATTTGCAAAACAGTCCTTTCAAAACATAACTTTACATATATAACATTTTCTTAGTTAAAATAGGTTAACTAAATCAAAACCAAATCAAATATTTTTATCACTGAGTTTTCCAACAATCCAGAACATCCCAGTAAATAAGAAAAATCCTGATTTACTACTCAGGGTGGCGATTTTGCACAAAAGCCCTGCCTTTTGTAATATTTGCAAATATATCATAAAATATTCATAAAAATCCAAAAAAATCAGAAATAATATCTAAATTATATGATATGTTTCAATAAAAATATCTGACCTTGACCTTCCAGAAAAATATTTGCACAAGATTCTACATAAATTCCATATTTGCAAAAACACCTTTTTGTTTAAATCTTCACCAAATCGACTTTAAATAAAATCTAAATATATTTCAATTTAAATGATAACCATGGAGAACCAAAATATCAGTAAAAATGAATTTTCAAAATTTATTTAAGATCCAAACGACTTTTTACATAAAAGCCCCTCCCTTTCGAGGTATTTATAAAAATAGTTTCTCTACTCAGAATAATCCCAAATTTTGGAATATACTCCATTATAATTAGGAGAATTTACTAAAAATATAAAATCGATTATTTACACCAAAAATATTTGCACGTGTTTCGCACGTGTAAAAAGAGATAGATTTTCAGAAAATACTTATTAAATCTCCAGAAAATCATTTTAATTCATTTTCAAAATTTTAAAATAATATTTGAAAATATGGGGTTCTACAGCCCTACTACAGCGAGACAACAGTCGCTACGCGGTCGACCGGTTTGCTCTCGGGTGGACTTCAGAAGGTTGCGGTCGACCGTACCTTGGGGGTAGGTCGACCGGCAATGGCGCTGGAGGATTTTCGGGCTTGAATCTAGGTGATTCGGGAAAAGTCCAACTTGCTCTTCAAGTTGGATCGTGTGGCTCCTATCATGGTGTTATCTCTTGTGTATGTTGTGCAATCTAGACGATCTAAATAAATAGATAAACTAGACACAAATTAAAACCTCGTAAGTGTACGAATCATTTATAGAAGCGTAGTGAAAAGCAAGGGTCGATCCCATAGAGATTGTAGTACTTAACTCACTAATCAATAAAACAAAGAAAAAAATGCAAATCATAAAGTTTGTTCTAAAAATTTATTTGAAAAGAAATGAAAGATTAAAAACTCGATCAAGTAGTTCTGAATCACAAATATCTATTGAGTAGTTGGGCTTTGATTTCCACCTATAGTCAATAATGCTAAGTCACCTTCCACACTACTCTAATTACTCATGTTTGTTCCTTTAAGGGCATGGTATCTACTCCTTAAAGTTAATGTTTCCCTAGGCCAAGAATTAGGCATGGTATCTACTCTAATTCGTTTCTTTCCTTAAGTATTTAGCATGGTATCTACTAAGTTGCACTTGAAGAAAGCATAGGAACAATGGAAACGAACAAACACTCGAAGTTCTAGAAATTGGTATCAGATCTAGATCCTTCAAGTTGATTAAACCAAGAACCCCTAAAGATTCCTGTGTTACAAGTTATGAGTACGAGATACGGGTCGTCTCTATGCTCATATAACAGATTCAGTTTTATAATACGCAAACTTGATAATCTCAGGTTCTGCATGTCAGTCGACTTGCTGTCACTCTCAGTCGACTGCCCTAAGAACTTCTGAACAAGTTTGATTCATATTATAAATTTTTATCAATACAATCAGGCTTAATCAATAAGTGATGAAAGCAGCGTTATTAGAAGATTATAGCATTACATGACTACGGTTTCAATCCCCAACAATGAAATTAGTTGCACATAATAAGACTTTTATTGACTAACAGTTTCGAATACATGATTTAAATAAAAACTAGAAAGGAAAGAAATAACACTAGTGATGTTCAGCCCGAGAAGTCGACTTGACTGCTTCTAAGTCGACTGGACCGTTCCCTTCAGTGCACTTGATCTCCTTCCTTCTTCGATGCTGATAGAATAATGCTCGCTGGTTGATAGTCGATGATTCCCAGATTAAGCGATGCCCTAAGCTCCGTATTCCAGTCTTTTTTTATAGTTTCTTTTGCCCACATCTGCAGATTTCAAGTCCCTCATTCTATCCCTTTACACATCGGATATAGATTTGAGTTGATCTTCTCACTTGCCAATCCCGGTTCTCTAACTTGATTAATGAAGAGTTTGTTCTTCGTAGATAACCTGGGTTTGGATAACTTGATCTTGCTTCGGATTTGGACGAAGATGAATCTTCAACTATTCTTATCTTTTAACTCTGCCGAATACCAGTCGACTAGTTTTGTGATCAGTCGACTGTGCCGAGACATCTGTAGATTCATAATTAATCAGTCAAGTCGACTGTCTTTGGAGTAAGTCGACTGTACTGAGCAGCTTCGGAAACTCAACCTCTCTGTCCAGTCGCCTGCTTGAAGAACCAGTCGACTTGTGCTCTGCAGTTCCTATGTATCATCCTCAAAAATCTTGAATCTGTTTCGTTTAGCTGTTTTTAGGCTGTTTCCTATGGAAAAGAGAAAAGAAGAGTAAATACCACATATAGAGCATTTAAATATCTAATTACGTTAAGATTATTGCTCCTAAATGTGAATATTATTGGGTTCATCAGTGTACTATCCAATGGCTATTCTAACAAGATATTAACTTAGAGTTTGTCTCTAGATCTATATAAATAATTGTAGTGGCTCATAAATCATAAGGATTCTATTGAGTGCCAAATAGAAGAAGAGAGTACTTCATCTCAGAGGGTGAGAGAGTTCTCTATTGTAAGCAGCATCAAGTTCTATTAGGCTTGAGAGAGGGTCGTGGTGAGAATTGTAATATTCTTGTATCTTCTCTAGTTGAATAATATCTCGGTTCTTCCTCCCCTGGATTAAGGCGAAAGCCCCAACCGGGACAATTCTTGTGTGCTGTGATTGTTTGGTGTGATATAGTCTTGCTTGGTAGTTTGTACTGATTGTGTCAAAGACTCAACAAGATCCTCATGACTTCCTAACGAGTGGTATCAGAGCAATCAAGATTCGTGGCTTTGTTCGAGTTCCTTGGAGATGGCAGATCAAAAGACGAGGATCAAGCGGTTTGATGGTAAGATCAACTTCAATCTATGGAAGGTGGACATGTATGATATTTTGGTTCAGAAGGACTTGCACCTTGCCCTAGAAGAGAAGAAGCCAACAGACATGCAGCAGGAGAAGTGGGATGAGATTTGTTTAAAGGCCTTGAGTTTAATCTGGTTGCAATTGGCGGACGAAGTCAAGTGTACTATCCTTGAGGAGAAAAGTACGACGAGTCTATGGGCGAGACTCAAAACTAACAACAAAAAAAGCGGGATGAGAAGTGGGATGAGGTTCGGAAGGACGAAGGAGCAGGAGTGGTTTTTTGTTTTTTTGTTTTTTGTTTTGGTTATCGGTGGGTCAGAGTACTCTCACGTTCCATTAAAAAGAGTTTAACGAAACATACAACAAAAAATGGGATTATGAAGTTCATTAAAACCCAACAGTCTGGGTCATAGAACTTATACTCTGCAAAAAATAAAACTCGCCCAAAATAGGGGAGTTCCCTGCAAAAAAGATTAACAACGAACAATCAAATTGATATGGATAAAAATGGGATTAAATCGGGACCGTTTGAATCAGACACGAACCTTAAAGCTCGGGGGTGAAACGGTAATTTCACCTACAAACGGGTCTGAAATGGGAATTGGGTCTTTCTTCAAAGCCCAATAACCCATAAACGGATCTGTCTTACTGGGTACGGGTCCCAACCCATTACAAACCAGCTCAGAAGGATAAAAAAGAATTCAGATTCACAATTATCCCTACGAAGTAATCTTAACCGCTTTTATCCATTCACACCGGGAAGTAGAGATATGTTCATATCTCAAAACGGATCGTTAAGGCGACTATAAATACCCCTATCCCCCACTGTTACCTGATAATCAATACTTTTCCAATTAAAGTTCTTTTATAATCATTCAGATTACTGACAAGAGCGTCGGAGGGTGTGGCACCGGGATCCACCCCGGTGTTTCGCACTTTTTGCAGGTTCGCGACGGCGGCAAGAGACCGAGTCAACAAGTTGGTAAAGGTCAACAGGTCAACAGGTTTGCCTTGTTCGTTTTCTCAAGAATCCACAAATTCTATCTGTTTGCTCCCACACCAAAATCAGCAGCAACAGATTGGCGCAGTCTGTGGGAATCCGAAAAAGCAGACCTCCGCCCGAGCAACAGATCTAACAACGAACGAGATGGAGAGGCGCCTCAGCCGAATTGACAGGGAAGAAGAGCAATGGACGATAAACCTCCGCCCGAGCAGACCTCCATTCTCCTGCACCATCATGGAGGCCCCCGTCCCAGAAAACTTCAAGCCATCATGATGATCCACCATGCTTCAGACGCCCTCCTCTGCAAGATATTCCCTGCCACGCTGAAAGGGCCTGCGAGATAATGGTACTCTCGACTCGCCCCGGCCTCCATCTTCTCATTCGACAAGTTCGTAGGGCTCTTCCTTACTCATTTCGTGAGTAGCAAGTGTATCTCTGGTAACCCTCAACCAAAAAAAAGGTGAACGCCTAAGGGATTACGTTCGACGCTTCACCGCCGAAGCCCGGTTCATTCCCTCCCTCAATCAATCAGTAGCCTCTGCCGCATTCGAGTGCAACGTCACTAACACTCGCCTCAAGGCGTCCCTTGCCAAGAGGCCTCCTCGGGACTTCTCAGAACTCCTACTTAGGGTGGAGAAGTACATACAGTTGGAAGAGGCTCTCAACCCTCATACTCTTGAAGAATCATCTTCCGGGAACAAACAAAAGAATACGAGTGAAGAGGGGTCCCAATAATCCCAGAAGGACGGCAATGGTCAGCGCCGCCCAACTCCTCGTTTTGAGAAGTTCACCCCCCTCATTGCTAATATATCAGAAGTTCTTATGGAGGTGGACAAGGAAGGGCTACTCCGCGCTCCCCCTAGAATGAATACCCCTGGTAAAAAGAGAAACAAGGATAAGTGGTGCCGCTTTCACAAGGACCACGACCACGACACAGATGATTGTCGGGCTCTCAAGGAGGAGATCGAAGAACTCATACAGCGGGGACACCTGACCAAGTTCGTTCAAAAAGATGGGGCCGAGCTTCCCCCCTGATGAGCCTACAAATGAACAGAAAGGCCCGCCGAGCTTCAAGACTCAGAACCTAGGGCCGTCTTCCACCTCATCCAAGGAGATCCAATGGAGGGAGAACCCAGATCCTTCTAAGAGGTCTTCACCTTATCGTAGAAGTAGGATCTTGATTTTCAATAAAGCCGATGCTTGTAACCCGGTTAATAGCATGTAATAATGGCTCGCACTATTGAAGCAGCCACTTAGTTTATCTCAATAAAACTTTACATTTTTTCATTGAAAGTTATTGCTCCTGCTTCATCTCTATCTCTTCGAGTCACAGCTACGACTTGTTAAATGGTGAGTTCAGAGTCTAGCTTCTCCTACATGGCTGCTCCCACAACTTACTAAGCTCAAAAAATGAGTTTGGTGACCAACGCTTGGTTCGACGTTGCTTTAGCCGCTTGCAAACAAGCAAAGGCGGGGCAGCTCACCATTCGGAATTGCTGATACACCTCGTTAACCCCCTCTAACAACGAGTTCGGAGTCCAACACTTGGCTCGATTTCGCTTCAAATTACTCGCTCATAAGCGGGTAAGAAATAGTTCGCCATTAAGAATTGCTCCTACACCTCGTTAACCCCCTCTAACAACGAGTTCGGAGTCCAACACTTGACTCGATTCCGTTTCAAATTACTCGCTCATAAGCGGGTAATAAGTGGTTCGCCATTCGGAACTGCTCCCACAACTGTTGAATTTCTCTTAAACGACGAGTTCGGAGTCCAACACTTGGCTCGATTCCACTTCAAATTACTCGCTCATAAGCGGATAAGAAGTAGTTCGTCATTCGGAACTGCTCCCACAACCGTTGAATCTCACTTAAACAACAAGTTCGGAGCTCACAACTCTCTCCTAGAGTTGATCCTCAAACTTGTCTCCCAAACGGCTCTCTCCTAGAGCCAAGCTCTTCGCTCCGCTCGCCTCCCAGAGTGGACCTCTTCTCCACGAGTTCGGAGCACAACTCTCTCCTAGAGTTGCTCCTCAAACTTGTCTTCCAAATGGCTCTCTCCTAGATCCAAGCTCTTCGCTCCGCTCGCCTCCAAAGTGGACCTCTTCTCAACGAGTTCGAGCACAACTTCCCCTAGAGTTCTTCCTCACACTCGCCTTCCAAATAGCTCTTTCCTAGAGTTAAGCTCTTCGCTCCGCTCGCCTCCAAAGCGGACCTATTCTCAACGAGTTCGGAGCTCACAATTCTCCCCTAGAGTTGCTCCTCAAACTTGTCCCCCAAATGGCTCTTTCCTAGAGTTAAGCTTTTCGCTCCGCTTGCCTTCAAAGCGGACCTCTTCTCAACGAGTTCGGAGCTCACAACTCTCTCCTAGAGTTGCTCCTCAAACTCGTCTCCCAAGATGGCTCTCTTCTAGAGCCAAGCTTTTCGCTCTGCTCGCCTCCAAAGCGGACCTCTTCTCAACGAGTTCGGAGCACAACTCTCACCTAGAGTTACTCCTCAAACTTGTCTCCCGAATGGCTCTCTCCTAGGGCCTTGTGATGTTCTTCACCCCACTCGCCTCCCGAGTGGGCCTCTTCTAAGCGAGTTTGAAACTCACAACTCTCTTCGAGAGTTGCTCCTCAAACTTGTCTCCCAAATGGCTCTTTCCTAGAGCCAAGCTCTTCGCTCTGCTCGTCCCCCGAGCGGACCTCTTCTAAGAGAGTTCGGAGCTCAAAACTCTTCCCTAGAGTTGCTCCTCAAACTCGTCTCCCGAATGGCTCTCTCCTAGAACCTTGTGATGTTCTTCACTCCGCTCACCTCACGAGTGCTCTTCCTCTCAATGGGCTTTGAGCTAGAACTCTCCCCAGGAGTTGCTCCTTGCACTCACCTCCAAGAATGAATCTTCTCATGGCTCTTACGATGATCTTCCTAGCCCATCTTCTTCGCTCTTAGGAGTGGATCTCCTCTTCAAAAATCCTCAAGAGCAAAACACTCCTCAACTTCATCAAGACAAGGATGTTGCAGGGCTATTTTGACCATAAAGAAGGGTGAATCTTCATCCCACTCCTAAAGAGAAGTTATAGATATTCGAGTTAGCTTCGAAACAAGGGGTTGCACACCCCGATCGGATGTTCGTAGCACCGGAAAAGTTAATCGCAACATAGCTGTCACGCCCCGCTTTCCAGAATACGGGAACACAGGCACGTAACCGAGGCCCAGCGAATGATGCGGATACATCATTCATAAGCTGTAAATTTAACTCAACAACAAGATAACAATTTCAACCACGAAAGCATATAAAATCACAACAGGATAATAAAGTACATGACATATTGCATGAACATAACCAACAACTGGAAAGAAACATAGTTACGGGTCAAACACGCCCGGATTACAACAAGGTTTACATAAATAAAACATGAATTAAAATAACATGAAATTAAACAAGACTAGAATCTCTGTTCAGCAACACCTTCGGATAGTTCTCCATCTGGGCCTGCAAGTATATTATTACAAAGGAAGAGAAACAAGAGGTGCCCGTTAATGCAAGTCACGGGTCGCAAGTGGTACAAACAACGAGACAAATATAGAATGAAACAAAAGCAGGAAAACGAGCAAGGAATCAAGAATCATATAATAGAGCAAATACAACATGTGACAGAATCAAGAACAAGACTTCATGGAACTAATAGCATGCATATAAACAAGTAAATAATCCATAGGAACATGTAACATGTAAACGAGTAAGCAAGTAAACGTGTCAACATGAACTAGTAACATGTAAACAAGTAAACAAGTCATCATAACCATGTAACATGTAAACGGATCATGCAAGTGTACGTGTCAATGTCATGTCTTTTATTAATCTAACTAGGTAGCACTTCATGCATCCCATACTACATAGTTGCTATCCGCAATCAAGTGAACGTTTAGACCAGTGGTGGATTCTATAGGTCGCGTACTCGGGAAACATATCCAGTCGAGTCAAGTCAATTCAAGTCAAGTATATCTTGTATGAAGATACGTGCAATGTGGACATAGTATAACGTAGCGTGAAACATAGAACATAAAGTTTTGCAAATTTACAATTTGCAACTTGCACATTTGCGTCGGGGAACCACGAGTCCCCGTCCGAGTACGCTATTCTATATTGCCCACTACTAAATCTTTTCCCTTTATACCCCGGCTTGTTATCTTTTTAATTACAGTTAAACACGAACAATAACTACATGCAACAACAGGGACGGGTAACATGGTAAGGATATCATGACAAGATAAAATATCAAGACTTATACGAGGCAGGAAACATATTTCAGGGCTTATAAAATATGTGATGCAACTAATGACATGCATAACACTTAAACAAGAATAGAGATATTATAACAACATGCAACCTAGGAACAACAATTCATGCACAACATCATGTATAATTATAGGAGTATATATGTATGTATTAATTTTTGTGTTCGTGTCATGCATATGAGAACAAAGTATTCACGATCACATGTGAATACAGATCGACGGATTAGGTATGGAAACGGGTATCAATTCGACTTATGAATGCGAAGTGGAGTCAAAAATAATATACTTGCGGTATTTTTACAAGGGCTTGTACTAGAATAAATAAAATTGTACAGGAGACACTTGCCTGTTAGCTGACGACGATGAATTTAAATATAGAATAACGGGATCAGTATCCCGGGCAGAAGAATACGTGCGAGATGTATGACAGCCAGCCAAATAGCAACTCCGAGAATTCCAAAGAGCAATCAAGCAAATCTCCTTTCTCCCGAACAGTAACAACTCCTTCACAAACTTCAAGACAACAAACACTCCAATCACACTCCACTACATTCAGATTGCAACACAACAGTAAACCCTTCAGTCCAAACTCCTACTCCACAACACCAAACACCCGTACAATACCAATACAGTTAAATGGTGGTAACCCAAACACCAAAACACCAACAGCAACAAATGCACCCAATCAACCAACAACAATTCAATAACCCACAGCAATACTGTCTTTCTTCTTCTTATGAATATAGAGAGAGTGTGTGAGAAAGAGGGAGAGAACGGGCGGGGACGGCGAGCGACTGGTTGAACGGTGACGGGAAGTGGGTTTGGCTGCAAGGCGACTGGACGGCGGCGCACTCAGGGTCGACGCACAGGGGACTCGCGATGCACAGGCAAACTCGGCGACGACGGAATGGAAGATAGTGGAGGTGCTCGAGCGGGAGGAGAAGGAGGAAGACGACTGGCACCGGAGCGGAGTGGGCGATGGGGGCGAGCAGCGGTCTAAGGTGGTCGTGATGGCCTCAGGCGGAGCTCCGAGCGAAGGGGAATGGCGACGGGGAGATGGAGCAGCGGTGATGGCGATGTGCGGCGGGGAAGCTATGGCGACGAGGAAGAAGAGGAGGCTAGTGGTGAGGGGTAGGGGCGAAGGTGAACGGCGAAGCTTCGAGCGGCAGTTGCTGTGGTTGGGGTGCTCGGGGTGGTGAGCTGTCGACGAGCGGAGACGGAGGCGGAGGGCTTCTGGCGATGGCGACGGAACTCGAGCGGGAAGCGCTTGAGGGTGCTGCGGGGGTCGACTGGATGGAGTGACAAGGACTTCGGCAATGGTTCGAGCAGCGGGGAACTCGAGGTTGAAGACGACGGAGAAGAACGGGAGTTATCGAGGTCCGGGGGATGGCGACGCGACTGCGGAGAGTGATGCGGGGTGGAGATGAAGTGGAGATGGCGATGAAGAGGGGTGGGATGTTGAAGACGATGCGGTTGAGTCGAGCGGAGGAATGGAAGAGAAGTCGGGAGTTGTGGGAGGAAGAAGGCGGGTTGGTTTCTAATTTGTTTGGTTTCTCTGTTTTGGTAGAGAAACAGAGAGGGAGAGGGAGAGGGAGAGGGAGAGATTGAATGAAACGGGAAAATTTATATAATAATATAAGAAGAGTGGAGTAATGGGATAGAAGGTGGGGTAGTTACAAGGAGCATGTGGGGGAGTGGGAAAATGTGCGGGCAAAGTGGGGAGGGAGTTGGAGTACGGGACAAAAAGTGGGGGAGAAAATATATTATATAGGAAAGGGGTAGGAAAATAAATCTGTATAATATATGGGTTCTGGATTTGGGCTTGGTTCTTGGGCTCAAAATATTTAATTAAAACAATTAGGACATTGGGCTAAAATATTTTGGGCTCAAATTAATTTAATAATATAATAAAAAAAATCAAAACATAGAATTGGACTTTAAATAATAATTAAACAATTGGGCTTTGCATTAATTTAATAAAATCAAATACGAATTTGGGCTTTAGAATAAACAATTTGGTTTCAGAATAAAATCAAAATACAACTTGGGCTTAAAATAACAATTTAACAATTGGGCTCACATTTAATAAAATTAATAATGTAAACTTGGGCTTATAATAGACAGTTGAGTTTATAAAAATAGTTTAAATAACGAAATCAATTAGGGAAAAATAGTTAGGAGATACTGAGGATTTAAATACGGAAAAATACTTTGAAAATACGTATTAATGAAAACAGGGGTTACAAATCCTACCCACCTTACAACAAAATTTCGTCCTCGAAATTTGCGCAGGCGGTATATAGGATAGGGCAAAACCAAGCTATGAGATAACAAAATAGAGAATTCAAAAAGGGAATGAACAAGGTGGTGGCAATACCCAAATTGAAGAGAATACGGCAAGAAAGAAATACTATCATGATATTCAATATTGAATCAATCAATGGGGATGAATGCAAGTACACAAAATGATGACCCAAGAATTGAAAGACAATAAAATAACAAAATACCTGCAATCGCACTCAGGCAGTCTCTGCTTCCACTGCAATCGGGTCAGGGGCTTGGCCGCACTCTTCAGCTTGTCCTTCTTTGGGAGTTGCTCCTTCAGTTGGTGCACTTCTTCGTACCCTTCGGCAGTTCCGAATCTTGTGGTCCTTCGCTCCACATGCAAGACATCGACGATTGGCTTTCCAGCAAGAGATCGTTCATCAAAGCTCCGACCACCTCCACTATCTTCGAGCTCAACCCATTATCAAGCTCCGAAAGCTCCTCGCCATGCCGAGCTCCGCCTCTGTCTAAGCTCGCGAGCTCTGAACCCTCTATCTCCGAGCTCTCCCCCCGAAGCGTCGAGCTCCACGACGTCGTCCTCACCGAGCTCCTATCCCCTCATCGAGAACCCACGAGCTCCTCGTCGACTCCGGAGCTCACCTTGACCCTGCGTGAGCTACACGGCGCATGGAGAAGAGGTTGGATAAGGAGACGAGGGCAGAGGGTAGGAAAGAGCAGAAGAAAGAAGGGCAGAGGGTGGGAAAGAACAGAGCAAAAAAAAAGTGCCATGTGGCAGTCAACGATCAACGTTGACTGGCCACGTATCAGCATCTGGTGGGTCGGCACTAGATTCCGAGCAACACGTGATCCGAACTGCACAAGTGGAGAAAAATGCGGCCGAGCCACACAAGCCGTCCGATCATCTCAAAATTCGCACCACGACACAATCGACACTCAGAAATGCGCCACGTGTCCAGAAAATGATCTGCTTTGCGATGCGCGCCATCTGATCATGATCGACGTCCAGAAATGCACCACGTGTCCAGGTAATATTTAATTTAATTAATTATTTATTTAATTGAATTTATAATTTAAAAAATCCGAAAAAATATTTAAATATCGAAAAAAATTAATTAAAATTATTTTTTAAATATTTATTAATTCGGAAAACTATTTAAAAATTCTGAAAAAAATAATTATTAAATTAGAATAATTAATTAATATTTTTGATAATTAATTATTTAATTTGGAAAATGAATAAAAAATCAAAAAATGAGGAAAAATTCAGAAAAGTTTGGAAAAATAAAAAAAATCCAGAAAATTCTGTGGATATTTTTGGGCATTTTATAAGCTCAGAATAACACCGTTACACCTTAAGCAAGGTCCGAACTTCCTTAAGAACACCGATAAAATCTCGTACGCCATTAGAACAACAAAACTACTCCTCAAAGACTGTAGAACTCAGTCTCCAGGGGTGGGGAGCTCATGATATGGCTAAAAATGGAATTAAATCGGGACCGTTCGAATCGGACACGAATCTTAAAGCTCGGGGGTAAAACGGTAATTTCACCTGCAAACGGGTCTGAAATGGAAACTGGGTCTTTCTTCAAAGCCCAATAACCCATGAACGGATCTATCTTACTAGGTACGGGTCCCAACCCATTACATACCAGCTCAGAAGGATAAAAAAGAATTCAGATTCACAATTATCCCTAAGAAGTGATCTTAACCGCTTATATCCATTCACACCGGGAAGTAGAGATATGTTCATATCTCGAAACGGATCCCTAAGACGACTATAAATACCCCTCTCCCCCCACTGTTACCAGGTAATTAATACTTTTTCAATTAAAGCTCTTTTATAATCATTCAGATTACTGACAAGAGCGTCGGAGGGTGCGGCGTCGGGATCCACCCCGGTGTTCCGCACTTTTTGCAGGTTCGCGGCGGTGGCAAGAGACCATGTCAATAAGTTGGTGAAGGTCAACAGGTCAACAGGTTTGCCTTGTTCGTTTCTCAAGAATCCACAAATTCTATCTGTTTGCTCCCACACCAAAATCAGCAGCAACACAAATAATACAACAAAACATAATTCTTCTTATCTACCGACCGAGCCAAAGCAATTCCCACGGGCCAACCCAATCTAACATGAATATGTCAAAATTGAGAATTTTCTCTCATTTCTTCGCTTGTACATTGTCCATCGTCGCCGTTACTCGCAATCACAATTGTCATCTCCCCCAACAGTAATACAAACATTATCTCAAAGCTCATTGACATGCGAGATAACCCAGACACCCACAAATGACCTGAATAGGTCAAAATTGGGTCCTTGCTCTCATTCCCTAACTTGACCACCGTCCACTATCACAGCCATTCGCAACCATAGCTGTCATTGCATCCAAAGGCAACATAAATGCCACCTCCAAGCTCATTGATATGAGAGAAACATCATGCATTCATCTAATATGACCTGAATAGGTCAATATTGTGCCATTTCACTCATCGCCTAACTTCTCCACCGTCTACTATCGCCCACAACCGCAACTATAACTTGTCGTCGCGCCCAACGGTAACACGAATTCCACCTCCAAGCCCACTGGCATGAGAGAAACTCATAGTACCCACTCAATTCGACCTGAATACGTTAAAATGGAACCCCTTCTCTCATCACCTAGTTTATCCATCGTCACTATCACCTACACCCTCAACCGCAACTATTGTTGCCCCCAACGATGACACCAACGTCACCTCTAAGCCCATTGACAAGAGAGAGACCCCGGGCAGCCACACAATATAACTTGATTGAGTCGAATTAAGCCCAAACTCTGAACTAGCATGTCCACTGTCACCCCCACAACAAATATGAGTTGGTTTTATTGATTACTGGATAATTTTGGTTGTCATTTGGATATTATAGGATATATTTTGGTAGGGGAAGGGAGGAGGGAGGAGGCAACGGCCGCCTCCCCTCCCTAAATCGGCACTTAGTGGAGGATCCAAGGGGAGAGGGAGGAGGGGTCGGGTTGGGAGTAGGTTCTGGTAAGGAGTGGTTTGGTCGGATCTGAAAGAGGGAGGGAGAAGGAGGACGAAGGAGTAGGGAGGATGAGGTTCGGGAGGGGAAGGGGGGTCAGGTCGGATCTGGAGGAGGATGGGGGAACGAGGGGTTTGGATCATATCTGGATGAGTGAGAAAGAATGAAGGGGGGGGGGGTGAAGAAAAATAATTTTGGGAAAAATTCTTATTCTTATTGTTCTACCTTATTCTTCACTGTATACATCTATATATAAAGATTACATTCTTGGAGAAGAAGAAAAGAGATTGAGAGAAGATTGGGAAGATGAGAGATTTGGGGAATCTGTTTCCTATATTAGGAAACAGAATATACAATTTACTATATTTCAACACTCCCCCTCAAGTTGGTGCATAGATATCGAGCATGCCCAACTTGTCAACAAATTTCAAGAAGAGCCGAGTCGAAACAGCCTTGGTTAGGATATTTGCGAGTTGAACTTCTGACTTCACCTTGGATATCTCAATAACTTTCTCATCTAATTTTTCTTTGATGAAGAATCTGTCCACCTCTACATGTTTCGTCCTATCATGCTGAACTGGATTAGCCGCAATATCACACGCCGCTTGACTGTCACAATACACCTTCATAGGTTCCTTTGGACCATAGCCTAAGTCCTGTAACAGGAGTTTCAGCCATAAAGCTTCTGTTATACTTAAAGCTACTCCGCGATACTCAGCCTCTGCACTAGAGCGTGCAACAACATTTTGCTTCTTGCTCCTCCATGTAACTAAATTTCCTCCAACAAAGGTGAAATATCCTGAAGTGGAGCGTCTATCGATTGTAGATCCTACCCAATCAGCATCAGTATATGCCTCAACCTTCAAGTGAACATATTTCGCAAATAAGACTCCTTTTCCTGGGGCTGACTTAATGTATCTCATAATTCTCATCACCGTGTCCATATGTTGTTCCCGAGGTGCATGCATAAACTGGCTTACCATACTTAAAGCATATGACAAATCTGGTCGTGTATGTGCAAAATACATCGGTCGTCCAACCAATCTCTGATATTTTTCCTTATCACAAGGCACTTGATCAGCTTCGTTGCATAGTTTCAGTCCTTCTTCCAATGGTGTACTAATCGGTTGACAGGCGGACATTCCAGTTTCCTTCAATAAGTCCAGAGCATATTTTCTTTGAGAAAGAAATATCCCCTTTCTTGAGCGAGAAACTTCAATACCAAGGAAGTATCTCAAAGAACCAAGATCTTTCATTTCAAACTCTTGTGACAAGTAGTTCTTTAATGCCTTCATCTCCTCAGGATCATCTCCAGTTACTATCATATCATCAACATAAATAATGAGAGCAGTAATTTTACCTTCTTTCCTTTTTAGGAATAGAGTATGATCAGAATTACTCTGATCATATCCGAATGTCCTCATTGATTTTGTAAATCTCCCAAACCAGGCTCTTGGCGACTGCTTCAGTCCATACAATGCTTTCTTCAGACGACATACTTTGTTGCTGTGTTGGACTGGTCTGTTCGACCCTGGTGGAAGATCCATATAGACTTCTTCTGTCAATTCCCCATGCAAAAATGCATTCTTCACATCAAATTGCTCCAACGGCCAGTCAAGATTTGCAGCAAGTGACAGTAGAACTCGAATAGTATTGAACTTTGCCACAGGTGCAAATGTTTCGTCATAATCAATTCCATAAGTTTAAGTATACTCTTTGGCAACCAGCCTTGCCTTGTACCGCTCTATCGAACCATCCGATTTATATTTCACTGTATAAATCCATCTGCATCCTACTGGCTTTTTCCCTGCTGGCAGCTCGACTATCTCCCAAGTCTCATTCTTCTTCAAGGACTTCATCTCCTCATCCATAGCTGCTTTCCACCTTGGATTGGCTAAGGCTTCCTGCACACTGTTAGGAATAGATACAACAGATAATTGATTTACAAATGACTTATTTGATTCAGACAATCGGTGAGTGGACACATAATGACTCATGGGATACTTGACATTACTAGTGGGATTAGGCTCGTAAGTGGATTTGGGGATACCTCTAGTAGTACGGTTTGGGAGTTCTCTTCTTGGAGCTTCGGACAGCGATGACGATTGGTTTTGGGGTTCTGCTGGGAGTAGAGATAAATCTGATGATACTGGTGGTGGAGATGGTTCAGATGGTGCTGGTGGTGGAGATGGCTCATCTTCATGGAGGTTCGGCACTGACTGCATATCTTCGTGGAAATTTTCTTCCTCAACCAAGTCTTCATTCGAGTGATCGTCATTACTTACAAACTGGTTTTCTCCCCTTATATCTGATTGTTCAGTTTGAATAGTAACTGCTTCATCATAGGCAAGAGTTTGAACTTCACTTCGGTGCTCCCCCTGAAGTTCAACCTCAGAGGAAAAATACATCTCATCTTCATGGAACACAACATCCATAGTCACAAACATCTTTTGAGTTGGTGGGTGATAGCACCGATACCCTTTCTTATTCTGTGCATATCCCACGAAAACACAGCGGACAGCTCGAGGAGTTAACTTATTGCGTTCATGTTGATGAAGATGAACAAATGCAACACACCCAAACACATGAGGTGGCAAGTTGACGACTTTTGGTGTATTCACAGCTTCAGTTAATGCTTGAAATGGTGTGAGGAAGTTTAGGATATTAGAGGGAACTCGGTTGATTAAGTATGCAGCAGAAGCAAGGGCTTCTCCCCAATAAATGAGTGGCAGATTTCCATGGATGAGAGAAGCACGGACCACTTCGAGCAAGTGACTATTTTTCCTTTCTGCAACTCCATTCTGTTGAGGTGTATACGAGCATGTAGTCTGATGAACAATTCCGTGTTCCACCAAATATTGTTGCAGATTTGAACTCAGGTACTCTCCGCCATTATCACTCCTAAGAACTTGAATTTGTGATTTATACTGAATCATAACATGCTTGTGAAATTTCTGAAACAAACCACTAACTTCACTTTTCGACTTCATCAAACAAATCCAGGTCATACGGGTACAGTCATCAATAAAGGTCACAAACCATTTGGCTCCTCCAAATGTAGTGATTTTGGATGGACCCCAAACATCAGAATGAATAATCATAAAAGGAAGGGAGCTTCTACTTGGACTTGGAGGAAAAGAGACACGATGACCTTTTGCGAGTTCACACACATCACACCGAAAGGTAGATATATCTAACTTTAAAAATAAACTTGGAAATAATTTCTTCAAATAACCAAAAGAAGCATGCCCTAGACGTCGATGCCATAGCCAAATATCTGATTTCTTCTTCTCATCTTCGGATCCTTCCACACTTAGAGCTTGAGTCAACTTGCTCGAACTTTCAGATTCTAAATCTAGGTAATAGAGCTTCCCGTGCCTAATCCCATAACCAATCGTTTTGCGAGTCCGAATATCCTTAAACATGCAATGAGAAGGCCAAAAGACTACAATACAATGTAAGGCAGTAGTTATTTGAGCAACAGATAATAGGTTGAAATTCAATGATGGCACAACTAAGGCAATATCTAAGGTTAGGTTGTTTGTGAGATGTATGGTACCCTCGCCAGTAACAGTGGCAGGGTCACCATTGGCAGTGGATACAGTCGATTTAGTGGATGGTTGAAAATTTTGAACTTGTCTAGAATCAAAAGTCATATGGTCGGTAGCACCCGAATCAATTATCCATGTACTATTCATAACAGAAGCAGAAATATTAAATACCTTACCATCATTACCTGCAGCTGTGACTAATGTAGAGGCGAGTCCAATACTCTTCTCAGCTCTATCAGTTTGTCCCATGGTAGCGCCACAAAGGGGAAAACAATGAGTCGGATCTTCAGCAACCAATAGCAAACAACACAACTTTGTCAAGAACAGCTCCAAGTCTTCAACAATAAACAGCACCCTCTGTTAGAATAGCTCCTTTTAGATCCGATCTGGATCAAATCCAAGAGCCCGGACACCAACCAACAACAACAACTCAACAGATCAATTCTTCAATATAAAAAAAAAATCATATCTGAATCATCAAACAGTTCAGGCTCTTGGAATCATCAAACAACAACTCAGTGGAGTAACTTGGTCAACAACAGCAACACCAAGAGGAAGGCTGATAGCGTTGGGATTCCAAAGGGTTTCGGCAAGTAGGGAGGTGAAGGGGATCCAATCGAAGGTGAAGGGGATTCGGTGAAGGGGATTTGGTGATGAGGCTGGGTGGTCGACGATGGAGTAATGAGTGTCGGTGATTGAGGGCGACAGCAGAGCAGGAGCGACGAGGCTGGGTGGTCGACGATGACGGCTTCGGGCAGCGACTGGCTTCGAACAACTGGTGGTGGCGAGTACTGGAGGACTCCGATCTTGGTGAAGACGATGATGAGTTCGAAGGCGGCGACGGGTACAGGTGGACTCAGATCTCGGTGAAGTCGGGATTTCGGGATTGAAGCTTGCAAAAAAACGAAGCTTGGATCGATGATGGCGACGAGATCTGGATAAGGTGATCGATGGCTACGGGATGATGGCGTCGGGATCAATATCGGTGGAGATGCAGGTGATCGGTTGTTGGTGACTGGTCGGGATCGGGTCGGGATCAGTTGTCGGTGACTGGTCGGGATCGGGAGCGATGATGCCTCCGATCTGATCACTTCTATGTCCTTTTCTTCTTCAACTAGCCTAGATCTTTTTAGGCTCTGATACCATGAAGAAAAATAATTTTGGGAAAAATTCTTATTCTTATTGTTCTACCTTATTCTTCACTGTATACATCTATATATAAAGATTACATTCTTGGAGAAGAAGAAAAGAGATTGAGAGAAGATTGGGAAGATGAGAGATTTGGGGAATCTGTTTCCTATATTAGGAAACAGAATATACAATTTACTATATTTCAACGGGGGGGGGGGGGGGGGGGGGGGGGGGGGGTGGGTGGGGGGGGAGGGGGGTGTTGTCAAGAGAAGGAGGCAGGAGATTGTTGGATTCTAATCACCTCTGAAAACTGAGAATTGTGCATTTGTTGTTCAGGGGATTTTTAAGAGATTAATCCCTTCCAAACATGTGTTTTCATATTTTTACGTTATTTCCTATTTTGTCCCTTAATTAAACTTCATAAAACTAAATAAGTCCATCATTTATGATTTTCATCCAAATCCATCTCCATCAAAATTAACAGGCTAACTACGTATCTTCATATATTGCACATTTGTGGGACTAAGAGAGTGGTAGAACAAGAGTAGTGGAGTTGGTGAAATTTTTGGAGGGAAACTCATTTATAATAGGTGTTTTAGTATAAACTAGACGTTATTGATAAAACAGTGGGAGTAAAATGGGGTGTTACTAAAATTTTAAAAAAAAAGATTTATGTTTAGTATGACAGAGATTTGAGAAGAAATCCATGGTTAATCTACCGCATGGACTAATTTCATAATTATTAGCTCAATTAAAGGATCTAATAGCATATAACGTAAAATAAAGACTAATTTGGTAATACATGTTTCAAAAGGTTATGTTTGAAAAAGAGTCACCTCTTTCCGTGGTTGTTTTTTTTTTATTTCAATAAAATTTAAGTAAGAAAGAATTAAAGATATTATGTATATAACCCTACACTTTTCTCATCTTGGCTTTTTACACACTTTTTTATGGATAAGATCACAAGACATTGGCTTCTTATATTCCTTTACTTGTATGGCTACTAGATAAGGGTGAATTTATGTATATTTTTCTTTCTAAAGCATAATTTAAGAAGGGTTTTTATGTCTGTGTGCGAAAAAAGTCTAAGGTACTTATAAGAGATTTACAGTAAGAGTCTCTTGTAAGAGCCTTTTTTTGAGGTGTTCTTTTTATATAAAAATAACATCTTATAAGAACCTCTTATAAGAGATTTCTGTTCTTTTTTCACCTCATACAAGAGCATTTTCTCTACTTTTACACAATTTTGTCCTTACTATATAATTTCTCTATTTGTACTTTGGGGGTAATATAGACTTTTTAAGTGATAGAAGGCTTATAAGAATTTGAAAGAGGCTACTAGAAGCTGCTTAGGCTTATAAGCAATTTTGGGAGAAATTGCTTATAAGAGGTAAAAAAAGAACGCTAAAAATTTTCGAAAAAGAGGTGGACCACCTCTTATAGGAGGTGAATCGCTTATAAGAGAAGAAAAAGAACAATACCTGAGTAACTTGGACCTTTTCTTACACTATTCAAGTTTATTTATTTATTTATTTATTTATTTATTTTTATGACAAATAATCACGCTTCAAGTTGCTGCAAAATAATCAGTTATTTAGTAATAGTATATGTTAGAATACACAATTTGTTGTAAGAGGCTTTCAGATTATCTGACTTTTGTACATAGAGATCGAGACAGAATAAAACATGATCAACTATGTGAACCCTTATCCAGAGAATTGACCGTAGTCGTAAACAATTTTTTTGGAAGGGGGAAGTCTTGATAGAGAAGGATATCACCTAATCAGATGGGAAAAATGTTTCATGAAAAGATACACGGAGAACTAGATATTATCGATCTGAGAGATATGAACCTGGACCTCTTGGGAAAATGGTGGTGGAAAGTCTTCCACCCTAATGAAGAAGGATGGCAAGATTTTGTGCAGACTTATCTGCATGGAAATGGGACGAGAAACCTGGGTTTCAGAGTAGGCCCACGCATTTCCTGGTTCTGGAGAGGTATCGCCAAGGCATACGATCCCTTCATTAGTTGTGTAACATCGTCTATCGGGAACGGCAGATTAACCAGATTCTGGTGGGATAACCATGTTCTCTGAATTTTATGACCAAGTATCACAACCACACAACACGGTGGCTGCATCTCGGAGAATAAGTTCCTGGAAACCGGCCTTTATACATCCCCTTGACCCAGGGTCCCAGCTTAGGCTCACGGAACTATAGACCTATATCGCCAACGCCGATATTATTTGCACACAGGGTCCCGATAGGAAATATTGGGGACTGGAAAAGAATGGCACATTCACTGTGCGCTCCCTTTATAACCGCATTCACTTTAGGGGATGTAGCCCGAGTTGGTCGGGTGTAGTTTAGAAGGCAAAAACCCCGCATAAAGTTTAAAGTTTTCATCAGCTTGGTGCTTAATGACGTAATATTGACTAGAGAGAATCTATCGAAATGCCAACCGAATTTGGACTCTACCCGTGGGTTCTGCAATGTTATCCCCGAAACTAAAGATCATCTTTTTCTAGAATGTCACAGGAGTAAAGCAGTCCTCGTGGAGGTACTTAGCGCCCTGGGGACGAATGAGTTTTCCAGTAAGTATGAGGATCTGTGGGTATGACCAAAGTTCGCTACTGAGAGACGAACAATGAGAGAAACTTGGTTTATTGCTATCGCCGCTATGACCTGGGTCTTTGGCTAGACATGAATAATTGGTACTTCCGTGGATCATGTAATAGTATTTCTAGTAATTTAAGTCACATTATGCATCTTATTTCCTTTTGGACAAATGTTGTCGCAGCAGATCCTAGAGGAAGGATAGCGAACGTCTTCCAGGTGGAGGAGTATGATGATGAGGATATCGAGATTGGGCCGACACTAGACTGAGGGATGTGCCCTTCCTGTCAGATATGTACTGATTGATCCCTACCACCCCAGGGTTTTGTTAGTGAGAGTAGTTGTTTGGATGTACTTTGTTTGTTTGATGCATGTATGTTTGTACCGTCTTTTGCCCCACCCCCCATGTTTGGGGTGGATTTATGTACTTTTGTGTCATATGTTCTTTTACTTAGCTCAGTACTCTGAGTTTGCTTTATTAACTCCTTATTAATGAAACAGGGTGACCATACTCCACCTTTTCCTTCAAAAAAAAAAAACTATGTGAATCCTCCATTGAAGACACCGCTTCGAAATGACAATCACTCTGTATGTACGAATCACCTCTTACAGGGCTCTCTCATCTTTTACCATCCTAAAATCTTTGTATCAAAGCAAGAGTTCACAGTTTCAAGCCACGCTTTCTCTATTCCTTTATTACTTGTAATTTACATGTGCAATGCACGTTTAAATAATTTCAAAAAAATAAAAATAAAAACTCTGACATCGGGATGATTTGAACCTGAAACATTCTTTATATTAGTTATATATGTGTGTTGCACATATTGGTAGAATGACAAAATGACAAATAATACTAAGGCCTTCTCCCATTATAATATTAGAGATCGGAGATGAGTTGCGAGTGTGTAGTTATTTCCTTATTCCAAAATTCATACTCTCGTTTATTAAATATTAGATGTCACCTTTCAAATTGTTGAAAATTGTAAAAGTAGAATACATGTGCAACCTGTACAAAACAATGTGTTAAGATTGAATAATTAGTTTGAGTTCAAACTAATTGCATCAAAGTGGTCGTGCCGGAGTGGTTATCGGGCATGACTAGAAATCATGTGGGCTTTGCCCGCGCAGGTTCGAGTCCTGCCGACCACGGTTTTTTTAAAATTTTTTTTAATTTTTTTTAAATTATTTCAGATTTCGATATTTTTTTTATTCTAATACTTTACTATTAATTAAGTTTTACTTATTTTTTAGTTATTTCAGATTTCGTTATTTTTATTATTCAAATAAAGTTTTTATTTCAATTCAATTTATTTTATAATTAATTAAGTTTTACTTATTTTTTAATTATTTCAGATTTGGGTATTTTTATTATTCAAATACTTTACAATTAATTAAGTTTTACTTACTTTTTAAATATTTCAGATTTCGATAATTTTATTATTCAAATACTTTACAATTTGATAGCAAATAGTCAATCTATCCTTTTATGATAAGATAACTTAACTAATCATTTTGTGTTTAAAGATGAAAAATTCTCATCTTGGCTTTTTATATTTTGGATAAAGATCATAAGATATTGGCTTCTTATATTCCTTTACTTTATAGCTACTAGTGAAGGTTGTTTATGTATATTTTTCGATGTAAAGCATAATTTAGGAAGGGTTTTTATGTATGTGTATGGAAAAAAAATCTTAAGTGGCTTGGAACTTTTCTTACATGATTCAAGTTTTTTTTTTGGGAGCAAATAATCATGTTTTAAGTCATAAGTTATGTTGTTGAAAAATAAACAATTATTTATTAATAGTATAAGTTTACAGATAACTAGGAGGCTCCCTTATTTTTTACCATCCTAATATCTAGGGCTAGCTCCCACCTTGAGGCTGGTGAGGCGGTCACCTCAGACCTTCGGATTTTTTATAATTTTAGGGATCTCCAAATTTGTATTCCCATTGTGAATATAGACACGTATGTTATGAGTAAAAAAATTATATTGTTATTAGAGATCCCAATGAACTTTAAGCCCAAAATCCGATGATGAGAATAAATATATGGAAAATGTTCCATATTAGAGTGCGGTCTGGAGTCTCATGTACTTGATGGTATGTACTCGACTCGACATTGCTCAAGCCGTTAGTGTGGTAAGTAGATATCTCTCTTGTCTGGGAAAAGGGCATTGGGAAGCGGTGAAGTGGATCTTCCACTATTTGAGAGGTACTATTGATGCTCATTTAGAGTTTGGTAACGGCAAGAAACTAACGGGTTTTGTGGATGCGGATTTTGCGGGTGATTTGGACCAGAGACGTTCTTTGACGAGTTATATTTTTACCCTTGGAGATTGTGCAATTAGTTGGATGTCTACACTTCAAGCCACCGTTGCACTCTCAAGTACCGAGGCCGAATATATGGCAATTACTGAGGCTATTAAGGAGGCTATTTGGCTCAAGGCGTTTGTTGGTGAGATGTCTTCACTCGATGGTCCTATTACGGTGTTTTGTGACAACCAAAGCGCGATTCATTTGGCCAAGGACCACATGTACCATGAGAAGACGAAGCACATTGACATTCGATACCATTTTGTTCGAGATGTGATCTCGGAAGGCAAGGTTACCGTGAAGAAGATTGATACTGAATCGAATCCGGCTGATATGCTCACAAAGCCTCTTCCAATTGCAAAGTTCAAGTTTTGTTCAAGTTTGATGTCGGTTTGTTTCTAGCTAGTTTGAGCTAGTTTTGTTTCTAGCATGTTGCTAGTATATCATTATGTTTACCTTTGTTTAGGTTATGTTTGCTTTATGCATTTGCTTTATATTTTAGTTTATTTTAGATGCAATTTGGTTCAAGGTGGAGATAGTTATGTTATGACCCAAATTGTTTTTGGGCCCATTGGGCTTTGTATCTTTAATATATGTAAAGATATGAATCAAATGAAATCAATCAACATTTGGCAATCTCTAAAGAGCAGCCGGCTGTCTCTCTCTTTCTCTTCTCTTCCTCATCTTCTCAAACCCTAACAAATCAAACCCTAACAATATCAATATTGTAGAATTATAATCTCTACTATTTTAATGGGAGAGTTGGGGTTGTAAACAAACAAATCCTAATTTTGTAACTGAGCAAACCCGTGCAATATACGGCCAAACTAAATCCGCCAAACATACCCGTGTGATGCACATGCAGCCCCTAAAAAAGGGATATTTTAGCAAATGCTCCCATTTAAAATGTGAAAATTAGTATATACCCCCACTATTTTTAAAAACTAAGAAATACTCCTATCCCTAATATTATAATGGGAGAAGGTCTTAGTGTCATTTGTAAATGTTTTGTCAATCCACCAACCTGTACAATACACATGCATAACTATTATAAAGGAGGTTCTAAGTTCAAATCCAGATTATATCTAAATTTTTATTTCAAAAAACTATATTTATTAAGACGTGCATCGCACGTGTAAATTACTAGTCACAGATAATTGCCCGTGTCCTGGGTGACATACAGTATGCTATATATTAAATTCTTCGTCAAACGAAACACTATATAAATAAATTTTGTCTCTCAGTCGAGTAAGTCCACTGTTGGATTCTTTGCTAATTATTTCATCATTTTGAGTCAGATTCTGAGATATTCAGAATTTTGAATGGTATGACCATAATTTGTACCCCTATAATTCACTGTTTCCAAATTCACTCTTTTTACATATTTTATGGGCTTAGAATCCGTTGGCCAATTTCAAGATATTTTGAGTTTCAATTTTTTTTTTTTTTTATTATCAGATTTTGTTTGCGTTGATTTTAATTTCAAATTTCTTATGTTTTAAATAATTTATGGACTATCAGTATCAGTGGCCGGAGCTCAGTGAGGGTTTGGAGTGTCCGGGCCTTCCAGAATTTTCGAAAATCCCCCATATTACTATTGAAAATTTTACAAATCTTTCAAATAATTATAATTTAACCCTCATGAAATCTAAGTTTTATTGTTTGATTCCCTAAAAGTTATGAAAAAATCTCTATATTTTTACAGATAATCATAAAATTTTATCTTGGCCGTCCCGGTAAAATTGTTCTGACATCGCCTCTGTGGACTATCATTCACCGTTTTCAACTGAATTTTCATTTTCAACCAATTTTGAGAAATTTTTAATTTTATTGGTTTTGCCAGATATTCTAGGATATCGCTCGCTCACCATTATCACTTTATTTTGAATCATAATGGAATTCACTCATTTTGGCAGATTTTTGTAAGTATCCACTATTTTCTACCGATTTGGAGAAACGACCAAAAATTACCCATCAACAATTTGAAACCCACATATTTCTAGGACCATTTTTTCAAAGTCTTGTGAATATACTCTTTCACACTTTTGTGCAACTTCTTATTGCATATTATCTCCAAGATGACAGATTTAACTTGAAAAATCACAGTTTGCAACACAGACAACATGAAGATAGATATACGGCATAACACACATCTGATATAAAGAACAAACAGATGAAACAAATTCCATTTTCAATTGATATGGACATTGCACAATTTCAGAAGCTAATCTACTAACTTTAAAATAACACGAATTTAGTTGAACCTGGTCATATTCTACAGAGGCAAAATATATCAAATTAAGAGGATACAGCGATATGATCAGATTAACAGTCCCTCTACCAACAAAAAAGCAAAATAATAACAGTAAAAAAAAAAGGAATACCGGCATCAGATATTGGAGAACACCCACCATAATATTGCTGATAACACATAGGAGGGAGAAACCCCTAACAGTAAAATTGCTTTTGGCCATTTTGCAAAAGCAAACGGTAATTCAGTCAGCTAATCGAAAAGCTATACAGAGAGGGTCTGGTCTGATTGGGGGCACTGGTCGAGAGACATTAAGCTATACAGGGGGTTCTGCCTTTTGTTAGATTGTTCCTTCCTCAACTGCATTATGCCCCGGCAAAATTAGTGTCTGCAACGAAAGCAATGACGCAAGTAAATATAACAGCAATAACAAAGCCTTATCCATATCAGAGCCAGCAACATGAATATATTGAATTAACCATTAAGATATACAAATATATACGTTCTGAAGTCGACTTGTATTCAAACACATTTGACACGGCAACACATAGTAATTTTGAGTCTAATGACCACATATTTTGATGCAAATTATAGCTTTTCATGTATTATCCTGTTTGTGACTGTCTTAGTTTCACCTATTGTTCCTTAACTTTCTCGATCCAGAGGCATTCAAGGTCTACCTGTAGTCAGAACTCCATTATATTAAACAATGCAGTTTCGCATCGCTGCTGCCGAGACCATCCCAATCTGGTCTCTCTCATTTAACCTCAGCTAGATAAAATTAAACGATGCATCTGCCTAAAACTGTACTTTCAGTGTCTTAAACTACTATGTAATATCTTGCAGAGTTAATTTAATCAAATATATAGAGCGCAGAAAAGAAAAGGTCAAGTTTCTCACCATTCATGGCATCAACAGGGAAGGGGGTACGGCAATCTCAACAGAGAAGAACAGAAAGCTTTTGGAAGCATGGAGAGATGACGGTCATGAAGCTTGCTATCACTCATCTTATCACCACCTCCATTATCGCTGCCACCCTTAGTTTTTGAAAGCATTGAGAGGTTACCTTCGTGAAGTGCATTAATCTCAATCTTATCCTTGCCCCCATTATCATTGCACAGCTCAACCTTTTTAAGCATTGACAGGCGAATGTCGTGAAGATCATTCTCAGATATCTTATCATTGCTCGCACAATCACTATCGCCACTAACATCTTCAGTCATCTCCAATTCTGAAGCATTATTCTTCTCCTCCTGTTTCTGTATTCCTTTGGTTAAAAGTAGCATCTCTGCCATATTATCACCAACTCCAGTATCACTACCACTTTTACCATCTTCGATCATCTCCACCTCTTGGGTATTCTCGTCTTCCTCTTTCTGCCATTCTTCCTTTAACAATGTCATCTCTTCCTACATAGATCCAAAATCACCATTTCAACTAGCTGACAAATTTTGTGCCATGAATGAATAAATAACAAAATGTCCATGTTGGCCGTTTATTATATTTTGGTACCTTAAAACCCTGAAAGGAACTTCTCATCCCTTCTATCTCTACTTCAAGTTTCATATTCTTTTTCAACAGCCTTTCGTGATTCTCCTGCCAAATTCAAGACCAAGAGCAACAATAAATTAAGTACATCATTTGAGATTAAATGTCACATTTAATTGTAAGAGAAAGCATCATCAGCATAACTAAGTTTATATTACTTTCAGCCCCTCGTAAGAACTTGACATCCCTGCCATGTTTGATTCCAGTTTTGAATTCCTCTTCAGCAACTTTTCGTAATTCTCCTGTTTAGTCGAGGACCAATACAAATCAATGATAATGCATCAGTATCTTAAATTGAAGGGATAATATTGCATTTTTGAAATGAAACAATAATCACAACAGTCAAACCTATGCCATTAATCGTAGGACCCGTAACTATGTGAAATAAATGTTCATCCCAACTACCAGCTACACCAGCACTCGTACTGCCAACAATAACAATGAGCAGAAGATAACTGCTACTCATTTATTGGGGAGCACCTATGTCAGTTAGTAATAACAGAGTAATGATAACTGTATTACACATGGTGCCTTCTTTTAGCCTAGCCTGTGAAATCCACTAGCAAACAGGTGTTCTTTAAATTGCACGGGCAGGAGGATCCAAATAGACGAAGGGTAAAGCTTGGTTGGGGTCTAGCTTGGGTGATCAAAGTAGCACAACTAAAAACATTATATAAGCCCAAAGCTTCTTAATTCCTTAAGCATTACAAAACTCGCTAAAACAACGTGCCACTATCGGCCAAACAGTCAGACTGTTGCAAACTCGGCCTACAAGACTGAATAAACCCAAATGCAATCCAGAAAATGAAATAAAATATAAACCTACACTATTGCCAACTTGATCTCAGACTCATAAACCCTTACTTAGCTAAGAAATAAAACAAGGAAAAAGAACAACAAAATGTAGAAAAACAAAAAAAGCATTTTTGTCATTGTAGAAGAGCTTTCTCACATTTGATACGACAAAGGTGAACCATCAAGGAATAGCTTCACTAATTACTTAGCGAGGTGGGTAAAAAATATCATTAGCATTACATCATGAGGCCATGCCTGGTAAAAATCATGTCTAACCCCAAATAGGTAATGTGCATTACATCACTACAAACCTGATAAATCCTGTCAGAAAAACCACAGCAAACGCAGTATCATAGTCGATATTAGGTGTTTGATGTAAACTTAACCCTAAATAGATAATTTCCAAGAATATTAAAAGAATAAGTTTACCAACATGTATTGTAGATTAAGTTAGAAAATAAACTAATGATTGGTTTGATGGATTTTCAAAAAACGAAGTTAGCAACTCCAATTAAAGATTCAAGCCTAACAATCAACAAATATACTTAAGTGTTATTAGCAAGTAAGATATTCAATAATGATTTGTATGCTAATCGGCAAGTAGAAGCACACACTCAATATTTGTGGGTGACAGATAATTCAAATAATATTCTAGAGATGAAAAGCAGGACCACAAATAAAGGAGAATGAAAAGAAGTTATCAGGGTTCGATGAACGTGTTGCCGTCACAAATGGAGAGGAAGAAGCGGCTGAATCTGAATCTTGCTCAACACCAAACAACAACTAACACCCAATCAAAAGTCGCAATCAAAAAACCTAGATCCGAGTTAATTTGGGTATTAGGGTTTAGGATTTGAATTGGAAATTTGGCGAATTCAGGGTTTCGGATTTTGAGGGGATTTGGAATGGGGAAGGCTGCAGTTGTGATGGTGGAGGGTATAGAGGTGGTCGGAAGGGTGAGGGTGAAGAAGGGAGACGGTGGGGTTACGATTGATGATGACGACGATGGTGGGGGTTGCGGTTGACGACGACGACGACGGTGTGTGTGTGTGTGTTGGGGGGGGGAGGGGGGGGGGGGGGAGGTGATGTGTAGTGCCCCGAGTTCTACACACTGGAAACTCGTGACACTTACCCCGAATTAGGGGGGAGGGGATTCTAACATGAATAATTCTATTAACATAATTTCTTCTTATTAACAAGTTAGTACACAATGTCAAGTCTACACTTAACTCCTAACATAAGCTATGCTTACTAACCAATTATTTTATGAATAGTATTGCATTATTTATTAATTATTTATTCCATTGTCTTGAATGATAAAATTGCATATATTATTAGCATTGTATTTACCATTTGTCATTTTATAAATTTACACTACACACTACATATATATATGCATACACTACACACTACTATATATATATATATATACACACACACATTACACACGATATATATATGCATATGAGACAACCATAGCCTACAATCTTTGACTTTGAAGAAGGGACACCTAAGCACTACACTACAATTTTCATAAATAAATAATCCTAGCCTACAAATGTTGACTTAGAATAAGGGGTTAAGTGCCAATTAAGTAAAGTCTAAGGGGTTTAATGCAACTATGAGGACACCTAAGCATTTGCTTAACACTTCCATCAATTTCCACACTCCAGTACCTCTCTCTTTGAAGGCCGACCAGCCCCCATCTCCCCTCTCTTTCTATATATACATGAGTATTCATATGAATGAGAAAAACCCTAGCTCTTTTCCTACTTTCAACCCTAAGCTTACTTTCTACTTTCTACATACTACCCCCTTCTCATTTTTAATATTTCCAAGGCATCATATATATATATATATATATATATATATATATATATATATATATAGAGAGAGAGAGAGAGAGAGAGAGAGAGAGAGAGAGAGAGAAATCTTCGGTTGCACACTACTTTGGTCAGCACTCCGTGAACACTCACGAAATAGACCCCCTATGAAAAATCCGAACCGCTCATATTGTTCTATATGCCTAAGATAGCCTAACACTAAAAAATCAGTTAATTTGAAATTCATTTGTCCATGATTTACATCATCACAAAATTGTATGGCTGAAAATTCTAACAGCATGATGGATGGGCAAATGAACTTCAAATTACTTGATTTTTTATTGTTAGGCTATCTTAGGCATATAGAACAATATGAGCGGTTCAGATTTTTCATAGGATCTCTATTTTGTGAGTATTCACGAAGTGCTCACCAAAAGTAGTGTGCAACCGAAGGGGACTATATATATATATATATATATATATATATATATATATATATATATGGGAAAAAGGGGTATGAGCAACTTGCTCATTTGGTAAATAAGCAATTGATGATGTGGCATGTATGTGATTGGAAAATTCTTAAAAGGGTTAGTTGTCCAATGTATCACATGCATGCCACATAATCAAGTTGCTCATTTACTAAATGAGCAAGTTGCTCATATCCCTTTTACCCTATATATATATATATAATTCTTAGAAGCAAGCTAAGTGGTGAAGGTCAAGGAAGCAAGGAGGAGAAGATAGCAACTTGAAGCAACCAATATATTGAAGCTTGCAAACAAATCAAAGTGGGTATTCTTCATACCTCATGTATTATTATTATTTTTTTCTTTATGTATGGAATGAAAGATTGATGCTTGCTAGCAATTGTAGTGGGTGTTCCTTCTTCTTACATATGTGAATTTTAAATGGATAAAATGCTAGTAAGTGAATAAAGATTAATCTTTGTGTTGAGAATGATAGTAAAATGCTAGTGAATGAATAAAGATTCAACCTTTATATTAAGGATGGTAGTATAAGTATGAAAGAGTGAATCTTTTATGCATAATCATAAATAAAAACCATGTCTTGGGCATGATAGATTGCATGGTTCATTATTAAACATAAAATTGTGATTTTGTGATGTCTTGTGTGGTAATTGTCTAATCAATGAATTGTTTTAATTATATTTTAATGCTTGAATTTTTAAAATCTTTTTATTAGCAAGTTAGCAAACTACTAGCTTTGTGTTAGTAAGCTACTAACATTGTATTAGTAAGCTACTAATAAGTTAGTAAGCTTAGTTATAAAGTTAGTAAGCTTGGTGAAATATTAGTAAGCCTAATGTGTGTTAGTAAGCTCCAATGTGTAGTTAAGAACTATATAAGGGTTTCTTGTGTAAGTAGTGATCATGTTAGTAAGTGTAAGCATGTTAACAATATTAACATTGTTCATGTTAGTAAGTTAGTAAGTTAAATAGGTTAGTAAGGTAGTAAATTAATAAAGTAAAAATGCTGCCATGTTAGTGAGAAGTTAGGAAGTTGAAAATGAAGACTTGATCTTGTTAGTAACATAATTGCAAACCAATTGTTCATGGTTAGTAAGCATAGCTTATGTTAGGAGCTAAGTGTAGACTTGACATTGTGTACTAACTTGTTAGTAAGAAGAAATTATGTTAATAGAATTATTCATGTTAGAATTGATATGCTACTAAGCAAATTGAAGTAGTTAGTAAACACCTAGTCCTAATAAGGAAAATGCAAGTTTGAGATTAGTACGTGGAAGCATGGTTGAATTAAGAATAGCTTCATAATAAATGTAACAGCTTGAAAATATGGGAGTTAGTTGTACTAACTAAACATGATTTTTAATTAGTGAGAGAATGTGATTTGTAGTAATGGAATAACTTGTGAAGTTAGTATAGAGAAGTGTAATTGCTTTCTATGGGCCGGGCATAGGTCGAACGTAGGCCGGATATGGGCCAAGTTAGGCCAGACTTTAAGTAACTAATAATTCCACCTAGAAATTAAGTGATGATTAATGAAGGAATTAAGCGGATGAGAATTTGACCGAAGTTGTATAAATTAGTAAAGGCGTTAGTCCTAAGTAGTGTGACTCATGAGTCATGATTGGTAAGGACGGACACTAGTTGGGCATGTACTCACCTGTCAAGGGGACACGTGCGGCGACGTCTCGTCTGGAACACGTGCGACGTCGTCTCGACTGTTAATTTCTGGAATTTGGTGATAAGAGCGGGATGCAGACGTAAGTCATACGTCTTATCAGAGCTTAGGAGATGGACCCTTGAGTTTTCGTCTATATTCTGGGTTATCAATACAAACAATGAGCAAAAGTATAACTCTAAGTCTCTTGGCAGAGTAGGGGTGGCCCTACGATTCGCTTTGTGTTCACGCTAACTTTGGGTAGGGCCAGGAGTGGAGAAGGACCATGATTCCAGCAGAACTAATGATCACCAGCCTGACCGGAAATGGAGAGACCACGATCTGAACGAACAAAGTGATCACTGCATTGAAAATGAGAAGGGGGTAGTATGTAGAAAGTAGAAAGTAAGCTTATGGTTGAAAGAAGTAGGAAAAGAGCTAGGGTTTTTCTCATCCACATGCATACTCATGTATATATAGAAAGATACGAGAGATGGGAGCTGGTCAGCCTTCAAAGAAAGAAAGAGAGAGAGGTAGTGGTCTGTGGAAATTGATGGAAGTGTGTAGGAAATGCTTAGGTGTCCCCATATTTGCATTAAGCCCCTTAGAGTTTACTTAATTTGCACTTAACCACTTATACTAAGCCAACATTTGTAGGCTAGGATTATTTATTTATGAAAATTGTAGTGTAGTGCTTAGGTGTCCCTTCTTCAAAGCCATAGATTGTAGGCTATGGTTGTCTCATATGCATATACATATATATAGTGTGTAATGTATGCACATATATATATAGTAGTGTGTAGTGTATGCATATATATACGTAGTGTGTAGTGTATGTGTTTAAATTTATAAAATGACAAATGGTAAATACAATGCTAATAATATATGCAATTATATCATTCAAGACAATTGAATAAATAATTAATAAATAATGCAATACTCTTCATCAAATAATTGTTAATT
Source organism: Hemerocallis citrina (assembly GCA_017893485.1). Classification (NCBI taxonomy): domain Eukaryota; kingdom Viridiplantae; phylum Streptophyta; class Magnoliopsida; order Asparagales; family Asphodelaceae; genus Hemerocallis; species Hemerocallis citrina. The sequence goes on from CM030366.1 coordinate 235,232,767, forward strand.
TTGGGGGTATTACACGATGTCGGTGGGTGAGTGGGTTGTCGACGGCGACGACGGTGGAGGAGTGGGTTGTCGACGGGGTTGGGAGGCAGCAAGGGGATGAGATCGGGGTGGTGGTTGAAGAGATGCGGGAGAAGATATTAGGTTTAGGGTTTAATTAATAGGGATTTAGGGGTATAGTCTCACAAACGCTAAAATTTCTTAGATCACAATTCCTAATGTTCTCTTACGGTCCCACACACACAAAAGAAGAATGAAGAGCAACAACTCAACACAATAATTTTTTTAATTAATAATAGCATACCTTATGATTATTCTCAAGGCCTATATATAGACTCAAAACAAATTCAAAACAAATATCAAAATATTCTAATGCAGAAGATAAATTGTGCAAATTGCAAACCTACTACATATTAAGGCTGGCAATTGACCCAAACCCGACCCGAGCCCGACCAAGTCCGACCCGATTTTAGTTGAATATGGGCCTGATTTTTTTTTAAATCGGGCATGGACTCAATAGTTGAGTCTGAATTAATTTTCGGGTCGGGTTCAGATTTGTATAGGTCCGCCCCGAACCTGACCCGGGTATAATGAAAAACAATATACAAATCCAACCCAAGTCTCTTCAGTACCCAAACAAATGAAAAGAACATCAGCGCCTCTCCCCCTCTCTCTCGCGTTCCTTTCCCCAAAAAAAGACAAAAACCTCAAACCCGCACCTCTCACCTCTCTATCTCACTCACTCACAATTAAATGCAGCCCCCCTTCTCTATCTCTCTCTCTCACACACACAGTTCTTAAAAAAACAAAAAATTAAATGCAACCCTCCCTTCTCTATTAAATGCACCTTCTCTCTCTCTCCCCCTCAAGTTTTTTTAAAAAACCCAAACACTTTAAATAAAGACAGGATATGGCTATTTTTAGCTTTGAAATTCCTGTAAAACAATTTTCGAGCCGGACTCGGGCTTTTCGATTTTATTCGGACCCGGGCTTGGGCCTAAATATTGACCCTAAAAAAACTCTGGCTCGGGCTTGTATAAGTCCGGCCCGAACCCGGCCTATTGCCGACCTTACTACATATGGCTAAAATGCTCGAAAGCAAATAAAAATTGCTGAAATAAAGATAACTATGCTACTGGAGTAGCAATCTTAGACGATGTTTGTGCTGACAGAAGCGCCCAAATCGTCTCGAACTGATATCCTCATCAGTGTTCCAGATGCAACATAGAAGAGGAAGACATAAATCACATTTTATTTTCTTGTCCTAAGTCCAGGTTAGCTTGGGAGGTGGTGTGTTTGGGTTTTGGGGTAACAGAGTATCCAAGTACAACACTAGATATATGGTTGAAACTTGATGTTAATTTGTTAAGTTCTTTGTTACTGCATAATGAGTTCTAATGGAGCAAATGCTTCCACGCATTCGTTTGAGGCCACATCTTCTTCATGGAAACCTCCATCTAAAGATCCCGAATTAAACGTGAATCATGAATATGTAGATGAGTGTGGATGTGACATTAAACGTGAATTATGAAAAAGAAGACGGGTGTGGGTTGTTTACTATTTACTAATATTTTGAATGTGTTATCTCTAAGTTTTAAGGTATGCTTACTTAAATAGTAACATTAAACTTGATATTTCACGTGTTAACTTGTCTTTCAAAACATAAGATCTTCTTGATCATATACTTCAGAAAGAATAGATCGTTTTTTTCATATATATACGATTTTTCCGATTTAATTCCTGATTATTTTCTAATTAATCGATTAATCATTAATCGCTCCTAGATCGATTAGTTCCGAAAACCAATTTTAACTGCTTAGATGAAAGGTAACTAGGATCAAGATCGTTGTACTCATCAACATCATATACGAGGACCTTTTTAAATACTATTTGAGGATAAGTTCGAGATAAGTTCAAACAACCATCCATTAGTCAATATGATGGGCACAAAAGATCCAGTGGACGACAAAACTTACAAAAACCTTGGTCGACTGATGATGTGTTGGGTTTTCTCTGCAATCTTTAAAGTGACAATTCAAGAATGGTGCCTTTCGACCCATTTGAGAGGTTGTTCCTTTAATCGCTCATATGCAAAGGAGTAATAAACTGTTTCTTCATCACTTCACTTCAGCAACGAATCAGATCTTTAACTTAGGTGCACTAATAACCATTTAGACAATGAAAAAAAGTTAAATAATCTGTGAAACCGACTCTTAAAGATTCCTTGGCTAAATAGCCTCTGATCAGGTCCTTTGAAAATTACTAGTCTTGTTTAGTAACAAAAATATATATTTACTGAATATCTGAAATGAACATCCGAGATGATCACATTTCCCCGAGATCTCCTCCGATATCTCCGATCCGAGACGAAACACCTCTTGCCGAGACGAGTCTAAAATTCAAGATTTAAAACCTTGCATGGGTCATTCTAAAAGGAGATGAGAACTATCTACCCAAAGTCTATGGGGAAGGTACGAACACCTTTGCTTCTTTCACACCACAGCTTCACATGACGAGTAATGGAGTGTTGAAAACATTGGCTTTCTACAATGACATGATGGAACAAACTAACAAAGGTCCCCAGATTAGTGGAGATGTGAGGCTAAATGTTCTAGTGGCCTTCATTCTCTCCCTCACATTCCCGGAAATCTTCATTCCACCCTCACATTCCCATGAATCCTCTCATTCCCGAGAATCTTTCAATCCGTGTACCAAACGCCCCATGAGGGTTAAGGTTAGTTGCGGCTTCATCTCCAATCAGGCAATCACTATCTTCAATCTCCAAATTCCAAACTCCACTCCCACTCCTTATGTTCAATCTCTACCTTCATCCCCACTCCCTCCCCTTCCTGGGCCGCCTCCTCGCACTCAACCCCACATCCCCAAACCATAATCCCAATCTCTAAGCAGCGGCAACAAAACAGGAAGAATAATAGGACAATAGTAGCGGCAAAAACCCACCCGACGCAAGCCTCCCCCCGCCGCCCGACGTCAGCCACCACCTTCAACATAACCCAACAGCCTCCCTCTATCATCCTTCGGTACCTGGCTATCCCTTTCTCCATTTTTATTATTATTAGTTATTCATTATTTCAACATGAATATAGTATATATATGAATGGTTGTTGATAATCTGATATTTGAAAGTTCATATTCTTGATTAAACTATGATGGAAACTTTATGTTCTTGATTGATGAATTTTATTGTGGTTGAAACTTAATGTTAATTTGTTAAGTTCTTAGGGATGTTTTTTCGGTCCATATTAATAGTAGTAATAGTTTTCTTGGGTAAATGTTCCTATTTGATAATCTCATAATAATTTTATGTTACAATGTTAAGGTTTATGGTTGCTACATAATGAGAGTTCTATTAGAGCAATTGCTTCCACGCATTGGTTTGGGGCCGCATCTTCGTGGAAACCCCCCTCTAAAGATCCCGAATTAAACGTGATTATATGTTGACTAGATTTTCCCGTGGCCACGTGCCTACGGCACGTCTTCAGAACGATACAGTATATGAAAGTCTTGTAAACAGTAAGTCAACAATTATGTAGCTGAAGTTTGAATAGTATGACAATAATTAGTTGTAAATAAAAGTCCATGTTTCCATTAATATATGGTGAAAAATAATTATAAATTGGGGTATAAAAGTCCATGTTTCCATATATATATATATATATATATATATATATATATATATATATATATAAATGAGCGATTTTTTTTTGGGGGGGGGGGGGGGTGATTTGTGAGGTTAGATCTCGGCCTTTGATTTTGGGGAGATTGAAGGAGAACCACTTGATAGCTTTCTTTGTGTTTTATTATATAGATGGGTGTGAATGTGAAATCAAACGTTAATTATGAAAATAAAGATGGGTGTGGATTATTTACTATTAATTTATATTTTGAATGTGGTATCTCTTATTTTTAAGCTATGCTTACTTAATTAGTGATATCAAACTTGATATTTAACATGAAGATGGGTGTGGATTATTTACTATTAATTTATATTTTGAATGTGGTATCTCTTATTTTTAAGCTATGCTTACTTAATTAGTGATATCAAACTTGATATTTAACATGTTTACTTATCTTTCAAAACTTACATCCTCTTGATCATATACTTCAGAGAGTGGTGGCCATTTTAATTTTTTCCATATATATATATATATATATATATATATATATATATATATATGAGCTTTCTTCGGTTGCAAACGGGTCTGTGTGCTCGGTTGCAAACAAGTCTGTGTGCACAGACCCGTTGTGAACTGAGATCTAGGCCGTTGGATCAAGATCCAATGACCCAGATCTTTTTTTTTTTTTGAAAAAATTTACCTTAACCCGTTCTTGTAAACGACGGGTTAAGACAAAAAAAAATTTAAAAATTTTTTTGTCTTAACCCGTCGTTTCCAAGAACGGGTATAAGGCAAAAGTTGAATTTTTTTCTTCTGTATACTCCATCTTCTTCTCTCGATCTCTCCCCTCTCTCTCGTTTCTTCCCGAAACCAAACCCAACTCGGCCGAAATCGAGAGCTTCTCACTCCGGCGACTCCTAAATCACTTTCCTACTCTTTCATTCCGGCGATTCTCTCCCTCTTCTTCCGTCCGTTGCTCCCCAACCCAGAAAACCCTAACCCTAATCCAAACACCAATCTCTCCTCCTCCGTCCACTCCTCTTTCATTCCCACACAATCTCTCTCCCAATTTCTACTCCAAACATCAAAACCCAACTTCGAGAGCAAATCGAAACCCTAGTTCGAAAGCAAATCGAAACTCCAAGCAGTTATTTTGAAAGGTAATAACTAATTCTTTGCCTTAGTTGTATTTGTATTGATTTTTCTTTTTTTTGTCTCTTCCCACTTACTTGAATATATTAAAATTGCCCAAAAATATTGTAGATGTAGAACTTGGCAAGTAGTATTTTGATGAATTTACACGATGCAATTGTAGTCAGCGATATTGTAGATTGAATCGTATTTATAATCGTTCGATATATAATATATTACTTAGAAAGTTTTTAGTACGCTTAAACTAGAAAAGCCTACAAGCGACCTCCAAAAATACGATACTTTGCGAGTAGATTGGTCTCACGGACCACAAGTCACCCCAACTTGTAGAAGTGAGTTTCAACTCACGGTTCGAAAGATACGATCGTGTATCGCTTTTGGTTTTAAAAAAACCCAAATAAAGCGGTAAACGGCTGTATCTCGCAAACCGTGACTCGAAACTCACTTCTACAAGTTGGGGGTGGCTTGTGTTACGTGAATTGGACCAAGTTGCAAAGTTTTATAACTTCTGGATGCCGTTTGTGCGGTTTTCTCACGTTCCTCTTATAAGAACTAAATGACTCGGAAATTTTTTAGTACGGTTAGACTAGAAAACCCTGCAAACGAGCTTAAAAAAATACGAAACTTTGCGAGTAGGTTGGTCTCTCGTAACTCGAGTCACTCCAACTTGTAGAAGTGAGTTTCGACTCACGGTTCGAGAGATACGGCTGTGTATTGCTTTTGGTTTAAAAACCCAAATAAAGCGGTACACAGCCGTATCTCGCAAACCGTGACTCGAAACTCATTTCTACCAGTTGGGGTGGCTTGTGTTACGTGAATTCGACCAAGTTGTAGAGTTTTATAAATTTTGGATACCATTTATGCTGTTTTCTCACGTTCCTCGAAAAAGAACTAAATTACTTTGAAATTTTTTAGTGCGCTAACCCTGCAAGCGACCTCCAAAAAATACGAAACTTTGCGAGTAGGTTGGTCTCACGTACCACAAGTCACCCCAACTTGTAGAAGTGAGTTTCGATTCACGGTTCGAGAGAAACGGCCGTGTATCGCTTTTGGTTTTAAAAAACTCAAATAAAGCGGTACACGACAGTATCTCGCAAACCGTGACTTGAAACTCACTTCTACAAACAAATTGGGGTGGCTTGTGTTACGTGAATTGGACCAAGTTGCAAAGTTTTATAAATTCTGGATGACGTTTGTGCGGTTTTCTCACAATCCTCGTACAAGAACTAAATGACTTAGAATATTTTTAGTGTGGTTAGACTATAAAACCCTACAAACGACCTCCAAAAAATACGAAACTTTGGGAGTAGGTTGGTCTCACGTAGCACAAGCCACCTCAACTTATAGAAGTAAGTTTCGACTCACGGTTCGAGAAATACGGCCGTGTATCGCTGTTGGTTTAAAAAAAAACTCAAATAAAGGGGTACAATGTCGTATCTCGCAAACCGTGACTCGAAACTCACTTCTACAAGTTGGAGTGGCTTGTGTTACGTGAATTCGACCAAGTTGCACAGTTTTGCTATTTTTCGTTGTCATCTGTGTGTTTTTTCCTACATTTTCGCTTTGTTTATTGATGATAGAGAAATGGGTGTAACCCGTATCAACTAACGTTAAATTTTTGATTGATAGATAAATGGCTAGAACGAGGCGACCGAGAAACCCTTCTGGTAGCGCTAGTGGCGCACCATTTACCGAAGTAAATTAATTATTAATGTTGTTTTTAAATACAAATATGTAACATTGTATCAATAATAACAACATTTATCTTTGTTCGTGTAGGTTGGTGGCCATCAATCTACATATGCTGAGGCTAGTTTGTCGTCTTCGGTTGTCGTTACACCTCCTGAACCGTTGGACTCATGCTGCTGCAATCCATACACCGATCCGAAGCCGTGTGGAATAGGTCCGCAAAGAAGTGTAACTTCCATAAGCACGCGGTTCTTCCCATAGACCACGTATCACTCCATACTTAGTTGAAGCTGGTTTCTACAGAGCTCGATTTATGGGGGATGTGAAGCTTGAACAACCTCTACTTACAGCTCTTGTCGAACGATGGAGGCCAGAGACCCATACATTCCACCTACCGGTGGGTGAGATGACCGTCACTCTCCAAGATGTAGCACTCATTACTGGACTTTCAATAGATGGGATCACCGTGATGGGGAACATGGACTTTGACCGAGTAGTGTGATTTACTTGGTATCGACCTGGAGGTGTCTTGGACCAAAAAAAGAACGTTGAAAATGAAATCCTTAAAGATATTCCCGAAGATCATGATCCAGATCTAGTAGATCAAGCCATAGAGAATGCTAAAGATAAAGCCGAAGCTGAATTTTTGGATGAAATCTTCGATGGTGAATCACTTCGAATTAGTTGGTTGAAATTGCAATTCGATGAATATTTGACGGATGATTCCCTACATTACTATGCTCGTGCCTACATATTCAGTATGATCGGGGGTGTGATCTTCCCCAACTCATCCGGTGCGAGCGTGCTGCTCATGTATTTACCGTTGTTGGAATATTTCGGTACGGTCGACCGTTACAGTTGGGGGAGTGCGGCTTTGGCATTACTGTATAGGAATTTGTGCGCATATGCATTAGGTGCCGTACAAATGGGTGGCCTGATGGTTCTGTTACAAATATGGAGTTGGGAACGCATCCACATCTGACGTCCCTGTATTATTGAACCAACACCGGATTGGTTGGCCGAACCACCGGTTCCAGAGTTGTTACCTCCCTTAGGGGTATGTTGGGCAGGCCAACACACATGGGTCCATAACCCAATGCCAATCTCTTACGTATTATAGAGATGAGTTAGATAACTTGTAGGACGAGTTCGTCAATTGGGTACCATACTCGACCACCAGGTTGGAAAGAGTTCCACCGATATGTTTGGCTGGTGCGCTTTGGTTGACGGCTGCCCCACTTGTGAACTTTTGTTGAGTTCCGGTATCCGGATAGAGTGATGCGACAATTCGGATATCATCAGAAGATTCCCGAAGTCCGCTGTTATGACAAAAAATTCCACAAGGTGAAAGGAACGGGCCGAGTACCCAACTTCGATTGGGCGAATTTTCATCGAATCCATGTGGCCAACTGAAACAGCTTGCGCTATCAAATGACACCAAATATGATGTTCTTCGCTATACCGTACGATGGCTTGTTCCAACAGATTTACATGACGTGGTACAGGCGCATTACAAGATTGTATGTTTCTCCGCAACCAGTTGTACCAACCGGTGTCCCGATTCTGATTCCCCCAACCGAGGAAGAACCACCACCGGCATATTCCTCTTCCCAGCCGAATGTATCAACCAAAGGCGTCAACATATCGAAACTTGGTTAGTCAAACTTCACGCAATTTTATACACTTCGTATGCATGTATTGTTATATGAGGACAGGATGATGATATAGATAAAATCGTTTAAATTCAAAACACGTGGGAAACCATTTGGAGAGCTTCTCGCACCCTGAAGAGTAAGGTACCCGAGAGCGTTAAGGAAATAATGCAGGAGATTCTAAAACCGTGCCGCCGTAGTCTTAAAGAGGTGGGTGAAGGTCCCAAACTTGATGCATATATAAAAGCCAACGTGGTAGGTTCTCGGCGAAAGAGCGTGACAAGACCTGGTATTCACATCGCCCAGCCACAACAACTCCAACAACAGGAACCACTGGAAGTAGATGTGGAAGAGCTGTGTTCGGATAACCCTGAATCCCCCGAGACTCAAGGTAGACACCGAAATCCCTACCGGAAGAGGAACCCGCCTGATCAATTCACACAAAGTGGTCGCAAACCACGTGGTCGGAAAAGGTAGTATCTAACAATAGCTTCGTTATTAGTAGTTTAGTATTTGGTTGATGATTTTATTCCTTAAATAACTAATGCAAAGTTTTTTTCTATGTTGATAAATGTTGTAGAAAAATATCGGGCATGCAAGGAAGTCAACCATGAAGATAAATGTATTGATCCAGCTATGCTACTTTAGATTGATAGTTGAGATGAATATATTGTAATAAATATTTTGTAATTGCTACTTGAGATAAATTCCACAAATGTAGATGAATGAATCGTTCTGATATTTGCAATGTTTCGTGTTGTCAAATTGATGTGAAAATTGTTGAGATTTTTGTTGTTAAATTGCTGTGATATTATCCGTGATCTTATATATATTGTTGTGAATGAATTGTTGCGATCTTAGTTTTCGATTCTGTGAATGAATTGGTGTGATATGTAATTGATGTGAATGAAATGTAATTGATGTGAATGAACTGAAACAGGTGAGCTTAACCCTGGCAAAATAATTCAACTTAACACGTTATTCACAATAGCGGGTTAAGTTGAAATAATTTCAGAGGCAGTCGTTTTGTGAAGTTGAATTTTCATCCACATACAGCAATTAGAACTGGAAAAATATTCCTACTTAACACATTATTGCAAATAACGTGTTACGTCAACTTCACAAAACTTCACAAAGCTTAACCCCGACATTTTGTTAAGTTTTGTGAAGTTGACTTAACATGTTATTGCCAATAACGTGTTAGATAGGAATACTTTTCCAGTACTAATTGTTGTATGTGGATGAAAATTCAACTTCACAAAACGAGTACCTGTGAAATTATTTCAACTTAACCCGCTATTGTGAATGACGGATTAAGTTAAATTATTTTGCCAAGGTAAAGCTCACATGTTTCAGTTCATTCACATCAATTACATTTCATTCACAGCAATTCACATCAATTACATATCACACCAATTCATTCACAGAATCGAAAACTAATATCGCAACAATTCATTCACAGCAACATATATAAAATCACGGAAAATATCACAGCAATTTAACAGCAAAAATCTAAACAATTTTCACATAAATTTGACAACACGAAATTTTGCAAATATCAGAACAATTCAATCATCTACATTTGTGGTATTATCTCAAGTAGCAATTACAACATATTCATTACAATATATTCATCTTAATTATCAATCTAAAGTAGCCTAGTTGGTTCAATACATTTATCTTGATTGACTTCCTTGCATGCCCGGTATTTATCTACAACATTTATCAACATAGAAAAAAACTTTGCATTAGTTATTTAAGGAATAAAATCATCAACAAAATACTAAACTACTAATAACGAAGCTATTGTTAGATACTACCTTTTCCGACCACGCGGTTTGCGACCACGCGGTGTTAATTGATCAGGCGGGTTCCTCTTCCGTTAGGGATTTCGGCGTCTACCTTGAGCCTCAGCAAATTGAGGTTCATTCGAACACTGCTCCTCCACATCTACTTCCGGTGGTTCCTGTTGTTGGAGTTGTTATGGCTCGGCAATGTGAATTCCCGACCTTGTCACGCTCTTTCACCGAGAACCTGCCACGTTGGCTTTTAAATATACATCAAGTTTGGGACCTTCACCCACCTCTTCAAGACTACGGCTGCACGGTTTTAGAATCTCCCGCATTATTTCCTTAACGCTCACGGGTACCTTACTCTTCAGGGTGCGAGAAGATATCCGAACGGTTTTCCATGTGTTTTCAATCTACATTAGGTTGAAATTTTGAATTTAAACAACATTATCTATATTATCATCCCGTCCTCATATAGCAATACATGCATACGAAATGTATAAAATTGCGTGAAGTTAGACTAACCAAGTTCTGATACGTCGACGCCTTTGGTTGATACATTGGCTGGAAAGAGGAATATGCCGGTGGAGGTTCTTCCTCGGTTGGGAAAATCGAAATCTGGACACTGGCCGGTACAGCTACTTGCGGAGAAACATACAATCTTGTAATGCACCTGTACCACATCATGTAAACCTGTTGGAACGAGCCATCGTACGGTATAGCGAAGAACATCATATTCGGTGTCATCTGATAGCGCAAGCTGTTCTGGTTGGCCACATGGACCCGGTGAAAATCCACCCAATCAAAGTTGGGCACTCGACCCGTTCCTTTCACCTCATGCAATTTTTTGTCATAACAGTGGACTTCGGGAATCTTCTGCTGATATCAGAATTGCCGCATCACTCTATCTGAATACTCGAACTCAACAACAACAAAATTCACAAGTAAGGCAGTCGTCAATCAAAGTGCACCAGCCAAACATACTGGTGGAACTCTTTCCAACCGGGTGGTCGAGTACGGTACCCAATTGACGAACTCGTCCCACAAGTTATCTAACTCATCTCTATAATACGTAAGAGATTGGCATTGGGTTATCGACCCACGTGTGTCGTCCTGCCCAATATACCCCTAAAGGAAGTAACAACTCTGGAACCGGTGGTTCGGCCAACCAATCCGGTGTTGGTTCAATAATACAGGAACGTCCGATGTGGATGCATTCCCAACTCCATATTTGCAACAGAACCATCGGGCCACCCATTTGTACGATACCTAATGTACATGTGCACAAATTCCTATACAGTAATGTCAAAGCCGCACTCCCCCAACAGTAACGGCCGGCCGTACCAAAATATTCCAACGACGGTAAATACATAAGCGGCACGCTCGCACCGAATGAGTTGGGAAAGATCACACCACCGATCATACTAAATATGTAGGCACGAGCATAGTAATGTAGGACTTCCTCGTCCGAATCATCTGTCAAATATTCATCGAATTACAATTTCAACCAACTAATTCGAAGTGATTTACCGTCGAATATTTCATCCCAAAATTCAGCTTCGGCTTTATCTTTAGCATCCTCAATGGTTTGATCTACTAGATCTACATCATCTTCGGGAATATCTTTGAGAATTTCATTTTCAACGTCCTTTCTTTTTTGTCCAACGACACCTCCAGGTCGATACCGAACAAATCACGAACTACTACTCGATCAAAGTCCATGTTCCCCGTCACGGCAATCCCATCTATTGGAAGTCCAGTAATGAGTGCTACATCTTGAAGAGTGACGGTCATCTCACCCACCGGTAGGTGGAATGTGTGGGTCTCCGACTTCCATCACTCGACAAGAGCTGTAAGTAGAGATCAATCAAGCTTCACATCCCCCATAAATCAACCTCCGTAGAAACCGGCTTCAACTAAATACGGAGTGATACGGGGATCCATGGGAAGAACCGCGTACTTCCGGAAGTTACACTTCTTTGCGGACTCATTCCACACGGCTTCGAATCGGTGTATGGATTGCAACGAAAGTAAACTTTGTTAGGATTGTATCTTGAAAACTCGTTGTTCAGATTAAAAGAAGGTAATATGAAGCACGGAGGTTGAAGCGTCGAAGTGAGTAGAAGGAGAACAGCAACAGCAGCAGGTGCAGGATAGTTGCGGTCGACTGGGCTTGGTGACAGTCGATCGCACCCCCGACCGCTCTAGTACAGGGAATGTCAGAGAGTGGTACGATCGACCGGTCTTGTTGGACGGTCGACTGCCCGCGGCGGCACTGTGTTCGTTTTTGGGATTCGATTTGTTAGATCGGTTCAGCCCAATCTTCAACTTCAAGTTAGATCATGCGGCTCCTATTCAGTTACTTCTTTTCCATGTTTTATCGAACGACTGAGGATCAAGATTAGACCTAGGTTTTCTTTCTATTTTTCTATATATATTGTAAACTCCTCCAATATGAGAGAGAGTACTTTATAGATTCTTTTCTCCATTACAAAGAGAGGCTCGGGAGAAAGATAGTTCTTGATGGGTGGGTTTAATTCCTTGTGTCAAGTGAATCAGTAACTCCTTGTAATCTCTTCTAGTTGAATATCAGATCTCCCTATATTTCTCCCCGGATTAAGCAAAAGCTAATCGGGTTAAGTCATCGTTGTTGAGTTTGTGTTAGTTTGGTGGATCTACTTGCTTGCCAAATTTATTCGCTACTTCGACTTCCTCATTACTCTAATTAGTTCCGCTGCGACCAGAAGGCGTTTGTTGATGCCCCAATCCCAACAAACTTGAGTCCAACGGTCCAGAAGGTGTAACGGCAACCAAAGACGACGGACCGGCCTCGACAGATGTAGATTGACGACCACCATCCTACACGAACAAAGATAAATATTGTTATTATTAATACAATGTTACATATATTCATATTTAAAAACAATAATAATAATCAATCTTAGCTCTGTAAATGGTGCGCAACTAATGCTACCAGAAGGGCTTCTCGGTCGCCTCGTTCTAGCCATTTATCTATTAACCAAAAATTTAAGGTTAGTTGATACGGGTTACATCCATTTCTCTATTATCAATAAACAAAGCAAAAATGTGGGGGAAAATGCACAAATGACGACAAAAAATCAAAACTTTGCAACTTGGTCGAATTCACGTAACACAAGTCACCCCAACTTGTAGAAATGAGTTTCGAGTCGCGATTTGCGAGATACAGCCGTGTAACGCTTTATTTAGGTTTTTTAAAACCAAAAGCGATACACGGTCGTATCTCTCGAACCGTGAGTCGAAACTCACTTCTACAAGTTGGGATGGCTTGTGTTACAAGAGACCAACCTACTCACAAAGTTTCATATTTTTTGGAGGTCATTTACAGAGTTTTCTAATCTAACCGCACTAAAAAAATTCTAAGTCATTTAGTTCTTATACGAGGAACGTGAGAAAAACCACACAAACGGCATCCAGAATTTATAAAACTTTGCAACTTGGTCGAATTCACTTAACACAAGCCACCCCAACTTGTAGAAGTGTTTCGAGTCACGGTTTGCGAGATACGGCCGTGTACCGCTTTATTTGGATTTTTTAAACCAAAAGCGATACACGACCGTATCTCTCAAACCGTGAGTCGAAACTCACTTCTACAAGTGGGGGTGGCTTGTGGTACGTGAGGCCAACCTACTCGCAAAGTTTCGTATTTTTTGGAGGTCGCTTGCAGGATTTTCTAATCAGCGCACTAAAAAAATTCAAAGTAATTTAGTTTTTTGTCCGAGGACCGTGAGAAAATAGTACAAACGGCATCCAAAATTTATAAAACATTGCAACTTGGTCCAATTCACGTAACACAAGCCACCCCAACTTGTAGAAGGGAGTTTCGAGTCACGGTTTGCGAGATACAACATGTACCCCTTTATTTGGGTTTTTTAAAACCAAAAGCGATACACGGCCGTATCTCTCGAACCGTAAGTCGAAACTCACTTATACAAGTTGGAGTGGCGTGTGTTACATGAGACCAACCTACTCGCAAAGTTTCGTATTTTTTGAAGGTCGTTTGCAGGATTTTCTAGTCTGACCGCACTAAAAAATTTCTAAGTCATTTAGTTTTTGTACGAGGAACGTGAGAAAACCGCACAAACGGCATCCAGAATTTATAAAACATTGCAACTTGGTCCAATTCACGTAACACAAGGCACCCCAACTTGTAGAAGTGAGTTTCAAGTCACGGTTTGAGAGATACAGCCGTGTACCACTTTATTTGGATTTTTTTAACCAAAAACGATACACGGCCGTATCTCTCGAACCGTGAGTCGAAACTCACTTCTACAAGTTGGGGTGGCTTGTGTTACGTGAAACCAACCTACTCGTAAAGTTCCGTACTTTTTGGAGGTCATTTGTAAGGTTTTCTAATCTAACCGCACTAAAAACTTTCTAAGTAATTTATTATATATTGAACGATTATAAATACGACTCAATCTACAATATCGTCGAGCGATCAACAACAACTATGACTACTATTGCACCGTGTAAATTCATCAAAATACTACTTACAAAGTTCTACATCTACAATTTTTTTAGGCAATTTTAATATATTCAAGTAATTGGAAAGAGACCAAAAAAAATGAAAATCAACACAAATACAACTACTAAGGCAAAGAATTAGTCATTACCTAACAAAATAACTGCTTGGAGTTTCGATTTGCTTTCGAACTAAGGTTTCGATTTGCTTTCGAAGTTGGGATGAGAGAGTTGGGTTTCGATGTTTGGAGTAGAGATTGGGAGAGAGATTTTGTGAGAATGGAAGAGGAGAAGACGGAGGAGAGATTGGTGTTTGGATTAGGGTTGGGTTTTCTGGGTTGGGGAGCAACGGACGAAAGAGCGGGAGAAAATCGCCGGAATGAGAGAGGAGGGAAGTGATTTAGGAGTCGCCGAAGTGAGAAGCTCTCGATTTCGGCCGAGTTGGGTTTGGGTTCGGAAAGAAACGAGAGAAAGTGTGGGGAGAGATCGCGAGAAGAAGATGGAGTATACAGAAGAAGAAAAAAATCAACTTTTGCCTTAACCGTTCTTGGAAACGACAGGTTAAGGCAAAAAAAAAAAATTTTTTTGCCTTAACCCGTCATTTCCAAGAATGGGTTAAGGCAAAAAAATTCAAAAAAAAGATCTGGGCTGTTGGATATCCAACGGCCCAGATCTCAGTTCGCAACGGATCTGTGCACACAGACCCGTTTGCAACCGAAGAAAGCTCTATATATATATATATAGAGAGAGAGAGGGGGAGAGAGAGTAATGTTCTGTTGTGCACTAGGCCTTCTCGCCTTCGTATCAACGATCTGAAGCGTTCACGTTGATCTACACATAAATTAGTCTAAATATGTAAAATTAAATCATTTGAAATTCATTTCCCCATCTATTGAAGTATTACTAAATTGTATGGCTGAAAATCGTTATTTTTTATAGTCACATGATGGATGGGCAAATGAATTTCAAATGATTTGATTTTACATATTTAAAATAATTTGTGTAGATCAATATGATATAGAGAGAGTAATGTTCCGTTATGCACTAGGCCTCCGTGTGCACTCGGCCTTCCCGCCTTCGTATCGACAATCCGAACCGTTCACATTGATCTACACATATAAATTAGGTTAAATATGTAAAATCAAATCATTTGAAATTCATTTGTCCATCCATTGAAGTGTTACACAATTGTATGGCTGAAAATCGTTGTTTTTTATAGTCACATGATGAATGGGCAAATAAATTTTAAATAATTTGATTTTACATATTTAGACTAATTTATATGTGTAGATCAATGTGAACGGTTCGGATCGTCAATACGAAGGCGGGAAGGCCGAGTGCACGCGAAGGCCTAGTGCACAACGGAACACCTCTCTCTCTCTATATATATATAGAGAGAGAGAGAGAAAGCTTCCGTTGCGCACTCTTCTAGTGCGCTCAGTCGTGGGCACCCACTCTTAACCGTTAGATAGCGATCAGCGATCTAACGGTGTTGGCTTTCTCCGCTCATCTGACTTACTGATGGGGGACTTTTTTGTCATTTCCCACTTCTTTTCCTCATTCTCACGCTGTCGTTCTTTCTCCTTCTCCTCTTCAATTCGCGATCCCAAAGCGAAACCCTAGCTCCCAAATCAAAATTGAAGAAACCCTCTCTAATCCCCTAAATCGAGACCCTAATCGAAATCCCCAAATCCTCTTTCACCCAACGCCCATCTTCCTTACTCGAAATCATCAAATCCTCTTCACCTAGAAACCCTAGCTTCAACTCAGCTCGCTCCCCGACGCTCCTCTTCGCAGTCGAAACCATTGACGCAGCTCTCCTAGCTCAAATCTCACTCGAAACCCCCAAATCCTCTTCACTTCGAAACCCTAGCTTCAGCTCAGCTCGCCCCCCGATGCTCCTCTTCGCAATCGAAACCACCGACACAACTCTCCATTTCTCCTAGCTCCGACATCAACTCTTCCCTTTCTCCTCTAATCTGACGAAATTTTTGAATAGGTATAATTTTTGTTCTTTTTTTTTTTGCTTTTTTTGTTAAAGAAATATATTGTCGAAGCATGATTGAATATTGTATGGGGAAATTGATAGTAATGAGTTTTAGAATTAATCAAAATATCCTAATTCGGGTTAGTTGCGTGGTAAATGTGGGTTCTTAACAGTAGGTTTTTTGTAATATTTACACCAAAAAAATTGATTGTATAAATTAATCATTATTGTTGATTTCCATCGAAAGGTTTTCCATCTTTTGTTGTTGTGGTGGTGGTGTATTGAGAATGAGAAGAAAAAAAATCCTATGTAAGTTTTTGACAGAGGGGTCTAGCCTGGCATGAAAGCAAGGTTTATTAGCCTAGCTGCAAACAGCACTAAGGTTAGGTTTCAATAAATCTTAAAATATAACATGTTAAAAAGTAAAGAAAAAAATTCATACAAGAAGAAAAAATGAAGAAGGTACATACTTAATCAAGCAATCATAAAAATAAAATCTAATAATCCAAAATATTAACTACAAAAATCAAGCTTCGAAGACAGACTGCAGATCTAAAAGCAATGCTAAAGCACTTCAGAAAGTTAAAGCGCAAGAACTAAAACAAGGGTTTTGGTGTTTGTTTACAACATAGCCATCTCTTAACCAAGGATTTTCCCATGTGCCAATTAGCCTACCAAAGCCGACTGCAATTTAGGTTCACACTTTGGCCTCACAGACTGTACTACCAAGCCACCTATGTCAGATAGAGCTGCAAACGAATCGAGCTATTCGGCTCGAGCTCGGTCAAAGCTCGGCTCGAACCGAGCTCATTTCGTAAACGAGCCGAGCTCGAGCTTTATTTTTTTTTTTTAGGCTAAGCTCGCGAGCTATTCGGCTCGAATATGGTCAAAGCTCGGTCAAAGCTTGGCTCGAACCGAGCTCGAGCTTAAAATTGAGCTTGTTTCGTAAACGAGCCGAGCTCGAGCCTGAAGGTATTCGGCTCGGCTCGGCTCGATTGCAGCCCTAAAGTCAGAGCAACATCAAAATCCTACAAATCAACCTGGTCATAAGAGTATAATAACAGCACTGGTGATTGACCAGTTTTTCCTTTCTTATCAGCCTCAAATCAATGATGTATGAAACAGAGTGTTGGGCAACAAAGAAACATGTCCAAAAAAACGTGTAGCGGAGATGAGGATGCTAAGATGGATGTGTGGTAAAACCCGGAAGAATAGAATTCGAAACAAGCATATACAAGACATGGTAAAAGTAACTCCTATCCAAGATAAATTAAGAGAGAATCGCCTCAAGTTGTTTGAACATGTCACACATAGACCTAGTAGTGCCCCCGTTAAAACGAGTGATTTAATAAGTATTAAGGGTAGAGTTAGGGGTAAAGGGAATGCCTAAACTTACTTGGGTAGAAACGGTGAGAAAAGATATAAAAGCTTGTGACCTTACAGAAGATATTGCGCTAAACCGAGCAGAATGGAAAAGCATGATTCATGTAACCGACCCCAACTAGTTGGGAAAAATGTTTTGCAAAATGGAAAAGCACGATTCATGTAGCCGACCCCAATTAGTTGGGAAAAATGTTTGTTGTTGTTGTTGTTATCAGCCTCAAGTTAGCAAAACTATGCTCCCTATCAGCTTATGATCATAGAGAGAACTTCGTTGATGCAGTACGAGAAGATGTGGCACACCATAACAATAAACTAGTCAGTCTTTTCAGAAAAATGACAAGAAAATAGAATGCAACCACATATTTAAAGACAACATTTTTTCCATTAAAACAAACATTCGCGAAGCTTGGAGCAGTTCCAAACTGATCACAAACTTTTTGGCCTTTGCAAATCTAAACTGATGGAAATCAAACTAGAGAACATGGTAATACAATCTATTATTCCACTGGATAAAGGATTTGCCAATGCCAGAACACAGAGTTATTAGTGAATACTTCCCTTGTCCCAACTAGAAATTAACAGAGGTGGTCTGTTGACTAGCATGGAGTTTATTTACAACATAACAGCATAACAAAACCAATCAATCCAAATTTATTACGCAAGTTTGCGCTAAACACATCTTAGGAGTAGGCTTGTGCACTATTTTTCAGGTATATTATCATAATTTAAAAATGATCCATTAAAATATCACATCCAGTGACATGCCGAAGTATCTTATAGAACATTGTCAAGAAACCATCAGACTCGACTCTCAAGTTAATAATACTTATTATTACTTTATAGATGGATTCGAACATAATACGATGGTTTGACACAAACTTGGCTTAGATCTGAAACTTAATCATGAATTGATCATACTATTAACTGAATAAAAAACTTACTGGCAATAAGTAAGATTAATATAAGGATGAGGGGAAAGACAAAAAATAGATCATCTTGACAAACAGTAATTCTTCAAGCACCATCTCTACAAGTGACGAACATCCTCTTAAGCTTCTCAATAATTAACTGTTTTAATTCTTTTACAGTCACAATTTATTAGACATTCATCCAACTATTGAACATCAAAATAACTACAAAATCATTAAGAGAAATAGGTAATTATGAGGTGATTGTTGATTTAGCTGTGAAGAGAAGATACTTTTAGGGTCTACAAAGGAAGAAGATTTTAGAATTGCTCAACTTAAGAAAGACTGAAATCTTCCACTCAAATGCTGAAAGTAGAAACCCTACATAACTCGCAGTCAAATCAATATTGTTGTGGTCACACAAAAGCCTACATAATGTTGTGAAGTCTTAAGAGTTGAAGAGAAACTCATATTATGTTCTTGAAAGTATGCCCATCTTTTGTTGCATCCTCTTCCTTCACATTACACCAGACAATTTCTTCTTTCTCTTCTCTTCTTCCCAACTACATCATCAATAACCCCTAATTTGCCTATCTTTTTTTGTGATTTCCTAGTTATTTAGCGGTCGATGTTTGGATAAGAGAACTAAAAAGTATGACCATTGTTTTTTAGAGGAGAGGAGAGTAGGTTGGATGAAAAAACGGCACTT
Organism: Hemerocallis citrina; assembly: GCA_017893485.1. Lineage (NCBI taxonomy): Eukaryota > Viridiplantae > Streptophyta > Magnoliopsida > Asparagales > Asphodelaceae > Hemerocallis > Hemerocallis citrina. Next base: position 235,252,175 of record CM030366.1, read on the forward strand.
TCATGTGTAAAAGAATTAGGACAATTCATTGTTGAGAGAATTTAGGAGACGACACCTAGCAAGACTTGTGTTTCTGTGACACTTTCAGATGTACAACAACAAAAAAACAACAAATCAACAATAAAACTTTTTTCCCAACTAGTTGGGGTCGGCTACATGAATCCTGATTTTCCAGGTTTCCCATTCTCATTCTGCTCGGTTTAACGCAATATTATCTCGGTTTAGTGCAATATCTTCAGTAAGGCTACAAGCTATCATATCTTTTTTTACATTTTCCACCCATATAAGTTTAGGCCTTCACCTACCCTTAACTTTACCCACAATAGTGACACTTTCAGATGTACAACTTAAAAAAATTACGGTGGTAATATAACCTAATTTCTCTTTGTTTTTCACCTTAACTATATGCTTACCATATTAATTAGCAACAAGTATTCCATGAGTTGATCAAATAATCAGGTCATAATTAAGTTAAAGTTTTAAAAGCTCAAATCAGGTTCCATTGTAGAGCCCACTTTCTATCCAATCCATCTTACTAAGTTGGAAGTCCATCAATAAAGCAGCGGTAAATATTTCAAATAACCTAAAGATAGACCACTCACTAATTGATCCATAGCTATCATCATACGTAATTAAGGAGGTATAACTGGGAAGGAAGGTCTGAAACACAATTGGAGAAAGAGAAGTCACGTGATGATGAAAGAGGATTACAAATTGAACGTATAAATAGGTATAGTCAACAATGACTGAAAACATGGTGATGATTAGAGAACCCGTCTTTCCTTGACTTCAAAGTCCTATACACTAAATAAATCTATTAAGTCAGTAATAACAAAGTACGCTAATGCTAACCATACTGCACATGTTACTCTGCACATCATGTTACTCTGTTTAGCCTAGCCTGTGAAATCTGCTAGCACATCACAGGCTCCTTCTCCTTTAAACCTGTGAGGATTAAGGAGGATAATCCAATTTCTTTTCTTTTCTTTTCTTTTCTTTTCTTTTCTTTTCCCAACTTTATGATGATACAATCCGTCAAGAGATGTAAATGACATTTCTTTTTCCATGCAATCATCCTAAGAGATTATTACATTGTCTTTATTGAGGTCCTAACTCCTAATGATATTGATGCACATAAAAGGGTTAAAACAGGAGCAGATTCTATAAAGTTCCTACATGAGAATATGGGATGAACTCATGAACCCTACTCGTAAATTCATCAGAGCTAAGGTTTGGCCAGCAACCAACTATGGGCTATCAGTCCTAACCATCCACAGATGTAAATGTAAAAATATAGAAGCCTCTAAAAAAAAGGCACAACAATCAACGACTCAACTAGGTTTCCAATTCTTGGTAAGTTCATTGTTACATACATGAGGGCACCAGACTTCAACCTAATTTATATAAAATAGGGATAACATTCAATTTCCGACAAAACTTATTTGTGACAGTTGTATCTATCAATAGAAGTCTATACTTACTGAAACAAGAAAAGGCTCAACCTATTCAATTACAAAAGATGGAAACTTGCCCACCTCTATCCAAATATTTGAGTTGATAAATAAACTCTGAATACGATAGAGTCAACACCTTGGTTTAGCCTACCACTATCCAATTTCTTGCTTCCACCGCTCTGCATAATTTCTCTCTCAGTGCAAAAAAAAAAAGGTTTAGCCTACCACTATCCAATTTCTTGCTTCCACCGCTCTGCATAATTTCTCTCTCAGTGCAAAAAAATACATTACTAATTTCTTAAATCTCTCTCTCTCTCTCTCTCTCTCTCTCTCTCTCTCTCTCTCTCTCTCTCTCTCTCTCTCTCTCTCTCATATACTTATGAGCCATTTGTAGGTTCTCACTGAATTTAGATATGTGGAAAAGCTTCAAACTAAAAAGGGTACTTAGAATTAACAAACATATAAAATGGCTAACACACTTAGCCAACTCATCGTGCCTCATAAATAATTTGGTTCAAAAAATCCCCATCCCCCCGGGCACGAGAGTCTCTACACTCCACGAGCCAAGCTCAACTTCCCAACTCCTAATCTAATCAAAACCCCATAACAACTAATAACAACAATCCATAACCAAAACACAAAAAACACTACCTGCCACACACTTTTCTCCCGCACCTTCGCCGCTTGCAATTCCTCCACTTCCCTATTCCACACATACCAACAAACAATCAAAACAAATATCTACCGATACCACCAACAAGAAAACTCCCCTCGCAAATTCGAAAAAAGCTTCTACCTTCTAAGTTTCCCTACAAGTTCCTTCAACCTCCCGACCTCCTCCCCACACCCCGCCTCCTCCTCCTCCCCCTCGTTCTCCAACCAATACACCATCGCCCCATCAGCATTATGCCTCCTCATAAACCTCTCCCCACCGTTCTCTCCTCCAATCACCCTCCCCGCCGTATGCTTCAGCAAATGATCCAACAGCCCCGTATCCCCAATATGCTTCCTCGCCTCGTCCCTCAGCTCCTTCCTCAACAGCGGCCTCCCTCTCACTCCCCCTCTCTCCCTCACTATCTCCATCAACCTCATCTCCGCCTTCCGGTACCTCTCCTCCGTCCACCTCGACGCCGGTATCCTCACTACCGGCGGCAACCTCAACACCTCCTCTTCAACCTCCTCCTTCTTACAAATCCTAGTACTACCTTCGTTCTTCTTCTTCTTCTTCTTCTTTTTGCTCTTCCTCGATTTCAATACCTCGTCAGCGTCATACGGCGTTCGGGAGCGCTTTTTGCGGCCGCTCGATCTCGACGCCGCCGCCGCCGGAGGCGATGCGTAGTCATCGTCGTGGAGCTCTTCAGGCTCGGGCTTGACAGTGGGGAAGAAGAAGAAGGACTGGAGCTGCTGCTCGTCGGTGAGGACGACGCGCATTTGGATCGATCGATCGAGATTTGGACGACGGAATCGGATTAGGGTTTGGGAATTTGGGAGGTTTAAGAGGATCCGATTTGGGGGGAAAAGGCGGTGTTTTTATTTTTTGGGAACTTTTCCACGCAGGTCCCCAATAAATACTGTAATTACCATATCCGTTATCTCTATATATAGTACAAATACATAAGGATAGATGTAGATTTTAAAATACCTATGAGATAAAAATAGTTGAGAGTTTTTTTTTTAAAATTTCTATTCAACCTCAACTCAATATAAATAGTGATCTATTACCTCATATTCAATTAAATTCTGCGTACAATTCGACAATTTAATTCTACCAGCTACTAAATCTTCATAAACAATGCAAGGGCATTGAAGAGGAAAAAGATCGCATCGGATATCACCACCAATTCGTATTCCACCATTGTAAGTACTCTCCACCTTTGATTTCTTCAATCTGTTCTTTATGATGATGATCGTATGATCAAATATCGATTCGTTTCAAGTTTAATCGACCTTCGTCAAGATTAGTACAAAATTCACGTACCATTTGTAGTGTAATGAGTTCAAATTATCAAACACCAAGAACCTCTAATTAGGGTTTTTCCTTTTTTTGTCGATAGATAAGGGATGAAACCGCTTGTCAAAAAAATTTTGAAAAAAGAGGAACCCACGAATGTACTTGAAATTGCTCAAATTATTGAAAACGTGAACAGCAACAGCAGCAGGTGGAAAGAACTATCGGACAGTCCAGTACAAACAGAAGCGAGGATACGCACAGTAGAAGTGGATTGAAGAAGCAAGTTGTGACAGTTGCTGCCAGCGGTGGTGAAGATGCATCATTGTATGTGATTTGCATAAAGGAATTGGTTATGGGGGGTGAGGCCACAGTTCTTGAGTGCAACCACAAGTTCCACGAGGAATGTGTTATGAAGTGCCTAAAAATGATAAAGAAAACGTGCCCTCTTTGTCGTCAAAAGGTATATGTGTAATTATGAGTATAGTTTTAAATATCAGTCGGTACTAGGAGGAATTCGTGTTATCAGACTGAAAATTTGTCTGCTAATACTACCGACATGTCAGAGATTATTGATATATAGATACACTAGGTTTGCCCGTGGACACGTGCCTACGACGCATTTCCGTGAACGATGCATCATATAAAAAGGCCTGTAAAAAGTTAAATATATGCACGTATTCGTGAAGAATGATTTATATAGATGTGTATTTGGCTGAAACATTGATGTATTCTGAATTAAGTTGTTTAGTGGTTTATATCTTGCAGGATCATTTGTCAGAAATTCGGGATTGAAAAAGAGTACTGTGAATCTACAACAATAGTGGATCGAAATCAGTTGCTGATATGGCTAAAAATGGGGTTAAATCGGAGCCGTCCAGATTGGACACGAATCTTGATGCTCGGGGGTAAAATGGTAATTTCACACTCAAGCAAATCCAAGACGGTTACCGGATCTCCTTCTCACAGATCCAATAACCCGCGAACGGATCCACTCCAGCTGGGTACGGGTCCCGACCCAAGGCAAACCCAAACCAACAAGGGGCAAATCAGGATCCCTGATTTTGCCAAATCAGCAGCCCTGATTTGCTCCCACCGGGAATCAGGGGCTAATTTCCCAAAACAGAATAGGAGGATTTCCCTCCTTGCTGTTAGTGTAATACCCTGATTTTTCAATAAATGAAAAATTATTTATTTTGCACGTGTTGTGCACGTGCAATATTTTGTTTGAATTATTTTATCATAATGTGTATAATTATTTAATATATTTTTCTCAAATTATTTTAGTACAAAAGCCTTTCTTTAAAAGCCTTATTCGATTTAATTAAAAAGCTTTTTTCTTAAAAAGCCCAAAAGCATTTTTATTTTAATTATTTTTTATAAAATTATTTGGGCCCAAAAAGAAAGCCCATGAATTAATTTATCTTAATTAAACTTGTCATGTAGAAGACTTTTTTTTAAACAAATCTATTTTTATACAATTTTAGAATGTACAAATTTGGCCTAGTTGCATGCACGTGCACTACACGTACACGTGCATTGCACACTTCATTTTTGTGGCCGGGTAGCATTCTTTTGGAGGGAAATTTTGATTTTGGGTGTGGAGAACATGGGAGTAGTTCAAGGAAGTGGGTAGTTCTTGTAACTTCTACTTTGATCTAGTCCCTTCATCCTACAACTAACCAAATGATCTTGGCCCTCCATTCCCCTCATTTTTTAGTATAAATACCCCCTTCTCATGGCTAATTTTTCATATGCAAAGTATAATTTCTAAAGCTATAGTATTATAATTGTGTGAGTTATAAAAGATAAGAGAGTGTGTGGTTTCTTTTGGTTGCTTGGAGTGGCCGGCATCAAGGAAGGGAGCATTCGGCTAGGACTTGAGAAGCTTTCGGCATTGACTTGGAAGCTTGGAGTGGTGCACTCTTTTGGCTAGGAGGAGGTGTTCTCATCTACTAGGACTTGTTGCCTTTTGTGTTTCTCTCCATTAAGGTGGGTAAAATATTTCATATTTCTAATGTAGGATCCATGCTAGTTTTATTGTCAACACTATACATGGAAAATACTAATAAGAGTCCACTTTAATTGAAAAGTTAGTATATGAATGGATTGGAATGATGTGATTAATTTGTGTGTGAAATTCTAGCATGAAATTAAACTATATGTAGCACTTTCTATGATGGTTAGTTTAATTGAATGATGATGGAATATGGCTAGTATGATGTGTGAAAATCTCCATTAATTGCTTGTAAATTGTATGGTTGAAACATGACAATTGATTAAGATAATGACACACTATGAAATTTGAATAGAAAGTATCTTGAATGCTTGAGTAATGAGTATGTTAAATTCATGAATAGAAGTGGCATAAATGAACCAATGAAATTGCTTGTTGTCATCAAAATAGAAATACCCAAAAATTAGTAATTTTTGAGTTTTACCTATTCATGTGCTACATGAATCCTTTTGCTAATATGAGTATGGGAAAATCCAAAGATGTATGTGGTGTGAATATAGATTAATAAACAGTAAGTTATCATAGGAAATTTGGGAATAAAAGAGATTAGAAGACCAATTAATTTTTCAATGTCGAAAATAAAAGATATGGTAGTCTTAATGAACCATTTATTTAATTTTGGGTGGAAAAAATTATGTTTTTAGTACAAAAAATTATTTTTATACTTACTGTTATGAAGATCAGGCAAGGGAGATTAAAACTGGAATTTTTCAGTAGTTTGTATAAAGGCAATATGAACCAAATTGATTTGAACATCGAGTTGTTTTCTAAAACAGTGCGAATTTGAAACATATGGATTTTAACTTAGTACTGTGACAACCTGAGCTAGTAGCTCAGGCGGTCAATGACTGCGGGTTGCTTCTCTGGGTCGAACGGTTCGAGTCCCAGCGATGCCAACATTTTTTTTCTACAAATTTTGAGGACTTATAACTACCGGTCTGGACACCCTATATACCATTTGATCCCTACTTATATCGCTAGCACATGTTGGCCTGTTGGCGGGTGCTCTGGGCTCTTTCTCTACCGTGCTGGGTTCGATTCCTCCCTTTAGCACTTTATAAAAAATATTTTTTTTGTAAGATTGTGATGTCCAAAAAATGTGAGAAAAATATGGTAATTTTCATAAAAATACAAGGAATTTTATGGGATTGAGTTGGGTATTATTTGAAGAAAATATAATGTAGTTTGTGAACAAATGGTATAATTAAAGCTATGGTCCTAAGACACATACTTATGGAAGTTTTCAGTTTATAAAGATATATTGGAATCGATTTATTAGAAAGTAATTGACAAAAAGAATTTTGTGGTGTGACATGATATTATTAATTCTCACTTGAGGATACTGTGTAAAATATGAAGTATGAGTGTTTAATTATGAAGTGCATGAGTCCATTGTATGATTATGGAATTTAGAAATCATGTTGATAAAAGAAAAAGAAATTGTTGGCCATGAATATGAATTTTTATGAGTTATAAGTATTCACTATGGACTTGTGAACAAAGTGTAATCATGAATAAGAAAGAGTATGAAAATTTGACATGGAAAGTTGTTATGAGTTAAAGATTGTGAAATGAAATTTGAAATAGAGTAGCTAAGTCTCCCCGGCACCGAGAAATGAAATAAAATGAAATTAGACCAAGGTTGGTCGTGATGAAATGAATGAATAAGTCCGGTTGATGGAGAGGCTAACTCTAGAGATTAATTTTGTTCATGATTTTTAATAAAACTAAGGACTAGTGCATAGTGAAGACGTGATGAAAGTAAGAGAAAAACACTGAGTATGAGGGCCCTGGGTAGTGGCGAGAGCGTACCCCAGGAATTCCCATGACGAGTCTGGGTGAGGATACTGTTCCAGAGTACCGTCCCAGTGGCGACGCTCGTGGGATGTTTGAAGACTACGGGTGGTGTCATGTTTATGGTGAGAGCGTATCCCAGGAATTCCCATGATGCGTCTGGGTGAGGATACTACTCCAGAGTGCCTAAACATGAGTTCGTAGGTCAGATAACATCTAGGATACTTACCGTAATTACAGTAGTAGATTAAATCATAACGGGGGATTGAACCCTATAAAGATGAAGAACGAATAAGGGCTTGCCCTCGGACCTATGTAGTATGGGATGCATAGAATCCGAACAAGTGTGCATTAGTGTCATGTAACATAATTAACTGCATTAAGGACTAAGTGCACAATCACAACACGACATCAATAGGGTAGTCCCTTTAGTTTAAAATGTGACAAGTTTGTGGTTGCTAAATATGAAATGTTAAGTTATACTATTTCCGGCATAGAGAGGATGGCCGTGTATAATGATCGTCGGTTGAATAAACTGACGTACCCACAGTCTGACATGCAGGTGAATGTTATGCTAAAGATTAAAGAGGATTTGGATGCTTAAAGATTATATCAAGCTGTTGTACTTGTATTTAATTGTTGTATTTTACTTCCGCTGTGCAAAAGAAAGATGTAATTATGATGTAAACTCTGATGTATGATGAAAAGTTTTTATTTCCCTGTAAAAGTGTACTAAAGAAAGTGAAAAGATCCTGTAGAACATCTCGAATTCAGTGTATTTGGGATTCGGGGCGTTACAGTTAGGCAGGAAATCATGCCCCTAACCGCTCCAAAGGCGACTATAAATATGACCCCTCTACCACCATGACCAGGTTAATCAATCATTCACCACTTTTAAGCTCTTTTGTTAATCTTTTCTGATTACTGACAAGAGCATCGGAGGGTGCGTCGCCGGAATCAACCCCGGTGTTTCGCACTTCCTTGCAGGTCGCGGCAGGAGCGAAAAGGCCGAGTCAACTGTTCAGGTTGTTCCCGTACTCACAAGTTCTATCTGTTTACCCCCACACCGAAATCAGCGGTAACAGATTGGCGCCGTCTGTGGGAAACCACCACACGAACAGCCTCAGCTATTCCTCGTCGTCCGCTGCAGCCATGCCTCCGAAGAAGGTCAAATCTAGAGGGTCCAACCGGGTGGCCAATCCCGCCGACCCTACGGAGGAAGCCCCGGTCAACCCCATTCCACAATCCAATCTCCCTCCGCCGGCACAGCAGGTCCCACCTCCTCATCCCAATCAGCAACCCAACAATGGTCCGTCCGGTCACAACGGTCGGAAGGGAAAGCAGCCCCTCAATCCAGGACATGTCTCTGTCCATAATGGGTCCTCGGACTCGATGGCTTCCCATCATCCCGACCTCCGCATCACACTTCTGAACCGCCAGAAGGACGACGACCTCCGCACCCATCTTGACGAGAGGCGGGCCCGAGAGGGAGCCTCCCGCCAGCGTCAAGGTGAGCGGTCCCCACGTCGCCGAGACGGCAGAAGGTCCCCGGACCGCAGAGGCCGAGCGGCGTCCCCCGAGCGCCGAAGGAGGAGGTCCCGGTCCCCCAGGGATCGGCGTTATCCGAGGGACCGAGAAGTGCCTATCAGTCGGGCCGAATTCCTCCAATTTCAGGACACTGTTCTACAGGCTCTTAACCTTAGGCAGAATGTCCAGAATGCACAGAGGGCTCTGACGCCCCCGAGGGATCCCAGTCCTCGCCGCCGAACCCGGAGCCCTTCCCCGGCTCCCAGCCGTCAACAGCGGCAACCGAGCCCTCACCGGTCCCAGGACTACCGGTGCCGCAGTCCACGCTCCCCTTCCTATGAAGAGGAGTCCGGGGGGTCGTACGACTACCAGCGGAGAGACGACGCCCTTATCCGCCGTCTCCATGAGGTGAAAAGGCGTATCGGCCGCATTGACAAGGAAGAAGAGTCCCGAGCCGGAACATTCCGTCCGAGCCGACCCCCCTTCTCACGGTCGATCATGGAGGCCCATATACCGAGGAGTTTCAAACCACCACAGTTTGAAACATACTCAGGGGAATCCGACCCGGTCGACCACGTCGAAAGCTTCAAGACCCTGATGCTCATCCATCAAGCTTCGGACGCTGTGCTCTGCAGGACCTTCCCTGCCACCCTCAGGGGGTCGGCTCGGGAATGGTATTCCAGGCTCGCCCCCTCCTCCATCTTCTCGTTCGAGCAGTTTGAGACACTGTTCATTACTCACTTCGTGAGTAGCAGGCGAGCCGAGAAGACAAGTCTCTCCCTGCTGAACCTGCGGCAGGCAAGGGAAGAGAAGCTGCGGGACTACGTGAAGAGATTCACCGCAGAGGTCAGGTCTATTGCCTCCTTGGACCAGTCCGTGGCGACCGTGGCATTCCAGTCGAACGTCCTCAACGCGAACCTCCGCTCGTCCCTAGCAAAGAAGCCCCCGCATGACTTCGCCGACCTCCTCCTGAGGTGCGAGAAGTACATCCGGGCAGAGGAGGCCGAAGCCCTTCCGAGCTTCGGAGGGCCCTCCGCAGGGTCGAAAAGGAAGGCAACAGGGGAAGAGGGGTCCAAGAAAGCCCAGAAGGACAGTGGCAGTCACCGTCGCGCTCCCCCCAGATTCGAGAAGTTCACTCCCCTCACCACCAACGTCTCCACTATCCTGATGGAGGTCGAGAAGGAGGGGGTCATCCCTCCGGCGCCGAGGATGCACACCCCGGCAAAGAGGAGGAACAAAGATAAGTGGTGTCGTTACCACCGAGACCACGGCCACGACACGAACGACTGTCGGGCCTTGAAGGACGAGATCGAAGCCCTCATCCGGAGGGGGCAATTGGCAAAGTTCGTGAAGACGAACGACCGGGCGGATCGCAATTCTCCTCCGGCTCGGGGGGCTAACAAGCACCCCGAGCGGCACGAAGAAACACCTGAGTTCGAGGAGGAAAGGATTCTGCACGTGATCCACGGAGGCCCCATGGGCGGCTCCTCTAATACGTCCCAGAAAGCCTTCGTCCGAGAGGTGAACTCGGTTCACAGTGCTCCTCCTCCCAAAGGTCTCGGCGTCCCTGTGTCCTTCTCGGACACCGACCTCGAAGGAGTCCGAACCCCACACTGTGATGCCCTCGTCATCGACCTCCGCATGGCCAACTTCAAGGTGCAGAGGATTTTGGTGGACAATGGGAGTTCGGTCAATATCCTTTTCCTCTCGGCCTTCCGAGGCCTGCAGCTGTCCCGAGACCGTCTCAAGCCGGCCGGTTACACACTCCATGGGTTCACGGGGGTCCCGGTAACCGTCGAAGGGGTGATAACCCTGGACGTTACTGCGGGAAGCACCCCTACTACCTGGACCGAGCCGATGGACTTCATGGTCGTCGACGTCCCGGCAGTGTATAACGTCATCTTAGGCCGACCCGGGCTTGCCGCCCTGGAGGCTGTCCCCTCGGCGTATCATTTGAAGATGAAGTTCCCCACCCGCTCTGGAGTAGGGGAAGTAAGGGGAAGCCAAGAAACAGCCCGGAAGTGCTACATGACTTCCACCGGTGGGCCAGTGCTCTCGCTCGAGACACTGGAGATCCCCGAGCCGAAGGCTCGCCCAACGTCCGAGCCGGCGGACGAGTTAGAAGAAGTGCTCTTCTCGGACGAGGAGCCGAGCCGGAAGTTCCTCGTCAGCAAGTCCTTGCCGACCGTGCTATACTCTGGCTTGGTGAGGTGCATCCGGGATAACCGCGACCTGTTTGCTTGGTCGGCCGCGGACATGCCCGGCATTTCCGAGGAACTGCTCGTCCATCGCCTGAGCGTCGAACCGGGGTGCAAACCGGTTCAGCAGAAGAGGCGGAAGTTCGCTCCCGAGCGACAGCAGGCCATCAAGGAAGAGGTTGATAAACTTCTAAAGGCCAAGTTCATACAGGAGGTAAATTACCCCGAGTGGCTGTCGAATGTTGTAATGGTCAAGAAGTCCAATGGCTCGTGGAGGATATGCATTGACTTCACCGACCTGAACAAGGCGTGTCCGAAGGATCCCTTCCCGCTCCCGAACATCGACACCCTTATAGACGCCACCTCGGGCCATGAGCTCCTCAGCTTCATGGATGCTTTCTCGGGATACAATCAGATCCGAATGTTCCCTCCGGACATTCCGAAGACCTCCTTCGTCACCGACCAAGGCCTCTACTGCTACCGAGTAATGCCGTTCGGCTTGAAGAACGCAGGCGCCACCTACCAGCGCCTCGTCAACAAGGTCTTCCAGAACCAGATCGGCCGAAACATGGAGGTGTACGTTGATGACATACTCGTCAAGAGCATTCGCGGCACCGATCATGTAGCCGACCTCCAAGAGGCATTTGGCATGTTGCGGAAGCACAACATGCGACTGAACCCGAACAAGTGTGCATTCGGGGTCTCCTCGGGAAAATTCCTCGGCTTCATGGTAAGCCAACGAGGGATCGAAGCTAATCCCGAGAAGATTAAGGCCATATTAGACATGGCCCCGCCTCGGAACATCAAAGAGGTGCAGAAGCTCACTGGTTGGCTCGCTGCTATCGGTCGGTTCCTCTCTAAGTCGGGGGAGAAGTGCTTCCCCTTCTTCAAGGCACTCAGGGGGGCTAAAGGCTTTGAATGGGGCCAACCGCAACAGGAATCATTCGAACAGCTGAAAGCCTACTGGGTAAACCCCCCCTGCTCAGCAAACTAGTCCCGGGCAAGACTCTCTTTGTCTACTTGGCTGCTTCCGAGCAGACCCTGAGCGCGGTCTTAGTAAGGGAGGAGGACCGAACACAAAGGCCGATCTACTACGTGAGCAAGGTGCTCCGGGACGCCGAGCTCCGCTATCCGAGGATAGAGAAGATAGCCTACGCTCTGGTCATGGCAGCGAGGAAGCTTCGGCCGTACTTCCAATCTCACTCGGTCGTTGTCCTGACCGACCAACCCTTAAAGCAGATCCTCTATAAGCCAGAGACCTCGGGCCGGCTGATGAAATGGTCCATAGAGCTGAGCCAGCACGACATCTCTTACCAACCTCGGACAGCAATTAAGGCGCAAGCTCTCGCCGACTTCATCGTAGAGTCCACTATCCCTGAGGCCGGCCACGTCCCGAAGAGACCTCCCATCTGGACAGTCTTCGTGGACGGATCCTCGTGTAACGAAGGAAGCGGCGCTGGCATCATTCTGAACGGCCATGACAACTTCGTGCTCCAGTACGCGATCCGCATGAGCTTCAAAGCCTCGAACAACGAGGCGGAGTACGAGGCACTCATCGCCGGGCTCGGACTCGCCCGAAGCGCTGGAGCTCGGCGCCTCCGGATTCACAGTGATTCCCAACTAGTTGTGAACCAGGTCTTGGGTGAATATGAAGCCAGAGACGAGCGAATGGCGAAGTACCTCGATAAGGTCCGTGACCTCATGGGCCGGTTCGAAGAAGCCATCATCCAACGGGTCCCTCGGGAGGAGAACTCACAGGCCGATGCTCTCTCCAAATTGGTCTCGTCTTCTCTGTAAGGTCTTGAACAGACCGTACTGATTGAAGTCCTCTCTAAACCGAGCATCGAAGACGAGACACCTAGCTCGGTGGAGACATTGCCGGTCATGCTGCAGGATAATTGGATGAAGCCACTGGTGGAATTCTTAAGGGATGGAGTTCTGCCCTCGGATCCCAAGGAAGCATGCCGAGTCAGAACTCGGGCCGAGCGCTATGTCTTGATCGAGGACATTTTATACAAGCGCTCCTTCTCTCAAATAGACGGCCGACCGTATCTAAGGTGCCTCTCTCCGGATCAAGCCGAATATGCCCTACAGGAGCTTCATGAAGGCATCGGAGGGGCACACTCCGGATTTAGGTCTTTGGCCCGGAAAGCTTTGAATTATGGGTATTTCTGGCCGACCCTTCTTCAAGACGCCGAGCGGCACGTTCGGCAATGCAGCACCTGCCAGAGACACTCCAACATCCGACGCCTCCCTCAGGCCAACCTCACCTCCCTATCGAGCCCTATCCCCTTCGCGATGTGGGGAATGGACTTGCTAGGGCCTTTCCCTCCGGCTCCGGGTCAGTTCAAGTTTTTGGTTGTAGCCATCGACTACTTCTCAAAATGGGTCGAGGCCGAGCCCCTCGCCACTATAACTGAGAACAAGGTGGTGCAGTTCTTCTGGAAGAGCATCATATGTAGGTTCGGCGTCCCCCGGGTCCTCGTGATGGACAACGGGACCCAGTTCACTGGCACGGCATTCCGAGCTCTGTGCGATGACCTCGTCATTCAGCAGCGCTTCTCGTCCGTCTCACACCCTCAGTCGAACGGACAGGCCGAGAATGCCAATAAGCAGATCCTCGCAGGCATCAAGAAAAGGTTGGACAGGTGTTCGAAGGGTTTGTGGGTGGAGCAACTCCCTAATGTATTGTGGAACTACCGCACAAGCAAGCGGACGCCCACCGGAGAGTCCCCTTTCATCTTACCTATGGGGCCGAGGCCGTGATACCCCTCGAGGTCGGAATACCTTCCCCTCGGCTCATAGCCTACGACGAAGCACAGAATGCCAGGAACCTCCGAGGAAACTTGGACCTGATAGATGAACTAAGGGAAAGGGCATCGATTCGGCAGCAGAATTATCGAAGAAGGGTCGAGCTAGCGTACAATAAAAAGGTCCGACCCGCCGACCTTAAGCAAGGAGATTTGGTCTTGAGAAAGCTAGCCATATCCCTCCCCAGTCAGAAGAGCAAGCTGGCCCCGAACTGGGAAGGTCCGTACCGGATCACAAAAGTTGTTCGGCCTGGGGCATACCGTCTCGAAGACATGGAGGGAAGAGAGCTTCCGAGGACCTGGAATGCCGACCACCTCCTAAAATACCAAGAGAGCGTTCCGGCGCCACTCTAAGTAACGGGGAGTGTCGAGCCATTCCTATCCTCCGACTTGTAACCCATTTTTTCATAAATTGTACTATGTAAAACGGTTCGCCGTCCATTATCAATAAAGAAAGCTCTCTTCGTACTTATGAATTCGTATACTTCTCTCTGCTCTTATCTTGTGGTTTCTAAACTGTGATTTGAACCAATGGTTCGGAGTCCACGTTCAGCTCGACCTCACCTTCTCGGCTCGTCCCCAGACGAGCCAGGGGTAGACCGTCGTTCGGAACTGCTCCCACAACCGTTGAACTAACACCAATAGTTCGGAGTCCAACACTCGGTTCGACTCTACCACCTCGGCTCGTCTCCGGACGAGCCAGGGGTAGATCACCGTTCGGAACTGCTCCCACAACTGTTGAACTAACACCAATGGTTCGGAGTCCAACACTCGGTTCGACTCTACCACCTCGGCTCGTCTCCGGACGAGCCAGGGGCAGATCACCGTTCGGAACTGCTCCCACAACTGTTGAATTAACACCAATGGTTCGGAGTCCAACACTCGGTTCGACTCTACCACCTCGGCTCGTCTCCGGACGAGCCAGGGGTAGATCACCGTTCGGAACTGCTCCCACAACTGTTGAACTAACACCAACGGTTCGGAGTCCAACACTCGGTTCGACTCTACCACCTCGGCTCGTCTCCGGACGAGCCAGGGGTAGATCACCGTTCGGAATTGCTCCCACAACTGTTGAATTAACACCGATGGTTCGGAGTCCAACACTCAGCTCGACTTTACCTCCGCGGCTCGTCCCCGGACGAACCAGGGGTAAATTGCAGTTCGGAACTGCTCCCACAGCCGTCGAACTCCGCGACAACCCCGAAGGCAAACACTTGGTTAAAATCCTGCCCTAAAGATTGCTTTCCGGAAATCCCCTACGTTGTGGCGAGCGCTCGGCTTACGTTCAGTCCGAGCCTCGTCGCGGAAACGGGAGAAGATAAGAAGGGTGGGCCTACTCCTCGGTCGGAATCCGAGCAAGTGCCATTCCGAGCCCGCAAACGGAGAAAACGCACTTTTTTCCTCAACTTTCGCGCCTGATCTCAATCAGACGGCCCAGATCTCGCCGAGGACACTAAACGACAAGATAGTGTTTTCTAGGGAAATGTGCCCGTCTCGAGATGCGCGTCGACATCCGATTGCTCAGATTATGCCACGTCGCCCGCTACGCCGAGACTCCCTGCCTTCGGTCGGCGGCCGAGCAAGTGCCATTCCGAGCTCGCAAACGGGGAAAACTCATTTTCTCATCCACTTTCGTGCATGATCTCGATCAGACGGCTCAAATCTCGCCACCTGCGCTAAACGACAAGATAACGTTTTCTGGGGAACTGCGCCGCCTCGAGATTCGTGCATACAGTCAACGGTCCAGTCAACGGTCCGACGGTACAGAGCCACCTTGGGGTTTGTGCCGTGCCTCATCAAGGTCCTCGGCGCGACCAACACAATTACAAGCAAAACAAATACGCAGAGCAACAAAAGATATTTTATTAAAACAGCCAGGCTGTAATACAAAGCACGTCTGTCCCATAGTTACAAAGTGTGCAAACAAAGTACAATGCCGACCTACAACACTTAGCGTTCAAACGGAAATATCTTCACTGGACTGCTCGGCCGACCGTTCGTCCTCTTCCGCTGATAGCTCCTCTGCATCACCCCGGAGCCTCGCTACCACAGTCCGCAGGTGCCGAATCTCCGAGAGCAAGTCGTCCCGCTCAGCTATGATCTTCGACTGGTTGTGCCGAATGCATTTGACCCGAAGAGCATTGCTGAAAGCGTCTCCCGAGTCCTCATCCCCTCCTGTGGGGCTCAGCTCGGCGATCCTCTTCTCCAGGTGCTGGATCTCGGCTTCCCGAAGGCCGAGGACGGACGTAAGGTGGGCCCGCTCGCCCTCAGCCCAGCGTAACTCAAACTCGACGCTCCTAGGGCTCAGAACCGCCGTCCCGGAAGTGGCCTCGGATCCGGAGTCATTCTCCGAACGGTCGGAATCCGAGCCATGGACCATCACCACCAGCTGAAAAGAAGAGAAAACGAACAACGCAATTTCAATACACCGCCGAAGTCCAAAACTTGGAAAAATTTTCTAAGGAAAATTTCAGAATTCACATTCAGATGTAATAGTGTTACAGACGGCCGAACCGATCTTACAATTAAGTTTTACAACAACCAACGAAAGTGAAAAACAACAAGGTCAAGGTCTCCTCGGAAGGGGAATGCTTCGGTTTAGGGATACGCGAGAACGACGAGGTCTGCCCTCCGAACTCGATCCTAAACCAACGAAGCGCGACCCCCCTTCGCTGCTAGCTCTAACCACGGCACCTGCCGAGGCCCCACTCGACGAGACAGCCGCGCTGCTCTGCGCGTCAGCCGGACTCCGCCTGGTCATGGGCGAGCGTGTCGCAAGCTCATAAAATGTAATCCCCCTCTCACTTTCTTCGCGGGTGCACGAAGTGCTGCGAACGTTAGCTCTCTCCGGCGCAGGCTTAAGCGACGCGATCTCCTCCTCTAGTTCGATGATCCTGTCTCTAAGAACGTCGTCCTTCGCCGATTTCTTCGAACGAGAGAGTCTTGACGAGCCGGAGGCATTAGTACCATCGGCGGCGAGCCGGCGGAAGTGGGTGACCTCGATCCCCCTATCTATCGTGATCCTTCTGAGCCTGTCGACGTCGGCCAATAACCTCTTGCGCTCGGCCGATGCCTTCTCCAGCTCGGATGCCAGCTTCTCTGCCTCCGCCGAACGTTCCCTCTCCGCCAATTCCAGGTGTTGGACCTCTGCCAAAAGATCGTCATTCCTCTGCTCGGCGACAGTAAGCTCCCCGCGGAGCCGCTCGACTTCCCCTTCGGGACAAGGAGCATGGTAGTGCTTCCGTAGTTGATACAGCTCGCGGCACTGCCTCCGTAGAACTGCCCTCACCTCCTCCGCCTGGCCGAGCAGGAGAAACCGCCTCTGTCGGCTGTCCTTGAGCTCACGCTTCATTTTGGCCAACTCCTTCCGAAGGTAGACGAGCTCCGTGACCGGACCGAACTTCACCTGAAAAGCAGAGATAAATCCGATACCCAACACTCGGAAACATCTACGGCTAGTCACACACAAATCCGAAGTTCAACACTTGGGCAAATTTTGGCCAAACAAAATATTTTCATTTCAAAGTCGAGGTGAAAGTTTTTACACTAGCGGTGGCCAGTCCGCAGTTAGGCTTACAAAAGAAAAAAGACAAGAAAAAAGACAACCGAGTCAGGGGTCGACCTTTTTGACGCTCGGGTCCGTCGACCCCCCGGTCTTGTCACCGCCATCGCCCTCGCCTCCGCCTTCGCTCCAGCTCTCCTCCTCGGATTCGTCCTCCTCCTCGCCCTCGGCTTCGGTTTCCCCGGGGCCCTCGACGGCTTCCGTCTCTCCCAAAGGCCCGAGCATCCCCACGGGCACACCCTCCTCCCCTTCCACGGGGTCGTAAAAGTGGTAGGAGGAGGTGTCGAAGCCCGGGTTCCTGGCGGCTATGTGAGTCAGCGCTCGACCATAGGCTTCCTCCATGTTCTGGAGCATGTGCTGAGCAGCCTCCTCCTGCACGGCCTTCTTCACCTTCTTCACCTTCTTCAGGTGCTTGGCCTTGGTCCTCTCGGCCCTCTTCTGAGCCTTCTCCGCCTCCGACCGAGCGTTGGCCAGGGCCTCCTTCAGCTCGGCGACCTCTTTCTCCGAGGCCTCAAGTTTAGCCGCCGTGTCCTTCGACAGCTGAATGGACTTGGCCAGCTGCTCCTCCAACCCCTTCACCTCATCAGCCCTCCTCGTCGAGAGGAGCTGCTCGGCATCAAGCCGCTGCGTAGCCTTGACGCGCTCCGCCCTCTCCCGTTCCTTCTCCTGCTCCTTGTTCGCCATCTCCTCGACCAGGAAGTTGAAGTGGCAGAGGGTCTGGAAAAGATCGGCAGATTAAAATCCGAACCCAAATACTTAGAAAAAACTCAAGGGAAGAAAAGCCAAAGAGAAAGAGCCCGGCCAACTTACCGACATAGTATTCCGAGCAATCTGCATCACGGCGTCCCCTGCTTGCCCGGCCTTCAGGGTCGCTCGGTCCTTCGGGGTCGGCAGGTGCTTCACGGCCTCCATGCAGATGTTGCCATCGCCCAAGAAGCCATCGACCTTCATCACCTGCCAGTCGGGGACGAAGATCTGTTTGTGATGCTCGGTCAGGATCTTCTCCGCCTCGGCAGTAAGGGGCGGAACTTGGAGGGACAACACCTCTGTCACGCCGAACGTGCCGCTCGACGAACCGGGAGCGTCCCCCTTTGGGGTCAACGTCGGCGCATCCGGGGCGGGCGGGTCGAGGACCTGGACCTCCCCATGGTCAAGGACCATGACCTTCGGCTGCTCGGCAGCCTTCGCGACCGAAGGCTTCTTCGCAGGCCGGCTCTCCTGAGTCTCCGCCGCCGGCCTCTTCTTCTTCTCCTGCTCCGAACGACCCTTCGCCATCAGGGCCTTGTAATCCATCTTCATCGTCTCTGCAAAAGCCGAGTGAAAAAACTTAGAAAAATTTTCATGAGCTTTGAACAAATAATATAAATACCAGAAGCGTACGAGGGTCGATCGGACTGAGACCCCCACGGAACAGATCCTCCTCTGTAATATCTTTCCAACTCATGGTTGGCAGAGCGAGGAGCTTCCTCCGGACCTCGGCCTCTCCCTCATTCAGCGGCACCTCCTTCTTGGTCCGTTTGGGCAGACCCTCCGTCGCCCAAACCGCCGGTATCACCCACGGCGTCAGGGATCGGACGAGGAAGTACTTTTCCTTCCAATGTTTGATCGAGTCCGGATTCTCGATCAGTTTCACGCCCGACCGGGGCGACAGATAAAACCTCTGTTCATCTTTCCTTGGCTGGCAAGGTCGATAGAGATTTCGAAAGAGGAACATACTCGGTTTAGCGCCGACCTCTTGGCATCGAAGGACGAAGGCTGTAACGTGCCTCCATGTGTTCGGCATCAGCTGAGCATGGCTCAAACCGTAAAAGACCAGGACCTCAACCACGAACGGATGGAGGGGAAAGCGGAGTCCGGCAATAAGGGAATCGACCGGGAAGACGCATACGTCCGGCGAGCACCTTGTGTTGGCTCGAAAATCCGGCCCAGGGAGAAGCAGGACATACTCAAGCGGGATCCGGAATCCCTCTCGGATCAGCCGAAGGTCATCCTCGGTGAGCGACGAGATAGCATGGTCCACCTCGGAAACCTCCCTTGGCTCATTCTCCTCCACCAGTGGGGCCGTACCTTGAGTCACTTTCCCCAAGACGTCCTCGGCGTAGTCCCGAACACCGCCTACACTCGACAGAACAATTGGCTGCCGACCGAATGCCCCCGCCGTCTTCGGCGTCTCCACGATAGTGACCACGCCCTTGCCCTTCCGGGACACCGCCTCAACATCCCTAGGCTGCTCGGCCGCATCACCCTCTCTGTCCGGACGAACGACCTCCTGCTCGCTCGGCTCCGCTACTCCCTTCTCTTTATCCCCTCGGCCAACGGCTTGTCCCGAGGCGGGGGTCTCATCCATGATCTTAACCATTTCTAAGAGAGAAGAGAGAGAGAGACTGACCTTGAAGTGATGTGTACGGTTGGAAAGTTCACCGGAGACAACGAACGCTACCGCGACAGCTAGCAACGCCACCAGAGAGCTAAAAACTTCGAAGCAAAGTAAAAAAGAGGAGAGAGAGTAAAAGTGAAAAGTGAGACTTGGTCTAAGGGGGGGGTGAAGATTTATAGTAAAAATGGGACGTCCCTTGGACTTCCAAAGCGACTTTTGGGCCGCTCTCGAAACGTCGCGAAGGCCCATCACCACTGTCTCCATCACCAAGTCAACTAGCTCGGCACCAGGGGATCTGAATCCGAGCTACAAGCAATACTTACGTGCCGGCTACAGGGTCCGGTCGGAATCCGAGCAAGTGCCTTTCCGAGCGTGTAAACGGGGAAAACTCACCTTCCCCTCAACTTTCGTGCTTGATCTCAATCAGACGGCCCAGATCTCGCCGAGAACACTAAACGACAAGATAGTGTTTTCTCGAGAAATGCGCCCGTCTCGAGATACGCGCCAGCATCGAACGGCTCGGATTACGCCACGTCGCTCGGACGATCGAACCTTCGGACGCCTCACCTACGCCCAGGGAAGCCAGACAAAATTTTGATTCAAAGTTTTAAGGCACCGCCCTCGGCGAGCGCCCCCAGGTCCCGTGTCTCGGCTGGTATTCCGCCGAACCACGGGCCCCGGTCAAAAACAGATCGACGCTCCCCCCATCTCTAACTCCTCCGGGCTGACATACATCAGAAGCCATCAGCCCGGAAGGAAGACAGAGATGGGAGGGGGCCCATCAACACTCAGAGATCAGGAGAAGCGCACCATTCCGAGCTAGTTGGTAGCAACTGGAAGGCTCGGCTCGTCAGAGGACTCCGACAACAGCGCCTTCACAGTTGCCAGCAACGGGCTCGGACGGTCCGAAAGCCCGAGTCGCGACTCATGATAGAAAAGCGCACCATTCTGAGCTAGTTGGTCGCAACTGGAAGGCTCGGCTTGTCAGAGGACTCTGACAACAGCGCCTTCACAGTTGCAAACAACGAGCTCGGATGGTCCGGAACGAGGACTCAAACAAGGATCATCATCTCTTCCACCAAGATCTCTGCCTGCCTTGACACCCACTTCGGAGCAACCAAAGAAAGCAGAAGATCTTGGTGGAAGAACGACCACCCGTCCTTCCGAAGTAGCCCACACCCCGAATCCGGACTATGGACGTCGCCACTTCTGTCTTACTCCCTCCCGCTCCTGACATCCCCTTCAGAGCGGTGAGGAACGGGAAAAGAACAAGACAACAGGGCGACCTCCCGTCCTTCCGAAGTGACTCATCCCTCGGGTTCGGACTACGGTCGTCACCACTACTGTCTCGTTCCACCCCCGCTCCTGACATCCACTTTGGGGCCGTCAGGAACAGAGGGAAAACCAGACAGAAGAGCAACCACCCCTCCGGACCTCGAAAGAAAAGCCACCCAAGGCAGATGCCTCCGAGGTCTGAAATTCTATGTTGATTGCGATTGAAATGACAAGGGGAAGGGGGTACTTATAGCTTAACCTCCAAGAACCAGCCATTATGATCCTCGGAAGTCGAAAAGCCACGCATTTATTGAGGGGGTTATCCATAATGACCTGGGAAAGTGGAACGCCGCACAAACCCCGAGCGCCATTAATGCCCTCGGAAGCAGGATCACCTCGGAACAGATAATGCTACGTCACTCGAGCCGCCGAGACCCCTAGTCTCCGGACGGATTCCGAGCAAGTGCCTTTCCGAGCTCGTAAATGGAGAAAACTCACTTTCTCCTCAAATTTCGCGCGTGACCTCAATCAGACGGCCCAGATCTTGCCGAGGACACTACACGACAAGATAGTGTTTTCTTGAGAAATGTGCCCGCCTCGAGATGCGCGTCGTCATCCGACGGCTCAGATTGCGCCACGTTGCTCGGCAAACCGAGACCCCCTGTCTTCGGTCGGCAGCCGAGCAAGTGCCTTTCCGAGCTCGAAAATAGAGAAAAAAGCTGCCGAGCTATAACAGCCGCCAGATCCTTCCGAAATTTGTGCTCGTCCATGATCAACGGCTCAGATCGAGCCACGCCATTAATCGGTATTTAAATCGTTTTTTATTTATTTTAATCGTTCTATTTGTTTAAAAATTGCGAAAAAATTGCTAAAAATTCGGGAAAATTAGCTAAAAATTCTGGAAAATAATTGAAAATTCGGGGGCACGCTTTCGAATCCCAGAGCGAACAATTATTACCCCGAATGTACCGCTAAGGCCCCCAAACGATTAGCAAACACATCGCAGAATTAAACGAATACTTCGAAAAAAGTAGATAAAAGGCTGTCAGATACCCGACGCAGCTCAAGAACAGCACACGATGTCAAAAATTACCTCAATACCCCCTTCGAGATCCAAAATCCTCCATTCGGACACCGATACAACTCCACCTGCCACTAAAACAGTTAATCTACTCCTCAAAGTCTGACCACACTCAGTCTTTAGGAGTGGGGGGCTCGTGATATGGCTAAAAATGGGGTTAAATCGGAGCCGTCCAGATTGGACACGAATCTTGATGCTCGGGGGTAAAATGGTAATTTCACACTCAAGCAAATCCAAGACGGTTACCAGATCTCCTTCTCACAGATCCAATAACCAGCGAACGGATCCACTCCAACTGGGTACGGGTCCCGACCCAAGGCAAACCCAAACCAACAAGGGGCAAATCAGGATCCCTGATTTTGCCAAATCAGCAGCCCTGATTTGCTCCCACCGGGAATCAGGGGCTAATTTCCCAAAACAGAATAGGAGGATTTCCCTCCTTGCTGTTAGGCAGGAAATCATGCCCCTAACCGCTCCAAAGGCGACTATAAATATGACCCCTCTACCACCATGACCAGGTTAATCAATCATTCACCACTTTTAAGCTCTTTTGTTAATCTTTTCTGATTACTGACAAGAGCGTCGGAGGGTGCGTCGCCGGAATCAACCCCGGTGTTTCGCACTTCCTTGCAGGTCGCGGCAGGAGCGAGAAGGCCGAGTCAACTGTTCAGGTTGTTCCCGTACTCACAAGTTCTATCTGTTTACCCCCACACCGAAATCAGCGGTAACAGTTGCTATGTGTGGCTTAAACATAAGAGATTTCAAATTTGATTTGTAGCGTGCCATAAGTAGCAATTCAGTTGGTAATGCAGTTATCGCCTTAAACAGCATGAGTTAATTCCCCGTTGTCATATTTTCATGTAGGTAACCATGTATGATTTTAAAAGATGTTAAAAATGAGAGAGAGAGAATGAGAGAGAGAGAGAAAAAAAAAAAGCTTATTGTGATGTACATGTGAAGACATCTTGTTAAATGTGATCAAGTACAATTACATATCCATATTAATATATTTAGTATCCAGATACTGGAGAGCCTATTGCAAATTTGATCTGAAACAAGCTTGTTAGCCCCATTTTTTTATATACTTCGGTGCATGAGATATTTGACATGTTTTTTTAATCTAACTTACATCAAAACACATAAGTCCAACTATCAGGTATTTTAAACATTAAGAGAACATGAAGATTGCAAATGGATTGACGACTAAACCCGCCAAAAATCACGATCAAGGATGAAAAATCATTATAATAAAAAGGGAATCAATCAAGTCAAAACCAATGGTCATTTCTATTGTAGAATACTAATAGGAATTTTAGTAAAATTTTCAACAGTCTCCCTTAAAATATTAGCCCTTTTACAACAATTCCTTACGGAATTCTGCTAACAATTAAAAGTATAACATCACAAGCAGTTAATATCAATCCTCCCCCGGCTAATCCAAGCAACATCACACAGGCATCATATATATAAGGCTCTGGGGGCAAAAATCTTGATATGATGCCAGATACAAAATAAAAACCAAGATTTTGTTTGAAAACGTAATGGATTTGTATGAATTTTAGTAAAAATTTCGACAAAGTCTCCTCAAAAATATTAGCTATTTTACAGCAATTCCTTACGAAATTCTGCAAACAATTAAAAATATAACATCACAAAATATAAAATCACATGCAGTTAATATCAATCCTCCCCAGGACAATCCAAGCAACATCGCACAAGCATTATATATATAAGACTTTGGGGGCAAAAATCTTCATATGATGCAAGATACAAAATAAAAACCAAGAATTCGTTTGAAAACGTAATGAATTTTTAGAAAAACCTTCGAAAAACCTTTAAAAAACAAAACACAAAACCTAATACTCCACAACTTTGCGGGTACGGGTTTTAACATCGCTATATTATATCATCATCTCCCAGAATAATAAATATTACACAGATTTACATAATCTCTTATTCTACGTAACTTAAGGGAACAAAATATACAACTAATACATCATCCACCAACCCTACTACAAAAAAAGATAGATTACATGACTGTTGCAATAGGGATCGAACACAAAGCTACGAGTCTTCAATATGGGACGAAACAGTGAGCCTACACAAACAGTAAGAGTTTTTCAATAATCAATCAAAACCAATGATAATTAAAGAAACAAATATTAAGAGTATGTAGAAAAATTTATTTTGCAAACCAATACCCTTCAAACTAGATGATGTACAAAAGAGATCGCCTTTTAACTCGATGGTTTCAACTCAACATGTTCTTCATCACCCTACCAAAAATTAAAGTGTCAATATGTACATAACGGTTCTGAGTGTAGACGACAATTTGGTCATCAATAAGAAGTATTAAATTAGCGGCAAATAGAGGACGCAATTGCAATAAATATCAATTTACCTTATTGCAATTCCATTTGATTAATGTAGTTGCATTTATAAATTAGAGGACCATGTCAGCGTCATCCCAGTCCTATTACGGTTCAAATACGAATGCCATACGAAAGTTAAACAATAATGCAAAAAGTTTATTGAAAGAATTAAAATTTGTTACTTTTTAATCAAAATTACCTGTATTTTTTTAAATAACTATAAAAGAAATTCAGGATAAACAATATTTATTGTTGAGCTTAAACAATCTTCTGGTAGGAGTAGAAAAATACGATCGAAACTTGTACACAAAAATTGATATATTCATAATCCCAAAATTGAACATGTTAAAAAGAAATGGATATATTCATTTCTTTACTGTTAAACATGTTCTCTTCAATTAGAAAATTAAAGAAGTGACTGGATTTTCTACTTGATCTAGATCATAAGAGGTATTTTGTTCATGAATTCAAATTTTTTTCTGACAGGTACAGACATAGGCATAATGTAACATGACAACATGAATTACCGATACACAATAGATTTTTAAAAACTATCATAAAGTATCAAGTACCCTATTGCACTCGTGTGTCAAGTGTTATGAGTGTCTGACACAATATAGTTACTACATAAAAGTGTTTTGTTTTTAATATATTTATGCTTATTTCTCATTACCTAGAAAGAAAGCAACTACATGAGATTCTAATAAGAACTCAACTCGCAAATGTGATTCTAATAAGAACTTAACTCACAAATTCTATAATTCAAATCATACATACACAGTGTCTTGACTTTGATTTTCTAATTACGATACAAAGAGGAAACAATTAATATAAAGCAATCTCAGGTTAACAGTTCCCAAGAATATAGTTAATACACAATTGTTTGGCTTGCGCACAATGCAGATAATAGGTAATTCATAATGACTGTTGATTGAGGACTTGCTAACAGTTCTATGCAAGCATGCAACTTTTTTGCACTTAACAAACTCCAAAGATATGCAACATAGAAAATTAACATCAATGCTGAGCAACATTTACAATGTACTCTTCACACAACTGAGTAGAAATTGCAAGTCCCCAAGTCTATATATTCAATTATTGGATATGAACTCTTGACACAGTCATATATACACAAAATGATAAATTCTCTCCCTACAACCTAAACATACTTGTGCTAGGCTTATCCTTGAAATTTGAAACTTTGTACAACTACATAATCTTTTTAGAACCGCGAAACAAATATATTTGATTGTATATAGTTGATCTCTAGATCAATAAGAAATTCTAAAAAATTTCAATTATTTTTTTGACTCATACTATTTGTAACAAACATTTCTATTCTAAGAGCATATGTAGTCGTTATCTATATATCGATAATATCGATATTTAGCTTAAAAAGTAGCTGCAGTCGTTTGCTATATATCGATATTATCGATAAATCGCTACAGTGCATTGCTATATATGAGAGACGAAATAGCTTTTATCGATAAGTCAGCGACGGTGGTCGAAGCGCCGTCCCACGCAGTAAATTATTATTTTAATCGTCGGACGGCACTTCAAGTGCCGTCCGTTCGAAAATACCCGAATTAATCCGATTTATTTAAACCCAAAAAAAATTAAAAACCACTCGAAAAAAGCCGCTCGGACGGCACTTGATCAGCCGTCTGTCGAAAAGCCGCACTCCCCGGACGGCACTTGATGTGCCGTCCGTTGCTGATTTAATAAAAAACATTGTTGAAGTACTCATTTGCACACAAAAATTCTTCCTCTGCCCTGCATAAATCAAACCAACTTTGTTACCATTAAGGGTATTTTGGTCCAAAAAATTTTGATAAAGCCATAATTGGAGCCGGATTTTTGATAAAGCCATAATTGGAGCTACGGTCCAAAAATTGTGTCGGACGGCACTTCATGTGCCGTCCTAGACACACGGCGAGATTTTTTTTTTTTTTTTTTTAATTTATTTATTTAACAGACGACACTTCATGTGCCGTCCGACGTTTGCGGCCGAATTTTACGCGTTTTCTCCCTCCGACGGCACTTCATGTGCCGTCGCTTAATATTAAATAATTGATTGCTATAAAATAGCTTTTCACGAGTGCAGCGAAATCGAAATTCCTATATCTATATATCCATATATGGATAATTTTAAGATAAACGACTACAGATGCTCTAAAGATCAATAAGCAATTCTAAAATTTGATTTGATCATCCTATTGCTCTGATAGAATGATACTATTTGTAACAACCCCCAGCTTGAATCAAGTGGTCGAATTCCACCTGCAGCTCAAGACCAAATCTGATCATTTGTATTGGGCCCTGGACATTACAAAACTAACCATATAAACCATACTAAACACTGAGAATCATTGCGATATTACAATCTATTACAACTGGTAATTAACTTATTCACACATCTTATCACAAGAACCATACCCATCAAAATTTTAATTTGGCTGCAGTACCACATGATCATAGAATTATAGAGATAACTACAATGTCAAAGTAACCCATTTGACCACAACAGCTAGGATCATAGAATCATAGAGAACATCATAATTCCCTAATAACCAAAGCTAAAAATTTGAAATCCTACATCCCTAAACAGTATCAATTAGATACAAAATTAGTATCAATTTGAAAGCCTGCAACCCTAAACAGTTTAAGTTTGTGAACATCTTTTGTCAAGATTTGTTCAAGAAAGACTTATTTGAAACTACGCAAAAAAAAAAAAAAAAAAAAAGTTTTGCCCCATCACAATATATGACATTTGATTTGTTTTTGTAATTCCATCTAAAATACTATATAGTAGGAAGTTTTCCTCCATAAGCAAGGTTTACTTATTTGAAGGTTTCAGAAAACTATACATAAATGCATTCGGTTCTTGATCTTGCATGAGATATGTTGCTTATGATCCTTTATCGTAGAAGAGAGTTTTCCGTTTAAAATGATCCAATTAGAAGCAAAGCTCAATATGAAGATCAATTTCAATCTATTAATAGTAAACATGTGAGGGTATCTGAGACTAACATCCACAATTAAGGAGATGCAAACTACAATTTAATGACCATTAAAATTAGATTATATTCAGACCTCAAGTACAATACCTATTAGCTAATAAAGCAATTCCCTCCATGACAATGTTGCAATCCTCGCAATATCTTTACTGCCTACATGTAACTAACTAATCTAGTTATAACTGATCAAGATCATAAATTTACTTATAATATAATAAACAACACTAATTGCACATCTAATACAAAAAAAATGTTCAAATCTAACAATAACAATGCACAAATTTCCTAAAATTAGCAACAGTAAAACCCTAATCTTTAATTTCTCAAATAATTCAGTTTCTCATCTAGTGTTCTTTATCGATATCAGAATTTCAATCAAACAATTCAGCTTCTCATCTTTAATTTCTCAAACAATTCAGCTTCTCAAACAAATACAATAAAACATTTCAATCAATCAAGAATTCTTGATCGATATTAGATCTCATACACCCAAATTCAACTTTAATCTTCTAGATCTCAAATTCAATTAAATTCATATTAATTTGCCTAAGGCGAACTTACAGTGGGGGTTGGGTTGATGGAGCTTCGAAGGAGGTGGATG
The DNA here is from genome assembly GCA_017893485.1 of Hemerocallis citrina. Classification (NCBI taxonomy): domain Eukaryota; kingdom Viridiplantae; phylum Streptophyta; class Magnoliopsida; order Asparagales; family Asphodelaceae; genus Hemerocallis; species Hemerocallis citrina. The sequence continues at coordinate 235,280,208 of CM030366.1, forward strand.
TTCGAGATTCGGCGCTCCGAAGGAGGTCGGGAGTGGAAGTGGGTGGAGGTTTGTCGGGAAGAGAGAGAAGGTGGAGGTTTGATATTCGAAGGAGGTAGGGACTTCGATGAGGCGGGGCTGACAGCGCTTCGAAGGAGATCAGGAGTGAAAGTGGGTGGGGGTTTCGATGAGGCAGGGCTTACCTTAACTAGGAGAGAGCGGATGAGAGAGACACACACATATAGAGAGAGAGGAGGGGTGGGGGTTCTGAGTTGGGGAAAAAAGAGAGAGCGGAGGAAGAGAGAGAGAGGGTAGCAGTAAGGGGGGGGGGGTGTTTTCTGAGTTGAGAGATTGAGAAAAAAAAATTTGTTTGAAATTTTGTGGTTTGAATTTTTGGGCTGGAAAACGGGTTTTGTGAGAATCAATCTGGGCCTTTAATTTTGGGGAGAATGAATAAGAGCCACTTGATAGTTTTTTTTGTGTTTTTATTATATAGATGTGTTTTCTCTTAGATTTCCAATTTAGGGAATTACATACATATTTTTGAGAATATAATTACATACCTATTATAGACATTAAACGATCTAATTTGCTTATCGAAAACCTAAAATATAATTTATTTTTATTTTTTTTATTGAACGACTGTGATTTAATAGTTGGCTATAGACAATTTCACCATCCATAGTTTTTTTTCCCCCCTTTTCTGCTAATTAATTGTAGATAACTATATATAGTTAAACTTTCCCAAAAATAAAAACTATATGTAATCTAAAAAAAAAGGAAATAAATACCAAGTGAGAAGTTGAATTAAGCTAGGAGATAATTATATGAGACATGATTAATGTTATTCCTATTTAGGTTTGACATGTTCTTGTATAAAACTCCTCTGCATCTGTTAGAAATTTCAACATTTATCTGTATCCGATCAGGGTTTTAGATTTCTTTTCTCCATAGACACAAAAAGAAACCATGAATGATCGATCCAGTTGCACTTGAAACATATCAGTCAACATCCCGAACATGCATGCCGACGCCTTGAATTAAATCGCCAGACTATTGAACAGATGCAACTTGAACGTCAACAGCTCTAGAATCAACTGGAAAGAGTATAGCACAGTTCAGAACATACAGCGCGATCAGTATAGGCACTGATAAAGCTGTTTGAGACGTTTTATTCATCAGATCCTGCTTATTCTAATTTATGTTATTTAATTACTGTTATGATGAGATCCATGAATTAATTAAATGTATTTATGGCCATGATGAGATCATACCTGTGAGACGTAAACTTAATATAATTAATCTAAAATGTTCCTGGTCATAGGATAACCTATATTGTACATCGCCAGTAAGACTAGTACACTCGTTATGTGCTCTAAAGTAGAGGATAATTGATCTCACAATTATTTATGTAGAAACATTAATATAAGCATATATATGCTGAACAATTTAGTTCACTAAATTGAACCATAAAGGAACATTTAATGGAAAGTCTAAAAGAATGTCAATAGATAATTCATTGGATGGTAGTGGGTACAAGTAATCCTAAAATCTGAGATTGTCATAGCATTTTGTGTCTGTCAATTTATGCTTTGGTTTATTTCTTATCATGACTTTCTAAGACATGTGTAGGGTATTCTGGGCATAGTGTGGCTTTCATGGTAGTGGACGAGCAATCAATATGGAATTGATCACTTTTATTAAGAGAAGAGAATGACATGTGATTCTATAAAGTGTGGACTCGGAAAACCTATGACCATAGAAAAATAAATTTTAGAAAGGAGTTTCTAAGTATTCATTTGAGTCAATCACTAACGTATCAGATACATATGATTAAGTAGTCAGGATTTGACATTAATCCATACCCTAAGTTTTTTTGGGATGTTGTATGATCGGAGTATTTTAATTGTACGTGAACTAACCACTAAATGGAATAACTGATTTTAGTAATCAGACTCACATTATCTGGGTAGTCATGATACATCGCTAGACGCCACTCTTAACTTGTAGAGAAATAAAGGAGTTTAATATCTTTACTGTCGGCTTAATGTGAAGCCCAATGTGTCACATGCAATACAAGTTTTTTGTTTTTTGTTTTTTGTTTTTTTCGAACAATTCAATTCAGAATCGAATAATTTGATATATGAAGATATATTATATATAACGAATAGTTCTGCTAGCACGGAATGTCATATGATTGTCAATTTGTTTATGCGATAAATAAATTTTGGGTAATGCTACACCTACTACCAATCAACTACCTTTTACTTTACTACCTTAGGTGGCACATTACTATTGAATGTTCCTACCACCTACTCTACAATAACATCCACTAATAGTGTGCCACTTAAGGTAGTAAAGGGAAATGTAGTAGATTTGGTAGTAGGTGTAGCATTACCCATAAATTTTATTCATCATGATAAATACTCTCTTTCTAGAATCAATCTACTAATTTAATGGGAGAGTTTGTCACCAAACAAACTCTATTTGTAACCCAACAAACACGTACAATGTGTTGGATGTATAGGAATATTCTCAATATAATAGGATAATATTGTGTATATTGTTCTATGGGGCAACACGTGTTTACACGTGTTATGTATTAATTATTGGAACAGGTTGAGTGGGCTCAAAGCCCAGTACCCTAAACCAAGTCTAATCTTTTTAAAAGTTGGTCTAGAGGTAGTGCTCTGTGATATTCCAATACTGATAAGTAGGGTATAATATCTTAAGCGGCTAAGAGATAAACCCTAACCCTAATTTCCTTTAATCAGATTTAACAATCTTAAGATATTATCTCACCACCTCCGACCAAAGCAGCAGACATCGTCGATACCACTACAACGGTAGATGCCGACACTGCCTCCGATCACGACTGTAGCTGCAGTCATCGCAGATCCCGATCGTCGTCGTCGTCGCGGATCCCGGTCGCTGTCGTCGTCACAGTTCTAGATCTCGTCATCATTGCAGATCCAGTCTGCCGTCTCTAGTGTGGATCTCCTCTCGGTCACGTTCTCGAAGTCGAGCGCCGCCAAGATCCAGATCTAGTTGACTGGGCCGTTTGGTGTGTGGGGAAGAATAGTGGATCAGATTGGGTGGCTCTCTCCTTAATCGTTTGCTGTTGCCGTTTGGGGGCATTGATCGGATCAGATCGGGTTCTCCTCTTGATTCACTGCTGTGTGCTCTTCAGATTTTGTCATGCCCTGCTTTCCACTATACGAAAATACAGACACGCAACTGAGGTCCAGCCAATGATATACATCTTTCATAAGCTGTACAATTATAAGCTCAACAAGATATTTATAACACTTTCACACAGAAAATATAATGATCACATGAGCTGGAAATAAAATAACTATCATCTGGATAATACATCAACATCGGGTCAAGATGTCCGGGAATATAAGGTGCCAGAATTAAAACAATACGATAAGTAGTTCGCTATAAAAACTAGATAAAATAGCGACTGAAAGAAAAACAACATGAAGTAGTAAGAAAGCAGCAACGATCGTTTAGAGAGTCTGCTCGTTGGGTCCATCAATACCTGTATAATCATTAACTCAAAGAAAAATGAAAATTACCCGTTAAAGCAAGCTTCAGGCAGCAAGTAGCAATGAGCAGTAAAAGGAGTAATATAACAAGATATAACTTGGAGGAAACAAGAAGTAGCAGTGCAAATACAATATGGAAGGAAGCAAGAACTGGGACAATATGATCATGTAACTAATAATCGTAAACTAATGTAATCAAGGCTTCAAAGTATAATCAATTGATAACCAAGTCTCAGTTAATCAATAATCATGTAATCAAGAATCGAGTCATGTAATGAAGAGTCATGTAATCAAGAATCATGTAATCAAGAATAAAGAGTCATGTAATGAAGAGTCATGTAATCAAGAATCATGAAATCAAGAATCAAGAGTCATGTAATCAAGAGTCATAAAATCAAAAATCATACTTAGTGGAAATCTCAAGTTTATCTGTTTTATTAACTTATCTAATGCATGCAATCCTGTGTCCTATACCACAAGTTCGGTGCATATCAATCATGTGACGTTTAGACTTAAGTAGTGAATTCTATAGGATTATTTACTTGGGTCCTCCAGTGATAGTATCAAGACATGTAATTAAGAATTGTATAATCAATAATCAAGAATCACTATTTCGGGAAACACGGGCCCCCTTCCGAGTATATCCCCTATATTGTCCATTACTAAGCCATACCCTTATAACCCCAGCTTATTATTCTTTTATAATTAATTATGAACATGCAGTTGGTACGACTAGTGAAATGGTGCAATCAAGACAGTTAATCTAGAAAAATATCAAGGGCAGTAATCATGGTATGAAATGAAACGGGTACATGTATCGAGAGTAGTTATCATAGAATTATCAAGTGGTATAAAATGCATTATATGAGAAAATATATCAACCTATTATATCTATGCAAGTTATTATTACAAGAACAACAATACATATAGTTCAGTTCATAAAATATGAAAAATAACGGGTTTATATGCAAAAACGTGGAGATGAATTTTTTAGACAACATCACATATCTGCATTCAAATTCACTTTTCCGTTGTCACAGAAAAGAAAATCCAATTCCGTCAGAGATTCTAGAAAGTAGACTCTCTTTCGGTTCCAACGTATATTCACATGATACATTCTAGAAATAGTAATCATGCGTACAAATTTATTCTTCACTGGTTTCGATGTTTTCCATGCATTCTGGATATTCAGAGTCACAATATTAAAATTGCGATATCTCACAATCTATACATCGGATTGAGAAACCGTAAGATGTTCTAAATATCTAGACTCGAAGGGCTACGATTTTCATATAGAAAGTTTCTCAATCCAGTATCGGGAACATGGTTAAATTCTCAGTACAAGAGACCGGTTAGTGATCCCGTACAGGTTCAGAAATTTACGATATTACTGTACTAAAATCGCGATATCTCACAATCTATATATCGGATTGAGAAACCATAAGATGTTCTGGATTCAAGAATCGATGGGCTGCAGTTTTCACGTAGAAAATCTTCAATCCAGTATCGAAAACATGGTCGAATTCTTAGTGCAAGGTCAAGAAATTTAGAGATAGCAAAGTTGAATATTCGATATTCGATAGCACGATTCAATGTGTTAACGGTTCAATCTTAAGTTGATATAGCATGGAACAAGTAATTAGAACAAAATTTGACAATAAAACATGATGATAACTAGACTACTTGCTACGAGTCCAAGAAAAATGCTTGTACGAGAACAAAAAGAGTGTACAAGATACTTGCCTTATAACGTGACGTTACGGTGGTGGTGTTAACAATGGAAAGAAGAAGCGACGTCAGTAATGGACAACGGTACAACGGTAGCAAGAATGGCAGAAAGACGGCAACGAGCGAATAACGGTAGCAATGGTGAGCGACGGCGATAAGCGACAACAACAACGAGGAGATGGCGTGGCGTCGGATTATTTTTTGGGGTTCACGTGTAGTACCCCATATTTTTAAATACTATTTTTGAGATTTTAAAATGGATTAAAATGATTTTCGAAAGATTTAATAAATATTTTTCTAAAGAATTATCTTTTTACACGTGCGAAACACGTGAAAATATTTTTTGTGTAATATCCAATTTTATATTTTTAATGAATTCTCCTACTTATAATAGAGTATATTCTAAAATTTGGGATTTTTTTGAATAAAAAAACTATTTTTATAAATACCTCGAAAGAGAGGTGCTTTTATGTAAAAAGCCGTTTTGATCTCAAATAAATTATAAAAATTCATTTTTACTGAATTTTTAGTCTTTCCATGGTCATCATTGAAATTTAAATATATTTAAATTTTATTTAGAGCCAATTTAGTAAAGATTTAAACAAATATGGTGTTTTTTGTAAATATGGAATTTATGTTGGATCTTGTGCAAATATTTTCCTAAAAAGTAAAAATCATATATTTTTATTGGAAAATATAATATGTATTATTATATATTATTTCTGAATTTTTACGAATATTTTATGATGTATTTGCAAGTAATACAAAAAAGAAGGACTTTTGTGCAAAATTACCACCCTGAGTGTAAATCAGAATTTTACTTATTGCTGGGCTGTGCTGGATTGCTGAAAAACTCAGTAGTAAAAGGATTTGATTTGGTTTTATTTATTTAACTTATTTTAACTACTTTATAAAGAAAGGTTTATATATGTAAAGTAATAATTTGTTAAAGGATTATCTTGCAAATATGTTTCAAACCCTAATTCTTCATTTTCGGCTTGTATAAAGGTGGAGTGCAACCGTCATTCACTGCAACACAAGGTTTATTATTTTTTATTTTCTTGGAGATTGAAAGAGAAGATCTTGGATTTCGCAAAGAAGGATTTTGCTTATTCGATTGGATTTCTTCATTTGAGGTGAGTGATATAATTGTTTGTTGTTTTGTTTTATGTATGTGAGTGACTTGTTTGTTTTGCTTTGTGTATGTTGTATGTGAATGATATATAATTGTTTTGTTGTTTTGTTTTATGAATGTTATATATGGTGTTTCATCTATTAGAAAGCATGTTAGGGTTTGGTATAAATATGTATGATGGATGGATGGAAATTGGATCTTTTGTGAACCCTAGTTATTTGTGCGTGGAATTTACATGTGGATTATTTTAGATTGTTGGAGAACCTAATATAAATTGTGAGTAGGCTAATAATGTTGGATTATTACTGATTTGATTGAGTATGATGGATATTATGCATTAATTAATTAAAGATGAGATTTTGGACTATTGGTGAGTTGGATGAATACAACTTGGCCATGTTAAGGATAAATTTGTTTTTGTTCATGAATCAACTATAAAGAATAGTTGAGATTGAGTTGAGGAATTTTGAGAATGAATAATGGTTTAGAGGACCATGTTTTGAGAATTTGAGTTATGATGATTTAATTTGGGGATTTGTGATTTTGTGAAAGATGTTGTTCGAATTTGGATTTCTCAAATGCTAAGTTTTAAATCTGAATATTTGGTATTGATATGGTTTGGCATATATAAAATAAAGTTATTTTGATGTATGATTTATTATTAAAAACGTTAGTTTTGATATATGCACACATTCATGTTTCGTTTTGAGGAAATTTATCAAAAAGCTATTTTTATCAATCCAAGTGGTTATGATTGGTTTTTATGGATCTTTGTATATCCTATAAGTTGTATTTGATCAAATCAGAAATATACTTTTTAGAGATTTCGTTTTGTAAATTAAATCTTTGTATCGGTTGAATTGTGTACAACCAAAAGTATGCAGTCTGTAGGTCGACAGTCGACTGGTATGACTTCTCAATCGACTGGCATGACCCGACTGTTGTTTTCAATAGTTTTCTTAGAATTTCGTTCTAGACAGTCGACTGATGACTTTTACAGTCGACTGGTTCCACTTAGAATTATTTTCTCGAAGTTATTATATTTTTCACTCTGGACAGTCGACCTATACCCTTTTTCAGTCGACTGCTAATACTTAGAATTTATTTCTTAAAAATGTTGGATTTCTCTCTGGACAGTCGACTGGTGTCTTTTACAGTCGACCGTCAACACTTAGTATCATTTTCTTAAAGATGTTGGTTTTTTTCGCTTTGGACAGTCGACTGATGACCCTTTGCAGTCGACTGGTTCTGATGCTTTTTCTTGAGTTGTTCTGATATTCTTTTAAATGATTTATTCTATAAATGTTTTTGGATCTATAACTTACTATTCTAAATATTATTCTTACTATAGAACATATGTTTTCAAGATATTTTATTAGTGGATTTGGATTCTGGAATTTTATAAAGATTTGGGTTTTGTTGATTGGAGAGGTTTCTCCTTATGATCGTTTTGACGATGGATTAGTGAATTTTGGTCTTGTTGAGATCTCTAGGAGTTGAGTGGGAGTCCTGGTACCGGCAGTTGAGATTTGTTGAGTTAGACCTGGGGAGTCTTGGTTTAGTTGTTGTTGAGTATTTAAGTTCGGCAGGATACACTAACTCTAGAGATGAGGATTTCTGGTGTTTTAATAATAACCACCTTAAGGACAGGCACTAGTGGGGATGTGATGGAACTTGGAAAACGTAAGTATAGGCTCATGGTTTTGTTAGTCCAACGGATGCGTTCCAGGACTATTTGTTGTTATGTCCCGAGAGGACATTTGTGTGTTCGCGTGTCGAGGGTCTGCAGGCCTATTCATGGAACATGCAGTGTGCATTCGCGTGTTAAGGGTCGGCAGGCCTAGTCACAGAATGTACTTGGTGTATCTGCACGTCGAGGGCTTTGCAAGCCTATTCGTGGGGTACACGGGTTTGGGAGATGATTCTCCGGTTATTTTTGAGCTATCTTACATGATGCTTGCGCGTCGAGGGCTGTGGTGCCTATTCGCGGAGTATTCTGGATCTTGTTTCTCATCACCGTAGTAGGATTAGTTACATAACGAGGGGTTATCCCTATAAAGTGAAGATCGTTAAGGACTTGCACCGGACCTATGCACTATGGAATTGATAGAATCGGACAAGTATGCATTAGAGAGTCAGCATATAGAGCTTGTGTTTTCTTGACTTGGTTTTATGCATGTGTTTTCCTGTTTTCTTCTACACTTAACACTTAGTCTAGATTCACTTAATGTTTTCATGTATTACTATTTACTATCTTATATTCCTTGATATTTTCATGCTTTACTTATTTGTTATTTGTCATTCCTTTATTCTTACTCATGATACATGTTGTTGATGACTCAGTGTTTTATGATTAATTATGTTGCTTGTTTTATGTCACTCACATCTTTATGGCTGACCCCTTTAGTTTTGGGGGTTAGGGATTATCTCTAGCCTCATGTTTTACAGGTTATTGTTGCTTAGAGCTTGGGGTTTGGATGCTTGAGATAAATTAATTTAATAGAGCTTTTATGTAAATTTTGTAAAGAAGTGTTGTAAAAAGAAAGTTTGTAATTCAAGGTATTTTGTATTCCGTTGTGTTTATAAATGATGGTTGTAACAAAAGTTTGAAATAAAAATTATCTGTGTTTTTGGGCTATGTGTACTATTACATTGAAGTTGATACTGGGAATTGTGCCACGTATTTTCTAAGATATCATATTAGAAATTCAGGGCGCTACATCACGGGACCGTAGAAGTGCAGTCTTCGGCTTGAAAGTGGAGGATAAAGTGGAACTCGGGTGTTGGCTTGGGCTCTCGGGTGTGAAGAAGGCAAAGGAAGAGAAGGAGAAGTGAAGAATGAGATGTAGAGATGAGGGTGAGGTGTGATATGTGTGTATGTATATATAGAAAGAAAGGATAGGAGTGTGTTGTATGTGTATGTGTGTATATAAATATAAAGAAAGGAAAGAGACAGAATGTGCATGGTGTGTGCAAGTGTGTATGAATGTGTACATTATATATATATATATATATATATATAATGAATGTGCATGCATGCATAGTGTGTGTATAAAATAATGGGAGAAAGAGATGGGGGGTAGAAAAATGTAAAAGAAGACAGAAGGGGAGGTTGACGGAAGAGATGGAGTTAGGCGTAGAATGAGAAAAATGAGGGGGAGAGGTTGGCATATGCAGAAGTGGGGATTATAGGGAGGGAGAAAAAGAAGCGTAGGGAGGAAGAAAATAATGTGAGTTAGGTTAGCTGTTGGATTAAGAATTAGGATTAGGATTATGATTAGGATTAATCAGGGTTAAAATTTGTATTTAGACTCTGATTGAATCATAAAATTATGGAATTGATCAGAAAAAAATTCTGGCTCTAGATAAAGAATCCAAAGAGAAGAAAAATAAAATTGATATGAAAATTGAAGTAAAAAAATTCACGTAATAAAATACGTACAACTGGATCAGGGAGTTACAGATTTGGTTCATTCTAAACTCAAGTTATTTTCTCTTTACTAAATCTCATAAGTAGTAACTATTCAGAAAGAACTCTCTATTTTTGGGAATCTATTGTTTATTCCTTTATGATGGAAAAACATAATCATCTGTACGAGGTTTCTAAATTAGAGGGATTTAGTAATGCTGAATTTAATAGTTGGAAGAGAAAAGCCCAATACGAAATGAAATTCATGAAAATTTTCTATACATGTCAAACAACCTATGATGAATGTATTGAAGATGTCGATGATGCAACATGGGTAACTGATGAGGACTTGTGTAGAGAATTCCTATTAAATAGCATATCAGATCGCCTTGCAGACGTGTATATGAAATATGAAACAGCTAAACAAATTTGAGATAATCTACTAGATGAATTTAAGAAGCAAGAGAAAGTATCTAAAGCACATATAGTTGATAAATTCATGGGTTTCTGTTTTAAAGAAGAAAATGCAATCCTTCCCCGGGTAACAGATTTAGAGAATCTTGTAGGAAAACTAAAATCAGAAAACACCACTGTGTGTGATGAGTTCCTTACTGGAGCAATAATTTATAAGTTACCTAATTCGTGACTATCTTTTAAGACTGAGATGTATAAGTTGCGTGAACAAATTAAACTTGTACATCTGAAACTTTGCATCAAAGTTGAAGATGAGTCTAGAATTAGGATGAATTGGAATTGGTTAATAAACAACTTTTAACTGCTAATGTGTTAACCAATACGAACGCACTCCTAAATTCAAGAAGAACAAGTTTAATTCTAAAGGTGAACCAACTAAGTTAGAAGTCACGAAGAAAATTGTTAAAAAGAAAGGAAAATGCTTCAACTGCAGAAAGTGGGGGCATCATGCCTCTGAGTGCAGGCTACCCAAAGTAGAACAACCCAACATGGAAAAGGTGAACTTGTTGGAGGAGAAAACTGAGCCCACCAATTTTCTTTGTGCTGTTGGTGATGTCAATGCCAGTACCTCTGCTAGTTGGTTGTTGGACTCGGGAGCCACCTGCCATGCTTGTAATGATGATGGCCTACTATCTGATCTGAAAACTACAGATGAGTTAGTCTCAATGGAAAATAGAGAATCGGTGAAGGTGCGTCAGACTGGGACAGCAAATCTCAATCTCTCCTCGGGTAAAACTTTAATTTTGCGAAATATATGTGCCTGCTTTAGCAAAGAACTTGATCTCTATTAGCTTACTAAATCATGCTGGTATGGTTGTTACTATGATTAGTGGTAAAGCTATATTGTCTGTAAAATCTTTTTATTTTGGTTGTGCTTATTTAGTTAATGGCATGTACATAATTAGTTTAGCAGATGAAGTAATCAACAATGTTAGTTCCAAATTGTGCAGTCCACATACATGGCATAATAGGCTGGGACATGTGAACTATATTAAGATTCTTAATGTTGCTAAAACTTTTAACTTACCAATTGACACATCCATTAAAGGTGACAAATATGAAGTGTGTGCTCAAACAAAGATAACTAGAAGACCTTTTCGTACAGTCTCTAGGAGTACACAATTACTTGAGTTGATACATTCTGACATATGTGATTTCAAGAGTTTTATGACACAAGGAGGTTGGAAGTACATAATCACTTTTATAGATGATTACTCTATATATTGTCACTAAGGATGAAGCACTAGAAAAATTCAAAGAATTTAAAGACCGTGTTGAGAATCAGTTAGATGCTAAAATTAAAAGATTTAGATCAGATAGAGGTGGTGAATATGTCTCATTAGGATTCAGAGAATTTTGTAGCTGACATGGAATCATAGCAGAAACTACAATACCCTACTCACCACATTCAAATGGTATCGCCGAAAGAAAGAATCGAACACTCACAGAGATGTTGAATTCTATGTTGTTGACTGCTAGATTACCTTCACACTTTTGGGGTGAGGCTGTATTGACTACTAATAATATTTTGAATATGTTGCCACACTCTAAGTTACCTACTACGCCGCATGAATTGTGGCATAAACACACACCTAATTTTAATAAAATAAGAACTTGGGGCTATATTGCTTTTGTTAGGATACCTGACCCTAGAAGGCCTAAAGTGGGACCTCGGACAAATACGTGTATGTTTGGGTAGTGCAGTTGATAGTGCTGTAGATAGATTTTTAGATCTATCTCTTAACAAAGTAATAGAATCAAGAGATGCAGAATTCTTTGAAGATATGTTCATCAAAGATAAAGGCATCTCATTATCTGAACGTGCAGACACAATGAATGATCCACAACAGGAATCTAGATATATTTCAACTGACACTGAACCCTCACATAATGTTAAATTAAGAAGACTCTCCACAAGAGATAAAACTCCTAGAACCTATGGTGATGACTTCGTGACTTATGCACTAGCAGCTGACCCTGTTAGTGTTAAGGAAGTCTTAAGGTCTAGGGATGGTTTGCTTTGGAAAGAAGCAATTGACGATGAAATGGATTCTTTATTGCAGAACAACACTTGGGAATTGGTTAATTTGCCAGTAGGGGCTAAAACTATAGGAAGCAAGTGAGTTTTGAAGAAGAAAGTTAATCCTGATGGAACTGTAGCTAAGTATAAAGTACGCTTAGTAGCTAAAAGTTATACTCAACAAAGTGGGGTGGATTATTTTGATGTTTATCCACTTATTTTCCATATTGCTACAATAAGGATTCTTCTAGCCATAACATCTATTGAAAAATTTGTTATTCATCAAATGGATGTTAAGACTACTTTTCTAAATGGTGATCTCAATGAAGAAATCTATATGAATCAACCTGAAGGTTTTGTACATAAAGATTCAAAATATAAAGTTTGCAAATTAACAAAATCATTGTATGGTCTAAAACAAGTACAAAAATCGTGGCATGAAAAATTTGATAAAACAATAAAGAGCTTAGGTTTTGAATCTAGTAATTCTGACAAATGTATTTATTATCGTGATGAATCGAATAAAATTGCCATTATTTGCTTATATGTTGATGACCTGCTAATTGTTGAAAGTGACATCTCTATTATTATAGAAGTTAAAACTATGCTATCCAAATAATTCAATATGAAAGACCTAGGTGTTGTGGACACCATATTGGGCATGAGAGTGGGCTTTAGAAGGCAAGGAATAACCCTTAGCCAATCCCACTATATTAAAATTGTGTTGAAGGACTGAGGATATAGTGATTGCAAAAGGTTTAATACACCTTATGATAATACCAAAAAGTTGACACCTAACGATGGTGCAACAGTGAGACAGTTAGATTACTCTAAACTCATTGGGAGTCTCATGTATGCTATGACATGCACTAAACCTGACATAGCCATTCCGATAGGCATGCTAAGCAGGTTCATTAGCAATTATAGTCAATTACACTGGAATGCCCTTGAGAGGCTATTGGGATACCTAAACGGTATTCAAGAGTTTGCTTTGTGCTACTCTGGTTATCCTTCGGTACTAGAGGGATATTCTGATGCATCGTGGTATTCAGTAAATGGTGACAGTAGGTCCACTAGTGGCTATGTGTTTACACTAGGAGGAGAAGGTGTGTCATGGAAATCTAAAAGACAACCTGGTCTTGCTTTTTCATCCATAGAGTCAGAACTCTTTACGCTATCTTGTGCTGGTGAAGAAGCAGAATGGATGAAAGACCTATTGTTAGATATTCCTTTGAGAAGGTTTAGAGTAATCACTCTCAGTCTGTATTATGACAACCAAGCTGCAAATATTGTAGCTAACAACACTCTCTACAATGGTAAGAGACGTGTTGTGAGTCTTAAACAGGCTAAGTTGAACTATCTCATTAAACAAGGGAATGTTGCCCTTATTGATGTACGATCAGAAAAGAATGTGGCTGATGCCTTTATAAAAGGATTAAGTAGAAATCTAATTATCAAAACTGTAGGGAAAATGGGGTTAAAAACTATTGAGGATAAATTTTAACATCCTAGTTATTTTGATAAATTAGAATCCAAAGCTAAGGGCTATAGAGTAGTTCAAACTTTAAGCATCAATCTTTAGACAGTTGACATGTTTTAGATAATTAGAAAAGTTCTATGTACTTATTGTTGATATATAACCTTATTCCAAATTTGATGATGATATATATGTTTCAAAACTTAGATAGAATTATCTTTTATTTCAAAAGAAAGCATGAAAATTTATCGATGCATTTCTGATGTTTAGAACTGTTGTTATATCATTCCAACTTTGATGATATATCTCTTTTATGAGATTTATGTTTCATTCCAATCTTGATGATTCAGAATTTAACCATAATTGATTTAAGAGTTCTATCATTCCAATCATGAAATACAGTATAGTTCTTGTGTAGAAACTATAATAGTTCTTGTACTTTATTTTGATAAAGATACTTGATTGTGATGATTATGATGTACCTTTGCATATCTATGTTGAATTGTACTAAGTTCTTTAGCTTGAACTAGATACTCTTATACATTTCATTTGAACTCTAAGAGAAGCGACTTATGAGATTTCTATTTGTTATGTTTAAAACAAATGGCAGCAAAGACAATGGAAATGAATCAATCAACTTTGATTTTGAGAAAGATGATTTGCTCGATATGGAGGAGTAGACACAAAAGAACTCACAAGAATAATTTGTCAATTGCTTGGAGGAACTTCTATTTGAGTTTAAGACTCTTTACTTTGATACTTTGATTGAGTTTAAAACTTTTCGTTTATTTTGAAGTTTATTATTTGGTTGACTTGAGATTATGATATATTGTTTTGATTGGTTTAGTCTTTGTGAACTATTCATTTGTTATGGTCTTATAACTATTTGATTATTTTGGTTTAGTCATATTTGAACTATTCAAGTTATAATTGATTTAGCCTATGATCCATATTCTTTATGATTAAATGGTGTTTGAATTTTTATTGGATATTGTTGGATGTATAGGTATATTCTCAATATAATAGGATAATATTGTGTATATTGTTCTATGGGGCAACATGTGTTTACACGTGTTATGTATTAATTATTGTCCTAAACACATGTTATATGTTTATATGTGTTTACACGTGTTATGTACTGGGCTCAAAGCCCAGTATTCTAAACCTAGTTTAATCTCTTTAAAAGCCAGTCTAGAGGTAGTGCCCTGTGATATTCCAATACTGATAAGCAATGTATAATATCTTAAGCGGCTAAGAGATAAACCCTAATCCTAATTTCCCTTAATCAGATTTAACACAATGCAGATACATAATTATAAAGGAGGCCTTAGGTTCGATCCCATATAACGACAATTTTTTTTAAAAAATATATATTTATATAGACGTGTATCGCACGTGTAAATTACTAGTCTCTACTACTATAATGGGAGAAGGCCTTAGTGTAATTTGTCCATTTACCAACCTGTGCAATGCACGTGCATAACTATTGTAAATGAGGTTTTAGATCAAATCCAGACTACGTCTGAATTTTTACCTTTAAAAAAACTATATTTATTAAGACGTGCATAACTATAACTAAGATTCTTAATATAAAGAACTTTCGGACGGGATTTTATCCCCCGTCAGTTCAGTTTTTTTTATAAAAAAAAAATCGGATGGCAAAATCATCTTCCGTCCGTGCAATTTTTTGTTGTTGAAAAAACTCCGCACCTTGAACTCAAAATTTCTATTTCTAAATGTCAAAATTTAAAATTTTGAGTCTCACCGACTACATATGCTCTTAGAGATTAGAGATATATAGCTAACTTTCCTGATCATCTCTCTCACTTATACTCGGTCTCATATTTGGTATGGGGGCAGGATGACTATACATACATAATATACATTAGCAGATACCTTACAAATTTACATTGATTAGGGTTTGGAAGGGAGCTATACGTATGGAATAACAGAATCGTGGTGTGTTCCCTCCTCAATCAGTCTCTTTCCGTTCCATGTGTGTGTTGGATTTCACATGGGCCGGGTATCCACAGTGCACCCGTGATCACATACATAGTTCATATGTAATACATCCTGTTATAATTAATTTGTCTGACTTTATTCCTAACCCTAACTGGCAATTTTGCTTGTTTTAATAGTTGGAATATTTCAATTCATAACTAATAAATATTTGAGATGATATAATACCTTAATTAAGAGATAAATATTTGAGATAATATCTTAACTAAGAGATATGAACATATCTCATTATGGTTAATAATTATATGGACAAATATTTTGTGAATCTCTTTTGATATGAAAAGAGATTACATACCATATAAAGATGTGGCCTTCAATCCCCTATAAATAGGGAAGAGGAGTTCTTCCTCTAGACACAAGAAAACAAGAGAATATTGAGACTCATTCTCATACTAATCAAAAGAGAGTTAGAGTACATCAGTTTGGCGTGGATCATCGTTGGAGGACGAACAATTGAGCATCTCATTATTGAAACCATCGCAAATTAATTCTTGGCATCGGTGAAAGGTAATCCAAAACTTTTCTTTGATCTAATTCGTTTTGATTCATAGCGATTCTGGCTATTGAGACAAATTTTGTATTGCATTGTTGTTTGCACGATTAGATCGCTTCCGCTGCGTGCGCGCGTAAGACATCTTAATAAACCCTAGTTTTTCCCTTCACATGATCCTGAAAAACTACAACATAAGTACTTAATGCGCAAACTAGAAGCAACTGCCAATGAGAGAAGCTTTACTAAAATTAGATTGCCCAAAGAGAGGAGTTGGTGGTGCGTTCGTGTGCTGGTAGTTCTTGTCTCAAACACAAGTTCCCGTGCCATGTAATCTGATCCAGTCGAAGAAGAAGAAGAAGATTGACTGATAACTATAGATCGTTAAACTTTCCTAAAGAAAAAATAAACTATATATAGTTAAACAATTTAAAAGATAACAATACACCTTTTTGGTTGCTGAGATAATTAATACACATATTTTTGTATAAATAATGGAAGTGACGAGTTGAATTATTTAAGTAGATTGTT
The DNA here is from genome assembly GCA_017893485.1 of Hemerocallis citrina. Classification (NCBI taxonomy): domain Eukaryota; kingdom Viridiplantae; phylum Streptophyta; class Magnoliopsida; order Asparagales; family Asphodelaceae; genus Hemerocallis; species Hemerocallis citrina. The sequence goes on from CM030366.1 coordinate 235,297,021, forward strand.
ATAAACTGAGGCATGATCAATTTTAATCATGTTCAGGTTCGACAAGTTTCTTCTGTAAAACTCCTACGTCTATCCAAATTATCAACCTTCACCAATATTTGATCAGGGTTTTCAGATTTCTTTTGTCTATAGAGAAAAGAAGGAACCATGAATGATCTAGGTACACTTGAAATTGATCGACACCTTGAACGAGCAGACCTACATCTTGAATCATTTTGCGAAACTATTGAACAAATTCGGCGTGATCTTCAACAGATTCAGATTCACTATCGAGTGCAAAGAGCTCTCGAACAAGGAATATACAAAAGAGAGTAAAAGCACAGGATAAGTGGATTGCTGATGGTGGTGAAGAAGTGTGGTTGTGTTCAATATGTATAGATACGGAATAAAGAGATACGTGCTTTTACTCTCTTTTGTATAAAATAAAGAGATAGATTTTCAAAAACCCGGTCACGTTCCGCTTTCCCAAAAGAATACGGAATATGAATACGTAACAAAAACCCAGCGAATAATTTTCATCATCCATAAGCTGTTTAAGAAATCTTTACAACATATCACAAAAATAATCAGAGTCGGAAGCCAGAAAAGTATCAACCAACATGGAATATTGAAATAAACACCAACAGAAATTTACTTGAAACCAAATACAATATTCTCACATAAATCAGAGTCTGAATAAAAACAAATATCCTGGGTCACATCGCCCAAATACAATAAATATCCAATAAACCAAATACACTTTATTCAATGTTCAAACAACAATAATAAAAATAATAAAGCAAAATCTCCAGCACTAAAATATTATCTCGCCAATGCCATCTGGCAGTCGTCCATCCTGATCTGTAATTAGTAAATTTGCAGGAGAAGAAGAAAAGAAGAAAACAAGTAGCCGTCAATGGCAAGTCGCGGATCACAAATAATGTAGGATACAGGCACATGGGAAAACTAACTAATAGCATGGCATATTAACAGTACAATTGTTTTATGTCTAAGGCAATGTCATATGGCAACTAACAGTCTCTAGTAACAGTAAGCTCAGTATATCAGTGAATCAGGACAACAGTATATCAATATCAGTCTAACAGTATCAGTCTCACAGTATCAGTCTAACAGTATCAGTTTTATGTTCTTACAGTCTTGTGTGTATTACTAGCTAGGTAGCACTTCATGCGCCCCAAAATCATATCACATGGTTGCTATAACAAACAGTTTCACTTTTAGATTTTGTAGTGCACCATGATGGAGTGAGGCCGCAGTTCTTGAATGCAACCACAAGTTCCACGAGGAATGCATTATGAAGTGGCTGAATGAGATGAACAAAAACACATGCCCTCTTTGCCATTGCGAGGTGTCTGCATAATTATGAGTGATGTTTTCAGATTGAAAAAATCTGTCTACAAATGTACATGTAAGAGATTACTGATATATATATAACAGACCAATACGTTAACAGATACAATATCGAGTTTTTGAATGATTAACCAAGTAGTTTTAGGTTTGTGTGTTTCCAACTAAGAAATTGTTTGTTTGATTTTTCAGCAAAATTACTTGTTAACCGTTCACACTCTACACGTCTAGATTAGTACTCATCTGTTGAGATTGTTAACTTCTCTACCAATCTCAAGTTTTTTATAGGACTTGATTCTGGAAAATAAGGACAAAAGGATGAATCCTTATTCATCTAAGATATGTACAGAACAGTAAAGAATATAATTCAAATAAAGTCTCAAAATCTCCGGAATCAAAGCAAAAATGAAAGAATCCAGAAAACATAAAAGTTTGCGAAATATCGAAAAAGATTTATTCAAAATAAACATGTGATTAGATCCTAAGAAGCCAGCAAGCTCAAGATTATTTACTACTTTATTTGTGAGGATTAAAAATGTAAAAGAAACGTTGATAAATGATTGAGTTATATATATAATATAAAGTAGATTCTCCAAAATATTGAATTCGGAACATGTACAGTCGATCGCATAAATTTCATTTGATTGCAACTTTAGTGCAAATTGGTGCAGTCAACTATCAATTCCCCTTGACTTTGGTTTGGGGGGAATTGACAGTTGATTGCCCAAAAGCATAGTCGACCGCAACCTGCACGAAATCATTTTTGGTATTTTTTTCATTTTTGTAGAAATGATTAATTTTGTAACCCTTTAAATAGAGGTAAATAATCCACTAAGTATTATTTAACTCTTTTGACTCTAAAACTTCAAAACTCAATATTTTGTTAAAGACCAAGGGAGAAGCGTTTCTTTATTGTTTTCTTTGTCAAGACGTTGAACTTGCTTTTTTCTTCCTTTTTTCCACTTCGAAAAGAGGCGGGTTTCGAAGTTTATCGAGTAACAGAAGTCTCGTTGGGTGTAATAGATCTCTCAATATGAAAACCGAGAACTCACTTTTTATGGAATTTGAGTATAGTGGAACGCCCGCGACGGTGAATTACTATAGGTAACGGATAGTGAACTAGACCTGAAAGGCGAACTATTTATATCGTTGTACTATTGCCTCTTTTTACTGTTTGTTTCTCTATCTCTATTTCTTTATTTTATGCATTTACTTTTTTTAAAAAAAATGATGCATAATCAACCTATTAGCCCCCCATAGGGGATCTATATTTTTAAACGACAATTGTTTGTTCTTTGAGTCTTTTGTATTTCAATGTTGAAAGTTCTTTCTTTGAGTACTCTAGGTTTTTTTGTTTTTTGTTTTTTGTTTTTATTTTTTATTTTTTTCCTTCCTGCTCTAATAATTGAGTAAACCTGTTAGTGGATTGAATCTTTTGAGGTACATTGTAGTCCGGCCAGCAACATGAGACCTCCCCTTTACCATCTGCGTACAATTCAATAGATATAGTTAAGCAAATTAAAAGATAACTATACACATATTTATAACCGTATATATATATATAGAATTGTAAAAGTTTAATAAAAGAAGTAGATAATTACAAACTGAGAAAATGATTAATGTCAATCTTATTTATGTTTGGTAAGTTCTTCTATAAAACTCCTACATCTACATCTATCTAAATTATCAACCTTTACCATCCATCAGGGTTTTCAGGTTTATTGTCTAATACAGGAAAAAAAGAAAAGGAAACTATGGGTGATCCAACTCCACTTGAAATTTACCGTCTTTTTGAAGAATCACACCTACTCAATGAGTCATTTAGCCAACTCCTTGAACGAATTCAGCTTGGGCATGAAGAGCTTATGTATCGAGTGAAAAGAGCTTTTGAACAATTGAGAAGCGAGTTTAGAAGTCAATTGACGGAGGAAGTTGTGACAGTTGCTGATGGTGGTGAAGATGCATTGTTGTGTGTGATATGTATCGAGAAATTGGCGGTGGGGAGTGAGACGGCAGTAGTTCTTGAGTGCAACCACAAGTTCCATGAAGAATGCATTATGAAGTGGCTGAATGACATGAACAAGAAGACATGTCCTCTTTGCCGTTGCGAGGTGTCTGCATAAATATGAGTGATGTTATCAGATTGAAAAAAAACTTCCTACCAATGTACATGTCAGAGATTACTGATATATGACAGACCGATACGTTAACTGATACAATAACGAGTTTTTGAATGATTAATAACCAATTGGTTTTAGGTTTGTATTTTTCTGTGTTTCCAACTAAGAAATATATATATTTTTTTGTGTGTACGCGTGTTGTTATGAGAAATTGTAGAAATTGTTTGTTGATTGATCTGATTGTCACTATACAAGATTAGTAATATACACGTGCGATGCACGTATTAATTTTTTAAAAAAACTTAAAAGTCAGAACTCTGATTTACACGTGCGATGCATGTCTTAATAAATATGATTATATATTTTAAAAAGTTAATGTGAAGACTATAATGAGAGAGTTGAAGTTATATGTGTGTTGTAGGTAAGTATGTAGATTTACAACTCAACTCTTCCATTATAATAGTTATTATATATTATATTATAAATAAATAGAAAGATAAATAGAAAGATAGATAGATAAATAGATAGTAATTTACACGTGTGATGCACATTTAATATATATTAAAAAAATAAAGTAAAAGATCTGATGTAGTGAGGACTTGAACTTGAGACCTTCTTCATATTAGTTGTGCACGTGCAATACACGCGTTGGTAGATTAAAAAATTTACAAATGACATTAAGGCCTTCTCCCATTATAAGATTAGAGATGATATACCATGTTCTTCCTCTTTTTTTGGCTAAATTTTAAAAAAAACCACTGAATTTTGGGCCATTTTAAAAAAACGCACAAAACTTTTAAAAAAACACACTGACCGAGTTAGGGCTAAGGTTAGTTCCGGGGGTTTATTTAAACATCTGATTAGTTAAGTGATACTTTTTTAAACACAAATGAAAGAAGAAAGTGATTTTTTTAAATTTACCATAACGAAAACCTAACTCCGTTAAAGTGAGTTTTTTTAAACTAATAGTTTTGTGCGGTTTTTTTAATAAAAAAACTTAGTACTGTTTTTTTAAAATGACCCAAAGTTCAGTGTTTTTGTTTAAAATATAGCTTTTTTTGAAGTTATCAATCAAGTTCTTATCTATATAATAAAACACAACGAAAGCTATCAAGTGTCTCTCCTTCAATCCTCCAAAATCAAAGGCCCAGATCTAACCTCACATTCATATATATATATATATATATATATATATATATATATATATATATATATATATATATATATATATGGAAACATAAACTTTTATTTATTACTAATTATTATCATACTATTCAAACTTTGGCTATATAATTATTGATTTACTGTTTGCAAGGCTTTTCATATACCGTATCGTTCTGAAAACGTGCCGTAGGCATGTGCCCACGGACAAATCTAGTACATATATATATATGGAACACTCATCTATTAAGATTGTCAACTTCTACCAATCTCAAAACTTTCTTAGAGGACATGATCTTGAAATACAAGGACATAAGGATGAATCCCCGATTTGTCGAATCTGAGCATAGTTTCAAGTATCACTTAATATCGGCATGAACTGATATTATCATATTGAAATTTTGCCTACTAGTATTTCAGTACGTTCTGAGTTTTTGAACCGTAATTTCATTGAGTCTTTTGCATATAGACCGTTATACTGATTTTTTTGTTTTTGTTTTTGTTTTTTGTTTTTTGTTTTTTTTGACCCTAGGTTAAGTTTGGTATATAAAAAACATACACATGTATCTAATATTTTCATCTAAGATATGTACATGACAATAACAAATGAAATTCAATTAAAGTCTTAAGATCTTCGGAATCAAAACAAAACAAAAGAATCAAGCAAATATAAAAGATTGCGAAGTATCGAAAAAGATTCATTGAAAAGAAACATGTGACTAAATCCACAATAAACAAGCAAGTTCAAGATTCTTCTCTGTTTAAATTGTGAGAATTAAATATATATAAATAGCGCTGGTAAATAATTGAGTAGGTAATGGGTAGTGAACTAGAACTGGAGGTCGAACAATTTATATCGCTGTGTTATTGCCTCTTTGCACTGTTTGTTTTCCCTAACTCTATCTCTTTATTTAATGCATTTACTTTAACTTTTTAATTTTCGTACAATCATCCTATTCACCCCCTCTATGGTGATTTACATTTTTGAACCATAACGTTTGTTCTTCAAGTATTTTAGATTTCAATGCTGAAAGTTCTTTCTTCGAGTACTCTTAGTCTTTTTTCCTTTTTCTTTTTCCCCCTCCTGCTCTTATAATTGAGCATGCTGTTAGTGTGGATTGATTCTTTTGAGTTAAATTATACTCTGGCCTCGAATCTGAGACATTCTCTTTATCATCTGCGCTACAATTCAATAGATATAGTTAGGCAAATTATTTACTAATTATTTTATTCAAGTTCCACGATGAATGCATTATAAAGTGACTGAATGCCCTCTTTGCCATCGCAGGTTGCAATTGTGGCTGAGTATCGCTTCAAATATCGATTGGTACTCAGAGGAACCGATACTTCCAAATGTTAAAGATTACTGATATATTTGTATGATACTGATACCTTACCTGATACAAATATCTGAGTTTTTTTTAATGGTTAAACAATTAGTTTTTAATTTGATTGAGTGAAATTTCGTGTCTGATCTTAGCAGCAGAAATTGAGACAGAAGTAGGGTTTTCTTACCCTTTTTTCGTAGAATTGAATCAATTTTCAACTCTTTCTTGAATTGTATCTTGGGCTGCAATCGAGCCGAGCCAAGCCAAATATCTTCAAGCTCGAGCTCGGCTCGTTAAGGAATCGAGCTCAGTTTTGAGCTCGAGCTCGGTTTGAGCCGAGCTTTGACCAAGCTTTGACCGAATTCGAACAGAATAGCTCACGAGCTTAGCCTAAAATTTAAAAAAAAAAAAAAAAAACCAAGCTCGAGCTCAGCTCGTTAAGCTATTGAGTTTGATTTTCGAGCTCGGCTCGAGTTCGTCTCGAGTCGAGCTTTGACTAAGTTTTGACCGAGCTCGAGCCGAATAGCTCACAAATAGCTCGATTCGTTTGCAGCCCTAATTTTGTATTGTTGTGCTATTATGACTAGTTATTAGCTGACTTCGTCTACTACAACTGAGACGAGTTTGAGGAACCTTTCCTTAGCTCGCAAGCATTAAAACAGAGTTAATTGGGATGTCAATCTCATCACCAAGTCCATTACATTTTTTTTGCTAGTCACCAAATGTCTTACGTTTCTGGATACTTACCAAATGTGTTACATTAAACTCGTAAAATCAAAGAATTCATACAATACCTCATTATTTATCCAGCAAAATCAGTGATGAGTTACAAGTACAACTATATGATTGTACATCAGTTCTATCCTATTAGCTGTAAATAAAATTTTATAATGATTTTGTTGAATGGTTTGTACAAAATACAGGGAATAAATAGGCAGCAACAAACTAGTGCACTTCAAGAAATTTCTTTTCACTGCAGTGCTCAGCAGCTAAACAAACACCCCACAAAATGGAAGTGGAGACCTCTTTAACGAGATTAAGAGAAAAAGATCAATTGGAGCCTTTTGTAATGAACTCGATGTCATCCTCTGCCAGATGCATCTTCCCTCAGCGACTATATATACCTCGAGACCTCCTCAGAAACGAAGTAATTGTAAATCCCGCTTTCAAAACCAACCATATCTTTGAGTTTCTGACTTGGACGTCGGAGGGTCTGTCGCCGGGGCCAACCCCGGTATTTCAGGTGTAATGCTCTGAATACCAAAATACAGTAATTCGTAGCTCAACATGATCTACACTTCGCTTCGTACAATTTTACAAGGAATTTTGAAGCTTTTATTACATCATTGTCTTTTACATCAATAATGCAGCAGAAAATAAATGAAGTACAACATGATAAATATACAATTTCAACAACTTGAACATGAAACTAATTATCAACATCAAATTCATCTCTATATCTCCTTGTAAGATCCAAGTCCTGCATATGAAACTGTGGGCATGTCAGTTGCTTACAACCGACGCAATGTTACAAATAGCGATCCTCTCTATGTTGTATTATAACGAAACTCCTTACTTTAACAAATCACAAACTTGAATGTATATAAAAGTTTAAAGAGTGAATACCATAGATATGTTAGTGTATGGCTTGACTTAATGCCTAATGTAGGTGTTATACTACAAAGGCACTAATGCATAATTGTTCGGATTCTATGCATCCCATACTACATAGGTCTGAGGACAAACACCTACGTACTCCACATTAAAGGGTTTAATCCCTCACCATGATAACTACCAAGTAATAAAACAAAGTTTAGGCATTCTACGAGTACAGATTCCAGTCCCGGAGATCCACCGCCCGACTATACAGAATCATCGTCGTGCGAACATCCCACAAGTGTCCCTCTAGCCCTGGTATACACATATACACTGGAGTACGGCATTTTATCCGCCCAACTATTCATTATCTCGGAATCCACCGCCTGATCAATCATAATCCGAATTTAATTAAGGCTCGCCTCCATCGCAAGCAACCACAGTCCCGGAATCCACCGCCCGACTGGATCTATAGTCCCAGAATCCACCGCAGGAGTATATAGAGGCCCTCCACTTACGTTTGCCCAAGTTTATTACATCTTCACTTAGTTCCTAATTCTTAAGTTTGAACATGAATAAATAATACTACCTAGAGCTAGTTTACCCTCCTGTCGGTCTTACACAAAAATATTAAGAACGACACCCTTATTGATCACTTCTCAAAAATCAATTATTCATTACCATTACTTTTGCCGGTACCTAGGTATCACTAAGCCTCTAGAATCAACTTATTTCCATGTTCAACAACTTGGGGAACTCTTCCGCTTATAATTCGTATTCTCAAATTTTATGTATTCATAATTTATTCAAACTCTTTCATGCATTCTTATTCATTCATCAATAGGTACAATCTCAACCTATTCATTTTCACAAACACTTTTCATTTTCATCCAAAACTTTCTTGAATCAAGTTAATTAAGATTAAGACATAATCTCTTTAAAATTTATCTTTGAAAATAAATCTCATCATCTTCCTTTGATTTATTTTGAACTAATCTTAACATCTTAATCCTATACATATATATATATATATATATATATATATATATATATATATATATATATATATATATATATATATATATATATATATATATATATATATATATATATATATATATATTTCTGAAGTTCACATTTAATCTACTTACGAATATGATCTTTAATTTCCCAAAATATAACTTAAAACAGCGAGAATATATTTTCAATCAAGTCGTTCAAGTAACATTGCAAAACAGTAAATTCAAAGTTAGAAAACTGAATTTCATGCTATTTGTAAAAATCATAGAAAATTATATACTTCACGAAACTTAGCGTTCTTTATATCAAACTAAAGGTATACAAACCTACTTTCATTTTGTAGTTATAAGTTTTCTCAAAATACCATATCTATAACTATGAATTCTTCAAAATATACAGTGGGATCGAGATACTAAAATACTGCTACTGTACAGTCTTGTAAAATTCATATAAAATCCAATTCTTCATGAAAAATTGAGTTCTTGGACTTTTCAGAAATGTTAACATGTCTACTATAATTTCTTAGTTCTGACTTTTCTCAAATTATTTCATTTACAATGCTGAATTAATCAAAAACCAAAAGGTGTGCAGAATTTCTGCAACCAGCCAACTACTAACCAGTTTTGAGTTTAGAATTAATTAAAATAGTAAACGAACTCCAAATCTTATGAAATTTTAAAGGGATGCTACTGACATATACAAGATGTTCCCCAAAAAGTTTTAGTTCCATATTCTAACTACTTTATTAGATGTGATTTTCTGAAAACAGTAATTTTCTTTGCATGAATTAGTAACTTTGTGTACAAATCGATTTTCATATCATTTAATCTAATCAAGATAATTACCAAGCAATTAAACAACATCAATTCAACTTATCTTCATGAAAATCTTTCAATTAGCATACATCTTCATTCCAAATATCATCATTTCAATTTAATCACTACTCATATGCATATCAAGTTTATCTATCAATTTACCTACACATATACGATACTATAAATTAGAAAACTCAAGAAGACACCCACCTCAAATGAAGATTCTAAAGTGAAAGAAGACTCGTAGAAGTTGCTCCTAGCTTCAAGAATGAGACTTTCTTCTTCTCCTAGCAAACTCTCATTCCTCCAAGCAAGAACTCAAACAATTCTCTTTCTTTTCCTCTCTTTTTTATTTTTATCTTTTGTTTCTTTTGATCTTTGGTGCAAGATTATGAAGGAAAGGGGGTGGTATTTATAGGATTTGAGAAGACACTTCTACTACTCAAATTAAGTGTTCTAATTCATAACCTACATAACTCCCTTCACTAATTGCCCACTCACCACTACTCTCACAAACTCCCAACTCTTCCTATTCTTATGCATGACTAACTCTTCTTGTGACTTTTGGGTTGCACTACGTGCAACCCACAAGCACACACTCTCATTTGTTAGATGTTATTTGTTTATTTGTATATGTTGTTTACATGACAAGTGTACAACTAATTGTAGGATTTTTTTTAGTGGGCTTCCTCTTGTGGGCCAGATCTATTTTTATTTATTTAATTTATTTTAATGGGCTTAGAGCGAGTCTTCTTTTAGGCCAATGGGTTCTAATATGCAACAAAAATAAATGAAAAGAAATTGTGCATAACTTTTAAATAAATTGAGAATAAAAAATCATAGGATGAAATTGCACGTGCGTTGCACGTGTAAAAAATAAGAAATGCATTTTTTATTTAAAAATTTTATATGGGATGTTACATCAGGCTTGTTTGAAGGTCCACGAAAGTGATATTAGCCGTTCCTGACAATCAGATCTCGGAGTCAAGTGCAGTTTTTGGCGGTGAACACCAACTAACAGCGAAGGTTTGATCTTTATTGCTTTTATAAAAAGAATTCACATTTATGTTTGCTCCCACACATAAATTATTAGAAACAGATTGATGTCGTCTGTGGAAAACAAAAAATATCCTTGATCAAACTTCGTCAGTCCAAAACTACCTTCTCAGCCATGCCTCCAAGAAGGAAGGGGAAGGCGACGGCTACCAGACGACAAGTCGACTACCCTCCACCTCCTTATGCGGAGGACCCCTCTCAACAACTTCAACAGTCTCAACCAACTAATGGTGCTATTAGAGGCACACGAGAGATGATGCGCTCATCAATTTTAAGATAGTGTTTATTAAATGGCTCAAAGAAACAGAGATTATCCATTCCTAATATACAATCGATGTTTAGTACGCTAGGTAATAATCCAAAATCTAGAGAATATATTTTTGTATTATCTGTAAAATATTCCTTCTTATCCTTATTTTTAGAATTTTTTGTTGTTTTTTGGATTTTTTGCAATAATTTTGGGTTAACTCCGCGACACCTCGAACAAGATTCAAACATCCCCAAAGACTCCTATAAGTTATGTTAACCATTAAAAATAGGCGAACTACTTCTCAAAGGCTATGAATCTCGGTCTTCGGAAGTGGGGGGCTTGTGATATGGGTAAAAATAGAACAAAACCGGGACCATTTAAATCGGGCACGAATCTTAAAGCTTTCAGGGGTAAAACAAAAAATTTCAGAAGAAACAGGCTCATTGACCTCATCCAGCCTGTAATAGGGACTGCCGCAACAACCCTAGCGTAAAGGAATCAAGATTCATCGAAAGAACCCAGTTTAAATCACATATTTCTAGAGGGTAACCAATTCTACTCCTCCGTGCGCAATAGAAAGTTTGAAAACTCTTATCTCTTCATCAAGAGAACAGTCCTGACTCGTTCTCTTCAAATGAAGAGGATAACCAACTCTATCAAAACACCGGGAAGTAGAGATAGATGAATATCTTGAAACTGACCCCCCTCATTGACTATGTATACTTCTAAAGCTTTTCAGAAACCAGATAATTGCAAATCTCGCTCTCAAAACCCACCATATCTCTGAGTTTCTAACTTGGGCATCAGAGATTCTATAGCCGGGGCCAACCTTGGTGTTTCGTGCTTTGTTTGCAGGTCCACGGGAGCGATATCATCCGTTCCTGATGATCAGATCTCAGAGTGAAGTGCAGTTTTTGGCGTCAACACCAACGAACAACGAATATTTGATCTTTATTGTTTTTATTAAAAGAATTCAAACATTTATTTGCTACCACACAGAAATTAGCAACAACATATGAATAAAAATGTAGATAACTTATTTCAATGAATAAGGACAAAATTCATTGGTTGAAAACATATTAAACTAATAAAATATAATTCTAGTGAAATAAGTGTACTATAAAAAGAACATTTAACCATTAATAAGTGATTATTTGAAGCAATTAATAAATAGCTTAAAAGCTTATCCTTTCCAAAATCTAGGCAATGAAAATTGTTTTTTGGAACTAATCGGTCTAGAAACGATTAGTGATTAATCGCTTAATCGGGGATTAAATCGAAAAAATTGTGTGTGTGTCTATATATATATACTAGGTTTGCCCGTTGACACGTGCCTACGACACGTCTTCAGAACGGTGCACCTTGTTTGATCATATAAAATAGTTTTGGAGGTCCAGCAAATTAATTGAAGTAGCAAACATATTATGTGAGAAACTTTTTGGGGTCCAGCAAAAAACATATTATATGAGAAACTTTTGGGGTCCAGCAAAAAACATATTATTTTGAATTATTTTAAAATTTTTTAGTTTTTAAATTTTTTATTTTTTTAAAAAAAATTAAAATTTTTATTTCCTTAATTTTTTAAATAGAAGAGGGAGAAAGAGAGAGAGAGAGAGAGAGAGAGAGAGAGAGAGAGAAAACAATTAAATAAATATAGGAGTTATTTTGGGTGGGGGATTTGAATTTGAGTTTTGGGGGGAAAAATATGTTTTGTGATGTTAGATCTGAACCTTTGATTTTGGGGAGAATTGAAAGAGAGCCACTTGATAGCTTTCTTTGTGTTTTATTTTATATATATATATATATATATATATATATATATATATATATATATATATATATATATATATATATGCTCAATTGCAAACCACTGAAGCCGTTGTTCTTGTTGGGAACAACGGCTTCAGTTATAATTAAGTCGTTGTTGGAAACAATGGCTTCAGTGTTAACATAACTGAAGCCGTTGTTCCAAACAACGACTTCAGTAGTTTTCATACCTGTTTTCACGGGATCCGTTTGCAATGGAGAATTGCATATATATATATATATATATATATATATGTATATATGAATGCTCAATTGCAAACCACTGAAGCCGTTCAGTGTTAACATAACTGAAGTCGTTGTTCTCAACAACGGCTTCAGTGGTTTTTATACACGTTTTCACGGGATCCGTTTGCAATGAAGAATTGCCCATATATGTATAACTAAAAAAAAGATTTATCCTCATTATATAGCAACCATAAACCCTAACATAAAACTATTATGAAATTATCAAATATGAACATATAGTTATAGAGGAGGAAAAAAGTACTTAGTTTAAGCTGAGTTTGAATTCTGGGTGTGGGTTGGGTAGGGGTTTGCTTGTCGGTTCCAACAAACAAAGCAATCGGGGAGGAGCAGCAAGAGGAGGTACATAAGATGCGGGTCGGGTCAAGTTTGCGACAACACAGGGGAGCGCCGGCAAGTCTGGTTGGGGTTTGCTCGAGGGATAAGATAATCGGTTTGGGTTTAGGTTTGCGCGAGAAAGAAGAAGAGAGCGGTGACAAGTCAGGTTTGGGTTTGCGCGAGAACCATAAACGGTTTGGATTTTGAATTTGGATTTGAGTTTGAGCCAGAATGAGCCCAAATAATGCAAACGGATATAAAAATTAAATGGGGAAATTTAATCGGTTAATCGGTCACTTAAAATCGGTCGATTAACCACTAATCGGCAGATTATACCCGATTAAATCACTAACTATTGAAATACTGAAAATCGCTATAAAAATAATCACTTACCCACTGATTAGCAATTAATCGGAAATTATTATTGGATTTTAACAGCTTAGTCCAAAACTATTTAAGTCTGTTATGAAAATATGTTGTCTAATGAAACAAATTTAGCAAATGAATGCAATATAAGAGTTCAATTATTCTGAAGGTGAAAAACTATCATTAAAAATACACCGCTTTCGGAAACATCTAAACTAATATGCAATAAGAAAAAAGGACCAAATGTATAAACTTATTACATTAAAAAGAAGGTAACAAAAATAGATGAATAAAGATTTTGAAATAAAATTTCCACGAAAAAGATTTAAAAATTGACGTTAGAATATTGCAAAGACAACCAATAAAATGAAATAAGAATACAAAAATTCAAGGAGAAATCGAAATAACAGAATAAATATCTTCTCATGGACATTAAAATCTATGTGAAACAAATTATCTCTACTACTATAATGGAAGAAGGCCTTAGTGTAATTTGTCCATCTACCAATCCGTACAACGCACGTGCATAATTATTATAAATGAGATTTTAGATCAAATCCAGACTACGTCTGAATTTTTACTTTTAAAAAAAAACTATATTTATTAAGACGTGCATCGCACGTGTAAACTACTAGTTGAAGTTAATAAAAAAAACATTTATACAATTAAGAAGTTCAACAAATGGCATTGCAAACAAATATAATAATAAACATATTTAATTTAGTTTAAGCAAATTCTTGTATTAAACATGATAATACTAATTACAAATTATATCAAAATGATAACAAATTATCACTATAAATAACTAATTTAATGAAACATTATATTTGCTAATATCTTAATAATCTGTAAAAAAATAACAAATCCGGTAAATGATAAATTTTGACAATTATTATTTTCAATATGACAATAAAACTGCCAACAAATCTAGAATAATAAATTAACTATCCTAAAAAATTATCACTGTTTGAATAATTGAAAATTATTATGAAATACTTCTTCTTTTACAAAAGATTTTAAATTTGTCTGAACTATTTTTAATAAATTATTCTAAAATAATCAAATAACCAAACATAAATCAATTAGAAGCATTTCAATTGATCATAAACTGCAATTGTAAAACATAAATTTTGATAAAATTAAACTAATTAAGTTGAAATGAAAATAGAATTCCAACACACTATAACAAGAATATATTTATCTCTAAAATACATATGATTATATTACAAAAACTGATAAAAAGCTCAACAATTTGTTATTTCCTAATAAAACTTTTAAATCAACAACAACAATAAAGCCTTTTTCCCGATTAGTTGAAATCGACTACATGAATCATGATTTTCCATCCTGCTCGGTTTAGCGCAATATCTTCCAAAAACACTTTTACATCCATTTGGAAAAAAAAATGAATGATGTTATTTAAAATAATTTATATAACTAAATATTAAAAACACTTGAAGTTATCAAATGAAAGAACTTCTTGCAAAGGAACGCAATTAATTACTTCTGATGATTAAAAACACTTGGTTAAAAACATAATATTTTAAATAAACTAAATTATTCAAAAATAAGGACACAAAATTTAAAAGTAACAAACTTAGAGCATCTGTAGTCGTTTGCTGGAAACGGAGCTGCAGTCGTTGGCCAAATATGCATACTATGCATATTTGGCTACAGTAGATTGCCATAGATGAAAATGGAATTGAGAATTATTTATATATGAGAGACGGCACTTCAAATGCCGTCCCAAAAAAAAGATTTTAATTTTTTAATTGTCGGACAGCACTTCAAGTGCCGTCTTTCGAATAAAATTTATTTTTTCAATTAAAAACAACCCCAAAAATAGCACAAACCCTCGAACGGCACTTCAAGTGTCGTCCCTAATTTGTAATCTCATCACTTCATACAATACAGTAGATTGCCAAATGAGCATGAAGTATCCTAATTCATTAGATAACTCCATCAAAACGCCGGGCATTACAATCTCATCACTTCATACAATTTTGTTCTTAAAAATTGTACATCCACACATTTATCCATTAGTGCCCTTGCGTTCTCAAGATACGAAAAATTGCAAATAATCAACGTCCAATAACTCTCACATTTGGCTAAGAAAAGGCAAGGGTGGTTGCAATGAGGGTGTAGACCCGCGTTAGAATATAATTGAAGTATGAGTACTTGATGAATGATTGGAATCTCAGACCTAGAGGGTTTATGGGTGCAAAATGACCTTATCTATTATTTATGCGACAACAACGAATCAAGCACTTCTGTTGTGCAATTTGTCAACATAAGAATAAGATGTCAACTATAACGGCATAAACAACAAATTTACGGTGGGAAATGAAATGAGCATGGACGAAGTTGACTGCAGTTATTCGCTCTTTGCCTGGATTGAGATGGTCCATATGATTGTTCTTCATAACCTCGCTTTATTATTTTCACCTTTTCCTCTTCAGCCGCGACAAAACTGAATCAACAAGTTATTGTGCAATTTGTAAAGAAACTAAAAAACCCACTACCTTTATGCATCCAATGGCTCTCATTTATACCTTGCATTCAATTTTTCATACAATAATTTCAACAAACAGCATGTGTGCTTGAATTCATATTTAATTAACAAGTAGTAATTTTTAATATGTATATGTGATTAACTTATAGAGAAATAAGCAAGATGTCAGGATATGGGTTTCTACTAGATCGGGATCGCGCCATTAATGGAGAACAAAGGTATAGGGATTGAGAGAGAGAGAGGATTGGGAGAGTGAGAAATCAGAGATTAGGAAAAAAATCAACAATCTATTGCTTGAAAAAGGAAAAAAGAATTACAGCTGCCTTATATAGCGGGGAAGAAGGTTGTTACGCTAGGCGACAAACCTCTAACATGTGCGAAGCGCACACTTCTACACCCGGCCTATTACAATTCAAATAATACGTGCATCATATGTAAACTACTGAAACTACTGATACATCCAGCTTAAGCTACTCATGTCCCTCTCGCAGTAATCCATGACATTCCGTAAGTTCTGAAGCTACTCCGGCGAAGGTTGTGACTCCGGCATCCCTAACAACTCCTCCCCCCATAATAGCGAGCTTGTCCCAAGCTCGAAAGTAGGAAACTTCGCACGAAATTCATTAATATCAATCCATGAGGCATTTTCAATTCCTGCGTTATTCCATTTGATCAGCAACTGTACTCCTACCCCGTTTTGCTTCTTGAACATACGCCTTTCTAGAATTGACTCTGGTTCCTTTGGATGTGCATCATGAACCCACCAGTGAGGTAATTCAGCTGTCGGGACAATCTCCTGAGAGCCATAATATTTCTTCAATTTGGAAACATGGAAAATAGGATGGATGTTTGTGTTCGGAGGCAATTCCAGTCGATAGGCCACTGTTCCTATCTTTTCCAAGACTTTGTAGGGACCAAAGAACTTCATTGACAGCTTCTGGAGCGAAGGGTTGCGCAGTGTGACTTGCCTATATGGTTGCAGCCTGAGTAGGACCAAATCACCCACTTCAAATACCCTTTCTCTCCTTCTTTTATTAGCAAACTTTTTCATTCTTTCGTAGGATGTGGTAATGTTATCTTTGAGCAACTTCAAGATTGCATCTCTGGATAGCAATGTCTCTTCAACTGAGTGTAAAGCAGAGGTACCTCTCACGTAGTGCAGTAGAGATGGAGGGGGCCTCCCGTACACTCCATCAAAAGGTGTAATCCCTATGGATGAGTGCCAACAGGTATTGTACCAAAATTCAGCCCATGGTAACCATTTAACTCATTCCAATGGCTTTTGTCCACAAAAGCATCGTAGATACATCTCCAATGTCTTATTAACTATCTATGTTTGCCCATCGCTTTGGGGATGATATGCTGTGGAATGATGCAGCTTGCACTCTTGCATAGTGAAGAATTCTTTCCAAAATTTGCTGATGAAAACTGGATCCCGATCACTAACTATTGTTTTTGGCATGCCGTGCAATCTATAAATGCTTTCCACAAATACTTGCGCCACAGTTTGAGCAGTGTTTGGGTGTGATAGTGCCATAAAGTGTGCATACTTTGTAAGGCGATCAACTATACCACCATGATCACAGATTTATTACCACTTTTTGGAAGCCCTTCTATGAAATCCATAGAAATTTTCTCCCATATTAAATCTGGTACTGGTAGAGGCTGTAATAAACCTGATGGAAATATAGTATCATGTTTGTTTTGCTGGCAGATAATACATTCTTTAATGAACTTCTTCACATCTCTGGAGACTCCTTCCCAAGTAAACACCCTCCTTAACCTTTGCAGGGTTTTGTGAAACCCTGAGTGACCTCCTATACTGGAAGAGTGATGATCCAGAAATATGGTTCTCCTCAACTCAGCAGTGGGACTTATTAGAATTCTCCCTTTATAGTACCAAATTCCTCCCACCAATTTGTATTTATCAGCATCCAGTTGATTGTTCTGTAATCTCTCTTGTAACTTGGCATAGTAGTCATCTTGCATCACCAATTGCTTAATATCTTCTACCCATTGTGGAATTATAATAGTTAGTTCACAGCAAGTATTTTGTTCCTCCCTTCTTCTAGAGAGAGCATCAGCAACTTTATTATCAATCCCTCTTTTATATTCTACCTTGAAATTGAAACCCAGCAGTTTCCAAAGCCACTTCTCTTGCATTTCTGTGTTGATTCTTTGGTCTAAAATATATTTGATACTCTGCTGATCAGTTCTGATTGTGAAGGAATTTCCCAATATGTATTGTCGCCAATGTTTGATAGCTTGTAGGATGGCTAGAACCTCTTTTTCATAAGTGGACAAAGCTAGATTTCTACCCTTAAGGCCTTTCCTCATATAGGCTATAGGGTGACAATCTTGGAGAAGAACAGCTCCAATTCCTTGTTGCGAAGCATCAATATCTATTACAAAGGGTTTATTGAAGTCTGGAGGTTTTAGCACAGGAGTGGAGGACATAGCTTTCTTGAGAGCTACAAAAGCTTGGGATGCAGCAATTGACCACTGGAAAGAATTCTTTTTTAGCAGTTGGGTTAAAGGAAATGCTATGCTACCATAGTTTTCCCCAAATTTTCGATAGTATCCAGTGAGTCCAAGGAACCCTCTTAACTCCTTCACTGTTTTGGGTTCAGGCCAAGTCTATATAGCCTTGATCTTATTAGCATCTACTGCTATCCCCTCAGCACTGATTACATGACCCAGGTAATCCACTGATCTTTGGCCAAAGCTACACTTGCTCAATTTGGCAATCAGTTTATTAGCTCTTAAGAGCTCCAGTGTCAGAGATAGATGGTTAAGATGGTCTTCCCAATTGGAGCTATAGATTAGTATATCATCAAAGACGACTAGGAAGAACTTGCGCAGATATTCTTTGAACACACTATTCATCAAACATTGAAATGTAGAGGGGGCATTTGTGAGTCCAAAGGGCATAACCAAGAATTCAAAGTGTCAATGGTGAGTGCGGAAGGCAGTTTTTGGGATGTCACTCTCTTTAACCCTGATTTGATAGTACCCAGATCTCAAGTCTATCTTTGAGAAATACTTGGCCCCATTCAGCTCATCTAGCAGATCATCTATTAAGGGTATAGGGAATTTGGCTTTAATAGTTTGATTGTTCAACGCTCTATAGTCCACACACAACCTCCAGCCTCCATCTGCATTCCTAACTAAGAATATGGGTGATGCATATGGGCTATTGCTTGGGCGGATTAAACTAGATGTGAGCATTTCCTTAATCTGTCTCTCAATCTCACTTTTATAATAATGTGGTTGTTTGTAGGGCCTGAGGCATACTGGTTTAGATCTTCTATCTCAGGGATTTGGTGATCAACAGATCTTTGTGGAGGTAGGTCGACTTGTTCAACAAATACCTCAGGGAATGCTTGCAAAATTGAATGTATCTCTTCATTTTTCTCCCTCAGCTGTAGGGAAGGACTGGAGTGAATTTCTTCAGCTTGTATCTCTTCTATTTGGATCACAAATGCCTGGCAAGTATAGCTTCCAAACTTTACCACCTCATCCACTTCCATACAATGCAATTGAGGATCATTGATCCCTTGCAGCCTTCTCCTTACTCCAGCTGTTTCAAAATCCAGGGTCATTCGACTAAAATCCATGGTAACTGGTCCAAGGGTTCTCAACCAGTGAGCCTCTGGCACCATCTGTGCAGGACCAAGGGATAGAAGTAATAGATCAGCTCTGAGAGACACTCCTTGAACTTGAACACATACATCTGTAGCTTTATCCTCACTATACATACACTGTCCATTGGCAACAGTAACCTTATACCTGGGTTCCCTTGCAATTGATAAATTAGCTCTCTCAGCAGTGTGGGGGTCTAAGTAATTGTGGGTTGATCCAGTGTCAATCAAAATGCACACATCGTTCCCATTAATCCTCCCCTTTACTCTCATTGTTTGTGGATATACTTGGGATCCTATAAGGGCATGAAGAGAGATTTCGGGATGTATTGTAGGTGGGGAGATGGATTGAATTAATTTGGAAGGTTAGGTATAGGAATAGGAGTGGAGGTGAATTGTGGATTAGTAACTTCATGTGCATAAGTAACTTCATAACTGGCCTCTTCAACATCTTCTTCCAACCCTTCTAGGAAGTAGAACTTCTGACCTTTACAGATGTGCCTTTGTACATATTTTTTGTCGCAGTTAAAGCACAAGCCCTTAGCTCTTCTCTCCCTCAATTCTTGGGCATTCAGCCTTCTAGAAAACACATTTGTAGCTGGCGTTAGGGGGTTGAGATTGTTTGGAGGTTTTGAAAGATTGGGGGTGGTATGGTTGAAAACAGAGGTTGGCTTGGGTGTAAAAATGGGTCGATAACTCTTCTTCATACAGGCTATTTTCTCTTCATATCCCCTAGCTAAACCCACAGCTTCATTCACGTTTTTGGGCCTTTGAGACTTCACATCCCATCTGATCTCATTCCTCAATCCACTTACAAAAGCACTGAGGTAATGGGACTCAGTCCAGTCTTTTACAAAGTTGGATAATCGATCGAACTCTTGGATGTAGGGTTCTAGCTCTCCCTTCTGTTCTAATTTGGTTAGCATCCCTTCACAATCCGGGAACACAGTAGGTCCAAATCTATTGATGAGTTCTTCAAGAAATCCTGGCCAAGTTACTTCTTGCAATTTGGGTTTGATATGCCTAGGAACCATTGGGCAGCTCTTCCACGCAGATTCAAGGCGGCATACTTCAATTTCTTGTTCTCCGGCACCTCATAAAACTCAAGAAATTGTTCGATTCCACAAATCCACTCAGTGGGATCTCCCTCTTCGAATACAGGGAACTCCACTTTAAATGGTCTTTTGAACACTGATTCCCTATGGCCAAACCCCGAGGAATTAACTGAGCTGGAGTGGGGAAATGTTACCTCCCGGTGTGAGACTGGCTGATTTGGATTGGGTAGCAATGGGGGATTCGGAAGGTGAGCCTGGGTTTGACGCATCATCGTCATCAGAGCTTCCATTCTTGTTTCCATGGTTGTGAACCTTTCTCCTATGCTTGACGCAATCGCTTCCACCCTCTCAGTTAGAAATCCGTTCTGCAATTGAGCTTCCGCCATCTGGCTCTTCAGATTCGCCACATTGCCTTCCATAGAAGTGCTGCCCTCATCACGTCCATTGCCATCGAAGCCACCTGGCTCTGATACCAAATTGTCAGGATCTGGGTTTCTACTAGATCGGGATCGCGCCATTTATGGAGAACAAAGGTATAGGGATTGAGAGAGAGAGAATTGGGAGAGTGAGAAATCAGAGATTAGGGAAGAAATCAACAATCTATTGCTTGAAAAAGGAAAAAAGAATTACAGCTGCCTTATATAGCCGAGAAGAAGGTTGTTATGCTAGGTGACAAACCTCTAACACGTGCAAAGCGCACACTTCTTCACCCGCCCTATTACAATTCAAATAATACGTGCATCATATGTAAACTACTGAAACTACTGATACATCCAGCTTAAGCTACTCCTGTCCCTCTCGCAGTAATCCATGACATTCCGATGGGTTCTGAAGCTACTCCGGCGAAGGTTGTGACTCCGGCATCCCTAACACAAGAACTGATCTTTTGACTTCCCAAACCCTAGTTGGCCAAAAAAGATACAACAATCTAAATGGGGCTAATAAACCCTATTTTTTTTAGTAAAATCCCTAATTTGAACTGAAATTAGAGCAACAACCAATCACAGAAACGTAAATTGCGTAATTGAGGATCGAATTTATACCAAAATCGAGTAATCGAAGAAATCGATAGTTGATCGAATTGGAAATCTTGGGGTTTTTTTTGTGAGTTTAAAAAGTAAATTTTGAGGAAGAAGAAGAAAGTAACTAGGGCTATTAACGAATTCGGGTTTATTCGGGTCGGGTTGCTCATCTTATGTCACGCACGAATCTTGAAGTATGAACCTATGGTATTTCGAGAGAGAGAGAGAGAGAGTACTAGGAGTATAAGAATGTATAGTACATGTGTTTTTCTTCGTGATGCTATGAAAGGCCGTACGTTAGAAAATGCACGAGTAAATGTAAGGTTGTGTTTGGTTTGTTGTTTTGAAAATAGTTTTTAGAAAATAAGAGTGTAAAAGATGTTTGGTAATAATTTTTTATGAAAACATTTTTTTAAAAATGAGAGTATAAAATGCGTTTGGTATACCAAAAACTCCAAAATAATCATAAAAATAATTATTGGAAAATGAGATTACAAAAGGTGTTTCGTTATAAAAATAAATTTGATAATTTGATAACTTATATTTTTTTTATCAGTTTATAAAAGGCGTTTGCTTAATTAATTTGCATTAGTTTTCTTATAAAGTTTTCTGTTTTTTTTTACTGCAATTATGGAGCACAGTCCTACAAGCACGAGCAAGAAGCTTGTTTTAATATGAAGGCTGAGAAAGTGGGAATCGAGCAAATCTTGAATATGAGGAGTTGTATTAATGTGATATACCTGGATTTTGTTCATATGAACTGTTAGCCGACTATGCTTGTTCCAATGAAGATCTTATATCAGTATTGTATTAACACATTTCTAAGCCTAATATGCGAAATGCAAAAGACTAATATGAAAGATCATATGAATATAATATAATGAAAATTCTTAAATCACATCCTTGTTGAGTAACTCATTACACTTGCTTCGGTCTCTGGCCGCTTATTAAGTACAAAGCTGAAATATATTATATTACATTGCAACTCTGTTTTTTTATGCGGCTCTTGTGGTATCTTTGGCTTCAATTTTTTTTTGGTTCTTCTTTGTCATCTCCCCATCACTGACAAGCTTATCAAAATATCAAATTTCCTATCTCTGTTAACCTGCTGCTTCACACCACTCTAACTGCTGCGATAAATTTAACAACTATAAATGTGACATCATAAAAGTAAATACAAGTATAGAACAATGTAAAATATTTGGAAACCTTTGAATTAGTCGTAGGCTCATAACACATTTGTATAGAAAAAATGTTCGAATAAAGCATCAAGATTAAGATAGGGCTGCATTTTGATGCCATGCCAACTAGTTATAATCAAGTGTCCACCCCCTCCTCTACCCATAGTTAAATCCCAAAAACATACACTCAGCAAAGCAGGAATAGTCCACATAAAAACCTCTTTGACTTGACATAAACCATAATAGAAATTAAAAACATGATTTTTATTAGGGAAAGCTTGATGCTAGTGATGCTTGTGATGGGTTCTGATACGTGGCCTAAACCAGTTTGTGATGGTATGTGATGCTTTCTGATGCTTTGTAAGGGAAGCTTTATAAAGGATGCCTTTTGTGTCAGAATGTGTAAAGAAGCATGAGAAGCCATTACAGATCATTTTTTGACATGGTTTTCATCATGAGATAAGAAAATTTTCAAGGAATAATAGGATCAGAATGCATCATCTCCAATTCAGTTTGTGATGAACACAACCATGCAGAGAGGGGGGGGGGGGGGGGGACACATTCAATAAATAATTTAAGAAATTTCATCATAACCTCGACCGACAAAAATTTTAAAGATCAAAAAGTTTATAAACAAATGCCTGCACCTTCTATCCATCATATATACGTGCCTGCATTCGAATGCACTGCCTGCACACGAACAAATAGTGCCATATATACGTGTTTGCATCCATGTGCACTGCCTGCACATGAAGAAATCCAAATTTGGTTACTTGTATTTCTGAAAACTTTGGGGTATTTGGGGTTGCCCAAGCATCGGAATCCTTGACAATTAAAACATAGTATGAGGTATGTAATTTTCACAGTAAAAGAAATTCAATTTAGTTACATAGGATGTAGAATACATCACCCCCAATTTCTTAAGATTGATCAGAAGGCATCCCTTATAAAGCATCACTTACAAAGCATCGGAAAGCATCAGATACCATCACAAACTTCTGAAACCAATGAGAAGTATAAAAAACATGCACATCTTTATGCATTATTTGATCATATATGAAAAAATATGCATTACAGAGCTAACTAGTTAATGTGATTGTGAAGATTTGGGACTAACTTCCTATTAACACAGCTAGTCATCCGGAAGATATGTATAAGAAATATCAGCAATACTGATAGGAAAATCCCATATACATAACTAATGCAGATCAGAAGCCATCAAAAGCAGCAGAAGCCTTGACAGTAATAACATAGTATTATGAACGGAACAAAATCCTTGTTAGTTATAAAGCATTAGAATACATCACCTCCAAAGTTTTCAGACTGCTCAAAGGACATCCTTTATAAAGCATCCCTTATAGTACACCAGAAAGCATCAGAAGGCATCACAAGGTTTCATGGTAACACATTCATTATGTCTTTGTAATGCACATCAGAAATTCTTCACCAAAGTATGTGTCAGTATAAATGAGCCAGCTATGTGTATCAGTATGAAGGAGTCAGCTACATAAACTACTTAAGAGAATTAAAAGAAATAAACCCAATGTAGATGTGAAGAATATCAATACCATATTGTGACTGTATCACAGTTGTAACAAGGATGTTCACTGCTGCTTCATACCACTCTTCATCCTGCTATGGAATTAAACAATTTCGTAATAAACAATTAATGAAATCATTTGCATAGAACAAAACAATGTCAATATTTAAAAGGATTGAATTAGTCGTAGGCTCAGAACACATTTTTATATAACAATTGTTCAAATAAATCATCAAGATTAGTCTAGGGCTGCATTTTTTAAAATGCCATGCCAACTATTACTAACCATGTGTCCACCCCATCCGCCACCCATAGTTGAATTCATCAATCATTTGCTCAGTACAATAGAAAAAGTCCACATAGAAGTGTTGTGAGTTTACGTTAACCTTAACAAAAACTGGATCAGAAGCTTCCATATCCATCATATCCAGATTGATCAGAGGCACATGATGATAGATGGGGGTGGACACACACCCTTCGGATTAATAGTGTATTTCATCATTGCCTAGACCGACAGAAATTAAAAAAACTTTGGGGTGAAATTTAAACGAAGCACTTCATGTTATGAGATAACTCCATTCATTCTTCTAAAGCATCATAGGTAACAACAATGCATCCAAGTGCACTGGCTGAGCATCATGTGCCTGTTAAAATGTTGCAAACAAAACCCATCCAAACACACATTCTAATCCAAGTGCACTACATTAGCATCCAAGTACAACCTACAAACACATCAGAAGACCATGGAAACAAAACATCAAAACCCATCACATATCCCACAATTAGTATGGAAATATTGACGAACTTCCCAAAAGTTGAAGATGCATTGTAAACAACAATCTGACTATCATGATAAGATGAAAAGTATATAGATTTGGAAAAAGTAAAATATAACTTAATAATAAAACTTTACCGAAGTGCACTGCCTTATATAGCATTAGAGGCCATCATTAACCATCACAACCTTCAGAAAGCATCAGAAGCTTCAGTATTCATTAAGAACCATGTGAAGCCAACACAGGATCCCCAAAATTTGGGCAGCCATTTCCTTCTTTTACCCTTAATCCCACCCAAAAAAACATCTCCAGGTTTGGGCAGCAAAAAAATTTACTTCAGGTACCATACAGAAGTAATTAATGCATATCAGATATTCATGATTTTGTATATATGCATCCAACTGAACCAAATATCTTTTAAAGGATTGAATTAGTCGTAGGCTCAGAACACATTTGTATAGAACATTTGTTCAAATAATGCATCAAGCTTAGTATAGGGCTGCATTATTATGTCATGTCAACTATATCTAATCAAGTGTCCACCCCCACCGCCACCCATAGTTAAATTCCAAAAATATACACTCAGCTTAGCACGAATCGTCCACATAATAAACTATCTGACTTCACATAAACCTTAATAGAAACCACAAATCATCCCCAAGTTTGTTCATTTCCATGGATATTCACTGCAGCTGTTAATTTCCTATTCACTAGTACACAACAAAACCAGGCAGAAGGGGGGACACACATGCCTCCAAAAATTATATGTGAATTTCATCATTGCCTAGACAGACCGAAAGTAAATAGGCTTTGTTGTGAATTAAAATTATAAACAAGCACTTATAATCATCATCATAACCATCATACTTAAATCAACTTCAGATGTGGTTATCAAATATATGAAAAACGAAAGGAACAAATGCACTTATAACCATATATTGGAATAGCACAATGAAGCCATGAAACACTACATTGGGCTAAAACATTACATTAATGCCTTGCATTCTACATTGCCATAGCAATTTGATCTCTTTTACTATTCATGCGATTCAATTGGGAAGATGACAAATCCAACCCTTGAGATGTGGATGCATTATCTTCATTGTGTATATGATTAATTAATTGTTTATTTTCTAAATCCGAAAAGAATGTATCGTTTGCTAAATATCTACGTATGAAATTATGAACTGCACAACAAGCTAGTACCATTACAACCTATCTTGTGAACATGTAGTTTGTCATATACTTGAAGATGAGAAACCTTTTTTTGATTACACCAAAGATTCTTTCAATGACATTTCGTAGCCTTGCATGCATTTTGTTGAAATGTTGTCCATGTTGGGTTGGTGCATGATTTGGCCCTTGAAAGTATTGCAAGTGATATGGCTCACCGCGGTAGGGAGCTAAAAAACTAGGCATGTCCGTGTAACCACAATCTACTAAGTAATATTTATCATCGGAAGGGATTTGCAACAGTCCTTGTGTTAATGCACTTTGTATTCCACGGGAGTCGTTAGCAGTTCCTTCCCATCCCGCATAAACAAATGTGAACATCATATCAAAATCACAAGCGGCCAGCACATTTTGAGTTGTATTGCCTTTTCGACCACGACAAGCATTTTGTCGACTAGCGGGTACGCAAGCATCTATTAATGTGCCATCGACAGCACCAATAGCTCTCTACATTAATAAATTTGAAACCTACTACTTTAGTAAACACATTTGTAATACTAGAATAATATGTTAGTAATCATGAAGCTAACAAAATACCTTAAACCATGGATAAAAGTCCATTGAACTACTGATCCTTTCATGTACATGTTTCGTGTTTGGGGGAGTAATGAGAACTGTTGCTGCTCTTGCCAAACCTTTCAACACTTTTATAAATTGCCGTTCGATTGTTTCTATTGAGTGTTGAAACCGATCAGCAGCCCCTTTCATTCTATGACTATTACTGACAATGTACAAAAAAATGGCAACACTTTCCTCAATAGAGATGTGTCTATGTTGGACTTCCTCGTGCGTTTCCTCGAGATAGTTACCATTTTTAAGAATTTGACACAAAGCCAAAAAACAATCTTGATTCATGCAGAATATGCGATTTGTTGTTGTTTTTTTCGGGGTTTAACATTGTTAGCTAACATAAAATGATAGGGTAATTCTTTATATAACCTTCACTATTGTTATAGTATTAAAACTCGAATATTCTTTATGCAAATGAATTCTAGTTTTTCAGAGTGAAGTACTATTGCAAGTGCTACCATACTGAATAAAAATAAAATAGCAAATGTTAAAATTAAATCGTTACGAATTAAAATCCACCATATTGTGCCATTAAATATTCACAGTGTACTCATACAGAAATATTTAAATAAATTGTTAAATATATAACCAATACGTTGGGTTGGATCCACTTAAACAAATGAGATCCCTAGTCCTTCACAAGACTCTGCAACCACAAGAGTCTAAGCTCCGGTTTCATAAGAATGAAGCCACGACGCCAACTAGGGTTTGCAACTATGTTGTCCATTGCCACACCAAGCAATTTGTAATCAAGCCCATCCATCGTATTGATTATTTCCATGCACTTATCAATGGAGTACGGATCTTCTACATCCGAGGGATTACTTCGATCGCCCATTTTCTTCTTATATCTTTCAATTTTTGCAAGATTAGCAGAGGTAATCGCATCAAGAGCCATATCCATTCTTTCATTCTTCGAGCTTTTTATTGGTTGACCACTTGACCCACTAGACCGCCTCTTGTGAGATCCCAAACCTATTGGTTCATAATCATCTTCATCATCCAAATTTACATGTGGTACATTGGGTGTGTGGGTGGGGTGGGTAAACTCAAAATTGACCCTCTATTCCTCATCGGAGTCATACACCCTTTGAGTTGAAGCCCAGGAAAGTATGCCCTGGGCAGTAGACCCCCCAAAAATTTTGGTCCAAGCATCATAATTGGCCAATCCCTTCGATTTGAATGTTTTAGCCGCAGGGTGTGCCTAATCAAAAATTTTGTGTTGTTAATTTACAAGTAGTAAAGTGATGAATAAGTATATTAAGATGATAATCACACACTATTATAAAATTAAAGATATATGTGAACCTTGACATATGTCTCCCAAACATGGGGTTCGCAAGTGACTATATGGTTGTCTTCATCCCAACCCATACCACTCTGGTTCTTCAAAGTGTGAAACTCCCTCCATTTAATCCTAAGTCTGGAATGTTTTTCTTTTAATTATTTAACCATGTATGTACGATTACACATGTAATTCAAACTTGCAACAAATTGTTGCCAAACTTTGGCTTCAAATGTCGAACTTTTCAGACTATTTCGGTCGACCACCTCCTCCATCAATTCCACAAATATCTGCTCATTACATGTTGGACATAGGACATAATCACTATCCACCTCCATCTCCTTCCCCTTACTAGTCATCTATATTTGCCACAGAAATGGTAAATAATAAAAAAAAACAATCATCAATTGCTGAACTATAACAGTGAACCGAAATTATTTTCTCAGGTTACTATAATAATTTGTAGATGATGGCTTCTTTCAACAATATTTAACAAAAACTTTTTTTAATTCACAGGAACAAAATGGTATCTCTTTAATCCAATAATTCGATTTGGAAAGCCAATAGTTAGGAGTGTAGTCGAAAATAGGATCAGAACTCATCATCTCCAAATCCATATCATAAAAAATCTTTATCCCTCAAATCAGTCCGAAAAAAAAACAGAAAAAAACCCACAGATATGGAATTATCTCCTCGCGAAACCGAAACCCTCTAACATTGTAAGGCGTAAAAAATTCGGTTCAAATTCAAACATACCTTGGTTTGCTTGCTTTCAAGAGTAAAGAAGTTGTCTCCAACAGATTCAAGCCTCAGCCGACATTTGATTCGATTGCACCGTTCTCGAAGACACCTTCTATTGTAAGCAGATCGGGTCTCACAGACCATGAACCCCTAATTCGTTGATTTTTTGGGTAGATTTTGAGGGATTAAAGAGAGATCGAGCGTGGTTGTGGAGAAGAGAGAAAAGAGTATCGCAGAAGAAAGGAGACGATTGATGAGAGTAAAGAGGAAGTAAAGGAGACGGTTGATGAGAGTAAAGAGGGAGTAAAGAGTAAACCTTACAAAGGTCCAGATCAAACCTTACAAAACACATTTCCCCTCCCCCAAAAGTTTTCCCCCAAAACTCAAATTCAAATTCTCAAAACAACTCCTTTATTTATTTAATCTCTCTCTCTCTATATATATATATATACACACTAGATTTTCCCGTGGGCACGTGCCTACGACACGTCTTCGGAACGATACAAAACACGAAAAGCGCTGTAAACAGTAAAACAACAATTATGTAGCTCAAGTTTGAATAGTATGACAATAATTAGTTGTAAATAAAAGTCCATGTTTCCATTAGTATATGTTGAAAAATAATTATAAATGGGGGTGTAAAATCTAACTTCTTAAAACTATAAGTGTGAAAAATTATAAAATTTAACTGTTGAAGAGATATTTGCTATTTTCAATATAACATGTGCAATAAAAAAAACATAAAAATTTTGAAACTTTAGAAACCCGAAATCTTAAAATCTAAATTTCTTACTAAATAAAGAAAGAATGGGACAGAGAGAAAGAGAGAAATATGAAAAAGTGAAGAGAAAAGAGAGAGATAGTAATAAAGTAATAAGTTTTTTAATTTTGGGAGGAAAATTTTGGTTTTGGGGTTTGAAATTTTGGGAGGAAAAATGTGTTTTGTGAGGTTAGATCTGAACCTTTGATTTTGGAGGGATTGAAGGTGAACCACTTGATAGCTTCCTTTGTGTTTTATTTTATATATATATATATATATATATATATATTTATGGAAATATGAATTTTTATACTCCAATTTATAATTAATTTTCAGTATATACTAATGAAAGCATGGACTTTTATTTACAACTAATTATTGTCATACTATTCAAACTTGAGCTATATATTTGTTGATTTACTGTTTACAAAGCTTTTCATATGCTTTATCTTTCTAAAGACGTGCCGTAGGCACGTGCCCATGGGCAAATCTAGTCCCCTTATATTCCATCATCTCTAATACTACCAATACTACCACTAATTTACACATGTGATGCACATCTTAATAAATATATTTTTAAAAAAATAAAAATTTCGGCGTAGTCTAGCCTTGAATCTAAGATCTGTAGTTTAGCCTCGAATCTGAGATCTACTTTATCTTAGTTATGCACGGAACATGTATGTAAGTTGGTATACTTACAAATGACAACAACAACTCTCACGTCTTAATAAATACTAGTATAATACAGGTGCGATGCACGCCTACGAAAAGTATAGTAATCAAATTAAATGAATATATATCGAATAAGAAAAGAAATAATTAATATTTAAATGTTTTTATTTGGGCTACATGTATGGTGCCCATTTATATTTGTTGGAAATAATTTGAACGTGTATTGCACAGATTTATTTGGTTACAAAGTTAAAATTTGTTTGTTACAACCCCCAACTCTCCCATTAAAATAGTAGAGATAGTTTTGTTTAACGTAAAAATTCAGACCTCTGGACTTAAACCTAAGATCTATTTTATAATAGTTATGCACGTGCGTTACACGTGTTGATAGATTTACAAATGACACTAAGGCATTCTCCCATTATAATATTAGAGATTAAAGATCTAATATTATAATGGGAGAAGGCCTTAGTGTCATTTGTAAATGTTGTCATTCTACCAACCCGTGCAATGCACGTGCATAACTATTATAAATGAGGTCCAAGGTTCAAATCAAGACTATGTCTAAATTTTTATTTTAAAAAACTATATTTATTAACACGTGCATCGCACATGTAAACTACTAGTTATAGATAATGTGAGATCTGGAATTGTGTACTTTGTAGATAAACTATAATTTGTAGACAATCAACCATCTAATCT
Source organism: Hemerocallis citrina (assembly GCA_017893485.1). Classification (NCBI taxonomy): domain Eukaryota; kingdom Viridiplantae; phylum Streptophyta; class Magnoliopsida; order Asparagales; family Asphodelaceae; genus Hemerocallis; species Hemerocallis citrina. The sequence goes on from CM030366.1 coordinate 235,328,158, forward strand.
CAACTACTCATTTTTAAGTGCGAGTTATATTAATCATTCATTTACTCAAATATTATCAGTTATCATAATACCCTCACAGTTAAATTTTATTTACGACATAATTATTTACAAAAGTGTCAGTCAAATAAAATAATAACTGGTGCTACTAAGGTAATTTATATTAGTAAGGATTTGAAATGTGTAAAGAGATGTCTCTGCTTCGATGTCAGACTATGTTGTGTAGTCTTTATTTTTTAAAATAAAAATATTAGGACATGCACAAAATTACATCAAAGTTGTTCCTACAAAATCAAAACTACAAATTTGACTTATCTCTCCCCAAGCAATAATTATAGTAAAATAAATTTGAACATGTTTTTCACTCCCTCGAATGTCGTGCAACATAAGCCCCACTCCATCACATATGAGAAAACTCATAAGTCAACCATTAAAGTGACGACTCGCTAATTCACCTACTGGTGACAACTCATCCGAAAACCACTCCAATAATGACTTGCTCTATCTCTACCTCGGAACTACTTACTCGTTCACTGCCACGGTGGCAGCTTGCATGTTCACCACTTCGGTGATGACTCGCCTGAACGTCAACACTGTGACGACTTGCCCATCTACTGACATGCACCGACTTGCATCTCAGATCTCGGTAATTACTAACACATCTCCCAAAAATAGTGATGATCCGCACATCTACAACAACAACGATGACTTGTATATCTGTCTCAATAGTCACAACTCGCATATCAACCATAATGTTGATAACACACATCTACTACAACGGTGATGACTTGTTAATCGGCCACAAAAGTGAGAATTTGCACATAGACCAAAAATTAATCTCAAAACTCACGTGCACCACACCCCACCTCTTCTACCGGCGTAACCAATCCTCAACTCGACAGTCTTATTCCCCACACATGACACCTCTACAAATGGGACCACAAATTTAAATTTAAATGTTCAAACTCACAGCTCAAAATTAAAACATAGGCTCTCTTGGGTCCTACATCCATTACCACGTCACTCTCAGGTCCACCATTGCACCCAAGTGATGTTGACCTCACACTTCTCCATTTTTTCCATATTGACCCACTTTTGAAAATATTGACCAAAATGGCCCACTTTCAAAACTATTTACCCAACTGGCCTAATTTTAGACAGTCAACATAAAATGCTATTGACAATAACGATATCTATTATTTTGATGTCGTTGTTTCCAATAGAGGCACCTTTAAAATAATAAAAAAAATCCATCGCCGCTATTGGGAGAAACGACATCAGTATATATCGCATTTACTTAGTAGTTCTCTGATTGGAGGAAAAATTTTGTAAGTAAAATTCGTTTATAACTCATGCCGTTATTCCCAGTAATGAAATAAATTAGCCTGATGCTGCTATTGGCAATAACGACATCAGTGTAATCCACAGTGTACTCCAAATTTCGTGTGGTGTACTTCAAGCCCTATGTCGAGCTTGATGCAGCCAATATCTCTCAAAACACAAAACATGAAAGTTGTAGATCTTTACCTTGGTGTTCCATAGCATTTTGAATCATTCCAATCGGGGTTCAGATGATAGAGTTATGCCCAGATTACAAAGCGATGTCAAAATTGTATAGAAAAATTTGTAAGTGAAAATCGCTTATAATTGATGCTGCTATTCCAAATAACGGCATAAATTAGTCTGATACTGCTATTGGCAATAATGACATCAGTGTAATCCACATTGAACTTCAACTTTCATGCATGTGCATCAACTTCAAGCCCTATTTTGAACATGATGCAACCAGATCTCTAAAAACTCAAAACATGAAAGTAGTAGATCTTATTTTTGGTGTTCCATAGCATTTTGAATTATCTCAATTGGAGTTCGGATGATAGAGTTACAACAACAACAACAACAACAACATCAATATCTTTTGGGGTCGGCTACATGAATCTGCTCGATTTAGAGCAATATCCTTTGTAAGACCACATGCTATCATATATTTTCTCACTATTTCCACCCAAGTTAGTTTAGGTCTTCCTCTACCCCTAACTCTACCATCAATATTTATCAAATCATTCTTTCTAACGGGAGCACTACTGTTAGGAAAATCGGACTGAGGATCTTGTTGAGTTATTCGATGCAATCAATACAAACTACCAAACACCCCAAAGTACACACAAGTTTGTCCCAGTTAGAAATTTTTCCTTAATTCGGGGGAGAAAAAAACCGAGATGTTATTCAAATAGAGAATATACAAGAATATTATAATTCTCATCACGACCCTCTCTTAAGTCTCACCAGCAAGTACTAGTTGTTTACAATTGGAGAAACTTTCAAACTCTGCCTTGAATGAAGTACTCTCTCTTTTGGCTCTCAATGGAGGCCAATAACAACAATATATAGAGATCTAGAGAAACCCTAGTTCGATATCTTGATACAACAGCTATTGGATATTCCTAAATAGATAACCCTACGGTAAGAGCTGTATGATCTGACTTGAAGAGAAAGTTGGGTTTCTCACGAATTACCAAGACCCGACCCAAATAATTTATCAGTGTTGCATTTGGTCGACTGCACCCTAAGGTCGGTCAACCGTCCCCCTCTCGGGAACTCCTGCATAGTAGGGCGGTCAACCGCACCCTCGGACGGTCGACCGCAACCTGCTGCTGCTACTGCTGTTGACTGTTTTTCCTTACTTCCACTCCATTTCCGATCGTCTCGATTTCTCCATCATCTCATCATCTTCGTACCCAACTTAGTCTACAAAATATAAACCCAATAACTACTAAGCCTACGTGTGACATGTCCAAAGCACATGAGGCGATTCTATCTTAACTTATTTTGAATTGGAGCTACCTTTAGCATGTCTTGTATATGCTCGTTTCTAATTCTATGATTCTTTGTTTTACCACACATCCATTTGAGTATCCTTATCTCTGCCATACTCATCTTTTAGACATATTGTTTCTTTGTTGCCCAACATTATTTTTCATACATCATTGTTGATCTTCTAGTCATCCTATAAAAATTTTCATTTAACTTTAAATGTATACGTTTATCACACAAAATACTACTAACACTTCTCCATTTAAGTTATCCTACTTGGATCCTATGTATAACATCTTTACAAATCTCCCCATCTCTTTGTTTTATGCTAACCTGTCCCACAAATATTTTGGAAAGTGGGTCAATTTGGTCAATACTTTTAAAAATGGGTCAGTACAGAAAAATTCACACTTCTCCCACACTGTCCCCACCACACCTTCTCTCCCTATCCTGTCGTGCCACGTATCCTCGTCTCACATGACCACCAACTTACTCGAAAATTCAAAATATTTTACCGTTAATTACCTGTAATTTATAGATGCGATGCACGTTTTAATAATTTCAAAAATCAAATTTTTGATTTGAACTGGAAATCTCCTTCATATTAGTTATGTACGTGCGTTGTACTTATTGGTAGAATGACAAAATGACAAATGACACTAAGTCTTTATCCCATTATAATATTAGAGATGCTTTTCTTGGGTGCCTAAGTGCATTCCACGAAAAAATAATCATGCTGCGGTCTGATGTGTCATATGAAGATATTGTAGAAAAGTTTCCTAGTACAATATTGCTGCAAGAACGCTCTAGTCTTCGATTAACAAAGATAACTAAATGTTTATTGAGAACGGATACGGTAACACCCATAACATATTTCAGGCAAAAATAATAATATAATTTACAAAAATATGATTCACATCACCCCCAAATCAATCTCTAATTCTTTCATTGATTTGAGGGAATAAAGCAGAATTATTAATCTTGTTTGAATACAAGCCATCACCATTGTATACAATAGGCCTCTTGAACAAGTACTCAACAGTTTCATCCACACTTGGAGCTCTATCATCATCTCCATGTTGGTATATGGCTTGTGCAGTCCTTGCTAGGTTTATGGAAGCCTGAACCATCGAATTCTGCAACGGTGTCGCCGTTATCAGCGAATCTCGGTTGAGTTCTTGCCATGTCTCATGTATGAGAAGCCTAACATGGTTTCGTGCATCATCCTCTGAGGTGTTGGTGTTGTGGTTCATGTAACAGTTCAAGCTCGACGCAGCATCTCCCCTTAGTTGCTCTGCCTGCATATATATGATCATGGACAAGATTTACACGGATCATGCATGTGGGAAAATGCATGAAGATATATATATATATATACCTTTGTTGTGCCGAGATCATCCCATAGTCTCAGAATCTTCCCGGAGTTGGTGAAGAGGGATGGGGAGGAGGTAACAAAGTCGAGGCTCTGCTTTGTGATTTGCGTCCCCATCAAGAAGAAGCCATGAACAAATGCCATGTAAGTACCTGCAGTTGTAACTGAAACACTCGTGTAGTCTTCTAGGGTTGGCACTCCCGCCTTAAACCACCTTCCTTCTAGGAGAAAGGCTTCGCACAAGTCTACCCACTGCACGAGTCGATCAATTCAAACATAATTTACAAGTATTAGCTAGATCAAAATGTGTGCGTGTTTTGATTCATAAGTTTTTTTTTATTTTATGGAAAAGTCTTGGCTCGAACCAGGAACTCTGGATTCAAGCCGCTGATAGTTGGCATTAAGTTATCATAGTATTTTCCAATGAAACGCGTGCAATTCTAATTCTCTAGTTATAATGGTAAAGATAGATACCGTCTTTCTGAGGTAAGGGATGGCTTTGATTCCGTGGTCGACCAGGATCTTGTGGCCAATCTCGTTCGTGGTGTTGTAAATTGCCATGTATGCAATCTTCATGTACTCGGGAAGCTTTGCCGTTGCATCAACCCCCCATCTGTACATATACACATCTTAATTAATTACATCGATTAATTCTCTATATATGCAATGCTGCATGAAATCGTTGTAGCTAGCTAGGAATACAAACCTTCGAACTGCATCAGTGAAAAGGAGAAGTTCTTCATCGGTGCCATAGGTATCGTAGATATCATCAATAACAAGTAGGATTGCGACGGCCTTGGCCACCTCCACCCTGCACCTTGAGAAGCGTGGCTCCGGGAACAACCCCACCGTCCACATGAAACACTCCAATGGCCGGTCTCTCGCAAAGCTCAACTTCTTAGCCAACCCCAACTCTCTCCACCAACTTTCTAGCTCTTCAATTTCGATTTGGTAGAGCTTTTGAACCATGTTGAAGTCCAAGATTGCGAGCTCTGGTATGTTCGAGCTCCTTCCATACTCTTTCATCACATGCTTCTCAATGTAACTCCTTGCCTCTAACCTCTCCATCCTCCTGTGCCTTGGATTATCCAATACATAACCGAAATCACTAGCTATCGTGGGGTTCATCCCCGGCCTCTTTGAGTACCCCTCGAGTTGTTTCTTAGTGAACACCATGGCTTTCGATAGTACCTCTTCATCTCCTGCACCTAAGTAGGAAGCCTCATGGAGGCTGAGCAAGCCCAAGAAGTCTTTTCTCAAGTCTTGCTTGAAGTTCCCTTCTTTGTCCATGAACTTAAGCAACACATCTATTTACAAACAAAATATAGACAAAGAAACTATTACAAATTGCATACATGTATAATATGTTATCAACACTTCAATATTGATTGAGTCCTCATGCATCTCGCATGCATACTATGAAATTTGTTGAATATATAACCTCATTAATTAAATATTGATTGAGTCCTCATGCATCTCGCATGTATACTATGAAATTTGTTGAATATATAACCTCATTAATTAAATATTGTGAGAAAAAAATGGAAGTTTTAAAAAAGTATTGTATGTATATATATATATTTCTCCAAGAAAATGAAAACAGTAATCGAAAGAAATCTATCGATAAAAAAAAAAATATGAGGTGAACCTTGAGATACATTATGGCCTCCTTGTCTCAACAATCTGAAGCGAAGAGTAGCAACAAAGAGATCGTCTTCTTCATCATGCTTTTTCGGGTAATTAGATTGCTCTAAAAGAGTGTTAATTTCATCCTCGAAATGGTATGAAATTCCAAGATGTTGAAGCGAGTCGATCAGGTTCAAATCCAAGCCATTGCATAGTAATGCCTTCTTCACTTCTTGTTGCAGTTCTTCAACCCTAAAAGCTTCAGCTTCCAAACTAAGCACCTAGATACATATATTGCCCAAATTTCATTACACAATTAAAACAAACTCGCTATAAATCAAAACAATGATACATATATCTATCGAATGAACAATATCTATACCGTATGTTTTGGAGCAGAACAATGAGGAGGATAAGTCTTCATTTCTCGCTTCGACTCACTGCTCATGAACTTGAGTTTTCTCGGTTTCAGAAGAGATGTTGAAAGAGGGAGAGATTGAGAAGTTAGAGCAGCCATTGGCAAGAATAACAACCACCCTGATATATAGACTTAGATATGTTGAAGCTTGCTAGCTCTTGGCCTCTTTCTTTATGAAGCTTGAGGGGGTATAAATACCACCAGAAACATATATTGAAATTAGCAATATTTTACCAATATAACGTAAGGCTGGCAATTGACCCGAACCCGACTCGAGCCCGATCAAGTCCGACCCGTTTTTAGTAGTACTCGGGCCTATTTTTTTTCATTTTTTTCGGACCCGGGCTGAGAAAAATAAGCCCGTTAAATTTTCGGGCCGGGTTCGGGTGCATATTGGTCCGACCCGATTTAACCCGACCCGATTTATATATGAGAAGTCTTAAGAGTCGGTTAAGACTCTTAACGTGAGTCACAGAGTCAGTGACTAAGTCCAGAATTAGAATCTGATTTTCGAATTTCGACGCTTCAAGTTTGAGAACGCCAAATCCTTTCATCTTCCTCCAAGCTTCGATCACTTCGTCTTCCGATCGCCAGCCCCCATTCCCATTCATGGCAGCCCCCACTCCCAGGCTCTATTTATATGTAGTTTTCTCTATTTCTTTTTCATCATCAACCCTAACCCTAGCTCCCAATTCAATCTCATATTTGTGTAATCTGAATAGGGGATCTCAATTCATCATCTGCCAAGTTTCGATTTCAGGTAAAATTGTTGTTTCATTGATTTCATTGATTTCATTGATTTCAGATTCATGGCAGCCCCCATTGTCGATTTCAGGTAAAATTGTTGTTTCTTGTGTATATCTCTGTGTTTAATGGGTTCAGATTGCACATGTTAATGTTGATGTTCATGGCTCTACTTGTGTTCCATATTGAAAGAGAAGATAATCTAGTTTTTTTTAGACCCGTCTCCCTTAAATGATCAAGTTGGTGGTTTTGGGTACTTGGCTTTGATTCATGTGAAGGGCTTTTGGGTCTTCTCTTTGGGGAAAAAACCACTACCAGCAATGGTTGATGCTCTAATTGTCCACCCTTTCCAACTGTGATGTCTATGGGTATGTCTTGTTTTTGATTTTTTTTTTGTTTTGTTTTTGGCTGCTTATTTTTACATTTTAGGCAAAGACAGAGGTGGCGGAATTGGTCTCAATTATAACTTATAAGTTTTTGGATGTTCTTAGAATATGGGTATCTTCTCAAGAGTATATGATTCCTTCGGAGTTTTGGCTCCCTCCCTTTCAGCTTAGTAGTAGCATATGATTTGATTCTGCATCTCAAATCACATGCTCATTACTTAAGAAAACAATTGCAGATAGAGAACCTTTATTTTGCATTGCTTTATGTTTGTGAGTTAATTTAAGTGGCCATCATCATCTCTAATTTAAGTGGCCATCATCTTCTAATTTAAGTGGCCATCATCATCTGACCATCATCTCTATTTATCCAAAGTTAATTTAAGTGGAGTATCTGAATGTTTGTGACAAATTTCTTTTATGATACATTTTAATTTTATCAGCCTATTATATAATATTTAGTTATTTACCTGGAGTGGAGCTAGCCTACAAGAGATATTTTTCAGTTATGATTACCTTTCAGTATTTAGTTTAGTTTAGAAACTTGGTATTTATTCTGTATTTTGAAGAAAGGTAACTAAATTAACTTACAATACAGCATCCTCGTTATCTATATATATTCTCATGATATGTACAACAATAACAACCATGCATTTTTTTCAACTAGTTGGGTGTGGAATGTATGATCTATGCTCAATTCATAATTATTATTAAGTTGGTTGAAATGATTCTTTTTCTTGCTGTATACATGGTCCCTTGATGAAATGTTTCTTTTTCTTGCTGTATACATGGTCCCTTGATGAAGTAGATAGCTAACTCTTGTTTATTCTGCTATGCAGTAGTTTTGTCACTATTCTTTAGCAAATACAATGCACATAATTTCTCTATGAAATAATTTCCAACTTTCAAAATTGAAAGAAATGATCATCAATTTTTTGAGTACATTCGATACATATTGGACATATTAGAGGTCAGGCATCGACACGAACAATTTCAATGTGCACTGCACTTGTAATTGTAATTGACTAGTATTATACAATGTGCAATATAATAACTTTTTTTAGTAATAGGTGACCAAAATAAGTACATCATATTCTGGTGATAGGAAAATAATTGAACTATGTATGCAATGCAGTTCACATTTTGACTTTCCGAACAACATCACCCTCATATGTGGCCAAGATTGGTTAAAGAACTCTATCATAGGTATTAACTAGTTGGATTTTTTGGTTTATAATCCTAATTTTTTATCCTTAGACTTTATTATTATATTGTAGGACAAGATGGAGCCTCCAAGTTACAAATTCATGGTGCCGCTCAGTGATAGTTGATGAAGAGAAAGATGATGCATGGTACAATATTTTATATTTTATTTATCAAAGTACTATTATAGATTTATGCCCTCTATATATAAGTTGTGTAATGTGATATTTCTTTATGCAGGTGAGGAAAAGGAAGACAATGAAGAGGATTATTCTGATGAGCTATGCTTTCATGTTATCTTGTATTACTTTCTATAAAACAATTCATGTAATTGCTTTTTTTAAATAAATCGGACTGGAGAAAATATGTTTGTATGAATGATTATTCCGATTAGCTATGTTCTCATGTTGTCTTGTATTACTTTCTACAAAGCAATTTAAGCAAACCATGTAATTGTTTTTTTTTTTAAATCGGGCCGGGCTCGGGTATTTTTTGTTTATTCGGGTTCGGGCTTGGGCCCACTTTTTGGAGCCCAATGTAAATTCGGGCCGGGTTCGGGCCACACAAAAAAAATTCGGGCTCGGGCTCGGGCTTATATAAGTCCGGCCCTAACCCGGCCCATTGCCACCCTTAATATAACGCAATATTTGAAAGTATTGACCAAACTGATCCACTTTCGAAACTACTTACCAAAATGACACTATCTGAGATAGCGAGTCTAACTAAAAACTCAAAAAATGCTTGATTTAGACTCGCTGTCAGAGACAGCGAGTGTGTTTATATCACACTCTCTATCTTAGACAGCGAATGTCGATTGGGGAATTTTATAAATCTAAACTCGGTGTGTCATTCTTCTCTTCAGTTATCTCTCTCTTCACTCTCTCTCTCTTCACTCTGAAACCCAACTCCGAAACCCTAGCTTTCAAATTCGTGTCCTCACCCACAAAAAAACTTGGGTTTTGGATTTCTTTCGAAATTGGGAGAGAGAATGAAGAGCGAGAAGTGAAGATAGAACTCAAAACAGCGAGTCTTGTTGTTAAAAAATTCCCCAAACATACTCGCTATCTCAGATAACGAGTCTAAACTTGGTATTTTCTTCAAGTGGTGAAGAAACAGCTCAATATACACTTGCTATCTCAAATAGTGATGATTTTTTCTCAATATTCGCTATCTGAGATAACGAGTCTAAACTTGGTACTTTCTTCAAGTTTTATACACTAGCTATCTTAGATAGCGAGTCTAAACTTGAAATTTTCTTCAAGTTATTCTTAAACTGGAGGAGAAACACCAGATAGCGATGATTTTTTTACCATAACATTTTGGTAAATACTTTCAAAAATAGGTCTGTTTGGCAAATACTTTTAAAAAGTGGGTCAGTTTGGTAAAAGGTTCTAAAATTATTCGCTACTAAAGAACAGTTGGAAGTTTGAATTAAATGAATTTTTTTCCAAACTGTCTCTCTTTTTTGAAAGTTATTCTCAAACTGTCATATTTTTCAAAAAAAAGTCTCAAAATGCATTATTCGCTTTCTAAAAAACTGAGTGCGGAAAAAATCACATCTTTTTTTCAGAAAGTGAGTGTGAGGCTTTGGTTTTCACTTGCCTAGATTCGCTTTCTAAAAAAAGCGATAAGATTTATCCCACACACGCTTTTTTAGAAAGCGAGTGTCGATTGAGATTTTTTTAGCCCCCCAGGCTGAAATTTCGATCTCACTTTCTCTTCCAACTCTCTATTTTTCTCTTCCTCTTCTAACCCCGAAATCTTAACCCATTTCATCTTAAAATTTTGTCGACTGACCCAAAATTCTCGCATCTCTAATCTCGTTTCGACGTCACTTAATCTTTTCCAACCCTCTCACCTTACACTCTCAAAACCCTAAACCCATCTTCCGAAAGATCTATATTTTGGAATTTTGATATATTTGAAGATGATAGCAACTTCAACTCTTTTACCCATATATCTACGGCTATATCCTTTCGAATAAGCTTGTGAAGGTATAATTTATATCACCTATTATTTTTTACATTTTGTTAGGTTTTGTTTGTGGATAGATAATAACTCGTATATTCGTATAAATATACATAGGTATGGATTATGATATTCCTATTTGGTTATATTTTGGTGGTGAAATAATTCGTGATCTAAAGATAGGTTGTTGTTATAATGCCGTTGATCCTGAAATAGTTTAGGCACCTCGTACAATTACATTGGCAGAAATAGTGGAGAAAATTTATGAAGTTACTAATTGGGATAGGGATCAATGGAATGTGAAAATTTTAGTTCGGTACGCAACAGGAAAAGGAGATGGTCAGTATTTTATGACAGTGCCCGTATCTACTGATAATGCTGTGAAGCTGTATTCAGCAGGCTGTAAAGCTGTATTCTATCAAAAAACATCTTGAATTCGTCACATTGATATCTTCACCGACACTGTACACCGTTAAATGTAAATTGGCACATAGAAAATGTATAATTAAGGAGATGGTGCAAAATCTCCCAATAGTAAGTGATGGTGGTTGCCTTTGGAGATTACGATCAATCGTTCCAAATGACGAGAAAAATTTTGTGGTGAAGAATATAGTTGGACTTCATACTTGTACGAATCCCACGTTGAATCAGGATAACTGTAAAGTTGATTCTAACCTTATTTGCAATTTGATTGTGAGTGTGGTGAAGTCTGAGATAGGTTTAACACCGAGGGCCATTATTGAGATTGTGAAACTACAATATAATTATCAGATTTCATATAAGAAAGCTTGGATTACAAAACAAAAAGCAATTGAGAGGTTGTTCGGTACCTTCGAAGAAGCATATACGAAGTTGCCAGGAACCGTTGTCCACTGGGATAAATATCAGTCTAGTTCTAGCGAGGAAACATTCAAGAGAGTATTTTGGGCATTTGGTTCTTCGATTGAAGGTTTCAAGTATTGCAGACCCGTTATTAGTGTTGACGGAACTCACTTGTACAGTAAGCACACGAGTTATTTGTTAATTGCTGTTTCCCCGGATGAGAATGATAGCTTATTTTCCTTTGCATTTGCATTAGTTGATAGAGAGAGCATAAATACTTGGACATGGTTCCTGAGTTACATTTGGTATTTTGTCACCGATCGTACTGAGTTGTGTGTTATCTCTGATCGTCATGCTGGTATTTTGTCTGCTATGGAATTGCAAAATAGAGTTTGGAACGAACATAATGCATATCATCGTTATTGTATGCGTCATTTCGCTACAAATTTCTTCCGTAAATTCGGTAGCAAGGTAATGAGGAAAAAAGTCAAAATTATAGCGTGTCAAAACCAACCCAAAAAGTTCAGTACCAAACTCGCTGAACTTGAAACCATCAATGTCGATGCGACTAATTGGTTGAAAGAGAAGCCAGTTGAGAAATGGGCACTTTATGCATATGAAGGTTAACGATACTGTAGCGCCCCGAATTTCTAATATAATATCTTAGAAAATACGTGGCACAATTCCCAGCATCAACTTCAAATGTAATATAAACAAAGTCAACACCAATAAAATTTTCAACTTTCATTTCAATACTCATTTTTATAGCACAGCGGAATACAATACACCTTAATCACAATTCTCTTTTCTTTACAACACTTTCTTTTACAATTACATAAATCATTACCTCACTTGAACTCAAGCACCCAAATCCGAACCTTAAGAAATCACCTGTAAAATATGAGGCTAGAGATAACCCTAACCCCCAAAACTAAAGGGGTCAGCCATAAAGGTGTGAGTGACATAAAACAAACAACATAAGTTAAGCATAGATACATAAACAACATGTAATAAACAAAAATACTTAAAATGTGACGTAGCAAGGAAACATAAAAACATCAAGTGAAACTAACCAAGTGTCAAGTGTAGAACACAGGAAACCACATGCATAAAACCAAGTCAAGAAAATACAAGTCTATATGCTGACTCTCTAATACGTACTTGTCGGAGTCTATGCATCCCACTCTACATAGGTCCGGTGCAAGCCCTTAATGTCTCCACATTATAGGGTTTAATCCCCCGCTATACAACTAATCCTAATACGATGACTACTACGAGATAAAGATAAACTGTGAGTATTAGCCCATGCCCCGATAATTCCGGAGGTCAATCTCTATCCACAGATAATTCCGGAGACTATTTCACTCACACCTGGGAATCTTCGAGAATACCCCACACCGCAAGCATTGGCACCTCATCACACGAATACCACATGTGCGTCGCCTCGATCCTGATAATTCCAGAGATCAATCCCACACCACAGGGAATTCCAGAGACTATTTCACTCACACCTGGATAATTCCAGGAATTATCTCACACCGCAAGCCATACTGAGGTCCATAACCCATGTTCTCGTTCATCGTATCATCACTAGTGCCTGTCCTTATTATTTTTAGGTTATTTAATTACTTTAAGAATCTCCTAGAGTTGGTGTACCCCACCAGACTTAACTCAACAACTGATCCACTAAAATACCTCGACAGGCCCAAACATAATTATCTCAATTACCGGTATACTAGGGTCACACACACCCTCTAGAGACTCACCCAATATCCAAACCAACTTCCAACATAAATCGCTCAGTTAAACATCTTGAAAGCGTATGTTCAATAAAAGATAAAGTATAGAATAGTAAGTTATAGATTAAAACATTTAGAGAATAAATCAATTGAAAGAACATTTAAAAATATAAAGATACATCAGTACCAGTCGACTATAGACAAGCGTAAGTCGACTATCCAGAAAGAGAATTCCATGGTTTTAAGAAAATAATTCTAAGTATAGCAGTCGACTGTAAAGGGTATAGGTCGTCGGTCTAGAGAAAAAAATACAATAACTATGAAAAAATAATTCTAAGTGGCACCAGTTGACTGTAAAAGTCCTCAGTCGACTGTCCCGAACGAAATTTCAAGAAAACTGGAGAATATAGCAGCCGGGTCGTGTCGGTCGACTGAGAAGTCATACTAGTCGACTGTCAACCTACAGACTGCATACTTTTGGTTGTGCACATTTCAACCGATACGTAGTTTTACTTTATGAAAACGATTTCTACGAAAAGCTTATTTCTTATATGACAAATACAACTTGTAGGACAAAGTTTCGTATTCAGATCCAAACCATATCAGTACCAAAATCTCAAAAGAAAACTTCAATTTGGATATATTTCCTCAACTCAACTAAATTTTCAAATTTCGATTTTCATGTCATGATCTCTTGATTCATACTTTTCCTTCAAATTTTCTCAAAACTGAATTACTACTACAATTCACAACCATAATCGATTTGGAACATCACCATATCAAATTTTGTATTCAACCAATACTCAAAAATCATAAAAGTCTCACCTTTATTAGATTCATATATAAAAATCTACCATATTCAATCAATCCAACATTGATCCAAAAGAGATGGACTACCCATGATCTCCAATAGGTCATTCATCAATCTCGAATTACCCACATACAATTTTATTTACAACAACTAGGGTTTCACAAGATCCAATTTTTAATTCATCCATCCAACTCATCATGTACATATTCATACTCAAAACCCTAAACATGCTTTCTAGTAGATGAAATTCAACATCCAAGATCAATCAAAACATTCATATCATTCGCATACAACATACACAAAAGAAAATAAAACATAACAAATCACTCACCTCGAATGAAGAAAATCTGGTAAGAAACCTTTCTTTTGCGAAATCCAAGATCACCTAAACTCTCCAAGAAATAATAAAACCCTTGTGTTGTGCACCGAAAAACAGCTGTACTTCTTTTAAATAATCCGGAATAGAAGATTCAGGGTTTTCAAATACATTTGCAAAATAACCCACTACAAGAAAAACCCTTTTTCGCAACGCCAAATGTCGTTGCTAAAACTCGTTTGTCGTTGCGAAAAATATTTTTGGCAACGACATTTGTCGTTGCAAGGTCGTTGCGCGTCCGGGCGTCGCGAAAGATTTTGACTACGACTTGCTGTCGTTGCCAAACATAGATTTTTTCGCAACGACATTGCCGTTGCAATATATGTTGTCGTTGCCATACCTAATTCCACCCGTGCTATGGTATAAAATCAATCGCAACAACCTTTGTCGTTGCCAAACATACTTCATATATTTGGTTACGACTCATGTCGTTGCTAAAGATATTTTTTTCGCAATAAATTATTGTCGTTGCCTTACATTTTCTATTTTGGCAACGACTACTGTCGTTGACAAAGCTCGACTGTTTTGCAATTATTTTTATAATTGCTTTGCATTACTTGTATTTTGGTAACAACTATAGTCGTTGCTAAAGCTACCAATTGTCGTTGCGAAAGTTTAATTCTTTTCGAGACAAATTATATATTGTCATTGCATCAGCCCTATCCAAACTAGCATACACTTCAAAAACATTAAAAACCAACATCATTCCAAAAACTATAATATTAACCTTGTCCAACATATTACATTTATGTCACATATAAGAAGCAATGCCCAAAATATTACAACCATCAACTTCTCAAAAAGATATCTAAGTATCTCATAATCATTTCTATTGTGCATAATAAGCTTAAACATGTTTTCTAATATTCTCTTGACATCTAAACATTGCAACAAAATTGGATGCAAGATTGAAAGAACTGAATCAACTTAGAACAAAAGAACATTTTGGGATGAATATTCTCAGAAAATACAAGTAGCAAAAAATTGGGGTTGATGTGGGAGAGTTAATAACCTAAACCAACAGCTAACTCATATAAGATATAACTAAATCATACACTGTCAAAATATGATACAAAAATATATGCTCCCGAACCAATGGCTTCATTCCCTAATTCTCCAAATACAATTCCTTCTCGTGGTACCTACATATTTGAAATAATGATTAGTCCAGCAGTATACAATGAAACTATGAAAGATTGCCAAAACTATTGGAACATGTATGCACAAAACAATACAGCATAATAGTGCCACTAAAATTAATAGTACCTTGATCATTCGAGGAATTTCATGCACCTCTATTTGTAAGTTGTGCCAACAATTCTTGTTTCAGTGCATCCATTGCACGCTGCATATCTTCCTTTTGTTGTTCAATTTGTCTTGTTGTTCTTTCTTGAGTTTCTTGCAACTCCTTTATAATTTTCTGCTGCTCTTCAATCTTCTTTTATTGCTCATTGATCAAGTTTTGTTGCTCAAGTTGCTGTCTTCCTTTACAATAACCTAAAATTTACCATGAAGCATCGTACAAAAATATCTTACAAAAATATCGCTAAAATATTCTCTTCCTTTATTTAACCTTTATTATATACCATGAGACTTGCCTTCCAGGAATTATGCATAAGAAACAAATATTACTGTAAATTTTCCTATATTTACAGTAATATAGGAAAATCTAAACCTTACTACTCTGTATAATCTTAAAATAAGTTAACCTTAACCATTGTGCATATTTGAAATAATCATTGTCTTAAATAAGTTAACCTTAACCATTGTGCATATTAAGTTTAATTATCAGTTTCAAGATTTTGATCTAATTTGGTTTCTTACTTAATTTATCATATTTGAATAATATTATTGCAGTTGAAGGAATTAGTGTTGTGTCTAATTCATGTAAGCATGAGTAGTTGCACTTGGACATGAGTAGTTGCACTTGGACATGAGTAGTAGCCGTCATAATTTATGGATAAAAGCTATATCCATTCTCAAATATAGCAAACGACTGTAGCAAATTATCGATAATATGGATATTTGGCAAACGAGTGCAGCGATTTTTTTAGTCAAATATCCATATTATCGATATATAGCAAACGACTACAGATGCTCTTAAATCTACAGATAATAATATGGCTGCCCTCCCATGTCCCCTACCTGTAGTTCTATACCTATACCTTGTTCTTTTTTTTTCTTTCTAATGAAGTCTCCTAATTACCTGTATCCATGTTTCCTACCGTATTACTGAGGGGTTTTCTGCAGTTTACAGTTCATAAAACAATACATATTTTGATTCATAGTTGGTGAAACTTACATCTTTTCTAGGCTTTGAAAGAGCCCCAGAAGGTTTTAGCCTCAGCTGGGTGTTCTTTTGAGCATCAACTCTTGCCGGAGGCCTCTGGGGCACTGACAAGCGTGCAATATCCTGGCCCTTCCATGTCTTACGAATAGCATCTTGTGGCTTTGGTGGCTTGGGCACTTACATTTACCATAGGTTTTTCAGGCACACGATAACTTGGGCTTTCCCTATCCTTTGAAGCCTTGTGTATCCCGTTCGATGGCTTTGATTCTCTTGCCGCTACGTCTTGCCTATGTGAGATCTTGACGGAGATCCTAACAGAGATAGGAGTTCGTAGCTTAATATCTTGTTAGTAAGAGAAAAATTCTGGTTAGAATTTGAGAATTGCTTAGATTAGGTAGAGGCAGTGAGGGGTTGCTATTGTAGGTTTAATTTGATAAGGCAAGAATATTTTAGTTATTTTATTTTTAAGTAAACTGCTATTTGCTTTTACTACATTGATTCAATCACCTTGTTAATTCATCAAACACATTTCAAATTCATAAGAATCATAACGGAACACAAACAACTCATGATTGTGTTATTCCAAACAAAAAACTGATGATTGTGTTCATTTGAGATTGATTATATCTATAATAGTAGCACATACGGAGAGCTTCATTTTTAGTTTTCATGGAGCTAAGAAGGTTCGTAAGTTCACCACAGAATGATAACAAAAACGAATTCTTTCCATAAAACCTAGTATCTATAAATAAATGATACCATGAAACTATATCCTCTCATTTTTTAAGTGTACTAGCTACTGCATTAGTTTCTGAATAATTGAGTAAAACATAACAAAACTCACTTGATAAGGGTCCGGGAAAGAAGCCGGATAGGTTTGGATTTGTGCTTGTTTAGACTGCTAACTGCCCTTCCAATATCCGTAGCCTAAAACCCAAATATAATAATACAATAAGAAACCAATATATATATATATATTGCCAGACAAAATAACCTCAGCATAAATTAGCATCTCAACTATGTGTCTATGCCCAACAAAAGGTACCAAAACTAGGAAGGATATGAATAATACACTGAGGTTTTCTATTGAGAGCTCCATCAATTGCAATCGCCTCAGCGACTCAGACAGAACTTTTTCTGACTGCAAAGAAACGAGAAATAGCTCTTGCTTTAGTACCATAGTAGAGTGTAACCAATATATAAATAGCATACTAAAGACTGAGTTTCCAGACAAACAGAAATATATCTAACATTCACAGAGTGAAATTCCATGGACTCACAGTATACTAAGCATAGCAAAGATGTCCAAGTGCAACTACTCATGTCATTGCAAATTATGACAACTACTACTCATGTCCAAGTGCAACTACTCATGTCATAAGACAAAAGGGAAGAAAAAAAAATACATTCCCACTTATTAGCTGTACGCCTGTAAACCTAAACTGTAATGAACGTGACAACTTTTAAACAACTCATCAGCAACTTAATAATTTATCAAGAAAGAGAATCCTCAAATAACTACAAATGTGTTATGCTAGTATGTCAGGGTTCCATAGATTATAGATATTGCTAAAGAGTAAAGAAGCTCCACTTAGGTATTAACTGATTTGATTCAATAAAAATTGTGGATTCCATTGGGTGTAATACTTCTGAATGCCTAGTTCATGCTCTTTCTACCTCTTAGAAATTATTTTATATTTCCAATACACCTCTTTATTGAGATTCACTTTGGAGAAAGATGCAGAGACCATTAATATCTGAAGGTTATCCCCTGTTTGGAAATGGTGTTATGTGGAGGTAGGAAATAGCTTCACTCTTGCTGAATATGTCCTACCTCCACATTGCCCCATTTCTAAACAAGACTGTCAAAATATGCTATGAAACCTTAGCATTGTTAGAACATTTAAGGTTGTATAATCCACATTGACCACCAAGAAATACCAAGGACATGGGTTATCTCTATATAAGACCAATCATTCATAATGCCAAATGATAGAGAGTAATCAAACCATGACATATGGTAAGGTACTGAGTACCCGTATAGTTAAAGGGAGAAAATTTTTAAGACAGTCAGACAAGCATATCTGCTTTATGCTTTATGATCAAAATGTGGGGGCAACTAAAATATATCTTTAAGAAATAAACTCAAATCAAATGAAAATGTTAGAGCTTGGTAAGTGAAAAATTAATATCTAGATAAATTAAGAATAAATGCATTTGTATGGAGTAGGGATTAGCTCGAGGAAAAACAGTTGAGAAGATCTTACATCAATTAGCTGCTCGAAGAAAAAAGCTACACCCTCAGCACGTACACCGCCGCCACGGCCAGGGTTCCGACCCACCGTCCCATCGCGTGCGGTGTTGACCGGTCAAGATAGTACTGGAAAGCGCGGGAAAATTCGCTCCTCCATTTGGCCGCTGCGGCGGTGGCGGAGTCGGAAGAGGGGGTTGCTTCCATGATCAGAAGCCTACAGGGTTAGGGTTAGGGGTAGATCTGAGATTTTGGGAGAATGGAGGAGAAAAAGGAGATATTTTTATTACCGATTTGGGGGAGGAGAAGAGATCGAAATGTAGGGTTTGACGGATCTGAGACTTGCGCGATCTGAGATTTGGGGGAGGAGAAGAGATCGAAATATTTAGGAAAATTTTGTGGGCAGCCGGGGTTTGGGGAAATTGGTGTGGTGGGGGATATTAAGTTATTATTTTTTTTAAAAATATTTTTGGCAACAATACTATCGTTGCAGTAGATATAAGGAAATATACGCAACGACATTTATCGTTTCCAATTTACACACAATCTGGCGCAACGATATTTATCGTTTCCAATTTACACACAATCTGGCGGGGATGTGCAAAGGCCCGGGAAAATTTTATTTTATTTTTAGCAACGACTTTCGCGTTGCCGTAACTAATTTTCACAACGACTAAAAAGTTGTTGCCAAAACCTCGTTGCGAAAAAGGATTTTTCTTGTAGTGACCCCTTGAAAATATAACTTTACATAAATAGATCCCTATACTTAGAAACTTGCTAAAACCAATTAAATTGAGATATAAAAGTAAAATAGACACCTTATTTCCAGCCGGCACTATTTGAAAAGTCCAGAAAATAGTTTTGCACTTTCACCCCTCAAAAATAGCAATTTTGCAAAAAGATCATTCTTTTTTTTAATTTTGCAAATAGATCCAATTAATACCAGAAAAATATAGAAAAATTCCAAATAAATTCCAAATAATAAATGATGATTTTCCATGAAGAAATTTTGGATTTTGAACTTTTCAAGAAAATATTTGCACGTGTTTTGCACGTGTAAAAAGATAATTCTCCAGAAAATATTTATTAAATCTCTAAAAATTCATTTTAAATTCATTTATAACCTTTAAAAATAATATTTAAAAATACGGGGTACTAAAGATACGGCATAATGACTACGAACCTATTAGAAGTCTTCAATTCAGTCTTGAAAGGTATCCGTAGTTTACCGGTAACTGCGATTGTGGAGATGATCTTTTATCGTCTGAATTCTTACTTTACTACTCGTCGACAGGAAGCCAATAAGTTTTTATCTGAATGGAAAATTTTTTCTCGAAGAGTACAAGAATTGATCGATAGTCGGTGTGAGAGAGCAAACTGACATGAGGTTATAATGTTTCAACATGAACCAGAAGTTTTTGCCGTTAAAACGGGTTTACGCATGGTAGGTGGAGAAAGAAAGGGTGGAAACTTGCACACAGTTAACTTGGGTACTAAAACATGACATGTATGAAATTTCAACTATATCATATCCCATGTTCTCATGTATTGGCAGCTTGTGCATATCGTGCAATCAATTACAAGCCTTTTATTGATAAATTTTACTTAGTTACTTCATTAGCATAAACATAGGCTCAACTCTTTCATCCAACTCTAGATCCAGCATATTAGCCTACTTTTGATGGACTACGACTCGTAGCTGATGCAAGTCTGCGACATTCAAGGAAAGGCCGACCAAGATCTACGAGAATTCGCAACGATATGGATGCAAGAGATAGGTCTAGCAGGGGTACGAGAATGAAATGTTCGAAATGTGGATTGCATGGACACAATAAGCGGCGATGTAGTAATGGAGGATCACAAAACATTTAATCCATGTCAAATTCGAATGTATTTGTGTTTATTTTGTCAACTTTGCAGTAGCTTGTAATTGTACTATGTGATGTGGACTTTCTACTAATTTGTATGCATTTAATTCTGAAAAAGCGATAATTCCCATTTGTTTCCAAGTCATTGGAAGTTTAGAGATTGTGAATGAATTTGTAAGTCGCATGATGTTGGAGTATATATGAACGTACATGGCAGACTGCATATGTTTGTTGTAATGAATTTTTTTCCCCTAAACTCGCTTTCTCAGAAAACGAGTCTTATTTAAACCACCTCGATTTCTAAGAAAACGACTGTTTAGTAGATAGATTTCCAGAGACAAGCTGATATCTGGAAATTTGTCGACTCAATAGTCGCTTTCTGAGAAAGCGAGGAGGTTTCACCTGCACTCGCTTTCTGAAAAAGTGAGTGTAGGTGAAATTTCATTGCTTTCTCAGAAAGCGACTGTTGAGTAAAGAAATTTCCAGAGCCGAGCTGATCCTCTGGAAATTTGTCAACTCAACAGTCGCTTTGAAAAATTTGTAGAGATCTGCTTGGCTCTAGAAATCTATCTACTCAACAGTCGCTTTCCCAGAAAGCGATGAGATTTCACCTACACTCGCTTTCTGAAAAAGCGAGTCTTGGGTCTGTTGAGAAACAACTTGTACAGACTCAAGACTCGCTTTCTCAGAAAGCGAGGAGGTTATCATTATCATTGTTATTATTAGTTTTTATTGTCATCATTATTTTCTATTACTATTGATATTATTATCATGGATATTGTTACTATTGTTATTCCTGTTAAAGTCATTAGTTTTGATGTATACTATATATTTTGATTATTTGAATTGAAGCTCAATTTTATATTCTTTGCATCTTTGTTTATATCTATCCTGAACCCATACTCTCTTTGATCTTGGTGTCTCATTCCTTTCTTCCTGCTCGGATCGTCGTTTGGTGTCACGTGGTCTACAGCGACATGTCTGGAGCTTGGAACGCCACCATCAAAGTGGCGCAGCGGAAGCGTGGTGGGCCCATGACCTACAGGACCCAGGATCATGTTGTTGTTTCTCCTTTCTTGTATTGTGTTTTGTTCCATCCCTTGCACCATTTGCTGTCCCCTATCTCTTGCTTTTGTTCTCATCCATTGACTCATTGCGTGGTGCATCTTTCCCTTGTCGCTCCTTTCTTCGATTCCAGCTCTTTCTATTCGTTCACCTCCTTGCCTTGTTATCTTGCAAGTCTTGTGGTGTTCAGTGTTCTTCTTCGTTTTGATACCGGTTATTTCCTTCTTGCATTCCATCCTGCCAGCATGTACTCATTCATTATTGGATTCAATTCTTTCCTGTCTTCCACCTCCTTTGTTTCAGTTCTGCCTACTCCTTCATTGTATTTATTATCTTGTATTATTTGGATCCTTTAGATACTGTTATTCTCTTTCATGCCTTCCATTTGAACTCGTTGTTATCCACTCCCTTCTTATTTTGGTGTTACCACCAGGTTGACTTTTCCTTGGATCCCTTGTTTTGTTACCCTCCCCTAAATTGCTTCTACCCTGTCCTATGTACCGCCTAAACAAATTTCGAGGACGAAATTTTTGTGTAAGGTGGGTAGGATTTGTAACTCCTGTTTTCCCGTATTTGTATTTTATACCGTATTTTTTTTCTCAATTGTACTCTTTTGTCTATTTGAGATCCCGTATTTTATTTCAGTTCGAATAAAATCATTATTTTTGTTTCAACTCAATTGTGGGTCCTTTTATCAAATTCAATTGTGTGCCATTTGTACCGTTCTTCATGAGAAATGGACCGATTCTTCTCGTTTATCTCTATAATCCCCATTTTTGTGCATTTTGACCATTTCTTCTGTTGGACTCTTTTTGAAACGGATCCCCAAAACCCATGAACCCGCAAACCCGCAAACCCACACTATTTAAACCCCTAACCCTACAACCTACTTGTGACAGGGTAAAAATGGCCTGAGGCCCAACCAGGGCCCAATACAATTCCCACTCAGAAAGGTAAAGATGGCAACCTGGTTCGGCTCCGGACCACTTCAGGGTCGGCGCCGAACCTCGTGTTTGCCCTCACGGTACTGGCCTCCTCGTACCGACGAGCCTCAGTAGCCCTCGGAGTCCGATCCGGGGCAGTCCCACAGGCCGTCCCCCCTCTCTGGCGGGGCAGAAGGATGACCTGGCGCAGCCTAGGCCCTCCGATTCCCCCCAGAGGCACAGGAGGCTCACGATGGGCCACGTCAGCTCCAAATACCGCCAAGGATTTCGCCACGTCAGCCCTATACCGCTCCTGGTATCGCCACGTCCGCCCTAAACCCCCTGGGCCTTCTGCCACGTCAGGCCCATGGGCTTTCGGAACCAAACCCGGTTGGGATTCTCTATAAATACTAGACCCACACCCACCTTTTGAGGTAATCAATCTTTTGCCACTTAAATATACCTAGTTATTGCTACTCTCTCACAGAGACTGACTAGAGCGTCGGAGGGTCCGCCACCGGGACAAACCCCGGTGTTTCAGGACCGTCTGCAGGTACACAAGACCTCGGATCCGACCCTTCCGATCCGAGCCCAACCTTCAACATCTTTCCGAGCTCATCGTAGGTCCCAGAAGGTCAACTGAAGGTCGGCAGACGAGCGGCAATTTCCTTCAATACAAATTGAGTTCGAACTCACACCTGGTGCTTCCACACGTTTCTCAGAAATAAACAGCATCAGGCTGGCGCCGTCTGTGGGAACAGCTGCTCCAGAAGCCGATCCGACCCAGACCCTCAAAGGACATCGACAGCCGAATCCTCATGGCCTCCAAAGGAAAGGGGGCTGCTTCCCCCGTCAACCAACGGGACTCGCCCCCACCCACGGATAAAGCCAGGCCACGCACGTCGAAACACAAGGCTCCCCCTCGGGAGTCCCAAAGGAGCGTCGGCTGGACAGCCCAGCCCGACCTACGGAGAGTAATCCTCAACCGCAAGATTACCCACAGCTGGGGAAGGGCTGCTTCCAACTCGGCCCCGAACCATCCGAGGCAGACCCACGGGGATGACGGCCCACGGGGTCGGCAAGGTGATAGGAACCGGGGATCACCAACCCCGAAGCCTAACCCAAACCGCACCCAGGGTCAGGATCCCGAATCCGAGGTATCCATGGATACGCCATTCACCCTACACTACATCCACGGGGGACCGGTGGGGGGAGAAATCGATACTTCCTAAAGAACCTTCACCCAGGAGACGAACGCTATCCAGTACAGCCCCTCTCCTGAGCTACAACCGCGGCCAGTCTCCTTCTCAGGAGAGGGTCCCGAAGGAGTTCACCTCCCCCACTGCGAGGCCCTCGTCGTTAGCCTCCGCATGGCCAATTGTGAGGTTCGCCGAATCCTTGTTGACAACGGCAACCCGGTAAATATTCTCTTCCTCAGAACCTTCGAAAGTCTCAGATTATCCAGAGGGAAGCTCAAACCAGCAGGATGCACGTTGCTCAAACTTTCGGGCGTCCCGGTCATAGTGGAGGGAATTATTACCCTCGACGTCACCGCTGGACCGGCCCCTGACAAGAGGACCGAGTCCCTGGATTTCATGGTCATCCACGTCAAGGCGGCCTACAACGCCATCCTCGGCCGACCCGGGCTAAACTCCCTCCAGGCGATACCTTCGGCCCACCATCTGAAACTCAAATTCCCCCCCCAAGGGGTCAGCATCGTCCGAGACAGCGTCGAAGCAGCACGGTCATGTTGCGTTACCGCCAGGGGAGGGGGCGTGCTCCCCCTCAGCGCCGTTGAACTCGAACCCGACAAAGACGGCCCCGCCCCCGAGCCCGTGGACGAACTGGAGGAGGTCCTATTCGACACCGAGGATGAGTCGAAATGGTTCCGGGTGAGCTGCTCACTCGCCGAAGACCTGAAGACGGGCATCATCGCTTGCGTCCGCCGCAACGTTGATCTCTTCGCTTGGAAGCCCTCTGATATGCCCGGAATCTCTGAAGACTTGATCATGCACCGACTGAGCGTCCTCCCTGACTCTAAACCGATCGTCCAAAAGAGGCGCAAAGTCGCCTTGGAGAGACAACAAATTGTAAAAACAGAAATGGACAAGCTCTTGTCCGCTCGATTCATCCAAGAAGTCAGCTACCCCGAGTGGTTGGCCAATGTCGTCATGGTGAAGAAAGCGACAGGGGGTTGGCGAATCTGCATTGACTTCACGGACCTTAACAAAGCGTGTCCGAAAGATCCTTTCCCCCTCCCGCGCATCGACGCTTTAATAGACGCGACCTCAGGGCACGAGCTGCTGTCCTTCATGGACACATTCTCGGGGTACAATCAGATCCGGATGTTTCCACCAGACATCTCCAAGACCTCGTTCGTCACCGACCAAGGTCTTTATTGTTACCGTGTCATGCCTTTCGGGCTGAAAAACGCCGGAGCCACTTACCAGCGACTCGTCAACAGAGTCTTCAAGGACCTGATCGGCCGCAACGTAGAAGTTTACGTCGACGACATGCTTGTCAAAAGCCGGGCTGGGCCGGACCACGTCGCCGACCTCGAGGAAGCCTTCGGCGTCCTCCGACGCCACAACATGAGGCTCAACCCGGCTAAATGTGCCTTCGGCGTCTCCACGGGGAAGTTCTTAGGATTCATCGTCAGCCAGCGCGGCATTGAGGCAACCCCGAAAAAATACAGGCCATCATTAACATGTCCCCGCCCCGGAATGTCAAAGAGGTTCAGAGGCTCACGGGTCGGTTGGCGGCGATCGGCCGTTTTCTCTCCAAGTCAGGGGAGAAATCTCTCCCCTTCTTCAAAGCCTTGCGCGGGAAAGGGGGCTTCGAGTGGGGTACCCATCAACAAGAAGCCTTCGAACAGCTGAAACAGTACCTCGCCAACCCGCCTCTCCTCAGCAAGCCCGAACCGGGCGAGCCGCTTTGGCTCTACCTGTCTGCCTCGGACTACGCCCTCAGCCCGTCCTCGTCCGAGAGGAGGAAGGAGTTCAGAAACCACTGTACTATGTAAGCAAAGTGCTGCACCCGGCCGAGACGAGATACGCGAAGATAGAGAAGATGGCCTATGCCCTGGTTATGGCAGCCCGAAAACTCCGACCTTACTTCCAGGCCCACTCCGTCCAAGTACTGACCGACCAACCACTGAAGACCGTCCTCCACAAGCCCGAAAACTCCGGCCGATTAGTCAAATGGTCGATCGAGCTGAGCCAGTTTGACATTAGCTATCATCCCAGGGCGGCCATTAAAGGGCAGGCCCTCGCCGAGTTCATAACTGAATGCACTGTCTCCGAGCAACCTGACGTAGAAGAATCGGATCCGACCTGGGAGGTCTTTGTTGACGGCTCATCCTGCGAAACGGGGAGTGGGGCGGGCGTCATCCTTCGTGGCCCCGACCAATTCCTACTTCAATACTCCCTGCGCCTCAACTTTCCAGCCTCCAACAACGAGGCAGAATACGAGGCCATGATCGCCGGATTGACCCTCGCCCACCGAGCCGGTGCCAAGCGAATCCGGGCGTTTAGCGACTCTCAGCTCGTAATCCATCAAATCAACGGAGAGTACGAGGCCCGCGACGACCGAATGATGAGGTATTTGGCGGCAGTCCGACGACTCTTGGCGTTCTTCGACGACGCTACGGTTGTCAGAGTCCCCAGGGAACAGAACGCCCAAGCCGACGCACTATCCAAACTTGCCTCTTCTTCCTTCGAAGGCCTCGATCGTACGGTGCTCGTCGAGGTCCTCTTGGAGCCAAGCATCAGTAGCCCAGAGCCGGAAGCGATGTGTGTGCAAGAGGGGACCAGCCCGGACGACTGGACCACTCCCATCCGAAAATTCTTAAACCGGGCCGAGCTTCCTGAAGACAAAGCCGAGGCCAGGCGAATCAGAATCCGAGCTGAAAGGTTCGTCATGATCGATAACATCCTCTTCAAACGCTCGTACACCTTGGCCGACGGCAAACC
The DNA here is from genome assembly GCA_017893485.1 of Hemerocallis citrina. NCBI lineage: Eukaryota > Viridiplantae > Streptophyta > Magnoliopsida > Asparagales > Asphodelaceae > Hemerocallis > Hemerocallis citrina. The sequence goes on from CM030366.1 coordinate 235,354,799, forward strand.
CTACCTCCGCTGCCTCGCCAGGGACGAGGCCAGCTACGCCCTCAAAGACCTGCACGAGGGGATCGGCGGATGCCACATGGGGAGTAGGACACTTGCCCGAAAGGCCCTGAATCAAGGGTACTATTGGCCCACCATGCTCCAAGACTCACAAGACTTAGTCAAGAGGTGCGGCCCCTGCCAAAGATTCTCCCCCATCAAAAGGCTTCCTCAAGCCAACCTCCGATCCCTGGCGAGCCCTACGCCCTTCGCCATGTGGGGTATGGACCTTGTGGGGCCCTTCCCCCCAGCAGTAGGGCAAAAGAAATTTCTGATTGTCGCCATCGACTACTTCACCAAGTGGATCGAAGCCGAACCACTATCCAGCATCACCGAGCGCCAAGTGCAACAGTTCTTTTGGAAGAACATCATTTGTCGATTCGGGATCCCCCGAATCCTCGTCACGGACAACGGAACCCAGTTCCAAGGGCAGAACTTCCAATCTTTCTGTCAGGATATCGGCATCCAGCAGCGTTTCTCCGCCATTTGCCACCCTCAGTCTAACGGCCAAGTGGAGAATGCGAACAGGCAAATCCTCGACGGCCTCAAAAAGCGCCTTGACAATTCCCCCAAAGGGCTATGGGTTGAGGAGCTGCCCAGCGTACTATGGGCACACCGAACCACACAGAGGATCCCCACGGGGGAGACGCCATTCAATCTGACCTATGGGACCGAGGCAGTCATCCCCGTCGAAGTCGGATTGCCTTCTCCCCGGATCATAGCCTTCGATGAAGACGACAATGCGTCCGCCCTGAGGGCTAACCTGGACCTCGTCGCCGAAGTACGAGAGAAGTCCGCGGTCCGAAGGAGCATTTATCAGCAACGGATCGAGAGATTTTACAACAAGAAAGTCCGCCCCACCAGCATCCAGGCAGGGGACCTGGTTTTGCGAAAGCTATCTGTCTCTGATCCAACCAAGAAGAGGAAACTGGCTCCCAACTGGGAAGGCCCATACCGCGTAGTCGAGGCTGTACGCCCTGGTACATACCGACTGACGGATATGAACGACCGACCCATCAGCCGACCCTGGAACGCTGAGCACCTCATGAAATTCTGGGGAGAGCAAGCTTAGGTTCTAGCATGGCTTAAGTAAATTAAAACTTTTGTAAACATTCGTGTGTAAAGGGCCGCTTCAGCGACCCCCCCCGGTCTGGTATAAAAGAAGTCTCTTTTTGTCGAAAGATAAATACCTCGGCAACTCCAACCCGGTACCGGGCAAGGGGGGCGGCACCTGGGTTCTCCCTCGGGTCTCATCCCCAAACGCCTCGGCAGGTTCGACCCAACTCCGGACCGGAGGACTCCCTGTCGCCCCGCGTCGATCCCTCACGAATCGGCGGAGCCCGACCTCGCCTACACCGCCCTTCACCACCCCGATAGTCAGAGCAAAGAAGGAAAAGAAAGCTTTATTCATACTCTTTTATTTTGTGCGGAGAAAACAAGCAAATACCGTTACAGGACCACTCCACTCATCTCAAACTAAAGGGGATCGCCGACTTAGAGCCCCTCGGACCCGGTGAAGGGCGGGATCACTCCGACCAAACGACTTGGGACTCTCTCTTCGTCATGACGGTCCTTCGGTTCTGCCACCGTCGACACCCCGGCCACGGAGCTCTGGGCATCCACGGATCGAATGCGTTCCATCAGTTGCAACGCCGAGGGAGCCCCCTCTGCTCGCCGACCCCTCGAGGAAGATGTCGAAACACCCAACATAGTCCTATAGCGGTGTATCTCCATCTCCTTCTCCACTATCACATCGCGAAGTAGCTTCTCGGAGGAAGGCCTCTGCACCGAGGAACTTGACATGGTGTATCCAAGACCAACGCCCCCTAGCTCCCGATCCACCATCGCCCTCCTCAGCCGGCTCGCCTCCTCACTTAGGGCTTCAGACTTGTTCCTGTAATAATGGAAGGCCGCATCAGTGTCGCGAGCCCTCTTTCGATACCGAACCAAAGTGGCCTCTAAGGCCTCGACCTTGCCCCGAAGCCACGCCACGTCGGAACGAAGGGGGTCCACCTCAGGAAGGGGAGCCGTGACCTACAAGAGAACCAGCCCACTCAAGACATATAAACAAAGAGGTTCAGAAATTCTTCGAAGTTGGAACACTTAGCCAGCCAAAAAACCCTCTTTTTATAAATTCAGTTTCCCCATACAAAAAATGCGGTGGCCAGTCCGCGGAAGGCAAATACAATCGAGAGAAGGAAAAAGAAGGACAAAAATTATACAGCTAGTTTTCCCACCTCTATATCAGCCGGATCCGTTGGGGGGTCGGCAACCGATTTATCATCTGACCCTTGTCCGCCAGGGGTCTTCGGTGTCCCCTCAATCTCCATATCATACTCGAGGTTGGACAGGTCGATAGTCGGATAAAAGTGCCTCACATGGCTGAGGGCCTTCGCATAACTGCTATCCTGGGCGTTGATCACCAGGATCTGACACGACTCAGTCACCTCTTTCTTCTCCTTCTCCGACCTCTCCTCCTGAGCCACCCTCGCCTTCGCCCATTCCTCCTTCTCCTTGTCAAAAGCCGCCTTCGTCTCCGCCTCCTTCTTACGAGAGCCTTCGAGCTCTCCCTTCAATTCCGTCACCTCCTGCTCGGCCTTGTCAGCCCGGTCTCGCTCTCGCTGCAACGCCGCCTCGTAGAGGCCCCTCACATGGGCCCCCTGCACGGTCGCCTGCCATAACCAGACACTACTAAGAAATCTTCCTTAAACAACATCACCCAAAAGCTAGGGGGTTCGATTGACTTACCAGCACAGTGGCCTGCGCAAGACGCACGTACGCCTCGTCCAGGGTCTGGGACTTCATATCCGAACGATCCCGAGGGGTCGCCAGCTTATCTGCAACCTCCACGGCCTGGCGCCCCCGGACCAGGCAATCACCCTCGCGGATCGACCAATCTGGCACCCACCTTCGCCGAAGTCTCTCCTCTAGTCCGGGATCCACCAGGGGACCCTTCCCCTTATCAGGGTCGGCGGCCGCACCCTGATCCGAACCCCCCTGGACCACCGCGTCCCCACCCGTCTCCGACCGAGTCCTTTTCATCCTCGGCTGAATGGGGGCCTCGGAGACCACCGGGGACAACTCGGTCGTCTTCGCCACGACATCCTTCTTCTCGGCCTTCTTCTTCTTCATGGCGAGCCTCAGCGCCTTAATCGACTCTTCATCCATTTCTGTAAAAAGATCCATTAAGAACAAATGAGCAAGAAAGCACAAGAAGAGTGTGAGGAAAGAAACAACCACGTACGAGGCACGGCCGGGCTAGGGCTCAGTCCGACGCTCGCCAGATGGGCCTCCGTCACCTTCCCCCAATTGATGCTATACGACAGACGGAGACGCTCAACGAGTCTCCACTCCTCCGCCGTCAAGTCCCCCGGCCCCGGTGCTGCGTAGCTCGGCTTAGAATGGTTCCACCGAGTAGGGATAGCCCAAGGATCCTCACTCCGGATCACCAGATACTTTTTCTTCCAGAACTTAATGGAATCTGGATGACCGTGGACAACCTTCGCCTTACCTCGAGGCGAGATGTAGTATACTCCTTCTGCCGATGAGCCGATCAACAACATCGCTCGGAACACGCCCAGCCGCAGGGGTACCCTCTGCTCCTCGCACAACAGCACGAAGCAGATGATCTGCTTCCAGGAGTTCGGCCCAAACTGCATCGGCGCCAGGGACGACCAATTTAACACCTCCCGAACGAATGGGTGGATGGGCAGCCTCAGGCCGGAGATAAAGGCGTCCACAGGGAAGATACAATACCTATCCGGCAGGGGATCGGTCGGCCGAAGAGTAGAACTCGGCAGCATAAGCTCATAACTGGGCCCTATGTGGTAGGCCAACTGCAGAGCCCCCAAGTCGCTTGCCTCCAGAACGGTCGGGGATGCGTCCACCTTCAACCTCTTCCGGCTTGACGACGACGGCTGGACCCCCAAGGACTCCTTATCTGAGAGATCGTCGGGGTAGCGACGGAAAGACCGGGGTTGTGCAGACGACCCTATCACCGAGTCGCTCGGGCCGCCAATCCTCGATCCCTTCTTCTTCGGAGCCCTCCTCCTCTTAGTCCGTTCCGGCGAAGGTGTAGACAAACGCCCCAGAACGGGCGGATTCAGAGACCCCGCGGAGCCATCTCCCTCGGAGCCACCCTCCTCTCCGGAAGCCAACCCTAGGGTCCGGACTTCGTCTGAGCTACCGCCCCCCTCCTCAGAGTCGCTGCTTTCTACCACGAAATGCCTCCGAGATCGCAATGGCTTCACATTGTGTACGACCTCCTCCTTGCCTACCGGCCCCTCCCCAGAGGTCGACGCCGACGAGCCGGACTGAGCCCTATCCATCTGTGCCTAAGTTAAACGGGGTTACCAACTAACCTGGGATCACCTCGGAAAAACGACCTTGCTGCAGGAAGCTGAAGGGACGAGCGCTGAAGAGTTGAAGGATTTTTTGAAAAAGTAAGAGGCAAGAGAGAAATAGGCGATGGGAGGAGAGGGGGGAACATTTATAGGGGATAGGAACAACTCCTCGATTTTCGCAGTCACTATTCACCGATTGACGTGCGACTGCCGCCTAGGAAATCACGCCACGTCCTCGAAACATGTGCTGCTAACGTCACCCAGTGCCAGACTGGCCGCCCGATACGGGGGTCAGTTCGGGCAAAATAACGGCTCGCCTTCACCGGCACTAAAGTACTCTTCTTCAGAAGATCCACCGGCTGGCCATCACCCTTACCAGCCCGTAATTCCCCCTCGTCTCGAGGTTCGGCTTGGCACCGGGGTACTCTTCCCAGGAAGAAACAACGGCTCGCCTTCACCCTCACCGGCCCATAATCCCTCGCCAGCTCGAGGTCCGGTCCGGCACCCGGGTACTCTTCTTCGGAAGATCCACCGGCTGGCCATCACCCTTACCGTAATTCCCCCTCGTCTCGAGGTTAGGTCTGGCACCCGGGTACTCTTCTCAGGAAGAAACAACGGCTCGCCTTCACCCTTACCGACCCATAATCCCTCGCCAGCTCGAGGTCCGGTCTGGCACCGGGGTACTCTTCTTCGGAAGATCCACCGGCAGGCCATCACCCTTACCAGCCCGTAATTCCCCCCTCGTCTCGAGGTTCGGCCTGGCACCGGGGTACTCTTCTCAGGAAGAAACAACGGCTCGCCTTCACCCTTACCGACCCATAATCCCTCGCCAGCTCGAGGTCCGGTCTGGCACCCGGGTACTCTTCTTCGGAAGATCCATCGGCTGGCCATCACCCTTACCAGCCCATAATTCCCCCTCATCTCGAGGTTCGGTCTGGCACCCGGGTACTCTTCTCAGGAAGAAGCAACGGCTCGCCATCACCCTTGTCGACACGTAATCCCTCGACCTCTCGAGGTTCAGTCGAACACCAGGGTACTCTTCTCCGGAAGAGACAACGGTTCGCCATCGCCTTCACCTACACGTAGACCCTCGACTAGCTCGAGGTCCTATCCAAGCCTCAGGGCAGCACCACCAGGAAGGCCCTGTGATCCGCCCTCCCATTTTTTACAATCATAAACACTCCTCCACGGCTAGCTCCCGCACCCCCCGCAGGAGTGGGGGGCTTGTGTGACAGGGTAAAAATGGCCTGAGGCCCAACCAAGGCCCAATACAATTCCCACTCAGAAAGGTAAAGATGGCAACCTGGTTCGGCTCCGGACCACTTCAGGGTCGGCGCCGAACCTCGTGTTTGCCCTCACGGTACTGGCCTCCTCGTACCGACGAGCCTCAGTAGCCCTCGGAGTCCGATCCGGGGCAGTCCCACAGGCCGTCCCCCCTCTCTGGCGGGGCAGAAGGATGACCTGGCGCAGCCTAGGCCCTCCGATTCCCCCCAGAGGCACAGGAGGCTCACGATGGGCCACGTCAGCTCCAAATACCGCCAAGGATTTCGCCACGTCAGCCCTATACCGCTCCTGGTATCGCCACGTCCGCCCTAAACCCCCTGGGCCTTCTGCCACGTCAGGCCCATGGGCTTTCGGAACCAAACCCGGTTGGGATTCTCTATAAATACTAGACCCACACCCACCTTTTGAGGTAATCAATCTTTTGCCACTTAAATATACCTAGTTATTGCTACTCTCTCACAGAGACTGACTAGAGCGTCGGAGGGTCCGCCACCGGGACAAACCCCGGTGTTTCAGGACCGTCTGCAGGTACACAAGACCTCGGATCCGACCCTTCCGATCCGAGCCCAACCTTCAACATCTTTCCGAGCTCATCGTAGGTCCCAGAAGGTCAACTGAAGGTCGGCAGACGAGCGGCAATCTCCTTCAATACAAATTGAGTTCGAACTCACACCTGGTGCTTCCACACGTTTCTCAGAAATAAACAGCATCACTACTGTTCTAACCTAACACAATCCTACCGCCGCCTTCTCTTCATCTCTTTCGTTTCCATCTCCAACACCCCGAACCCGAGCCCCATACTCTGATCGCCCCTATCGTCGCCTACCGCCTTCGTCTCCCCCTCCGATCCCCATCGCCATCGCGTCACCCCAACACCCATCACCTCCATCACCGCCATTACCATCATCATCCTCTCCAACCTCCGAACCCATTAACCCACTCGCCAATCCCTCACGACCTCATCGCCTCGCCCCCTCTTTCCCTTCGACCCCCGCTCCTCATCAGCCCCACCGCGGCAACAATCCGCCGCCGTCTTCACCATTAACCCGCTCCTCCAATATCGCCATTCCCCAACTCCACCATTACCCAGCTCGTCGCCTTCCTCATTCTCCGACCACCACACCACCGCAACACCTCGTCGTCGCCTCCAAACTCATCCCCTCGTCATCCTCTCCACCTCCGACGCTTCGCCAACACCCCACGCCGCCGAATACCCACTCCTCCGTTCCACCCCTGTTTTCGAACCCAAACAGAGTCGCCGTGCGTCGCCGTTTCCCTCTCGACGTCGTGCCGCCGCCAGCGTCGCGATCACCACCTCGTCACCGTCGAAGCCATCGCCGCAGTCGCGCGAGCCCACGCCGTCGCTCCCGTTCGCTGCTGTCGCGAGGAAGAAGACGCCTCGCCATTGGTGGAGAACGCTGTTCGGTGTTCGCCCGCAGCGGATCCCGCTTCCGCTGTCTCCTGTTCGGCTGGATCCAGTGGGGGGAGAAGCGATCTGATTGGGCGATACTGCTGTTCTGTGTTTTGGCGCAGCAGATCCCACTTCGCTGTTTGCTGTTTTGGGCCGATCGTGTGTGCGGGGAAAACTCGATCTCCGATCAATTTTTGGACGCGCTTTTCGAGGACTTCTTCCGGGATTTTTCAACCAAACTTGCTACAACAAGTGGAGTTTATCATCGTCATCTAAGGCAAGTATCCTTGTACATTTTATTGTTCTAGTACAAGTTTCCTTGAAAATACTACAAATAGTTAGATTGTGACTCTCCTTGAAATATCGTTGTGAATCAATATTGAACCTTCAATTTGACAATCTAAGAGTCACAAAATTTCCTCGTATTAGATTATAATTATTTGGACTCTAATACCCTTGAACACATAGAACACATGGACATATGAATTAAAGAGCCCTAAAATTTGTAGACGCATATATATTTAGTATTTTGACGAACTTGCAACTATTATGACTCGAAAAACATTTATTAGTTGCTGTTTTGACCTCCATTAATATTTATTTATGCTACTTAACAACTTAGACGCCAAATGACATTTTCCCACGAAATCTACATTAGTAAATTACTTCTACGTGTTGCTGTCTGAATATTCTTTTGCGGTTTCGACCCTTTTATCATTTGAATCTGGGCCCGAGCCCTGAATAGAAATTGTAGCTCTGGATGTCTAGATGTCGATAGACTCCGAAATCTTCGAATTTGGAGTTACGGTCTAGGAGTTATCGCAGATTTACTGCAGCTGTGTCGGTAGACACAGATTCGCAAAAACTGCTGCACACCTTTACTTTGCGAATTAATTTAGCTGTATAACCAGCGAGCGTTTGACACGAAATTTTACATTTAGTTGCTGGACACCCTATAGGACATCCCCAATTCTTCTTAGAATTAAATTATATTATTTCAACCCTGTTTCGCATGCATAGATACAAGTACACAAAATCTGCCTGAACAAATATAACAAGCCGGGGTTTGAGGGAAGGACTATAGAGTGGACAACATAGGTAAGTATACTCGGAAGGGGGCCCGTGTTTCCCAATGATGTATGTTAAATGGAACTAAGTGCCACGTAGAACAAAGTGCCACGTCACGGGTGACGGGGGCCACCTCTAGAGTCTACGGGGGCCACCTCTAGAGTCCATTACATGATTACATGATTACGTGATATATAGTTGAGATCACATGGAACTAAGTGCCACGTAGAACTAAGTGCCACGTCATGGGTGACGGGGGCCACCTCTAGAGTCTACGGGGGCCACCTCTAGAGTCCATGATTGATCACTTGCTTGATACTTGATACTTGATACCTGAGTACGCCGCCCTATGGACTCCATTACTAGGTCTAAACGTAACTGATTTGACTGTAGCAACCATGTAGTAAAAATATGGATGCATGTCGTGCTACCTAGATAGTAATCACACAAGACTTGAACTTAATACCTGATACATGATTATCCTGTTACCTGATCATCCTGATACTTGATTACCTGGTTACTTGATACCTGTTACATGAAACTTGAACATGACACCTGTTACTTGATATGTGAAACCTGACACATGGAACATGATACTTGATGTTAGTCACCTGACATATGTTTTACCATTAGCAGTTGTTAACCAGCCTGTTTACTAGGAAGTCCCCCCCTTGCTAGCTAGTTCTTGGTTGTTCCCACTACTTGTTATAATTCTGTTATATTCTTGATTCCAGTTCCTGTTTCCCATACTTGTACTTGTTTTCACTATTTGTGGCCCTAGCTTGCACTAAGGGCATTTTCTCTTGTCTTTCCCTGTTTTCTCCTTTTATGTTATTAAACAGACTTTGGAGACGAGCTACCCGCTGGAATTGGTGAGCAAAGGTTCTAGCCTTCAAGTGGAGAAGAACCTGATTATAATATTTATTTCCTGCATTACTTGTTTTCCTGAATTATTATTTCTTGAATTTGAGGACTTGTAACGGGCTGTTGTTCCCGAGTTTAACTTGATTCAGACTTGAAACTGCTTGGATGTTTTATTATATTTCAGTTGTTTCTGTTGCTAGTAAATTATTCATGCATGCTTGGTTTTATATATCTCTCTTGTTATATACTTGTTGTGATGCTGAGTCGATCCTACAGCTTATGAATGATGTTAAGATCATTCGCTGGGCTTCGTCACGTGCTCGTATTCCGTATTTTGGGAAGCGGGGCGTGACAGAAAGTAGGGGTTCTTCTTTCTCTTTTAGCACGTTGTGGAGTGGCCTGTGTGATACCGGAAAAGAAAATCGGGTCCTCTTCATGTTGTTGTGTCCCTTCAATGTTTTCTTCAATCTCATCCCCTTCAGCTTTTTCTGGACAATATGGGTGCTTATGGACAACTTTCTTCCAACGAACACCACACTGACTAGTTCGATATGCAGAAGTAGTTAGTATAGCATCTAAAGTTTCTTCTTTGCCCATAGCATCAGTCTATGCACGACACGACGTAATCATCTCACGTGCAAAGTCCTTCATCGGTTCCGCGACATTACTCATCAACACAGCAGCACATTTTTTAGCCATCATCCAAATCTGGCCCATCTACAAAACATGAGAAGTTGAAATATTAAATACAGTGCATATGTATATATAAATCAAAATTTTATAAAAACATTAAAAGAATACAACAAAACTTAGCAACTTACGATTTTACGAAGAGCCGATGCCTTCGGTTGGAACATAGGTAAATTCATTGAATGTTCATCTGCTGGTTCGGCTGCTGGTCGATGAATCGGGACTACCACACCAATAGGAGTCTCCATTGTGGAAGAGATATAAAGTCTAGTCATCCTCTCATACCAAGCCATGTAAGTCGCATACACCGATGCATCAAACGGAGGAATGTCACCAATGATTTCGTCGAACCGGTGCTCATTCCATCTCTCAACATATGGCAAAGCATGCAGCCCAATCATGTCCGGGTTGTCGACCCATTCTAGTAATAAAATGCATATCGGCATTGAACGGTTCAGTAACAGGAATACTTTGAAGCAGACCAAACAGACGTAGCACTCTATTAGCACAGTAGAATTCGACTATGCCAAAGTTGATTAGATGTACTTTTGTCAGCCACATATCGCGCCTATACAAGCAAATAGGTGGTAGTTGACCCACACGCGCCTCCGTGTAGGGCTGCTACACGACGCAATCATCTGCCAACCTATCCAATTCATCTCGAAAGTATGTCGGGCATTTGTTGGGGTTGGCCGTCCATGTGAGATTGCCAGACCAGTAAACACCGAATGGAGGTAACATGTGTTGGTCTTCAGGAAGATGGACCCAATTGGGTGATTGCCTACGCACTACGGGCCGACTAACATGAATACACTCCTAGCTCCAATGTTGAAGTAAGATCATTGGTCCATTCATCTGCACTGAACCAGGACTGCAGTTACACAAACTCTTGTACAAAGATGCCAATGCGGCACTACCCCAACTGTACTGTCTGACTCTTTGCAGATCGACAATCAATGGCAGGTACATCAATGACACCGAATGACCTGTCGAATTCAGGAACATCACACCGCCAAATAGTGTCAAGATGTACTCCCTGCAATAGCACTCAACCTCGACCTCAGTGGAATCTTCATTCAATCTATTCTTGAAAGTCTCCTTCAACCACTTCAAGCGAATAAACTTTCCATTTACTGCCCCCGTTTTGACTTCAACACCAAAGTATTGTTCCACAAGATATACCTGCTCGTAATCTATCTTACCGGTCACTGTCTGCCCATCGACTGGAAGACCGATAAGTACGGAGATGTTCTGTAGTGTTACGGTCATCTTTCCAACTGGCAGGTGAAAGGTATGGATTTCAGGCCGCCATCTCTCAAGAAGTGCAGTAAGAAGAGGCCGATCACATTTGATGGAGCTCATCAGTCCAATATCATATAACCCGCAGTTCCGTAGAATCTCGTGAATCCGTAGGTGCATAGGAAGTGGATGACCCCCCCCCCCCCCTAAATGTACACTCCTTAGATTTGCCTTCCTACACGTCCTTTGAACGGTGATGCGATTGGAGAGTAAACAGTGTAGGGTAGAGAGAACCTGGACCTCCAGAAGGAACATAAGATGATGAGGCTGCTGAAGAAGGGCCCGTCTCATTTGGATTAGTTGAGACCTACACAATAAGAACATTTAAATCAATAGACCGATATTATATTTTATTGTATGATACTCAAACTAATTGAAAAAAATTATTATTCACTAACATTAGTACTCTCGGCACCACCACGACCACGACCACATCCACTGCGAGGAGGTGGGTCAAAAGAAGTATGAGGTTCATCGCATCGAGTATTTTGAGGTCTACTACTCGATCATTCCTCCACATTACCCATCATGCATTCCATTTATAATAAACGAGAGTACACTACAATTTAAACAAATTGTTATTAACTATACCAAAAATATATAACATACATATATCTACATATATATATCCAATTTTTACACTATATACCTACATATACTCAAAATGGAATATACTATATACCTACATATACTCAAAAATTTATAACCTACATATAAACAAACATGTTCGATAATAATGCTTAATTAACCGAAAATTAAAAATCCAACGTTAATGCTTCAAATTTTGGGTGATTTTGAAGATCCAATGTTTAATTGGAAAATCAAAAAATTTGGGTGATTTTGGGTTGAATTAATAAACATACTATGTTAATGCTTCAAATTAACACGTCTTAAAAAAAACAAAAGTATGAGAAATATACAGTTAAAGTAGGGTGATTGAATATATAGATAGTGAATAGGATGTCGAAGATGCTCCTTCAACCGCATTCTTTATCCCCAAATTCGAAAATGAACGAACTCTTGGATATTGGGGTTTAAATTTTTTTGGTTAATCGAGATGAGATATGAAGATGAGAGAAGTGAAAAATCGAAACGAGATAAAGGATGCGAGGGTTTTTTGGGTTAATCGACGAAAACGAGATGAGAGATGTAAGGGTTTCGGGGTTAGAAGAGGAAGAGGAAGATAGAGAGTTGAAAGGGAGTGAGATCGAAATTCGAACCTGGGGGGCTAAAAAAGTCCCAATCGACACTCGCTTTCTGAAAAAACGAGTGTGAGATAAATTCTCACGCTTTTTGAGAAAACGAGTCTAGGCAAGTGAAAATCAAAGCCTCACACTCGCTTTCTGAAAATGCGATGGGGTTTTTTCCAAACTCGCTTTTTCAGAAAGCGAATATGACGTTTTGGAATTTTTTTTAAAAAGTATGACAGTTTGAAAATGACTTTAAAAAAGAGGGACAGTTTGGAAAATAAATCGAATTGAATAGGGGCTGCTTTTACTGCTGCATAATGCTGCTGCATATATTGAATTCAAGTGTACAAATTTAGACATTTGGGGAATTTATTAAAAAATAGGACAGTTTGGAAATAACTTTAAGAAAGAGGACAGTTTGGGAAAAAATTCGAATTGAATAGGGATCCCGAGATGCCTTCACCTTCGTTGACTTCCAAACATACGGAATAATACTTTTTTATTATTTTCTTAATTAAAAAATGAGGAAGATTCTATTAATACGTGCGTCTTTCAAACGTGTACGAATTAATATACAAAATACTTGTATACTATTTTATGGGATATTACAAATTTATTTTATTATTATCTTGTCAAACTGTGCTTGTTACTGCTACATAATGTGGCTGCATATATTTGAATTCAAGTTGGTGTACAAATTTGGACTCCCTGCATAATGTGCCTGCATATATTTGAATTCAAGTAGGTGTACAAATTTGGACTCTGTTTTATCTTCAACAAAAATGGGAATTAAAATTGTGAAAAAAAAAATTCAACAAAAAAAAGTGAAAAAGGAAAATTGCAGGCCAGTATTTTGAACACGGTTTCACCCTATGTATTCAATCTATATAATAAAACACAAAGAAAGTTATCAAGTGGTTCTCATTCAATAGGGTTGAAATCAATGATCCAGATTTAATCTCACAAAACATATTTTTCTGCCCAAAAATCCTTCCGTCCAAAAAAAAAAAAAAAACTCAAATTCAAATCTCTCCAAAACAATTTCAGGTTTGTAAATTTTCAGATTTTTTATGCATTTTTTATTGCTCATGTTATATTAAAAATAACAAATGTCTTGTCAACAGTTAAATTTCATCATATTCCACACTCAAAGTTTTAAGAAGTTGAATTTTATACCCCCATAATAATTATTTTTCAATATATACTAATAAAAATATGAACTTTTATTTACAATTAATTATTGTTTATTATTCAAACTTGAACTACATAAGTATTGTTTTAGTGTTTACGAGACTTTCATATGTTGTATAAAGTGTCGTAGGCACGTGACCACGGACAAATCTAGTAAATAATTAAAAAGCTAAGAAAGTCCAATGACGGATTCCTTACACTAATTTCACCATTTTTTAAAAAAAACCTTTTATTATTTAATTTTAAAAAAATTGATAGTGAGTTTAGTGAATCTTGTAATTAGACTTAGATCTGGGAGGAATAATATATTTTTAATTTTTAAACAAAATGAATAAGACACTTTCCTCCTTATTTCAGTTGGAAATTTTGACCATATATTTAATTCAAGTACATATATATTAATATATATGTCAATGTCAACTATACAAAATTATTTTATATTAATCACCCAAGAAACCTTAACTAATAACTATCTTATATACAATGTTATTTTATTAGATTGTACTTTATAAACAATATATAAATGTACTATTTCGAATAAAAGGTTGACTGAACTTAAGAAATGTTTTGAAACGGTCAAAAGATCAAACTGCGAATAAAAAAATCGACAATGCCGATTCAAGGTAACAGTCAAAATGACATCATATACAATAATTTTCTCTAGAAATCTATATAATAAAAAGATATCAAATGGCTCTCCTTGAATCCCCAAAATTAAAGGTCCAGATTTAACCTTATAATAAAAAATTTCTAAAATTTTAAACCCCAAAACTCAAATTTAAATTTTTTTTAAAAAAAACTTATTTATTTATTTAATTTTTTTTTATCTCTTTCTCATCCTCTCTCTATTTACTCAGAAATTTGGATTTTCAGATTTCAGGATTGTAAATTTTCATATTTTTATGTTTTTTTATTGCTCGTGTTACATTGAAAATAACAAATATATCTTCAATAGTTAAATTTCATCATTTTCCAGCCTCAAAGTTCTAAAAAACTGGATTTTATACTCTCATTTATAATTATTTTTCAGCATATACTAATGGAAACCGGGGCTTTTATTTACAACTAATTATTGTCATACTATTCAAAGTTATTCTAACCTTTGTATCCTATCTGAATTATTAAGAAGTTTTTTTTATATAAAAAAATAAAGAGAGAAAAAATAAAAATAGGATTTTTTTTAATCGTCCAGTTCGCAAAAACTTTACTAATGCATAATTTTTCGTCCTTAATTATATTTAGGATGAACTTAGCTATTGCTTACGATTATTGATAAGCCCACATTGTTGGACTTAATTAATTTTCATTACGGAAAGCTGCCTACCTTGAATTATATATATATATATATATATATATATATATATATATATATATATATATATATAGGAAAAGGTTCGGGTGAGAACCATTCCCTGGGGTGAGAACCTAAGAGTCTATCCCAGCCATTCATCTGACTAATATTAACGGTCTGGATCTTATCCGTTATAATTAATTAGATTAATTAATTTTTGATTTTAGATGTCAATCCCTTTAATTAAGCGTTGGGGACCACATAATAAAAGGAATGAAGATATTATGCGGTCAATATTAGACAGATTTTTCGATCAATATTTTTTGCCGTTTTTATTATATTTGCAACCGAACCACATTCTTCATCACGATGATGAACACGTCCGATTACGACGACGTTAACCCTACTGCCCAAACTTCCGGTGTAGACAATCAGAATAATATACAAACACCGTTCCCGTCTCCTCCAATGAATCCGAAGAATGTGGATACACCAGGTTTTTATTTTACTATGTTTTAATGTTTCTGATTATTGTATTTCTTGTTCTATAGAACGTCGATCAGGTCATTATATACCTCCTTTTTTTCTTATTGTTTGCAGATTTATATTTTATAAATAGAAACATAATATACAGTACTGTATAAGAATCATCAATTACAATATAATAAACAAAGCAATGTGTTATATTCGAAACTATCAAGATAATTCATGAAATCGTTTATATTCGAAAGAAATAACACATCCATCTTCGAAACTATCAATATTTGCAGTTGCTATTACAGTTGCTATTTTATAGTTATCACAGTTGCTATTTATAGTTATTACAGTTGCTATTTATAGTTATTACAGTTGCTATTTATAATTATTACAGTTCCCTTTTTTTCCTGGTGTATCCACAATTGCTAGAGTTGTTATAAATAGAAACATAATATACAGTACTGTATAAGAATCATCAATTACAAGATAATAAACAAAGCAATATGTTATAGTTATTTTAATTCATGAAATCGTTTATATTCGAAAGAAATAACACATCCATCTTCGAAACTATCAATATTTGCAGTTGCTATTTATAGTTGCTATTTATAGTTATCACAGTTGCTATTTATAGTTATTACAGTTGCTATTTAGAGTTATTACAGTTGCTATTTAGAGTTATTACAGTTGCTATTTATAATTATTACAGTTGCTGTTTAAGTGGAATTGAAAATAGCAACTGCATAGCAACTCTTTTATTAGAAAACAAAAAAAATACTGGAATTGAAAATAGCAAATACTGAACAGCAAGATACATAGCAAATAATGAAAATTCGCAAATACTGATTAGCAAGATTTATAATTTTTTTTTTAAAATCTTATTTGATATAAATGTCATAACAACGTTTTTATTGATTTTGTAGTTGGAAATAAAATTATTCCAGTCCAGGGTTGTACCTTGTCGATATCGCCCGGATTAACTGAACGCCATATACCTCATTGTGACAGTGACCTGAAGCCTTTTGTCGGCAAGCAATTTGCTAATATGAATGACGGGATAAAGTTTTATACAAAATACGCCGCAGCTTGTGGTTTTGATGTTCGGCGGGGCGGCGACAAGAGAAAATGTGGTTTAATTACACACAAGTGGCTTTATTGTAACAGGCAGGGAAATAAGAATACCGTTAAGTCCGATGTTTCAAACAACCATCTCAATAATGATATTGTCGAGGAGAATATTGTAGAGGAGAATGATCCGATTGATAAGCCAAAAATCAAGAGGCGTCGGGTGTCGAAACGGCTAGACTGCAAGGCTCTTATGCTTTTAAAACACGAAACAAATTCGAACTACATTGTCTCTAAATTCGTCGAGCATCATTCTCACCCGTTAGTGCCATTGGTTCAGAGACAATTCCTCGACGCGAATAAAACATTAAATCCCGGTCACCAGAATTTCATTCTTAATTGTGCTAGAGCAAATATAGGTCCGATGAAGTCTTACAGGTTATTCAAAGAGGTTGTTGGATCTTACTCCAATATCGGATGCACAAGTGTTGAGTTCAAAAAATTTTTGCGCGACCTTAAGGCATATGCGCTTGGTGTTGATGCTCAAATGGCTTTGGACAGGCTTTTCAGGAAAAAAAAAATAAGTCCAGCCTTTGTTTTGGAGTACGATGTCAATGAGAAAGACCAGCTGACACGTGTCTTTTGGGCTGACTCAATATGCCGGAGAAATTATTCCGTTTTTGGTGATGTTCTGAGCTTTGATGCTACTTATTCAACTAATAGGTACGAGCATGCGTTTGTTTTCTGATTTTAAGTAGCCACAAATATTACATATATTAGTTGGAAACAATATTATTATTGCTTGTTTCTCATTTCGCAAATTTCTGTACTACATGATGTGAATTCACTATATAGCAACTGAATGTACTATGCAGTTGCTATGCAGTTGCTTTGAAGTTGCTAATTAATTGATATGCAGTTGCTCTTTTGTGTTTGAGCTTCTATACAGTTGCTATTTTGAATTGAAAATATTTATTCCCAAATTAATAGCAACTGCAGAATCATTCACCATTTCGTTCGTTGCAATTACTGTTTATTACAGTTGCTATTTATAATTATTACAGTTGCTGTTTAAGTGGTCAGGTATTGCTGTATAATTATTTCTGTTGCTATTTATAGTTATTACAGTTGCTATTTATAGTTATTACAGTTGCTATTTATATCTATTACAGTTGCTATTTATAGTTATTACAGTTGCTATTTATATCTATTACAGTTGCTATTTATAGTTATTACAGTTGCTATTTTATAGTTATTTATGTCAAACAAAATAGGATACTGATATGGCTAAAAATGGGGTTAAATCGGAACCGTCCAGATGGATCACGAATCATGAGGCACAGGGGTAGAGCGGTAATTTCACCTTTTGACGGGTCTGAAGCGGGTACTGGTTATCTTCCCCGAAGATCCACTTACCCGCGAACGGATCCACCTTAATCGGGTACGGGTTTCAACCCGCAGCAAACCCAGCTCAGAAGGGATAGAATTAGGGTTCCTGATTCATATTAATCAACGGCCCTGATTCGTGCCTATCCTTTCACCGGGATTTGGGATTAAATTCCTTATCTGATTACAGGGAATATACCCTATCAGATTACATTCCTAATCTGTTCACAGGAAGAATATTCCATATCAGATCACGAGGATTACATTCCTAATCTGTTCCCTAAGGCGCCTATAAATACCCCCATCAATCTCCATTAAGAGGTAATCAATCTTTTTCTAGTTAAACGCTCTTTCATAATCATTTCTGGATACTGACTTGAGCGTCGGAGGGTGCGTCGCCGGGATCAACCCCGGTGTCTCGCACTTCCTTGCAGGTGAACGGCGGGAGTCAACGGTCAAGCTCCGGCGGAACAGGTTAGGTGTTTGCTATTCAGGTTTTCCACGAACTCACAAATACTGTCTGTTTGCCCCCACACCGAATTTAGCGGCAACAGATTGGCGCCGTCTGTGGGAATCGAACCCACGGCAACAGATTGGCTGAATGAGATCCGCTCATCACGCCCTAGCGCACTTTCTGAGGCGATCTGACGGTGGCTTCGCCTCAGAAAGTGCGCTAGGGCGTGATGAGCGGATCTCATTCGGCCACGTGTCCACAAAACGACAAGATAGTGTTTTCTTGGAAACTGGACCCGCCTCAAGATCCGTGCAAACATCAGACGTCCCTGGTTAGGCCACGTGGGCGCAGTCGGGAAGCAACTACGCCTTAAGCAGCCAGGCCAAGCCTATAGCTCATAAGCGCAGCGAAAAAGGAAAATTCGAGGCCAAGGAGTTCGGCGAAGCGAACACCAGCCTCGTGGTTTGTCTCAAGCCTACCCTAGCTGACACAACCATGGCACAGATAAGAAGACAGCCGAGGACAGTTCGGATAAAACAACTCCAATTCCATTAATAAGTTGGATAAAAGTTACAAAGCGAATTACAACAGCAAAAACTTGCAAGTAGGTTACAACACAAGGACACGACCAGCCCGTTACTTCCGAGGAAGGGGAATGCTCCGTTTTAGAGACACTTTGGGTCGACGCTTCTTGACCTCTGAGCTCGAATCTAGGCCGACGAACCGAGACGCCTCCTCACCACTAACTCTGACGGTTGCTCCTACCAAAGCACCGCTTGAAGACACCGCCACACCACTTTGGGCATCGGCGGCTGACCTGCCTACGAGGGGAGTCCGGCTCGCCGCTTGATAGAACGTGATCCCTCGCTCGATCTCCTCGCGGGTGCACGAGGTGCTCCGGACGTTGGCCCTCACCGGCTGAGGCTTGAGCCGAGCAACTTCTTCCTCCAGCTCGACGATGCGATCCTTCAAAGTGCCATCCTTTACTATCACCTTAAACCGAGGAAGTTTCGCCGAACCGGGGTATTCGGCGCTGTCGGAGATAACGCGACGCAAGTGGGTCACTTCGATACTCTTGTCGACAGTCACCCTCTGCAACTCTTCCACCTTCTTCGCCAAGCCGTCCCGTTCGACTGAAATTCGAGCCAGTTCCTCTTCCCTAGCAGATAGCTCGGCCTCGACTATTCGCAGGTGGTGCAGTTCAACTAAAGCATCGCTATGCCTTATCTCCAAGTTATGAAGTATTTTCCTCGTCAAGTGAACCTCACCCTCGAGACGATCCTCCCGAGATCGCTTAAACAGCTCGGCTCGGCGCTGTTCAGCCGAGGCGTTACAAGTCGGCTCGGCAATCTGAAATAAGGAAGAGATAGCATTGGATACTTTTCATTCATTACCGAGCCAAACACTTAGACAAATTCCGAAGTCAAAATACTTTTCATTCATTGAAAGGCGGTGGCCAGTCCGCAAAAGGCATTACAACGATCGAAACAAAAAAAAAACTACAAAAACTGAGGGGATCAAGGGTCCACCTTCGTCGCCGCGTCAGCCACGGGTGCATCGGCGGAGGGTCCCTTGACCTGGCCGTCCCCCACAGTCTCTCCATCCCGTCCTTCCTCGCCTTCGCCTTCGGCCTCGTCATCTTCGCCTTCCTCCCCTTCATCGTCCGAGGTCGGCGTTGGAAACAATTGATAGCCGACCCGCTCGAAGCCGGGGACGCGTTCCTGAACGTGGTCGAGGGCCATCTGATAGGACTTCTCCATATTTTCGGCCATGTGCTTCTTCGCCTCCTCCTCGACCTCCTTCTCCACCTCGGCCCGGATCTTCGTCGCCAGGGCCTCCTTCTCCGCTCTCTCTTCGGCCAAGGACTTCAGCGCCGCAGCTAAGTCCTCGGCGGCCTTGGCGGCCTTGGCAGACTCCGCGTCGAGCCGCTCCTTGGCCTTCTCCAAGTCCGACCCAAGATCCGCGACCCGGACTTCCAAGGCCTCAGCCCTCCTCTGCTCGGCCTCAAGTTCTTTGACCGCCCTGACCTTCGCCAACCTGTCCTTGTCGCTGGCGGACCTCAGCTCCTTCTCCTGCTCGGCAAATGTCTCGAGGAGGTGGCCGAAGTGGCAAGTGGCCTACAGAGACAACAGTCACTAATACACGTGCCGAGTTGCAGACTTAAAGAAATTTGCAATACACTTACCGAAACGAGTGACCGGGCGACTTCATAGGTGTCGTCGCCGACCGTCCCCGTCTTCAGCGCGGCCCTGTCCTTCGGGGTCGCCAAGTGTTTGACGACCTGCACTGACATCTGCGAATTGCCAAGGAACCCGTCATGGTTCTTCACTCGCCAATTCGGCACGAACAGTTGCTTGTGCTGCTCTGTCAGAATCTCTTCGGCGGCTTGGGTCAGCGGTGGTGCCTCGATCGACAGCACCGCGTTCACATCGAAGATCCCCTCGATCACGCCAGGGACCGAAGAAGACGGGGGCTCCTCAGCGACGATAACTTCCGAGGGCACCTCCACAGCAGGGGGAGGCGGAGAGATGGTCGAGGCGACGGCAGGTGCCGGGGTAGACGAAACAGTCGCGGCCGCCCTCTTCCTCTTCTTCCCCCCGGCCAACTTAGACCTGTCAGCCATCATGGAGTTGAAGTCTATCTTCATTGCTTCTGCAACGAGCCAAAAAAAAAGAAAGGGGACGAGTTAGCAGCCCGAACCAAAAACTTAGAAAAAAAACGAGATGTCAGGAGCATACTCGGGTCGATGGGGCTTAGGCCGCACCCGAACAACACCTCCTCCGTCAAATCCCTCCAACTCAGTATCGGAAGGGCCATTATCCTCCTCGCCACCTCTTCCTCGGCGTCAGACAAAACAGGGTCGGCGCGCGCGAAATTCGGCACCTCCACCTTCCAACGGGTCGGAATGGGCCTAATCGCCTCGCCCCTCACTATAAAATACTTTTCCTTCCAACCCTTAATCGAGTCAGGGTTTTCTACAATCGTGACACCCTTCCTCGGCCCCAAGTAGTATCGGTACTCCGTCTTGTGCTGCCGGTTTACTCGATACATTCCTCGGAAGACCGTGAGATCCGGCTGCACCTCGGCTCGGTAGCACTGAAGCATAAAGGCGTTCACATGACGCCATGTGTTCGGCATGAACTGGGTTGGCGCGAGGCAATACCAGCCGAGGATCTCGAGGATGAAAGGGTGCAGAGGGAAACGCAACCCGGCATGAAAGGAGTCAACGTCGAACATGCACATGTCCGAAGACGGCAACTTAGAATTCGCTCGTATCCCAGGACCTGGAAGGATCAGTTTGTACTCCGGAGGGATAGCGAAAGCCCTTCTAACCCGGAGCAGGTCCTCCTCGGATACCAACGTGATGAGCTCATCTGCTTCGGTAACAAGGGCCGGGTTAGGTTCTTCGACGATCTTGGACTTCCCATAGATCGCCTTCTCCAGCAAGTCACCCTGGTACTGCCTGACCCCCGAATGACCGGACAGGACGGAAGGATACCGTCCTATCTCGGGTGCTTGCTTCGGATTCTCCACAATCACCTCCATAATGGGGGATTGGGTCTCCACCCTCCTCTTCTTCTTTCCCTTCTTCGTCTCGACTACAGACGGTTCAGCAGCCTGCTTACCCTTCCTCCTAATCTCCGACCTCCTCCTTTCCTCGGCACTCTCGTCACCCGAAGACGAGGCCCCACTCCCCGAATCTACTCGAGACATCTCTAGGAAAATTATTCAGACTAAGTAAACTGACCTTTTGAAGTGACGTTCACGGTCGGAGTGCTCTCGCCGGAAATCGCCTTGCCCACGCGACAGCTAACGGAAACGCCTGAGAGAAAAAAATCGCCGCTAGCAGAGGATTAAGAGATCGAAAGTAAAAAACTTGAGAAAAAAGTGAGAAATGAGCTTTGAGAGTAAGGGTGAGAGCTTTTAACCCCTCGCAAGTTGGGCCTCCTTGGGAAACGCAAAAAGCCCACTAGGAAGCCAAAGCGACAGGTGGAAAAGATACGAAGCCTACTCAAAGCAAGAGACTCTTAAAAATATCAAGTCAACGTCTCGGCCACCTACAAGAAAGCCATAGGACGCCCCGGCTACATGACTCAGTACCTCGGCCCATCAGTCCCGACCCTCCGAGCCGAGATACCAGGGTACCGACCCTCGTATATGGCAAAAAATCGCTCCGACCCATATCAGCCGTTGGATCCTGTCAAAAAGCGCGCTCGTCATGATGGACGGTCCAGATTTGGCCATGTCCACTAAACGACAAGATAGCGCTTTACGGGGATCCGCGCTGAGATAGACGGCTCAGATGATGCCACGTACCTCGGAACCGTCGAGCCGAAGCACCGACCCAACGAACCGAGGCACCGACCCTCCGAGCCGGGGTACCGGGGGTACCGACCCTCGTATATGGCAAAAAATCGCTCCGACCCATATCAGCCGTTGGATCTTGTCAAAAAGCGCGCTCGTCATGATGGACGGTCCAGATTTGGCCACGTCCACTAAACGACAAGATAGCACTTTACGAGGATCCGCGCTGAGATAGACGGCTCAGATGATGCCACGTACCTCGGAACTGTCGAGCCGAAGCACCGACCCAACGAACCGAGGCACCGACCCTCCGAGCCGGGGTACCGGGGTACCGACCCTCGTATATGGCAAAAAATTGCTCCGACCCATATCAGCCGTTGGATCTTGTCGAAAAGCGCGCTCGTCATGATGGACGGTCCAGATTTGGCCACGTCCACTAAACGACAAGATAGCGCTTTACGGGGATCCGCGCTGAGATAGACGGCTCAGATGATGCCACGTACTTCGGAACCGCCGAGCCGAGGCACTGGCCATCCGAACCGAGGTGCCGAGGCGCCGAGCCGGAGTACCGGGGTACCGAACCTCACATGCGGCGAAAAAGCGAGCCGAAGAACAGGGACCACTCGATCTCTCCGAAAATCGCGCTCCGCTCTGATCAAGGGCTCTGATGACGCCACGTCATAAATGGGTATTTAAAATCAGTTTTAATTTATTTTAATCGTTTTATTTATTTAAAAATTGCGAAAAAATTACCAAAAATTTGGGAAAATTCACTAGAAAATCTAGAAAATAATTATAAATTCGGGGTAATATTTTCGAACCCCTGAACGAACAATTATTGCCTAGAATGTATTGTGAGGGCCCCCGGCCGACTGGTTAACACATCGCAAAATTAAATAAATAATCCGAAAAAGTAGATAAAGACCGTCGGACACTCAGAGATGCTTAAAAACAGATTGCAACTTCAAAAACACATTACTACCCCCTTTAAGATTCGAAACCCTCCATTTGGACTCCGATACAGCTCCGCTAGCCATTAAAACAGTTAAACTACTCCTCAAAGGCTGATCGAACTCAGTCTTTAGGAGTGGGGGGCTCGTGATATGGCTAAAAATGGGGTTAAATCGGAACCGTCCAGATGGATCACGAATCTTGAGGCACAGGGGTAGAGCGGTAATTTCACCTTTTGACGGGTCTGAAGCGGGTATTGGTTATCTTCCCCGAAGATCCACTTACCCGCGAACGGATCCACCTTAATCGGGTACGGGTTTCAACCCGCAGCAAACCCAGCTCAGAAGGGATAGAATTAGGGTTCCTGATTCATATTAATCAACGGCCCTGATTCGTGCCTATCCTTTCACCGGGATTTGGGATTAAATTCCTTATCTGATTACAGGGAATATACCCTATCAGATTACATTCCTAATCTGTTCACAGGAAGAATATTCCATATTAGATCACGAGGATTACATTCCTAATCCGTTCCCTAAGGCGCCTATAAATACCCCCCATCCATCTCCATTAAGAGGTAATCAATCTTTTTCTAGTTAAACGCTCTTTCATAATTATTTCTGGATACTGACTTGAGCGTCGGAGGGTGCGTCGCCGGGATCAACCCCGGTGTCTCGCACTTCCTTGCAGGTGAATGGCGGGAGTCAACGGTCAAGCTCCGGCGGAACAGGTTAGGTGTTTGCTATTCAGGTTTTCCACGAACTCACAAATACTGTCTGTTTGCCCCCACACCGAATTTAGCAGCAACAGATACTTGTAGATTTTTTTAAAAAAAATATGTCCACAATCAAGTTTATGCTAATTTTTATATATCCATAGGTATAACATGATCTTCACTCCGTTCACGGGAAAAGACAACCGTGGCGGATGTATAACTTTTGCTGCTGCGTTGCTCACTAAGGAAGATGTCGATTCTTATGCTTGGGTACTTGAGAAATTTAAAGATTGCATGAGTCATTGCCCCTCAATGATTATTACAGACCAAGACCCTGTATTGAAGATTGCACTTGAACGCGTATTTCCTAGTGTCAGGCGACGCCTGTGCATGTGGCACATCATGCAGAAGTTGCCTTTGAAGCTACCAAATAAAGTGAAAGATGACGACACTTTCAAATCGATGTTGAGGTCGATTGTTTGGACAAGCCTCATTGAGCCACCAGAATTTGAAGATAAGTGGGTTACATTAATGACCGAATACGGAGTTCAAGACGACAATTGGCTGAAGTCAATGTTTCAGATACGAGAGTTTTGGATACCAGCATATTTTAGGGACTGCCCTATGAGTGGCTTGCTACGAACTACATCAAAGTTTGAGAGCGAAAACAATTTCTTCAAAATACACTTCAACCCTCGATCAAACTTGATTGAGTTTTTCATGTTTTTTGAAGGGGCTTTAGAGAAACAGCGAAATGAATACGACAAGTTGAACAACAAGAACACCTTATTTGTCTCCATTCCCATCACCCAGTTGTTGATCGAGAGGCATGCTAGCAAGGTATACACGTCAACAATTTTCAAAGAAACGCAAAAGGAGATCGTCTCTGCATGTTACGATTGTAGCATTGTCAGTATCACAAAAGGCTCCCTAAGTTCTACATATGAAATAAGTAGTGACAGTAGCGATATAGCAACTGTCACACACAACAACACTGCTGAGGATGTGACATGCACCTGCAAGAAGTTTACAATGATGGGCTTACTATGTCGGCATATTTTCTGGGTGTTCAAAGATCAAAAACTTGAAGCTATACCTGATAAGTATGTTATTAACCGATGGACTAAAACAGCTGAATCGAAGCCAATACACCAACTTGACAACAATGTCCTTAATGACTGCGCAAGCATTGATGAGCAAAAGCCTATCATGAATAATTTAATTTCAGATTTTTACTCGTGTATTGGTCTTATTGATGGTAACATCGCAAAGATGTCGAGTTTCCACCGCTGCATTAAAGAACAAATGACCCTGCTTAATTCCACCGAAGAGACACAAGCTGGTCTGTCTACCAAGAATAGGATGTTCGAAACGCATTTCGGAGCTCCTGCTCCCGAACAAGTCTCGGTGCATCCACCAACCAAGGTCAGCACCAAAGGAAGTGGTAGTAGACTTGTTTCTCGTCAAGAAGCTGCGATTGAGCGCAACAAGAAACCGTTGCGTACGTGCAGCATATGCATGAAAAAAGTTAGACATGATGCTAGAAATTGTCCTGGTCGAACAGTTGTCGTTGAAGAAGACATCGGAGTCGAATGATTTTATGCAGTTGCTATTTTGAATTCAATCTATGTTAATAGGTTACTGTTAATTATTTGATATTTTGTTTCTTTGGTGTTGCTATTTTAATATCAAATTTGTAACGTTAATTATATAGTTACCTTGAGTTCGAAATAAACAACATAAGTTTTGAGTTTATAGTTTTGAGTTTATACAGTTTTGATTAATTACTACACATTTTTGAGTTTGTAGTTGCTATGCAGTTGCTATACACAGTTACTGTTTATTACAGTTGCTATTTATAATTATTACAGTTGCTGCTTAAGTGGTCATGTATTGTTGTATTAATATTACAGTTGCTATTTATAGTAATTACAGTTGCTATTTATAGTTATTACAGTTGCTATTTATAGTTAGTACAGTTGCTATTTACTTGAAATATAGTTATTACAGTTGCATTTCTTTGTAGTTACTATGCAGTTGCTAATTAATTGCTATGCAGTTTTTATTTACTTGAAATATTGAGTTTCTAATTAATTGATATTCAGTTGCTATGCAATTGCTATGCAGTTGCTATTTTGATTTGAGTTTCTATGCAGTTGCTATTTTTGAATTGAAAAATATTTATTCCCAAAATAATAGCAAATGCAGAATCATTCATTCACCATTTCGTTCCATACAGTTACTGTTTATTACAGTTGCTATTTGTAATTGTTACAGTTGCTGTTTAAGTGGCCAGGTATTGCTGTATAATTATCTCAGTTGCTATTTATAGCTATTACAGTTGCTATATATAGTTATCACAGTTGCTATTTATAGTTATTACAGTTGCTACTTATAGTTATTGCAGTTGCTATTTATAGTTATTACAGTTGCTATTTATAGTTATTATAGTTGCTATTTAAAATTAAAGTAATTATGAAGTATACAAAACAATTGAAGTAATTATGAAGTATATCGATCAAAAACAACATCATTCATTAGTATACAAAAGAATCATACTGTTTTGCAATTTCAATATCATTCATTAGTATACAAAAGAATCATTCATTAGTATACAAAAGAATCATACATCTGACTACTATAATCTAACGACACTCAGACCGTTGGCGGCTTGTAATTAAGCAGAATGGGCCCCAAATCTATTGGCCCATCCACACATTGCTGCTGATAGTGGAGGTTTGAAGCTGCATCAACTTGATGTTTTAAGGTATTAACGTCAGATTTCAATATGGCAGCACAGTACTTAATCCTCAATACATTAATTTGTCTCTTATTGTTCTTCTTCAAACCACTATTCCAATTTTTTTCTCCCCCGCCATGATATGTCTCCATGTGGCGCATCAGAAACACTCCACAATCCTCCTTGTTTTTGTCGTCCCTCCAAGGCATATTCAGCCTCCGTATATTTACATTCTGCAGTTCCATGGACTCCTTATTTTTTCCTTTTGACTCCAAAAATAGATTAAACAATTGGCTTTGCAAGAATGTTTAAAAACAATATTAACTAAATGTAGGCTACACTCACAACTCACAAAGTTATAAATTTGATGTTGCAATTATCATAATGTTCGTACCAGTGATACTGGAACATCGCCATATTTCGTCTTCAATTCACCAGTATCCATCGCCGAGGAGTTATCAATAAGATCAATGGACATATTCTTCAAGTCATATACCATCATGTAAAAATGACTTGCATGTATTATTGGAAACACAAACTGCATACGCAAATTAGCAATTTCAAATTAACTAAATATCAACACATTATTTTTACGTCACAAACTGTAAGATATGCCTAACATTAAAAAAATTAATAACCATCAAACTTACGATGTCAATGCTGCCCAATTTCATCCACTTCGTATCAACGATTTCCTCATCAAGTCGCTCGAAGAACTTCTCGCATCGTCTATTCATACTCCATTCTTTAACAGGGTTCACAGCAGTGTATGCCTAACCGTAAATTATGTTAGGCCGAAAATAGTGGTGAAACAAACAAAGGAATGCAAAAAAAAAATAATAATAATAATAAATGAAAAATAAAAATAAATAAATAAATAAATAAATAAATAAATAATTTCAGTCAGACTCACAGTTAGATATGTAGATGCGAAGAATCTACATGGTGAACCTTTCGACCGAGACATCTCCTTTTGATTGAGTATTATACTCCAAATATCAATAACTGATGCTTCCACATAAACAGATGGCAAAAGTGAAATTATTTGTTCTCTACTGAGCTGATACTGTCCGGTGTAAAATAAGATCTCCATCCTACATCAATAAATAATAAGTCAGCTATAAAAATCCTTAGAATTGCATAAAAACTATTTAGAAACTGCTTAGTAATTAATTAGCAACTGCTTAGCAATTAATTAGCAATTTCTTAGCAATTAATTAGCAACTGCATAGACTCTCAAAACAAAACAGCAACTGCATAGCAATTAATTAGCAACTGCATAGCAACTGCATAGCAACTATTTAGAAACTCAATTTTTCAAGTAAATAGCAATTGCATAGCGATTAATAAGCAATTACATATCAACTGCATAGAAATTCAAAACAAAATAGCAACTACCTAGCAACTAATTAATTAGCAATTGCATAGCAATTAATTAGCAACTGCATATCAACTGCATAGAAACTCAAAACAAAATAGCAACTGCTTAGCAATTAATTAGCAAAACAAAGGAAAACTTACATATCAGCATCAGCATTGTTCATCACCCAGTACCCAATCTTCTTCTCAGCATCAGTCCATCCGTCGGTCAACGCCACTTCCCTACGGACGTACGGGAAAATTAATTTTTCAGTCTTCTTTTTTTCTGTTTGTTTCCGGCGTACCATGTGGTGTGCAGTCTCAATAGGGTTTTTGCCTTTCAAAATATCAGAATTCTTCTTCGCCTTATTGATCTCCACACCCTCTTCTGGACCCTTCACAATCAAGTATTCCCCTATATCAGTCGGAGTATGCGTCTCGGTCTTCTATGAAGTGTTGGTAACAAATATTTTAGTTAACATCATTCAAAAAATTGCACAACAATTGAATTAAATCTTAAAAACAACAATCCAAATACCTTGCCACTTCCCATGTTTATCTGACTCTTTTTATTTTCTAGCTCCGCATCTCGATCAACCTTTAAACATAAATACTACTCCCATAAGCAAATGCAGCATGATTATACAGCAACTGTAATGATTATAAATAGCAACTGCAATACCAATACCTGACTAGGAAATCGACGTTTTCTAACAGGATTTCGAGGTTTTCTAACAACTTTTTTCGCCCATTCAACATTTCGTTGACAATAATTTGTTTTCTCTTCCATCAATTCCTAAACACAAAAAAAATGAAAAAACATTAGGGTTCTTTTGCAACTGTAATAACTATAAATAGCAACTGTAATAACTATAAATAGCAATTGTAATAACTATAAATAGCAACTCTAATAACTATAAATAGCAACTGCATAACTATAAATAGCAACTGCATAGTAGTTAATTAGCAACTGCATAACTGTAAATAGCAACTGTAATAACTATAAATAGCAACTGTAACAACTATAAATAGCAACTGTAATAACTATAAATAGCAATTGTAATAACTATAAATAGCAACTGCATAGCAGTTAATTAGCAACTGCATAAAAACTCAAAACAAAATAGCAACTTCATAGCAATTAATTGGCAGTTGCATAACAACTAGATAGAAAATCAAAACAAAATAGCAACTGCATAGCAATTATTTAGAAACTCAATTTTTAAAGTAAATAGCAACTGCATAGTAATTAATAGTTATAAATAGCAACTGCATAGCAACTGCACAGTAAACAAAACCAAAACAAAATAGCAACTGTAATAACTATAAATAGCAACTGTAATAATTATACATAGCAACTGTAATAACTATAAATAGCAACTGCATAGCAGTTAATTAGCAACTGTAATTTGTAAGGTATTACCTGTGCTGTTTTTCCTTCTCCCTTCTCAGTGCTCTTATTGTGTGCCTACAAAATACACAAGTTTTTCAATTAAAATAACTTTTCGTATAGGGAAAGTTGAAAAGGAAAAATATATAATTCATTATTTATCAACCTGCAACAAGGGATCTTGAACCTGCTCAGCTCCCGTATCATCGTCACCTTTCATTTGTGTCAATCCAAGGCTGAAACTTGGCTCATTATGTCCCGATACACTCATGTCTGGCCGATCTGTTTTAGCGGCCACTTCTTTATTAAACGCGAAACGTTTAACAGCTGCTTCCTCAAGCACCTTCAACTGATCAAATACATCATCCTGAGCCCAGAATGAATCGTACATGTTCTGTGTGCTACCAGCTTGCTGATCTGCCAAATTTTCATTTTCTACTGGTACATTGGCTGTACAACCCAATAGTACCTGAGCCTTGTCAACCATATTCTTGACATTTGGATCAGACATGATCTCTGCCGGCGCATCTCGAACCATTGACATTAGATCAACCATCGTATCAGCCAATATTTTTGCCTTGGTAAGGAATTTATCCGCAAACAAGCGAACAGCCCCTCCAGCTTCACTACTTTCACCATCGGTTGACATTCCCGTAGGCTTCTCAGATCCTTTTTCAAGAACTTCAGCATCTTTATCTTCTTCAAGTTCCTCACCCGACCATTCGATTCGGTCGCAAAGATGTCCTGTCCCAAAACCTCCGTGTTTCTTCTCATCCTTCTCCCGCTTCAACATCTCACCAAACGTCCAAACCTTTATTAACGGATAACATCTTGGGACGGTTCTTCTCAAGAAAACGACACGATCGAGGTAAAGAGCCTACAAAAGATATGAAAAAATAATACAATGAAAAATAATATCAAAAACAAGACTCGATCGAGATAAAGAGCTGAAAAAATCAATTAACCCAATATTTTATTAGTTGCAACTTATAGATATTCATATTGCTAATTATAGTACACAAAATATATATTTATGAAGTACGAAAAAACTCACCACAATGAACAAGGTCGGGCCCATGAAGTTTTTTGTTTTTTCCCCCTCCCATTTTAGCTTCCATTCTACGAGGCATCTCACCATGTAATCACCCCAGTCGTACTCCCTTAGCGTTGACATACATTCCAAGTTGCTCAGTATTTGGGGATTCACATACCCATTGCCCGGATTTTCAAATAGGCAAGCTCCTAATAAAACCACGAAATGACGCTTGAACCATACGCCACCATCAACCTCGGCAAGCATCTTGTCCTTCAGAGTATTGATTAATACTTTATCTTTCCCAATCTGCTGTTTCCACTCCAAAACCTTTGGACATACTGCCCTTCTCTGCTTTCTATCTAATTGGCGCTTACCTCTCGGCAGTCCAAAAATCAGCGCAGCGTCATCGGATTCCACATGAAGTGACCGTCCATTATCCATCTTCAATAGCTCCTAGGATCAAAGTGATCAAGAACCCAATACGCCAAAGAAGCTGGTACCTTCGTGGTTTTCAAATACAGGATGTTACCAAATCCCATTTCAACAATAGCACGTCGCTGTGCATCCTTCATGTCTTTAATAGCATTCACCAGAATACGGGAGCATATCCTACTAAGTACAACTGGCTCATCGGCGACGCTCTCAGCTGGCTTCTCAATAACCCTTTTATTTCCAGCAACTACTTCGACAAAGTCGTCGTCTACATTCTTCTGACAACTATCAATATTTGCTTCATTTCTAACATTAAGTGCGCAACTTGAACTTCTTTTCAAAATACTTTCACCTATGAAATAAATAACACAAAAACATCAATTACAACAAGTTTTTAAATGTAATGAGCAATTGCATAAGAACTAGATTGCAACTAAATAATATCAAATTAGAAACAAAATCTTTCATGTAAATAGCAACTGCATAGCAAATGACTAGCAACTGCATAGACTCTCAAAAACAAAATAGCAACTGCATAGCAATTAATGTTAGAAATAGCAACTGTAATAATTATAAATACCTATAAATAGCAACTGTAATAATTATAAATAGCAACTGTAATAACTATAAATAGCAACTGCATAGCAGTTAATTAGCAACTGCATATCAACTGCATTAAAACTCAAAACAAAATTGCAACTGTAATAGCAACTGTAAATAGCAACTATAATAGCAACTGTAAATAGCAACTGTAATAACTATAAATAGCAACTGTAATAACTATAAATAGCAACTGAAATAACTATAAATAGCAACTGCATATCAACTGCATAGAAACTCAAAACAAAATAGCAACTGCATAGCAATCAATTAGCAATTGCATAGCAACTGGATAGCAACTATTTAGAAAATCAATTTTTCAAGTAAATAGCAACTGCAAAGTAATTAATAGCAACTGTTGAATGCAAAAACCATCAATAACATAGTAGCAACTGTTGAATGCATTTCAATAGCAACTGGAATAATTATAAATAGCAACTGTAATAATTAAAAATCCAAAACAAAATAGCAACTGTAATAGCAACTGTAAATAGCAACTGTAAAAACTATAAATAGCAACTGTAGTAAATATAAATAGCAACTGTAATAACTATAAATAGCAACTGAAATAAATATAAATAGCAACTGTAATAACTATAAATAGCAACTGTGATAATTATAAATAGCAACTGCATATCAACTTCATAGAAACTCAAAACAAAATAGCAACTGCATAGCACTTAATAGCAACTGTTGAATGCAAAAACCATCAATAACATAGTAGCAACTGTTGAATGCATTTCAATAGCAACTGTTGAATGCAAAAACTATTTTTATTAGGCCCTAAATAGCAACTGCCTGTATTGTTATTATTTTTTAGGCCCTATACAACCCCTTAATTCGAAAGTTTTGCCCTAAATAGCCAAACTTTTAAAGCATTTTAAAAATCATTTTACAGGAAAAATTATCACGAAAAAGATTCAGAAATGTTCGGGGATTCAATAAAGTAGAACGAATTGCAAGAAAATAAAATAATAAAAGGCGACATCGGAATAATTTTATATAAAAAAAAAACCTCACCGGCACCGGCGCCGTCGCAAATGAGCCTCTTCATGTTCTTTTTCGGTGACATGTCTAACCAAATTGAAATCGCCTAAACTACGATCAACTAGGTCTTGTCGCGAGTGTTTAGTAATTTTCGATGATGAATGAACGAAATCGTGCGGTAAAAAAACTCTGGACTTTTTTTGTTGTGTTATTACTAGGGTTAAGGGATAAAAAATTGTGATTGATTCTGCATTTGCTATTAATGGGATACAAAATCACGTTCCATATTTTTCGGGAACCAAATATTTTCTCTCTCCAATTCGAAAAAGTTACCTAAACCGTCACACACCAAAAAAAGTCTATACATTAGGATCTATTACCATTTTTTGTAGTTGCATAATCTCAGCCATCCAATCACAATTTGATGAGTGGTAGAGAGAGGCCCTTAGGTTCTCACCCCAGGGCTGGTTCTCACCCGAACCGGCCCCTATATATATATATATATATATATATATATATATACACACTAGTAATTTACATGTGCGATGCACGTCTGGATAAAATATATAATTTTCAAAAAAAAAATTGACTTAGTCTCGCATCGAACCTAAGATCTCTTTTATATTAGTTATACACGAGCAATACACGTCGTAATAAATTTGTTAAAAATAAAATAAAAACTATGACGTAGTGAGGACTCGAACCTGAAACCTCCTTCATATTAGTTATGTATGTGTGTCACACGTGTTGATAAATTGACAAATGACACTATGGCCTTCTCCCATTATAATATTAGAGATATATACTAGTTGAAATTAACCGTGCACCAAGTGCATGTGGCTTGGTGCACATGAATGTTGAATATTTTAACAACATTTTATATTGTTGAAAAAATTAATCATGGAATAAATTTTTCTAAAAACTAAAATGAATATATAGTATAATCACTATATCTTAATTATGTACCCAAAATACCTAAATTTTTTAAACTAAAGACTCAATATTATCATGAGTAAACAAAATAACATGTAAAAGCAAAGCATCATTGCTGAAGCCATCGAAAAAGAATTTAATGAATAATCATTCTTTCGTGCATTCTAAGTACTCTTGTTATTATTCAGCTCTTATTTGGATTATATCCTATAGCCTAAACTTACTGCAGGCTCTTTACTTTATGTACTAAGACAGATTTCGACTTATTTTAATATAGCCTAAAGTCTATGATTGTGTTTTTACAAGTACTGTATTTTTGTGCACTTACATTTATGATATTAAATACTGTATTGTATTTTTACAAGTATGATATTAGA
Organism: Hemerocallis citrina; assembly: GCA_017893485.1. Classification (NCBI taxonomy): domain Eukaryota; kingdom Viridiplantae; phylum Streptophyta; class Magnoliopsida; order Asparagales; family Asphodelaceae; genus Hemerocallis; species Hemerocallis citrina. Next base: position 235,388,673 of record CM030366.1, read on the forward strand.
AACTCTATACGAGGGAAATTTCCCTTTCCAAACATGAGGCTCTGTTTCCTCTTCAATAATATATATAAAACATGTAAAAGTAGCATAAACATCACAAGACCCAAAATAATGCAATTTTCAACTCCACAAGCTAGAAGACTATTCCACCTCCCACAATACTCCAACATCTTCTAATCATTCTTCCAGAAGTAATCAAGTAACTAATAAACACCCATCTAACATCTAATTTTGCAGAGCCAACACTAATAACAAATCAAATCTACTAAAAAACGCAGCTAAATATCCAAAACATGCAACAAAATCCAACAAAACCCTGCAAATCCAACATTTATTAAAACGTATCATAATTTCATTTAATATTAAAAATAAAGTAAAAGTCATATTTCAAGTTTTAAAATAAACCATAGTGACAATTAAGGAAGTTTACACAGAGATATTGTTGATTTACATTGTAAACTCATATTCCATCTCACTACTGACCAAATAAACAACATATAATAGAAGTATCTATAGCTTAAAACAACATTTATAGCCCAAAATAACATTAAAAAACACATGATGTAATGGACAATGCAAAACCTCACTGAGTTTGAGCTATTTTAAGCCACATTCAAGCAAAACCCTTAGAAACACACTATGTAGCAAGCTTTTCTAGTTACATAATGCACTCTTTTCAACCATATCAAACTATTTAATCCCAAAAAGTATCCAATTTCGCAAATCTAGATAATCATACTGAATCGACAATAGAATCTACTACTACAACAAATCATCAAACCAACTTTTAAAAAAACATAATCCAACATTTATACCTCTTCCATATCCCGCAAAATCACATCCCTTTCCTGATTAATCCGCCCTCTTCAAACTTGTTATTCTGCAAAGTATCCCCCAAAATCTCCACCGCCTTCTCCAATACCTTCACACTGATAAAATCAAATTCTAACAGATGACAATGACATGTCCAATTTCACAATAAAGAACCCTACATCAAACCCTAATGGAACCAAATCAAATCAAAGCAAAGGATGAATTTTTCCCGAGTTTCCTAACGGATGCGATGAACGATGCAGCCTGGGACAACCTCTCTATGGCCATAGCCACATGTTTCGGTGGTGCCTCTGCCATTAATTTGTCTGCTTCCGATGGATCTTGTGCTGGTGATGATGATGGTGGTGGTGGTTGTTGCAGGCGATTGGAGAGGGCGACGAGTTTGGAGAAAGAAAGAGAGCGGCGAAGGGAGAGAATGGTTTGGGCACGAGTATTAGAGATTATATTTGAGGAATATGTATGGTCCATATTAGATCTAAGATACAATAATATAACAGCTGAAATTAAATAGTTTAATTAATCTGTGTATCACACGTGCAGTAGTTAACATTTGATCGTGGCCGTTGATTACCTAAAACCCCTAATAAATACCCACTACGCTTTCTTTTCTCCCTCCACTTACTTTTCTCTCCCGTCCCAACGCTACTTTTTCTTTGAGCCCTCTATCTCTCCGTTGAACCCGTTCGCCACCGTTTTTGATGCCCCCCACAACTCCGACGACCGTAACGGCTTACCATGCTCTCATATTTTCGTCCCTTTCGCATGTCTGACCGTCTCTTATTCTTTTCCCCATCTCCATGAGTTCTCAAAGATGACTTGGCTTTCTCAAGTTAGTTTTTGCAACTCTTGGCTGTGAATCTGACCATCTCTTATGATTTTGAGTTGCTTTATGTTTATTACTGATTAAAACGGTTTATTACGTTACATGTGATGTCAATAGATATGTTCACCACAGCAATCAAAGATGCCACAACATTTAAAATTTGAAATAATTGTGAATTAAATTAGGTTAACTTCAACTACAGACTTCACCAACAAAATTTGGGAATACTCATCTTAAAAAAAAATGAGAGACAAGAAGGAAAAAGAAAAAGGCTATTTTGAAAATGTCCACAACCCTACACAACCGCTATCCTAACCCTCTCATAACCCTCCTGTACTTAGGCCGTTAGTTTTCATTTCTATTACCATATTCCTTGTACTTGTTTATTGTCATACGTCTACGCACAACCTTGCAACTTTGCTTCTAAATTTATATATATATGATTCGATGGTCGTTACCATCTTTTAATTAAGAAAAGAAGTACAAATTATCTAGTTTTTCGAGAGATTTATGAAAATGTATACCTGTATCAAGGATATAACTCATAAGGATATTGATCCTGACATGGTCACTATGTAATTTTTTATCTCTTGGGGGGGGTATCGTAATATATGTAGGTTGAGTTTCCTCACATACACTATATATACAAGTACCAAAACTTGTACTATCAAATTTGTAATGGGCCTAACCCAACAATCAGCAACAAAAAGCCCACCCCAAAAGCCCACTTACACTCTTAAACCCCTCCAAAACCTCACAGGGCAGTTTTGTCTTTTCGCCCTTAAAAATCATAGCCTTTTCTTTCGCTATAAGAAAGAAGCCCATCACTCTCTCTCTCTCTCTCCAGCTACTTTCTCTCACAAAAATAAAAAGTAAATCTCATCGTTTTAGAGAGAAGGATGGCGATTGTGGCGAGCCGTTTCGGACTCCGGCGAATGTTCTCTTCGCTTCCGGCATTCACCCCGCCGCCTTCCGCCGCCGTCAAGCCACCGGCCGAGCCCAGCACCAACCTCTTCATTTCAGGTCGAATCCCCCCCCCCCCCCCCATTTTTTGTAATTTTTTTTGATTTATTAGGTAAATTTTAGTAGTTTCTATGGGGAAATTATAATTGCGCCTTCTTAGTGTTTTAAATATTGGATATCGGTATTGTATTATATTATAATTTTTTTTATTATTGTACGCTTTGGTGATAATTTGATTACTTGTAGTAAGTAGTGATGGCAACCGGGCCGGGTTGACCTGAGGCCTGCCCGCCCACTATATGTAACGCCCCTGCCCCAAACTCAGACAATTTATACAATTTATCAGACAAATTATTTATTATTAGGAGCGGAGAGAGATGGTGGGTGGGGGGACATTTGGGACCTCAAAAATCTTGTAAAACCCTCTTTTATATAGGCCAGAATTTTTATTTGGCCCCCCAGTTTAAATTTTTTTGGGACCCCCAAGCTCAGTCCACTTTTTAAAGGCTGAAGTAGTGGTATGGATTTTGGACTAAAAAATAATTCATTATCTCATTCTATTAATTAAGTCCAACTGCTCAAGCTTAAAAAAAGAAACTCAAACCCATCATCTATTAAGTCCAAACTTTCTTCATTCTCTCATTCTCTCATTCTCTCTGTATAATATGTAGTCTGGATTTTAATTCTAAATTATTTTGTTGATTCGATTCCAAGTATGTAGTATGGATTTTCTTGTGTTGATACAAGTATGAGTAAATCATTTTGGTCTACCCATAGATTTTTTTTAATCTTAACAATAATGCTTATTATTTGATCTGTATGATCCTTGGATAAAATTTTGAATAAGAAGTTAGTGTGTACACAAGTTACAAGTATATCTATTCATTTGGGTCGTATCTCTTAGCTTCCAGTATTATAACAGTGTAAATAGTGTAGTATGATTATTGATTATCATTACTCTTACCAAATTTAGAGTACAACTGTACAAGTGCCAAAAAATACATGATATTTAGAACATTAATTCAAATATTTACTTTGATTATAATTTTATTTTGATCCAACTACTTTGATTTTTCAATACAAAAATAAAGTAAGGAATTTTCGGCAACAATCATGTCGATGCTGGAAATCAAAATGGGACCCCTATTTTGATTTCTCTGGCTCCGCCATTGTTTATTATTTAGTACAACTGTCCACCACAGACTGCCTCTCAAAAGGTGGTTAACCGGATTAGTGACTCTTGATCTTAGGCATTATTATTTATTAATTATTTATTCTATTAATATTCCCTATATGGGACAATCTCAACTCATTTCCGCTGCTTTTCTCTCTTGCGAAAGAGACACAGCCGAAGACTCACGGGGGCCCCACTGCTGACGTTAGCCATGCCTCACACACGCCTAAGAGTAGCAGCACGCCGTCTTTTTTCCTAGCGGTCCCCACTGACATCATCGCCACCTCAGCAACAAGCAGGCAACCGAAACAAGCAGCTCTGCTGCTTCTTTTTCCCCTGGGCCTCCCTTCAACAATTTCATATACAACCCCCCATAGGAAATCCTATAACCTCCCCATAGGAAATCCTATGGGGCCAACTCCAATTCTCTCTCTCTCTCTCTCTCTCTCTCTCTCTATATATATATATATATATATATATATATATATATATATATATATATAGGAAAAGGCTCCGTTGCACACTACTTTTGGTGCTCACGGCGTGAACACTACGTCTTCAGGCGTTCAAATCGAAAATCCGAACCGTTCACATTGATCTACACATCTAAATTAGTCTAAATATGTAAAATCAAATCATTTGAAATTCATTTGCCCATTCATTGAAGTATTACAAAATTGTATGGCTGAAATTCATTGTTTTTATAGTCGCGTGATGGATGGGCAAATGAATTTCAAATGATTTGATTTTACATATTTAGACTAATTTAGATGTGTAGATCAATGTGAACGGTTCGGATTTTCGATTTGAACGCCCGAAGACGTAGTGTTCACGCCGTGAGCACCAAGGTAGTGTGCAACGGAGCCTTTCCCTATATATATATATATATATATATATATATATATATATAAAATCTTTGAAAATTATGGGGTGTTACACTATAATCCGGCTCACAATTAAGCTGTTCCGGTCCAAGTCAAACTTGAGTCGACCCGGGTCGCCAAATTTGTATACCCAATCTGCTCGACCCGACCCGCGAACCCGTTGACCAAGTCAAACCTGCCGGCCAATCTGCCGGTTGACTCGTGGATTTCGATCCGTTGAATTTTTGGATTTGACCCGTGGGTTTGACCCATTTGGATTTTTTTGATTTTTTTGAAAAAAAATTGCGACAAAATATATGTATATATGTATAAATATACTGCAAATATATATGTATATATGCATATAGATATACTCTAAAATATTTTAAAATTTTATAAAAATGAGTGTGCATCAAAATTAATTGATTACTACACACTACTCAATTAGACAACTCCCACTCTAGATATTTATAGCCAACTCCACCTCACTTCTCGCATCTCACCAATGTGGGAGTAAAAAGTTTTCAAAGTTTAAAATCCAAATATATTTAGTCCCACATTGGTGAGATGAGAGAATTGAGGAGGTGAAGTTGGTTATAAATAGCTAAAGTGGGGTGGACTAATCGAGTAGTGGGTAGTGGGCAATTAATTTTGTTGTTCACACCCATTTCATATAAAATTTAAAATATTAACAAACTTATTACATAAAAAAATCCAACTCGGGCAACCCGCGATCCGGTCCGACCCGAAATTGGTTCGCGGGTCGATCGCGTGGAACTTTGCACTTTCGAACCCAGTCCGGTTAAGTGCACTACCCGACCCGAACCCGCCCTTATTTGGCTGCAACCCGCGCGGGTCCAACCCTACCCGGCTCGGTCAAGCCGAAAACCACCCCTAGTAGTAAGTGCAAATTGCAGTTGCAGCTGCAAGTGGAAATTCAAAATTTCCTCCAAAACTTACTCAGTTACCCATATATCGGCATAAGTTTTGGAGGGAAATGATGATTGTAATATATTAAATAGAGAAAAAGTTGAAACGAGAGGATATTTTGGTAATTGTGTCAAAAAGTTTTGGAGGGAATTCTTTGTTTGACCCTTAGTAAATGTTGAGTTGTTGAATGAAAATTTATGTTTGGCTAGATAGACTATTGAGCATCAAATTCCGGATTAAACTGTAAACAAAATAAGAGCATAACAGAGATTGTAAAAACATGTTTTTGAATGCTGTAATTTGAGTAGGAAAGACATAACCGACGAGGTGATTGTAAATTTGTAATACCACCTTGCAAAATATTTTCACAGTTGTTCAATACTAACTTATATAGGCATGGTGAATGGGGTGAGGACTTGATGGTGTTGGTTAATTAGAAACAATATGTTTCAGCAAATGGATTTAGTTACTATATACATATTGCTTATGATTAGGAGTATTTCAAATTAATCTTTTACTACAGTTACTATTAAGGGTGGATTGCGTCAGGTCCAAAAATAATGATTAGTAACTCTCTAGAAATAATGATCAGTTGCTATCTAGGTCCAAAATAATGATTAGTAACAGTCCATTAGAAGGATGGAGATTGTCTAACTCTGGACAAGGCTTGCATACAATGAGTTTGATAATATATGGTAATTCTATTTTTCATCTTTTAGAGCATCTTTAGTCTTCGGCTATATTACCAAATTTTGCAAAATTTGGCCAAAAAGGTTTCACAGTCTTTGGTCAAATACCCAAAATTTGTCTTTGAAAGGAACAATAGTCTGCCATATTTGGGAAGAGAAATAGGAATTTGGAAAATATAGCTCATGAAACATGAAATTTCGTCCATTAAAATTTTTTCCCCTAAATGTTATCGGACGAGACATGAAATCTCGTTCCAATTTTTTTTACTAGTATAATGTATGTGTGATGCACGTCTACAAAAAGTAAAGTCATCAAATTAAATGAATATATATCGAATAAGAAAACAAATAGTTTATATTTGAATGTTTTGATTTGGGCTACACGTGCGGTGCACATTTATATTTGTTGGATATAATTTGGACGTGTATTATACGTGTTTATGTAGTTACAAAGTTAGGGTTTGTTTGTTAGAACCCTAACTCTCCCATTAAAATAGTAGAGATAAAAAATATAACATACAGGAATTGATCTCCCGTCCGTGATTTTCCCCCCCAAAAGTGAAGTTTTCCAACAAAAAAAAGTGTTCCATGGAATTAGGCCTATAAGAGTTGTTATGCATACATATTAGCTTTGAGATTGGTGTGTTCTATGGTTCGTGGGTTGAGATGAAATGTTTATGCGAACATGGTTTTATAGGGTTGTTTGAAGAATTTTTTTAAAAAATGTGTCGGACGAAATAACAACTTTCGTCCGATGAATATTTAGCCACAATTTCGTCGGACACGAAATCATCCCCCGTCCGAGAGCATTTAAAAAAAATAATTTAAACGGGACGAAACTACATCTATCATTTGTCTTTTTCTTTTTTTTTTTAAAGCCAAATTTTGGGGTTTAACGACTATAGCTACAGCCCCAAATTCCTATTTCTAAATGCCAAATACCCAAAGTTTGAGTTGAGACAACTACAGATGCTCTTAGGATTTATTTATTTTTGGGTAAATGAGAGTTCCCAATGTGAGGATAATTACACAAGAGCAGGACGAGCACGGGGAATCTAAAGACTATTTATACAAAGAGCAATAGGAGCATCAATTCAGCAACAAAAGTGCATCCTAAGGAGGCCAGTTGCGAAAGCCAGAGATTTTATATGAACTTTGTTTCCAACTTTCATTTTTTATCTAGGCCTTTTTACTTCTGTTATATGCTTAACCAAAGTCTACGCCTACAGTTTTATGGCTGTTATATGCTGAACTCTGCTTTCCTTTTCTTTTCTTTTTTTTGTTGTAATTTTGATGGGTTAGTTTCGAATTGGAGATTGTATTGAGTGGTATTTCAGTAGTTTATGTGGGAAGTTGTAGATCTGGGGTTTATTTGATGTCGTGACATGGTACTTGCAAGTGTTTAGGCCTGTTAGGGTAGTAAATAACGGATATGAGCATTTGTATCGGATGACAATTTTCCATATCTGATATACATTAGCGATAGTTAGATATTGTTGGGCTGTTATATTGAGTGAAGTTATGTATCCTAAATGTGATTTAAATTACCCATACATACATATATGTGCCATCTAATGCAAACAATACAATTACAGCCCAAATATATGATTGTTACATGAAGCTAGAATCAAACTTCCCATAGTGGCTTCTGTAATTGAAAAAGGTCAATTCTTTTTGTGAATTTATCGTTGGGTGTAACTTATTGTGCATTGCAACTTTTCTTTTAATGCTTGAATGAAACCATCCTAAAACTATTCGACATGACAGTAATATGGAGACTTTTTTTAATTGCAAGTCCCCTTTGACCTGTGTGTGAAACTATTCTACCCTATGGTCTCCTAATGGATGTGGATTGTAGTGTACGAGCTAAGCTTTGTTTGTCGAATCCTATTTCTCTTTGTGTTAAATGTACACATTAAAGTAATCCGAGTTGTTCCATGTTCCATTGTTGTATTTTCCTTTAAGTAGTAGTTCTGTAGGAACAAGCACTGGCCACTCTGCTTTCATTGTATAAGATCTTTTGTTTTGATTTGCGCTCTTGGGTTGTTTGCCTTGAAAAGAGTTAGATGAGGAGTCCAAGATGACTAGTCCTTTGTATTGCTGTGGACAAATGCAAAAAAGTGTCAAGGTTTTTTCTTCAGGGTTTGGCCTCATGAGGTGTAGTGGAAAAAGGTGAAACATCCAATTTCCGAAAATTGTTGGAGCCAAACATTTTTTTTTATTTTTAGTTTAACAAACACATTTTTTGAATTTGAGCCTAAAAGTGTCGTTTGAACTCTCCATGCAATGCCAAACACAGCCTTGGGCAATTTAGCAGTGGTAAACGTTATTTCTTACGAAAGTAGGGGAGAAAAATAAATTCATATTTGATTTATTTCAAAAGACTCGTGATTGTTTTATACAACTCCATTGTATGCCCCATTAAATTGTTGGAATTATTTTTTGCAGTTTTCCGGGCCGGATTCCGGCAGGCTCCGGCCACCGGCGGCGCCGGAAAATGAGTGGATTGCGATCCTCTCGACGAGTACTATTCCGTAGTATACTCACTTGCCAAAAATGAATTCCGTATGAATGAGAAATGTTGATCCAAAGTTGGGTACTTGAGAGGTACTAACTTGGCAAATGGATAGTCCCATATCGAAAATTGGAAAAGATTTTCTCTAGTATATATACTAGAAAACTGGACTAAAGGGCGTGGCCCGGGGGTTACCACTAACGTGTAGTGGAGAGAGGACTTAGCCAAAATGACAAACACACACGCGCGCACGCGCGCCCGGCCCGGCCCCGGCCCCGGCTCGGTTTGGTCTGGTCTGGCTTAAATTTTTTTTGCCCAGACAAAACCTCTTCACCTACTGAACTGAAAAAGCTTTTCAGATTCAGTAACTGGTACCCATTACTCTGTAACAGCAGAGTAATGGCTGACCAGTTATGAATCTGAAAAGTCTCCATTACTCTGCTGTTACAGAGTAATGGCATCAGAACAGTTTCCAATTCCTCTATAAATCCAGACAGAGTCTGATATGCAGATACAGAGTTTTTACATTTCTTTTCTTCTTCTTCTCCTCAGTGTCAGTGTCAAGTCAACTGAGAGTACACCACAGACAACAGTTCGTTGTCTCTGAAGCAAGGGTGCTGCATTCTTCAGAGAAGGTACAGTTGTATCCTGGAAAGCAATTCGCCGGTAACCGTCACACTACGGGGCGAATTCTGCTTTAAGGACAGAGATTATCAATCTCGACTCTGTGCAAGTTCTTTACTTAACTGTTTTTTCTTCCTGTATTTGATTTATACACAATTTCTGTTGGAATTTCCTATTATTTTATATTCAGGTTCTAACAATCTTAAAGCAGAATTTTTTCCTCACAGATTCTAACAATTTTGTGAAGTCTGTTTACAGGTTCTGTTCGGAAAAAAAAACAAACAGTTTCTGTTTCAACCAATTTCAGAGAAGAAAATCAGAACATGGAGAACACACCAACTGAAGTTGCTAATAGGCTTCTCAGTACCCAAACACCGGTGACCCAAAATGTGACTGCACAATCGGTTGCGGCACATTCGGTCGTTCTGCCCACGCACATAACCGTGGGAGAAAAAACGGAGAAGTTCAATGGAACTGGATTCAAAAAGTGGCAAGGGAAGATGCAGTTCTACCTGACCACATTGAAGCTGAACAGATTTCTCAATGAATCTGCCCCGATGCTGGCGCCAATGGATGCACACTCCGTTGCTGCAGTTAATGCATGGACTCAGGGCGACTATCTCTGCAGGAACTACATCCTGAATGGCTTGGTAGATTCCCTGTACAACGTCTACTGTGTCTTCAAGGCGTCCAAACTCTTGTGGGGGTCCCTGGAAAAGAAGTACAAAACAGAAGACGTCGGGTCCAAGAAATTTGTCGTCGGCAAATTTCTGGACTACAAGATGATTGACTCCAAAACTGTGGTGAGTCAAGTCCAAGAACTGCAGGTTATAATGCACGACATTGCTGCAGAGAATATGACGTTGTGCGAACCATTCCAGGTTGCAGCGTTCATTGAAAAACTTCCACCTGGGTGGAAAGACTTCAAGAACTACCTCAAACACAAGCGAAAGGAGATGTCTCTTGAAGATCTAATTGTCAGGTTGCGGATCGAAGAAGAGAATCTCAAAGCTAACAGGTCCTATGGAAATCAGTCCATAGAAAAGGCCAATGTGGTGGAGTACGAACAGAAGGGCAAGAAGAGGAAGTTTTTGTCACAGGCCTCAAACAAAAAACCTCTTGCAAAGAGGTTTGCTGGGAAATGCCACAAGTGTGGTAAGCTGGGGCACAAAATTTCTGAGTGCCGCAGTAAGGACAGTAATCATTTAAAAACAGGACATGTAAAAGGAAATGAAAAATCCCATGTACACATAGCTGAGAACTTGTCCACTGGTCTCTCTGACCTGGACCTCTGTGCTGTTGTATCAGAGGTAAATCTTGTGGGGAGCAATCCTCGTGAATGGTGGTACGATACTGGGGCCACCAAGCATATCTGCTCGGACAAGGAAATGTTCACCTCCTACCAGAAGTGCAACAAAGATGAACAACTGTTCATGGGAAACTCTTCCACCTTCAAAATTGAAGGAACAGGGAAGATAGTGCTGAAAATGACTCAGGCAAAGAGCTAACACTCACAAATGTGCTGCATGTCCCAGACATTAGAAAGAACTTGATATCAGGTTCTTTGCTAAGCAAGAATGAGTTTAAAGTTGTACTTGTTTCTGATAATTTTGTACTGTCTAAGAATGGGATATACTTGGGTAAAGGATATGTAAAGAATGGACTGTTCAAGTTTAATGTAATGACAGTCATCCCTAAAACTATTGTTCCTGCTGTTCCCAAAGTTAATGAAATAACTCCTATTGCCTATGTTGTTGAGTCTTCCTCTGTTTGGCATGAAAGACTAGGTCATGTTAATGTAAATTCTATGCGTAGATTAGTTAACATAAATTTGCTACCAAAATTTAAGGTAGATAACTCAGAAAAATGTGAAGTTTGCACGGAGGCCAAACTCACTAAAACTCCATCATGTTCTGTAGAAAGAAACACAGAAACTCTAGGTCTTATTCACACAGATCTGTGTGACTTAAAATATGTGCAGACCAGAGGTGGCAAAAAATACTTTGTGACTTTCATAGACGATTGCACAAAATTCTGTTATGTATATTTGTTACATAGCAAAAATGAGGCTTTGGATAAATTCAAAGAATATAAACTTGAGGTTGAGAATCAACTTGGCAAAACGATTAAAATCGTGAGAAATGATAGAGGAGGAGAATATGATGCACCATTTAACATGTTCTGCACGGAACATGGAATAGTTCATCAGACAACTGCTCCCTACTCCCCCGAATCAAATGGTACTGCCGAGCGCAAAAACCGAACTCTAAAGGAGACGATGAATGCCTTGTTGTTGAATTCTGGCTTACCCCAAAACATGTGGGGGGAAGCGTTGCTGACTGCCAACTACATTCTCAACAAAATACCTCACAAGAAAACCGGCATGACACCGTATGAAATGTGGAAAGGTAATTTACCTTCGTATAAATACCTCAAAGTGTGGGGATGTCTATCAAAAGTGGCAGTACCTAACCCGAAACAGGTCACCATCGGACCTAAGACGATCGATTGCATATTCATAGGCTATGCACACAACAGTAGTGCTTATCGGTTCTTGGTATACAAATCGGATATACCGGATATCCATGTAAATACAATAATGGAATCAAGGAATGCTTCATTCTTTGAACACGTGTTTCCGTGCAAGGATACTACATATCCCAAACGTACACGTGAACAAGGGAATGCAAGTACTTCAGTTGATGAACCAGAACATGATACTGATGAGCATAGACAAAGTAAACGGGCTAGAACATCAAAATCATTGGTCCTGACTTTGTGACGGCCTTTCTGTTAGAGAATGAGTCCAGAACTTTCAAGGAAGCCATGTCTATGCCTGATGCTCCTATGTGGAAGGAAGCAATCAAAAGTGAAATAGATTCCATTATGCAAAATCATACATGGGAGTTAGTCGACTTGCCTTCTGGATGTAAAGCTCTAGGATACAAATGGATTTTCAAACAAATATTGAAACCAGATGGTTCAATAGAGAAGCATAAGGCTAGACTTGTGGTACAAGGATTTAGGCAAAAAGAAGGCCTAGATTTCTTCGATACATATTTCCCAGTTACAAGAATAATATCCATAAGAATGTTGATAGCTATTGCAGCTCTACGTAACCTGGAAATACATCAAATGGATGTTAAAACTGCAAATCTAAATGGGGACTTAGAAGAAGAAATATACATGAAACAACCTGAGGGTTACGTAGTTCATGGACAGGAAAATAAGGTGTGCAGGCTTGTAAAATCACTGTACGGCCTGAAACAAGCTCCAAAGCAGTGGCATGCAAAATTTGACAATGTTATGATGTCAAATGGTTTCAAAATAAATGAATGTGATAAATGTATCTACATTAAAGATACTCCAAATGGATACATTCTGGTCTGTCTATACATAGACGACATGCTCATTATTGGAAGCAATAACGACATTATCAAACAAACTAAGCATGCTTAGTGGCAAGTTTGACATGAAAGACTTGGGAGTTGCAGATGTCATACTAGGAATCAAAGTTTCCAGGACATCTGAGGGGATTACTTTGTCTCAAGCTCGTTATGTTGAGAAATTACTTGAAAGATTCAAGAATTACTCCAATGGGACAGCAAAAAGTCCCGTCGATCCAAGTCTTCACCTGTTCAAAAATACAGGCGAAAGCATATCACAACTGGAATATGCACGTGTAATTGGTAGTCTGATGTACCTAACAAATTGTACAAGACCGGACCTAGCACATTCGGTAAACGTACTGAGCCGATACACGAGTAATCCAGGACGAAGTCACTGGAAAGGAATAACTAGAGTATTGAACTACTTGCGACATACTCAGAGTTATGCACTGCATTACACCAGATATCCAGCAGTACTGGAAGGCTACAGTGATGCTAACTGGATATCGGACTCCAAGAACTCAAAATCCACAAGTGGATATGTCTTTACACTTGGTGGTGCAGCTGTGTCATGGAAATCCTCTAAACAAACTCTATTGGCCAGATCAACCATGGAATCTGAGTTTATTGCTTTAGACAAAGCGGCAGAGGAAGCAGAATGGCTTCACAACTTTTAAGAGGATATTCCTATGTGGGAAAAACCAGTGCCTGCCTTATGTGTACACTGTGACAGCCAATCAGCTATAGCACGGGCACTGAGTTGCATGTATAATGGTAAGTCTCGTCATATCAGAAGGCGACACAAAACTATTAGACAACTGCTCTCAAATGAAGTAATCTCTATAGAATATATAAAATCGGCCGACAACCTAGCGGATCCATTTACTAAAGGTCTGTCGCGAGAGCAGGTTGTGAGATCATCAAGAGGAATGGGTTCAAAGCCTATAACGAAAGAGGATACTTGATGGAAACCCTACCTAGAAATTGGAGATCCCAAAATCTAGGTTCAAAGGGACAACTAAATCTTGTTGAATCGACGAAAGCACTGAGAGATTAACATCTCATACCCATTCTTAGGATGATAAAACAAGTGCTGCCTGCAAATAGTTAGGATACTCTTTATGGGCAATCACCTTGTGAGTGTGAAATGGGGCCGTTTCTAGGAGAATGAAGAGAGGCTACATTCTCCAAGTTCACTCACGATTAACCAGGGATGTTCAAGGCCAAAATGAACACAACAAGATAACTTAGTTCTGTGAGGAGATGAAACTGTGTGATAGTTATTGTCTAGGTTCACATGAACGCCCGGGTAGTTCAAGACATCATGATCACTACCTGGTCAAGTGAATCCGATAGCTAATTACTAAGGGTGGTTCAAAGTTGAAAAATTACTACAATTCCTGATGCAGTGATTTTCCGATTGTACTCTCAGAGCTTTCTGTCATGTTTTTTGTTTTTTTGTCGTGTCTGGATTACATGGTCTGGTAATTTCCATTCATGTGGGGGATTGTTGGAATTATTTTTTGCAGTTTTCCGGGCCGGATTCCGGCAGGCTCCGGCCATCGGCGGCGCCGGAAAATGAATGGATTGCGATCCTCTCGACGAGTACTATTCCGTAGTATACTTACTTGCCAAAAACGAATTCCGTATGAATGAGAAATGTTGATCCAAAGTTGGGTACTTGAGAGGTACTAACTTGGCAAATGGATAGTCCCATATCGAAAATTGGAAAAGATTTTCTCTAGTATATATACTAGAAAATTGGACTAAAGAGCGTGGCCCGGGGGTTACCACTAACGTGTAGTGGAGAGAGGACTTAGCCAAAATGACAAACACACACGCGCGCGCGCACGCACGGCCCGGCCCCGGCTCGGTTTGGTCTGGTCTGGCTTAAATTTTTTTTGCCCAGACAAAACTTCTTCACTTACTGAACTGAAAAGCTTTTCAGATTCAGTAACTGGTACCCATTACTCTGTAACAGCAGAGTAATGGCTGACCAGTTATGAATCTGAAGAGTCTCCATTACTCTGCTGTTACAGAGTAATGGCATCAGAACAGTTTCCAATTCCTCTATAAATCCAGACAGAGTCTGATATGCAGATACAGAATTTTTACATTTCTTTTCTTCTTCTTCTCCTCAGTGTCAGTGTCAAGTCAACTGAGTGTACACCACAGACAACAGTTCGTTGTCTCTAAAGCAAGGGTGCTGCATTCTTCAGAGAAGGTACAGTTGTATCCTGGGAAGCAATTCGCCGGTAACCGTCACACTACGGGGCGAATTCTGCTTTAAGGACAGAGATTATCAATCTCGACTCTGTGCAAGTTCTTTACTTACTGTTTTTTCTTCCTGTATTGGATTTCTTCACAATTTCTGTTGGACTTTCCTATTATTTTATATTCAGGTTCTAACATAAATCATTAACACGGTTTTCATTGAATATTTTCATGGTGCAAGAGAAATGGATATGGAAAATCGAAAATAAATGCAGAACTTGTGTAGTATTTCTTTTTTTAGAAGTTATTTTTTTAAAAATAATTTGTGATTGTGCTTTGGACATTGCCATATTAACGTGGGTTGTTATATTTTAGTAATTTTTAGTTTCTTTGATCATCTTGCTTTTCATATTCCATATAGAAACTTCAAGTTAAAATTTAATCTTACACCTTCAAGTGAGATGTTTGCATATTTATAATTTTTTGAACTGGCGGCATTCACAGGTCTTAACAAGAGGACTACGTCGGAGGGTCTCAGGACTGCGTTTGAAAAGTTTGGACAAGTAGTTCAAGGTATGTTTCTCTTCCTCTACTGCATAGTTTGCTTTCATACAACATAAACAGCATGAAGAGGGCAACAACCAATGAAACATAGTTTTACCCCAATTATGAATGCTTACGTAAATTGGATTATATTTTATCATATCACCTTCCCAATAAGCATCCTATTTCATATCTTTACAAAGAATTTTGAATTTTTGATCTTTCAAATTAAAACTTTACATGTCCCAGAATGGACGAGAATCATCAGAAGGATACTATGATGGCAAAGATAATTTGATGATATGTGATTTAACTTGAAGTTGTATGTGGGTTAGTAGAAGACAATTAGTTTTGGGGGTTTACTTGTATTGAAACAAAAATGTTTTTAAGATGATCCGTTTCTTTTGTTGCATCTGACACAGCTAGAGTTGTTACGGACCGTGTGTCTGGGTACTCCAAGGGATTTGGTTTTGTGAAATACGCTACACTAGAAGAAGCAGCTGAAGGCATAAAGGGAATGGATGGCAGTGTGAGTATAGATTTTACTAATTTTAGTCTGTCAAGTATCTATTTATACTACTGTTCATGAGAGAGGTGAGGAGGGGTGCTCCTCCCTCTTCCATTCCTTTATTCATTTACTAATGACTTAACATTTGTGTGGATGTGCTACATAATTATGGCCAAATCTTATAGCGAAAAGAAAACTATTAACCAATTTTCAACATTTTCTTGAATTGGGTGAAAGAAAAACACGTGAATCGCATATGCAGATAAATCTAATCTTTTTAGGTTCAGTTTATCAATTTCCGTAACTCCATTATTGCGTCTTTAGAAGTTAAATGAATCCATACTATCAGATGATTTGGTACATCCACTGGGTAATATGATTGATCCTTAGCTAACAACTTAAGTCACCAAATGTCTGTTCAAAACGTTTGCATGTGTATTTCACATATATTTACTTGGTAATTCTCACTATCAAGTCAATGCACAGATAAATCATTGGTAAAGATTATTAGACGGGACACATCTAATTATGTTGATTAGTTTCCAATATGTAAATGTGAAAAGGAGAACTAGTTTCATATAGAGAGGAATTAGTCGCCATTATTATTAAACTATATATATATATGATCATGTTCATTGATTTCAACTGGGCTTTTTTTGGGTACAGTATCTCGATGGATGGGTTATCTTTGCGGAGTATGCAAGGCCTAGACCTCCTCCATCTTATCCTCAGGGCTCTTATCCGGCATCTGGTCAACCTCCAACTGGTTACCAGTAATCCTGTTTGGTTATACCTGTTTTAAGGTTAGAATCCACAACAAAAAAGAAAAAAGAAAGTTCGACATGCCATTTGATTGTGTTGCTCACTTCTTCATGTTGAGTTCATATCCCTGAATCGACTTCTCTCTTATTCACGTGGAAAACACATTGGAACTTAAAGATGTTATGATAAACCTATTCACATAGATTATGTTAGTTTGGAGAACTGTATTCATCCATGTTCTTTTCTATTGGGAGTTATAATATATCTTTGCTTGTTTGAGATATTTAAAGTTGTTTGTTTTGCCTGCGATTTGGAGTATCACTTTAGATGTTACAATTGCCATTGTTTCGTATTCCTCTCTTTACTTTCGTTATCTATCTATCGTCTAGTGCTGCATTGTTTTTGTTCTTGCCATCTACATTGCTTATTCTCGCCAATATCGCTTATCTATTGCATTGTTTTTTATACTTCAAAGGAAACAAGTATTCATATTCTAATTATTTGCAGTAACTTTGGCTACATGGTTAGGCAAAATAAAAATCTTCAAGCTTGTATTATGAACTAGTATTCAAGAAAGTACACTAGTGCACAACTAGCACAAATTACCAGTCTGCTTCTCAAATGACAAAATTTGAAGCTCTGCTAGCTCCATGCACAACTTGCACTCTTCACACATCTTTTTACAGACACCACAAAAAATCACATGAACCTAAAAATTGTAAGTGACCATAGCTTAGGCAACAAAAACTTCCCTTTCCTTGTCAGAACATAAACCATAACCATTCTTTCCTTCTTCCCCATTCTCCAAACCCTTCATAGTCTCATATAGTGGTCGGTCCAGCGTCTCCGGTAACCCTAGTCCTAGAACACCCCCAACCAGCCCACAAACACCAAACACCACAAATGCCCACATCCCCCCTAATACCACCAACATCGGCGCAACGACCGCCCCTGCCTGCCCAGCTTGCGTCACACACCCCAACGCTGCACTTCTCACTGTGGTTGGGAACAGCTCTGCGGTGTACACAAACAACAAATCAAAGGTTGCAGTCGCTGCAAAAATCCCAACCATCCCGAATGCTGTTCTCGCTCCGCCCATCACGAAACTTGCCACAGTGCAGGCAGCAGCAGCGAGCCACAACATTGAAATCATGAGCGGGCGCCTTCCACACCGTCCTATAAACAGTGCAGTGAGCGCATAAGCAGGGATTTCGGCAAGTGCATTGAGAATCACACTCAAGTGGAGATCAGTGGTTAGGTTTGTGACATTCAGTGTGAGCCCATAGTAGACAATTGAACCGAGGAGGTTGATTGTGACCGTAATAGCTAGTCGGGTCCTAGTAACCGGGGACCAAATTACGTCTACTATAGTAGAACTAGTAGATTCCTTTTGATTTTGCGCAGTATTGATGTCTAGGGTTAAGGAGATGCTGTCAGGAATTTGTCTGTTGTTTGTTTTGGCTATGGATTGCATGATGTTCATAGCAGAAGGGATGTTGTTTTGGACAAGGTGCCACCTAGGGGACTCCGAAATGAATGGGAGGACAACGATGACGAAGAGGAGAGAAGGGATCGAGGATGCAACGTAGAGGTATCTCCATGATGGGATGAGGAGGGACATGATAGAGAGGGCTATGGTGCCTAGGGAGAAGAAGTAGAAGGTGGACATGGCGACAATGCCTCGCCACGCAGGGCCTATGGGCTCGGTGGTGAGGACGAAGGCAGAGAGGCTGACACCGCCGGTGCTGAGGCCGGTGAGGAAGCGGAGGGCAGCATAGAAGGGGTAGGAGGGGGAGAGGGAGGTGAGGAAACCGAAGATGGCATTCATTGAGACCGTTAGGGTTAGGGTTCCCTTCCGGCCTAGGAGGGAGTCCGAGAGGTGGCCGAAGACACCAGCACCTGCAATGAGAGTGCAAATTGAAAATGTTAAAGACAATATATTCGGCAGTAATAGCATTGCTTGACAAGCAGAGTGCCACTAGGTGAAGCTCTGGGCCGTGCCTTTTAAAAGAAAATGTTTGAAAAATGTTTTCACTAGTCGAATGCAACATATAAAATTTCTTTTTAAAAGCTACTTAGTAGATCTAGAGTACATTAATAATTATTATTAATAATTTTGTGAATGATTAACTAAAAAGATGCAGCTAAAACAACTGCAAACCTGCAACTGTATGGTGCTAGATCTCATTAATCATTAACACTTCCTAGTAATAACACTTCTACTTCCTAGTCTCCCTAGCTGTATGTGGAGCGATGTCCCGATGTTTGGGAGACCCGCGATCATGATATGGCACTCTGCAAACGATTTTATCTACTGGTCTTTTGGTCTGTTCGTTTTCTATTGTAAGGCAAGGCTATGTTTAGATGTAATTTCCTCTCCGTCTTGATCGCTGGAAGCTTCAGCTTCCACCTTGTCCGCTGGTGGTTTCAGCCTCGTGGAAGCCAGCCTGCGCACCCCCTAGCGCATCTCCGCCTATGAGGCATAGGGCTTCTTTTGCCCTGCGAACGCAATTGCCGGCTTGTTGCTTTTGGATTTTTGTATTATGTCTTTGTCCTATGGCTTCTTTCCATACTATCTATTAGGAGTGGCTGTTGTTTTATATTTTTTGTTTTACTTCTGGTAAAACCAGCTTGTATTGTACTTTTTGATTATTAATACTAGTATCATGCACGTGCGATGCACGTGGGGGAAGAAGGAAAAAGACAAAAAAAAAAAAGGAAAATAATTTCCAAACTGATCCACTGTCGAAAATATTGACCAAACTGATCCACTTTCGCACGTGCACGCGGAGGAAGAAGGAAAAAAGACAAAAAAGGAAATTAAATTCCAAACTGATCCACTCCCGAAAATATTTACCAAACTGATCTACTTTCGAAAATATTTACCAAAGTGGATCATTTTGTCAACTCGTGCGCTGCACGTGTTGGCTTCAAAATGACAACAATGACAGATGACACTAAGCCCTTCTCCCATTATAATAGTAGAGATATTTATTGATCTGGCTGGAGTCTGTTGACTCCATCCATCATAAAACTTCAAAATGACAACAATGACAGATGACACTAAGCCCTTCTCCCATTATAATAGTAGAGATATTTATTGATCTGGCTGGAGTCTGTTGACTCCATCCATCATAAAAAAATACTTCATCTCTACTACTATAATGGGAGAGCCCCTTAGTCAGTAACCCAAGTCAGTAACCCAACCCGTGCAACGCACGGGTTGGGTTACTTTGGTAAATATTTTCGAAAGTAGACATGTTTGGTAAATATTTTCGAAAGTGGATCAGTTTGGAAATTATTTTCTTTTCACTCATGGACTAACGTTGGTAAATATTAATGGGAGAGATGGGGATCAGTTCGGTAAATATGTAGATTAGTTTGGTAAATACTTTCATTCCCTTCTTTTTTTTCTCTTTTTTCCCTTCTTCCTCCACGTGCATCGCACGTGCAGCATACTAATAGTAATAATGTGGAACTTTCTCTCAGTCACTGACTTTCTTCAAAGTTTATGATTCCAAAGTCTCATGTCATACGATCGATCAAGGTCATGTGACAATAAATGAACCCAATGCATGCCACCTCTGCGTAGGTTTGGTCAGTTACATTTTTTATTCTAGCTAGAAAAGCACTTACTTTAGGCCCCTCGTTTCACATGCATTTCTATTAGAAAACTCCTTATGCTAAAATATTAGTATTTGACAAATTGTAAAAAAATGTTTTTTCTTTTCTTATAAGAAGAAACTGCCCTTGATATTTATGAAGATGAACATGCATGCAGGGCCGGCCGACCCAGAGTTTCTGGGGCCCGAGGCGAAACAGTCAAATAAGTATTTGTGAGATCCATAATAATAATATAATTTTTTACACGTAAAATACATGTCTATATTTCCGAGAAAAATACAAATTTGAGGTTTTTAAAATTGTAAAAAATTCAGAGGCATGATGTAGCCCTTAAGCAGGGGGCCAGCCCTGCATGCATGCATATAATAAATTCCCTGTGTGTGGTGGCTGGTGTGAACACTTGTTGGTCGGTTACTATCGACCAGTGGCGGAGCTATGTGAGGGCCCGAGCCCCCCAAAATGTTGAAAATTTTCTTAAAATTTTTGAATTTTTAAATTTTTTTTTTTAAATCTATTAAATTTTATTATTTGCCCCTCCTAAAAGTTATGAAAAAATATCTATATATTTTTATATAGTTATAGAATTTTTTCTAGACCTCTGAAAAATTTGTTCTGGATTAGCCCATGCTATCGACCATACCTCAACATTCATTGTAAATGCAGGATACAGTTCTTATGCTCGTCACTGTTGAAAAGACTCTTGAACAACTTTTTAGATGAAGAGTGGAGCATTTGTGTAAACTCTTTTTAATTGTCACTGCCAGTACTATATCGAGTAATAAGTACTATATATAGCACCGAAGTTCGTTGGAAGTTAAAATTTAAATATTTGGCAAAAGAAAATAGAAACTGAGTTGCGGTTGTTTAAACTCAAAATTTAGTTTTTTAATTTAAAAAATAAACGGACGGAAGATGATTTTTCGTTGGAGCAATTTAAAAAAAAAAAAAATCAAAAAATATCGAATATCCTGTCCGTTAAATAAAAATCTGAATTAAATTCTAAATGAACCCATAAAAAGTCTCTAGACCTAAATGTATAGATTTTTTTTTAAAAAAAATCTGAGATTAGGGGACGTCAGACGAATTATTATATCCCTTTTGAGAATTTTTTTAATTAATTTTTTTTTTTGGACGGGATAGTCCGTCCGATGTGTTAAATTTTTTTTTTTTTAAATATGGACAAAATATCATTCATCGTCCCAATTTTTTGGAGAATCTGAGCGACGGACGAGAAATTATATTCTAATTGCCAAATTTTATAAAATGCTATATTATCTCAAATATGGCCAGCAAATGTTTACTCCACACACAAAAATGAAAAAAAAAAAAAAAGGGTCCTACGACTACAACTGATTTTTTGCCAAATTTTAGGTATTTTGAAAATATGATCAACGACTACAGATGTTCTAAGAGAACAGCGTGTTAGCAGATCTTATTTCTTTAATGCTCTAAGAGCATTCACAGTCGTCAATGTGTAAAATATGCATATATGGATAAATGCATTTTGCATTTGGCTATTGTGCTGCAGTCGTAGAGTGCTATTTTTTACCTATTTAATATTAAAAAATTCAGACGGAACTTCACTTTGCGTCGGACGAATTTTTAGGATTTTTTATGATTTTTTTATTAATTAAAAACAATGATTTATGTTTTTAAAAAAAACAAAAAAAGGTGAGCTCCTCCATTGGACGCAACTTCAAAAAAAAGGTAGTTCCCCCGTTTGGTTTTAATTTATTAAATGTAGTTCTTTTTGGTTTTAAGTTAAAATGTTTTTTTTATAAAAAGTCGTCGGACACAACTTCAAGTTTCGTAATTCGAATTAAAAAATTATTTTTTTTCGTCGGACGCAACTTCAAGTTTCGTCCTGTATAATATGCATAATTTTCATATCCTCTCTCTCATATATATATATATATATATAGCAATCTTCTGTAGCTGAATATGCATATTTAGTAGACGACTGCAGCGAATTTTTTTTACAAAATATGCATAATATGCTCTAACAGATGTATTATACATGTTTGTTAAATTAACCCGATATAAAAAAAAATGTGCTAAATATGCCCTAAAACAATGAACCCGATATATATTTATAAGCCATTTTATTTCGATTAATATGCAAAAAAGAAAGAAAAAAATAAAAAAGGACCGAAAAGTAATTAACTCACCAACCATAGAGCCAACAAAAAAAACCGACTGAGCCAAACCAGCCTTCCCCCTCTCTTTCCCGACCAACCCCCACTCCTCAACTATCGAACGGTCCCGATCCAGTCCGACCGAAACGGCCGGTTTATGGTCGGTAAATACGACGACAAGAGTATGGAAAGCGTTAAGAGCCCATGCAAGGCTCGTGAGCACGAAGTGGCGGCGCTGCCACGTGCCGAACTCGCCTGCGAACCGGGTCAGCATCTCGTCGACTCCAACCTGGTCCGGACCCGAACCCTCTAGCAGTGCTGACGTGTCAACGGAGTCCGGCATTATTGGGATGGGTTTAGTGTGGAATTGTGATAGAGGTACTGGGTGGGGTTTTATAGAAGAATTGGTTTTTGCATTTAGGTCCTTGGGGAATTGGTGTTTTGCATTTTGGTTCACTTTGGGTGGAATATTCTAGTAATACCCTCTTTTTTTTTCCTTTCTATGGACCCCTTTCTATGTTATGATCCATCTCTACTATCTCTACTATTTTAATGGGAGAGTTGGAGTTGTAAACAAATAAATCCTAATTTTATAACTGAGCAAACCTGTGCAATATACGGCCAAACTAAATTTACCAAACATACCCGTGTGATGTACGTGCAGCCCCTAGAAAAGGGATATTTTAGCAAATGCCCCCATTTAAAATTTGAAAACTAACATATATCCCCACTATTTTTAAAAACTAAGAAATACCTCTATCTCTAATATTATAATGGGAGAAAGCCTTAGTGTCATTTGTAAATGTTTTGTCAATCTACCAACCCGTGCAATACAAGTGCATAACTATTATAAAGGATGTTCTAAGTTCAAATCCAGATTATGTCTAAATTTTTATTTTAAAAAATTATATTTATTAAAACGTGCATCGTATGTGTAAATACTAGTTTTAATTATGGGAGAGTTGGGGTTTGTAACCAAACAAATCCTAACTTTGTAACTAAACAAACAAGTGTACGTAATACACGTCCAAATTAATTTCAATAAATACAAATATTTGTAGATAAACAAATTCGTGTATTGCCCGTGCATATCTATATAATAAATTACAAAGAAAGCTATCAAGTCGCTCTCATTCAATCTCCCCAAAAACTAATGGGATAGATTGATTCTCACAAAACATATTTTCCCGCTCAAAATTTTAAACTCCAAAATTAAATTTTTTTCCCCAAAACTAAAAAACTCGTTACTTTATTACTATCTCTCTTTTCTCTCTTCACTTTTTCATATTTTTCTCTCTCTCTCTCTTCCATTCTTTTTTAACTTACTTAGAAATTTAGATTTTAAAATTTCAGGTTTGCAAATTTTTAAGAATTTTTATGTTTTTTTATTGCACATTGTGGTAGGGTAAAAATGGCCTGGGGCCCAACCAGGGCCCAGAACGGCTCTCGCTCAAAAATAAGAAAAATAACAATCCGGCTCGGCTTCGGGCCCCTACAGGTTCGGCACCGAGCCTCAAGTTCACCCCCACAGAACTGGTCTCCTCGTATCCGACGAGCCTCGGTGTCCCTCGGCCTCCGATCCACGACAGCCCCACGGGCCGTCCGCCCAGCCTGGCAAGGAATGGGGATGACCTGGCCCGACCTAGGCCATCCGATTCTCCCAGAGGCACAGGAGCCCCATGATCAGCCATGTCAGCTCCAAATACCACCTAGGGCTTTGCCACGTCAGCCCTATACCACTCTTGGCGCTGCCACGTCCGTTCTAAACCCCCTGGGCCTCCTGCCACGTCAGGCCCATGGGCTTTCGGGTTCAGACCCGGCCCCCAAGCGGATCCAAACCCAGTTGGGATTCCCTATAAATACCAGACCCTCACCCACCTTTTCAGGTAATCAATCTTTTGCCACCCAAATTACCCTAGTTACTGCTACTCTCTCACAGAGACTGACTAGATCGTCGGAGGGTCTGCCGCCGGGATAAACCCCGGTGTTTCAGGACTGTCTGCAGGTACTCGAGGCGAGGTCATCCGAGCCGATCCTCAAGCGCCGAAGCGAGCCTCCCGCTCGTCGTCACGTGCCGCCCTCTTCCCTCATTACAAATTAAGTCCGAACTTACACCTGGTGCATCCACACTGCGACCAAAAACAAACCGCATCAGGTTGACGCCGTCTGTGGGAACACTTTATCCGGCACGGACGACAGTCTGAGCCTCGCCACCGACGCTCTCCCTCGACCCGATCTCCCATGGCTCCCCGAGTCCGAAGATCGGCCCGTTCCGTCCGAACAAACGGGCCTCCCCCCGAGGGGGCCCCCGACGGAGGGCAAGCATCCAATAATCCGGGGGCGAACCCCGGACCCCAACGAAGCGTTTCACGCGTCGCCGAACCCGACCTTCGTCGGGTCATTCTGAACAGAAGGGCTAGCCAGGCTAGGGGAGGGACTGCTTCCAACTCGGCCCCAAACCATTCCAGGCTCGCACAAGGGGAAAGGCCGTCGGCACTCAGCTGCATCGGCCGAATTCCTACGCCCCGACCCGACCCTTCCGACCATGGCGGGGTCACCAGGGGCGAGTTCAGGAGCTTCAGAGACGAAATCTTGGAGGCCCTCCATGGAGCGCCAAGGTCTGCGACCTATGGTTGAGCCCACCAAATGAGCGATGGGAGGAGTCACACCCGTGCGCCGCCGCCCCCTCCGGAACGCACAGACGAGGTGCTCTGACGCCTCCTAGAGATGGAGAATCGCATCGAGCGCATCGGCGACGGGAATCCCAACCTAGCCCAGGGTCGGGGGCGTTCTCGACCTCCATTCTCTGTCAACATCATAGAAGCGGAGATCCCTCGGAACTTCCGACCTCCGCAGTTCGAGACATACAACGGCGAGGGTGATCCAGCTGATCACATGGAGGGCTTCAAAACCCTCATGATGATTCGCAGCGCTTCGGATCCCCTGCTGTGCCGAGCCTTCCCGGCCACCCTCCGGGGTCCGACCAGAGATTGGTTCTCCAAACTCTCCCCTGGCTCGATCTTCTCGTTCGACCAGCTGGAAGCCAGCTTCCTGGCCCACTTCATCACCAGCCGAAAGGCCGAGAGAACGAGCACTTCCCTGCTCGACCTCACCCAGAGGGAGGGGGAGTCGCTCCGTAACTTCGTCAAGAGGTTCACAACCGAGGCCAGATTCGTCTCTACCCTCGACGCAGGGGTCGCCTCGGCAGCTTTCCGACATAATGTCCGGCACAACCAGCTCAAGGTCTCCTTAGCAAAGAGGCCACCTCTGGACTTTCCTGACCTCCTCAACCGGGTCGAGAAGTATATATGAGCTGAAGAAGCTCTTAACCCAGAGGGCAGCAAAGAAGTCGTGGGGAAGGGCAAGCGCAGGGTCGATGAGGCCGAACCTGCCAAGAAAACAGCAAAGGAAGGGGTCAGCGCGAAGAGGGCACCTCCGGTCCCTCGCTTCGAAAGGTACACTCCCTTGACACATAACGTGTCCGCCATCCACTTAGAAATCGAAGACAAAGGCATTGTCCGACTACCTTCCCGACCAAGTAACAACAAGAAGCGAGATCAGCGCTTCTACTGCCGTTTCCACAGGGATCATGAGCACGAAACCGACCAATGTCGGGCCCTGAAAGACGAAATTGAGGAACTCATCTCACGAGGGTACCTCCGAGAATTCACCAGAGAAGGCCCACGGGATCGGCGAGATGCTAGGAACCGGAGGCCTTCGCCTCCGAACCCTACTCCGAACCGCATCCAGGGTCGGGATCCCGAACCCGAGGGAGCCGCGGATACGCCATTCATCTTGCACTGTGTCCACGGGGGGCCAATGGGGGGAGAATCAAATACTTCCCGAAAAGCCTTCGTCCGAGAGGTGAATACTGTCCAAGACAAACCCCCACCCCAGTTGCAACCGGTGCCTGTCTCCTTCTCCGGAGAGGACCTCGAAGGCGTTCGCCTCCCTCATTGCGATGCCCTCGTCATTAGCCTCCACATGGCTAATTGTGAAGTTCGCCGAATCCTCGTCGACAACGGCAGCTCGGTAAATATTCTCTTCCTCAAAGCCTTAGAGAATCTCAAGCTGCCTAGAGGCAAACTCAAGCCAGCCGGATACACCTTGCATGGGTTCTCCGGCGTTCCTGTCGTAATAGAAGGGATTGTTACTCTCGACGTCACCGCAGGATCGGCTCCTGTCAAGAGGACCGAGTCCATGGACTTCATGGTAGTAAACGTCAAGGTGGCCTATAACGCCATACTCGGCCGGCCCGGACTATGCTCCCTCCAAGCGGTACCATCGGCTTACCATCTGAAACTTAAATTTCCCACCCCGCAAGGGGTTGGCATAGTTCGAGGTAGCCAAGAAGCAGCGCGGTCGTGCTACATGACCGCCGTCGGAGGGGGTGTGTTCCCCCTCGACGCCGTTGAGCTCGAACCCGAGAGGGACGGGCCTGCTCCCGAGCCTGTCGACGAACTGGAGGAGGTCCCGTTCGGCGCTGAGGACGAATCGAAATGGTTCCGGGTGAGCCGCTCACTCCCCGAGGACTTGAAGCCAAGCATAATCGCCTGCATCTGTCGCAACATTGATCTCTTCGCCTGGAAGCCCTCCGACATGCCCGGGATCTCCGAAGACTTGATTATGCACCGGCTGAGCGTCATCCCAGACTCTAAGCCGGTCGTCCAAAAGAGGCGCAAAGTCGCCCCGGAGAGGCAACAAATTGTGAAGACAGAGGTCGACAAACTCTTGTCGGCTCGATTTATTCAGGAAGTCAGCTACCCCGAGTGGTTGGCTAATGTCGTCATGGTGAAGAAGGCAATCGGGGGCTGACGGATCTGTATCGACTTCACGGATCTAAATAAAGCATGTCCGAAAGATCCTTTCCCCCTCCCCCGCATCGACGCTTTAATCGACGCAACCTCGGGGCATGAGCTACTGTCCTTCATGGACGCGTTCTCGGGGTACAATCAGATCCGGATGTTTCCACCGGACATCTCCAAGACCTCGTTCGTCACCGACCAGGGTCTTTTTTGTTACCGCGTTATGCCCTTCGGGCTGAAAAACGCCGGAGCCACATACCAACGGCTCGTCAACAGAATCTTCAAAGACCTGATCGGCCGCAACGTGGAAGTCTATGTCGACGACATGCTCGTCAAGAGCCGGACCGGACCGGACCACGTCGCCGACCTCGAGGAAGCCTTCGAAGTCCTCCGACATCACAACATGAGGCTCAACCCGGCTAAGTGCGCCTTCGGCGTCTCCACGGGAAAATTCCTGGGGTTCATCGTCAGCCAGCACGACATCGAGGCGAACCCCGAGAAAATTCAAGCTATTATTGACATGGCCCCGCCCCGAAATGTCAAGGAGGTTCAGAGGCTTACCGGCCGGTTGGCTGCAATCGGCCGTTTCCTCTCCAAGTTAGGGGAGAAGTCTCTCCCCTTCTTCAAGGCCCTGTGCGGAAAAGGGGGCTTCGAGTGGGGTACCCATCAACAAGAAGCCTTCGAACAGCTGAAGCAGTACCTCGCCAACCCTCCTCTCCTCAGCAAGCCCGAGCCGGACGAACCATTATGGCTCTACCTGTCCGCCTCGGATAGCGCCCTCAGCGCCATCCTCGTCCGAGAGGAAGATGGAGTCCAGAGACCATTGTACTATGTGAGCAAAGTCCTGCTCCCCGCTGAGACGAGGTACACAAAGATAGAGAAGGTGGCCTATGCTTTGGTCATGGTAGCCCGGAAGCTTCGTCCTTATTTCCAGGCCCACTCCGTCCAAGTACTGACCGACCAGCCACTGAAAACTGTCCTTCACAAGCCCGAAAACTCCGGCCGCTTAGTCAAGTGGTTAATCGAGCTGAGTCAGTTCGACATCAGCTACCAGCCGAGGACGGCCATTAAAGGGCAGGCCCTCGCCGAGTTCATAACTGAGTGCACCGTCTCCGAGCAGCCCAGCACCGAGGCCTTGGATCCGACCTGGGAGGTCTTTGTCGATGGATCATCATGCGAAACGGGGAGTGGGGCTGGCATCATCCTTCGTGGCCCCGACCAATTCCTACTCCAATACTCCCTCCGCCTCAACTTTTCGGCCTCCAACAACGAGGCGGAATACGAGGCCATAATCGCAGGATTGACCCTAGCACATCGAGCCGGAGCCAAGCAAATCCGGGCCTTCAGCGATTCTCAGCTCGTGGTCAATCAGATCACCAGAGAATACGAAGCCCGCGATGAACGCATGGTGAGGTATTTGGCAGTGGTCCGACGTCTCCTAGCGTCCTTCTGCCACTCCACAGTCATTCGAGTCCCTAGGTGATATGGTTAAAAATGGGGTTAAATCGGAACCGTCCAGATTGGACACGAATCTTGAAGCTCGGGGGTAAAATGGTAATTTCACATACAAGTGGATCCAAGGCGGGTACTGAATCTCCTTCTCACAGATCCAATAACCCGCGAACGGATCCACACCTATTGGGTACGGGTCCCGACCCAAGGTGAACCCAAACCAATGAGAGACAAATCAGGATCCACGATTTGACCAAATCAACGACCCTGATTTGCTCCCACCGGGAATCAAGGAAAGATTTTCTAAACAGACTGAGGATTTTGCTCCCAGCTGTTACACAGGAAATCAGACCCTTAAACGGCTCCCCTGGCGACTATAAATACCACCCCTCTACCACCATGATCAGGTTAATCACTTTTCCACCACTTTAAGCTCTTTCTTAATCTCTTTTGATTACTGACAAGAGCGTCGGAGGGTGCATCGCCGGAATCAACCCCGGTGTCTCGCACTTCCTTGCAGGTTGCGTCAGGAGCAAGAAGGCTTGAGTCAACTGTTCAGGTTTTTCTCGAGCTCACAAATTCTATCTGTTTACCCCCACACCGAAATCAGCGGTAACAGATTGGCGCCGTCTGTGGGAAACAACCACACGAACAGCCTCAGCTCTTTCTCTGTCGTCCTCTCCAACCATGCCTCCAAAGAAGGTCAGATCTAGAGGGTCCAACCGGGTGGCCAATCCCGCCGACCCTACGGAGGAAGCCCCTGTCAATCCTATTCTGCAGCCCGATCTTCCTCCAACGGCCCAGCAGGTCCCACCTCCTCATCCCAAGCAGCAACCCAACAATGGCCCTTCCGACCATAACGGCCGGAAGCAGAAGCAGCCCCTCCATCAGGACCATGTGTCGGTTCATAACGGATCCTCGGATTCGATGGCTTCCCATCATCCCGACCTCCGAAACACAGTCCTGAACCGCCAAAAAGATGAGGACCTCCGCACACACCTCGATGAGATGCGGGCCCGAGGGGGAGCCTCCCGCCAGCATCATGGTGAGCACTCGCCTCACCGCCGAGACGGCAGGCGGTCTCCGGACCGAAGGGGCCGAGCGGCTTCGCCCGAGCGCCGAAGGAGGAGGCCACAGTCCCCCGCGGATCGGCATCATCGCAGGAGCAATGACGCACCCATCACCCGTGCCGAGTTCCTACAATTCCAAGACACCGTACTGTAGGCTCTCAACCTTCGGCAGAACGTCCAAAATGCCCAGAGGGCTCCAACGCGGCCGAGGGATCCCAGTCCTCGTCGCCGAACCCGAAGTCCTTCCCCGGCTCCCAGCCGCCAGCAGCAGCATTACAGTCCTCGCCGGTCCCAAGACTACCGACGCCGCAGTCCGCGCTCCCCTTCCTATGAAGAGGAGTCCAGGGGGTCATATGATCACCAGCGGAGGGACGACGCCCTCATCTGCCGTCTCCATGAGGTGGAAAGGCGTATTGGCCGCATGGACAGGGAGGAGGAGTCCCGAGCAGGAACAGTCCATCCCAGCAGACCCCCTTTCTCTCGGTCGATCATGGAGGCCCACATACCGAGGGGTTTCAAATCTCCGCAGTTTGAAACGTACTCAGGGGAATCCGACCCAGTTGATCATGTCAAAAGCTTCAAGACCCTGATGCTGATCCATCAAGCTTTCGACGCCGTGCTCTGCAGGACCTTCCCCGCCACCCTCAGGGGGTCGGCTTGGGAATGGTATTCCAGACTCGCTCCCTCCTCCATCTTCTCATTCGAGCAGTTTGAAACACTGTTCATAACTCACTTCGTGAGTAGCAGGAGGGCTGAGAAGACAAGCCTCTCCCTACTGAACCTGCGGCAGGAAAGGGAGGAGAAGCTGCGGGACTATGTGAAAAGGTTCACCGCAGAGGTCAGGTCTATCGCCTCCTTAGACCAGTCAGTGGCGACAGTGGCGTTCCAGTCGAACGTCCTCAATGCAAACCTCCGATCGTCCCTAGCTAAGAAGCCCCCGCATGACTTCGCCGACCTCCTCCTGAGGTGCGAGAAGTACATCCGAGCAGAGGAGGCTGAAGCCCTCCCGAGCTTCGGGGGGTCCTCCTCAGGGTCGAAGAGGAAGGCGACGGGGGAAGAGGGGTCCAAGAAAGCTTAGAAGGACAACGGCGGTCAGCGTCGCCCTCCCCCAAGGTTTGAGAAGTTCACTCCCCTCACCACAAACGTCTCCACCATCCTGATGGAAGCGGAGAAGGAGGGAGTCATCCCTCCAGCTCCGAGGATGCACACCCCGGCAAAGAGGAGGAACAAAGATAAATGGTGTCGTTACCATCGGGATCACGGCCACGACACGAACGACTGCCGGGCACTGAGAGATGAGATAGAAGCCCTCATCCGGAGGGGGCAGTTGGCCAAATTCGTGAAGGCTAACGATCGGGCAGATCGCAACACGCCTCCGCCTCGGGGGGCTAACAAGCGCACCGAGCGGCGCGAGGAGACACCCGAGTTCGAGGAAGAACGGGTTCTGCACCTGATCCACGGAGGCCCCATGGGAGGATCCTCTAATTCCTCTCGGAAGGCCTTCGTCCGAGAGGTTAACTCGGTTCACAGCGCCCCTCCTCCCAAAGGTCTCGGCGTCCCTGTGTCTTTCTCACGCAGACCTCGAAGGGGTCCGAACCCCACACTGTGACGCCCTCGTCATCGACCTCCGCATGGCCAACTTCAAGGTGCAGAGGATCCTAGTCGACAATGGGAGTTCGGTCAATATTCTCTTCCTCTCGGCCTTCCGAGGCCTGCAGCTGTCCCGAGACCGTCTCAAGCCGGCCGGTTACACACTCCACGGGTTCACGGAGGTCCCGGTAACTGTCGAGGGGGTGATAACCCTGGACGTAACCGCAGGAAGCACCCCTACTACCCGGACCGAGCCGATGGACTTCATGGTCGTCGACGTCCCGGCAGCGTATAATGTCATTCGGGGCCGACCCGGCCTAGCCGCCCTGGAAGCTGTCCCCTCGGCATACCATCTCAAAATGAAGTTCCCCACTCGGTCGGGAGTAGGGGAAGTCAGGGGAAGCCAAGAAACAGCCCGGAAGTGCTACATGACTTCCACTGCGGGACCAGTGCTCTCGCTCGAGGCACTAGAAATCCCTGAGCCGAACGGTCGGCCAACATCCGAGCCGGCGGACGAGTTAGAGGAAGTGCTCTTCTCGGACGAGGACCCGAGCCGGAAATTCCTCATCAGCAAGTCCTTGCCGACCGCACTGTGCTCGGACCTGATTCAATGCATCCGGGATAACCGTGACTTGTTTGCGTGGTCGGCCGCGGACATGCCCGGCATCTCCGAGGAACTGCTCGTCCATCGCCTAAGTGTCGAACCGGGGTGCAAACCGGTTCAGCAGAAGAGGCGAAAGTTCGCTCCCGAGCGACAGAAGGCCATCAAGGAAGAGGTGGATAAACTGCTGAAGGCCAAGTTCATACAGGAGGTAAATTACCCTGAGTGGCTCTCCAATGTTGTAATGGTCAAGAAGTCGAACGGCTCCTGGAGAATATGCATTGACTTCACCGACCTAAATAAGGCGTGTCCGAAGGACCCATTCCCTCTCCCGAACATCGACACCCTTATTGATGCCACCTCGGGGCATGAGCTCCTCAGCTTCATGGATGCCTTCTCCGGCTATAATCAAATCCGAATATTCCCTCCGGACATTCCGAAGACCTCCTTCGTCACCGACCAAGGCCTCTACTGCTACCGGGTCATGCCGTTCGGCTTGAAGAACGCGGGCGCCACCTACCAGCGCCTCGTCAACAAGGTCTTCCAGAACCAGATAGGCCGGAACATGGAGGTGTACGTTGACGACATGCTCGTCAAGAGCGTCCGAGGCACTGATCACGTGGCCGACCTCCAGGAGGCCTTCGACGTGTTGAGATGGCACAGCATGCAGCTGAACCGAACAAGTGTGCGTTCGGGGTCTCTTCAGGAAAGTTCCTCGGCTTCATGGTGAGCCAGCGAGGAATCGAAGCTAACCCCGAGAAGATTAAGGCCATATTAGACATGGCCCCGCCCCGGAACATCAAAGAGGTGCAGAGGCTTACTGGCCGGCTCGCTGCTATCGATCGGTTCCTCTCCAAGTCGGGGGAAAAGTGCCTCCCCTTCTTCAAAGCACTCAGGGGGGCTAAGGGTTTTGAATGGGGCCAACCACAACAAGAGTCGTTCGACCAACTGAAGGCCTACTTGGTGAACCCCCCTCTGCTCAGCAAACCGGTCCCGGGCGAGACTCTCTTCGTCTACTTGGCTGCTTCCGAGCAGACCTTGAGCGCTGTCTTGGTAAGAGAGGAGGACCGGTCCCAAAGGCCCATCTACTACGTGAGCAAAGTGCTTCGGGACGCCGAGCTCCGCTATCCGAAGATAGAGAAGATGGCCTTTGCCCTAGTCATGGCGGCGAGGAAGCTTCGGCCATACTTTCAGTCCCACTCGATCGTTGTCCTCACCGACCAACCTCTAAAGCAGATCCTCTACAAGCCTGAGACCTCGGGCCGGCTGATAAAGTGGTCCATAGAGCTGAGCCAGCATGACATCTCTTACCAGCCTCGGACGGCAATTAAGGCGCAGGCACTCGTCGACTTCATCGTAGAGTCCACTATCCCTGAGGTCGGTCACATCCCG
Organism: Hemerocallis citrina; assembly: GCA_017893485.1. Classification (NCBI taxonomy): domain Eukaryota; kingdom Viridiplantae; phylum Streptophyta; class Magnoliopsida; order Asparagales; family Asphodelaceae; genus Hemerocallis; species Hemerocallis citrina. The sequence goes on from CM030366.1 coordinate 235,422,170, forward strand.
AACGAACCCCCCATTTGGACAGTCTTCGTGGACGGATCCTCTTGCCATGAAGGAAGCGGCGCTGGCATCATCCTGAACGGCCCTGACGATTTCGTCCTCCAGTATGCGATCCGCATGAACTTCAAGGCCTCGAACAATGAGGCAGAGTACGAAGCACTCATTGCTGGGCTCGGACTTGCAAGAAGTGCGGGGGCGCAGCGCCTCCGAATCCACAGCGATTCCCAGCTTGTCGTGAACCAAGTCTTGGGCGAGTACGAGGCCCGAGACGAGCGGATGGCGAAATACCTCGCTAAGGTTCAGACCCTCATGGGCCGGTTCGAGGAGGCGCTCATCCAGCGGGTCCCTCGTGAAGAGAACTCACAGGCCGACGCCCTCTCCAAATTGGCCTCGTCCTCATTGTAAGGTCTCGAACAGACCGTACTGATCGAAGTCCTCTCTAAGACGAGCATCGAAGACGACACAACTGGTTCGGCGGAATCGTTGCCGGTCATGTTACAAGATAATTGGATGAAGCCTTTGGTGGAGTTCTTAAGGGACGGGCTCCTACCCGAAGACCCAAAAGAGGCGCGCCGAGTCAGAACTCGGGCCAAGCGGTATGTCTTGATCGAGGGCATCCTATACAAACGCTCTTTCTCTCATATAGACGGCCGACCGTACCTAAGGTGCCTCTCTCCGGAGCAGGCCGAATATGCCCTACAAGAACTCCACGAGGGCATTGGAGGGGCACACTCAGAATTTAGGTCCTTGGCCCGAAAGGCTTTAAATTATGGATACTTCTGGCCGACCCTCCTCCAAGACGTCGAGCGACACGTTCGGCAATGCAGCTCTTATCAGAGACACTCCAACATCCGTCGCCTCCCTCAAGCCAACCTCGCCTCCCTATCAAGTCTTATCCCCTTCGCAATGTGGGGGATGGATTTACTAGGGCCATTCCCTCCGGCTCCGGGTCAGTTCAAGTTCTTAGTAGTAGCCATCGACTACTTCTCGAAGTGGGTCGAGGCCGAGCCCCTCGCCACTATAACCGAGAACAAAGTGGTGCAGTTCTTCTAGAAGAGCATCATCTGTAGGTTCGGCGTCCCCCGTGTCCTCGTGACGGACAACGGGACTCAGTTCACTGGCGCAGCATTCCGAGCTCTATGCGACGACCTGGCCATCCAGCAGCGCTTCTCGTCCATCTCCCACCCTCAGTCGAACGGACAAGCAGAAAATGCTAATCGGCAGATCCTCGCAGGCATCAAGAAAAGGTTGGACAAAAGTTCCAAGGGCTTATGGGTCGACCAACTCCCCAACGTCCTATGGAACTACCGCACGAGCAAGCGGACCCCCACAGGCGAGTCCCCTTTCAACCTCACCTATGGGTCCGAGGCCGTGATACCTCTCGAGGTCGGAATACCTTCCCCTCGGCTCACAGCCTACGACGAAGCACAGAATGCCAGGGACCTCAGAGCAGACTTAGACCTGATAGATGAACTGAGGGAAAGGACGTCAATTCGGCAGCAGATGTACCGAAGAAGGGTTGAACTGGCGTACAACAAAAAGGTCCGACCCGCCAACCTTAAGCAAGGAGATTTGGTCTTGAGAAAGCTAGCCATATCCTTCCCCAGTCAGAAGAGCAAGCTGGCTCCGAACTGGGAAGGGCCGTACAGGATCACGAGAGTAGTTCGGCCAGGGACATATCGTCTTGAAGACCTAGAGGGCAGAGAGCTTCCGAGGACCTGGAATGCCGACCACCTCCTAAAATACCAAGAAAGCGCTCCGGCGCTACTCTAAGTATCATAGGATATCGAGCCATTCCAGTCCTCCGACTTGCGACTTATTTTCATAAATTGTACTATGTAAAACGGTTCGCCGTCGATTATCAATAAAGAAAGCTCTTTTCGTACTTATGAATTTGTATCCTTCTCTCCGCTCTTATCATGTGCTTTTTAAATTTTGATTTCAACCAATGGTTTGGAGTCCACGTCCGGCTCGACCTCACCTCCTCGGCTCAATTCCGGACGAGCCAGGGGTAGATCGCCGCTCAGGACAGCTCCCACAACCGTTGAGCTACACCAATGGTTCGGAGTCCAACATTCGGTTCGACTTTACCTCCTCGGCTCGTCCCCGGACGAGCCAGGGGTAGATCACCGTTCGGAATTGCTCCCACAACCGTTGAACTAACACCAATGGTTCGGAGTCCAAAACTCGGTTCGACTTTACCTCCTCGGCTCGTCCCCGGACGAGCCAGGGGTAGATCACCATTCGGAATTGCTCCCACAACCGTTGAAGTAACACCGATGGTTCGGAGTCCAACACTCGGTTCGACTTTACCTCCTCGGCTCGTCCCTAGACGAACCAGGGGTATATCGCCATTCGGAATTGCTCCCACAGCCGTCGAACTGCGCGATAATCCCGAAGTCAAACATTTGGTTCAAATCCACCCCTAAAAGATTGCCTTTCGGAAAGCTCCAATGTTGTGGCGAGCGCTCGGCTTATATCTAGTCCGAGCCCTCCCCCACTTCGTAGAGTCGGAAGAGGATAAGAAGGGTGGGACCACTCTCCGGTTGGAATCCGAGCAAGTGCCATTCCGACCCTGCAAATGGAGAAAACTCACTTTCTCCTCAAAAATCGCGCCTGATCTCGATCAGACGGTCCAGATCTCGCCGAGGACACTAAACGACAAGATAGTGTTTTCTTGAGAAATGTGCCCGTCTTGAAATGCGCGTCGTCATCCAACGGCTCAGGTTGCGCCACGTCGCTCGGGTTCGTCGAGACCCCCTCTCTCCGGTCGGCGGACGAGCAAGTGCCATTCCGAGCTCGCAAACGGAGAAAACTCACTTTCTCCTCAACTTTCGTGCATGATCTCGATCAAACGGTTCAGATCTTGCCACCGACGCTAAACGACAAGATAGCGTTTTCTTGGGAACTGAGCCACCTCGAGATTCATGCCTACGTACGACGGCTCAGATCTTGCCACCTGCGCTAAACGACAAGATAGCACTTCCTTGGGGACAGAGCCGCCTAGGAGTTCGTACCGTACCTTGTCAGAGTCGCTAAACGACAAAGATACCGTACTCATAGAAACCCGTTCGGTTCAACACTCTCGCCATCGGAACTAACACGCTCGGTTCAAGGATCTCGGCGCAACCAACACAGTTATAAACAAGACAAGGACGCAGAGCAACGAAGGGAATTTTATTAATGATCGGAACACAATACAAAGCTGTCTCTCCACAGTTACAAAGCATCAAAAAACAAAAAATACAACGCCGACCCACAACACTTAGCGCTCAAATAGAAATGTCTTCACTAGACTGTTCGGTCGCCTGACCGTCCTCCTCGGCCGACAGCTCCCCCTCATCTTTCCGGAGCTTCGCTGCTACGGTCTGCAAGTGTCGGATCTCCGAGAGCAAATCGTCCCGCTCGGCTATAATCTTCGACTGGTTATGCCGAATACACTTGACCCGAAGAGCGTTGCCGAAAGCGGTCTGCGAATCTTCGTCCCCTCCTGCGGGGCTCAACTCGGTAATTTTATTCTCCAGGCATTGGATCTCGGCTTCCCGTAGGTCGAGGACGGACAAAAGGTGGGCCCGCTCGCTCTCGGCTCGGCATAGCTCCAGCTCGGCGCTCCTAGGACTCAGAGCCACCGTCCCAAAAGTGGCCTCGGATTCAGATTCGTCATCCGAACCGTGAAAATCAGCATATGGGTCGGCCGCCTCGAGCTGAAAAGAAAGGAGAATGAATAGCAAGTTTTCAATACGCTTCCGAAGCACAACACTTAAGATTTTCCAAATCAAAAATTCGGATTCATATTCAGACATATTAATTCTCCATACAACGAGACAGATTCAACTATAGAATTTTACAGCAACAAGGAAAAACATGAAACGACGTGGTCAGGGTCTCTTCGGAAGGGGAACGCTTCGGTTTAGGAAAATGCGAGGACGACGAGCTCTGCCCTCCGAACCCGATCCTAAGCCTACGAAGCGTGATCCCCCTTCACTGCTGACCCTGACTGTGGCGCCAACCGAGGCACCGCTTGACGAAACAGCAGCACTACTCTGAGCGTCGGCAGGGCTCCGCCTCCCAGCGGGAAGACGTGTCGCGAGTTCGTAGAAGGAAATCCCCTTCTCGCTCTCTTCACGAGTGCACGACGTGCTGCGAACGTTGGCCCTCAATGGCAGAGGCTTGAGTGACGCGACCTCTTCTTCCAGTTCGATAATTCTGTCTCTCAGAGCGTCATCATTCGCCGACTTCTTCAAACGATAGGGCCTCGACGAGCCCGAGACGTTGGCATTGTCAGTCGCGAGCCGTCGGAAGTGGGTCACCTCGATCCCCCTATCTATCGTGATCCTTCTCAGCCTGTCGACCTCGGCCAACAGCCTTTTGCGCTCGGTCGACACCTTCTCCAGCTCGGAAGTCAGCTTCTCTTCCGCTGCCGAGCGTTCTTTCTCCGATAATTCCAAGTGTTGGACCTCAGCCAAAAGGTCGTCATTCTTCTGCTCGACGGCAGTGAGCTCTCTACGGAGCCGCTCGACTTCCCCTTCGGGACAAGGAGCTTGGGGGTACTTCCGCAGTTGCCACAGCTCGCGACAATACCTCCGCACAGCTGCCTTCGCCTCCTCCAGCTTGCCGAGCAGGAGAAACCGCCTCTGTCGGCTGTCCGAGAACTCACGCTTCGTTTTGGCCAGCTCTTTACGGAGGTACGAAACCTCCGTGATCGGACCAAACTTAACCTGAAAAGCGGAGATAAATCCGATGGGCCCACGCTCGGAAACATTTACAACACAATCACATACAAAAACCGAGACTCAACACTTGGATAAATTTTAGCCAAACAAAATAATTTCATTCAAAACCGAGGAGGAAGTTTTACAAAAAGCGGTGGCCAGTCCGCAATTAGGCTTACAAAATAAGAGAGCAAAACTACGAAAGACTAAAAGAGGCTAACAAGTCAGGGGTCGACCTTTTTGTCGTTCGGGTCCGTCGACCCCTCGGCCTTGTTCTCGCCCTCGCCCTCGTCTTCGTCCTCGCTCCCATCCTCCTCCTCGGAGTCGCCGTCCTCCTCGTCCTCGGCCTCGGTCGCGCCCGGACCCTGGGCGCCTTCCGTCTCCCCCTCGGGATTGAGCAGCCCCACGGGAACCTCCTCCTCCCCTTCCACGGGGTCGTAAAAGTGGTAGGAGGAAGTGTCGAAGCCCGGGTTCCTGGCGGCTACGTGGAGCAGGGCTCGACCGTAGGCATCCTCCATGTTCTGGAGCATGTGCTGCGCGGTCTCCTCCTGCACGGCCTTCCTCACCCTCTTCAACTTCTTCTGGTGTTTGACCATGATCTTGTCGGCCCTCTTCCGAGCCTTCTCCGCTTCCGACCGAGCGTTGGCCAGTGCCTCCTTCAGCTCGGCAGCCTCCTTCTCCGAGGCCTCAAGTTTGGCCGCCGCATCCTTCGACAGCTGAATGGCGTTGGCCAGCTGCTGCTCCAGCCCCTTCACTTCGGCAGCCCTCTTCGATGAGAGGAGCTGCTCGGCATCAAGCAGCTGCGTGGCCTTGACGCGCTCCGCCCTCTCACGTTCGTTCTCCTGCTCCTTGTTCGCAAACTCCTCGAGCAGGAAGTTGAAGTGGCAGAGGGTCTGAAAAAGAACAACAGATTAAGATCCGAACCCAAAGACTTAGAAAAATTCTAAGAAAGAAATTTTGATGAGGGAGAGCTCGGCCTACTTATCGACATGGTATTCCGAGCAATCTGCATCGTGGCGTCCCCTGCTAGCCCGGCCTTCAGGGCCGCCCGATCCTTTGGGGTCGGCAGATGCCTCACCGCCTCCATGCAGATGTTACCGTCGCCCAAGAAGCCGTCGACCTTCATCACCTGCCAATCAGGGACGAAGATCTGCTTATGACGCTCGGTCAAGATCTTCTCCGCCTCGGCAGTGAGGGGCAGAACTTGGAGGGACAGCACCTCCTTCACGCCGAACGCACCGCTCGACGAACCAGGAGCATCCCCCTTCGGGGTCGGTGTCGGCGCACTAGTGGCAGGAGGGTCGAGGACCATGACCTCCCCCTGCTAGAGGACCATGACCTCCGGCTGGTCGGTAGCCCTCACGACCGAAGGCTTCTTCGAGGCTCGGCTGTCCTGAGGCCCCGCCACAGGCCTCTTCTTCTTCGCCTCCTGCTCCGACCGGCCCTTCGCCACCAGAGCTTTGTAGTCCAGCTTCATCGTCGCTGCACAAGCAGAATGAAAAAACTTAGAAAATTTTTTCATAAACTTTAAGCAGAGAGCATAAATACCAGAAGCATACTAGGGTCGATCGGACTGAGACCCCCTCGGAACAGATCCTCCTCGGAAATTTCTTTCCAGCTTAGCGCTGGCAGGGCGAGGAGCTTCTTCTGGACCTCCGCCTCCTCATCACTCAGCGCCGCCTCCTTCTTGGTCCGCTTGGGCAGACCATCCTTTGCCCAAACCGTCGGTATTACCCACGGTGCAGGGGCTTGGATGAGGAAGTACTTCTCTTTCCAATGTTTGATCGAGTCCGGATTCTCGATCAGCTTCACACCCGTCCTGGGCAAAAGATAGAACCTTTGTTCGTCTCGCCTTGGCTGGCAGGGTCGGTAGAGACTCCGAAAGAGGAACATACTCGGCTTGGCGCCGATCTCTTGGCATCGGAGGACGAATGCTATGACGTGCCTCCTAGTGTTCGGCATCAGCTGGGCGCGGCTCAAGCCGTACCACATCAAGACCTCGACAACGAACGGGTGGAGGGGAAAACGGAGTCCGGCAACGAGGGAGTCGACCGGAAAGACGCACACGTCCGACGAGGATTTTGTGTTGGCTCGGAATCCCTGCCCAGGGAGGAGCAGTCCGTAGTCGGCGGGGATCCGGAAACCCTCTCGGACCAGACGAAGGTCACCCTCGGTGAGAGAAGAGATGGTGTGGTCCACCTCGGACAGCTCCCTCGGCTCATTCTCCTCCACCAATTTAGCCGTGCCTTGGGTCACTTTCTCCAAGGTGTCCTAGGCATAGTCCCGTACATCACCTACGCTCGACAGAACAATGGGCTGCCGACCGAACGCTCCCGCCGTCTTCGGCGTCTCCACGATCGTGACCACGGCCTTACCCTTCTGGGACACCGCCTCGACCTCTTTAGGCAGCTCGGCCACTTCTCCCTCTCTATCCGGACGAACGACGCTCTGATCGCTCGGCTCCACCGTCTCCTTCCCTTCGTCCCCTCGAACTACTGCTTGCTCCGAGGCTGGGGTCTCATCCGAAGACACAATCTTAACCATTTTCTAAGAGAGAAGGGAGAGGGACTGACCTTGAAGTGACAGACGCGGTCGGAAAGTTCGCCGGAAACAAGAAACGCCTCGCCGCGTCAGCTAACACCACCACCAAAGAGCTAAAAACTTCGAAGGCAAAGAGTAAGAACTGAAGAGAGAGAGTAAAAGTAAAAAATGAGACTTGGTCTAAGGGGGGGTGAAGATTTATAGTAAAAGAGAACGTCCCTTGGACTTCCAAACGAAGGAGTGCGACTGTTGGGCCGTTCTCGAAGCGTCGCGAAGGCCCAACACGACTACCCTCTTCGCCAAGGCAACTAGTTCCGCACAACAGGTCCCGAAGCCGAAGCCTCATGCCTTCGGTCGGATACCGAGCAGGAGCCTCTCCGATCCTGCAAGTGGAGAAAATTCACTTCCTCCATATCCCACCTCTGTTCGAAGAAACCAGAAAGAAAGTTTAATTCAAAGTTTTAAGGCACCGCCTTCGGCGTGCCCCCCAGGCCCCATGTCAGCCACGGGGCCCGGTCGAAAGCAGATCAACACTCAGAGATCGGGAGAAGCGCGCCATTCCGAGCTAGTTGATTGTAACTGTGAAGATTCGGCCTGGTAGATGACTCTGGCAACAGAGCCTTCACAGTTGCAGACAACAAGCTCGGAACGCCCTTTATTTCTTCCCCCTCGATCTCACCGATGGCGCTCGTCCTTCCGAAGCAACTTGGCCCCCGGGTCCGAATTTGGATCGTCACCTCTTCCACCATGATCTCGGCCGACCCTGACACCAACTGTGGGGCAGCCAGAGTCGGCAGAAGATCTTGGTGGAAGAACGACCACCCGTCCTGCCGGAGTAGTTCATCCCTCGGGACCGAACTACAGGCCGTCGCCACTCATGCCTTATCCTCCCCCGGCCCTGACATCCGCTTTGGGGCCGTCCGGAGCGGGAGAAGAACAAGGCAAAAGAGCAACCACCCTTTCGGACCCCGAAGGAGGAGTTACCAAGGCGGATGCCTACGAGGCCCAAAACTCAACTCTGTTGTGATTAAAATGACAAAGGGAATGGGATACTTATAAGCTCTCCTCCAAGATCTAGCCATTATGACCCTCGGAAGTTGAAACGCCACGCATTAATTGAAGGAGTTATCCTTAAGGACCTGGGGAAGGTGGAACGCCGCACAAACCCCGGGGCACCATTAATGTCCTTGGAAACAGAATCATCTCGAGACGGATTGCGCCACGTCGCTCGGGTTCGTCGAGACCCCCTCTCTCCGGTCGGCGGACGAGCAAGTGCCTTTCCGAGCTCGCAAACGGAGAAAACTCACTTTCTCCTCAACTTTCGTGCATGATCTCGATCAGACGGCTCAGATCTTGCCACCGACACTAAACGACAAGATAGCGTTTTCTTGGAAACTGAGCCACCTCGAGATTCGTGCCTACGATCAACGGCTCAGATTGCGCCACGTCGCTTGGGTCCGCCGAGACCCCCTCTCTCCGGTCGGCGGACGAGCAAGTGCCTTTCCGAGCTCGCAAACGGAGAAAACTCACTTTCTCCTAAACTTTCGTGCATGATCTCGATCAGACGGCTCAGATCTTGCCACCGACGCTAAACGACAAGATAGCATTTTCTTGGGAACTGAGCCGCCTCGAGATTCGTGCCTACGATCAACGGCTCAGATTGCGCCACGTCGCTCGGGTCCGCCGAGACCCCCTCTCTCCGGTCGGCGGACGAGCAAGTGCCTTTCCGAGCTTGCAAACGGAGAAAACTCACTTTCTCCTCAAAATCGCGCCTGATCTCGATCAGACGGCCCAGATCTCGCCGAGGGCACTAAACGACAAGATAGTGTTTTCTTGAGAAATGTGCCCGTCTCGAGATGCGCGTCGTCATCCAACGGCTCAGATTGCACCACGTCGCTCGGCCTGATTTGACCCCCTATCTTCGGTCGGCAGCCGAGCAAGTGCCATTCCGAGCTCGCAAACGGAGAAAACTCACTTTCTCCTCAAAAATCGCGCCTGATCTCGATCAGACGGCCCAGATCTCGCCGAGAACACTAAACGACAAGATAGTGTTTTCTTGAGAAATGTGCCCGTCTCGAGATGTGCGTCGTCATCCAACGGCTCAGATTGCGCCACGTCGTTCGGCCTGTCGAGACCCCCTATCTTCGGTCGGCAGCCGAGCAAGTGCCATTCCGAGCTCGTAAACGGAGAAAAAAGACACCGAGCTACTACGACCGTTGGATCTCCCAGAAGTTCGTGCCCTTGATGATGAACGGTCCAGATTGTGCCGCGTGCACTAAAAGACAAGATAGCGTTTTCTTGGGATTCACACCATCATCCGACGGCTCAGATTGCGCCACGTCGCTCGGCCTGCCAAGACCCCCTGTCTTCGGTCGGCAGCCGAGCAAGTGCCATTCCGAGCTCGTAAACGGAGAAAAAAGCTCCCGAGCGATAACAGCCAATGGATCTCTCAGAAATTCGAGCTCGACCATGATCAACGGCTCAGATCGAGCCACGTCATAAATCGGTATTAAAAATCGTTTTTTATTTATTTAAATCGTTTTATTTATTTAAAAATTGCGAAAAAATTGCTAAAAATTCGGGAAAATTAACTAAAAACTCTAGGAAATAATTAAAAATTCGGGGGTATATTTTTGAGCCCCTGAACGGACAATTATTGCCTAGGATGTACTGTTAAGGCCCCCGAACGATTGGTAAACATGTCGCAAAATTAAATAAATAGTCCGAAAAAATAGATAAAAGACCGCCAAATACCCGATATGACGAGGAAATAGCACATGACATCAAAAAATTACCTTACTACCCCCTTCGAGATTCAAAATCCCTCATTTGGACTCCGATACAACTCCACTAGCTACTAAAACAGTTAAACTACTCCTCAAAGGCTGATTACACTCAGTCTTTAGGAGTGGGGGGCTCGTGATATGGCTAAAAATGGGGTTAAATCGGAACCGTCCAGATTGGACACGAATCTTGAAGCTCGGGGGTAAAATGGTAATTTCACATACAAGTGGATCCAAGGCGGGTACTGAATCTCCTTCTCACAGATCCAATAACCCGCGAACGGATCCACACCTATTGGGTACGGGTCCCGACCCAAGGTGAACCCAAACCAATGAGAGACAAATCAGGATCCACGATTTGACCAAATCAACGGCCCTGATTTGCTCCCACCGGGAATCAAGGAAAGATTTCCTAAACAGACTGAGGATTTTGCTCCCAGCTGTTACACAGGAAATCAGACCCTTAAACGGCTCCCCTGGCGACTATAAATACCACCCCTCTACCACCTTGACCAGGTTAATCACTTTTCCACCACTTTAAGCTCTTTCTTAATCTCTTCTGATTACTGACAAGAGCGTCGGAGGGTGCGTCGTCGGAATCAACCCCGGTGTCTCGCACTTCCTTGTAGGTTGCGTCAGGAGCAAGAAGGCTTGAGTCAACTGTTCAGGTTTTTCTCGAGCTCACAAATTCTATCTGTTTACCCCCACACCAAAATCAGCGGTAACAGATTGGCGCCGTCTGTGGGAAACAACCACACGAACAGCCTCAGCCATTTCTCTGTCGTCCTCTCCAACCATGCCTCCAAAGAAGGTCAGATCTAGAGGGTCCAACCGGGTTGGCAATCCCACCGACCCTACGGAGGAAGCCCCTGTCAATCCTATTCTGCAGCCCGATCTTCCTCCAACGGCCCAGCAGGTCCCACCTCCTCATCCCAAGCAGCAACCCAACAATGGCCCTTCCGGCCATAACGGCCGGATGCAGAAGCAGCTCCTCCATCAGGACCATGTGTCAGTTCATAACGGATCCTCGGATTCGATGGCTTCCCATCATCCCGACCTCCGAAACACAGTCCTGAACCGCCAAAAAGATGAGGACCTCCGCACACACCTCGATGAGATGCGGGCCCGAGGGGGAGCCTCCCGCCAGCATCATGGTGAGCGCTCGCCTCACCGCCGAGACGGCAGGCGGTCTCCGGACCGAAGGGGCCGAGCGGCTTCGCCCGAGCGCCGAAGGAGGAGGCCACAGTCCCCCGCGGATCGGCATCATCGCAGGAGCAATGACGCACCCATCACCCGTGCCGAGTTCCTACAATTTCAAGACACCGTACTGCAGGCTCTCAACCTTCGGCAGAACGTCCAAAATGCCCAGAGGGATCCAACGCCCCCGAGGGATCCTAGCCCTCGTCGCCGAACCCGAAGTCCTTCCCCGGCTCCCAGCCGCCAGCAGCAGCATTACAGTCCTCGCCGGTCCCAAGACTACCGACGCCGCAGTCCGCGCTCCCCTTCCTATGAAGAGGAGTCTAGGGGGTCATATGATCACCAGCGGAGGGACGATGCCCTCATCCGCCGTCTTCATGAGGTGGAAAGGCGTATTGGCCGCATGGACAGGGAGGAGGAGTCCCGAGCAGGAACAGTCCGTCCCAGCAGACCCCCTTTCTCTCGGTCGATCATGGAGGCCCACATACCGAGGGGTTTCAAACCTCCGCAGTTTGAAACGTACTCAGGGGAATCCGACCCAGTTGATCACGTCGAAAGCTTCAAGTCCCTGATGCTGATCCATCAAGCTTCCGACGCCGTGCTCTGCAGGACCTTCCCCGCCACCCTCAGGGGGTCGGCTTGGGAATGGTATTCCAGACTCGCTCCCTCCTCCATCTTCTCATTCGAGCAGTTTGAAACACTGTTCATAACTCACTTCGTGAGTAGCAGGCGGGCTGAGAAGACAAGCCTCTCCTTACTGAACCTGCGGAAGGAAAGGGAGGAGAAGCTGCGGGACTATGTGAAAAGGTTCACCGCAGAGGTCAGGTCTATCGCCTCCTTAGACCAGTCAGTGGCGACAGTGGCGTTCCAGTCGAACGTCCTCAACGCAAACCTCCGATCGTCCCTAGCTAAGAAGCCCCCGCATGACTTCGCCGACCTCCTCCTGAGGTGCGAGAAGTACATCCGAGCAGAGGAGGCTGAAGCCCTCCCGAGCTTCGGGGGGCCCTCCTCGGGGTCGAAGAGGAAGGCGACGGGGGAAGAGGGGTCCAAGAAAGCTCAGAAGGACAACGGCGGTCAGCGTCGCCCTCAAAGACCTTCATGAGGAGATCGGCAGATGCCACATGGGGAGCAGAACACTTGCTCGGAAGGTCCTGAATCAGGGGTACTATTGGCCGACCATGCTCCAAGACTCGCAAGACCTAGTCAAGAGGTGCGGTCCCTGCCAAAGGTTCTCCCCTATCAAGAGGCTTCCTCAAGCCAATCTTCGGTCCCTGGCTAGTCCTACGCCATTCGCCATGTGGGGCATGGACCTAGTGGGCCCCTTCCCCGTGGCAATAGGGCAAAAGAAATTCTTAATAGTCGCCATCGACGACTTCACCAAGTGGGTCGAAGCCGAGCCCCTGTCCAGCATCACCGAGCGCCAAGTACAACAATTCTTTTGGAAGAACATCATTTGCCGGTTCGGAATTCCCCGGGTCCTCGTCACGGACAACGGAACCCAATTCCACGGTCAGAACTTCCAAACTTTCTGCGCCGACATCGGCATCCAGCAGCGTTTCTCCGCTATTTGCCACCCTCAGTCCAACGGCCAAGCGGAGAACGCGAACAGGCAAATCCTCGACGGCCTCAAAAAGTGCCTCGACAGTTCCCCCAAAGGGCTGTGGGTCGAAGAATTGCTTAGCGTGCTATGGGCGCACCGAACCACCAAGAGAATCCCCACGGGAGAAACGCCGTTCAACTTGACCTACGGGACGGAGGCAGTTATCCCCGTCGAGGTCGGCCTGCCTTCTCCCCGGATCATGGCCTTCGATGAAGCCGACAATTCGTCCGGCCTAAGGGCCAACCTGGACCTCATTGCCGAGATCAGAGAGAAGTCTTCGATCCGAAGAAGCATCTTCCAACAACGGATCGAGAAGTTTTACAACAAGAAGGTCCGCCCCACGAACATCAAGGCGGGGGACCTCGTGTTACGAAAACTGTCCGTCTCCGATCCGACCAAGAAGAGAAAATTGGCTCCCAACTGGGAAGGCCCATACCGTGTGGTCGAGGTTGTACGCCCTGGTACATACCGACTAGCAGATATGGACGGCCGGCTCATCAGCCGACCCTGGAACGCCGAGCACCTAATGAAGTTCCTGGAAGAGCGAACATAGGTTCTAGCTTGGCTAATGTAAATGATATTTTTTGTAAGCTTTCATGTGTAAAGGGCCGTTTTAGCGACCCTCCCTACCTTATATGAAAGAAATCTCTTTTTGTAAAACTCCAAATGCCTCGGCAGCCCCGACCTAACACCGGGCAATGGGATCAGCACCCGAGTCCTCACTCCGGTATCGTCCCCAACGTCTCGGTAGGTCTGACCCGGCTTCAGGCCAGGAAGTCTTCCTAACGCCCTGCGCCGATCCCTCACGGATCGATGGGGCCGAACCTCACCTCCGCCATCATTCACTACACGATCGACCGGAGTAAAGAATGAAAAGAATTCCTTATTCATACTCCCTTATTAGTTCTGAGAAAACAAACAAAGACCGTTACAGGACCACTCCACTCATCTCAAACTGAAGGAATCCGCCATCTTAGGGCCCCTCGGGTCCGACGAATGGCGGGACCACTCCGACCGAACGGCTTGGAGCCCTCTCCTCGTCATGATGGTCCTTCGGCTCAGCCACGGTCGACACACCAGCCACGGAGCTCTGGGCATCAACTGGTCGCATACGCTCCAACAGCAGCAGCGCAGAGGGAACCCCCTCCGCTCGCCGACCCCCCGAGGAAGATGTCGAGACACCCAGCATCGTCTTGTAACGGTGTATCTCCATCTCCTTCTCCACTATGACATCACGAAGTAGCCTCTCAGAGGAGGGCCTCTGCACCGATGCACTCGACATGGTATATCCAAGTCCGACACCCCCGAGGTCCCAATCCACCATCGCCCTCCTCAGCCGGCGCGCCTCCTCACTTAGGGCTTCAAACTTGTTCCGATAATAGTTGAAGGCCGCATCAGTGTCACGAGCCCCCTTTCGGTAGCGAACCAAAGTGGCCTCCAGGGCCTCAACCTTGCTCCGGAGCCACGCCACGTCGGAACGACGGGGGTCCACCTCGGGAAGGGGAGTCGCAACCTACAAGAGCACCAGCCCACTCAAAACACATAAGCAAAGAGGTTCGGAAATATCCGAGGTCAAAATACTTGGCCAGTCAAAAATCCTTTTTTATAAATGGAATCACTTCGTACAAAAAATGCGGTGGCCAGTCCGCGAAAGGCAAATACAATCGAGAGATGGAAAAAGAAAAACAAAACTATACAACTTGTTTTTCCACCTCAACATCGGCCGGGTTCACATGGAGGTCGGCAGCCGGGTCATCAACGGGCCCTTCTTCATTGGGGGTCTTCGGTGTCCCCTCGATCTCCATGTCATAGTCGAAGTTGGACAGGTCGACGGTCGGGTAGAAGTGCCTCACATGACCGAGGGCCTTCGCATAGCACTCGTCCTGGGCTTTGATCACCAGGAGCTGACCCGCCTCCGTCAACTCATCCTTCTCCTTGGCGAACCTCTTCTTCTGAGCCGCCATCTTCTTCGCCCATTCCTCCTTCTCCTTGTCGAACGCCGTCTTCATCTCCTGCTCCCTCTTGTGAGATCCTTCGAGCTCTATCTTCATCTCCTTCATCTCCTGCACGGCCTTGTCAGCCCGGTCTCGCTCCCGCTTCAAGGCCGCCTCATAAAGGCCCCTCACGTGGGCCCCCTGCACGGTCGCCTGCAGTAACCGAGCACAACTAAGAAAGCCTTCTCTACAACATAATTACAAGGCAAGTGGGGTCGGCAGACTTACCAGCACATTAGCCTGTGCGAGGTGCGTGTACGCATCCTCCAGGCCCTCGGCGTTCATCTCCGCGCGGTCCCGGGGGGTCGCCAGCTTATCCGCCACCTCGACAGCCTGGCGCCCTCGGGTCAAGCAGTCACCCTCGCGGATCGACCAAGCCGGCACCCACGGTCGCCGCAACCTCTTCTCTACCTCCGACCCCTCCAGGGGGCCCTTCCCCTCCTCAAGATCAACGATCTTGCCCTGGTCCGAACTCTTCAGAGCAACCGCCACCTTGCCCATCTCCGAGCGTGTCCTCTTTGCCGGAGGCTAGTCTGGGACTTCGGAGACCACCTGGGACGACCCCCTCGTCCTCATCGCGTCGCCCTTCTTCTCGGCCTTCTCCTTCTTCATGGCGAGCCTCTTTGCCTTGATTGATTCCGGATCCATACCTGCGAAAAGATCCGTTAAGAACAATGAGCGCAAAAGAACTACAAGACCGAGAGAAAAGAAACAACTACATACAAAGCACGACCGGGCTCAGTCCGACGCTCGCCAGGTGACCCTCCGTCACCTTCGTCCAATTGATACTGTGCGACAGACGGAGGAGCTCAGCGAACCCCCTCTCCTCGGCCGTCAGGTCCCTCGGCCTCGGCGCTTTGAAGTTCGACTTAGAATGGTTCCAACGAGTAGGGATGTTCCAAGGCTCCCCACTCCGGATCACCAAATACTTTTTCTTCGAGTCCTTGATAGAGTCCGGGTGATCGTGGACGACCTTCCACTTACTCCGAGGCGAGATATAATAAACACCCTCCGACTCAGCCGACGAGCTGATCCCCCGCATCGCCCGGAACACATTCAGCCGGAGGGGTACCTTCTGCTCCTCGCATAACAGCACGAAGCAGATGATCTGCTTTCAGGAGTTCGGCCCATACTGCATCGGCGCCAGGGACGCCCAATTCAACACCTCCCGAACAAACGAATGGACCGGCAGCCTCAGTCCAGAGATGAAGGCGTCCACCGGGAAGACGCAGTACCAAGCAGGCAGGGGGTCGGTCGGACGCAGGGTAGAGTTCGGCATCATGAGCTCGTAGCCGGGCCCTATGTGGTACGCCAACTGCAAAGCCTCCACGTCGCCCGCCTCCAAGACGGTCGAAAGCGTGTCCATCTTCACCCTCTTCCAGCTCGGCGAAGACGGCTGGACCCCAAAAAGTTCCTTATCGGAAAGGTCGTCGGGGTACCGACGGAACGGCTTCTATTGTACGGGCGACCCCGTCATTAAGTTGCGGTGAACGGGCGCCTGGCTCGAGCCGCCGGTCCTCAACCCCTTCTTCTTCAGAACCTTCTTCTTCTTGGTTCTTTCCGGCGAGGGGGTAGATAATCGCCCCAGACCGGTCGACGTGGAGCTCGAACCCACACCCTGACCTGTGGATCTCCCCCCCCCCCCCCCCCCACACCTCCTATCCGAGCCCCTTCGGCTTTACCCTCTTCTGGGCCACCCTCCTCTCCGAAAGTCGACTCTAGAATCTGGACTTCGTCCGAGCTGCCGCTTGCCTCCTCCGATTCGCTACTCTCCACTACGAAAGGGTTCCGGGAGCGTAACGGCCTCACATTGTACACCGGCTCCTCCTCGCCTACCGGCTCCTCCCACGAAGTCGAATCGGAGGGCTTCTCATCATGTACTGACTCCTCCTCAAGCACCGGCTCCTCCCACGAAGTCGATTTGGAGACAGGGTTCAGTTTCTCCTTTGACGTCGACGCCGACGAGCCAGACTGAGCCCTATCCATCTGTGCCTAACAAAAGAAACTTATAAACTAACCTTTTGAAATGACTCGGACTGACGAGCCGGTGCCGCTAAAACGGTCAAAGCCGAGCGCTGAAGTGTTTGGTTTCTTTCTAAAAGAAGACAGCGGAAGAGAAATAAGCAGAATGGGGAAGAAGGGGGGGATATTTATAGAGGGAGAGGCGATGCCTCGATTTTCGCGTTACTATTCCTCGAATAGTGCGCGCCTGCCACCAATAGAATCACGCCACGTCATCCTCGAAACTGGCGCTGCTGACGTCACCTAGCGCCGGTTGGAGACCACACAGAGGTCGGTTCGGATGAAGTGGTCGACGGAGAAAATTTTTTACTTAAAGATTTAAGGCGCCTTCCTCAGACAGGTGCCCCGGGCTCCAGGGCTCGGTCGGCTCCCCTCTCACCTGCGAGCAGCTCGGGGCTTACGGCCTCGGCAGCCGAAACCCCGAACTGTTCGAGGGTGGGAGAAAAGCCACCATCGCCTAGAACCCTATCGGAAAGCAGATCGGAGACGACCCACATATCCGAAGCTCCTCAGCCCCAGGTCCGGAATTCGGTTGATGCCCCTCTCGTCTGGATCTTTCTCGGGCAAACAGCCGTGTCAGGGCCGTCCGACCCGAAAAAGGATCCAAACGGCAAAGTCACCACCAGTCCGAGGTCCCCAGGGTTAAAACCTTTCAGTACCTTTCCCCCCGAGCCCGAACTACGGCCGCCTTCTCTTCTGCCTTGTTCTCCCCCGACCCTGACACTCACATCGAGGTCGTCAGGGACGGGAGAAGAACAAGGCAATAGAGTGACGACCCGTCCAACGCTCTCAGGGTCAAAATTTTGCAAGAGAGAGACGTCCGCCGAAGCAGACACCTCTGATGACCGATGGACCACCCTTGCTGTGATCAAACCCGCTGGGGGGAGAGGAGTATTTATAACCTCCCCCACAGACCGGCCATTATGACATTGGGAAAGCCAAACGATGGAAGCCCATGAGCCATGCATTTATTAGGCGGCGGCTTTAATGCCCCTAGGAAATTGGAACATTGCACAGATCCCGGAGCGCCTTTAATGCTCCGCAGAGACAGCAGGCCACCCCGCTCAAACATTCTAAGGCACAAAGGCTCGCCATCACCCTTGCCGACCCATAATCCCTCGCCAGCTCAAGGTCCGGTCTAGCACCAGGGTAGTCTTCTCAGAAAGGCTCAACGGCTCGCCATCACCCTTGCCGACCCATAATCCCTCGCCAGCTCGAGGTCCGGTCTAGCACCAGGATAGTCTTCTCAGGAAGGCTCAACGGCTCGCCATCACCCTTGCCGACCCATAATCCCTCGTCAGCTCGAGGTCCGGTCTAGCACCAGGGTAGTCTTCTCAGGAAGGCTCAACGGCTCGCTATCACCCTTACCGACCCATAATCCCTCGCCAACTTGAGGTCCAGTCTAGCACCAGGGTAGTCTTCTCAGGAAGGCTCAACGGCTTGCCATCACCCTTGCCGACCCGTAATCCCTCGCCAGCTCGAGGTTCGGTCTAGCACCAGGGTAATCTTCTCAGGAAGACACAACGGTTCGCCATCACCCTTGCCAACCCGTAAATCCCTTGCCAGCTTGAGGTACGGTCTAGCACCAGGGTAGTCTTCTCAGGAAGGCTCAACGGCTCGCCATCGTCCTTACCGACCCATAATCCCTCACCAGCTCGAGGTTCGGTCTGGCACCAGGGTAGCCTCCTCATGAAGGCCCAGCGATTCGCCATCCCATTTCCACGATCATAAACACTCCTCCACGGCTAACTCCCGCACCCCCGCAGGAGTGGGGGGCTTGTGTGGTAGGATAAAAATGGCCTGGGGCCCAACCAGGGCCCAGAACGGCTCTCGCTCAAAAATAAGAAAAACAACAATCCGGCTCAGCTTCGGGCCCCTACAGGTTCGGCACCGAGCCTTAAGTTCACCCCCACAGAACTGGTCTCCTCGTATCCGACGAGCCTCGGTGTCCCTCGGCCTCCGATCCACGACAGCCCCACGGGCCGTCCGCCCAGCCTGGCAAGGAATGGGGATGACCTGGCGCGACCTAGGCCATCCGATTCTCCCAGAGGCACAGGAGCCCCATGATCAGCCATGTCAGCTCCAAATACCACCTAGGGCTTTGCCACGTCAGCCCTATACCGCGCTGCCACGTCCGCCCTAAACCCCCTGGGCCTCCTGCCACGTCAGGCCCATGGGCTTTCGGGTTCAGACCCGGCCCCCAAGCAGATCCAAACCCGGTTGGGATTCCCTATAAATACTAGACCCTCACCCACCTTTTCAGGTAATCAATCTTTTGCCACCCAAATTACCCTAGTTACTGCTACTCTCTCACAGAGACTGATTAGATCGTCGGAGGGTCCGCCGTCGGGATAAATCCCGGTGTTTCAGGACCGTCTGCAGGTACTTGAGGCGAGGTCATCCAAGCCGATCCTCAAGCGCCGAAGCGAGTCTCCCGCTCGTCGTCCCGTGCCGTCCTCTTCCCTCATTACAAATTGAGTCCGAACTCACACCTGGTGCATCCACACTGCGACCAAAAACAAACCGCATCACACATGTTATACTGAAAATAGCAAATATCTTTTCAACAGTTAAATTTCATCATTTTCCACCCTTAAAGTTCTAAGAAGTTGGATTTTACACCCTCATTTATAATTATTTTTTAACATATACTAATAGAAACATGGACTTTTATTTACAATTAATTATTGTCATACTATTCAAACTTGAACTACATAATTGTTGTTTTACTATTTACATGGCTTTTCGTATGTTGTATCGTTCCGAAGACGTGCCGTAGGCACGTGTCCACGGGCAAATCTAGTATAATATAAAGGAGGTATTAAATTCAAGGCTAGACTACGTTGAAGTTTTTACTTTTAATAAAAAAATATTTATTAAAACGTGCATCGCACATGAAAATTACTAGTGTATCCTAAAATGGCATTTTTAATCAGCACTGTTGTATCACGAGAAGGCGGGAAGGTCGAGTACACACGACTGTACACGGAGATCTAGTGCACAACAGAACATTTCTCTCTGTGTGTGTGTGTGTGTGTGTGTATATATATATATATCTATATAATAAAACACAAAGAAAGCTATCAAGTGGCTCTCCTTCAATCCCCTCAAAAATCCAAGGTTCAGATCTAACCCCACAAAACATATTTTCCCCCCAAAACTCAAATTCAAATTCCCCACTCAAAACAACTCATATATTTATTTAATTTTTTTCTCTCTTTCCCTCCTTTTCTGCTTAAAAAATTAAGAAAATAAAAATTTAAAAAATTTAAAAAAAAAATTTTTTTAAAAACTAAAAAAATTAAAAATTTAAAAACTTTAAAAATAATTCAAAAAAATCTAAAAAAATTATATAATATATTTTTTGCCGGACCCCCAAAAGTTTCTCGTATAATATGTTTGCTACTTCAATTAATTTGCTGGACCTCCAAAACTATTTTATATGATCAAATAAAGTGCACCGTTCCGGAGACGTGCCGTAGACACGTGTCAACGGGCAAACCTAGTCTATATAATAAATTACAAAGAAAGCTATCAAGTGGCTCACAATCAATCCTTCCCAAAATCAAAGGTCCATATCAAACCTCACAAAACATATTTTCCCTCTAAAATTTCAAACCCCAAAATCAAACTTTTCCCCCTAAAAAAATCATTACTTTATTACTATCTCTCTCCTCTCTTTACTTTTTCATTTATTACTATCTCTTTCCTCTCTTTACTTTTTCATATTTCTCTCTTTCTCTCTCTTTCTATCTCTCTCTCCCATTCGTATTTAGATTTTATGATTTCGGTTTTGTAAATTTTCAAAATTTTTATGTTTTTTTTTGCACATGATATAATGAAAATAGCAAATATATTTTCAACAATTAAATTTCATTATTTTTCACAATTAAAGTTCTAATGGAAACATAGACTTTTATTTATAACTAATTATTATCATACTATTCAAACTTGAGCTATATAATTATTGTTTTACTATTTACATGTATCGTTCTGAAGACGTGCCGTAGGCACGTGCCCACGGGCAAATCTAGTATATATATATATATATACACTCTTTAGGTTCTAGTGCATATGCATTAGGTTGTACGTGGGGTATAATCAAACTTGAAGATCACGTACACTCAATTAGGGGCATGACGAACTAACAAGGCTAGCGAAGAAGATATACCGTTGAAGATTGTTTGGCTTTGACAAGAGAAAAATAAAGGAAGAAGGAAAGTTAGGGCAAGTGAGATCGAACCAACTGCCATAAATCGAGCTAAAAAAATCTATGTTAAGCCACTTTTTTCCCTTATTTATGGTAGGGACGGTGCGAATTTGCATGCATGATGCATGTTGTAACATTACTACAACTTTTATGTTGTTTTTGCATCTCACATTGTGCGTCGACTTATAATGCAAAAGATGCAGCAAAACAAGCATCTTCATTTTTTTTCTCGATGGCATTCAATTTAGGGGGTGTTTGTTTTGCTGAAGAAACACTGTAGGGAAAAGAAATTTATGGAAGTGTACTGTTTAGAAATTTGTTTAGCTAGATTTGGATTCATACTGTAGCGCTGCTTTAACTGCTACTATAGCATCATCTGAAATTTTAAAAAAACTCATAACTTAGTGAAAGTATATTGTAGCGCTATTGTTTATGTTTTTTGTTTAATTATTTCTCTCTCATTTTTTAAACTATCTGATAAAATAATTCCACATACTCATCAACATTAATTTTTTACTATTTTTTTTTAAAAAAAAATCTCCTCTCTAGCCTATACTACAATAAAATTACATCTAAACAAATCACTTTTTAATAGCTTATTTTTATATATATTTTTTTCTACAGTAATCTTTATGGTTTTGATATATTTTACAACCAACCAAACATCAGCTAAGTGGATTACCAACCAAACATCAGCTAAGTGGATTATACGAGCTGATGAATAAAGTTCATTGCCGATACATCAACTCTTCCCACATTTTCTAGCAAAAGGGAAAGAAGCTTTTGGCATTCCAAACTGTCGCCGGAAACCGAAAAACTGAGTAGTTTTTTATTATCCGATTAACAATTCCAGCGCGCAAGCCTCCTCATCATAAGTAATTGGTTTTATTCTCTACTATTTTAATGGGAAAGTTAGAGTTTGTAACCAAACAAATTCTGACTTTGTAACCAAATAAACACGTGTAATATACATCCAAATTAAATTCAACAGATATAAATATTTATAGACAAACAAATCCATGTATCACCCGTGTATATTTAATATAAAGAAGGTATTAGATTCAAGAAAGATGTGTGTCGTACGTGAAAATTACTAGTAAAAAGTATTCTGAGAGCAATGACAAGGTATGGTATCTTTTTAAGTTCACTAGTAATTTACACGTGTGATACACGTCTTACTAAATATATATTTTTAAAAGTAAAAACTTCAACGTAGGCAGGCTTTGAACCTAAGACCTCCTTTATATTAGCTATACACGAATTTGTTTTTATATAAATATATGTGTTAGATATTATAGTCCCATATTGGTGGTAGAGTTGTTTTGATATTTGTTCACTTCCTATATATAGGTGATATTGTACTTGGTTAAACTTAATTCAATATTTAGTATTGTCTTCATCTCTCTGATTTATCTTAACATGGTATCAGAGCCAATTATCAAAATTTTTCCTTCATAAATTTTTCTCTACAAAAATTCTCAAATCCCAATAGCCAAATTATACAAATTTTTTATTTCCCATTCTACTCAAAACCCTAGAATTCCCAAAAAAAGAAAAAAAAAACAAGTCCAGATCATCATTTGTTTGACCCATCAAAAAGAAGCCAATGGCACCATCATCAAGAAGCCATCGGCAACCCATCAAGCCATCGTCCAACTCATCGGCAATCAAGCCGTCGTCGAATCAAGCCGCGGCCAGAACGTCCAGATCCAATCGACAACTGAAGCTGTCGCCCAGTCAAGCCGTCGCCCAGAACGTCCAGATCCAGTCGGCAACTCCAGCCGTCGTCCAGTCAAGCCGTCGTCCAGAACGTCCAGGTCCATCGGCAACCAGATCTCAGCCGTCGTCCAATCAGGTCCAGTGGAGATCTCAGCCGCCATCTTCACTTCTGTTAGTTTTGTTTGGATTTAGGGTTGTGATATTAATTGCATTTTATTGCTTTATGTAACCTGATCTGTTGGATCTGGTTTTGAAATAGAGAAGTTGTTTTCCAAAATTTTTAAAAAAAATTTTAAAAAAAAATAAAAAAATTAAAAAAAATCGAAAAAAATAAAAATAGATTTCCCACATATTTATTATTATTAAAAATAAAAATAAAAATTATTATTATTATTATTATATATATACAGGTCCTACAACTTGATGGCATCTCATCTCTCCCACATATTTTCGGCTCCACTGACTTCCCCGATGCAACCACCACTCGTTCCTCCTCCAGATTCAACAAGCAGCAGCGCCATTTTCAGTCTTCCTCCGGCCTTCTACCTTCTCCTCGCAGTGCTTCTTCCCTCACATCCTCGGTCATGCCCGTCACTTCGGCCTTGCCGTCTCCTGCTGCTTGGGCTAATACTCAGCAACGCCTCACTCAACTGGAACTACAGCTCATGGGTCAGTCTATCAATGCTGGCTCCTCTGCTCCTACACTTTCTGCCACTCCCGGTATGAATTCGTTCTGGATTTTAGATTCTGGTGCATCACATCATCTCACTAGTAATCAGAGACTATTCACCACATGCACAACACTTTCCTCCCACTCTCCATCTCTACACACAGCTGATGGCTCACCACTTCTTATCACACACTCAGGGACAATTAACTCTCCCACTCTCATATTACCATATGTTCTCTATGCTTCTCATTTATCAATAAACCTTATTTCTATTAGTGGGTTGTGCGATAGTGGTCTTGCCGTTACTTTTGACTCTTTAGGTTATTCTATCACTGATTCCTCCACCGGTGAGGAGTTTGGCCGCGCTAGTCGTCAGGGTCATCTATATTATCTAGATTTTCTTCGTGCACATCCCTCTCCTTCTAGTCTTGTCGGTATTGTTTCCTCTGATGCTGATCTGTGGCACAGACATTTAGGTTATATTAGTGCATCACGACTTTAGATTATAGCTCGTAGTGGTGCCCTTGGTTCTCTCACTTTTAAACATTTATCTGATTGTTAGGGTTGTCATTTGGCCAAACATATTGCCCTACCCTTTAGTCACAAAAGAACTTCTGAACTACTCACCCTTTTCAACTTGTTCATTCCGACATATGGGGACCCTCTCCCATACCATCGTGGAAAGGCTATCTCTATTATGTTATCTTCATCGATGACTTCACTAGACATACATGGGTTTTTCTTATGCGTCAGCGATCTGAGATACCTGATATTTATCGGGTCTTTACAACCATGATTCACACTCAGTTCGGTGTACGCATTAAGAATTTTCGATCGGACGGTGCACGTGAGTACACTTCTACCACTATGAGAACAATCCTTCAGTCTCACGGCACCCTGTTTCAGCAATCATGCCCTCACACACATGAGCAGAATGGTGTAGCTGAACGCAAACATCGTCACATCCTTGAGACAGCTCGCGCTCTTTTACTCTCCTCTTCTGCTCCTCGTTCTTTTTGGGCTGAAGCTATCATGACCTCTGTTAGTCTCATCAACATTACTCTCTCGTCTGCCCTAGCTGGTACGACGCCTTACGAGGCCCTTTATCATTCTCCTCCCGACTACAGTATGCTCCGTACCTTTGGATGCACCTATTACGTCCTTCTCCCTCCTACTGAGCGCATGAAGCTCTCTGCTTGTACTGCTAAGTGCGTTCACTTAGGTCTCAGTCCTGAACACAAAGGCTATCGTTGTTTTGATCCATCCGCGGGTCGTGTCCGCATTTCTCGACATGTCACCTTTGTGAAAGACTCCCTTTACTACCTGACAACCCCCCCCCCCTGAGGATACTAGATTTCTTGATTTCCCAGTTGTTGCTAGCCCCCCGACTTTATCTTCCCGCATTCCTTTTGATCCCACACCTCTGGCTCCATTCACATCTCCTGCTGTCCTTACACCTGTTGTTCCCCCTACCGAACTGTAATACCCCAGATCTGGCAGCGAACAGTCGACTAGTTGGATTAGCAGTCGACTGGTCTGCACGGATTTAAGAATTTGAGATTGAGATTGAGAAATTTAGTCCCACATGGGAAGTATACAAAAACTAATTTGAGTATAAATACTATTAGCCAAGGATCAAGAGTCACCTAATTGGTTAACCACCTTTTGAGAGGCAGTCTGTGGTGGGCAGCTGTACTACATAGTATCTAATTTGTCTTCTAAAAAATATTACAATTATCTGAGTATTGGGGCGGGGCGTTACAAATGGTATCAGAGCCGACTTTCGACACCGGGTGTAGAAAGGGCCTGATCTGCGGTGTTGAGAGTCACTTATCTCCGGGATCAGGAAGGATCTGCGGTGTTGAGAGTGATTTATCTCTGGGATCAAGGACTATACTACATCGGCTAGAAAGGCGGATCCTACACTAGATGTGTGCCCTGTACTCAGCGTGGACGCTAATTTCTAAGGGGGGGTGTATGTAATACCCCAGATCTGGCAGCGAACAGTCGACTGGTTGGATTAGCAGTCGACTGGTCTGCACGGATTTGAGAATTTGAGATTGAGATTGAGAAATTTAGTCCCACATGGGAAGTATACAAAAACTAATTTGAGTATAAACACTATTAGCCAAGGATCAAGAGTCACCTAATTGGTTAACCACCTTTTGAGAGGCAGCCTGTGGTGGGCAGTTGTACTACATAGTATCTAATTTGTCTTCTAAAAAATATTAAAATTTTCTGAGTATTGGGGCGGGGCGTTACACGAACCTCCACCTGCATCCCCACAGCAGCCAGCACCCATCCCACCTACTTTCCCACTGACACATGCACCTACTCCACCGTCCTCACCCCCACACCCTGTCAGTTGACCACCTCTTCGTCAGTCTATCCGTTTCACTTCTGGTATTCCTTCAGCACGTTATACACCTGATGCCACTGGTCCTTCTGACCAGTTTGGTTTTGCCACTCTAGCTTCCTACTCACCACAGTTTCATGCATATCTCACTGCTATACACTCTACACGTAAGCCCAGAACCTATCAAGATGCAATTCAATATCCTGAATGGAGGAAAGCCATTGCAGAGGAATTCAGTGCATTTGATCAGACTGGCACTTGGGATGTTGTTCCTCTGCCAGAGAGCGTTCAGCCTATTAGCTGCAAGTAGATCTTCAAGGTTAAATATCAACCTGATGAATCTATTGAGCGGCACAAGGCCCGTCTAGTAGCCCGAGGGTTTACTCAGGAGCATGACATTGACTATGATGAGACCTTTGCTCCCGTTGTACAGATGACTACTGCTCGCACCCTTCTTGCTGTTGCAGCCATCCGTCACTGGCAGTTATACCAGATAGACGTGAAGAATGTTTTTCTTCATGGTACCTTATCTGAGGTTGTTTATATGGGTCCTCCTCCTGGCCTCCCTACTCCTCTTCGTCATGTTTGTCGGCTGCGTCGGGCTATATATGGTTTGAAGCAGGTCCCTCGAGCCTGGTTTGAGTGTTTTCGCCTTGTCATCACCAAGGCTGGTTTTAGTTAGAGTTCTCAGGACCATTCTATGTTTGTGCGGTCATCACCGCAGGGGAGGGTAATTCTACTACTATATGTTGATGATATGTTCATTACTGGGGATGACTCCGTCGGCATTGCATCCATCCAGAAATACCTTCACCAGCAGTTTCATATGAAAGACCTTGGTAAGCTACGTTACTTTTTGGGTTTAGAGATTGCTCATGGATCTCAGGGATACTCATTTCTCAGCAGAAATACACATCAGATATTATTTCCGCTGCATGCCTTTCTGACAGTCGATCAGTTGATACACCCTTAGAGCTTCATGTGAAGCTTCATCCCACAGATGGTGAGCTCCTTCCTGATCCCACTAGATACAGGCATATTGTTGGACAACTTGTCTATTTATGCATGACCAGACCCGATATTGCTCATGCAGTTAGTATTGTCAACCAGTTTATTTTTGCTCCTACTTCAGTTCACTACGGTGCTCTTCTTCGGATCCTCAGATATCTTCGGGGCACTATCACTCACTCATTATTCATGCATTCTACATCCAAACTATAGCTCAGTGCATATTCTGATTCAGATTGGGCAGGGGATCCGACTACCAGAAGGTCTACCACAGGTTTCTGTCTATTTCTTGGTGATTCGCTGATCTCATGGCGGAGCAAGAAACAGACAATTGTTGCATGTTCTTCCACCGAGGCTGAGTAGAGAGCAATGACAGCTACTACTAGAGAGATTGTTCATGTTCGTTGGCTGTTATCAGATATGGGTGTTACCCTTATAGGAGCTACTCCACTTTATTGTGATAACCGAGTGCATTGCATATTGCAAGCAACCCGGTCTTTCATGAGCTAACAAAGCATATTGAGATTGATTGTCATTATGTTCGTGAGCGTTTTGAGGCAGAGACCATCTCTCTCCATTCTGTTACCTCTTCCCAGCAGACTACAGACTTCTTTACCAAATTCAATACAGTTCAGAGATTCCGACACTTAGTAGGCAAACTCACATTGTTTGACCCATCGTGAGTTTGAGAGGGGGTGTTAGATATTATAGTCCCATATTGGTGGTAGAGTTATTTTGATATTTGTTCACCTCCTATATATATATGGTATTGTACTTGGTTAAACTTAATTCAATATTCAGTATTGTCTTCATCTCTCTGATTTATCTTAACAATATGTATTTGTTGAATTTGATTTGGACATGTATTACACATGTTTGTTTGGTTAGAGCATCCACAGTGGTTTGCTATAATTCTCAATTTGCCATATTATAGCAAACGTAGCGCTGCAACGGTTTTTCATTTTGCCATTTTTTAGCAAACGACCTATATTCGTTTCTCATATTTGAGAAACAGAATAGCGATTCTCAAATTATAGAGGACGGGATATCATATCCCGTCTGATCTATTTTAATATATTCTAATCCTTTCAGACGGTACATCATATACCGTCTCTACATTTTTTTAATTTTTTTTAAAAAAAAATCCTCAGACGGGAGATGATATATCGTCTGAATCAGACGGGATATCATATCTCGTCTGTGAGTTTTTTTTTGTGTCTTTTTTTTTTTTTTTTTTTTAAATAGATGAAGGGCCTGGATTCATTGATTAGGAAAAAAAAATAGAAAAAAAATAGAAAAATTCTCGGACGGGATATCATATCCCGTCCTTGAATTAAGGGGTCAGTGGACTAATTAATGCTGAGTGGATGGTTTAGGATTAGTAAATTAGGTTAGGATGATAATTAATTAGGTTTAGTTATTATTATATTATTTAATTTCGTTAATTAATTAGGTTTAATAGTTAATAAGTAATTAACTTTTTTTAATTAGGTTTAATAGTTGAGACGGTATATCATATACCGTCTTACTCAATTTTTGAAATTTTTGACAATTTTTTAACAAACGACCACTGCAGCAATCTTCCCTTTTTGCTATTACTGTTGTTGCCGTTTTTTGACAAATGAGAAACACCACTGTGGATGCTCTTACCGCGGTAGAATTTGTTTGGTTACAAAATCCGAACTTTTTTATTTTAGTAGAGATGATTTTTCAAATAGGGACTATCCAAAATGTTGACGTTCAGTCATGTGATCAACACATAAATAATAAGGGACCGAAAAGTATGGTTAAATGCTTGCATGGAACTCGTGCTATGTACGAACTGTACTATTAAATTCTATAATAGTGAAATAATTATTTTTTTGCCAAAGTGTCATTATATGGGTGTTGACAACAATAAACATAATCATACAGGAAGTGTTGATGTTGATGCTGATACCGACTCAATCTCTGCTACTGTACCTTGTATTTCAAATATGACTACTTTCCAACAAGAATATATAATGCATCACTGTGGTTAAAGAGTTGATAGAAATTACTAATTTTCTAACGACAACGGTACCTTTGTTTCAAAATATCTGGAGAGTTTCGTACTTTTTTTTGATGATACGGATAGAGTCGAAAGAATAGTCGGAAGATCTTAAATGAATATATATAGAAGATCACAAAAGTAGATTGAGATAGGGGTGGCATCAGGCCGGGTTGGCCTGGAACCGGCCCGGCCAAAATCAGCGCCAAACCGGCCCCACTTCTGTAGTATAATGACTCGATTCTGGTATTTGGTATCTGTAGTGTTCGAAAGTTTCAGAGCTTCAGTCGACTGGATGGAGGAGCAGTCGACTGTCCAGAGAGGAGTTTTCGAAGACTGAGAATACAGCAGTAGCAGTCGACTGTATGTGGGAGTCAGTCGACTGTCGGCGGGTTTTGGATCCAGAAAAGGCCCAATTCGAAAGGCCCAATAGTTTCCCTATAAATACACCCGTTAGGGTTTTGTAAATTGTAACACCTTATTCGGATTTTGTAGCCGTCATCTCTTGTAAAGGCTTTGTTTGCCCATTGGAGATCATAGTATAGAATCCCAACCGCCCCTTGTGGATGTAGGCATTGTTTTGCCGAACCACGTAAATCTTGTGTTCTTGTGTTGCTTGCTTTTCTGTGTTTTCTGTCGCTGTTTCTCTCGTTTGATTGTTGGTTTGATTTGTATTCCGCACAACAAGTGGTATCAGAGCTGTTGGTTCGACCTAGAGGGAGATGGCGGGTGATGCAGATGCAACCAAGGATGTTGTGGGATCAAGTTCTTCTAGAACAACGATTCACAACGCAAAATTTGAAGTTGAAAAATTTGATGGGACAAACAATTTTGGGATGTGGCAATGTGAGGTGTTGGATGTTCTTGTTCAACAAGAACAAGATGTTGCTTTGGAGAAAGAAAAACCAAAGGATATGTCCGAAGCAGATTGGAAGAAGTTGAATCGAGTTGCGTGTGGGACTATTCGGCTCTTTATTGAGAAGGCTCAGAAGTATGATTTGATGAGGGATACCATTGCTGCGGTGTTATGGAAGAAACTCGAAGACAAATACATGAGGAAAAGTTTGGAGAATCGGCTGTATTTGAAGAAGAGACTTTTTCGCTTCACCTATACGGAAGGTATGTCTATGAACGCTCATGTTGAATCATTTAATAAATTATTGGCTAATTTGTTAAATTTGGATGAGCAAATTAAAGATGAAGATAAAGCCCTAATTCTGTTGAATTCATTACCTGAAAGTTATGATCATTTAGCAACTACTTTACTATATGGAAAGGATACTGTTAAATATGAAGATGTTGCAAATGCTCTGTTGAATAATGAAACTAGGAGAAGGGATAAAATGGTTGATAGAGAAACTTCTGAAGCTTTGATTGTAAGGGGCAGGACTGAGACCAGATCTGAGTCCAAATCTGGGAAAAAGGGAAACAAATCTCGTTCCAAATCGAGAGGAGTTTCGAAGGACAGGAAAATACCGGCCAAAGATGAATGTGCTTTCTGTCATGAAAGGGGGCATTGGAAAAAGGATTGTCCAAAGCTACGAAATAAGGAAAATTCGACTGCAAATGTGACTGTTGATAATTTAGAAAGTGGCGAGGATTTTTCTTTTGCACTTGCTTCTAGTCCCTCACTTTATCAGGAAGTATGGTTTCTTGATACAGCGGCCTCCTATCATATGTCTTGGAAAAAGGAGTGGTTTACTTCTTTGGAGTATATGGATGGTGGTGTAGTTTTGATGGGAAATGATGCGCCTTGTAAGAAGGTAGGAATCGGGAAGATTGAATTGCTAATGCACGATGGTCTTATTAGGGAGCTTTCAGATGTATGGTATGTTCCAGATTTGAAGAAGAATTTAATTTCACTTGGTGCTTTGGAGGCCAGTGGATTGAAATTTGCTAGTGAAGGTGGCATTCTGAAGGTGACTAGCGGATCACTTGTGGTGATGAAAGGACAAAGAAAAAGAAACTTGTTTTTCTTGCAGGGAAAAACAAATTTGGGTCAGGCTGCCAGTGTAACTGAAAGGCCTAAACAGGTTGTTCCCGACTCTACCAGGTTGTGGCATATGCGACTCGGGCATGCAGGAGAAAAGGCCTTGCAGGGGCTTGTGAAGCAAGGGTTGCTTAAAGATGCTAAATGGTGCAAGTTGAAATTTTGTGAACATTGTGTTTTGGGTAAGCAAACTAGGGTAAAATTTGGTACAGCTGTACATCAGACAAAGGGTATCCTCGATTATGTGCACACAGATATTTGGAGCCCTACTCAGACACCTTCTATGAGTGGTAGACACTGGTTTGTTACTTTTGTTGATGATTACTCCAGACGAGTTTGGGTATATACCATGAAGCACAAAGATGAAGTTTTGACATTGTTCACAAGTTGGAAGAAGAAAGTTGAAAATCAGACTGGTAGGAAGATTAAGGTTCTGAGGTCAGATAATGGAGGGGAATATAAGAATGATCCGTTTCTGAAATTGTGTGAAGATGAAGGGATCCAGACGCACTTCACAGTTAGGAAGACTCCACAGCAAAATGGGGTTGCAGAAAGGATGAACAGAACCTTACTTGAGAATGTGAGATGTATGTTAGCACAGTCTGGATTGAAGAAGACATTTTGGGCAGAAGCTGTTATATATGCAAGCCACATTGTCAACCGTTTACCATCAGCAGCACTTGAAGGCAAAACGCCTATTGAGGTATGGAGTGGTAAACCTGCATCTGATTATAGTTTTTTGCATATATTTGGTTGTCCTGCTTATTTTCATGTAACTGAAACTAAACTTGATGCAATAGCCAAAAAGGCTATATTTGTTGGTTTTAGTACTGGTGTCAAAGGTTACAGGTTGTGGTGTCCAGAACAAAAGAAGTTAGTAATCAGCAGAGATGTGACTTTTGATGAGACCAGCATGATTAGCTCGGGACAGTCGACTGGTGGTATGGGACAGTCGACTGGTGAGCTGCAGAAGAGTGGGACAGTTCTCCAACAGGTGAGTAGCAGAATCTCGGGACAGTCGACTGGTGTACAGGAGCAGTCGACTGGTGGTCTAGAACATCAGAAGAGTGGGAGCTCGGGACAGTCGACTGTTGGCAATAACCAGTCGACTGGTAGGAGAGTTCTCCAACAGGTGGAGTTAGAAAAGTTGTCAGTTGAAAATTCTGTTCCTGTCCAAGATGAAGATGATGTGGTTGATACTGAGAATGATGAAGAAGTTCCTATCCAGCAGGAAGAATCAATTGCAGTAAGAAGGCAAAGAAGAGATATCAAACGACCGTCTCGTTTTACAGATACAGTTGCATTTGCTCTTCCCATTGTGGATGATGAAGTTCCCTCCAACTTCAAAGAAGCTACTAGAAGTTCAGAAAATGCAGATTGGAAAGTTGCTATGGATGAAGAGATGAACTCTCTTCATAAGAATAAGACTTGGGATCTAGTGCAACTACCAAAGGGGAAGAAAGCAATTGGTTGCAAGTGGGTGTATACGAAGAAAGAGGGTCCAAAAGGCAGTGTTCGGTTCAAGGCTAGACTAGTTGCAAAGGGGTATGCTCAACAGGAAGGTATTGACTATAATGAAGTGTTCTCTCCAGTTGTGAAGCATCCTTCTATTCGGATTTTGTTAGCTTTGGTAGCACAGTTTGATCTTGAATTGACACAGATGGATGTGAAGACTGCGTTCTTACATGGGGATCTAGATGAAGAAATTTATATGTTGCAGCCAGATGGGTTTAAGACAGCTGGGAAGGAAAGTTGTGTTTGCAGGTTGAAGAAGTCTCTCTATGGGTTGAAGCAATCTCCAAGGCAGTGGTATTTGAGGTTTGATCAGTTTATGAAAGTGCAGGGATATTCCAGAAGTGAGTATGATCATTGTGTCTACTTCAGGAAGTTGCAGAATGGTTCGTTCATATATCTGTTATTATATGTGGATGATATGTTGATTGTCTCTAAAAATGCTAAGGAGATTCAAAATTTGAAGAATCAGTTGAGTTCTGAGTTCGAGATGAAGGATCTTGGTGAAGCCAAGAAGATACTTGGGATGGAGATAGCTAGAGACAGGACAAAGGGCATAGTAAGTTTGACACAGAAGCAATATCTTTTGAAGGTTCTGAAACGGTTTGGTATAGATGAGAAGACTAAACCAGTCAGTACACCCTTAGCTCCTCATTTCAGAATTAGTGCTTCTCAGTCTCCAAGTACAGATGAAGAGAGACAGTATATGGCTAATGTACCTTACACTAGTGTGGTTGGCAGTTTGATGTATGCCATGGTGTGTACTCGACCAGACATCTCTCAGGCGGTGAGTATGGTTAGTCGATATATGCATGATCCAGGCAAAGAGCATTGACAAGCAGCTAAATGGATTTTGAGGTACATAAGTGGCACCACAGATGTGGGTTTAAAGTTTGAAAGGGATGACAATATTAGCAGGTTATTGGTGGGTTATGTTGATTCGGACTATGCAGGTGATCTAGATAAGAGGCGGTCTACTACAGGCTATTTGTTTACTATGGCTAGAGCACCTATAAGTTGGAGGTCCAATTTGCAGTCCACTGTAGCGTTGTCTACTACTGAGGCTGAATACATGGCGGTTGCTGAGGCCATGAAGGAAGCCATTTGGATACATGGACTTTTGAAGAGCTTGGGAATTCATCGGGAGAAGGTGAAGGTACACTGTGACAGTCAGAGTGCTATTCATTTAGCGAAGAACCAAGTTCATCATTCGAGGACCAAACATATTGATGTTCGTTATCATTTTGTGCGTGATTTGATAAAGGATGGTGATATTCATTTGGTGAAGATTGGAACAGCTGATAATCCTGCTGATATGTTGACCAAAGTTGTTGGGGCAGCCAAGTTCAAGCATTGCATGAACCTGGCTAATATTTTGCATGTTTGATAATTTGGCATGGGCGATTGGGATAGTGCTTTGCTATTGGTTTGTTTAGTATGTGATATCATACTAAGGTGGAGTTTGGGTGTTTTGTTACATTTGGTGATGAGCAGTTGTTTTGGAGTATTTGTGGAGATTGCTTGGGCTACTTGGAAGATTTCACCAAGGTGGAGATTGTTGGATACTTGGAAGATCTCGCCAAGGTGGAGATTGTAGGATAATGGCTCGATTCTGGTATTTGGTATCTGCAGTGTTCGAAAGTTTCAGAGTTTCAGTCGACTGGATGGAGGAGCAGTCGACTGTCCAGAGAGGATTTTTCGAAGACTGAGAATACAGCAGTAGCAGTTGACTGTATGTGGGAGTCAGTCGACTGTCGACGGGTTTTGGATCCAGAAAAGGCCCAATTCGAAAGGCCCAATAGTTTCCCTATAAATACACCCGTTAGGGTTTTGTAAATTGTAACACCTTATTCGGATTTTGTAGCCGTCATCTCTTGTAAAGGCTTTGTTTGCCCATTGGAGATCATAGTAAAGAATCCCAACCGCCCCTTGTGGATGTAGGCATTGTTTTGCCGAACCACGTAAATCTTGTGTTCTTGTGTTGCTTGCTTTTCTGTGTTTTCTGTCGCTGTTTCTCTCGTTTGATTGTTGGTTTGATTTGTATTCCGCACAACAACTTCACCATTTGAAAACCCGCGCTGGCTCGGACCAGGACCGAGTTGAACCAGCCCGGTTGGGCCCTGGCTAAACCGCAGGTTGGGTTTTTTTTCGATTTTGACATTGAAAAGAGAGAGAGAGGGTTTTGGACTTGAGTTATAAAGGGGGGGTTCTTGATGAATTATTATATTTATATTGAGAAATATATCCAAGACTATTGGGTTTTGAGCTTGCCTCTGACCAAAAAAAAAAAAAAAAATTACTTCGAACTTTGAGTTTGTCTCCAACTAGAGAGACAGAGAAAGGACAAGCATCTCATTACTTTGAGTTTGCCTCCAATAAAATTTTTTAAAAAATTATTATACTTAATTTTAATTTCACTATTCACTTTCTGTTTTTGATAGAAAGAGATGATCTCTGTCATCGTTTCATTAATAATTGTTAACGAAAAAAGTAGTACAGATATACATGCAAAACATGGTCCTACCGAATCCTTAATACAACCTCCACCAAATATCAAAGTAAGCAAACTAGAGTAGCATCAAGAGTACATCAAAACAGCAAAATACATCACAACCAACAGCTAGTCACGCCCTCCAGTTTCTTGAGAAACGTGCTGTCCTCCCGTTGATCTAAAGCTCTACTCCTTGGTCAGCCTTAACTTCTTCTGTGCTCCCACAAACCCGATCCAATCATGGATAAGGAGAAAAATTTTATGCATAGAAGTTGAAAATCTATAA
This sequence comes from Hemerocallis citrina, assembly GCA_017893485.1. Lineage (NCBI taxonomy): Eukaryota > Viridiplantae > Streptophyta > Magnoliopsida > Asparagales > Asphodelaceae > Hemerocallis > Hemerocallis citrina. The sequence goes on from CM030366.1 coordinate 235,457,287, forward strand.
CTAATGTTATGAAAGCATAAATCGTTTCGATCTAGCCATAGACTCCACAAGGTCCAGCCATATTCACATTCTGTTTTCTTTGTACTCTTAAATTAAAATTAAAATAAAAATAAGGTGTAAACCCACAAAACATGTGACCGACCCAGACTGAGCCCAGAGGCCAGGGGCCAGGGGCCAGGTCCGGGCCCCTTTCCCCTCCCTAGTCCAGCCCGTGACTCGCCTCAACCCGGCCCGCAAAAGTCTGGGACTGGGTCAAACCCGCAGGGGTTCGATCCAGCCCGACCCGGTGGAACCGGATTGCCACCCCTAATTGAGATTGATTAACAACGTAAAAGTTAGACTCAAAAGATCACCGACCACCTGTCTTCTAGTAATAAATTTGTCATTTAGATCGTTTTAGAAGGAAATTATGGCAAAATACAATGACACTTGGATTAAAACATAAAAGTAATTTTGAGGATTAGGTGATTTCTTTGCCAAAACTTCATGTACATGTTAGACAATTTGCTAAAATCTAGTACTACTAATTTAATCAACAGAATGAGCTATATATTCATTAATTACAAAGAACGCCCCAATCATCAACCGGATGACTGGATGAGTTGTAAGAGTGAGAGGGAAAGAAGGAAGAAGCCAAAAAGTTTGGGTGTGATTAGGTGAGGAATTAGGATTAGAAGTGAAAGAGTTGGTAAATGAAAATGATTATGTAATGAATGTGATCATAATCTCAAGTGTTTGATACTTTGATGTCATGTGTGGCCATTTGCCTTTTGCTATTTTTTTGCTTGGCAATTGATGTTGTGTGTGTTTTGCAAAACCCCTCTCTTTTGTAGTGTTTTGGAGTCTTGCATTGGGTAAAGTTTACTAATTAAACATCTGCGAGGTTTCGCATTTTGGTAAGTAATCTCTTGATTTTTATCGTATTTTTGTTCACAGTTCGGACTGCAATGGAGTTCGGACTGCAATGGAGCCGAGCCGAGCAGAATATGTTCAGGCTTGAGCTCGGCTCGTTAAGAAATCGACCTCAGTTTTGAGCTCGAGCTCGGTTCGAGTCGAGCTTTAACCGAATTCGAGCTGAATAGCTCGCGAGCTTAGCCTAAAATTTTAAAAAACCTCAAACTCGGGCTCGGCTCGTTAAGCTATCGAGCTCCAGCTTTGACCGAGCTCGAGCCGAATAGCTCGCGAATAGCTCGATTTGTTTGCAGCCCTATTCACAGTTACCACCATAGCACATGCTTATTAGCGACACAAGATTCTTCAGCTCTAACCCAAATCCAAAGTTTGGCCTGGAACTCGATTCCAACAGTCTTTCTTTATCCGTTTTGTAATTACAGTACCACTTTTTACAAATTATGAATAAAGCTTAATGACTTTTAAAACCAACAAAAAAATTTATTATACTTTTTTGATAATCTAAAACTTAAGTGAAAGTAGGATCCTTTCTCGATATGGTCCAATTATAAAATGGGCTTCAATTTTATTTCAGAACAAAACTTGTGGACTCTAAGGCCCATCTAAGCCCATACAATAATAAAAGCGTTTTGAATCCAGCAGCAAATTTGGCCCAGCCCATAAGTTAAGAAAAAATAATATGGAGTCTTTGTTTTCATTCTTCTTCTTAATTATTCACGTTTAGGATTTTGACTAACACTGTCACATTTATCCAATATATACCCGACCCGATCCGGCCCAACCCGGACCCGGTATTGAACTGGAACCGACCCGATCTATACAGGTCCGGATCCTAAAATAAGACTTGATGCCATTTCGGGTCCAGATGCGAATCCGCTCAAAATAGAACCGACCCGGAACACGAACTCGGACTCGTTAAAAAAATACCTCAAAAAATTTGAAATTTGAATACGAGTGTTATAGGGATATACATATAAATAGTAATTGTTGAATATAAATGTGTAAATATAATATTTATTCATGTACTTAAATGCAAAAAATTTGGAATCGTAGAATTTCAGGTACAAAATACTTACGTACAAATATTTATTTCCCACTACCGGATCCGACGGATAATTTTTTTAAACTAGGATCCAGACCCGTATCCGCACCCGATTCTTGCAATTTCAAATCCGGATTCAATTTTTAGACCAGTGAGGTATCAAATCCGGATCTGGGTAGTGGAGGACCCGATCCGATAGCACCCAATACCAGCTCTAATTTTGACATTGTCCTCTGTAGCTTTTTAACCTTTCTTTTTGACACTTGGCAAAAGACGACGGTTGAGAACAAGTCAACGGTCAAACTTATACTTTTTAATAGTATTTATGTAGGTTTACGATATATATATATATCATTTTAATAATTTTTTAAAAAAAAAATTACGGATCCAAAAGTCCAAACCATAAAAAATAGAGAGTTATAGGCACTTTAATTCACCCACTTTTATTACAAAAAAAGGTCGTAAATTAATCCTAATGAATAGAAACAAACCCTCTCTTTCACAATTTGGTTAGTTCGTGTGTAGCTATCCAAAATTAATTATTTTACAAAAATGTGGAGCCCACAAATGTAGACCTAGTGGTACTTTGTTGTTTGTTCTTGCTCACCTATATTGGATTTTTGTACTTAATCTAGATATGCTACAGGGATTCATGGACCTAATTTGGTTAGCGCGAGTGTTGGTTACTTGGTAATGGTCCCAAATGGATTCCAATGATGCCATTTTCATTGTGTGTATGATCTTCCAAAATTTACATTTTGTGGGAATACCTAGTTTTGGATAGTAGGGTCCACAAATCAGTCCACGGTAGATGTACTACTGGTAGTACAATTAGTACGGCCATAAGAACCAATTTCAAAAGAAATTGTTCTAATACGAACGGTGGGATATCAAGATCATAATACGATCACAAGTTGTATTCTTAACATCGCATGAAAAAGAAAATTGTTCTTGCAATGTGGAAGATCCTGCTTGCATCCTGTTATATGGTGTATTCAGTATTTGAAAATAATAATAATAATAATAAATAAATAAATCAAAAATCAAAAATCAAGAAGAAAAATGTTGTGAAGGAATACAATGTATGAATGTTTTTTTATTCGACTCTTTTCGAAATTATTTACAGAAAGACGATAATTGCCAAAATATTTGCACTTCTTGACTCAATAACTAAACTCGCCATTTCAAACAATGAATTTAGTTGTTTCATGTTTGCTGTTGGGACACGCCGAGTTTAATGCTATTTTTTTTAGAAACTCGCAGTTCCCAACGGAGAGTTTAGTTTAAAATTTTCAATGAAAACTCACCATTCCTAACGGCGAGGACATTTATGCTAGATTTGTTGTTGGAAACAACGAGTTTAGTTCAAAATTTTTAATGAAGACTCGTCGTTTTCAATGGCGATGATATTTATACTAGACTCGTTGTTGGGAACGACGAGGATGTAGGAAATTTTACAGAGAGTAAAATATTCTGTTGGACTTAATGAATTTTCGGAAGAAAAAAAAACTCCATAGAAATTTTTTTTGGAACTAAACTCGTTGTTCCTAACAATGAGGGAACAACGAGTCTAGTGTAAATGCCATCGTCGTTGGAAACGACGAGGATTCATTGAAAATTTTAAACTAAACTCGTCGTTGGGAACGACGAGTTTCTATATAAAAAATATAGATACTCTCGCCGTGTTCCAACGACAAGTATGAAATAACTAAACTCGCCGTTCGACGAGTTTAGTTCAAAATTTTCAATGAATCCTTGTCGTTCCCAACGACGATGATATTTATACTAGACTCGTTGTTCCCTAGTTGAGTCAACGAGCATAAATACTTTGACAACTGTCCTCTTTTTACAAGTACTTTCAAAAATTAACATATTAAAAAAAATATATCACAATGTATGGTGCTCATGTTTTCATGTGGGGGCCTAGGTGTATTTATTCAGATCTGAGCCTGCCTAGGTGTATTTATTCAGATCTGAGCCTCTCATTTATGGCATCAGATAACTTCCAGGATGCATGATCAATGTTTCATAAGCATTTCAAGTATTGAAATCCGTTTAAAGATTTCTCTAACTTGTAGACAACTGTTAATGTGCACCGGAAGAATCTTCCGGAATCTTGTATACTCTACACTACTCTATAATTGGAATGTTCATTTAGAATTGATACCATCATTCTTGCACATAAAGGAATGTATTGGTGAAGATGATCAACATTCCATAAATATCACTAGTGATAATAAATAATAAATAGTAAATAATAAATAGAACAATATTAAAGCTTCTTTAAAATAAAAATAAAGAAACTCTACATTCCTTTTTAGATTTCCTTGTTTGGCATGTATCACGTATAATTTTGAAAGAAATGATGAATTTTCAATAAATTCAAAATCTTTATCCCCTAAAATCATGGGATATGGGGATTCTCATGAGATTTGTATAACAAATAATAAAATAATTCAAAAATAGAATTAAAAAAATATAATAATAAAGGATTTTCGGAAATGCAATGTATCATACCAAATACGATAATACAACATTTTTGAGAATCTTCATTTCCACCTTTATATTCGCTAAAACTTTCCAATCCGTGTATCAAACACCTCCTCTGTGAAGCTTTATCGTTTTATCTTTCTTAAGACAAAAATTGTCTTTTTTCAAGCGTTTGAACTGCTAATGGGATACACTCTGGAAGAACTACAAATAATACATAAGTCAGCACGAAAATTGCTGAAAAATCTCCAACCTGAATTTTTTTGCAAAATAATGATTATAATTATCTAAAGGGTTTTTAACATGTATGTCCCTAACAAATATGTGAATATCACATATACCCCTCACAAATGTGTATTTTCACATTTATCCCTAACAATGTGTATCCAACCTCTTAGTTAACCATTAAGTTAAAACTACTTTAAAAACATAAAAACTTATAAAATATACAGCTATATTTAATAGATTTTATGTAAAATGACTGAAATACTCTTCCTCTACTAGTTAAGCTTATTGTTCTTACTTTTTATAAACTAAATCGTCTATAAAACCAATTGAAACAAATCAATCTTTTTCAATTTTTCTTCAATTTTCTTAATAAATGGACAAATTTACAGTACATCTGTATAATTTCATCTTCTTCATCATATTTTTTAGCCAAATTCGCTACTATCCTTATAGGTTTCAATTACACGTAGTTTTAGGCAACTTTTATGGGTAAATAAGAAATGAGCTCATATTGTTAGAGGCATATATGAAAATACACATTTTTGAAGGGCATATATGATATTAGCATATTTGTTAGGGGCATACATGTTAAAAACCCTTATCTAAAACTACTTTATATTTATTTGCAAAATAATGATTAGAATTATCTAAAACTACTTTATATTTATTTTCCCAGTAATTTCTGAATCTGTACACAAATAAAAACCAGTTCTTATTTTCGGTCTCTTTTCTTGGTCACGTATTTGGGTGCCCAAATCAAAAAGTCCAAAGCAGTCAAATTTCTAAAACACGTCGAGAATCCTTTTTAAGCTCCACTCCTCTCTTTCATGTGCCCTTTTTGCATTAAAGCCCTCTTTTACCTCTCAAATTTTCGTTCAAGTCCTTCTACCAATCCAAGCCATACCCAAACCACCAAATCCGATTATCGTCTCTAAATCTCCTTGCTCGGTCCTCACTCTCTTCTCCGATCACTCAAAATAGAGGTAAATTCCGGTTCTTTTCGGGAATTTCTCGTTTGGGATCTTGAGATCTAAGAAACCCTAACAAAAATTCCTGTTTTTGTAGCAAGCTTTGATTTTGAGTATGTGATTGTGCTAAAAATGGGTTTTTTTGGGGGGGGGGGATGGCTACTGTTAGTTTCTTGTTTAATAGATTCTTTGCTAAATTTGGTACTTTCTTGAATATTTTTTAGAAATTACGAAATTGCCATGTTCTCATATGAGTTTAATTAGTGGTCATAAGTTGTTAGGGCAGGTAAATGTATCAGTTTTTTTAGGGCAAATTTTGATTTTGATTATAATGAAGATTATTCTCGATAGGAGAGTTTTTGGGATGTTTATAGTTAGTTTCTTGTTTAGATTTTTTGAAAATTTTTGGAAAAGTACGAAATTGCTAGGTTCAAATATGAGATTTATCACCAAATTTAGTGGTAATTAGTTGTTAGTGCATAAAAATGTATGTGTTTGTTGCAAAACTGGATTTGAGTTAGAATTAAGACTTTGATCGCAAGGTTTGACTTTAGTCAACTCAGCTATGTTCTTCCATTTCAGCAGTCATTAATCGTTTTTGTAAAGATTTTCCAAAGATGAAGGATTTGCTCATGCTTCGGAAATTAATTTAGTATTAATCAAGAACATATTTTTGACAACTTGCTAAAGCTTCAAAATTGTTTACTAAATCCTAGGCCATATTGCACACTAAGTCCAAGGTTATATTGAAGATGTAAATGATGATTTATGTTCCTTGAAGGTGTTTGAATGGGATAAACAAACAGATTGGGGGCACGGAACTTGTAGCAGAGTGATCGAGAGATGAAAGGAGTGTCTTGGGGTTTGATCATAGGGGTGACAGTTGGTGTGGTAATTGGGTTGCTTTTAGCTATGGTGGGTTTGTTTTGCATTAGATACCGGAAGAGGAGATCGCAGATAGGGAACAGTTCGTCGAGGAGGGCTTCCACAATTCCGATCCGGGCTAATGGTGTTGATACTTGCACGATTATGTCTGACTCAACGACAGGTCAAGAGTCCCCAAAAGCATTGGAGATGAATGGGGGGTCGTTGTGGCTTGAAGGTCCTAAGAGAAAGAATGTAATTTCTGTCTCTGGCATACCGAAATATTCTTACAGGTAAAGTTCTTCTCTCTCTCTTAGATTACTGTATCATCTCTTAGATTATTAGTCAGTTTCGTGATCGTAATTATTATCTTTACTTTTTCAGGGATTTGCAGAAAGCTACATCTAATTTTACTACAATTATAGGTCAAGGGGCATTTGGTCCTGTTTACAAAGCTCATATGTCAACTGGAGAAACAGTTGCTGTTAAAGTGCTTGCCACTGATTCTAAACAGGGCGAGAAGGAATTCCAAACTGAGGTACTCTTTTTCTGAGAGAATTCCCGTAACATTACACTTAACATTTGGGGCCTTGCTGACAACAAATCTAATTTGGGTAAACTTTGAAGAAAAATTGACACTCACACACACACACACTCACACACACACACACACACACACACACACACACAGACACATATATATACATGCTCATCTCATGTTCAAATCATATGCATGCTTCTGTCATTCACATTCTCTCGAGTCTAAAATGTGCATGCCCACAACAAATTAGCTTGCATTATTAGTGATTATGGATGTGGATATGGATACATGATGCAGAAAATGTCTAAGTAGGATGTGGGAATACAACCGTATACTATATACCACAATTATGCAAAAATGTAACAGAAATGACACCCAATGGATGATAAGAGATTTCTAGTTTATAGAAATCGGATGATACTTCATAGGCTATACATGTTACATAATGGAGAAGATCCATAGTCTATACAGAACCAAAAGGATTAACTAGGCATACGAAATATGAAAAGGCGTTGAAAAATTATCTGTTTATTAAGTGTTTGAGAAGTGTCTATGAAGTGTCAACATATAAGATATATTATAAATTTTAGCTTGCATTGTATTAGCTCTGAGAACATGCAGTAGATGAGTGACACTCAGTTGGGAAATATCCACTTATTTGGTGATTTGAAAGTAGATGTTATATCCGGGCAAAACCTTCATGACAAGCCATACGTATTGTTTTTCTTCTAGAGTCAGTTTCATTATATATGTTGTTTTGTGGAAGCACGGAGATATATTACTTTTGGTCATTATGGTTGGAGTTCTTTACTTTTGAATTACTTGCCTTCAGGTTCTACTTTATATTACTTATGGTCAACTATGATTCAGGAATGTGAATTCCCTTAATATAGTGAAGATTATCTAATCTGGCTAAAACTTTGAAGGAAAATTGATATATTTGTTCCAACATAGTCAAATCACATGCTTCTGTCATTCACATTCTCTCAAGTCTATAGTGTGCATGCCCACAACTATTTAGCTTGTAGTCAGGAAGTATGATACGGACATGGGCATTTGATATGCCACTGCAAATTTGTAAAAAGTAGGATATGGGAACACAGCCATATATTATATATAATAATTTTGCAAGATTGCAACTGAAACGACACGCACCAATATAATTTTGTCCGGACAACTATAGTTCATACTTCATACAGATGGAAGAAAAGTTCCATGGTCTATACAGCGTTACAAAATTGGTGAATTCCCATAGCCCATACAGAAGCATAAGATACTAGTAGTAAGAAATGTGAAAAGGTGTTTGAAAATTGTGATTATGGTATGTAGGAAGTGTCCAACATGTAAGCTGTGCTATAAAATTTAGCTTGCACTGTTTTAGCTCTTAGAATATACAGTAGATGCACTCAGTTGGGAAATATCCACTTATTTGGTGATCTAAGAGAGTATTTATTATCTCCGTGTAAAAAACCTTCATAATAAGGCACTTGTATTGGTTTTCTTCTATATTCAGTTTCATTATATATGTTATTTGGTGCAAAAACAGAGTAATCTTACTTATGGTCATTTTGGATGGGATTCATTTTACTTTCAAATTACTTTCCTTCAGGTTCTACTTTTAGGGAGGTTGCATCATAGGAACCTTGTGAACTTGGTGGGATATTGTGCAGAAAAAGGCCAACATATGCTAATATATGTGTATATGACTAATGGCAGTCTTGCTTCTCACTTGTACAGTAAGTTATCTATCTTATAACATTAAGCTTTCATTTATTCTGTTCGAGAAACACATTCTACAGAATGAATATCAATAGGTGAAAAGAATTAAAGGTTTTAGTTGATTTTTTTGTGTACTGGTGTATGTGAATGCGAAGAGGTGCAATTTTTTCATAACTGGCAGGAAACATTTACAAGTGTATAGTGAGACTTTCACAGTCAGAGAGGCATGTGCCCTGCACATGCCCCTTCCAGCCTCCATCTTTACAAACATGTTAATTTGGTTACCATATAATCTCTACTATCATAAGTGCAAAAGGGAAAAGCCATCATTCTCAAGTTCCTGTAAAGCCCTAGATTTTTAGAAGGTGGGAGCGCATGCATTATTATTATTATTCCTTGTCCAAGTGAGAATCGAAGATCACTAAAGGTGTCATGCTTGTCGAAAATAAAAGCAAAGACAGTAGACATAAATAACTCAAGTATAAAACATGTAGTTGTACTTATGCTATTATAAAATTATAATTTTGTTTAATTTTTACCTTGGTCTATTGGGACTTGGAGGATATCTTTTTGTTTCGTTAGGTTAACTTATATAATCAGAAAATGGTAGGTGTATCTACCCACAAACTCGTCACCATATTTTCATGGCATCATGACCTCTTTTAGTCAATAAGCTTTCACCAACTCATAGAGGGTCTGATGTTGACTCATCTGTGGAGTTTTCTTGTTGGGTAAAATGTTTAGATGATGATAATGTAATCAACCTCAAGAACTAATTAATATTGTTTTGGCTCTCTTCAAGGTTATGGTCAGAGATGATGTTGGTATTTAAAGGTTCAATTGTAGGATTTAGACAGGAGCCTGCTCTTCATCTGCCTTTATTTTATTTGTTTTTAATTTTTTTTTAATCATTTTGTTGTTATAGTAGTTCTTCTGTGTCTGTTCACTTTTATTGTCCTTTCTACCCCCTACACAAGCTATTTGGTTGCTTACATCTCATCACCTTTTGTTTTGTCCAATTTTAAATTGGGCAAAAACCAAAATACCCCCCCCCCCCCCCCCCCCCAAAATGTTTGGCCCAAGTACAAAATGCCCATACAACGTTTGAAAAAGTACACTAAACCCATTTCTCCGTTAACTTAACCCCATCCGTTAAGTTATAATTATTAAATTACTTTTTTACCCTTACCCTTTCATAATCAAATCTCTTCTTTCTTTTTCCTTTTTCTTCATTTTTTTTTTCAAATTCTGATCGATCTGTCGATCAAATAAATCAGAGTTCTCTTTTAAATTTATGGATAAAAAAGCAGAACTCATCCTTAAAAAGCATCGTTCGTTTAATTTACATTTAATTGTTGTAAAAATATGACTTCAAAATAACTTTAGATTGTTGCTAAGAATAATGTAACTATTAACGCCCATTGAACATGTAAATTCTACTGTTTAAATAATGTATGTCTATTCTGTATTTTTTTTATTTTAAGAAAGGTAGAGAAGCCCTACCTCAAAATATATTAAGCTAGTTAAATGTATGTTATTTTTCCAATATAATTGTAAAATGACTTGGCCGCTGCTCATAACTAGTTAAATGTATTTCACTTCTTGATCATTACGCTTTCAATATAATTGTATTGTAAAATAACTTGTTATCCTCTATTACTACTATGAATTAACAGTCTTTGTGAGGATAGTTGAAAACTGAAGAGCAGACGGTGATAGAATAACTGAATATTACTGGATATTGCATGTGCAATCCTGCTTTTGTATTAATTTCACTTTTCATATTTATTTGCGGAGAATTTCTTAGGTCCAAGGGGGATGGAAAGATGGTTTTGAAATTAGGTTGTACAGCAAATCTTAAGTTCACACATAGGCGACAGATCCCCTCTCCTCTGCTTAAATTTATCAAACAAAAAAATAAAAATAAAAAATTCATCAAATAAGTGAAAATGAGAACAAAAGAGAGGGAAGACGAAGAAAGAGAAAGGACCATCGATTGCAGAGTGAGAAGCGGCAACACAAGTAGGAGAATGAGGAGCTTCATGGCCATGGCAAGGGTTTCTGAGAACTCTGATTTATTCAATCGACTGATCGATCGGGATTTGAAAAAAAAAGAATTAAGAAAAAGGAAAAGAGAAAGGAGATTTGATTATGAAAGGGTAAGGGTAAAAAAGTAATTTAATAATTATAACTTAATGGATGAGGTTAAGTTAACGGATAAATAGGTTTATTGTACTTTTTCAAACGTTGTATATGGGCATTTTGTACTCGGACCAAACGTGGGGGGGGGTACTTTGGCTTTTGCCCTTTTAAATTTTATGTTTTGTAAGCATTTGTTAACCATCTTACTTATAACTGCTATATACAAGATGTTCACCTCATTACTTTACAGATGATGAATTTACATTTACATGTATTTTACCTATCAGACTCTGCTACAGTCGGCCAGAATTACTACATTAAGTACTAAAATCTAAGATTATTATGGTTATATTATACTGTAGCTTTTGCCAATCGCTATATGCTTGTACTCTGAAGGTTATGAAATACAAACATTTTTTCATATAAATGGTCCTTTTAGTACCTGGCATAGGCGAATCAAAGTTTGCAGCTACCTTTTATTTTATTTTAAAAAACTAATATACTATATTCCTCGATGACTACAGGTGAAAACCATGAACCCTTGAACTGGAATTTGAGGATTAATGTGGCCCTAGATGTTGCAAGAGGTTTGGAGTATCTCCATGATGGTGTATGACTCCCTACTAATACAGCAACCTAATTAATTCTATGATGACAATCTGGGATGCCTTATGTGCTCTATTGTTCTTTTTGTGTACCTTCTTAATGCAGGCAGTTCCACCTGTTGTTCACCGGGACATCAAGTCTTCAAATATATTGTTGGATAGATCCATGAAAGCCAGAGTATGTATATCCGTTAGTATATAAATTCCGTGCACTTATTTAACAGATAAGTTTGTTAAGTTGTTAACAATATATTATATAGTTTCTAACACATCAGCTATTAATATTATTAAAAATCATTTTGGTTTATAATAATCGCAGTCTTAACATTTTGAGTTCATCTATGATACAAACTAGTAATTACTATACCAATATTTAGACAGCCCCTTAAAAAGTGGAGTTAATTTCTCTCCTTTTTCCTTAAAGTACATTTCCGTCATTTATTTTTTAAACAGTCAGGAAATTGTGCACCCACTAGTTATGTTTTTTCTTCATTTTGAAAATAAATCTTCTAAATTTTAAATCCATATGATTTGATATATAAGATCACAAGAACCACTAGATTGTCTAGAAAAGTTTTTCAAGATCTTATCCATATGATATCCTGATTATTTTCTTTTTATTTTCCTCCATACATCTTCTTCCTCAACTTATCAAGTCCCCACCACCCATACTCGAGTTTACCGTCATCACCATCGTCTCAGTCCACTATGTTGCCGTTGTCGGCAAGTCCTTGACCTCAATCGGAGTCGGCGGCAATGCTGGCAACTCTCCAACTCTGCACTCGCCATTGCTCTCCTCCTTCCATTCCAAAGTCTGAACCCTATCTACCAACGTCTGTGATGCTCTCGCCTCTCCATATCGCGCAAGACCCATCTCAATATCGTTGACCTCACTTATAACTTCATCCAAAAACTTCACCAGGTCCGACCTCGACCCCGTCGCCATCCACTGTGGGACCATCTAATTCAATCATGGCCATATAATACCGGGTAATCATAAGGCATATTAACCACCAACATTAATCCTATAACTTCTCTTTATTTACAAAAATGCCATTGACTGGTCAAAAGATAGGAAATGATAGACTTCCGGCTGAGAGCAAAGTAGGATTAGTAAGAAATTAATCTAGTTGTTAAGATTTGTTATGGGAGTTAGGAGTTTGTATCATAAAATTTTCCAACATTTTTATGTGAAGGTTTTGACGTTTAAATAATTGTTAATCACTTTGAATTAAAAAAAAAATACTGGTTAATATTAGCTCTTTACTTTGAAAGAGCATTGTCTTTTATTTAGAAGTCGAGGTGAATCTTATTGTAGTCTCCATTTTGTAAAGGAACTTGAAAGACTGTTACTTTTATGTGAGAATTAGAACCTTATAACTTTTTGCGTCTTTATTCATGCAACACCGGAAATTGATGCCAATAAGAAATTAGTCAGCCTCTTATTTATTAGCATTGTTTAAAACATGTGTGCATTGTATTTGCTAAAAACAATAGTTAATTTGATGCCCACGAACCTACAGGTGGCAGATTTTGGGCTTTCAAGGGAAGTCAGCCGTAATGCTTCTAACATCAGGGGAACTTTTGGTTATCTTGATCCAGAATATGTATCGTCGAGGAACTTCACCAAGAAAAGTGATGTGTACAGCTTTGGAGTTTTGCTTTTCGAGTTGATTGCTGGCCGAAACCCACAACAGGGTCTTATGGAGTATGTTGAGCTAGTAAGTTCTTTAACTCTGGTCACATATGTTGTTGTTTAGTTGAGTGGAATATTACTTTCAGTGTTCTTGTTTTTTTCTTAAAATTCGTTGGAAAGATTACATTGAGAAAAGTTATGTTATTTAATTTTTAGGCGGCAATAAATTCTGAGGGGAAAGCTGGGTGGGAGGAGATTGTCGACTCCCGCCTTGATGGAAAATATAACCTGGACGAGCTCACTGACATGTCAGCATTGGCGTACAAATGCGTAAACCGCATCTCTAGGAAGCGGCCATCCATGAGGGACGTTGTTCAGGCATTGTCAAGAATCCTAAAGGATAACCATATTAGGAAGAGGCACAGCCGTCAGTTCTTGCCAGTAACCATAGAGGAGGGCACGATTGAGATTGTAGGGTCCCAAACTCCAGTCTCAGAGCATCTCAGAGAAGACTCCATGGACAGCTTGTCGGATTTGCCTGATGTTTGATGGTCATCCATTGTTTTGTTTTTTTGTTTTTTTTTTTGTTTTTTTGTTCTTTCACCCCTCGAATTGTTGTACGGTTTTTTTATTTATATAGATTTTGTGAATTCTAACAGTGAGGACTGTAAATTTGAGAGGGTGATGTTGGGTGGAATTGGAATTGCAATTGCAATTGCAATGATTTGTTGTAATATAAGGTTCAATTTTTTTACAGTTTTATGAGAAAAGATATATCTGTAACGAGTCATGAGATATGGTGTTCATAAAAGAATTTTTGTATGATTGATACTAAACGAGCAGGAGATCGAGTTGGTTTGTGCATTATTGTAGTTGTATTTGTATTTGCATATTTGAAATAGAAATACAATTATTGCTCGAATATTGTAATTCGATATCCATATTTGATAAAAATGAATATTCAGATGTGGATTTCATCTCGATGTTATCTAAATATTAATGAATTGATCGACTATATTATTATATAATTTGTTTACATTCGGCTACTTGGAATTTTGAATATAAATTATTAGTGATTATTTTATTGGGATATACTGAACTCTTACAGTTCATTATTATTATTTATTAATATACAACCAGGTGGCATCGATTAAATTATTAGTTAGTACTATTAAAAAGAAAGTCCCAAATCAATGAAAAGAAGAGTTTTGTACTGATTTTGGACCCGAATCTTTCAATGCACCGAAGACATGTGGGGGAGATCAGATTCATAGAGAGTATTACATTACATAAAATAAGGACAGAGATAAGGATGTGACATCAATGTGAATTGCCATGACTAAACAACCAGTACTTTCAATGATAAAGCTATCAGTGAATTGTTTTTGTCCAAAATGACCCTCTTTTTGAAAGTCTTTCTCAAACTGATCTAAATTTTTTAAAAATTTCCAAACCGACCTACTTGCTGTATCAAAAAGTGAGTTTGAGAAAAATTTCATCGCTTTTTGAGATATCAAGTGCGATGCTTGGATTTTTTGATTTCTCCCTGGCCAAGACTCGATGTCTCAAAAAGCGATGGGATTTTTTCCAAACTCGCTTTTTGAGACATCGAGTGTTGTTTGAGGGTTTTTTTATACCCGAGGCTCGAATTTTGACCTCACTCACTCTTTCAACTCTCTATCTTCCTCTTCCTCTTCTAACCCCGAATCCCTAACCCATTTCGTCGAAATCATCACGTCGATTAACCTAAAAAATCCTTGCCTTAGCCTTTTTGATCTTCCACATCTCTCATCTACGATCTCTCCACACACTCTCAACTCCCTCTTTTCATGCTTTGAAAATCCTAAACCCCAATATTGAAAAGATCGTTCAATCGGGAATTTGGGAAAAAAGAGTGCGGTTGAAGAAGCTTCTTCGACCTCCTACTCACTATCTACATCTCCAATCACCCAACTTTAATGGTATATTTCCCATACTTTTGCATTTTTAATTTCGGGTTAATTTTGAGATATGTTAAGAAATTGTTAACAGTATGTTTAGAAATTGTTAGCGAATTTGAATAGAAATGTTGAGAATTTTGCAATAGGAATTTTGATAATGTTGAGAATAGTTCTATTAGAATAGTTCTATTTGATAATGTTGATAAGGCTGATAATGTTGAGAAATTTGCAATAGGAACAATCGAACGGTATTAGAATAGTTCTATCATTCGAAAATATTGGATGATTGTTAATTTGAAAATATTGGATGATTGGTTATCTATGTAAGTATATAGGGTAAATTTTTTGACAAATGTTGAATAAGAATTTTGATATTATATGTTGGTATATAGTGTAGAATTATTTGAGAAATGTTGAGAACTTTTGCTATATAGTTTGTATATAGTTTTTATGTAGTTATATATTTTTGTATAGTTAATAACAACTCGTTTATTATAAATGGCACACACGATGGGTAATGTGGAGGAAGGAACGAGTAGTAGACCTCCAAATACTCGAGGCGACGGACCACGTACTTCTTTTGGCCCATCTCCCTGCGGTGGACGTGGTTGTGGTAGTACCGAGCGTACTAATGTAAGTGAATAATTGTTTGTATTCGATTAGTTTAATTAGCATAAAATATAATGTAATACGATGTACTGATTTAAATTTTATTGTTGTGTAAGTCTCAACTAATCCTACCGCTTCACCAAATGAGGCGGGCCCTTTCATCAGCCCCTCCTTCATTAGCCCCTGCTTCATCAGCTTATGTTCCTCCTGGAGGTCCAGGTCCCCTCGACCTTACACTGCTTACTCTCCAATCGCAACACCGTTCGAAGACCGTATGGGAAGGAGAATCTAAGGAGTGTACATTTAGGGGGGGGTCATCCACTTTCTATGCACCCATGGATTCACGAGATTCTACGGGACTGCGGCTTATATGGTATTGGACTGATGAGCTCGATTAAATGTGATTGGCCTCTTCTTACCGCACTTATTGAGAGATGGCGGCTTGAAACCCATACCTTCCACCTGCTGGTCGGGGAGATGACCGTAACACTACAGGACGTCTCCGTACTCACAAGTCTTCTAGTCGATGGGTAGACAGTAACCGCTACAATGGACTTCGAGCCGGTATATCTTGTGGAACAAT
This sequence comes from Hemerocallis citrina, assembly GCA_017893485.1. Taxonomy (NCBI): domain Eukaryota; kingdom Viridiplantae; phylum Streptophyta; class Magnoliopsida; order Asparagales; family Asphodelaceae; genus Hemerocallis; species Hemerocallis citrina. The sequence continues at coordinate 235,473,566 of CM030366.1, forward strand.
ACCTTGATGTTGAAGTCAAAATGGGGGCAGTAAATGGAAAGTTCATTCGCTTGAAGTGGTTGAAGGAGACTTTCAAGAATAGGTTGAATGAAGATTTCACTGAGGTCGAAATTGAGTGCTATTGTAGGGCGTACATCTTGACACTATTTGGCAGCGTGATGTTCCCGAATTCGACTGATCATTCGGTGTCGTTGATGTACCTGCCATTGATTGCTGATCTGCGAAGAGTCGGAGTATACAGTTGGGGTAGTGCCGTGTTGGCATCTCTGTACAGGAGTTTGTGCAACTGTAGTCTTGGTTCAGTGCAGATAAATGGACCAATTATCTTGCTTCAAGTTTGGAGTTGGGAGCGTATTCATGTTGGTCGACCCGTAGTGCGTAAGCAATCACCGAATTGGATGCATGTCCCCGAGGACCAACACATGTTACCTCCACTAGGTGTTTACTGGTCCGGCAATCTCACATGGAAGGCCAATCCCAACAGATGCCTGACGTACTTTCGAGATGAATTGGATAGATTGGAAGATGATTGCGTCGTATGGCAGCCCTACACGGAGGCACGTTTGGGTCGACTATCGCCTATTTGCTTGTATAGGCGGAACTATGGCTGACAAATGCACCTCTAATCAACTTTGGCACAATCGAATTCTACTTCGCTAATAGAGTGTTATGTCAGTTTGGTCTGCTTCAAAGTATTCCTGTTGTTGAATCGTTCAATGCCGATATGCATTCTTTTACTGAAATGGGTCGACAACCCGGTCACAATTGGGCTGCATGCTTTGCTTCATATGTTGAGAGATGTAATGCACACCAGTTCGACGAAATCATTGGTGACATTCCTCCGTTCAATGCATCGGTGCATTTGCATGTCTTGGTATGAGAAGATGACTAGACGTTATATCTTGCCAACAGTGCAGACTCCTGCTGGTGTGGAAATCCCGATTCGTCGACCAGCCGCCGAACCAGCAGATGACCATTCAATAAAATTGCCTATGTTCCAATCGAAGGCATCGGCTCAAAATCGCAAGTTATTAAGTTTTGTTGTTTTATTTTAATGTTTTCTATGACCATTCAATGAAATTATCTTATTTTAATGCTTTGTTGTCTTATTTTGGTTTATATATACATATGCACTTCACTTAATATTTCAACTTTTCATGTTGTGTAGATGACCCAGACTTGAATTCAGGCGAAAAAATGTGCTGCTGTGTTAAGAAATAATGTCGCGAAACCGTTGAAGGACTTCGCACGCGAGATGATTACGTCGTGATGTGCACAAGCTGATGTTGTGGGCGAGGGAGCTACTTTAGATGCTATACTAACTACTCCTGCGCATCGAACTAGTCAGCATGGTGTTCGCAGGAAGAAAGTTGTCTATAGACCACCATATCGTCCAAGAAACGACTCCGAAGAAGAAGTTGAAGGTGATGAAATTGAAGAAAATATTGAAGGGACACTACAACATGAAGAGGAGCAAATTCCCTTATCCAGTGTCACCCAGGCCACTCCATCACGTGCTAAAAGGAAAAGGAGACCGCCCACTTTTTTACACCCGATCCGTGAAGGTAGCCATTAGTCATCACAGTTTCAAAGTTTTTGAATGTATTTACTTTGCAAGTGAAGGTGAGGGGAGTGTGTTTGTGTTTGTTTTGTAAGTGTATGTCTTTCTAAGTAAAAGTGAAGAAGGTGGTCATGTATATATGTATTCATGTTGTTTTTTGAACTTTCTAAGTAAGTGGAGTTGTGAACATTTTAAATTTCTGAATGTATAAAGCAATGTTATTGAGTATGGGGTGTGTGAGTGTGATTGTATGATTTTTTGGTGAAATGCAGTTGAGAAATTGGTGAATTGGTGAATTGGTGAAATTGTTGAATTGGTGAAATTGGTGAATTGGTGAATTGTTGTATACATGGCAGACTGGAGTTTTAGTTTCGGTTGGATTTTTTTTTTTCCTAAACTCGCTTTTTCAGAAAGCGAGTCTGGTATTAACCTCCTCGCTTTCTGAGAAAGCGAGTTTAGAGTATGTATAGGTTATTTCTCAGCAGACCCAAAGCGAGTCTGGGTATTAACCTCCTCGCTTTCTAAGAAAGCGAGTTTGGAGTTGAGAGATTTCCAGATCGTAACTGGGCTCTGGAAATTTCTCAACTCAACAGTCGCTTTCTCAGAAAGCGATTGGCTTTTGCCGAAACTCGCTTTCTGAAAAAGCGAGTGTAGGAAAAAAAATTGCTTTATGAGAAAGTGACTGTTGAGTTGAGAAATTTCCAGAGACTAGATAGTATTTGAATATTTCTCAACTCAACAGTCACTTTCTTAGAAAGTGAGAGTTTAGGTGAAACCACATCACTTTCTGAGAGAGCGACTGTTGAGTTGAGAGATTTCCATAGGCTAAGTGGGCTCTGGAAATTTCTCAACTCCACAGTCGCTCTCTCAGAAAGAGACATGGTTCTGCCTAAACTCGCTTTATGAAAAAGCGACTTTAGGTAAAATCCAATCGCTTTCTGAGAGAACGACTGTTGAGTTTAGAAATTTCCAGAGCCCACTTAGCCTCTGGAAATCTCTCAACTCTAAACTCCCTTTCTCAGAAAGCAAGGGGGTTTAGCCCAGACTCGCTTTCTGAGAAAGCGTGTTTGGGTAAAGAAGTTTCCAATTCAAGCTGCATATGCCCTGTACATTCATATCTACTCCAATATCTATGAATCCAAATTCATTCACAATCTCTAAACTTCCAATGATTTTGAAACAAATAGGAATTATCATAGTTTAAAATTGAACGCATACAAATTAGTAAAAAGTCCACATCACATAATACAACAATTACAAACTACTACAAAGTTGACAAAACAAACACAAACACATTGGAATTTGACATGGTTTAAATGTTTCGAGATCCTCTATTACTACATCATCGCCTATTGTGTCCACGCAACCTACATTTCGAACATTTCATTCTCGTACCCCTGCTAGACCTACCTCTCTCATCTATGTCGTTGCGAATTCTCGTAGATCTCGGCCGGCCTTTTCTTGAATGTCGCATGCTTGCATCAGCTATGAGTCGTGGTCCATCAAAAGTAGGCCAATATGCTGGATCTAAAGTTAGATGAAAGAGGGGAGCCCATGTTTGTGCTAATGCAGTAACTAAGTAAAATTTATCAACAAAAGACTTGTAATCGATTGCATGATATGCACAAACTAGCAATACATGAGAACATAGAATATCATATAGTTGAAATTTCATACATGTACATGTTTTATTACCCAAGTTAACAGTGTGCAAGTTCCCACCCTTACTTTCTCTACCTACCATACGTAGACCCGTTTTGACACAAAAAACTTCAGGTTGATGATGAAACATTATAACCTCATTTCAGTTTGCTCTCTCATGCTAAATATCGATCAATTCTTATACTCTTTGAGCAAAAATCTTATCTTCAGATAAAAGCTTATTGGCTTCCTGTCGACAAGTAGTAAAGTAAGAATTTAGACGATTAAAGATCATCTCCACAATCGCAGTTACCGGTAAACTACTGATACCTTTTAAGACTGAATTGAAGAATTCTAATAGGTTCGTAGTCATTATGCTGTATCATCGACCTTCATCTGCATAAAGTGCCTATTTCTCAACCGATTTCTTTATCAACCAATTAGCGGCCTCGACATTGATGGTTTCAAGTTCAACGAGTTTGGTACTGAACTTTTTGGGTTGGTTTTGACACCTATAATTTTTTGCTTTTTCCCTCATTGCCTTGCTACCAATTTACCGAAAAAATTTGTAGCGAAATGACACATACAATAACGATGATATGCATTAGGTTCGTTCCAAGCTTCATTTTGCAATTCCATAGCAGAAAAAATACCAGCATGACGATCAGAGATAACACACAACTCAGTACGATTAGTGACAAAATATCGAATGCAACTCATGAACCAAGTCCAAATATTTATTCTCTCTCCATCAACTAATGCAAATGCAAAGGAAAACAAGCCATCATTCGCATCCAGGAAAATAGCAATTAACAAACAACCCTTATACTTACCGTACAAGTGAGTTCCGTCAACACTAATAACAGGTCTGCAAGACTTGAAACCTTCAATCGAAGCACCAAATGCCCAAAATATTCCCTTGAATATTTTCTCGCCAGGACCATACTGATATTTATCCCAGTGGACAACAGTTCCTGGATTTGCTGCTTGTATTGCTGATAGAAGAAAATGCAACTTCGTATATGCTTCTTCGAAGGTACCAAACAACCTCTCAATTGCTTTTTATTTTGCAATCCAACTTTTCTTATATGAAATCTGATAATTATATTGTAGTTTTACTATCTCAATAATGGCCCGCGGTGTTAAACCTATCTCAGACTTCACCACACTCACAATCAAATTGCAAACAAGGTTAGAATCAACTTTACAGTGGTCCTGATTCAACGTGGGATTCGTACAAGTATGAGGGACAACTATATTCTTCACCACGAAATTTGCCCCACCTTTTGGAACCATTGCTTGTAATCTCCAAGGGCAGCCACCCTCATTTACTACTGGAGGAATTTGCACCATCTTCTCAATTGTACGTTTCCTATGTGCCAATTTACATTTAACGGTGTACAATGTCGGTGTAGATTTTAATGTGACGAATTCACGATGTTTCTTGATAGAATATAGCTTCACAGCCTGCTGAATCGACTCTTTACTTATAAACTCCTCCCAATATACAATTCGTCTACATTGGATGAACCAGATGACTCTTGTGGAACTAGATGTACTCGAGCACCTTGTGTCATCTCCTCGGTAACATGAGCATTAACATTGGTATAACTATCAGTAGCTCTCATTTGTGTTTACATTTGCATATTCATCATCTTCGTCCCCATCATCATTTTCTACACTCTCATCAACTTCATCGTCCATTTCTTCCTCTTCTTCATCATCGTCTAATAGGTCGTTGTTAATGGTAGCATTTTGAAATAATTCATATAAAGTGTCATTTCGAATATAGTTATGAACCGGACTAGGTTGACATGGCAACTCAACATCTGTAGAATCCGGGCTTGTTGTATTTGTGAACGTGTCTTCTTGTGGGGACAGTGGGATTACTTGAGAAGTTTGAACAGGATTAGACCTCATATGCTTTGTCAGTACTTCTCGTACGAAGCTCGAACTAGACTTATTATGTGGCTGAGCATTCATAATTTGGATTTGCTGAATATATAACTCCAATGCAGACCAAGTACAATTGGGATCAAGTGTCCTAGCAATCATTGACTTCATAGCATTATCAGTAGATACGAACACTGTCATAAAATACTAACCATCTCATTTTTCTGCTGCGTATCGAGCTAAAATTTTCACATTCTATTGATCCCTATCCCAATAGTAACTTTATAAATTTTCCCAATTATTTCTGCCAATGTAATGGTACGAGGTGCCCAGACTATTTCAGGATCAACGACACTATAACAACAACCTATCTTTGGATCACGAATTATTTCACCACCAAAGTATAACCAAATAGAAATATCGTAATCCATACCTATGTATATTTATACGAAAATACGAGTTATTATCTAGCCACAAACAAAACCTACAAAAATGTACAAAATAATAGGTGATATAAATCTTACATTCACAACAATATTCGGAAGGATATAACCGTAGATATATGGGTAGAAGAGTTGAAGTTGCTATCCTTTTGAAGTTTATAAAAATTTCAAATTATGGATCTTTCGGAAGATGGATTTAGGGTTTTGAGAGTGAAAGGTGAGAGAGTTGATAAAGATTAAGTGAATAAATTTAGATTTATAGGAGATTTTGTAGGTAGGAAGTCGGTTTTGGGAGATTTTGGGTTTCGGGGTTAGAAGAGGAAGAGGAAAGATAGAGAGTTGAAAGAGAGAGTAAGGTCGAAATTCAAGGCAGGGTATGAAAACCAACCCTCAAACGACACTCACTGTCTCAAAAAGCGAGTTTGGCGAAAACACCATCGCTTTTTGAGACAACGAGTCTTGGCCAGGGAGAAATCGAAAAACCCAAGCCTCACACTCTCTGTCTCAAAAAGCGATGAGGTTTTTCTCAAACTCGTTTTTTGAGAGAGCGAGTAGGTCGGTTTGGGAATTAAAAAAAAAATTAGGTCAGTTTGGAAAAACTTTCAAAAAGAGGGTCATTTTGGGAAAAAATTCGCTATCTGTGAATTTGATTTTGTGCATTAAGAGAGATGGTGCAAAATTAATTACAGTCAAATGAGGGGTTTGCAATTCTACTGAATGTGGACAGATCTAGACAAGGAAAGGAGGAGTATAGATTGATAAGAAAATCTTGACCACAACAGGTTTGAAACGATTCAATTTCTAAGGCAACATGTTACATCCTAGGCCTAGCTACTTAGCCCAAGAACCACCCTCCGTCTGTGTGACCGGAGCCACTGGGTTCATTGGAAGCTCGCTGGTGCAGTTACTCCTCGAAAGAGGCTACATCGTTCACGCAACTGCTCGCGATACAGGTATTCATTTCTCATCTTCTGTTCATCCTATTCAGTCTCTTTGTATATTGGTAGGTCTTTTTTTAACTCTTTTGATCTTGACCAAGAAAATTTTCTAGGTAAGGCATGGAAAATTTTGTCGCCGCTGTCATTGGCTGCAGGAAAAAAACACCAGCTGAAAGTGTTTAGAGCTGATCTGAGGGAGGAAGGGAGCTTCGACGAGGCAGTGAAGGGTTGTGTGGGGGTCTTCCACGTTGCGGCTTCCATGGAGTTCACCACATCGGCAACAACCGAAAACATTGGTAAAATACCAAGTGTTTGTGCTTTGTACTCTTGCATATAAATGTAAAAGTTTATATCAAATATATATATATACGTAGTTGACATGACACATCTTTCAAATAGAAAGTATGTATTTCTGATATACATACCTGTGCATGCATTATTAAAGAGGAACATGTGCAGTCAAGAATACTAGAGCCAGCAATCAAAGGGACAATCAATCTCCTAGATGCTTGTTGCAGAGCTGGAACTATCAAAAGGGTAGTGTTCACTTCTTCTATTAGCACAATCACTGGAAGAGACAGCAATGGAGAATGGAGACAAGTGATAAATGAAATGTCCTCTTTACCCCTCGATTTAGTCTGGAAAATGAAGCCTAATGGTTGGGTATAAATTAATTTCTCGGAGTAATATTTGATGAAAATGGGCTCTACGTTCTTGTATCGAACTTGTTAGTACTTTACACACGATAGTAATTTTGACTACAGGTGTACGTGTTGTCGAAGCTGTTGACAGAAGAGAAAGCCTTCGAGTATGCCCAGCAGAAAGGAATCGATTTGGTGTCACTTATCCCGCCTACAGTGGCCGGTCCTTTCCTCACTCCGACCGTCCCTTCTAGTCTTCAAGTTCTTCTTTCTCCTCTCACCTGTACTCTTACTCTACCATTTTATTCTCTCATATCTCCTAGTCCTCAATTATTATCTTCGGTATTTAATCATGTTTGATTAATAAGATACTAGTCTTCTTTACACATAGGTGATCCACAGTTCTGCCCGATATTAGCCGCAGTCAATTCTAGACTTGGATCGTTCCCCCTAGTTCACATACAAGATATCTGCAAAGCCCACATTTTCCTTATGGAAGAAAAATCAGCGAAGGGTCGATACATTTGTACTGCAGGAAGTTACAGTATTGCACAACTCAATCACCTACTCTCAACTCGGAGGTGCACTTCCCGGCCCCAATCTCTTGCTGTTTTCTGCACCTTTAACTAAAAGCCACCCTAGTGTGATATCTGTTGCTATTGTTTGCTTGCAGGTTCGCTGAGGGGATTGATGGAACAGTGATTCCCAAGATTTCATCAGAGAAGTTAACTGATTTGGGTTTTGAGTTCGAGTTCAGTGTTCAAGATATTGTAGAAGAGAGTGTTTCCTGCTGTACCAAGCATGGCTTTCTGAAGCAGCAGTTTTTATTAGAAACTCTTGAGAATAATAGCTACAATTAACTTCTTTCCATGTCTCCAGTCTCAACTAGTTTCAAATGCAAAACAGCAAAAGAATAAAGTTGTTTGTGTGGATTTTCTTCTTCCTTGTTGCTATAGAAAGTTATTTCATGTCTATGTTAGTGTGATTCAGTTCATGCTTCAAAATCTTTGTAGTATGGACACACTTCAAAATTGTTGTCGTGCTCATGTGGGATGCATATCCAATACTATCACTTACTGTTGAGTCTTACCTTCTCCTTAATAATTTCTCATCGGTTTTGTACTTCCACGTAAAAAAAAACAATGGCAACTATATATCAAACTAGTAAATACTTGTGCAATGCACGCCTGAACAAAATTTTTATATATTCTATTTATCTATATTATAATGAGAGAAGCACGTGTGGAACACGTAAAATAATAAACTGACATTCATTGTTCATGATCCTTCTCCCACGGGGCAGGTGCAGAGAAAGAGAGAGATGAAAAGGATATGGTTTTTGATTTTTTTTGAGAGATAGGGAGAGGGTAATAAATTTGAACGTGTAATGTACGTATTTTATTGGTTTATATTGTAGAGTTTAATTAAATGTGCGTTGCACGGGTTGAGATATGGACAAATTACTCTGAGGCCTTCTCCCATTATAGTAGTAGAGATATGGGGTTGTGGTATTTAATTTGGCACAATTTGTTTATCTACATACTCGAAGTATCATTAATTAACCGGGCGTACAAAATCTACCAAGAAAAAATAAAGCATATAATTCTCCGATTTTCTCTTGTAAATTTGGCTAACTCATAAAACAATTACCTTCTCCCATTATAGTAGTAGAGATATGGGGTTGTGGTATTTAATTTGGCACAATTTGTTTATCTACATTCTCGAAGTATCATTAATTAACCGGGCGTACAAAATCTACCAAGAAAAAATAAAGCATATAATTCTCCGATTTTCTCTTGTAAATTTGGCTAACTCATAAAACAATTACAACGTTTATTTATAAATACCTACAACATTAATGAGCAGAAGAAGTGCTAAAATAATAAAACATATACATGATAATATGCCAAATTCAACTTGATCGGTGATCAAATAGCCATATGCTACAAAATTGAACGAAAAATTTCACTCGGGTAAATTTCAATGTTCAACAAATTTTTTGAGATATACGAGAGAAAACAATAAATAAAAAAACAACAATCGTCAAATAATAAAAAATTAATAATTAACAAGGAAATCAATAATACGTTTCCATTTAAATTGAGAAATTTTATACGGTTATTTTCTGCTCATTTTGTCCCCTATATCGTTAAAATTCGAATATTTTGTTAACTGCCTTTTGTGAAATTTATATTTTTGTCCCTTTTTTATTTTATAAAAAAATGAATATTCTGTATACATCCAACAAGTCTTTTTACTTTTTTACCCCCAAAATTTAAAAACTATAAAAAACCAAACTAATTTCACAAGCCACCTTCTGGTAAATTTTATATTTACAAACCACCTCCCATAAAGATGTTGTTATTTCCAGACCAGCCTAACTGAGTCACAGTCTGACGCAAGCATTTAGCTACCGGCCTGTAAATAAAGGATTTGTTTGAGCATCCCCTATCGTTAGCAAAACGATACTCCATTACCGTTCGCTATATATGCATATTTGGCAATGAAAGTTAACGGTAGATTTCCAAACATAGCCAGTCGATTTGGCAATTGCTAAATATAGAAGATGGAGGATCTTCTTCTGTTTTATTAAATTTTCTTATTTTAATATGGATGGACTGAGGATCTTCTTCCGTCTTATTAAATTTTTTTTATTTTAATATGGGCGGACGGAAGATCATCTTTTGTCTTATTATTATTATTATTTTTTAATATGGACAGACAACAGATTATCTTCCGTCCATCTACTTTTTCATTTTTTTTAAAAAAATTATGAAAATGCCATTCATATTTATGAATTTGCCATTTAAAAATATTTTAAAAAAATTAAAGAAAATGCTGGATGGATCTTCCATCCAGACACTTCTTCATTTTGGTTTTCTTTCAATATTTACAAAATGCCATCATTTTATTTACGAAGATGCCATCTTCTTATTTTTTTATTTTATTTTTTAAAATTTTGCAAAAATTTGGGACGAACGATATAGCACTGCTATTTCTTTTCATTGCTATCTGTGAAATGCCAAATATGTATTTTTTTTTTCCGCGGCAACCATAGTGGATGCTCTTAGGTAATTTAAATACAATTAGAATTAAAGAACTAATTCTAACCCAAGCTGTCGCTTTGTCGTTGCTGTCACCTCCATTCCCAAATCAACCAGCTCGATCCCACAGATTCGTTATCACACTCTCATCTATAGCTCAGGTAAATTTGCAGTCTTCACCAATTTTTACCAATTTGTTTGGTAATTTTTGGGGGGTTCTGCTCGAATTTGGAGAAAGTTTGGATTTTTAAGGTGTTTTTGGATTGATTGGGGAATATTTTTAGGGTTTTGAATTTGGGGAAGATTTTTAGGGTTTGATTTGGTGAGGAGTGGGGTTAAATTAGAAGGAGGAGAAATGGCGGAAAAAAATGGTGAAAGGGACGATGGATGTGAGGAAGATTGTTCTGTTGTTTGTGTTGATGCTTTCGGTTTGTTCGTTTTTGAAGATTCCGAGTGGGAGGCAGATTGCAGAGGATTTCTTCGACAATATGGTAAGATAAAGAAATGTTGCTGTTTGGAATTTTGAATTATGTTGATTGTTGCATTTTGTGCATCGAAATGGGAAAAATGTGTAATTGTTGTTTTGAATGGGGTTTTGTAATTATTGAGCTGGAATCATTGATTTGAACTTTGTTGTTAAGAGGTCGTAGGAGCTCAAAAGAGCTTTGGTGAAGCTGATTTTGACCTAGGATTTGAGCTTATCTACAACCCTAGGTTGATGTTTCTTGGCATTTGCAACATACATGAATGAGCTGAGTACTGAGTAGTTACAGTATGGGTGGGTGATTGTATGATTTCATGCAATCACATACCTTCACCTGCGAAGTAAGATGTTAGCAAATTTCTTAAACATGCAAATATGCAATGCACACAGTTATGGGTGTAGTTATGATATATTTAGATTGCATAATACATGAAAAAGTATCACATAATTATGGTTTTAAATGGGTTTTTGTATATAGAGCTAGACTCATCAATTTGAATGATCATTTTTTGGGGAAATTGCTATAGTTTGTCTAGGAAAACGGGATTAATCAACCAAGTGCATACTTGCTAGATATACATCTTTAGACATTTGTGCAGAACCAGCTATAAGTTTGCTTGTATCATTTGTTGATCGATTGGTCATGTTTGTCCATTTGTTTTTACCAAGCTTTGTTGTTAAGTTTCCGGAGGATCTCAAACAAGCTCTATGAAACTGATTTTGAGCTTTCCGAACTTATTTACAACTATGTGGTGAAGTTTGTTGGCCTTTGCAACGCACGCGAATGAATGGTGGAGTTTCTTAAATTGTAATTGTCAGGAATGAGTAGTTACAGTATGGGCGGATGATTGTATGATTTCGTAAACCACATACCTTCACCACTCGTGGTTATTATTAGCAATGCACAGAATACTGGGTGTAGTTATGGAAAAGTGTTTATCTGATATATGTAGATTAGTTATTACATGTCATGCACATGAATGATCAAAATGTGTATTAATGAACAAAGAAAATGCATGTAGTTATATATGAACTTATAACATACTTTGCTCTTGAAGGATAAATGAGAAAGTCACTTTAAATGATGGTGTAAGTCGTCTCCCACTTTCATTTTATTAAGGTAATTAGGGTCTTGTATAAATATTTGAATGTGAAGTCTGTCCTGTTTACTATATTGTTTGCTGGACATTGTCTCTTACTGCTTGACATATTTTACTGAACAGTTGAAAAGTGTATCTTTAAATTGCGGGTTGGATCCAACAAGAATTAGATATTACATAGAAGATCTCAACATTTCTTTTGTGGAGGGCGTTGGTACTAATTCTACAGTATCTAATTATGAACATAAATTGTTCCTGGATGGGGACAGATGGGAGGCCTCTAATTCCCCTCCTGAACTCAAATATGTACTTCTTTATTGCTTGAGCAAGCATCACATTTTAAATCAAATTTCTGGTTATGATAACACAAGAAATAGGTATTCCGAATACCATCCAGCTTCTACTATTTCAAGAAGGCAGCTGGCGGGTGAACCAATCATGGCCCCGGTGGCGGCCCCAGCTCCAGCCCCCCTTTCTGGCCCCAGCTCCTTATTTGATCCCTGAAGTTGAAACTCCCGATTTTAGTCCATCACCATTGCCTAATCCATTTCATGGCCTTGCTCAGCTTTCTCCTTCCTTTTTTTTTTGCCTGTGAATATTGGCGCATTCACACCAGTATCTGAAGGACCAATGGCTGCTAATAGTGCAGTTGTAAATCCAAAGAAGCACCGCAGCAACAAAAACACAGTGGTAACTGCTGTGGTTGTAACTGCAGTAGGGGTCTTTGTTATTGCTTTACTTCTCATTTACTGCTGCTGGCGACACTACAGGAAAACTTATGAGCCAGCAAATGGGCAGAAGGATGAGAGTCCTCTTTTGACTCTAAGCATGAGCGATTACTCTGGTAGGGAAATACGTCATTTTGTCTTGTTTTGTTGCAATGTTATATTTAAACATCTAAAAGCAAATCTCTACCATCTGCAAACAATAAATTCTATTTTTCTCAAGAAAACTTATTTTGTTTTGTAAAGAAAATATATATATTTTGCTTTCTGCCTTTCTGGTTGGAGTACTGTGAAAGGAAAAAAAAAAAAGAAAGGAAAAACTGTTCACGTGAATTTAGAAAATATACATTACTGCTTTCCTGTTCAAGCCCATCTAGGGGTCGTTTGGTAGCTTGCATATGAAAATTGCAATTGCATGTGCAAATGCAAATTTACATTTCCCCTCCAAAACATTCTAACACAATGTCCAAAATATCCACCAAATTTGGAAGGGAGGTAATGATTGTAATATATAAGTAGGAGATATGTTGAGAAGTAGAGGATAAGGTACTAGTTTGATAAAGTTTTAGAGGGTACATCTACTTTTAACTTACAAATGCAATTGCAATTTGCATTTGCATTTGCCAAACACTCCCTAAATCACTGGAAAATGCTTTTCCCTATCAAAGTTTATTACTGCATCTTTTCTTCAGTAATAAACTTTGATTGGCCCATCACCATTTGGGCCAATCAGTTATAATGATGAAGAGGCCGGTGCCAGTGCTCTAAAACCAAGTTGAAGCCGTTGTTTTGGGATAAAGTTTCAACAAACCCGACAAGTCTATGGTTTGGAATGAGATCAAATCGGGTTCTTTCCGCTATGTTTCTTTGTTAAACCTACAAGCAGTCTTTTAGTTATCCAACATGGATTTATCTTAATGTGCTGTATAATTGTTCAATTTGTAGGTTTAATGAAGAGATGATAGATACTCTTTTTGGGTACCGTACTGATGACAAGGGGAAGGCTGAAGGCAAGAAGGGTTCGGGTCTTAACGATCCTTGTCAATTTATTCAGCTTCTTGATCCCAAAAAGTCTCAGATTTTGGTGATTTCCTTGAAGGCAATGAATCTAAAAGTTGAAGAGATTTCTGATGCACTGATGGAAGGTAATTATCTAGTTTTTTTTTTTTTTTTTTTTTTTTTCATTTGAAAGAGCAATCGGGTTTGGTGTGAACCTCCCGAATCCAATATACCTGCCCAATCATTAAAAAAAAACGAGTTCTGACTGGTCTACATACATATCCGTGTAGATTTACATACACATGCATTGTAGTGAGTCTCTACATTATGAAATATTCTATTGCCCTGTTACTGAAGGGAGTCACTCCTCTCACGAAATTCTTATCATTCAATATAAATGTTACCCATTTTGGTAGGTATTTAATTTAAACCTTACCCAAAAAGAACCTGAATCCGGAATCTCCTTGAACAAGTTCAGGTCAGATAATGCTTAGTCCAAAAAACCTTCCCCAACGGAATACCTCTTTTAAACTCATTGATGTTCAAGTACCATGTCCTGCTGATCCCTGCTATTATAAATTACATTGTGTGTTGATGTATTCTTTGTAGTTATAAATTGATCATGTTATGCTTTATCTTTATTCAACCAGGTACTGAGCTTCCCTCAGAGCTACTCCAAACATTGTTAAAGATGGCAGCGACCACTGATGAAGGGCGGAAGATTAGATTGTATAGTGGTGCTGTACCCTACTAGGCCCTGGTGAACAATTTTTAAAAGTCTTCATATTAGAGGTCACTTTCGCTTTTAAACGCATGGATGCACTTGTTTTCATGAGTTAACTACAGGAGGAAGTCACAAGTATGAAGGAATCATTTGCATCTTTAGGGGCAAATCTCTGGTTTGTCACATTTTTCTTTTATTCCTTTCGTTGTATTTCATGTCATCGAATTTAGGTTTCTTCATTGTATTTACTAACAAATGGAGCTCTGAAATGAAAATTTGTGAGTTATAGGGATTACCACAGGATTTCTTCAGCTTTTGTTTAATGATTATCTTACATTCTTTACTAGTTTACCTGGCTTGAGTACCTTTTCCACCTGATAAGACTGCAAGAGACCATGAGCATCATGTATCTATGTACGGAGCTGCGTATCATACATAGTCATTTCAGCATTTAGTTTTATTTCATCATTTCATTTATTCATTATTATTTTAAACCAATATGGATGAAGTCATAAGCATCCAAGAATGTGAAAAGAGAGCAAACAACCTCACAAATTAAAATAGCAGGTACCACATATGGAAGATGAACTACAAAATGAAATGTATGTCGAATTGTTTATCATCTCTTAATCTGTCTAGTTCCGTAACCCCTTTGTTTTGCCATTTCATACCGCTCAATTTTTGGCGTTCATTTACGACATGATATTAATTTCAGTTAGCTGAAATCTAACTCTACCTTAAATGAGGTTGCATAGAAGATGGTATAGAAAGTCGTATCTAGTTTCTGCTCTGTTTCTGGAAGACCTATGTATTTTGTAAGCATTAGTTTAATGGCCTTTGGTCAGTTTGTCTGCAGTTTTTGATTACATCGGGAACTATTTACTGTAGGATAATGGCTCGATTCTGGTATTTGGTATCTGCAGTGTTCGAAAGTTTCAGAGCTTCAGTCGACTGGGTTGGAGGATCAGGCGACTGTCCAGAGGAGGTTTTCGAAGACTGAGAATACAGCAGCAGCAGTCGACTGTATGTGGGAGTCAGTCGACTGGGCAGAAGAATTATCAGTCGACTGGTAATTGGACCAGTCGACTGTCGGCGGGTTTTGGATCCAGATTCGGCCCAATTCGAAAGGCCCAATAGTTTCCCTATAAATACACCCGTTAGGGTTTTGTAAATTGTAACACCTAATTCGGATTTTGCAACCGTCATCTCTTGTAAAGGCTTTGTTTGCCCATTGAAGAACATAGTAAAGAAACCCCAACCGCCCCGTGGATGTAGGCATCGTTTTGCCGAACCACGTAAATCTTGTGTTCTTGTGTTGCTTGCTTTTCTGTGTTTTCTCGCTGGTTCTCTCTTTGTTTCCGCGTTGGTTTGATTGTTGGTTTGTTTTGTATTCCGCACAACAAGTGGTATCAGAGCTGTTGGTTCGACCTAGAGGGAGATGGCGGGTGATGCAGATGCAACCAAGGATGTTGTGGGATCAAGTTCGTCAAGAACAACGATTCACAACGCAAAATTTGAAGTTGAAAAATTTGATGGGACAAACAATTTCGGGATGTGGCAATGTGAGGTGTTGGATGTTCTTGTTCAACAAGAACAAGATGTTGCTTTGGAAGTAGAAAAACCAAAGGATATGTCCGAAGCAGATTGGAAGAAGTTGAATCGAGTTGCGTGTGGGACTATTCGGCTCTTTATTGAGAAGGCTCAGAAGTACGATTTGATGAGGGATACCATTGCTGCGGTGTTGTGGAAGAAGCTCGAAGACAAATACATGAGGAAAAGTTTGGAGAATCGGCTGTATTTGAAGAAGAGACTTTTTCGCTTCACCTATACGGAAGGTATGTCTATGAATGCTCATGTTGAATCATTTAATAAATTATTGGCTGATTTGTTAAATTTGGATGAGCAAATTAAGGATGAGGATAAAGCCCTAATTCTGTTGAATTCATTACCTGAAAGTTATGATCATTTAGCAACTACTTTATTATATGGAAAAGATACTGTGAAATATGAAGATGTTGCAAATGCTTTGTTGAATAATGAAACTAGGAGAAGGGATAAGATGGTTGATAGAGAAACTTCTGAAGCGTTGATTGTAAGGGGCAGGACTGAGACCAGATCTGAGTCCAAATCTGGGAAAAAGGGAAACAAATCTCGTTCCAAATCGAGAGGAGTTTCGAAGGACAGGAAAATACCGGCCAAAGATGAATGTGCTTTCTGTCATGAAAGGGGGCATTGGAAAAAGGATTGTCCAAAGCTACGAAATAAGGGAAATTCGACTGCAAATGTGACTGTTGATAATTTAGAAAGTGGCGAGGATTTTTCTTTTGCACTTGCTTCTAGTCCCTCACTTTATCAAGAAGTATGGTTTCTTGATACAGCAGCTTCCTATCATATGTCTTGGAAAAAGGAGTGGTTTACTTCTTTGGAGTATATGGATGGTGGTGTAGTTTTGATGGGAAATGATGCACCTTGTAAGAAGGTAGGAATCGGGAAGATTGAATTGCTAATGCACGATGGTCTTATTAGAGAGCTTTCAGATGTATGGTATGTTCCAGATTTGAAAACGAATTTGATTTCACTTGGTGCTTTGGAGGCCAGTGGATTGAAATTTGCTAGTGAAGGTGGCATTCTGAAGGTGACTAGCGGATCACTCGTGGTGATGAAAGGGCAAAGAAAAAGGAACTTGTTTTGATTGCAGGGAAAAACATATTTGGGTCAGGCTGCCAGTGTAACTGAGAGGCCTAAACAGGTTGTTCCCGACTCTACCAGGTTGTGGCATATGCGACTCGGGCATGCAGGAGAAAGGGCCTTGCAGGGGCTTATGAAGCAAGGGTTGCTTAAAGATGCTAAAGGGTGCAAATTGGAATTTTGTGAACATTGTGTTTTGGGTAAGCAAACTAGAGTGAAATTTGGTACAGCTGTACATCAGACAAAGGGTATCCTCGATTATGTGCACACAGATGTTTGGGGCCCTACTCAGACACCTTCTATGAGTGGAAGACACTGGTTTGTTACTTTTGTTGATGATTACTCCAGACGAGTTTGGGTATATACCATGAAGCACAAAGATGAAGTTTTGACATTGTTCACAAGTTGGAAGAAGAAAGTTGAAAATCAGACTGGTAGGAAGATTAAGGTTCTGAGGTCAGATAATGGAGGGGAATACAAGAACGATCCGTTTCTGAAGTTGTGTGAAGATGAAGGGATCCAGAGGCACTTCACAGTTAGGAAGACTCCACAGCAAAATGGGGTTGCAGAAAGGATGAACAGAACCTTACTTGAGAAGGTGAGATGTATGTTAGCACAGTCTGGATTGAAGAAGACATTTTGGGCAGAAGCTGTTATATATGCAAGCCACATTGTCAACCGTTTACCATCAGCAGCACTTGAAGGCAAAACGCCTATTGAGGTATGGAGTGGTAAACCTGCATCTGATTATAGTTTTTTGCATATATTTGGTTGTCCTGCTTATTTTCATGTAACTGAAACTAAACTTGATGCAAGAGCCAAGAAGGCTATATTTGTTGGTTTTAGTACTGGTGTCAAAGGTTACAGGTTGTGGTGTCCAGAACAGAAGAAGTTAGTAATCAGCAGAGATGTGACTTTTGATGAGACCAGCATGATTAGCTCGGGACAGTCGACTGGTGGTATAGGACAGTCGACTGGTGAGCAGCAGAAGAGTGGGACAGTTCTTCAACAGGTGAGTAGAAGAAGCTCGGGACAGTCGACTGGTGTACAGGAGCAGTCGACTGGTGGTCCAGAACAGCAGAAGAGTGGGAGCTCGGGACAGTCGACTGTTGGCAATAATCAGTCGACTGGTAGGAGAGTTTTCCAACAGGTGGAGTTAGAAAATTTGTCAGTTGAAAATCCTGTTCCTGTCCAAGATGAAGATGATGTGGTTGATACTGAGAATGATGAAGAAGTTCCTATCCAGCAGGAAGAATCAATTGCAGTAAGAAGGCAAAGAAGAGATATCAAACGACCATCTCGTTTTACAGATACAGTTGCATTTGCTCTTCCCATTGTGGATGATGAAGTTCCTTCCAACTTCAAAGAAGCCACTAGAAGTTCAGAAAATGCAGATTGGAAAGTTGCTATGGATGAAGAGATGAACTCTCTTCATAAGAATAAGACTTGGGATCTAGTGCAACTACCAAAGGGGAAGAAAGCAATTGGTTGCAAGTGGGTGTATACGAAGAAAGAAGGTCCAAAAGGCAGTGTTCGGTTCAAGGCTAGACTAGTTGCAAAGGGGTATGCTCAAAAGGAAGGAATTGACTATAATGAAGTGTTCTCTCCAGTTGTGAAGCATCCTTCTATTCGGATTTTGTTAGCTTTGGTAGCACAGTTTGATCTTGAATTGACACAGATGGATGTGAAGACTGCGTTCTTACATGGGGATCTAGATGAAGAAATTTATGTCGCAGCCAGATGGGTTCAAAATTGCTGGGAAGGAAAATTGTGTTTGCAGGTTGAAGAAGTCTCTCTATGGGTTGAAGCAATCTCCAAGGCAGTGGTATTTGAGGTTTGACCAGTTTATGAAGGTGCAGAGATATTCCAGAAGTGAGTTTGATCATTGTGTCTACTTCAGGAAATTGCAGGATGGTTCTTTCATATATCTGTTATTATATGTGGATGACATGTTGATTGCCTCTAAAAATGCTAAGGAGATTCAAAATTTGAAGAATCAGTTGAGTTCTGAGTTCGAGATGAAGGATCTTGGTGAAGCCAAGAAGATACTTGGGATGGAGATAGCAAGAGACAGAGCAAAGGGCATAATGAGTTTGACACAGAAGCAATATCTTTTGAAGGTGCTGAAACGGTTCGGTATAGATGAGAAAACTAAACCAGTTAGCACGCCCTTAGCCAGTCATTTCAGAATTAGTGCTTCTCAGTCTCCAAGTACAGATGAAGAGAGACAGTATATGGCGAATGTACCTTACACTAGTGTGGTTGGAAGCTTGATGTATGCCATGGTTTGTACTCGACCAGACATCTCTCAGGCGGTGAGTATGGTTAGTCGATATATGCATGATCCAGGCAAAGAGCATTGGCAAGCAGCTAAATGGATTTTGAGGTACATAAGTGGCACCACAGATGTGGGTTTGAAATTTGAAAGGGATGACAATATTAGCAGGTTATTGGTTGGGTATGTTGATTCTGACTATGCAGGTGATCTAGATAAGAGGCGGTCTACTACAGGCTATTTGTTTACTATGGCTAGGGCACCTATAAGTTGGAGGTCAAATTTGCAGTCCACTGTAGCGTTGTCTACTACTGAGGCTGAATACATGGCGGTGGCTGAGGCCATGAAGGAAGCCATTTGGATACATGGACTTTTGAAGAGCTTGGGAATTCATCGGGAGAAGGTGGAGGTACACTGTGACAGTCAGAGTGCTATTCATTTAGCGAAGAACCAAGTTCATCATTCGAGGACCAAACATATTGATGTCCGTTATCATTTTGTGCGTAATTTGATAAATGATGGTGATATTCATTTGGTGAAGATTGGAACAGCTGATAATCCTGCTGATATGTTGTCCAAAGTTGTTGGGGCAGCCAAGTTCAAGCATTGCATGAACCTGGCTAATATTTTGCATGTTTGATAATTTGGCATGGGCAGTTGGGATAGTACTTTGCTATTGGTTTGTTTAGTATGTGATATCATACTAAGGTGGAGTTTGGGTTCGTTTGTTGCATTTGGTGATGAGCAGTTGTTTTGAAGTATTTGTGGAGATTGCTTGGGCTACTTGGAAGATTTCACCAAGGTGGAGATTGTTGGATACTTGACTTGGAAGATCTCGCCAAGGTGGAGATTGTAGGATAATGGCTCGATTCTGGTATTTGGTATCTGCAGTGTTCGAAAGTTTCAGAGCTTCAGTCGACTGGGTTGGAGGATCAGGCGACTGTCCAGAGGAGGTTTTCGAAGACTGAGAATACAGCAGCAGCAGTCGACTGTATGTCGGAGTCAGTCGACTAGGCAGAAGAATTATCAGTCGACTGGTAATTGGACCAGTCGACTGTCGGCGGGTTTTGGATCCAGATTCGGCCCAATTCGAAAGGCCCAATAGTTTCCCTATAAATACACCCGTTAGGGTTTTGTAAATTGTAACACCTAATTCGGATTTTGCAGCCGTCATCTCTTGTAAAGGCTTTGTTTGCCCATTGAAGAACATAGTAAAGAAACCCCAACCGCCCCGTGGATGTAGGCATTGTTTTGCCGAACCACGTAAATCTTGTGTTCTTGTGTTGCTTGCTTTTCTGTGTTTTCTCGCTGGTTCTCTCTTTGTTTCCGCGTTGGTTTGATTGTTGGTTTGTTTTGTATTCCGCACAACATTTACTAGTAGCGTACTGTTTTGATAAATTTGCAAATAGTTAACTTTTTATTTTAAAAAAGGGTATTGGAGCTCCTTTTATCTGAGTTAATTCACTGCATAGTGCATATGGATCTAAACCACCACCCGTTTCAATTTAGGTAGCATGATGCATGGAACTCAGAAGCAGCCGCCTTTTCCTCAAGCTGTTAGAGGCAGTTCTCAAGCTTGGTAATAGAATGAACGATGGAACCTTCCGTGGTGGTGCCCAGGCATTCAAGCTCGACACCCTTTTAAAACTCCCTGACGTGAAGGGCACCGATGGAAAGACCACTCTCTTGCACTTTGTTGTCCAGTAGATTATCTGGTCCGAAGGTGCACGTGCAATTCACCTAGCCAACGAACCAAAACAGCTCGATCCTATCTGTTGATGTCCGAAGTGGTAATACATTTGAAGACACTGAAGATCAATACAAAACTATTGGCCTCAAGATTGTTTCTGCTTTAAGTACTGAGCTCAAGAACGTTAAAAAGGCAGCATGAATGCGGATGTCTTAACTAACACAGCGGTGAACCTTGGTAGTGAACTGGTGAAAACAAAGGAGTTCTTGAATACAGATATGAGAAAGAGGAGAGTGGGTTCCACTGACTGCTTAAATCTTTTGTCGAGCATGCTCAAGTCGATATCACTTTCTTATTGGAGGAAGAGAAGAGAATTAGGTTGTTAGTGAAAAATACTACCGACTATTTTCAGGGGAAGTCAGGGAGGGACGGGTGTTTGAGGATGTTTGTTTTCGTGAGGGATTTTCTTGGTATGGAAGATAAGGCATGCAGAGAAGTTTGGGAGTCCCAGAAGAAGGTGATGAAGGTATCAAGGAGTATGGATAATTCGGCGTCTGCACCGATTGCTGATAATCTGGCTTTTGCACAGATTGCGGAGCAAAGACAGCGTCTATTTCTGGCGATTAGGGATATGAGAGTGGGTAGTTCAAGCTCTTCTTCTTCTGACGATGATGATTAAGAGTCTTTGAGGAAACGAGGTATGCATCACTGCAAACATAAGATTTTTACTGTAGGGAACTACTTTTAATAATTCTCAAAATTTTAAAATGCAAAATCTGGCAGCGATTAACAATAATCTAATCCTAGCATAAAAAGAAAAAGAAACAGGAAGAAACCAATTTAGTATATAGCAATGATATATTTTGAAAATTGGAAATTATACATCCCTTCATGGAATAAATTGTTGTTGCAAACATAGGTCATATTGGCATATTTTCTGGAAAATATAGTGGGATTTCCTTGTGGAGTCTCTGTATGCGTTAAACGCTTACTGAAGGCATTGCACTTTTTCAGTAATAACATGATAAAAGGAAACTTCAGAATTTATCGAAATCAGCAAGCATGTTTTTTTTTTACAAAGTATAAAACTTGTACTCTGTATTCATTGCATAATTCCAGATATGAAGTTCCATAACATTTGCCAGATGACAGTCGGCTATCACCCCAGATCATGATGATATCATCTTAGTTCTAAATTCTAATGCCTGGCTCATTATCCATAAATTAGCGCTGCGTCGACAAAGAATCTAGTTAACTAATCATTTTGTATTGTGCATATTAGCATGCGTTTATATAATCAAGGACAAAGTTTATGTGAATCTGTATAATAATCTTTACTCGTAATCTATATATATAGGTAACACCATATTGGGTAGGAATAGATCTTTTAATTTTGACTTCCATTATCCTTTGTTATAATCAAACTGGTTGGCAAACCCCACCATTACCCTTACCGGTTAGCTTTGGCATTTCTATTTCAGTATCTGTATTTCTGAATAGAGAAACTTCAGAAATTTATTAATCTTATTAGTCGTGCATTTGTTCAGGTGGTTGGCTCTTTATTATATGCTTTTTATCGTCGATTCTCGAACCAAATATTCTCTTATTCCCTTTAAACCAGAGACATTGTAAGATGGTCGATTCTGAAACTGTGAAGAGCCGCAGAAATGGAAAAGAGAAATGGCTCCAAAATGATGATTGAGCTTGTGTGAGAAAATACTAAGCTTGAACTGAACGTTGCTGCCTTCCCGCGCACGAAGTGAATCGGCGCAGTGCCGTGGGTCAGCTTCGCGGCACCCCCATTACATTGTATAAAGGACGATTTATTTATTTTTTATTGGGGGAGAAATTTTTTTTTTGTTAAACCATTACATTGTATACTATGGTCAATGTAATTTGTTATTGGAGAGATGGAAATTTGTTGAAAATTTGCCTGTAGATTGCATATATTTGTACAGTAGTTCTTACTAGTTCTGATGAGACTATTTCAGTTTATCATTAGGACTAGGCAAAATTAACGATTTTAGGAGCAGCTAACGTATAAATATGAAGAATGATGGGGACTGATATGTCGAGAAAGCCATAGTCACTGCTGTTGCGATCAGTATAATTGTGCTCCTGTCATCCCCTGAATGGTTCAAGTCTTCAATGAGTATTGTGGGAAAGTGACCTCTAATCGCCTTATCAATTTGTTATCTCCTTCCGCATGTTTATCATAACAGATGTCATATGCAATGTTTCCGAGCTAGAGCTCAACCATAGTTACTGGTGCACTGAGTAATCTACACACGTAGATGATGGTAGTTGTGGATTTTTTTATTTTTATTTTTTTATTATTATTATAAGGAAGGTGGTAGTTGTGAATTGGCAGTGCAATACACACATTAGACGGCCTATGATGTAATGGATCAGTACTTACCACATTCGTATGGTACATATGTATGTGGTTGATCATTGTTCATAGATCTTTATCTGAAGTTAAAATTGTATAGATGAAGTATACAATGATTTGTATAGTATTTGTTATAAATGAAAAAAATAATAATAAAAAAGAAAAATGAAATGTCTCTCTAGCACGAGTTCTGAAGCAATGAAATTGCATTCATAAAAAATATGAATGATACTTCTCTATGAAACCAAAACCTATCAAGACAATCCCCAATGTGAAGGGTGTCTTGGCCAAATTTACAAGTAATGTGAAGTGCTCCATTTCTCGGTACAAATAAAATAGTCGAATAATACTGAAGCTATTACTGACATGAAGATGCAGTTGTACCCCCAGACAAGTAATGTATATCCCAACATTTTTGTGAGGAATTTTGTCTCACTGGTGTTGCTTGTGGCACTGAAGCTTCCTGAAATCATCGTGGCTCCGAACATCACTACTATTAGTGAAATACCCGCGCCCGTTAGTAATTTATACACCTCCCGGGCTTTTGTCTCCTCCTTCTCTAGTGCTTTGGCTTTACGCTCCATTTTCTTCTTCATCTTCTCCTTCAGTGCCTTTCTTTCCTTCTGCACTTCCTCACTTTCTTCAATTTATATTATTAAACCTGGTGTCTCTGTAGGATAATGGCTCGATTCTGGTTCGTATCTACAGCGATCAAAAGTTCCAGTACATCAGTCGACTGGGTTGGAGGATCAGGCGACTGTCCAGAGAGGAGTTTTCAAAGGCTAAGGATACAGCAGTAGTCAGTCGACTGCATATGGGTTCAATCGACTGTCCCGAAGTATTTATCAGTCGACTGGTAAGGTGATCAGTCGACTGTAGGCAGGTTTTTAATCCAGAATAGGCCCATTTCGAAAGGCCCAATAGTTTCCCTATAAATACAACCCGTTAGGGTTTTGTAAGGTGTGACGAAATTTACAGATCTCTATTCGGTTTTGTAGCCGTCATCTTTTGTAAGGGTTTGTTTTCGCCCATTGGTGATTATTTGAAGAAGAAGAGAACACCAACCGCCCGTGGATGTAGGCATGTGTTTTGCCGAACCACATTAAATTTGAGTGTCCTTGTGCTTGCGTGTGTTTTCTGTTTTTCCTCGCTGTTTCTCTCGTTTGATTGTTGGTTAGTTCGTATTCCGCACAACAAGTGGTATCAGAGCTTTCGGTTCGACCTAGAGGGAGATGGCAAGTGATGCAGATGCAACCAAGGATGTTGTGGGATCAAGTTCGTCCAGAACAACGATTCACAACGCAAAATTTGAAGTTGAGAAATTTGATGGAACAAACAACTTCGGGATGTGGCAGTGTGAGGTGTTGGATGTTCTTGTTCAACAAGAACAAGATGTTGCTTTGGAGGTAGAAAAACCAAAGAATATGTCCGATGTAGATTGGAAGAAGTTGAATCGAGTTGCGTGTGGGACTATTCGGCTCTTTATCGCGAAGGCTCAGAAGTATGATTTGATGAGGGATACCATTGCTGCGGTGTTGTGGAAGAAACTCGAAGACAAATACATGAGGAAAAGTTTGGAGAATCGGCTGTATTTGAAGAAGAGGCTTTTTCGCTTCACCTATACTGAAGGTATGTCTATGAATGCTCATGTTAAATCATTTAATAAATTGTTGGCTGATTTGTTAAATTTGGATGAGCAAATTAAAGATGAAGATAAAGCCCTAATTCTGTTGAATTCATTACCTGAAAGTTATGATCATTTAGCAACTACTTTAATATATGGAAAAGACACTGTGAAATATGAAGATGTTGCAAATGCCCTGTTGAATAATGAAACTAGGAGAAGGGATAAAATAGTTGATAGAGAAACTTCTGAGGCATTGATTGTAAGGGGCAGAACTGAGACCAGATTTGAGACCAAATCTAGGAAAAAGGGAAACAAATCTCGTTCCAAATCGAGAGGAGTTTCAAAGGACAGAAAGATACCAGCCAAAGATGAATGTGCTTTCTGTCATAAAAGGGGGCATTGGAAAAAGGATTGTCCTAAGTTACGAAATAAGGGAAATTCGACTGCAAATGTGATTGTTGATAATGTAGATAGAGACGATGATTTTTCTTATGCACTTGCAACTAGTCCCTCACTTTATCAAGAAGTATGGTTTCTTGATACAGCAGCATCCTATCATATGTCTTGGAGAAAGGAGTGGTTTACTTCTTTGGAGTATATGGATGGTAGGGTAGTTTTGATGGGAAATGATGCGCCTTGTAAGAAGGTAGGAATCGGGAAGATTGAATTGCTAATGCATGATGGTCTTATTAGGGAGCTTTCAGATGTTTGGTACGTTCCAGATTTGAAGAAGAATTTGATTTCACTTGGTGTTTTGGAGGCCAGTGGTTTGAAATTTGCTAGTGAAGGCGGCATTCTGAAGGTGACTAGCGGATCACTCGTGGTGATGAAAGGGCAAAGGAAAAGGAACTTGTTTTTTTTGCAGGGAAAAACATATTTGGGTCAGGCTGCTAGTGTAACTGAAAGGCCTAAACAGGTTGTTCCCGACTCTATTAGGTTGTGGCATATGCGACTCGGGCATGCAGGAGAAAAGGCCATGCAGGGGCTTGTGAAGCAAGGGTTGCTTAAAGATGCTAAAGGGTGCAAGTTGGAATTTTGTGAACATTGTGTTTTGGGTAAGCAAACTAGGGTGAAATTTGGTACAGCTGTACATCAGACAAAGGGTATCCTCGATTATGTGCACACAGATGTTTGGGGCCCTACTCAGACACCTTCTATGAGTGGTAGACACTGGTTTGTTACATTTGTTGATGACTACTCCAGACGAGTCTGGGTATATACCATGAAACACAAAGATGAAGTTTTGACATTGTTCACAAGTTGGAAGAAGAAAGTTGAAAACCAGACTGGAAGGAAGATTAAGGTTCTGAGGTCAGATAATGGAGGGGAATACAAGAACGATCCGTTTCTGAAATTGTGTGAAGATGAAGGGATCCAGAGGCACTTCACAGTTAGGAAGACTCCACAGCAAAATGGGGTTGCAGAAAGGATGAACAGAACCTTACTTGAGAAGGTGAGATGTATGCTAGCACAGTCTGGATTGAAGAAGACATTTTGGGCAGAAGCTGTTATATATGCAAGCCACATCGTCAACCGTTTACCATCAGCAGCACTTGAAGGCAAAACACCTATTGAGGTATGGAGTGGTAAACCCGCATCTGATTATAGTTTTTTGCATATATTTGGTTGTCCTGCTTATTTTCATGTAACTGAAACTAAACTTGATGCAAGAGCCAAAAAGGTTATATTTGTTGGTTTCAGTACTGGTGTCAAAGGTTACAGGTTGTGGTGTCCAGAACAGAAAAAATTAGTAATCAGCAGGGATGTTACCTTTGATGAGACCAGCATGATCAGCTCGGGATAGTCGACTGACATGAGTTACCAGTCGACTGGTGAGCAGCAGAAGAGTGGGACAGTTCTCCAACAGGTGAGCAGTAGAAGCTCGGGACAGTCGACTGGTGTAAAGGATCAGTCGACTGGTGATCTACTGCAGCAGAAGAATGGGAGAGTTCTCCAACAGGTGGAGTTAGAAAAGCCTTCAGTTGAAAATCCTGCCCAAAATGAAGATGATGTGGTTGATACTGAGGATGAGGAAGAAGTTCCTATCCAAGATCCTCCCCAGCAGGAAGAATCAATTGCAGCAAGAAGGCAAAGAAGAGATATCA
This sequence comes from Hemerocallis citrina, assembly GCA_017893485.1. NCBI lineage: Eukaryota > Viridiplantae > Streptophyta > Magnoliopsida > Asparagales > Asphodelaceae > Hemerocallis > Hemerocallis citrina. The sequence continues at coordinate 235,500,536 of CM030366.1, forward strand.
AACGACCATCTCGGTTTACAGAAACAGTTGCATTTGCTCTTCCCATTGTTGATGATGAAGTGCCCTCCAACTTCAAAGAAGCTACTAGAAGTCCTGAAAATGCAAATTGGAAAGTTGCTATGGATGAAGAGATGAACTCTCTTCATAAGAACAAGACTTGGGATCTAGTGCAATTGCCAAAGGGGAAGAAAGCTATCGGTTGCAAGTGGGTATATACGAAGAAAGAAGGTCCAAAAGACAGTGTTCGGTTCAAGGCTAGACTAGTTGCAAAGGGGTATGCTCAAAAGGAAGGAATTGACTATAATGAAGTGTTCTCTCCAGTTGTGAAGCATCCTTCTATTAGGATTTTGTTGGCATTGGTAGCACAGTTTGATCTTGAGTTGACACAGATGGATGTGAAGACTGCGTTCTTACATGGGGATCTAGATGAAGAAATTTATATGTTGCAGCCAGATGGGTTTAAGACAGCTGGGAAGGAAAATTATGTTTGCAGGTTGAAGAAGTCTCTCTATGGATTGAAGCAATCTCCAAGGCAGTGGTATTTGAGGTTTGATCAGTTTATGAAAGTACAGGGATATTCCAGAAGTGAGTATGATCATTGTGTCTATTTCAGAAAATTGCGGGATGGTTCTTTCATATATCTGTTATTATATGTGGATGATATGTTGATTGCCTCTAAAAATGCTAAGGAGATTCAAAATTTGAAGAATCAGCTGAGTTCTGAATTCGAGATGAAGGATCTTGGTGAAGCCAAGAAAATACTTGGGATGGAGATAGCTAGAGACAGAGCAAAGGGCATAGTGAGTTTGACACAGAAGCAATATCTTTTGAAGGTGCTGAAACAGTTTGGTATAGATGAGAAAACTAAACCAGTCAGTACACCCTTAGCCACTCATTTCAGAATTAGTGCTTCTCAGTCTCCAAGTACAGATGAAGAGAGACAGTATATGGCTAATGTACCTTACACTAGTGTGGTTGGCAGTTTGATGTATGCCATGATTTGTACTCGACCAGACATCTCTCAGGCGGTGAGTATGGTTAGTCGATATATGCATGATCCAGGCAAAGAGCATTGGCAAGCAGCTAAATGGATTTTGAGGTACATAAGTGGCACCACAGATGTGGGTTTGAAGTTTGAAAGGGATGACAATATTAGCAGGTTATTGGTGGGTTATGTTGATTTGGACTATGCAGGTGATCTAGATAAGAGGCGGTCTACTACAGGCTATTTGTTTACTATGGCTAGAGCACCTATAAGTTGGAGGTCCAATTTGCAGTCCACTGTAGCGTTGTCTACTACTGAGGCTGAATACATGGCGGTTGCTGAGGCCATGAAGGAAGCCATTTGGATTCATGGACTTTTGAAGAGCTTGGGAATTCATCGGGAGAAGGTGGAGGTACACTGTGACAGTCAGAGTGCTATTCATTTAGCGAAGAACCAAGTTCATCATTCGAGGACCAAACATATTGATGTCCGTTATCATTTTGTGCGTGATTTGATAAAGGATGGTGATATTCATTTGGTGAAGATTGGAACAGCTGATAATCCTGCTGATATATTGACCAAAGTTGTTGGGGCAGCCAAGTTCAAGCATTGCATGAACCTGGCTAATATTTTGCATGTTTGATAATTTGGCATGGGCGGTTGGGATGGTGCTTCGCTATTTGTTAGCCTAGTATGTGATATCATACTAAGGTGGAGTTTGGAATTTTGTTACATTGGGTGATGAGCATTTGTTTTGGAGTATTTATTGGAGATTGCTCGGGCTACTTGGAAGATCTCGCCAAGGTGGAGAATGTAGGATAATGGCTCGATTCTGGTTCGTATCTACAGCGATCAAAAGTTCCAGTACATCAATCGACTGGGTTGGAGGATCAGGCGACTGTCCAGAGAGGAGTTTTCAAAGGCTAAGGATACAGCAGTAGTCAGTCGACTGCATATGGGTTCAGTCGACTGTCCCGAAGTATTTATCAGTCAACTGGTAAGGTGATCAGTCGACTGTAGGCGGGTTTTTAATCCAGAATAGGCCCATTTCGAAAGGCCCAATAGTTTCCCTATAAATACAACCCGTTAGGGTTTTGTAAGGTGTGACGAAATTTACAGATCTCTATTCGGTTTTGTAGCCGTCATCTTTTGTAAGGGTTTGTTTTCGCCCATTGGTGATTATTTGAAGAAGAAGAGAACACCAACCGCCCCGTGGATGTAGGCATGTGTTTTGCCGAACCACATTAAATTTGTGTGTCCTTATGCTTGCGTGTGTTTTCTGTTTTTCCTCGCTGTTTCTCTCGTTTGATTGTTGGTTAGTTCGTATTCCGCACAACAGTCTCTCCTGCACCAGATGCACCCTGGTTTAATCTTATCACAAGACAAGTGATATTTTCTTTACTTCCTTTCTTGTAAGCTGTGTCCACGAGCATTTTTGACGCTGCCTCGGGCTCTCCCACTTGTTTTACTAACTCAATGATATGCTGAAAATAAATTGATAAAAAAGAATGCCCTTATAAGAAATATTTTGTTGGATATATACTGTAATACACAGAGATAAAGAATGACGATCTTACATTTTTATCCAGTGTTTTGCATAGGCCTTTGCTTCCTAGCACGATATACTCTATATCGTTCACATCAAACACCTGTAAATTGAATTGGAACAACAGATTGATTTAGGGATTTAATATATTAATATGTAAGTGATGTTGCTGATAATTGTATACATATTGAAAAGTTATAATATATGATAATTCTATCCCTGTATTACATGACTAGTGACCTTTCTTCACAGACGCTGCAGTTTGAATTCTTAATCAATCTTTGCTTTGGTTAACACCGAAGAGGTGTTGTATGGTCAAAGTATGTCTGCTATGTCTTAATTGATCATTTTACCTAAAGGACAAAGTTGTTCTTCCATATGCCATAGGTTAAGGGCCTTAACCCAACATCTTAATTTGGATCGTTATCCATGACATGGGTGCGTAAAAAAAATCTATTTATTTGAGATTACAGATGTTCATGGTTTTCATAAATAATGAGTTATGAAATACTTTTCTCTTCATTGTACTTAGAAATAATCAGAAGGTTCCAGAAGTTAAATGAAGCCTAGCTGTTTAACCATGTATAGTAGTTTTGGATCAGGGAGATTTCTTTGTTGGTACCTTGTTTTAAACCAACTATTGTCTTATCACATCACCATACACATTAAATTTTTACCTTGAACTGGAACAATTTTAAAAAAGATTAATATAATTTCCTACCTCAATCTTGTCTTCTTTCAAATCCAGTGGGTTCTCCTTTTCGTAAGATATAATCTTCGATGCAATCCAGTGGGATATTGTGCTTTCGCCAATGTTCAAGTTATCACCAGAGACATCAATTACTACATAAAATAGGAAAAAGAAACATATCAGCAATAAAAATCATTAAACTTTAAATCGATTGGCTCATTTATAGTGAAAGCATGGTGCTGCCACTTTGATTATAAATTTGAGACTTTGTTGGCCGTTTGATTCGACCGGCAAAGATATCTAACTTATTCTGGCACCATGGTTTACATGCTGGATGCCCAAACTTGGCTTTTCTAATATTCAACACATGAGGAAACCTAGATAGAGATTGTTAGTTCATGTTCAATTTTCTATCTGGAGGCTGCGAACAAATAGGTCCTCAGACAAATTGCTTAAATCAGAAGTTTTGTTCAGTCGCCCTTCAGGGAACTTCCTCCAATATGTGGAACATCTACCTTTAATTTATGTTCTCCTTATAATGATTTTCTTCTTTAGTTTAATTAATATAATAATAAATATGTATTTTTTGCTAGACAAGATAATAAATATAAAATAAAATAAAATAAAATAAAATAAAATAAAATAAAATAAAATATTTTGTGAACAATTTTTAATTGTTTTTAAATTTTACTCGAATTATGTATTACATGACTAGTGACCTTTCTTCACAGAGGCTGCAGTTTGAATTCTTAATCAAAGTAGGAAAGATAAGAATTTGGGGTTCTCAGGCCCGAAAACTGGACCGGTGAGGTCCCAAAGCTTAAGACCAAATATGATAATTAAATTCGAAAATTGAAAATCTGTTATTAATTAATAAACTGGTGCACGCATACAATTTGCAAGAATAATCTCTGTAGAAAAAACTACCATTAATACTGAAATTAGATCAAAATTGGGGTGGGGGGTTACTGAAGCTGGTGGCAAGCAGCAGCGGTTGGAGAAAGAAGATGAATGAACGATTGGAGACCAGCTCTTCTTCTACTCCCTCTCCGAATGCGAATGAAGACGGCCATTTCTTCAATTTCTAGGATTTCTTCTTTTGATAAATCGACGATTTTTTTTATTTAAAAAAAAATTCTTTTTTTTCAAAAAGATGAAATGAATCATCCAAGCTTACATTAAGGGGATGCATGGATGGATGGAGATTACATCCAATAGATGAAAACAACTGTAGGAAAAATAAATCTTTGAAAATAATTTCAAAAAATTGGTTCGTTGGAAAATAATATAAGCTAGTCTGTTCATCTATGCAGCATTTTGTATGACTGGTATTTGAAATTTGAAACTTGAAACTTGAAATTCACTAATTTCAGGGAAAGAACAAAGATGAATATGTGTACAAAGTGAAGATTTTGTAATACAATTGATATGTTAGGGTGCTTCCAGTGAAAGGATAACCAGTCCATGTCTGCCTCTATAAAATCAAAGTAGGAAAGATAACATAAGATCCACAGTTGAAATGGATGTACTGGCCTTGAAACTTGTCTCAACTAACCAAATTAATGCAAGTATTGTTAAAAAAAGGGATGGGATAAATCTAAAACTGGAACTACTTTATTATAATATATATATATATATATATATAAGAAGTTAAAATCCGATTAATCACCCCATTAATTGCTAATTGGAGGCTAAGTGATTTTTTTTTTTATAGTGATTTTCAATATTTCAATAGTTAGCGATTTAATTGGGTATAATCGGCTGATTAGTGATTAATTGGCCGATTAACCGATTAAATCCCCTCCATTAATTTTCATGTTCGTTTGCGTTATTTGGGTTCATTCCGTCCAAACTCAAATCCAAATCCAACCCCCTTCTGGTCCTTGTGCAAACACAAACTCAAACCCAAACCGTCGCTACTCTCTTCTTCTTCCTTGCGCTAACCCAAACCTAAACCGATTCTCTTCTTCTTCCTCGAGCAAACCCAAACCCGACCCGATTGTTTTTGTTTGCTGGAACCGACCCGACCCACATCCAAAATCGAAACTCGTAGCAAACCAAGTACTCTCTTCTTATTATCTATCTCTATATGTTCCTATTTGATAATCTCATCATAGTTTTATAGTTTTATAATCTCATCATAGTTTTATAATCTCATCATAGTGTTTACCCCTGCCTATAAATACTAGACCCCCTCCTCACTTCAGCAGGTAATCAATCTTTCCCCACCTGAATCCTAGTTGTCCAGTCTCTTTCTCGGTAACTGACTAGATCGTTGGAAGGCCTGTCGCCGGGATGTCTCCCGATATTTCTAGGCAGTGTGCAGGTACAGAAGGTCGAGCCGAGCATCAAAGATCCGAGCCGAGAAACTACATCCAAACCCAGCACCCAGCCTCTACCTCTCTGCTGCTACCCCCGAGCAGGTCCGACTCCCTAGGGCCGGACCGACGCCAGTACTATAGTTTCCATTTCACAAATTACAAGAACTCACACCTGTTGCCCCCACACACCAAAAACTGACCGCATCACTCAAGACTTCCTTGGCCAAAAAGCCACCCATAGACTTCCCCTACCTACTTAACAGGGTCGAGAAGTATATTCGGGCCGAGGAGGCCCTCAATCCGGAGGGCGCAAAGGAAGCCACAGCCAAGGGGAAGTGTAAGGCCGATGACGCCGAGCCTCTCAAGAAACCCGCGAAAGAAACAGCTGGTCTCAAGAGGGTCCCATTGGTCCCCTGATTCGAGAGATATATGCCCCTGACCCAGAACGTCTCGACTATTCTGATGGAGATCGAGGATAAAGGGATCGTCCGATTCTCTCCCAACCGAACAACAACAGCAAGAAGCGAGACTAAAGGTTCTACTGCCGCTTCCACCGAGACACCGGGTACGAGACAGAGCATTGCCGAGCCCTCAAAGACGAGATCGAAGCCTTCATCCAACGAAAGGTATCTAAGAGAGATCGCCCGGACCAATCCCAAAGACTGAAGAGAACCAAGGAGCCCGAGGCTTTCGCCTCCTCCACGGACGACCAGCCGGCGGCCCGAGCGGGACCTCAAACTCGAGGAAACTGGGGGACCGGCTATCCTGCACTGCATCCACGGCGGACGCATGGGAGGGGAGTTCAATACCTCCCACAAGGCCTTCATCCGAGACGTCAACTCTGTTCGGGACCATCCCTCCTTTCGGGTGCAGTAGTGGGCGATCTCCTTTTCTGGAGAAGACCTCGAAGGCGTTCGACTTCCGCATTGCGACGCCCTCGTCATCAGCCTTGTCATGGCCAACTTTGAAGTCCGCTGTATCCTGGTGGACAACGGTAGCTCGGTTAACATCCTTTTCTTGGAGGCTTTCGAGAACCTCAAATTCCCCCGAGAAAAGCGGAAGCCGGCCGGTTACACCCTTCATGGATTCTTAGACGTCCTCGTACAAATTAAGGGGATTGTGATGCAAGATGTAACAGCGGGCACAACCCCCATCCTCCGAACCGAGTCGATGGATTTCATGGTAGTTAACGTCAAGGCGGCATACAACGCCATCCTCGGCAGACCCGAACTCTGCTCGTTCCAGGCCATCCCCTCGGCCTACCATCTGAAGCTGAAATTCCCCACCGACCTTGGAGTTGGGGTCGTCCGAGGTAATCAGGAGTCGGCATGATCATGCTACTTGACCGCAGTCGGGGGCAGGGTATTTTCCCTCGAGGCAGTTAAGCTCCCCCAAAGGAGGGACCCTTCAGAGTCAGAACCAGCGGACGAAGTGGAGAAAATCTCATTCGAAGTGGAGGATAAATCCAAATATTTTCGTGAGCCGCACCCTGTCCCCCGACTTGAAGACGAGCCTGATTGACTGCGTCCGTCGCAACATCGACCTCTTCGCCTAGACTCCGTTCGACATGCCCGGGATTTCTGAAGATCTGATCATGCACCAACTGAGCATCGCCCCGGGCTCCAAGCCTATTCATCAGAAGCGGCGCAAGTTTGCCTTGGAGAGGCAACAAGCCCTAAAGGTTGAGGTGGACAAACTGTTGGCCGCTTGGTTCATCCAGAAGGTCAGCTACCCCGAGTGGCTGGCTAATGTCGTAATGTAAAGAAGAACAGCGGAAGCTGGAGGATCGACATATACTTCACAGATCTTAACAAGACATGCCCGAAAGATCCTTTCCCTCTCCCGAGCATCGACGCCCTAATCGACGCAACGTCGGATCACGAGCTGCTGACCTTCATGGACGCCTTTTCAGGCTATAACCAGATCCGCATGTTTCCTCCCGACATCGCTAAGACGTCTTTTGTTACCGACCAAGGTCTGTACTGTTACCGGGTTATGCCTTTCGGTCTCAAGAACACCAGAGCCACCTACCAGAGACTCGTCAACCGAGTCTTAAAAAATCAGATCGGTCGCAACATGGAAGTATATGTCGACGACATACTCGTCAAAAGCCGGCGAGGTCAGGACCATGTGAATGACCTTGAAGAAGAATTTGGCGTACTCCGATCCCATGACATGAGGCTCAATCCCGCCAAGTGCGCCTTCGATGTCTCCTTCGGAAAATTCCTCAGGTTCGTAGTCAGCAGGGGCGGAGGGAGTAAGAGATTAGGGGGGACATTTGGGACCCCAAAAATTTTGTAAAACCCCCTAATTTAGACCAAAATTTTTATTTGGCCCCCCTGTTAAAACAAATTTGGGACCCCCAAAGTCTAATCCACCTCTTATTAAAGTCTCAAAATCGTGGTATGAGCTTTGGGCTAAAAATTAACAGTGATACTTATTATTTGATCTGTATAATCATTAGATAAAATTTTGAATAAGAAACTAGTGTGTACACAAGTTACAAGTATATTTACTCATTTGAGTCGTATCTCTTAGCCTCTAGTATAATAACAGTATAAATAGTGTAGTATGATTATTGATCAGTATTACTCTTACCAAATTTAGAGTACAACTGTACAAGTGCGAAAAAAATACACGATACTAAAAATATAAATTCGAATATTTATGGCTCGACCACTAAATAATTATGTCGATGCCAGGAAAAAAAATTGGGACCCCCATTTTGATTTGTTTGGCTCCGCCACTAGTCATCAGCCAGCGCGGCATAGAGGCGAACCCTGAAGAAATCCAGGCCATTATCGGATATGGCCCCTCCCAGAAATGTTAAAGAAGTTAAGCGCCTAATGGGGAGGCTGGCGGCCATCGGCCGCTTTCTCTCGAAATCCGGGGAGAAGTCACTCCCCTTCTTCAAGGCTCTCCGAGGAGCAAAAGGCTTCGAGTCGGAGGACTCCCAGCAACAGGCGTTCGAACAGCTGAAGTCGTGAGTCACAAATTCCAGAAACTTACAGTTTCTTTCTGACCAAAATGAGTCTTCTTTACAAAGTCACAAATCTATTTCCTACTTAGCTCCTAATTCTCTTCTCAAGTAACCCATCCTAACTATCACTCACTATATCGCCAAGCAAAGCATGCAATCAACAATAGTACTCTCTCTGCATCATAACACTTGAGAAGCATTTTCCTAATTTGCCCAAAAAAAACTCTCAACATTTTTCTGCAATTAATTAATGAACTGGTGCATGCATACAATTTGCAAGAATAATCAATGTACAAAATACTTATATTAATACTGAAATTAGCTCAAATTTGGGGTGGAGGGTTACCGCACCTGGTGGCAAGTAGCGGCGGTTGGAGGAAGATGAGCGATTGGACATCAGCTCTTCTTCTACTCCCTCACCGAATGTGAATGAAGAAGGCAATTTCTTCAATTTCTAGGGTTTCTTCTTTGATAAATCGACGATTTTTTTTAAAAAATAAAATTTTCTTTTATAGATGAAATCAATCATCCAAGCTTACATTAAGGGGATGTTTGGATGGTTGAAGATTACATCCAATAGATGAAAACAACTGTAGGAAAGAAAATCCTTGAAAATAACTTCAAATAATTGGTTTGTTTTGAGAAGTAAACATACTGTTTGAAAAGTAATTGATGAACACTGTTGAAGATTAAAAAACAGTGACAAATAAAGTTATGGATAAATGTATTGAAGAGAATCATTCTCTCTGTTCCGATAAATCGACGATTTTACAACAACAACAAAAATATTTTATTTTATTTTATTTTATTTTTTAGATGAAAGGAATCATCCAACCTTACATTACTTACATTAGTGGGCAGGTGAGTTGGGACTTCAATTAGTTCATTTTTGGTCAATTTGGAGTGGAATTAAGGCCAGGATTGATCCCAATCCCGATCCAGGCCTTAATCCCACTCCCGATTGACAAAAAATTGAAGAATAAATCTGATCAGAAAGACTAAATCCAGGCCTAGGGAGCACGACGCTTACTATTAAAAAAAATAAAAAATTATGTTAAACACATTTATAATCTCAACACATCATATATAATACCAAATGTCATAAACTATTATAATAGCAAGAGAATTATACTATCACTCTCTCAATATCAAGAATTGGACTATGCATTATGTTCCTTAAAATAGTCATGTCAGGAAAGTTACTTTCCAAAACATCCTTCAACTCATTGGATTTTCTCCTGAACGAGATATTGCAAATATGTGTGAAAACTAAGTACAAGAATATAATATAATCTCAAATGAACAAAAGCTAATGTTTAATGGACATGAGTTTAGATGTCAATCATTGTGGGCTCTAACATGAAGCATAATAATGCATACCGAAGCATTAACATTTTAAGAACATTATACACGGTACACCTAAAGTTCATACATTGTACGTCACTAAGTTTAGATATAGTTATTCATTTTCCTCGCATTCAGAATCCAATTATAGTTATTTAAGAACTACTCCCTAAATCTATCAAATCCCCCCCCCCCCACACACCCCCAAAAAAAAACCCAGAAAATAAATAAATAAACAAATATAAATAAATAAATAAATTTTAAAAAATAATAATAATAATCAAATGATAGAAAATAGTGTCAATCAACCAACTCAAGTTTACCTTCTACAGCTATAGCCGCTGCCCGTTGGCCTACAAGTTTTCCTTCTAAAGTATGTCTCTATCAATCAAACTGTAAAGGAACAAAATAGAGATTAGGGTTTGAAACAATGAAATTAGAACTAGAACTCGAGAATCAGCCATCGAAATCGAAATCGAAATTAGGGTTTGAAAGGAGAAGACGAAGAGAAGAAGAGTACCTTTTGATCACGGCCGGCCCTGAGTTCTGAGGGGCCCGGGCCCCCCATATAAAAATAAAATAAAATAATATAATATAAAATAAAATAAAATAAAATAAAATAAAATAAAATAAAATTTGCACATTGCTGAAAACAATTTATGTATGCAAAATATATAAACTTGTTTTGAATCACTCAAATTTAAAGTCTCTTATTCAATTAAAGTCTTCAAGCCTAAACCCAAATCATTAAAAAAATAATAATAAAGGGTCAAATAATTATTTTTGGGGCCCCTGATAACAGTATTTTTCTTTTACGTGGAAAATTCGTGTCTATATTTATAAGGTAATTACAAATTTGGGGCCCCTAAAATCGCAAAAATGCTGGGGGCCTGAGGTGGCCGCCTCACCCGCCTCAAGGGTGGGGCCGGCCCTGCTTTTGATGGAGAGGAAGGACCGAAGGAGATTAGGTATTTAGGGTTAATTAGGGTCAGGGTTTTGATGGACAGGAAGAGCCGTCGGAGGAGGAGTTGGCGGCGGCGTTACGGCGTTGAGGATTGTCGGGTGTCGGGGGTCGGGGATCGGGTCGAGAGAAAGAGAAAGAGAAAAAGAATGAGGGTCACGTAAGAGTGAAAAACTGAGAGTGACATATAACGACCTTGGGCTTTTGTTTCGCACTGGGATATATATATTTCAAATTTTACAGATAGACCCTTAATAATTTTCATTTTAGAAGCCTCCTCCTGGAAGGAACCCAACAGCCCCATCACCAGCTCAGCTCGACCACCTCCTGCCCCTCCCCCTCCCAAACCAGAGGCCAGGCCTGCCTCCGCCTCCGCCAAATTCCTCAATACCTCCTCGACCTCCACAAGATAATATATATGAAGATCCCTTGCCCATCACCTTTTGGGCCAATTGGTTCTAATTATGAAGAGGCCCGATGCCAATGCTCCTAAAACCAAAGCTGAGGCCGTTGTTTTGGGATAAAGTTTCTACGAAACCTGATAAGTCTATGGTTTGGAATGAGATCAAATAGAGGGTTCTTTCTTTCCAGTATGTTAATTTCCTTGTTAAACCTACATATGTAGTTGTGGTAGGGTAAAAATGGCCTGGGGCCCAACCACGGCCCAGGACGGCTCTCACTCAAAAAATAAGAAACAACAATCCGGCTCGGCTTCGGACCCCTACAGGGTCGGTGCCGAGCCTCAAGTTCACCCCCACAGAACTGGTCCCCTCGTCTTCGGCGAGCCCCGATGGCCCTCAGCCTCCGATCCACGACAGCCCCACGGGCCGTCCGCCCAGCCTGACAGGGGAGGAGGATGACCTGGCACAGCCTAGGCCATCAGATTATCCTAGAGGCACAGGAGCCCCATGATCAGCCATGTCAGCTCCAAATACCACCTAGGGCACTGCCATGTCAGCCCTATACCACTTCTGACGCTGCCACGTCCACCCTAAACCCCCTGGGCCTCCTGCCACGTCAGGCCCATGGGCTTTCAGGTTCAGACCCGGCCCCCAAGCGGATCCAAACCCGGCTGGGATTCCCTATAAATACCAGACCCTCACCCACCTTTTCAGGTAATCAATCTTTCACCACCCAAATTCCCCTAGTTATTGCTACTCTCTCACAGAGACTGACTAGATCGTCGGAGGGTCCGCCGCCGGGATAAACCCCGGTGTCCCAGGACCGTCTGCAGGTACTCGAGACGAGGCCATCCGAGCCGACCCTCAAGCGCCGAAGCGAGCCTGCCGCTCACCGTCCGTACCACACGCTTCCCTCGTTACAAATCGAGTCCGAACTCGCACCTGGTGCATCCACACTGCGACCAAAAACAAACAGCATCAGGTTGGCGCCGTCTGTGGGAAATCTTTGTCTGGTACGGACGACAGTCCGAGCCTCGCCACCGACGCTCTCCCTTTAATCCGATCTCAAATGGCTCCCCGAGTCCGAAGATCGGCGCGTTCCGCCATACCGAACGGGCCTCCCCCAGAGGGGGCCCTCAACGGAAGGCAAGGATCAAATGATCCGGGGGCCAACCCCGGATCCCGTCAAAGTGCACCTCATATAGCCGAACCCGACCTTCGTCGGGTCATCACGAACAGAAGGGCTAGTCAGGCTAGGGGAGGGACCGCTTCCAACTTGGCCCCGAATCGATCCGGATCTGCACACGGGGGGCGGACGTCGGCACTTAGCCGCATCGGCCAAATCCCGACGCCATCACTCGATCCTTCTGACCACGGCGCAGTGACCAGAGCCGAATTCTGAGGTTTTCGGGACGAAATCCTGAATGCTCTTCACGGAGCGCCAAGATCTGCAACTCTCAACCGACCCCCTCCAGCAAGCGAAGGAAGAAGTTATTCTCGGGTGCCGACTCCTCCTCCTGAGCACACCGACGAGGTACTCCGATGCCTCTTAGAGATGGAGAATCGCATCGAGCGCATCGGCGACGGGAATCCCAACCTAGTCCAAGGACGTGGGCCGTCTCGACCTCCATTCTCTGTCAACATCATAGAAGCGGAGATCCCCCGAAACTTTCGGCCTCTGCAGTTCGAGACTTACAACGGCGAGGGTGATCCAGCTGATCACATGGAGGGCTTCAAAACCCTCATGATGATTCACAGCGCTTCGGATCCCCTGCTGTGCCGAGCCTTCCCGGCCACCCTCCGGGGTCCGGCCAGGGATTGGTTCTCCAAACTCCCCCCTGGCTCGATCTTCTCGTTCGACCAGTTGGAGGCCAGCTTCCTGGCCCACTTCATCACCAGCCGGAAGACCGAGAAGATGAGCGCTTCCCTGCTCGACCTCACCCAGAGGGAGGGGGAGTCGCTCCGTAACTTCGTTAAGAGGTTCACAACCGAGGCCAGATCCGTCTCTGCCCTCGACGCAGGGGTCGCCTCGGCAGCTTTCCGACACAACGTCCGACACAACCAGCTAAAGGTCTCCTTAGCAAAGAGGCCACCTCTGGACTTCCCTGACCTTCTCAACCGGGTCGAGAAGTACATGCGAGCTGAAGAAGCTCTTAACCCAGAGGGCAGCAAGGAAGTTGTGGGGAAGGGCAAGCGCAGGATCGATGAGGCCGAACCTGCCAAGAAAACAGCAAAGGAAGGGGTCGGCGCGAAGAGGGCACCTCCGGTCCCTCGCTTCGAGAGGTACACTCCCTTGACACATAAAGTGTCCGCCATCCTCTTAGAAATCGAGGATAAGGGTATTGTCCGACTACCTCTCCGATCAAATAACAATAAGAAGCGAGATCAGCGCTTCTACTGCCGCTTCCACAGAGATCATGGGCACGAAACCGACCAATGTTGGGCCTTGAAAGACGAGATTGAGGAACTCATCTCACGAGGGTACCTCCGAGAATTCACCAGAGAGGGCCCACGAGATCGACGAGATACTAGGAACCGGAGGCCTTCGCCTCCGAACCCTACTCCGAACTGCATCCAGGGTCGGGACCCCGAACCCGAGGGAGCCGCGGATACGCCATTCATCTTGCACTGTGTCCACGGGGGGCCAATGGGGGGAGAGTCAAATACTTCCCGAAAAGCCTTCATCCGAGAGGTGAATGCTATCCAAGACAACCCCTCGCTCAGGTTGCAACCGGTGCTTGTCTCCTTCTCCGGAGAGGACCTCGAAGGCGTTCGCCTCCCTCATTGCGACGCCCTCGTCATTGGCCTCCACATGGCTAATTGTGAGATTCGCCGAATCCTCGTCGACAATGGCAGCTCGGTAAATATTCTCTTCCTCGAAGCCTTCGAGAATCTCAAGCTGCCCCGGGGCAAACTCAAGCCAACCGGATACACCTTGCATGGGTTCTCCAGCGTCCCTGTCATAATAGAAGGGATTGTTACTCTCGACGTTACTGCGGGATCGGCTCCTATCAAGAGGACCGAATCCATGGACTTCATGGTGGTAAATGTCAAAGCGGCTTACAACGCCATACTCGGCCGACTCGGACTGTGCTCCCTTCAAGCGGTACCTTCGGCTTACCATCTGAAACTTAAATTTCCCACCCCGCAAGGGGTCGACATCGTCCGAGGTAGCCAGGAAGCAGTGCGGTCGTGCTACATGACCGCCGTCGGAGGGGGTGTATTCCCCCTCGACGCCGTTGAGCTCGAACCAGAGAGGGACGGCCCCGCTCCCGAGCCTGTCGACGAGCTTGAGGAGGTCCTATTCGGCGCCGAGGATAAATCAAAATGGTTCCGGGTGAGCCGCTCGCTCCCCGAGGACTTGAAGCATGGCATAGTCGCATGCATCCGCCGCAACGTTGATCTCTTCGCCTGGAAGCCCTCCGACATGCCCGGGATCTCCGAGGACTTGATTATGCATCGGCTGAGCGTCATTCCGGACTCTAAGCCGGTCGTCCAGAAGAGACGCAAGTTCGCCTCGGAGAGACAGCAAATTGTGAAGGCAGAGGTCGACAAACTCTTGTCCGCTCGATTTATTCAGGAAGTCAGCTACCCCGAGTGGTTGGCTAATGTCTTCATGGTGAAGAAGGCAACCGGGGGCTGGCAGATCTGTATCGACTTCACGGATCTAAATAAAGCGTGTCCGAAAGATCCTTTCCCCTCCCCCGCATCGACGCCTTGATCGACGCTACCTCGGGGCATGAGCTACTGTCCTTCATGGACGCGTTCTCGGGGTACAATCAGATCCGGATGTTTCCACCGGACATCTCCAAAACCTCGTTCGTCACCGACCAGGGTCTTTTTTGTTATCGCGTTATGCCCTTCGGGCTGAAAAACGCCGGAGCCACATACCAACGGCTCGTCAACAGAATCTTCAAAGACCTGATCGGCTGCAACGTGGAAGTCTATGTCCACGACATGCTCGTCAAAAGCCGGGCCGGGCCAGACCACGTCGCCGACCTCGAAGAAGCCTTCGGAGTCCTCCGGCATCACAACATGAGGCTCAACCCGGCTAAATGCGCCTTCGGCGTCTCCACTGGGAAATTCCTGGGGTTCATCGTCAGCCAGCGCGGCATCGAGGCAAACCCCGAGAAGATCCAAGCTATTATTGACATGGCCGCGCCCCGGAATGTCAAGGAGGTTCAGAGGCTTACAGGCCGGTTGGCTGCAATCGGCCGATTCCTCTCCAAGTCAGGGAAAAAGTCTCTCCCCTTCTTCAAGGCCCTACGCGGAAAAGGGGGCTTCGAGTGGGGTACCCATCAACAAGAAGCCTTCGAACAGCTGAAGCAATACCTCACCAACCCTCCTCTCCTCAGCAAGCCCGAGCCGGGCGAACCACTATGGCTTTACCTGTCCGCCTCGGATAGCGCCCTCAGCGCCGTCCTCGTCCGAGAAGAAGATGGGGTTCAGAGGCCGTTGTATTATGTGAGCAAAGTCCTACTCCCCGCCGAGACGAGGTATGCGAAGATAGAAAAGGTGGCCTATGCTCTGGTCATGGCAGCACGGAAGCTCCGCCCTTACTTCCAGGCTCACTCCGTCCAAGTACTGACCGACCAGCCACTGAAGACTGTCCTCCACAAGCCCGAAAACTCCGGCCGCTTAGTCAAGTGGTCAATTGAGCTGAGTCAGTTCGACATCAGCTATCAGCCGAGGACGGCCATCAAAGGGCAGGCCCTCGCCGAGTTCATAACTGAGTGCACCATTTCCGAACAGCCCAACATCGAGGCCTCGGATCCGACCTGGGAGGTCTTTGTCGATGGATCATCATGCGAAACGGGGAGTGGGGCTGGCATCATCCTTCGTGGCCCCGACCAATTTCTACTACAATACTCCCTCTGCCTCAACTTTCCGGCCTCCAACAACGAGGCGGAATACGAGGCCATGATCGCCGGATTGACCCTCGCACACCGAGCCGGAGCCAAGCAAATCCGGGCCTTCAGTGATTCTCAGCTCGTGGTCAATTAGATCACCGGAGAATACGAAGCCCGCGATGATCGCATGATGAAGTATTTGGCGGTGGTCCGACGTCTCCTAGCATCCTTCAGCCACTCCACCGTCATTCGAGTCCCTAGGGAGCAGAACGCTCAAGCAGACGCATTATCAAAACTCGCCTCTTCCTCCTTCGAGGGTCTCGACCAAACGGTACTCATCGAAATTCTTTTAAAGCCAAGTATCAACGATCAAGACCAGGAGGCCATGTGTGTTCAAGACGGTGCCAGTCCAGATGACTGGACCACCCCCATCCGGAGATTCTTAGTCAATGTCGAACTTCCTGAAGACCGAGCCGAAGCCAGACGGATCAGGGTCCAAGCTGAAAGGTTCGTCATAATTGATGACATCCTCTTCAAACGCTCATACACCTTGGCCGACGGCAAGACGTACCTCCGCTGTCTCACCAGCGATGAGGCCGGCTACGCGCTAAGAGATCTTCATGAGGGGATCGGCGGATGCCACATGGGGAGCAGGACGCTCGCCCGGAAGGCCCTGAATCAGGGGTACTATTGGTCGACCATGCTCCAAGACTCGCAAGACCTAGTCAAGAGGTGCGGCCCATGCCAAAGGTTCTCCCCTATCAAGAGGCTTCCTCAAGCCAATCTCCGATCCCTGGCTAGTCCTACGCCATTTGCCATGTGGGGCATGGACCTTGTGGGCCCCTTCCCCTTAGCGGTAGGGCAAAAGAAATTCTTGATAGTCGCCATCGACTACTTCACCAAGTGGCTCGAAGCCGAGCCTCTGTCCAGCATCACCGAGCGTCAAGTACAACAATTCTTTTGGAAGAACATCATTTGCCGGTTCGGAATCCCTCGGGTCCTCGTCACGGACAACGGGACCCAATTCCAAGGTCAGAACTTCCAAACTTTCTGCGCTGACATCGGCGTCCAGCAGTGTTTCTCCGCTATTTGCCACCCTCAGTCCAACGGCCAAGTAGAGAACGCGAACAGGCAAATCCTCGACGGCCTCAAAAAGCGCCTCGACAGTTCCCCCAAAGGGCTTTGGGTCGAAGAACTGCCTAGCGTGCTATGGGCGTACCGAACCACCAAGAGGATCCCTACGGGGGAGACGCCGTTCAGTCTGACCTATGGGACGGAAGCAGTTATCCCCGTTGAGGTCGGCCTGCCTTCTCCCCGTATCATGGCCTTCGACGAAGCTGACAATTCATCCGGCTTGAGGGCCAACCTGGACCTCGTCGCCGAGGTCAGAGAGAAGTCTTCAATCCGAAGGAGCATCTACCAACAACGGATTGAGAAGTTTTACAACAAGAAGGTCCGCCCCACAAACATCAAGGCGGGGGACCTCGTGTTATGAAAACTGTCCGTCTCCGACCCAACCAAGAAGAGGAAATTGGCTCCCAACTGGGAAGGCCCATACCGTGTAGTCGAGGTTGTACGCCCTGGTACATACCGACTAGCAGATATGAACGGCCGGCTGATTAGCCGACCCTGGAACGTCGAGCACCTAATGAAGTTCCTGGAAGAGCGAACATAGGTTCTAGCTTGGCTAATGTAAATAATATATTTTGTAAGCTGTCATGTGTAAAGTGCCGTTTTTAGCAACCCCCCTATCATGTATGAAAGAAATCCCTTTTTTCTCAAACTCCAAACGCCTCGGCAGCTACGACCTAACACCGGACAATGGGATCGGCACCCGAGTCCTCACTTCGGTATCGTCCCCAACGTCTCGGTAGGTCCGACTCGGCTTCAGGCCAGGGATTCTTCCAATGCCCTGCGCCGATCCCTCACGGATCGACAGGGCCGAACCTCACTTCCGCCATCATTCACTACACTATTGACCAGAGCAAAGGATGAAAAGAATTCTTTATTCATGCTCCCTTATTAGTTCTGAAAAAACAAACAAAGACCGTTACAGGACCGCTCCACTCATCTCAAACGGAAGGAAGCCACCATCTTAGGGCCCCTCGGGTCCGACGAATGGCGGGACCACTCCGACCGAACGACTAGGAGCTCTCTCCTCATCATGATGGTCCTTAGGCTCAGCCACGGTCGATCCACCAGCCACAGAGCTCTGGGCATCAACTGGTCGCACACGCTCCAGCTGCAGCAACGCAGAGGGAACCCGCTCCGCTCGCCGACCTCCCGAGGAAGATGCCGAGACACTCAGCATCGTCTTGTAACGATGTATCTCCATCTCCTTCTCCACAATGACATCACGAAGTAGCCTCTCAGAGGAGGGCCTCTACACCGATGCACTCGACGTGGTACATCCAAGGCCGACACTCCCAAGGTCCCGATCCACCATTGCCCTCCTCAGTCGGCTCGCCTCCTCACTCAGGGCTTCAGACTTGTTCCGGTAATAGTTAAAGGCCGCATCATTGTCACAAGCCCCCTTTCGGTAGCGAACCAACGTGGCCTCCAGGGCCTCAACCTTGCTCCGGAGCCACGCCACGTCGGAACGACGGGGGTCCACCTCGGGAAAGGGAGCCGTAACCTACAAGAGAATCAGCCCACTCAAAACACATCGGCAAAAATGGTTCGGAAATATCCGAGGTCAAAACACTTGGCCAGTCAAAAATCATCTTTTATAAATGGAATTACTTCATACAAAAAATGCGGTGGCCAGTCCGCGGGAGGCAAATACAATCGAGAGATGGAAAAAGAAAGACAAAACTATGCAACTTGTTTTCCCACCTCAGCATCGGCCGGGTTCACAGGGGGGTCGGCAGCCAGGTCATCAACGGGCCCTTCTTTATTAGGAGTCTTCGGTGTCCCCTCGACCTCCATGTCATACTCGAAATTGGACAGGTCGATGGTCGGGTAGAAGTGCCTCACATGACTGAGGGCCTTCTGTAACGCCCCGAATTCCAAATACACTGAATTCGAGATGTTCTTCAGGATCTTTTCGCTTTCTTCAGTACAATTTTACAAGGAAATAAAACTTTTCACTTTACATCAGAGTTTACATCATATATTACACTTTTCATTTGCACAGCGAAAGTAAGAAAATATACACATTGAAGAAATATACAACAGCATGGAATGAATCTTTAAGCAATTATTCCTCTTTAACCTTTTTCATGCCATTTATCCTGCATACAAAACTGTGGGTATGTCAGTTTATTCAACCGATGATAATTATACATGGCCATCCTCTCTATGCCAGAAACAGTATAACGATTCTCATTTCTTAACAGAGCACAAACTTGTTCATAGCAAAAATGTAAATCAAATGGGAAAATCTTAATGATGTCGTGTTGTGATTGTGCACTTAGTCCTTAATGCAACTGTTTAATTAGATGATACTAATGCGCACTTGTTCGGATTCTATGCATCCCATACTACATAGGTCCGAGGGCAAGCCTCTTAATCGTTCTTCATTTTTGTAGGGTTCAATCCCTCGCCATGACTTAATCTACTACTGTAATTACGGTAAGTATCTTAGATATTTTCCGACCTACGAACTCATGTCTAGGCACTCTGGAAGGAATCCCATCGCTGACATGACTCATCATGCAGATATCCTGTGGTAATTCAGCTCTCACCATAGACATGACACCACCCGTAGTCTTCAAACATCCCACGAGTGTCGCCACTGGGACAGTACTCTGGAGTAGTATCCTCACCCAGACTCATCATGGGAATTCCTGGGATACGCTCTCGCCGCTACCCAATAGCCTTCATACTCAATGTTTGTCTCTTACTTTCATCACATCTCCACTATGTACTAGTCCTTATTTTAATAAAATCATGAATAAAATCAAAGCTCTAGAGTTAGCCTCTCCCTAAATCGGACTTATTCATTCATTTCAGTACATGACCAACCTTGGTCTTCTTTTCAATTTCATTTCATTTCCATTGCCGGGGGAGACTTAGCTACTCTTTTGTTTCAATTTCCAATTCACAATTTCCAGTTTGAGCAATTCTAACTCATGAATTCATTTTCAGTGCCTCAGCATATCATGTTCTTAATTTTCATATTCATGTAATTCTTCATTCAAAGTATGACTCATTTCATGTAAGTTTCTCAATTCAAAATATGATTCATTTCATATGCATCCATGCAGCAGCAAATAGAGTTTAACAACATCAGTCACAGAGTTCACAATCTTTAACAGTAATCAAAATGAAATCTCTGACATATCAAAATCTACTCTGTACAGTCGACTTGGAAAAGGACTAGTCGACTTGTACAGTCAAATCAAATTCTTCATAAACACTCGGGAGAGTCGACTGCTGCACACAGCCAGTCGGCTGCTCCACAACTTTTCATGTTCAAAATGTTATTCACGTGACAGTCGACTGTTATCTCATCAGTCGTCTGTCCTGGGGTTTTTTAACAGTACATTTCCATGTTCAGCTCAGTCGACTTGCCACTCGCAATAAGTCGACTGGACAGATTCATATTTCAATTTAAGGGATTATCTTCCTTACAGTTCTTACATGCACTTGCATCATGATGTCAATTTACAGTCTACATACGTTCATGTTTCATAAACACAGAGTCTCTTACTGTTCAGTAACATCGCAACATGGAATCCCAAGTCACTAATATTGTCTTTTCTTCAGGGAAGTATTTTAAACATGCATTTATACTTATTCATAACTTTCTTGCAGAGATGAAAATATTAATCTCAATCCATTACAATAGAAAAATACTTCATTTCATGAAACTACTGGATTATTCATAGTTTAAGCAAAGCCTCGGTCGACTGTTCTTAACACCAGTCGACTGCACAGATCATTCATAGTTTTGTTAATCATCGCTAGTTCCTTTTTCTATATGTTCATGTCTCCTCAGTCATGTACACCATGACGGATAAGAGTTAGCCTTCCTACTTCATTTTAATTGTACACATATATGTCGATTAAACCTTCTAACAATCATGGAACAGATGACTCGTACCAGTCGACTTACCCATACGGTAGTCGACTGTACCGACCCAAATCGTCATTTACTTCAGTGCTATTATTTCACTAATAGTCTTCCGCAATTATCATCATAAGCATACTCAAGCAATTCTAGTACGTTTGAATTTACTTCTCATGAGCATAGTAACAATCATCACAAATATGGCATATTTTCTACTTTAGAAGTCCGGAGAAACACCCACCTTATTTGACGAAGTAATCGAATCCAGAAAAAACTCCTTACTGCAGTGCAGCACTCCTTGCTCCTTGCTCCTTGCCGAAGATCTCCAGAGAATGATGCCCGACCTCCACACACAAACTCTCACTATAATAATCTTATAAAATAATCTAGTGTAAAGAACAATGGATGAGAGGGGGGGGGGGTATTTATATACAAATAGGAGTGAGATGGAGGGCCAGGATTTAGTAGATGGTTATAAGATCAAAGGCTAGGATTGACTAGGGGGTTGTGAAAACTACCCACACCTTGAATAACCACCCACACTCATGCCCACTTCTCCACCCAAAACCGGCCAAGAATTGTGCTTTATGCATGTGTACATAGAGTGCACGTGCACACACAAACCACCCTACAAAATTTTGTACATCAAATAACAAGTCTTTTTAAAAGAAATGTTACACATACAAGTTGTAGAAAAAATAGTAAAAAGGGTTTAATCCATGGGCTTAAATTAATTGGGTCAAAATAATTATTTTAAAAGAAAGATAAGTAAATTAATATTTGGGCTTTAGTAAAAAAATGCTTTATAGAAAACAATATTCTTATTCATCATGTTGAAAATAATAGCCAAAATATTACACGTGCACACCATATATAAAAATAAGTAATCTTTCAAATATTCGAAAAATCAGGGTATTACACCTTCGCATAACACTCGTCCTGGGCCTTGATCACCATGGTCTGACCCGCCTCAGTCAACTCCTCCTTCTCCTTGGCGAACTTCTTCTTCAGAGCCGCCATCTTCTTCCCCCATTCTGCCTTCTTAGCGTCGAACTCGACCCTCATCTTCTGCTCCCTCTGATGCGAGCCTTCGAGCTCTATCTTCAGCTCCTTCACCTCCTGCAGGGCCTTGTCAGCACTGTCCCGCTCCCGCTTCAAGGCTACCTCATAAAGGCCCCTCACGTGGGCCCCCTGCGCGGTCGCCTGCAGCAACCAAGCACTACTGAGAAAACCTCCTTTACAAACATTTCACAAGGCAAGTGGGGTCGGCAGACTTACCAGCACATTAGCCTGTGCGAGGCGCGTGTACGCATCCTCCAGGCCCTCGGCGCTCATCTCCGCGCGGTCCCGAGGGGTCGCCAGCTTAGCTGCCACCTCGACAGCCTGGCGCCCTCGGGTTAAACAGTCACCCTCACGGATCGACCAAGCCGGCACCCACGGTGCCGCAACCTCTCCTCTACCTCTACCTCCACCAAGGGACCCTTCCCCTTATCAAGATCAGCGGCCTCGCCCTGGTCCGAGCTTCCCTGAACCGCCACGTCCTTGCCCGTCTCCGAGCGAGTCCTTTTGCCCCTCGGCTGAACGGGGGCCACGGAGACCACCTGGGACGACCCCCTCGTCTTCACCAGGTCCCCCTTCTTCTCGGCCTTCTCCTTCTTCATGGCGAGCCTCTTTGCCTTGATTGATTCGGGATCCATACCTGCGAAAAGATCCATTAAGAACAATGAGCGCAAAAGAACAACAAGACCAAGAGAAAAGAAACAACTACATACAAAGCACGGCCGGGCTCAATCCGACGCTCGCCAGGTGACGCTCCGTCACCTTCGGCCAACTGATACTGTGCGACAAACGGAGGCGCTCAACGAACCTCCACTCCTTGGCCGTCAGGTCTCTCGGCCTCGGCGCTTTGAAGCTCGGCTTAGATTGGTTCCATCGAGTAGGGATGTCCCAAGGCTCCTCACTCCGGATCACCAAGTATTTTTTCTTCCAATCCTTGATAGAGTCCGGGTGACCGTGGACGACCTTCGCCTTACTCCGAGGCGAGATATAATAAACTCCCTCTGACTCCGCTGACGAGCTGATCATCAACATCGCTCGGAACACATTTAGCCGGAGGGGTACCTTCTGCTCCTCGCATAACAGCACGAAGCAGATGATCTGCTTCCAGGAGTTCGGCCCATACTGCATCGGTGCCAGGGACGCCCAATTCAACACCTCCCGAACAAACGGGTGGACCGGCAGCCTCAGTCCAGAGATGAAGGCATTCACTGGGAAGACGCAGTAACAAGCAGGCAGTGGGTCGGTCGGTCGCAGGGTAGAGTTCGGCAACATGAGCTCATAGCCGGGCCCTATGTGGTACGCCAACTGCAAAGCCTCCAAGTCACCAGCCTCCAAGACGGTCGGAAGCGTGTCCATCTTCACCCTCTTCCGGCTCGGGGAAGACGGCTGGACCCCAAAAAGCTCCTTATCGGAAAGGTCGTCGGGGTACCGACGGAACGGCTTCGGTTGTACGGGCGACCCTGTCATCAAGTTACGATAAACAGGCACCTGGCTCGAGCCACCGGTCCTCGACCCCTTCTTCTTCGGAACCCTCTTCTTCTTGGCTCTTTCCGGCGAGGGGGTAGATAATCGCCTCAGACCTCCTATCCGAGCCCCCTCGGCTTCACCCTCCTCTGGGCCAACCTCCTCTTCGGAAGCCGACTCTAGGATCTGGACTTCGTCCGAACTGTTGCTCGCCTCCTCAGATTCGCTGCTCTCCACCACAAAAAGCTTCCGAGAGCGCAATGGCCTCACATTGTACACCGGCTCCTCCTTGCCTACCGGCTCCTCCCACGAAGTCGAAACGGAAGGCTCCACATCATGTACCGACTCTTCCTCGCACACTGGCTCCTCCCATGAAGTCGATTTTGAGGCAGGTTTCCCTTTCCCCCTCGACGTCGACGCCGACGAGCCAGACTGAGCCCTGTCCATCTATGCCTAACAAAAGAAACTTACAAACTAACCTTTAAATTGCCCCGGACTGACGAGCCTGTGCCGCTAAACAGTCAAGCCGAGCACTGAAGTGTTTTGATTTCTTTTTTGAGGAAACGGCGGAAGAGAAGTGAACAGAATGGGGAAGAGTGGGGGGATATTTATAGAGAGAGAGGCGACGCCTCGATTTTCGCATTACTGTTCCTCGAACAGCGCGCGTCTGCCACCGATGGAATCGCGCCACGTCATCCTCAAAACTGGCACTGCTGACGTCACCTAGCGCCGGTTGGAGACCACACAGAGGTCGGTTCAGATGAAGTGCTCGGCGGAGAAAATATTTTACTTAAGATTTAAGGTACCGTCTTTCGACAGGCGCCCAGGGCTCCAGGGCTCGGTCGGTTCCCCTCTCACCCGCGAGCAGCTCGGGGCTTACGGCCTCGGCAGCTGAAACCCCGAATTGTTGGAGGGTGGGAGAAAAGCCACCATCGCCTAGAGCCCTATCGGAAGAAAGAGATCGGAGACGACCCATATATCCGAGGCTCTTCAGCCCCAGGTCCGGAATAAGGTTGATACCCCTCCCGTCCTGATCCCTCTCGGACCAAACAACCGTGTCAGGGCCGTCTGACCCGAAAAAGGATCCGGATGGCAAAGTCACCACCAATCCGAGGCTCCTTATCCCCCGGTCCGGATTTCGGTCGTTATCCCTCTCTCCCTAATCTCCCCTAGATCTGGCTACCGTATCAGAGCCATCAGATCCCAGAGAAGATCCGGGCGGCAGAGTAACCACCCCTCCGACACAACCAGGGTTAAAATTTGGAAAGAGACAAGCGTCCGCCCAAGGCAGACACCCTCAGTGGTCAATCAACCACCGTTGCTGTGATCAAAGCCACAGGGGGGAGCGGGGTATTTATAGCCTCCCCCCCGGGACCAGTCACCATGCCTAGGGAGTTGAAGCGCCGCACATTCATTCTAGGAGCCATTTAATGGCCCCGGGAAGTTGGAACGCCGCACAAATCCCACAGCACCATTAATGCTCCTCGAAGTCAGCTAGCACCAGGGTAGTCTTCTCAGGAAGGCTCAACGGCTCGCCATCACCCTTGCCGACCCACAAACCCTCGCCAGCTCGAGGGTCAGTCTAGCACCAGGGTGGTCTTCTCAGGAAGGCTCAATGGCTCGCCATCGTCCTTGCCGACCCACAAACCCTTGCCAGCTCGAGGTTCGGTCTAGCACCAGGATGGTCTTCTCAGGAAGGCTCAACGGCTCGCCATTGCCCTTGCCGACCCACAAACCCTTGCCAGCTCGAGGTTCGGTCTAGCACCAGGGTGGTCTTCTCAGGAAGGCTCAACAGCTCGCCATCACCCTTGCCGACCCACAAACCCTCGCCAGCTCGAGGTTCGGTCTAGCACCAGGGTAATCTTCTTAGGAAGGATCAACGGCTCGCCATTGCCCCTGCCGACCCATAAACCCTCGCCAGCTCGAGGTTCGGTCTAGCACCAGGGTAGCCTTCTCATGAAGGCCCAACAATTCACCGCCCCATTTCCACGACCGTAAACACTCCTCCACGGCTAACTCCCACACCCCCGTAGGAGTGGGGGGCTTATGTGGTAGGGTAAAAATGGCCTGGGGCCCAACCAGGGCCCAGGACGGCTCTCACTCAAAAAATAAGAAAAACAACAATTCGGCTCGGCTTCGGACCCCTACAGGGTCGGTGCCGAGCCTCAAGTTCACCCCCACAGAACTGGTCCCCTCGTCTTTGGCGAGCCCCGATGGCCCTCAGCCTCCGATCCACGACAGCCCCACGGGCCGTCCGCCCAGCCTGGCAGGGGAGGAGGATGACTTGGCACAGCCTAGGCTATCAGATTCTCCTAGAGGCACAGGAGCCCCATGATCAGCCATGTCAGCTCCAAATACCACCTAGGGCACTGCCACGTTAGCCCTATACCACTTCTGACACTGCCACGTCCGCCCTAAACCCCCTGGGCCTCCTGCCACGTCAGGCCCATGGGCTTTCGGGTTCAGACCCGGCCCCCAAGCCGATCCAAACCCGGCTGGGATTCCCTATAAATACCAGACCCTCACCCACCTTTTCAGGTAATCAATCTTTCACCACCTAAATTCCCCTAGTTATTGCTACTCTCTCACAGAGACTGAATAGATCGTCGGAGGGTCCGCCGCCGGGATAAACCCCGGTGTCCCAGGACCGTCTGCAGGTACTCGAGGTGAGGTCGTCCGAGCCGACCCTCAAGCGCTGAAGCGAGCCTCCCGCTCACCATCCGTACTGCACTCTTCCCTCGTTACAAATCGAGTCCGAACTCGCACCTGGTGCATCCACACTGCGACCAAAAACAAACAGCATCAGTAGTGTTTTAGTTATTTAATTAACATTAATTTATCTTAATGTCTTGTACCGGCCCAGGGTTGATCACATTGGAGAGACTGAAGATGAACACTCGGCATTGCTGGGGTTGGGAGGTGATGTGGTTTGTTTTTGGAGAGAGTGTGGAAGCACCAGGTGTGAGTTCGGACTCAATTTGTAAGAGGGGAGGAGTTCGGTAATGGGCGGCGGCCCGGAGGCTTGCTTCGGTGCTCTGGGGTCGGCTCGGCTGGCCTCGAGTACCTGCAGATGATCTAGAAACACCAAGGTTTATCCCGGTGGCAGACCCTCCGACGATCTAGTCAGTCTCTGAGAGAGAGTAGCAATAACTAGGGATTTTAGTGGTGAAAGATTGATTACCTTTGAAGGTGGGTGAGGGTCTGGTATTTATAGATAACCCCAACTGGGTTTGGATCCGCTTGGGGGCCGGGTCTGGACCCGAAGGCCCATGGGCCTGATGTGGCAGGAGGCCCAGGGGGTTTAGGGCATACGTGGCAGAGCCAAGAGCGGTTTTGGGCTGACGTGGCAAGGTCCAAAGTGGTTTTGGAGCTGACATGGCAGATGGTGGGGGCCTGGGTCGTGCCAGGTCATCCTTGTCCCTTACCGGACTGAGCGGAGGGCCGGGGGGGCGGTCGAGGATCGGAGACCGAAGGTCGGGGCGGATCGTCGGGACGAGGAGGCCAGTTTCGTGGTGGTGAATTTACGGCTCGGCACCGAACCAGGTGTGGTCCAGAGCCGAGCTGGATCGTCTTTGAGTGAAAACCATCCTGGGCCCTGGCTGGGCCCCAGGCCATTTTTACCCTACCTCATAAGCCCCCCACTCCTGCGGGGATGCGAGAGTTAGCCGTGGAGGAGTACTTATGGTCGTGGAGAAAGGAGGGGAGCTGTTTTGCCTTCGTGAGAAGGCTACCCCGGTGCTTGACCGTACCTCGACCTTGCGAGGGTGATGGAGATGCGTCGAGCCTTCGAGAGAAGGCGACCCTGGTGCCAGGCCGTACCTCGAGCTGACGATGGTTTATGGGTCGGCAATGGTGATGGTGATGCGTCGAGCCTTCGAGAGAAGGCGACCCTGGTGTCAGGCCGTACCTCGAGCTGGCGAGGGTTTATGGGTCGGCAAGGGTGATGGTGATGCGTCGAGCCTTCGAGAGAAGGCGACCCTGGTGCCAGATTGTACCTCGGGCTGGCGAGGGTTTACGGGTCGGTAAGGGCGATGGTGATGCATCGAGCCTTCGAAAGAAGGCGACCCTGGTGCCAGACCGTACCTCGGGCTAGCGAGGGTTTACGGGTCGGTAAGGGCGATGGCGATGCGTCGAGCCTTCGAGAGAAGGCGACCCTGGTGCCAGACCGTACCTCGGGCTGGCGAGGGTTTATGGGTCGGCAAGGGAGTGGCGAACCGTCGTGCCTTAGAAGTTTGAGCTGAGTTGCCTGCTGTCTTCATGGAGCGTTGTGGATGCTCCGGGATCTGTGCGGGGGGCATTAATGGCGTTCTTCAATAAATGTGGGGCATTTCAGCTTCCTAGGTGTGACGCTTAGGCTTCCACCGCTTGGCCTCCCCAAGGGTCATAACGGCTGGCCTTTAGGGGAGGTTATAAATACCCCTCACCCCTACAGCGGCTTTGATCACAGCAAGGGTGGTCCACTGATCATCAGAGGTGTCTGCCTTGGGGCGGACGCCTGTTCTTGCAAAATTCTAACCCCGAAAGCGTCGGATGGGTGGTTACTCTGCCGCCCTGATCTTCTCCTGGTTCTGATGGCCCTGATATGGTAGCCAGAGCCAGGGGAGATCAGGGCGGGAGGGACAATGACCGAAATCTGGACCGGGGGATGAGGAGCCTTGGATGGATGGGTCTTCTCCGATCTCTGTCTTCCTTCTGGGTTGATGGCTTCTGATGGTTGTCAGCCCGATGGAGTTAGAGATGGGAGGTGGCCGATCCATTTTCCGTCAGGGTTCTAGGCGATGGTGGTTTTTCTCCCACCCTCGAACAATTCGGGGTTTCGGCTTCCGAGGCTGCAAGCCCCGAGTTGCTCGAGGGTGAGAGGAGAACCTACCGAGCCCTGGAGCCTGGGGCGTTCGAGCCAAGCGAGCGCCTTAAAACTTTTAAACAAACTTTTTCTCTACCGACAGGGATTGATGCATGGGTGTCCGGGACTGAAGCACTGTTCCGAACCGACCCATGTGTCTGGCCTTCAAACTGTCGCTGGGTGACGTTAGCAGCGCATGTTTCAAGGTACGTGGCGCGATTTTCTAGGTGGCAGTTTCGCGTCAATCAAGGAGCAGTAACGCGAAAATCGAGGAGCCATTTCGTCCTCTATAAATACCCCCACCTCTCCCCCATTCCGCTCACTTCACTCTTGCCGCTTTTTTCTCCAAAAAATACTCAAACACTTCGGCGCTCGGCAGTACTATTAGCGGCACAGGTCCGTCTTTCCGAGGCAACAAAAAAGGTTAGTTCGCTAGTTTCTTTCATTTGGCATGTCTAGGGCTCAGTCTGGCTTGTCGGCATTGACATCCAGCGGGGAGGGGGACCCCGGCGCTGGGCTTTCAGATTCGACGTCGTGGGAGGAGTCGGTATACGATGTGAAGCCCCTTCGCTCTCGGAAGTCGTATGTGGTGGAGAGTAGTGACTCAGAGGAGGGAAGTGACAGCTCGGACAAGGCCGAGATATTGGATCCGGCGTCCGAAGGGGAAGGTAGTCAGGGTGATGATGTTGAGATAGTGGATCCGGCGGTCGAGGCTCGGTCTGGAGGCATAGGGAGGGGATCCACGGTTCGAGGGGTAGGTTCATCTTCTGCGCCGGCCGGTCTCGAGCGTTTATCCACCCCCTCGCCGGAGGGGGCTAAGAAGAAGAGGGCGCCACGAAAGAAAGGGGCGACGGCCGGGGGCCGGAGCAAGGCGCCCTCCCTCCGGAATATAGTGACGGGGTCGCTCGTCCAGCCGAACAAATTCCGTCAGTACCCCGATGATCTCTCCGACAAGGTGCTGTATGGGGTGCAACCGTCTTCGCCGAGTCGGAAGACGGTAAAAATGGATTTGCTTCCGACGATCATGGAGGCTGGTGACTTGGAGGTGGCTCAGTCGACCTACCACATTGGGTCCGGCTATGAACTGATGTTGCCAAGCCCGAGCCTCCGTCCGACCGACCCACTGCCTGAATGGTACTGCGTCTTCATTGTAGATGCCTTCGGCTCTGGATTGAGGTTGCCGGTGCACCCGTTTATTCGAGAGGTGCTAACTTGGGCGTCCCTGGCTCCGATGCAATATGGGCCAAACTCGTGAAAGCAGATAGTCTGTTTCGTGTTGCTTTGCGAGGAGCAGAAGGTTCCTCTTCGGCTGGGCGTGTTCCGAGCGATGCTAGGGATCAGCTCGTTGGGGGAGTCGGAGGGGGTCTACTATATCTCGCCTCGGAGCAAGGGGAAGGTGGTCCATGGACATCCGGACTCCATCAAAGAGTGGAAACGTAAGTACTTCGTCATCCGGAGCACGGAGCCTTGGGGTATCCCCACCCGTTGGAACTTTTATCGGCCGAACTTCAAGGCTCCGAGGTAGAGGGATATGACAGCCAAGGAGTGGAGATTTGTCGAGCGTCTTCGCTTGTCACACAGCATCAGCTGGTCGAAGGTGACGGAGGGTCACCTGGCCAGCGCCGGACTGAGCCCTGCCGTGTCTTGTATGTAGTCGTTTCTTTCTCGCTTTTACTATTCTTTCGAACTCATTGTTCTTAATGGGTCTTTTTGCAGGTATGGATCCAGAATCGATCAAGGCTCGGAGGCTCGCCCTGAAGCAGAAGAAGGCCGAGGAAGGAGGAGATGCAAAGAGGTCGAGAGGGTCATCCCAAGTCGTCTCCGAGGCCCAGCTTGAGCCGAGGACCAAGAGGACCCGCTCGGAGACGAGCAAGGAGGCGGCCGTTTCGAAGGGCCAGGGACAGGCGAAGGCATCCGATCTTAGCAAGGGGAAGGTCCCCCTGATCGAGACTGAGGGAGTGGATCCGGTGAGGGAGGAGCTGCGGCGGCCGTGGGTACCGGCTTGGTCGATACGGGTGGGGGACTGCCTGACCCGAGGGCCCCAGGCCGTCGAGGTGGTGGAGAAGCTGGCGACTCCTCGAGACCGTGAGGAGATGAGCAGCGAGACTTTGGAGGATGCGTTCACGCGCCTGGCGCAGGCCAGCGTGCTGGTAAGTCCGCCGACCCTGCCCTCTTTGCAAATTTCATTGTGGTGGATGTTTCCTTAGCAGTGTTTTATGGCCGCAGGCTTGTGTGCAGGGGGCCAATGTGAAGAATCTCTACGAGGCGGCCCTGGCACGAGAGCAAGCTTGGACGGACAAGTGCTTGCAGGAGATGAAGGAGATGAGGATCGAGCTCGAGGGCTCGCACAAGAGGGAGCAGAAGATGAAAACCGAGCTCGATGCCAAGGAGGCGGAGTGGGGAAAGAGGGTGGTGGCCCTGAAGAAGAGGTTCGCAAAGGAGAAGGAGGAGCTGACGGTGGTGGGGCAGGATCTGGTGATCAAGGCCCAAGATGAGGTTTATGCGAAGGCCCTCAGCCATGTGAGGCACCACTACCCGACCATCGATCTGACCGGTTTTGACTTTGATCTGGAGGTCAAGGGGCCACTGAAGACCCCCAATGAAGAAGGGCCCGTCGATGGCACGACAGCCGACCCTCCAGTGAACCCGACCGAGGTTGAGGTGGGAAAACAAGCTGTTTAGTTTTGTCTTTGTCTCTTTCTTCCTCTCGATTGTATTTGCCGACCGTGGACTGGCCACCGCATTTTTGTATGAAGAAATTCAATTTATAAAAGAGGATTTTTGATTGGTCAAGTCTTTTGTACTCGAAATTTTCCGAACCCCTTTTGCCGATGTGTTTTGAGCGGTGGTTGGTTCTCTTTTAGATAACAGCACTCCTACCCGAGGCGGACCCTCGTCGCTCCGATGTGACGTGGCTCCGGAGTAAGATCAAGGTCCTGGAGGCCACGTTGGTTCGCTATCATAAGGGGGCTCGCGATCAGGATGCTGCCTTTGACTATTATCGGAACAAGTCTGAGGCTCTGAGTGCGGAGGCGACTCGGCTGAAGAGGGCTATGGTGGATCGGGACCTCAGGAGCGCCGGTCTCGGGTATACCATGTCAAGTGCATCGGTGCAAAGGCCCTCATCTGAGAGGCTTCTCTGTGACGTTATCGTGGAGAAGGAGATGGAGATACACCGTTATAAGACGATGCTGGGTGTCTCGGGGACGAGAACGGGACCATCGGGAGGTCGGCGAGCCGAGGGCATTCCCTCCGCGTTGTTGCGGTTGGAGAGTGTCCGACCGGTTGATGCCCAGAGCTCCGTGGCGGGTATGTCGACTGTTGCCGAACCCAAGGATCATTATAATGAGGAGATGGCTCCTAGTCGCTCGGTTGGAGTGGTGTTGCCCTCTATCGGACCCGAGGGGTCCTAAGAGGGAATTCCTTCCGTTTGAAATGAGTGGAGCGGTCCTGTAACTTTCTTTGTTTGTTTTTCCCGAACTAATAAGGGGGTATGAATAAGGAGTTCTATTTCATTTTTTGCCCTGGCCCTTAGTTTATTGATTGATGGCGGAGATCAGGTTCGGACTCGCCGAGAGGCGTTAGGGTGATTCCCTGACCTGGAGCCGGTCCGGACCTACCGAGACGTTTGGGGGACGACACCGGAGTGAGAACTCGGGTGTCGAAGCTTTTGAGAAAGCGATATCGTTGTCTGGTGTTAGGTCGGACCTGCCGAGGTGTTTGGAGTTTGAAAAAGAGATTCCTTTCGTACATGTGGAGCGAGGCTCAAAAAAGGATTTTTTACATATGAAAGCTTACAAAATTATTATTTACATCAGACAAGTAGGAACCTATGCCCGTTCTTCAAGGAACTTCATTAGGTGCTTGGCATTCCAGGGGCGCTTGATCGCCCGGCCCTCCATATCCTCCAGTCGATAAGTGCCGGGACGTACGACCTCGGCCACCCTGTACGGGCCCTCCCAGTTGGGAGCCAGCTTCCTCTTCTTGGTTGGGTCGGAGACGGATAACTTGCGCAGCACGAGGTCTCCGGTCCTGATGTCCGTTGGGCGGACCTTCTTGTTGTAAAACCTCTCGATCCGCTGTTGATAGAAGCTTCTTCGGACGGAAGACTTTTCCCTGACCTCGGCAACGAGGTCCAGGTTGGCCCTTAGGCCTGATGAGTTGTCTGCTTCGTCGAAGGACATGATGCGCGAGGAAGGTAGGCCGACCTCGACAGGGATCACCGCCTCCGTCCCGTAGGTCAAGTTAAACGGTGTCTCTCCCGTGGGGATCCTCTTGGTGGTTCGGTGTGCCCATAGGATGCTGGGGAGCTCTTCGACCCACAGCCCTTTAGGGGAGCTGTCGAGGCACTTTTTGAGGCCGTCGAGGATTTGTCTGTTCGCATTCTCCGCTTGGCCGTTGGACTGAGGGTGGCATATGGCGGAGAAGCACTGCTAGACGCCGATGTCTTCGCAGAACTTTCGGAAGTTTTGACCTGCGAACTGGGTCCCATTGTCCATGACGAGGACCCGAGGGATTCCGAACCGACAGACGATATTCTTCCAGAAGAACTGCTGTGTCTGGCGCTCGGTGATGCTGGAGAGAGGCTCGGCCTCGAGCCATTTTGTGAAGTAGTCGATGGCGACTATCAAGAATTTCCTTTGCCCTGTTGCCACGGGAAAGGGGCCCACAAGGTCCATGCCCCACATGGCAAATGGGGTAGGACTAGCCAGGGATCGGAGGTTGGCTTGAGGAAGCCTCTTGATTGGGGAGAATCTCTAGCATGTGTCGCACCTCTTGACCAGGTCTTGGGAGTCTTGGAGCATAGTTGGCCAATAGTACCCCTGGTTCAGGGCTTTGCGAGCGAGTGATCTGCTTCCCATATGGCATCCGTCGATCCCCTCGTGAAGTTCTTTCAGCGCGTAGCTGGCCTCGTCATTGGTGAGGCAGCGGAGGTACGGCTTACCATCGGCCAGTGTGTACGAGCGTTTGAAGAGGATGTCGTCGATCATGACGAACCTTTCAGCTTGGATCCTGACTCATCTTGCCTCGGCCCGGTCTTCGGGAAGCTCGGTGCTGACTAAGAATCTTCGGATGGGGACGGTCCAGTCGTCCGGACTGATACTGCCTTCTACGCACATTGCCTCCTGACCTTGGTCATTGATACTTGGCTTTAAGAGAATTTCGATGAGTACCGTTTGGTCGAGGTCCTCGAAGGAGGAAGAGGCGAGTTTGGATAATGCGTCTGCTTGGGCGTTCTGCTCTCTGGGGACCCTAACGACCGTGGAGCAGCAGAAGGATGCTAGGAGACGTCGGACCACCGCTAAATACTTCATCATCTGGTCGTCCCGGGCCTCGTACTCTCCGGTGATCTGATTGACCACGAGCTGAGAGTCGCTGAAGGCCCGGATTTGCTTGGCTCCGGCTCGACGTGCTAGGGTTAGTCCGGCGATCATGGCCTCGTATTCCGCCTCGTTATTGGAGGTCGGAAAGTTGAGGCGGAGGGAGTATTGAAGGAGGAATTGGTCGGGACCTCGGAGGATGATTCCGGCTCCACTCCCGGTTTCACAGGAAGATCCGTCGACAAAGACCTCCCAGGTCGGATCCGACCCTCCGATGTTGGGCTGCTCGGAAATGGTGCACTCGGTTATGAACTCGGCAAGGGCCTGTCCTTTGATTGCCGTCCTCGGCTGGTAGCCGATGTCGTACTGACTTAGCTTAATTGACCACTTGACTAAGCGGCCGGAGTTTTCGGGCTTGTGGAGGACGGTTTTTAGTGGCTGGTCGGTCAGTACTTGGATGGAGTGAGCCTGGAAGTAAGGACGGAGCTTTCGGGCTGCCATGACCAGAGCATAGGCCACCTTCTCTATCTTTGCGTACCTCGTCTCGGTGGGGAGCAGGACTTTGCTTACATAGTACAAAGGTCTTTGAGTTCTGTCTTCTTCCCGAACGAGGACGGCGCTGAGGGCGCTATCCGAGGCGGATAGGTAGAGCCATAGCGGTTCGCCCGGCTCGGGTTTGCTGAAGAGAGGGGGGTTGGCGAGGTACTGCTTCAGCTGCTCGAAGGCCTCCTGTTGATGGGTACCCCATTCGAAGACCCCTTTCTCGCGTAGAGCCTTGAAGAAGGGGAGAGACTTATCCCCTGACTTGGAGAGAAAACGACCGATTGCTGCCAACCGGCCTGTAAGCCTCTGAACTTCTTTGATATTCCGGGGCGGGGCCATGTTAATAATAACTTGGATTTTCTCGGGGTTCGCCTCGATACCGCGTTGGCTGACGATGAACCCCAGGAACTTCCCAGTTGAGACGCCGAAGGCGCATTTAGCTGGGTTGAGCCTCATATTGTGATTCCGGAGGACTCCGAAGGCTGCTCGAGGTCGGCGACGTGGTCCGACCCGACCCGACTCTTGATGAGCATATTGTCGACATAGACTTCCACGTTGCGGCCGATCAGGTCTTTGAAGATTCGGTTGACGAGTCGTTGGTAAGTGGCTCCGGCATTTTTCAGCCCGAACGGCATAACGCGGTAACAGAATAGACCCTGATCGGTGACGAACGAGGTCTTCGTGATGTCCGGTGGAAACATCCGGATCTGATTGTAACCTGAGAATGCATCCATGAAGGACAGTGGCTCGTGTCCCGAGGTCGCGTTGATAAAGGCGTCGATGCGGGGGAGGGGGAAAGGATCTTTCGGACACGCCTTGTTTGGATCTGTGAAGTCTATACAGATCCGCCATCCCCGGTTGCCTTTTTAACCATGACGACATTAGCCAACCACTTGGGGTAGTTGACCTCTTGAATAAACCGAGCGGACAAGAGCTTGTCCACCTCTGCCTTCACAATTTGTTGCCTCTCCGGGGCAAATTTGCTCCTCTTCTGGGCGACTGGCTTGGAGCCCGAGATGACGCTCAGCCGATGCATAATCAGGTCTTCGGAGATGCCGGGCATGTCGGAGGGTTTCCAGGCGAAGAGGTCGACGTTGCGGCGAATGCAGTCAATTATGCCTGACTTCAAGTCCTCGGGGAGTGAGCGGCTCACCCGGAACCACTTCGACTTATCCTCAGCGCCAAACGGAACCTCCTCCAGTTCGTCGACCGGTTTAGGAGCGGGACCGTCTCTCTCGGGCTCGAGCTCGACGGCGTCGAGGGGGAAGACTCCCCTTCCGACCGTGGTCATGTAGCAAGATCGCGTTGCTTCTTGGTTACCTCGGACGATGCCGACCCCTTACTGGGTGGGGAATTTGAGTTTCAAGTGGTAAGCCGAGGGCACCGCTTGAAGGGAGCATAGCCCGGGTCGGCCGAGTATGGCGTTGTAAGCCGCCTTGATGTTCACCACCATGAAGTCCATGGACTCGGTCTGCTGGATCGGAACCGAGCCCGCGGTAACATCGAGAGTCACAATCACCTCTATTACGACAGGGACGCCGGAGAATCCGTGCAAAGTATATCCGGTCGGCTTGAGCTTGCCTCTGGGCAGTTTGAGGTTCTCGAAGGCCTCGAGAAAAAGAATGTTTACCGAGCTGCCGTTGTCGACGAGGATCCGACGAACTTCACAATTTGCCATGCGGAGGGCAATGACGAGGGCATCGCAATGAGGGAGGCGGACGCCTTCCAGGTCCTCTCCGAAGAAGGAGACGGGTACCGGTTGTAATCGGGGAGAGGGGTTGTCTTGGACAGCGTTTACCTCTCGGATGAAGGCTTTCCGGGAAGTATTTGACTCTCCCCCCATTGGTCCCCCATGGACATAGTGCAAAATGGCCGGCGTGTCTGCGGCTCCTTCGGGCGAGGGATCCCGATCCTAGATGCGGTTCGGAATAGGGATTGGAGGCGAAGGCCTCCGGTTCCTCGTATCCCGCCGATCCCGTGGGACTTCTCTTGTGAAATCTCGGAGGTATCCTCGTGAAATGAGGGCCTCAATCTCGTCTTTCAGGACCCGACACTGGTCGGTTTCGTGCCCATGGTCCTTGTGGAACCGACAGTAGAAGCGTTGGTCTCGCTTTTTGTTGTTGTTAGGTCGGGGAGGGAGTCGGACAAGACCCTTGTCCTTGATTTTCAAGAGGATGGCAGACACGTTCTGTGTCAAGGGAGTGTACCTTTCGAAGCGAGGGACCGGAGGTACCCTCTTCGCGCCGACTCCTTCTTTTGCTGCCTTTCTGGCAGGCTCAATCTCATCGACCCTGCGCTTGCCTTTTTCTGCGACCTCTTTGCTGCCCTCTGGGTTCAGAGCTTCTTCAGCTCGTATATATTTCTCGACTCGACTGAGAAGGTCGGGAAAGTCCAGAGGTGGCTTCTTCGCCAGGGAGACTTTTAGCTGGTTGTGCCGGACATTATGCCGGAAGGCGGCCGAGGCGACCCCGGCGTCGAGGGCGGAAACGGACCTCGCCTCGGTTGTGAACCTCTTGACGAAGTCACGAAGCGACTCCCCCTCTTTCTAACGGAGGTTGAGCAGGGACGTGCTCATCTTCTCGGCTTTTTTGCTGGTGACAAAGTGGGCCAAGAAGTTGGCCTCCAGCTGGTCAAAGGAGAAGATTGAGCCGGGGGAGAGTTTGGAGAACCACTCCCTGGCCGGACCCCGGAGGGTGGCCGGGAAGGCTCGGCACAGCAGGGGATCCGAGGCGCTGTGAATCATCATGAGGGTCTTGAAGCCCTCCATGTGATCAGCTGGATCACCCTCGCCGTTGTAAGTCTCGAACTGCGGAGGTCGAAAGTTCCGGGGGATCTCCGCTTCTACGATGTTGACAGAGAATGGCGGTCGAGAAGGCCCTCGGCCTGGGACGGGGTTGGGATTCCCGTCGCCGATGCACTCGAGGCGATTCTCCATCTCCAGGAGGTGTCGGAGTACATCATCTGTGCGCTCAGGAGGAGGGGTCGGCGCACGAGTGTAACTCCTTCCTTCGTTCATTTGAAGGGGTCGGTCAAATGTTGCGGACCTTGGCGCTCCGTGGAGAGCCTCCATGATTTCATCTCTGAAACTTCGGAACTCGGCCCTGGTGACCGCGCCATGGTCAGAAGGGTTGGGTCGGGGCGTAGGAATTTGGCCGATGCGTCTGAGTACCGACGGCCTCTCCCCTTGCGCAGGCCTAGAGTGGTTCGGGGCCGAGTTGGAAGCGGTCCCTCCCCTAGCCTGGCTAGCCCTTCTGTTCAGAATGACCCGACGAAGGTCGGGCTCGATGACGCGCGACGCGCTTCGTTGGGGTCCGGGGTTCCCCCCCGGATTATTTGATCCCTGTCTTCTGTTGAGGGCGTCCTCAGGAGGAGGCCCATTCGGACGGGCGGAAGGAGTTGGTCTCCGCCTCGGAGCCATAGGAGAGCATCGGAGGCGAGGCTAGGGCTGTCGTCCGTACCGAATAAAAAGTTCCCACAGGCGGCGCCAACCTGATGCGGTTTGTTTTTGGAGAGAGTGTGGAAGCACCAGGTGTGAGTTCGGACTCAATTTGTAAGAGGGGAAGAGTTCGGTAACGGGCAGCGGCCCGGAGGCTCGCTTCGGTGCTCTGGGGTCGGCTCGGCTGGCCTCGAGTACCTGCAGACGGTCTAGAAACACCGGGGTTTATCCCGGTGGCAGACCCTCCGACGATCTAGTCAGTTTCTGAGAGAGAGTAGCAATAACTAGGGATTTTAGTGGTGAAAGATTGATTACCTTTGAAGGTGGGTGAGAGTCTGGTATTTATAGATAACCCCAACCGGGTTTGGATCCGCTTGGGGGCCGGGTCTGGACCCGAAAGCCCATGGGCCTGACGTGGCAGGAGGCCCAGGGGGTTTAGGGCATACGTGGCAAAGCCAAGAGCGGTTTTGGGCTGACGTGGCAAGGTCCAAAGTGGTTTTGGAGCTAACATGGCAGATGGTGGGGGCCTGGGTCGCGCCAGGTCATCCTTGTCCCTTACCGGACTGAGCGGAGGACCCGGGAGGCGGTCGAGGATCGGAGACCGAAGGTCGGGGCGGATCGTCGGGACGAGGAGGCCAGTTTCGTGGCGGTGAATTTACGGCTCGACACCGAACCGGGTGTGGTCCGGAGCCGAGCTGGATCGTCTTTGAGTGAAAACCATCCTGGGCCCTGGCTGAGCCCCAGGCCATTTTTACCCTACCTCAGGAGGGTTCATTGATGAGGAGCTGATCAGGATGATGTTGAGAGAAAGGGACAGTGATGGGGATGGTACGTGCTTTAAATGAGATGGGTCGAGTTTTGTCATGTGTTGATGGTGAGGCTCAGCCCTGATCGAGCTCATGGATCGATAAGGCCTTTGATGCTGACCATATAAGTTTTTGTAATCTGTAATTATTTTTTGATCATTTTAATGAAAAAAAACAAAAAAAAAAACACAACAACAACAACAACAACAAAAAAGTTTTAAGTGTTCTTGTTAAGGGTTTTGATCTGTTCGATCGAGAATTGTATGTTGATGGAAAAAGTATTTCATATCTTTGCAGGTATCATCTCACAAGTGTTTACGACCCCGTTCTAATATGTGAGTTTCAGATTATTGGTCTACATAGTATTCATTGTGGGAAAAGTTGGAAGAGACCAAATACTTTTTCTATGCTGTTGTGAAACCGTTGTGCAGTGTTCTGGACTTGCATTGAATTGTTTCCTTTTTAGTATCTCTTCGTATGTACTAGATATATCTTATGCTTTGATGAAATATTGAAAGTGCGGTGCAGCAAATAATATTAGTGAAGAAAATTATTAGAGAACGTTAGTTTGTGCATTGCATCGATCATTCCTTTTGTTAAATATTAGATATTTGCTAAACTGTTTGTTACTATCGATTTGTTGTCTGTTATACGTTTTGTGTGTAATTAAATGCATATAACTTGTCACCGTGATATGGAACACATATAAGAAAACAACTACATACATATGCGGAAGAAAATCAAATGAAAAATTTGTGTGCAAGTCCACTTTTTCCGACAGTGGTATTGAGGCTAAATTTGGGGGGAAATCCGTTGGACTGTGACCTTTATGCAAAAAAACCCTCTTGACTTTTTTTTAATGCAGCACCCCCCTCTCAAAAAACCCCTGAAGTATTCTAAAAAAAGGGTAATGCTATACCTACAACCTTTACAACCTTACAACCTTAGGTGGCACAATCTCATTGGAGATGTGTACAAGCCACTACAACCTACTCTACAATACATTCCAATGAGATTGTGCCACCTAAGGTTGTAAAAAAAAAGGTTGTAAAAAAGATTGTAAGTGTAGCATTACCCTTAAAAAAAACTCACATCTCCCTTTTCTACTTGTATGAGATAACCTCATTTATCTTTGCAAGTTGTTTAAAAAAACATCATCTATCTTTTGCATTATTGTCAAAAACCTTCCTCAACTTTAGCAGAAGTCTCACATTGGCGGGGTAAGTTTTTTGCAACAATAGTTTAGGAAGATTTTCTGCATTAAGAAGAAGAAAAAAAAAAGAAAAGAAGGTCGTGGAGTTTTTTAACATAAAGGCCAAGGCCACAGTTCAAAAGAGTTTTTTTTTAATTTAGCAAAGTTCAAAATTCAAATCTCTTGCATCAACCTACAACAGTACAACCTCTCCGCTGTCGGAACGAACTTAAGACCCACCTAGAAGATCCAAACCCATTAACCATTTGGGTTGGGTGCAGATGGGTTATCGGGCTGAGATCCAACTGGCCCAAGCCCAAGTTCTTTAGTTCGATCAGAATATTTGCCCCTATCACTCAGGCAATAAACCAAACACTTGAAACGCAACACAATTTCTTACACTGATGCTGCCCATCAACCTCTGTAAGTTTCTCCCCCCGTTTCACTAAGTGAATTATATTCAACAACAGATCAATTCTGGGTTCATTTTAATGCTGCTTTAATGCATTGGAATCATATATATCCATTTTGCATGATCTTATGAATTTGCATGATATTGGAAATGGATATGATTTGATTGATATTAGCGTATCAAACAAGTCATTTTGTTCATATATGAATGATTTACGACCAAAAACAAAGCAATGTGATGCAATGCAAGAAACCCTAGAAAAAATCGATTTAAAATTCTACTTCTAACATTATATACAGCAAGAATGTAACAATTAAGTTGCTAACTGTACATTAGGTTGGATAAAATTTTATCGCCCCTTTAACCTTGTGAAAGAATTGTCTGATGAGTGTTTGAGATCAGAAGTCGATGACTGGGTCTCACTTTAGCCTCTCTCAGAAGCTAATGTGGTCTTTCTTGGAAATGCGTGATCGGTAGTAGTCCCACTTTCAAACATTGGGACCACCGACGCCATAGTTGGCCTATCAACTGCTCAGTCTTGTATGCATAGGAGACCGATGTATATGCATCTTGATACTTCAGTTGGTGAGCATGATTCCCTTATGGTTGGGTCGACGAACTCCGTTAGATTATCGTCACCCATGCCTACACCAATTTGAAGATTGATTGTAAGATGAAATTTGATATAACAGAATGGGCAAATTTGATGTTAGTACTTACATAGGATAGGAGGTTCAAAGAGAGATCAAGGTGATGGTGGGTGCTATTCTTTCTTCCACAGTTCCACTAACGATATCCAGAAGCAGTACTCTGAAGCTGTAGACATCGGACTTCACTGAGAATAAACCGTGCATTGCATACTTAGGAGACATGTAGCCACTGCGGTTAAACATTACTAGATAACATTACTAGATTAGTTCTCGATGAATAGTTCTAGTGCTTTCCATGTATTTAATGTCAAAGACAAAATCTCGTTGCAGGAAGGGTTAAGCACTTACTACGTGCCAACGACACGTTTGGTGTTGGTTTTGTTGTCGTCGCGCCCGAAAATCCTTTCCATGCCAAACGTCTGAAATTTTGGGGTTCATCTCTTTGTCCAACAAGATATTGCTAGCTTTGAGGTCACAACCGAAGCTTTCCCTATATATATATACATACACACACAAAAAAAAAATTGAACTTTTGCTTGATATGTGACATCTAAACTTAGTCCCATATCGGTAAGGAGCAAAAAGCAAATAAAATTATAAGTTAAAAACTGAGCCAAAGGGTTGTGCCCTTAGGGGTACGAATATTTTCTCCGGAGGGAGAACACACCCAACTTGGGCGTCGGTGTGGAACACACGCGCGCCCGCCCTGCCCGGGCCGACCAGACCCGGACCCGGACCCGG
This sequence comes from Hemerocallis citrina, assembly GCA_017893485.1. Taxonomy (NCBI): domain Eukaryota; kingdom Viridiplantae; phylum Streptophyta; class Magnoliopsida; order Asparagales; family Asphodelaceae; genus Hemerocallis; species Hemerocallis citrina. The sequence goes on from CM030366.1 coordinate 235,542,096, forward strand.
AGAATTCAGCTCTGTTTTAATACGAGCTGGATACGGGCAGTTGCAACAACTGCCGTCAGTTCTGATTTGATACGGGCAGTTGCAACTGTCATGGCAGTTTTGTCTGAACAGTTGCAACAACTGCCACAGGATTAGGGTTATAAATAGGACAGGGTTCTGATCAAATCCGGTGCCCATTCATATCTTCCCTATCATCTTGTATCAACATAGCAGTATCACAAAATGCTGTCATCATATTCTTTCTCGACCGAGTCTCCATTATTCGAGTGTAAGTTAATGAAGTTCTGACTGTTGTATCTTGGAAAACGACTGCCGTTAAACCTGTGTACACCGTTGCAGTGGCAGAATTAAACGTCTTAAGGACATTGTTTCAACAAGCTTCAGTCTATATTTTTCTTTCTTCACCATACTCAAGGTCGGAATTGAAGATAATATATCTTCTTTCTGTGCTTTGTGTACAGTGATATACACTGTTAGCGAAACAGTCCCTTTAATTCACAATTATCAAGGTTCGAATTGAAGATTCAGTATCTTCCTTTTGTTCTTTGTTGATAGTGAGTTATATTGTTTGCGTAACAGTATAAGTATTATTAAATTTGAGTAGAAATTTAATTCGTTGTTTTTAATTTTACATTAAAAATTAAATTTGTCTACACAAGTTATAACAGGTACAAGAGTCCTCGAGCAATCCCTTCAATGATATTGTACTGTGTTTTCAATTCTGGTAATCTTTTCCTTTTCGTATCTGTTGAAATATTTTTTTGAGTTATAGAAGGAAATAATTTAATGAAACATGAGATCTTGATAAATGCATAGTAAAACATTTGTTACCAAAAAGAAAAGCATTTAAGCTTCTATTTGACATGTATTCATAGATCAAAATCTTCTCCTCTATGGATGCAACAGCCCAAGAGCCTAACTAGATTTCTGTGTTGTAGCTTGGAGATTAATATGACCTCATTCTTGAATTCCTACAAACCCTGCCCTCAATTTGCCGATAGTCTTTTCACAGCGATTTCCAGTCCACTTGGCAGTATACCCTACAAATCGATACAGGTATGTGTTATTATTACTGAGCACCTCATTTGGTTGTTATGTTACTTAATAGTGTTTCGAGTCCTCTCGCAAATTGTAGTCTGTTGGACATGTATGTTTCATATTTTCCACCTGAGAAACAACAGAGAGAGTGTTCGTGTCAGATACGTATTGAGCAAGTGTCAGTATCACATACCTGTGTGGAATAGACATGACAAACATTTGAATATCAATGAAACATAGGATTTAATCAATTTTTGATGCACCCATTAAGTAATAACCTATTTGTAAGATGTGTGTGACAACTATAGGAGATCATTTGAAAGCGGACCTTGTAAACTGGACCAAATCGCCGATATTTTGAATAAATCATATTGTCGACCGATAGTCACAGACTCACAGAATCCGCTGTTTTATATCAAAATTTGAAATTTGAACCACAGGGCATTTATCAGGCGCAATCATATTGAAATTCACCATTTAATTTGTTTGATTATTTCCAGTTCGATGATTGAACCAGCCGAACCAGCCTTAATATGCCGATAAGGGAATGAAGATCTCAGAAAGGTTAGGTCAGCAGGATTAAAGTGAATGAGGTTTTCTATTGAAATTAATGTAAAGAAACGGATAAAATTCGGTCGGTTCGACACATTAAATACAACCAACAAGTATATTGTACAAATCACCTTTTTGGTGGAGATTTCATTGCAAGCCAACAACATTAGCAGAAAGAAATCTAAATTGAAAATCAAAAATCAAAAATCAAAAAATTTATATTAAAAAAAAGTCGAAAGGAGTGGGGAAAAAGTGAATTAGTCACAATTTTTAAAACAAGAAATATTACGGCACAATGATGTTCACTGTTCCATCAAAAAAAAAAAAAATCCAGAAACATAATCTCACTGTCATCAAATATTATAAAACTTGCGAGAATGTTAATGCATTTTTTCATCTACCATTTTAACAATAACTATTGTAAAAAGTTGTCTAAAAAAAGACGCTCTGATCAAACTTCGACACAAATATGACGCCCTAAATTCTGAAACCAGGATAGGGAGCTTTTGAGTAACAATGTCAAGAAAAACTTTATCAGTAAAATTATTTGAAATTGAGAATATAAACGCAGACATTCCTTCACACATAAGACTACAAGTTAAGCACCCTATGACCGAATCTTTTATGATTCCAATCCTTTTTTCCAAAACAAATCATTATATCACTTACTTCAACTGAAGCATGTTTATCCAGTTAATTTTTTTTACTATTATGTCACCTAATCATTTAGTATTAAGGTGGGAACTACTCCAATCTGATCTCTACATCAATGTTGTAAAAACAAAACCGGCCATCGAACTGGAGAGATGAACTGGAGAGATGACCGTCCGTTTTTACCCGGTTCAACCAGGTTTGATGTCGGTTGGACCGGGTTCAATAGTAGGAGGGATCACTTTTATCTGATTGTTATTCACATAGATAACTATATGTTTGACAACATAATCCAAACATTTGCTTAGTGCTTAGTGCTTCTTATGAGCCACAGGTTCAAATCCTTGCGCTCTCATATGTTTTTATTTTTTTAATAAAAAAGATTTCTTAACTGGCTGGTTCAAATTGAACTGGTTTAGCCAGCTCGATCGAAAACCGGACTCCGGTTTCAAGCATAGGCGATTCAATTTGAAACCAGACCGGTGTATAGCCCGGTTCCGGTCGAACCCAGTCTGACCGGCCTGTCCGGTCCAATATTGCTCTACATATCAAACTGCACCATTATGCAGGGAAGATTTGAACACAATTTCCTATATTTAAATCATAAAGCTGGAAACAGGCGGAAAACCACAGAAAAAAGAGAAGAGTTCACCAAGATCTACTAGTATCGTACTAAGCTGCTCAGAAGAGGGAATTTTATAAGCTTTAGGGTCTGAACCCTTTTTAGTAGGACCATGTTGACTCATAGCCTGCTTAGCTTCTTTTTTTGCCTAAACATTCATGAGAAAAGTTGGTTCAACTAGTAACTATTTACAGGTTACATATAATGTAAGTTCAAATATCTTTTAAAAATGTCAGAAAAAATACCTTTTAACGAACTGAAATTCTTTGCTAGACAGAATTCCACCAGCTGAATCTTATGGAGTTACTTTTGTCTTGCCTCCCGCCAGTCTCTTCAAAGCTCGGAGACTAGATTCTGCAGCACTTAGTTGTCCAACATAGTCACCAAACTCTGACCCTTCAACTTTACCTCTTTCTCTTCATCAGATCTATCATCATCACTATTACAAGTATTATCTACGTCAAGGTCATCATCTACATCAGCATCACTAACAACTTCATCATCAGACATCAGTATAATTAACATCCTCCAGTTCATCCTCATCATCCAATCCTCCCTCTTCATGTTCTACCTCAAAAATGGTCTCGTTATCATTTTCAACAGAAGCTTGCTCCTCTCCTTTTCTCCTTGTTCTCCTTCTTCTTCTTCTTCTTCTTCTCTATAGTTATCTAACTCATCATCTGCGCTGCTGCCACGCCCCGCTTCCCAAAATATGAAATACGAGTGCATGACGAAGCCCAGCGAATGATCTTAACATCATTCATAAGCTATAGGATCGACTCAGCATCACAACAAGAATATACAAGAGAGATACATATAACCAAGCATGCATGAATAATTTATTAAACCATAGAAACAATTGAAAACAGATAATAATATCCAAATAGTTTCAAGTCTGGATCAAGTGTAAAACTCGGGAACGTAAGCCCGTTACAAGTCTTAAGTAACATCAAATGAAATAACTCAAATACAAAATGAAATGATTAAAGAAAGTTTTTTTCCAAGCAAGGCCTAGAATGTCTGCTCACCGAATCCAGCAGGTAGTTCGTCTCCCAAGTCTGCTTAATAAATATAAAGAGGAAAAACAGGGAAAAACAAGAGAAATGCCCTTAGTGCAAGCTAGGGCCACAAATAGTAAAGGCGAGTACAAGTAATGTAGAACAAAAATTGGAATCAAGAATATGATAGGGTTTACAACAAGTAATGAAGACTAAGAACTAGCTAGCAAGAAGGACAACTCGAGTAAACAGGCTGGATAACAAGTACTAGTAGTGGTGTAAGTGACAAGTGAACATGTAGGGGGTATCTAACCTCAAGTGACAAGTCTCAAGTCTAGTATCGTGTAACAAGTGTCAAGTCTAATGTCAAATTTTATTTCAAGTGTCAAAATGTCAAGTACAAGTATCAAGTGAGCAAGTATCGAGTTCAAGTTTCATGTATCGAGTTTCATGGATCAAGTAATCAAGTATCGAGTAAGCAGGTGTCATGTTCAAGTTTGTAGTTATTACTATCTAGGTAGCACTTCATGCATCCATTCTTTTACTACATGGTTGCTACAGTCAAAATAATTTCGTTTAGGCCTAGTAATGGAGCCTATAGGGCAGTGTACTCAGGTGTCAAGTAACAAGTATCAAGCAAGTCATGCTTATGAATCGGGTAATCATATAACTTGTTCATGTGTCGAGTCATAGCAAGACAAGTCATGAATCACATGTGTATATACTAGTTCATGGATCAATAATATACTAGTCCATGAATCGATTTATAATATACTAGTTCATGAGACATGTATCAAGTGGGAAACACGGGCCCCCTTCCGAGTACACTTACCTATATTGTTCACCACTATGGTCTTTCCCTTAACTCCGGCTTATTAATTTTTATTATTTTATCAAGAAAGCATACATGTGTGCGAAACAAGTCGAGAAAGCATGGTCATGGACATGGGACAAGTTTAGGGTAATTATATGGCATAATCGAGGGTCGACATGAATAAATTATCCAGCTAAAATGTTCAGGCAGAATTTGTGTATTGTATTTATACATGTGAAATAGTGTTGAAATAATGTTAATTAATTCTAATAAAAATTGGGAATATCCTATAGGGTGTCCAGCAACTACATATAAAATTTCAAGTCAAACTCTTGCTATTTACATAGTTAAATTAATTCGCAAAGTAAAGGTGTGCAGCAGTTTTTGCGAATCTGCGTCTACCAACACAGCTGCAGTAAAGCTGCAATAACTCCTAGCCTGTAACTCCGAATTCGAAAATTCTGGAGGCTATCGACATCTAGACATATAGAGCTACATTTTCTATTCAGGGCTCGGGTTCAAATTCTAATGTTAAAAGGGTCGAAACAACGAAACAAGATTCAGAACAGCAACATGAGGGAACATCTTACTAGTATGAGTTACATGAAATTTTGTTATTAGGCGTCTAGGTTAATGTGTGATATAAATACATGATATTGGTTATCAAAACAACAAGTAATAATTATTTTTCAAGCCAAATGGTTGCAAGATCATCAAACACTAGGTATAACATGTGTCTACAAATCTAGGGCTCCTTAATTTCACGTGTCCAAGTGTTCATGGGATAAAAAGAGTCCAAGTAGTTATAATTTAATGCAATGAAATTATTGTGACTCTTAGAATTATAAAATTTCGGAGGTTTAATATTTAATCAACAACGATAGTCAAGGAGGAGTCACAATTCTAACTATTTGTAGTATTTTTCAAGAGATGCTTATACTAGAATAAAAATGTGTACAAGATGATTTCTTGCCTTGATTGACGACGAATAGATCCGATTGTTGAAGAAAATGGGATTGGAAAATCCCGGACGAAGTCTCCCAGAAGCACGTGCAAGAAATCAACCGTAGAGTAAATTTTCCCACACCCGATCAGCCAAAACAGCAAACGGCGAGATTGGGATCTGGCGCGGCAAAACAGCAAACACCAAATCCGGCAAATCAAAAAGCTCCAATGCAGCGGATCGCGCCAGAACAGGAAACAGCGGATTCGGGATTCGCTGTGGGTGAGACAGGGAATGGCGATTAGATCTGGCTCAGTTGCGCAAATCTTGGCGCGATCCTACGGTCGAGATCGAATCCCGCCAATCCACTGTTTCTTCTTCTTCGTTCTCTTATTCGACGAAACAGCGAGCGAGAGAGAGGGGATGCAGCGCCGGCGATGGCTTCGACGGTGACGACGCGACGGCTTGACTGCGATAATGGGGAGGACGACGGCGGCGGAAACAACGGCGCGACGTCGAGAAGGATCTCGTCGCGTGCGGCGACTCTGTCTCTCTAGTTCGAACAGGGGAGGAGTTTGGGGGAGTGGGTTTGGGGTGTTGGCAGTGGACGGAGGTCGAGGAGGATGAGGGGGAGATGAGGCGATGGAGGTGAAGGGATGGCGAGGCGATAGGGTGGTTGTTGAGAGCTCGGGAAATGGCGGAGTTGGGTTCGGAGGTTGGGAGTTTGGGTCGATGGTGAAGACGATGGTGGATGGTGGTTGGGTGCTGTGGTGGTGATGTGGACGAAGGCGATGGTGAGGGAGATCGGAGGTGATGGTGGGGGAGACGATCGGAGGGGAGGAATTGGGTTGGCGTGCTCGCGAAAAGAGCGAACGAAGAAGAAATGGGTAGCGGCGGGGTTTGGGGTTTAACAGTGATTAGGGTTAGGGGTTAGGGCTAAGGAGTTTAAATAGTATAGGGTTTCGGTTTAATGGGTATTAGGGTACCCGAATTGAGTAGGATCCAACTAGAGAATTGGTCAAAATATATCAAAATGGGGATTAAAGAGATAAATGAGAAGAAATGGCCATTTCTTCATGAAGAACGATACAAACAGTACATACAATTGAATTAGATAAAAGGACCGAAAATTGAATCGAAACAAAATAATGATTTTATTTGAATGGAAACAAGATACGGTATCTCAAATAGATAAAAGAGTACAATTAAGCAAAATACAGTATAAAAATACAAATACGGGGAAACAGGAGTTACAGCTGCTGTGCATAGAATCATCATCATCATCATCTATCATCATCTTCCTGAAGCAACTCTATGTCATGCACTTCACTAGCTACCTATGAAGCACTGATATGTGCATAGAATCATCATCATCATCTATCATCATCTTCCTGAAGCAATTCTATGTCATGCACATCACTAGCTACCTATGAAGCATTGATACGGGTACGACGATATGCGTATGGGGAATACAGCTATTTTCAAAAAAGTTGGATACGGGATACGGCTGTATATATATATATATATATATATATATATATATATATATATATATATATATATATATATATATGGAAATCTTTGGTTGTGCACTACCGCTAGTGCACACGGCGTGTGCACTAGGCCTTCGGGCGTTCATATCGACGATCCAAACCGTTCACATTGATGTACACATCTAAATTAGTCTAAATATGTTAAATCAAATCATTTGAAATTCATTTACCCATCCATTGAAGTGTTACAAAATTGTATGGCTGAAAACCAGTGTTTTTTATAGTCACATGAAGGATGGGTAAATGAATTTCAAATGATTTGATTTTACATATTTAGACTAATTTAGATGTGTAGATCAATGTGAACGGTTCGGATCGTCGATATGAATGCCCGAAGGCCTACTGCACATGCCGTGTGCACTAGAGGAGTGCACAACCGAAGCTTTCCCTATATACACACACATACACACACACACACACACACACACACACACACAAAGAAAGAGGCAGACGATTCGGAGAGAGAGAGAGAGAGTTGTTAGGAATATGTCTTGAATACTCGTGGTTCAGATTCGAAGAAGGTAAGATGAAGCACAGAGGTCGAAGCGTTGAAGCGAGTTGAAGAGAAATTTTCAACCACAGCAGCAAGAGAGGTTCAGATTCGAAGAAGGTAAGATGAAGCACAGAGGTCGAAGCGTTGAAGTGAGTTGAAGAGAAATTTTCAACCACAGCAGCAAGAGAATAGCTGTGGTCGACTGTCCAAAGTTACGGTCGATCACAACCCCGACCGTATCCCGCGAACACACACCAGATGCAATTGTATAGGGTTTAGCTGAGAGGAGGACGGTCGACCGGTCTTGTTGGACGGCCGACCGACTGCGGCATTGTGTTCATTTACGGCCTCGATTTGTTATGTCATTTCAGCTCAATCTTTAACTCCAAGTTAGATCGTACGACTCCTATTCAGTTAATTTCTTTCCAGGTTTTATCGGACGACTGAGAATCAAGCTTAGACCTAGGTTTCTCTCTAATTCTTCTATTTATATTGTAAACTTCTCCAATATGAGAGGTAGTACCTCATATATTCTTTTCTCCATTGCAAAGAGAGGCTTGAGAGAGAGAGATAGTTCTTGGTGGGTGAGTTTAATTCTTCGAATTGAGTGAATCAGTAAATCCTTGTAATCTCCTCTAGCTGAATATCAGATCTCCCTAAATTTCTTCCGGATTAAGCAAAAGCTAATCGGGATAAATCCTCGTTGTGTTTGTTGTTTGGATTGGTGGATCTACTTGCTTTCTCAATTGATTCGTCTCATCTACTTCGACTTCCTCATTGCTCTAATTAGTTCTGCTGTGACCACATGAGTTTGTTGACGCCCCAATCCCAACAAGAGTAGAGAGAGAAAAATGCTAGTCGTTTACTTCGGATCAGTCGATGGAGGCCGTCACAGGCTAGAGATAGAGGGGAGATCAGACGAGAAGTACGCGATGTCGATTCGCCGTCGAAGGAGGAAGAAAGATGGAGACTTGGTCGTGGGCGTCGCCGTGAGGGATTGCAGCCGAGTGAAGGTAGGAACTGATTTGAGTTGAGCAAGAACTGATTTCAGTCCTTCTTCTTCAAATAAGTTAAGAAAATCCTAACTTATATTTTCCTATTTCTTCAAATTAACCCCCAAATTCAATTTTTTTATGTTTTAAACCAAAAAATTAATTCATTCTAACAATTTAAACCCCGAGCCGTATCCCTACCGTGTACGACGTATCCTCACCGTGTCTGTTGCGTATCCCCGCCATATCCATTTAATAAAAAAATGTAGGACATGTTTCAGCCATATCCCATATCGGATACGTGGGACTATACCCTCCGTGAAGTATCCGGGCTTCATAGCTAGCTACACTAACTTCTCCAAATGCTTTTGATCTTGCCTTGGGATTGGTGGGGCAACCACGGTCTTTCTTCACCAACAGTGAAGGGCATAACTAGAATATAGCAACAAAGTCTGGTGAAGTTCTCATCAACGGTTTAGTTACAGAGAAGAAATTAAGAATATATATCAGGTTTAACCACTCTGAACAAAGTCATTAATGAGCGAGCTGCTGTTGAGACTGCCTTCTCGTGTGATTTCCTGTACAAAACAAGATCTTGGAGAAGATCTTCATTCATCAACTAGCAGGAAAACATGAAAGGGGCAAAGTATAAGTTACGATAAGAGAGCTCAGAGTTGGTAATGTCTTACTGTTTGTAACAGTGAAGGTTCAACAGACAATTGCGGGACTAATTAACATTAAAGTAGATTAAAATAAGGTTCCAGATACAACGCCACGATCTGTAGTCCTTGAGCCGAAACTCAAATTGGCCGGTTTTGCAGTCTACTTATATATGAAAGAAATAAAAAGGAAAAATGAAATAATGTTACACATCAATCTTTCTCAAGTAAAATTATTTGAAATTGAGAATATAAACACCGACATTCCTTTAAACATAAGACTACAAGTTAAGCACCCTATAACCAAATTTTTTATGATTCCTGATGCGGTATAGATGATGTGGCCCAATCAGGGCTGTTAGATCTCCTCAGATCTCGCGCATCCCAGATCATCAAGTCAATAGGTCCAACGGGCTTCTGCCATCTCAGGCCCACCGGCAAACGGGTCCAACCCGGTCCGTTACAGTCCCAGACTCGTTAACCCTGCCTATAAATACTAGACCCCCTCCACTCTGAAAAAGGTAATCAATCCTTCTCCATCTGAATCCTAGCTACTGTTGCTTTCTCAGTGACTGACTAGATCATCGGAGGGTGTCGCCGGAATTTCTCCCGTTGTTTCTAGGCATTGTGCAAGTACCGAGATCCGAGCCGAGCTACGAAGATCCGAGCCGAGCATCCAGCCTCTTCCACTCTCCTACTACCCTCGAGCCGGTCCTACAGTCCGAGGGTCTGACCAAATCCAGTGTTGCCTCTTCCGCTTCACAAAATTACAAGAACTCACACATGTTGCCCCCACACCCAAAAACAAGCAGCATCATGTTGGTGCCATCTGTGGGAAAAGGCACGTCCCTGACACCGGTCCAATCCCGGCCCAGGGCATCGTCTCGAGGCCGACCCTTACCATGGCTCCTAAAGCCACGAGTCATCACCTCTGGACGCTGTCCAGATCATCGTCCCTCTCACAACAATGTGAACTACCGACCACAAGCCAATGGCGCAGCAGGTCCCGAGCCGAGCGCTTCACGCTCAGTCTTTCCCGACTTACGCCGTGTCATCCAGGACCGGCAGCTCAGCCAGTCGAGGGAAGGAGCCGCTTCTAACCCGGCTCCAAACCATAACATGCTGCCGCCCCGAGAACCGGGACAAGCGCACAGCCACTCGCATGGCCAAGACGAACAGATCCCGGTCTCGAGAGCCGAGTTCCAAAACTTTAGGAACGATGTCTTCCAGGCCATCCGAGGTGACCCCGGGATCGAGGTGCGTACCAACTTCGGTCCTCGGCCAGAAGCCCAGGGCAACGAATCTCACGGTTCAACTCACCCACGTCAGCAGGATGAGGCCGTCCTCTGGCGTCTCCAGGAGATGGAAAACCGCCTCGCCCACATTGGCGAGGGCGGACCCCAGTCTGCACAGGGAAACCTGCTGAACCGACCCCCATTCTCACCCCAGATCCTTGACGTTGAGATTCCCAAAAATTTTAGGCCGCCCCAATTCGAGACTTACAACGGCGAGGGTGATCTAGTTGATCAGATGGAGGGGTTCAAAACCCTAATGTTGATTCACAACGCATCAGATTCTCTTCTATACCGTGCCTTCCCGGCCACCCTGCGTGGCCCGGCTTGGAAATGGTTTTCGAAGCTCACCCCCGGCTCAGTCTTCTCTTTCGACCAGCTCGAAGCAAACTTCTTGGCCCACTTTGTAACTAGTCGAAAGGTTGAGAAGACTAGCGCAACCCTCCTGGACCTCAAGCAGAAGGAGGGTGAGTCCCTCCGAGAGTTCGTGCGAAGGTTTACCACCGAGGCAAGGGCGGTCTCTTCTCTCGACACAGGCATCGCCTCCGCAGTCTTCTGGCACAATGTTCGCCACGGCCAGTTAAAGGCCTCATTGCCTAAGAAGCCAACCCTCGACATTCCTGACCTCCTCAATAGGGTCGAGAAGTATATCCGGGCCAAAAAAGCCCTGCACCCCGAGGGCATCAAAGAGGCAACTGCCAAGGGAAAGCGAAAAGCGGACGACTCCGAGCTCGCCAAGAAGACCCTGAAGGACACGTCCAGGCAGAATAGGCCACCTCCGGTCCCCCGTTTTGAAAGGTATACACCACTAACCCAGAACGTGGCAGCCATTCTCTTAGAGATCGAGGACAAAGGGATCTTTCGACTCCCTCCTCGACCGAGCAACAACAAAAAAGGGACCAGAAGTTCTACTGTCGGTTTCACTGTGATCACGGACATGAGACCGACTATTGTCTGGACCTGAAAGATGAGATCGAGGCCTTAATCCAAATGGGGTACCTCAGGGAGTTCACTCGGAAAAACCCAAGAGACAAGAGAGACCCGAGGAATCTGAGGCCATCGCCTCCTCCTCGAACGGTCGGTCCACAAACTGAGCAAAAGCCTGAGCTCAAAGAAACCAATGGGCCGACCATCTTACACTGTGCCCACGACGGGCCCATGGGGGGGGGAATCCAACATTTCCCGTAAGGCCTTCTTACGTGAAGTAAATTCGGTCCATGACCAACCTCCTCCCAGGGTTCAGCAGCAAGCGATCTCCTCGGGAGAAGACCTTGATGGAATCCGGCTCCTGCACTGCGATGTCATCGTCATTAGCCTCGGCATGGCGAACCATGAGGTTCGTCGAATTCTCGGGGACAACGGAGGCTCGGTGAACATTCTCTTTTCGGAAGCTTTTGAAAACCTCAAGCTTCCCCACGAGAAGTTAAAACCGGTCGGATACACCCTTCATGGATTCTCCGGCATCCCCATCCAAATTGAGGGCAATCCAGGTGCTACATGAAGGGATCAGAGGATGCCACATAGGGAGCAGGTCGCTCGCGAAGAAAGCACTGAACCATGGTTATTACTGGCCGACCATATTGTAAGATGCCCAAGACCTCGTCAAAAGGTGCGACCCTTGCCAGAGATTCTCTTCAGTGAAACGACTCCAATAAGTCAACCTCAAGTCGCTCGCCAGCCTGACCCCATTTGTCATGTGGGGAATGGACTTGGTCGGCCCCTTTCCAAAAGCAACGTGCCAAAGAAAATTCCTAGTGGTAGCCATCGACTATTTCACCAAGTGGATCGAGGCGGAACCCCTGGCCATGATCACGGAGCATCAAACTCAATAGTTTCTCTAGAAGCACATTATTTGTCGGTTCGGGATCCCGCAGGTGCTCATCACCGATAATGGAACCCAATTTGCAGGCAAAAATTTCTGAAAATTCTGCGAAGACATCAGCATCCAGCAGCGCTTTTCTGATTCTCGGCTTTGACTTGTTAACAAATCTCAAACCTCGACACAAATTCAGCCACATCCCGCTTCAAACCTGACCACCAGAAATGCTGTTTAATGTCCTTGTACATCTTGGTACTCCTAGGATGTACTGACAAAAGAGTAGCATGTGCCTCCTGAAGAATACTTTCTTTCAAGTCCGACTGATCCGAAACACAGCCTCTCTCCAAACCACAACACTTCATCCCTGATCTGGAACTCTGACAACTTGACAGCACCGACCTGCTCCTTCTTCTGAATCTCTGCATCTTCCTTCTGACTTGCAATAATCATTTCATTCAGCGTCGGTTGAAGCCTCAACTGAGCTAAAGATGATCCCAAGCCTTGCAGAACTACTTCAATACCAGCCCGATCCAACTCCTCTGCCAGCTGCCTCTGAGTTGTAATCAAACTCGCCAGACTGCTCTTGCGGCTAAGTGCATCAGCAACAACATTAGCCTTTACAGGGTGATACTTAATCTTTGGACGAATGTCCTTAAGTACCTCCAGCCATCTCCTTTGTCTCAGGTTCAGATCCTTCTACTGATATATGTATTTCAAGCTTTTATGGTCTGTATACATGTTCAACTTCTCACCATACACATAGTGTCTCCATTGTTTTAAGGTGAAGATAATCGCAGCCAACTCCAGATCATGAGTCGGATAATTCTTCTCATGCGGTCTTAGTTGTCTAGACCCATAAGTGATTACTTTTTCTTCTTGCATTAAGACACAACCAAGCCTACGATGTGAAGCATCGCTGTAGACATCATATTTAACACCTGCTCTAGGCAAAGCCAAAATGGGGGCAGTAATCAGCCTCTCTTTCAACTCTTGAAAGCTTGCCTCGCACTGTTCGGTCCACTTGAAGTTCGCATTCTTCTTCGTCAGACCAGTGAGCGGCACGGCTATCTGAGCGTAGCCCTAGATGAATCTCCTATAATATCCAGTTAACCCAAAGAAACTCCTGATTTCCTTCACTGTGGTAGGCCTTGCCCAATCCTTCACAGCCTCTATCTTCTGCGGATCAGTTGCCACTCCCTCCTTAGAAAAGATGTGACCTAGGAATGCCACTTCAGATTTCCAGAAATCACAATTGGATAACTTGGCATACAACTCCTGCTCCTGAAGCTTCCTTAAAACTGCTGCCAGATGCTCCGTGTGCTCCTCCGACTTGGAGTACACAAGAATATCGTCGATAAACACCACGACGAAAGAATCAATGAACGTCCTTAGAACTCTGTTCATCATGTCCATGAAGATTTCAGGCGCGTTCGTCACCCCAAACGGTATAACTAAGAATTCGTAATGCCCGTGTTGAGTTCTAAATGCAGTCTTATGCACATCTTCAGCTTTCACTCGAACTTGATGATATCCTGATCGAAGATCTATTTTGGAGAAAATAGCTGCTCCTCGTAAACGATCGAACAAGTCATCAATTCGTGGAATCAGATATTTATTTTGAACAGTGACCTTATTCAGCTCTCGGTAATCGATGCACATCCTCATCGAACCATCCTTCTTCTTTACCAAAAGCACCGGCGCTCCCCAAGGTGACGCACTCGGCAGAATAAAATCTTTCTCCAACAGTTCCTCAATCTGCCGTTTGATCTCAAACTGCTCCACATGCGCCATCCTATATGGTGCCTTGGAAATAGGTGCACTCCCTGGCTGAATAGTGATGCTGAACTCTACATCACGATGCAGGGGTAACCTAGGCAAATCTTCCAAGAACACAGTCGGATAATTCTGAACCACAGGAATTTGCTGCACCTCTACAGGAACGTCCTTCTTGCAGATAGCTGCCACCAGACCAGAACATCTCTTCCCTTGGAAAGTGACTTCAGGTCCACCTGGAGCCTTCACTGTTACTGTCTTGGTCTTGCACTCGATGTTTGCACTGTACACCGACATCCAATCAATGCCAATGATAACATCGACTCCCAAAACATTCAGCTCGATCAGATTGATCCCGAAAATTCTATCTCCAATCACGATCTCGCAGTCAGCATAGTACTGATTAGTGGTTAGAGTCTCCCCTGACGGAGAAGCTACTGCTAAAACCTTGCCTGGAAATATCTACGGTTCGACTCTCAGAATTTTAGCAAACTTAGGTGATACAAAAGTATGAGAGGACCCAGTATCGAACAAAACAACAGCTTTCTTTTCATTCAAAATAAGTTCTCATGTTACATAACACATACTCGTTACATAACAGTGTACTAATTAAGCGGGAAAAGAGATAACAGAAAGTACTCTAAACATCCTCCCTTGTACCAGTGATGACGTGATCCACCTCATCAGCGTCAGCTTCAGTCAAGGCAAATACTCGCCCCTACTGGTACGGCTTCTTCCCGGTCTACTGAGTTGGCCCATTACGGACGATATCCTACAGTTTGGGGCAATGAGACTTGTAGTGGCCTGTCTCTCCACAGCTGAAACAAGTCATTGGAGGTCTCACCCAAGTATTCTCGGGTCTTCCTGCCACTTGAATAGCGTTTGCACCTGTAGGCTTGAACCTTTGAGCCGGTGGCTATCCCCTGACATTGCCAGCAACTGCGGGCCTCTTCCCCGCATTCCAGTTGTTCCTCCGATTCTGAACAGCGTGGAACTGCTCCATGTCCGCCTCCGTGGCCGCTGCTCGTTTGACCAGCTTGTCAAACCTCTTAATACCGAGGGGTATCATCCTGGATCTCAGACTTGGCCTCAAACCATGCTCGAACTTTCGAGCCTTCTTCGCCTCGTCCATTACCAATTCTGGTGCATATCTTGAGAGCTGAGTGAATCTGGTCTTATACTCCTTAACTGACGTGCCACCCTGCTGCAGCGACAGAAATTCCATGGTCTTCTTCTCCTGGATGTCTGAGGGAAAATAATGACTGCGGAATTTCGGAGTGATTCTGATTCATGGCAATGGCATTGAGTGTCTGATAGACCCTCGCTAGCCACGTTTCCAGGTCCAGACTTTCACCATCTGAGCTCCTCTTCTCGCCATATTCTGATGCAAAAGATCCATTAAATTCGAAGTACAAAACATGAACTTTTAAGTCAACTTTTCATTTCATTAAATTTCAAACTTTATACATTCGAATTTGAAACATTTCTGACATCAAATGAAAGCAGTAGAAAATACAACAGTCTAACTCCTGCGGTTTCTCTTGGCTTCACGAAGCTCTCCCCGTAGTTCCTCCACTTCCTCCTTCAGTACATCGGTCATATTTTTTCTCTTCTCGAGTTCCCAAACACGATGACTGAGAACTGCAAAATCATCCTTGCGCTTCGCCAATTGAGTCTCCAGTAGCCCGACTCTCTCCCGTAGAGTCTCTACCTGCCTCTGAAGAGACACAATGAGATTACCCAGAACTAGTTCTTCTTCATCAGAAGAATCATTAGATGAATCCGGAGGTGGAGTGATCTCTCGGGACTCAGGCCATTCCTCTTCCACTTCTTCGGGATCCTCTTCATCTGAATCAGCTTGCTCGGGGTAGTAATCTTCCTCAATGATGTGCTAATTGTCATCTCCAGCTGGATCAAAGTGGTCCGCCATCTTAAGATAGAGAGGAAGAAGCATAAATCATAGATCAACACAAATGTAAGTGACTTACATTTAAATCTCTAGACTCAACACACTCTAATGTCCACTTCTAGGGTGTCGTTCCTTATAAACTTGTACTACTTGGAAGTGTGGCTCTGATACCACTCTGTAACACCCCGAATTTCAAAATACAACTGAATTCGAAGTTTCTACAGGATCTTTACACTTCTTTCGTACAATTTTACAAGGAAATAAAAACATTTCTTACATCAGTACAAAGACACTTCAAATTCCCACTTTAGTGATAAACATAAAAGATATCGATAAAATAAATGGATCGCCAAAGAAATCAATTGCATAAATATCTATAACTATTATAATGGGAGAGATGGGGTTGGTAATTAATTAACAATATTTTGTATGTGTGCAAATACGTGCGGCGCACGTGTTTGTGGTTTTTTTGTCTTTTTCCTTCCTCCTCCACGTGCATCGCACGTGCACGTGTTGGTAGGTTTTTTTTTGTCTTTTTCCTTCTTCCTCCATGTGCATCGCACATGTTTTTTTTTTTGGTCTTTTTCCTTCTTCCTCCACGTGCATCGCACGTGCATTATACTAGTATATAGTAGATACTAATGTGAACAAATCTTGAAGTCAGTGATACAAATATATAGATATGTAGTTCATGACAGTAGAATCAAACAATAGGTACAAAATTCATTTCATTATGCTTATTTTCTTATTCATGTCTAACTGGTTAGTTAGATACAATTTTATATGTGGGTTGACATTATTCATATGTGAGATGATAGATTACTTTCCTTAGAGCATCCACAACGGCGTTTCTTATTTTTTAGAAAATGGCATGTATAGAAATAGGAAAGATCGACAATGTCTGCAGTGGTTGTTTGCTAAAAATTTCTATTGTTTGAGTGAGACGATACAACATGTATCGTCTGTGGATGACTTTAAAAATAAAAACATCGGACGAGACATGCGGTCTCGTCTCTTCCTAAAATTTTTAAAAATTTGCGTGGGACGGAACATGTTGTTCAGTCCGCAATTTTTTTTTGGGAGAGACGAGACAAGTTCATCTAGCGTTTTTTTAAATAATTTTTTTTTAAAAAAAAAAATTGTGATCACTTTTGTGAAAACAAAATATATATATAAAAAAAGAAAAATTAAAATCCATGGGATGGGAAAAGTGATCAGACGGGACAACATGTCCCGTTTGAGGGGTTTAAAATTTTTTTAAAATTTTTTTAAAAATTTTTTTTTTTTTGGAAGGACGATACAACATGTATCGTCTGACCCTATTTCTAAAAAAAAAATAAAAATATTACGGGGCGACACAAGTTGTCTCGTCCGATTATATTAAAAATAATTAAAAATATTGGGACGATACATGTTGTCTCGTCTCCTATAATTTGAGATTCGCAAATTCGTTTCTCATATTTGAGAAGGAACTGTAGCTCATTTGCCATTTTTTAAGAAAATAGCAAACGACTGCAGGCGCTCCGTTCTCATAAAACCAGAATTTGGCAAATATAGCAAATGACTGTGGATGCTCTTATGCTCATATTTGGTAGCTTATTTATAAGTCTCTATTCATTATGTATATCTGAATATCAAAAAATTTGGTAATATTTTATTGTTTAACAAATTCTTTGAGATATACAAGAGGAAACAATAAAAAAAACAATCATCAAATAAAAAAAAAGAAAGTTAATAAGGAAATCAATAATAAGTTGATGGAGAAAATCAAGAAATCCTCCTAACGTTTTCCATCTAAATCAATAAATTTTATAACGTTACGTGCGATACACGTGTTAATAAATATAGTCTTTTTTAAAAAGTAAAAATTTAGCCATAGTATGGATTTGATCTAAAAGCTCATTTACAATAGTTATGCACGTGCGTTGCACAGGTTAGCAGATGAACAAATTACACTAAGGCATTCTCCCATTATAGTAGGGCTTTCTCCCATTGTAGTAGTAGAGATAAATTTTATAACATTATTCTCCGCTAGCTTTGTCCTGTTAAAATTCGAATATTCTGTTAATTGCATTTTGTGAAATTTTCCTTTTTTGAATTTTATAAAAAAATGAATATTCTGCATACATCCAACAATTCTTTTACTTTTACCCCCAAAATTCAAAAAACTATTCACAAGCCACCTCCTGATAAATTTTATATTTACAAACAACCTCTCAAAAAGATCTCGTTATTTCCAGATCAGCCCAACTGACAGTCTGACGCCAGCATTTAGCTACCAGCAAGTAAATAAACGATTTGTTAGGTACTTTAAATACAATTTGAATTAAAGAATGGGTAAGAGCATCCACAGTCGTTTGCTATAATTCCCACTTTCTCAAATTATAGCAAACGAATCGAAAAGTAGTGCTGCAGTCGTTTCTCATTTTCCCATATTTTGAGAAAGTTTCTATTTCCATTTCTCAAATATGAGAAACGAATCGAGCTTTCTCATATTATAAAGGACGGGGTATGATACCCCGTCTCTTCGATAAAAATATTTTTTAATCGTATCAAACGGAGTATCATACACCGTCCCATTAATTTCTGAATTTTTTTTTATTTTAAAAAGCGGACGGACGGGGTATCAAACCCCGTCTCTCTAATTAAACGAAATTTTTTTTTTTTAAAAAATGGTTCAAACGGGGAATGATACCCCGTCCGGGGTATCAAACCCCGTCCGCCCAAAAAGGATCCAGTCTTCAAAGTTGGCATAATTAATGCTGATTAATTATGTTGCAGTAGGTTTAGGTAGTGTAGTAATTAGGTTTAGTTAATATAATATTATTTAATTTAGTTAATTAATATACATTAATAGTTAATAAGTAATTAATATTTTTTAATTTCTTTTAAACGGTGAGACGGGGTATCATACCCCGTCGCTCGCTTTTTTCTAAAAAATGAGAAACAATATAGCAAACGACGACTGCAGCGATCGAACCCATTTGCTATTACTGTAGTGCCATTTTATACCATATGAGAAAAACGACTGTGGATGCTCTAATGCTGCACTAGAATCTTTTCTTACAACTTTAGGTGGCACAATTTCTTTAGGATGTACTGTAGAATAGATTGCAGTTGGTTGTACACATTTTCAATAAGATTGCGCCACCTAAAATTGTATGGTTATAAAGACTGTAGGTGTAGCATTACCCTTAAGAATTAATTCTAACCCAAGCTGTTTTTCTCGTTGCTGTCACCTCCATTCCCAAATCAACCAGCTCGATCCCACAAATTCGTTATTACACTCTCATCTATAGCTCAGGTAAATTTTCATAATTCACCAATTTTTACCAATTTGTTTGGTAATTTTTGGGGGGTTCTGCTCGAATTTGGAGAAAGTTTGGATTTTTAAGGGGTTTTTGGATTGATTGGGGAATATTTTTAGGGTTTTGAATTTGGGGAAGATTTTTAGGGTTTGATTTGGTGAGGAGTGGGGTTAAATTAGAAGGAGGAGAAATGGCGGAAAAAAATGGTGAAAGGGACGATGGATGTGAGGAAGATTGTTCTGTTGTTTGTGTTGATGCTTTCGGTTTGTTCGTTTTTGAAGATTCCGAGTGGGAGGCAGATTGCAGAGGATTTCTTCGACAATGTGGTAAGATATAGAAATGTTGCTGTTTGGAATTTTGAATTATGCTGATTGTTGCAATTTGTGCATCGAAATGGGAAAAATGTGTAATTGTTGTTTTGAATGGGGTTTTGTAATTATTGAGCTGGAAGCATTGATTTGAACTTTGTTGTTAAGAGGTCGTAGGAGCTCAAAAGCGCTTTTGTGAAGCTGATTTTGAGCTAGGATTTGAGCTTTACCAGCTTATCTACAACCCTAGGTTGATGTTTCTTGGCATTTGCAACATACATGAATGAACTGAGTAGTTACAGTATGGGTGGGTGATTGTATGATTTCATGCAACCACATACCTTCACCTGCGTAGAAAGATGTTAGCAAATTTCTTAAACGTGCAAATATACAATGCACACAGTTATGGGTGTAGTTATGATATATTTAGATTGCATAATACATGAAAAAGTATCACATAATTATGGTTTTAAATGGGTTTTTGTATATAGAGCTAGACCCATCAACTTGAATGATCATTTTTTGGGGAAATTGCTATAGTTTGTCTAGGAAAACGGGATTAATCAACCAATTGCATACTTGCTAGATATACATCTTTAGACCTTTGTGCAGAACTAGCTATAAGTTTGCTTGTATCATTTGTTGATTGATTGGTCATGTTTGTCCATTTGTTTTTACCAAGCTTTGTTGTTAAGTTGTCGGAGGATCTCAAACAAGCTCTATGAAACTGATTTTGAGCTTTCCGAACTTATTTACAACTATGTGGTGAAGTTTGTTGGCCTTTGCAACGCACGTGAATGAATGGTGGAGTTTCTTAAATTGTAATTGTCAGGAATGAGTAGTTACAGTATGGGCGGATGTTTGTATGATTTCGTAAACCACATGCCTTCACCACTCGTGGTTAGATATTAGCAGTGCACAGAATATTGGGTGTAGTTATGGAAAAGTGTTTATCTGATATATGTAGATTAGTTATTACATGTCATGCACATGAATGATCAAAATGTGTATTAATGAACAAAGAAAATGCATGTAGTTATGAACTTATAACATACTTTGCTCTTGAAGGATAAATGAGAAAGTCACTTTAAATAATGGTGTAAGGCCCACTCTCATTTTATTAAGGTAATTAGGGTCTTGTATAAATATTTGAATGTGAAGTCTGTCCTGTTTACTATATTGTTTGCTGGACATTGTCTCTTACTGCTTGACATATTTTACTGAACAGGTGAAAAGTGTATCTTTAAATTGCGGGTTGGATCCAACAAGAATTAGATATTACATAGAAGATCGCAACATTTCTTTTGTGGAGGGCATTGTTACTAATTCTACAGAATCTAGTTATGAACATAAATTGTTCCTGGATGGGGACAGATGGGAGGCCTCTAATTCCCCTCCTGAACTCAGATATGTACTTCTTGATTGCTTGAGCAAGCAACACATTCTTAATCAAATTTCTGGCGAGGATAATCCAAGAAATAGGTATTCCAAATACCTTCCGTCTTCTACTATTTCAAGAAGGCAGCTGGTAGGTGAATCAATCATGGCCTGGTGACGGCCCGAGCTTCAGCTCCCTTTCCGGCCCCAGCCCCTTCCCTGATCCCTGAAATCAAATCTCCCGATTTTAGTCCATCACCATTGCCATTGCCATCGCTATTGCCTAATCCATTTCATGGCCTTACTCAGCTTTCTCCTCCCTTTTTGTCCTGAGAATATCAGGGCATTCACAACAGTATCTGAAGGACCAATGGCTGATAATGGTGCAGCTGTAAATCCTGAGAAGCACCACAGCAACAAAGACACAGTCGTAACTGCCATGGTTGTAACTGCAGCAGGGGTCATTGTGTTTTGGTTTACTTCTCATTTACTGCCGGCGATGCTGCAGGAAAAATTATCAGCCAGCAAATGGGCCGAAGCATGAGTGATTACTCTGGTAGGGAAATACGTCCTTTTGTCTGGTTTTGTTGCAATGTGATATTTAAACATCTTAAAGGAAATTTTTACCATTTGCAAACAATAAATTATATTTTTCTCAAAAACACTTATTTGGTTTTGTAAAGAAAATTTATATTTTGCTTTACTGGTCAGTACTCTGAAATGAAATTTTTTTCACTTGAATTTAGAAAATGTACATAGTAGCTGTTCTATTCAATCCCATCCTGGGGTTGTTTGGTAGCTTGCATATGCAAATTGCAATTGCATGTGCAAATGCAAATTTACCAATGTTTTAAATATCTTCGATATATCCGATATATCCGATATATTGGCCGATATATCCGGTTGGAGAGTAAACTAACACGATATACTTATATAGTTAGTATGTCTTTTTGGGGAATATGTCACCGATATGTCCGATATCGGCCTATATATCACCCGATATTTTTCCAAAATTTGTATGTAATATCTGTTCAAAAAGATTTTTGGCTTTATGGGTTTAAATCAAATTAAACCTGAAACCATTATCCATTCCAACTTAATTGAGCCTAATAACTTTTGGTTATGTTTGAAATGATTATGACATTTCAAAACTTTATCAGTTTGCTTGAATTCCTACGAGTTGTTGTTCTTGTCTTTTGTTTCGAATTAGATATGCCAACCATTGTGATGGTTTCTATTTCTAAAATATGTACATTTCATTTGTTTGGGTTGATTTTTCAATTTCATTATGCTATATTTTAGTTCATGCATATGTATGCTTGGCATAATGTGATTTATTGTATATAATTAATGTGCAATGTGTGCATAATGTATGTGTGCACATTAATTTGTTTAGTTTCGTATTATTTGTGTTATTTATGTGATAAATGTTAGAATGCAATGCATGTACATGTCATGTAGATCATATCTAGGATATTTTTTTCGATCCTATATAACAGCCCAACATATTTAGATATCCCGATATACAAAGAAGTTCCCAGGCCGACCGATGCCGATATCCGACATTTAAAACCTTGAAATTTACATTTTCCTTCCAAAACATTCTTACACAATTACCAAAATATCCTCACAAGTGTCGAAGGGAAATAATGATCCTAATATATATAAGTAGGAGATATGTTCATAAGTAGAGGATATTTTGGTAATTGTTTGAAAAAGTTTTACAGGGTATTTCTACTTTGCACTTGCAAATGCATTTGCCAGCTACCAAACACTTGCTAAATCAAACACTGGAAAATGCTTTTCCCGATTAAAGTTTTATTACTCCATCTTTTCTTCATCATAATGTATATTACTCTGAATTCATTAAGAATTAGCAGGGCTCTAATTTTCAGTGTTAACAACAAAAATTTCAGGTTCATCATATGGCTATCCTACTTCAGTTCAAAAGGATAAAACGGAGTATGCTGCCCCCCCCCCTCCCCCCCCCCCCCCCCCCCCCCCAATAGGCTACAAGTAACTTAACATAAATGGTTTTTGCAAATTTGATGTGCTGATAAGTTATTGACGTGATGTAACCTATTAAAGTGCAGAGTCCTGTCAAAAAAATTCATACAAAAATTTTGAATGAGATTTTTTTTGAGAACGTGGTTTTTGCAAATTTGATGTGCTGATAAGTTATTGACGTGATGTAACCTATTAAAGTGCAGAGTCCTGTCAAAAAAATTCATACAAAAATTTTGAATGAGATTTTTTTTGAGAACGTAGTAGTGGAAGTTGACCTTTTACGTTACAACAAATGATAAAACACGCATGCACCTTGCCTACACTTTAAATCTAACTATTGTTGAATGCTTGCCCTCTATATCATAAACAAACGCCACAAGGTTACAAAAAGAGTAAAAGAATAATTAGAATACAAATTAATTTCTTAAATATCGGGAAAGGTTGGAAAATAGCATTTACGCTGACATTTGTTGGCAAAATATGAAAGTATAGAATAATAAAGTAATAATGTGGTTTAAAAAAAATGAAAACAACTTTTAGAGCATGAAAATTAATCGTTCAAGAAATTACTGACTATTCACATGATTTATTAGTAATTACTTATAGGCTACTGAACCTAAAAACTGAAGTAGCTAGCGATTAGTTAGCTTGATTTAAAACAACTAAAATGATATAACCAGCAAAATAATCGAAATTCCCAAAAAAAAACAAGTTTATCAGCACAAATAAACTGTAAGATTACTCAATTTCAAAAGAAGGAATAACTTTATGAGCATATAAGAGAACTACTCACTCATATTAATAGGCTCAAAATCCAGGCTACAAATTTTACCATAAAACCTACCTCCCAAAATACGAGCAATTTATAACCAACCACCAACCAATAAACTTCACCGCAGCAAAATAATTTCAGATTCTAAAAAGCAAGAAATTAGACTCTAAAAAAAAGAGAAAATACACAAAATTACTCACCGCCAACACCAAAAATGAAAGAAACCGAGCAGCTTTGGATTTTTGGTATTTTTTAGATAAAGAAATGATCAGAGCTCCTGAGCTAAACTTAAACGTCGACACAACTCTGATATGATGTGATATGGTCGATTTGATAGTTCTAAATTGTTTGTTTTTTGAGTGAGAGAGAGAGAAGGAAAGGAGGGAGAAATGCAAGACGTGGCCCCTTCTACGGCCACAAAAAACCCCCTTACAATTTTAGAAGAACATATTCACTAGGGGTAGTGAAGGAATTTCGCTCAATTCATGATAGGTTCAATCGTTAATAACATGAAAATGGATGGGCATAATCGGAAGAGTGTTATAACCATCCATATTATCCAAACTGAAGGAAAATGTAAGACCATGGCGATGACTATGAAGCACATATACAGGTACTAGGTGCGGGTACGACACGACACGGGTACGGAGATACGTGAGTTTACAAAAAAGTGGGATACGAGTGCGTTGGTGGGTACGTTAAATGTAAATTATATTATATTATATCTATAAGTAAAAAAATATTTATCTTGTTAAAATGCAAAATTTTAACAAATTCATAGAACTATAAGAATACATTACAATTATGAGCATTTTGGAAGGGGAAAACGATAATATAACTATCGATTCTTTGGGTATACTTGATTTGTGTTTAAGCATCACTGTAAACAAAAGAAATTTGAAAATTCACTAGGACACCAAGCATTTATCTCAACATAATTGTGTCTAAAAGTTGCAAAAAATGTATTTAAAAAATAGGTACTCCTTGGGTACGCATCCGGAAGTACCCAAGGAGTATCGGCACCCGATACGCACCCGACACGGGTACGTTGGCCATTTGGAAGTACCCGTGCTTCCTAGGCGATGAGTACACATTCCAAAACCAGGGTGCAAATAACTCTCCGGGATGAAATCTACACCCTAGAAATTCAATCAGATAGTCCAAAAGCTGTGGCAACTCTGCTAATCCATGCTAAACGCATGGACAACAACGTCATTTCCCATTTTCGAAAAGATCAATTTTCTGAAACCCCCCCCCCCCCCCCCCCCCCCACACACACACACCCACCCCGCCAAAGTATTAAAATATAATAGAATAGACAATGGAATAATTGTAGCTACGTAGAAGAAGAAAAAGGTGAGAAACAAGTTCATAGTTATGCTACTTTATAATTTCGTCTAATTCATAGATATGTTGCTTTTATAATTTCGTCTAATTCATTTGGTCGAATCCATCTACTGTTTCATCTTCTTGATCTCCTCTTTTATCGACATCGTACCCTCTTCTTGATCTGCTTTTTTATCCCCCACATTTGGTCCGTCGCCCATCGTTAACCTTGGTCGAAATTCGAAAGGGATGATTCTTGGCCATGATTTGGAAATTAGTGTTTGTAACAATTTGGGGAAAAACTCATTGTTCTTAATTATTCAGTCCTTTCTGTTACAACTCAATCTTCCTTATTTATAGAGAATACAATGGGAATGGGAAAAAGACATTGGCCGATCTGGGCCCAAGCAGCCCAAGCGGCTGCTTTGGGCCCCATTTTTTTTAAAAAAATATATTCACTATTATTTAAAAAAAAAAATTTAAAAAAAAAAGGCAACCCAACCGTCGTCAGGTGATTGCTCTCCATCTTCTCTTATTTGGACGATTTGCATTCTCATGATTTCTCTCCATCTCAAGTCCCAACTTTTCTTTTCATCTTTTGCATTCTACTGTTCTTCATCTTGATTATTGAAATATGCTTAATCTGGACCACTACCAGAACCAAAAATCACTCAATCATTGATGGAAAATGCGTCCGTTATCAATTAAATTTTTTTTAGAAGGATATATATATATAAATTTGATTTCATTTAAGTAGTTTGTCCTCCAAGGCTCAAAGTTTGTTTGTATTTAAATAATTTTCATTTTTTATTTTGTAAACTTGCAAAAGACCTCATTTTAAAACTTGCTTAGGGCCCCTTAAACTCAGATACGCCCCTGGAAAAAGACACTGCCTCCACTTACTCTAAGCACGTGCAGTGTGCGTACAACCTATTGGGCCATTTAACAAATAAAATCCATCAACAAAACAAATAATACAAAAACACCAAAAGAAAGGGTGCGCACAGCGCACACTCTACTGATACGCACACTAACACTGATACATTCATCCCGTGCATTCAAATCATCAACTACGTCAACTTTTCATGGTAACTCAGTTATATTCCTAACAACTCCTCCCTTCAAAATGAACTTGTCTCAGGTTTAAAGGAAGGAAATTGCTACGGAGCTACACATCCAACCAAGAAGCTTCATCATTAATGACTATTAGTTTTTGCTATTTTCCAATCTGCTAGGCTACTCTTCTCAAATTGTATACATTTTAGTGTGTAATCAGCTTTTCATAGTTGCAAGTTTCTGGCTCCATCATTAGTGGATACGCATGATTTTATAGATGATTAAGATAAGCAATATATATATATATATATATATATATATATATATATATATATATATATAGGGGACTCTTCAGTTGCGCACCCCCATGTGCACTCTCTTACAACTGCCCGATCTTGATCTTGATCATGACCAAGATCGGACGACTCTCCTTTCTCCCACTCACTTAATCTGATGGGGGTAAATTAGTTTTTTCACTCATTCACTCATTCCCCTCTCCTTCTCTTCTATTTCCGTTTTCTCTCATTTAACTCGCTCCAATCCTCTCCCCAAATTGACAAAAACCGTAGCTCCAAATCCGACGAGATCTTCCCCAAATTGAAACCCTAAATCCTAAATCTCTTATTTCTCCTGCCTTCATTGGAACTCTTCAGTTGCGTACTCTTATATATATATCTATAAGTAGATTACACACTAAACTGTATACAATTTGAGAAGAGTAGCCTAGCAGATTCGAAAATAGCAGAAACTAATAGTCATTAATGATGAAGCTTCTTGTTTGGATGTGTATGAGCTCGGCAACAATTTCCTTCCTTTGAACCTGGGACAAGTTCATTTTGATGGGGGGAGGGAGTTGTTAGGGATCTAATTGAGTTACCTTGAAGAGTTGACGTTGTAGTTGATGATGTGAAGGCAGGGGATGAATGTATCGGTGTTAGTGTGTGTATGAGTAGAGTGTGCGCACCCTTTCTTATTGTGTTTATGTTTGATTTGTTTTGTTGATGGGCTTTATTTGTTAAATGGCCCAATAGGTTGTACGCACACTGCACGTGCTTAGAGTAAGCAGAGGCAATGTCTTTTTCCCATTCTCTATAAATAGAGAAGATTGAGTTGTAATAGAAATGACTAAATAATCAAGAACTATGAGTTTCCCCTCAAATTGTTACTTCCAAACCCTAATTCCCAAATCATGGCCAAGAATCAACCCTTTCGAATTCCGACCCGGGTTAACGATGGGCGATGGACCAGATGTGGTGGGGGGATAAAAGAGGAGATCAAGAAGCGGCTACGATGTCGATAAAAGAGGAGATCAAGAAGATGAAACAACGATGGATTCGACCAAATGAATTAGACGAAATTACAAAAGCAACATATCTATAAATTTGTTTCTCACCTTTCTTTCTCCTTTTTCTCCTTCTTCGTAGCTATCAATTATTTCGTTGTCTATTCTATTATATTTAAATACTTTAAAGGCAATTGGAGGGGGGACAAAAAATTGATCTTTACGAAAATGAGAAATGGCGTTGTCCATGCGTTTATCCTGGATTAGCGGGGTTGCCATAGCTTTTGGAATGTCTGATTGAATTTCTAGGGTGTAGATTTCATCCCGATTCGCGTGCATCTGGGAGAGTTATTTGCACCCTGGTTTTGGAACGTGTACTCCTCGCCATGGTCTTGCATTTTCGTTCAGTTGGGATATTTGGATGGTTATAACACACCCTTTTCCGATTCCGCCCATCCACTTTCACGTTAGTAACGATTGAACCTCCCATGAATTGAGTGAAATTCCTTCACTACCCCTCGTGAATCTATTCGTCTAAAATTGTAAGGGGATTTTTTGTGGCAGTCGAAGGGGCCAAGTCTTGCATTTATGAAACCAGCCTTTTTTCCTTCTTTCTCTCTAAAAAAACGAGCGGTTTAGATCTATCAAATCGATCACAACATATCTGAGCTGTGTTGTCGTTTAAGTTTGGCCGAGGAGCTCCGATCGTTTCTTTATCTCAAAAATACCGAAAATCCAAAGCTGCTCTGTTTCTTCCATTCTTGGTGTTGGAGGTAAGAGTAACTTTTTGTATTTTATCTTTTTTTAGAGTCTAATTTCTTGTCATTTAGAATATGAAATTATTTTGCTGCGGTGAAGTTTATTGGTTGGTGGTTTGGTTAGAAATTGCTCGTGTTTTGGGAGGTAGGTTTTATGGTAAAATTTGTAGCTTGAATTTTGAGCATACTAATAGTGAGTGAGTAGTTCTCTAAAATGGTTAGAAAGTTATTTCTTCTTTTTAAGTTGAATAATCTTACAGTTTGTTTGTGTTGATAGACATGTTTTTTGGAAATTTTGATTATTCAGCTGGTTATATCATTTTAGTTGTTTTAAATCAAGCTAGCTAATTGCTAGCTACTTCAGTTTGTAGGTTAAGTAACCTATATGTAATTACTGATAATTCATATGAATTGTTAGTAATTTCTTGAATTATTAATTTGCATGCTCTAAAAGTTGTTTTCATTTAAAAACAACAACATATTATTACTTTATTATTCTATACTTTCATATTTTGCCAACACATGTCGGCGTAAATACTTTTTTCCAACCTTTCCCGATATTCAAGAAATTAATTTGTATTATAATCATTCCCTTACACTTTTTGTAATATTGTGGCGTTTGTTTATGAAGCGGAGGGCAAGCATTCAACAATAGTAAGATATAAAGCACAGGCAGGGTGCACGATTTTTAATCATTTGATGCAACGTAAAAGGTCAACTTCCACTACTACAATTTGAAAATTTTTCTCATTCAAAATTTTTGTTTGAGTTTTTTTGACAGGTCTCTACACTTTAATAGGTTACATCACGTCAACAACCCATCAAATTTGCAAGGACCATTTATGTTAAGATGTAATACCCCTAGTATGCATGGTTAATAACATTTTTTTCTCTTTTATTTAAAATAAAAATATACATATACATTGTTATTGTTATCTTTATCATACATAGTTATTGTTATATTTGTTAACCTATACTATTAGTATCATTATATACTATTAGTATTGCTATGATTTTTTAAGCGTTAAAGCCCAACATTGTTTACAAAAAAAAAAGAAGAAGAAAAGAAGCCCAGCCCAACAAAACAATTCTCAATTGGGGGTTAAAAGCAATTAGTTAAAATCTAAGGGGGTTTAATGCAAATAGGGGGGACACCTAAGCACCTAGAGAATTCCACACTCACCCACACCTCTCTCTTTTTCTCTTTGCTGGCCGGCAGCCCCTTCCCCCCTTTCTCTATATATATGTGTACTACTACTACTACTACTGCGTACTACAACTGCTACTGCTACTGCTACTACTGCTACTACTACTACTACTACTACTACTGCCTACCACTACTACTGCCTACTAATACTGCCTACTACTACTACTACTTCTACTACTAGTACTGCCTACTACTACTACTACTACTACTATACTACTTTACTACTACTACTATTATACTACTACTACTGGAGCAAGAAGTCATGTAAGTTAAAGGTGCAAGGAGGAGAAGATGACAACTTGAAGCAATCAATAGATTGAAGCTTACAAACAAATCAAAGTGGGTATTTTCCTTTACCTCTTGTTTATTTTTATGACTTGACATAGAAAATATGCATGTTAGAAGCTATGATTGATATGATGTTAATTGAAAGTATTGAATGTTTTAGTTCTTATGAAGTAACCTTTTAGCAAGATAATGCAAGATGTTGGTCTAAATAAAAGAATAGTAGATGATGCATGCTTACTTACAATCCATGTTTTATTCTTTAGGAAAATTAACTAATTATTTATTTATGTATAATGAGATGAAGTGATTATGTGAATTTTATATGCATAAATATACTAGTGAATAAATAAAGGTTCAATCTTTGTGTTAAAAATGGTAGTAAAAGTGTAAAAGATGAATCTTTGATGCAGGATTATGAATAAAAACCATGTCTTGAATGTTTGAAGTCTTTTTATTAGCAAGTTAGCATCTTATTAGTAAGTTTTACATTGTTAGCAAACTACTTGTTTTGTGTTAGTAAGCTACTAACATTGTATTGGTAAGCTACTAATAAGTTAGTAAGCTTAGTTATAATGTTAGTAAGCTTAGTTGTAACGTTAGTAAGTTTAATGTATGTTAGTAAGCTCCAATGTGTAGTTGAGAACCATATAAGGGAGTTGTTTTGTAAGTAGTGATCATGTTAGCAAGTGTAATCATGTTAATAATGTTAGCATTGTTCATGTTAGTAAGTTAGTAAGTTAATATGTTAGTATGGTAGTAAATTAGTAGAATAGAATGCTAGAATGCCATGTTAGTGAGAAGTTAGAAAGTTGGAAATGTAGACTTGACCTCGTAGTGACCTAATTGCTAACAAATTATCCATGGTTAGTAAGCATAGTTTATGTTAGGAGCTAAGTGTAGACTTGACCTTGAGTACTAACTTGTTAGTAAGAAGAAATCACGTTAATAGAATTATTCATGTTAGAATTGATATGCTAGTAAGCAAATTGAAGGAGTTAGTAAGCACCAAGTCCTAATGAGGAAAATGCAGGTTTGAGATTAGTACGTGGAAGCATGGTTGAATTAAGAATAGCTTCATAATAAATGTAGTAACTTGAAAATATGAGAGTTAGTTGTACTAACTAAACATTATTTTAATTAGTGAGAGAATGTGATTTGTAGTAATGAAAGAACTTGTGAAGTTAGCATAGAGAAGTAAGTATAATTGCTTTCTATGGGTCGGATAAGGGCCAAGTTGGACCAATAATTGAGAATAATAATATAATGATAATCTAGTGTAATTATGAACAATAAGACTTTAAGTAACTAATAATTTCACCTAGAAAATAAGTGGTGATTAATGAAGGAATTAAGCGGATGAGAATTTGACCTATGTTGTATAAATTAGTAAAGGCGTTAGTCCTAAGTAGTGTGACTCATGATTGGTAAGGACAGACGCTAGTTGGGTGTGTACTCACCTGTCAAGGGGACACGTGCAACGTCGTCTCGTCTGGGGCACGTGCGGCGTGGTATCGACTGTTAATTTCTGGGATTTAGTGATAAGAACAGGATGCAGACATAAGTCACAAGTCTTGTCGGAACTTGGGAGATGGACTTTTAAGTTTCTGTCTATGTTCTGGGTTATCAATATGAACAAAGAGCAAGAGTAACTCTAAGTCTCTGGGCGGAGTAGGGGTGCTCCTACGATTCGCTTTATGTTCACGATAACTTTGGTTGGGACAGAAGTGGAGAAGGACGATGATTCCGGCAGAGCTGATGATCACAGGCCTGACCGGGAATGGAGAGGGACTATGATCCTGTCAGAGTGGAGAAGGACCATGATTTGAACGAACAGAGTGATCACTGCCGTTCGGAGTGGAGAAGGACCACGATCCGACTACAGGAGCGGGAATGGATCGCATGTACTACAGACTTTACCAGTCACTAGATGAATGTCAGAAACAGGAAAAAGTATAAGAGTAGGATGCATGGCGATGGATTGAACCCTATCATCTGGAGAATACGAACTCGATTTGGGGAGTATGTAGTATGGGATGCATATATTTCCAAATCAAGTTTGCATTAGATTAAGAGCATGGTGTGCATATGAGCTGTGCATTAAATTATAGGTCATGACATACACCGATATTTATGTTTGTATGACTTTCACGTTTCTTTTCTCCTGCATCAAATATTGATTGTTGAGAATTTTGGAGATTGTGGGTTTCATCCGCATTGCGTCAGTTGTATGCAACTGATGTACCCACATTTATTTAGTTGCAGGATTGCTGATCGAAGAGCAGGGACTCGAGCTGCGGAAAATATCCAAGTGGAGGATATAGTTTCCATGTGTAATGTAAGTTTCTAATTTTCTGTGATTTCTGTGTTGTGTATTCATCGAAGTAAAAATTCTGGGTAAGTGTCACGAGCTTCCAGTGTGTGGAACTCGGGGCGCTACATTAAGTCAGTTGACGAGTTGACGATCACAGGCTTGTCTTTTTTTGTTGAAAATTTTAATCCTTTCATAGGTTGGATTGGAATAAATTTTTAATCTTAAAAGGTTGGGACTATCGAAAAATTTTGAGGTTTTTTAGCTTGACCTGTCCGTGATTCTAAAATGGTACTTTTTGGTAACATGGAGATGCAATTCTTAATTAGGTGGCGGCGATTTTACACATAGTTTTTTCTTTTCTTCGCCATTATGGTTGTGTTTTGTTTGATTGTGCCATCGTATTTGATGAGGGGTTTTTCTGA
This sequence comes from Hemerocallis citrina, assembly GCA_017893485.1. NCBI lineage: Eukaryota > Viridiplantae > Streptophyta > Magnoliopsida > Asparagales > Asphodelaceae > Hemerocallis > Hemerocallis citrina. The sequence goes on from CM030366.1 coordinate 235,574,626, forward strand.
TTGACGTAGTGTTCAGTTGTTTCCGAAAGTGTCTTTTCTACTTGTGGCATCTGACAACTATGTGGTGAAGTTTGTTGGCATTTGCAATGCACGTGAATGAATGGTGGAGTTTCTTAATTTTACTTGTCATGAATGAGTTGTTACAGTATGGGCGGATGATTGTATGATTTCGTAAACTACATACCTTCACCACTCGTGGTTAGATATTAGCAAAAGGTTTACACATGCAATGCACAGAATTTTGGGTGTAGTTATGGAAAAGTGTTTATTTGATATATGTCGATTAGTTATTACATGTCATGCACATGAATGATCAAAACGTGTGTTAATGAACAAAGAAAAATGTTATAGAAATTGTCCCTAATTTTCTTAATCTTTTGGAACAAAGAAAATAAAAAACGGATTTACCGGCCTATGGGGAAGTCGCGCGATACGCACTGCCTTAAGAGTTGATCTGCGGTCTTATGTGCAGACGCTTCGCAGATGCTCCTAGTGGTAAAACCCCCGTATCACCGGCATCTCGCTGTCGCACACAACGTTGAGAGATTGACCCGAACTTAGCCTTGTCCAGAACGAAGGTGAAAAAGAAAGGGAGCGGAAGCAGCGAAGGGAACTGTTTGCTGCGCTTGCGGATCGCGAAAGCAGCGAAGCGAAGAAGAAAGAATGTATTTTTTTTTGTGCGGATTTGATGCGGTATTTTTCAGTAGTGGCAAAAACGGAAGGGAGTTTAGAATATAAAGACATAAGAACATGTGAACGTTGGGAGAGAAGGAGGCCAGAAAAATCGGATCTGAAAAACTAATCCAACGTTTAAGTGGAATTAGTCAAAAGGAAAAAAAAATAAACAGCAAAAGAAGTTTTGGATCTCAACCCGAACCCGAAGAGCAATTTCGGATCGGCATTCGTGTCCGCAGATGCGGGCGCGCACACCCGTGCCCACTACGCGCGCCGAACCGAACCGGGCCGGGCGGCGGCGGCGGTGCGCGCGTGTGGCCCACAGGTTCTCTCCACACCACACTAGACTACAATGGGATAAAGAGTGGTTTGTAATATATACACTCACATGGTGGTCATTCCCACCGATGTGGGACTAAAGGAAAAAGAAGGAATCTTGGGTTTTGAAGTAAAACAGCCAACAATCCCCCCCCCCCCCCCAAAAACCAAGATTCAAAGGCAGTGATAACAAAAGAGTAATGATATAGAAATTCTGGGCAAGAGTATACTATGCATAGATGAGATGGACTACAGCCTTGAATCTCACGTAGTGACTATTGTCTTTGTCTGAAGAAGTGCTTGATGGACTACGCCTTGAATCAGACTTCTTGACTCAGATTGAGAAAATAGCACACATAGTACGCTAGAGGTTTTTGGGTCTATCGGGTGGCGCTTTTGAATGGCCATGCGCACTTTTCCATATTCATGAGAGTTGTTTGGGATCGCCCTGTCCCATAGTCGCGGCCTTCACGACCTCTCATATAGGTAAGTCCTCAAAGGGTTGGTGATCGGAGTCAACCCTACATAATAATGTTTGGACCTATTAAGAGTTTAGAACTCATCCTAACCAGATCACACTGGAACACTGTCACCATAGGGATGGGATATCATTGTACAACCTCGTACAGCCACCTGGACATTAATTTATGAGAATTTAATCTCTGAGTCAGTGTTCCATAATAGTCACCGAAGTCCAGCTTGTTTCTACCCATTGAACCAGCTTCTTGGGATCTCCAGTCAGACTCGGTTGGGTTGCCACTGCTGGTGACTTACTTATGGGCTTAACCCCATCCCCCTCGATGATTCTAGGATCAACGTCCTAGACAGACCCTTTGTTAAGTGGTCTGCAAGATTCTTTTCTGACTTTATATAGTCAAGAACCACATATTTGCCTAATAGGCTCTTGATTGACTTGAAGCGCAGCTGCAGGTGCCTGTTCATCTTAGCATTCACAGAATCATGCTTTAGTAGTTCTATAACAGATTTATTATCACAGTTTATGGAAATAGGAGGAACAGGAACTTTAGTAACAGGTATATGCATAATCAAATTTCTTAGCCATTCAGCTTCTGTACAAGTAGTATCCAAAGCTACCATTTCAGAATCCATAGTACTTCTAGCTATGATGGTTTGTTTACATGAACCCCAGGAGATTGCAGCACCTCCTAAGGTGAAGACATATCCAGTTGTGGATTTTACATCATGTGAGTCAGTTACCCAGTTTGCATCTGAGTAACCTTCTATGATATCAGGGTGTCTAGAATAATGAAGTTTGTAATCTATAGTACCCTTAAGATATCTAAATACTCTTTCAAATGCTGACCAATGTGACCGGTTTGGTTTACTAGTATATCTACTAAGTCTCCCAACAGCAAATGCAATATCAGGTCTAGTTCTATTTGATATATACATAAGAGAACCTATCATTTGAGAGTATCTATGTTGTTCTACAGGTGAACCTTCATTCTTCTTGAGAATGATACTACTGTCAAAAGGAGTACGAGCAGGTGTCTTATCAAAGTACTCAAATTTTCTTAGCATTTTTTCAATAGAATGTACTAAGGAGAGAGTATAACCCTCCTTGGATTTGGATACTTGCATTCCTAGAATCAGGTTAGCTACTCCTAGGTCTTTCATATCAAACATGCTAGATAAATAATTTTTAGTATTATTTATTAACTCAAGTGTTGATCCTAGAATAAGGATGTCATCTACATATAAGCATATAATGACACAACTTCCATCAGTATTTTTAGAGTATATACATTTATCATACTCATTTGGTAAGAAGCCATATTCTAAAATAACTTTATCAAATTTGCTATGCCATTGCTTGGGAGCTTGCTTTAGGCCATAAAGAGATTTTACTAACCTGCAAACTTTCTTTTCTTGACCTTTAGCAATAAAACCTTCAGGTTGCTCCATGTAGATTTCTTCCTCTAGGTCTCCATTCAAAAAGGCTGTCTTTACATCCATTTGATGAATTATCAAGTCATGAATGGATGCTAAAGCTAGAAGAGTTCTAATAGAGGCAATCCTAGCTACAGGAGAGTAGGTGTCAAAATAATCTAATCCCTTTTTCTGGGTGAAACCTTTGGCTACTAATCTAGCTTTGAATTTTTCTATTGAACCGTCAGCTCTAAGTTTCTTTTTGAAGATCCACTTGCAGCCTATGGGTTTACTACCTAAAGGCAGGTCTGCTAAATGCCAAGTACTGTTCTCCATAATGGAGTTGTACTCATTGTTGATGGCTTCTTTCCAGAAAGGTGCATCAGGAGAAGATATTGCTTCTTCGTAAGTTGAGGGATCACCCTCTATCAAATAAGTGAAGAAATCTTCTCCTAAATTTCTTTCAATCCTACCTCTCTTGCTTCTTCTAGGTTCTGAGTCTTGACCAGGTTGAGAGCTAGAAGGTTGAGAATGGGAACTGGTAGAAGGAGGCAGGGAATAACTGGAGGGGTTGGAAGAAATTCTATCTTTAAAAGGGAATATATTCTCAAAGTAAACTGCATCTCTAGCTTCTATGATGGTATTATTAGAGATTTCATTTACTTCAGAATGAGTCACTAAGAATCTATTGGCATTGCTATCTAGGGCATATCCTATGAACACAGCATCTATAGTCTTAGGTCCAATCTTTCTCTTTTTAGGTTCAGGGATTCCTACTTTTGCTAGACATCCCCAGACCTTAAGGTAATGGACTCTAGGAGTTCTACCTTTCCATAATTCATAAGGAGTCTTATCCTTTGACTTACTAGGGATCCTGTTTAGGATGTAACAGGCTGTCAATAAGGCTTCTCCCTACAAGTTATCAGGAGCTTTTGAGCTGAGAAGCATGGCATTCACCATGTCTAACAGAGTTCGATTCTTTCTTTCAGCAACTCCGTTAGACTGTGGTGAGTAAGGAGCAGTCACCTCATGAATTATTCCGTGTTCTTCACAGAAGTTAGTCATTTCGTTTGAGGTATACTCTCCGCCACGATCAGATCTAAGGATCTTAATCTTTTTCTCTAATTGGTTCTCAGCTTCGGATTTGAAAACCTTAAATCTATCTAGAACTTCATCTTTGGTTTTGAGAAGGTAGGTATAGCAAGAAAAATCATCTATAAAAGTGACAAAGTATTTCCTACCGCCTCGGGTCAAAATCCTATTTGAGTCACAAATATCACTATGAACTAGTTCTAGAGGATCAGAGTTCCTCTCTATAGATTTGAAAGGCAGTCTAGAATGTTTGGCTTGAACACAAATTTCACATCTGTGTTTATTATCTACAGGAGACTTGGGAATAAGATCTAAGTTCATCATCCTTCTAAGAGAACCCAGATTCACATGACCTAGTCTACCATGCCAAACATTGGAAGATTCTATATTTGAAACAACAGGAGAAGGATCTGACATTTTATTTATAGTGCTGAGAATGAAAAGACCATCCTTTACATATCCTTTTCCAACAAAAGATTCATTCTTAGAAAATACAATTTTATTTGCTTCCATTACAATTTTGAAACCTGACGCTACAAGAAGGGAACCACTAACTAAGTTTCTCCTAACTGACGGCACATGAAGTACATCATGAAGAGCTAGATTTTTCCCTGATGTCATCTTCAGGTCTATTCTTCCTCCTCCTACAATTTGTGCCGTTGATCCATCTCCTAGGGTTATGCCTCCTCTACATGATTCCTGATAGTTTGAAAAACAGGAGCGATCAAATGAAACATGAACATTAGCTCCAGAATCCAACCACCAGTCATCAGAATGGTAAGAAATATTAACAGATGGTTGGAAAGACACTGACCTGAAGGAACTAGAAGATCCATTTAGAATCATGTTGTCTTCTGGTTTAGTAGAGCCTTTTCCCTTATAAGGAGTCTTCATTGGTTCCTTCTTCCTATGAAAGCAATTGAAGGATAGATGATTTGTTCTTCCACACACCAAACAAAACTTCTGTTGGTCCTGAGTCTGACCGAAGTTTCTAGTCCTGTGGTTTTGCTGGTGTTGGCGGTTTTGGTGGTTTTGGTGATTCTGGTGATGAGGCTGAAAGTTCTTTTTCTTGAAGGAGGTTTTCTTAGGTTTGTGAGGATTATTAGGTTTGGATTTGCCTTGGGTAGACACTACAAGGTTTACCTTTGCTTTAGACTCATTTTTAGGGTTTGACCTAAGCCTAAGTTGTTCTTCTGTTCTAATCTTCTTTAGGACTTGGGCAAAGGTAAGCTCACCTTGAGTATGAGTGAGTTCCTTCTTGACATCAGACCAAGAAGGAGGGAGTTTATCTATTAGGCAAGCTATCTTATATTCAGTAGAAAAGGTTGTACCTTTTGCTTGAATATGCCTCACATATTCTTGGAATTCATGGATTTGGTCATTCATCGGTTTGTTATCTACCATGAAATACCTATTGAAAGCTGAAGAATTGAATCTTTCAATTCCAGCATCATCACAACCATATTCATCGTCTAAAGCATCCCAAAGTTCTTTAGCATTTTTATATTCAAAGAATATGTCATAAATGGAGTCAGATAAGGCGCTTAGAATTCGATGAAAACAGTGGAAGTGTCCTTAGGGGTTTTTGGTTTTTGGGAACTAGCGGATTCCTTAGGAGTTTGAGATGAAAAAGTGGATTCAGAAACTTCTTTGGTGGACTTAAATTTGTCAGACTCAGTCGTGTTGGGTGTGGATCCATCAATTGCTGAAAGGAGTCCTAAGGTGGTGAGCCAGAATTTCATCTGACTCTGCCACCTTTTGAAGTGGGTGCCATCAAACTTGGCCGGCTTTGCTGAAGCAGTCTCTTCTTTTCCTGTCATGATTTAGTAGTATAACAGTCTAGAGGCTGCAGAAATAATACTGTAGCTACTCAATAAAGGTGTCGCGGGTTCTAGACAATAGTTTAATGATATTGCTAATCAACCTAAACAAATCTTTAGTCTATCAAGTTCTGATTAACTTGGGTTAGCTGTAGGAGTCGGTTCCCAGCTAGCGGTGGTCCGAAGACGCTTAAATACCGTGTCGCTTAGGGCTGTTTACACCCGGTTGACAGAAGGACCCTTTAGGCTTGTTCCCAAATTTATCTTTCCTTTTAAGACCTTTAGATTTCTTTTAAGGAATTTGCAAAATCAATAACTATTCCTTTATCTAAATGTTTAAAGGATACTAAGAAATATCTAGCACCACAGCTGATAATCGTCTTGATATTGTTATGCAGGTGGTAATGCTATTCACAATATAACAAGACACTTAATTATACTAGCAAATTGCAAGTTAATAAAACAAATGTACAGCAAGAAATATTCTAAGACTTTGAGAATATTAAAGTGAATCTAACAACACAAATTCGTGCCAACAAATTTTGTGATTTAACAATAAATTAATAATGTAAGGATTTAAAGCTATAGATATTCTACAGTGTGGGAATCTATAGTGATGCAACAAAATTTAATTATCTGTCTCGAAATTGTGATTAACGAAGATAATATTAAAGCTTCGGATTCACCTTCGAATTTTACTAATAATTTATTTATTTATTTAGCCCTTACAATATTTAATAATGAAGTGAATTAACAGAATGTACTAAATTAACAGATTAACAATAAGCAATTATGATTATATGTGCTAATTAATCAGTTAATCAATATGTATATACTTAATTGACAGATTAACAAAAGGCAATTCTGTTTATATGTGGTAATTAATCAGATTGATAATATGTATGTGCTTAGTTACCAATAAATACTAATTTAATCTGATTAACAATCAGGCTGTTCTTAATTAACAAGATATGATAAATTAATAAGATTAACAATACGGCTGTTCTTAATTAACAAGATATGCTAAACTAGTCAGATTAACAATATGGCTGTTGTTAATTAACAATTTATGCTAAACTAATCAGATTAACAAGATGGCTGTTCTTAGTTAACAATATATGCTAAACTAATCAGATTAACAATACGTCTCAACTCTTAGATTGTTATAGAAATTGTCCCTAATTTTCTTAATCTTTCGGAACAAAGAAAATAAAAAACGGATTTACCAGCCTATGGGGAAGTCGCGCGATACGCACTGCCCTAAGAGTTGATCCGCGGTCTTATGTGCAGACGCTTCGCAGATGCTCCTAGTGGTAAAACCCCCGTATCACCGGCGTCTCGCTGTCGCACACAACGTTGAGAGATTGACCCGAACTTAGCCTTGTCCAGAACGAAGGTGAAAAAGAAAGGGAGCGGAAGCAGCGAAGGGAACTGTTTGCTGCGCTTGCGGATCGCGAAAGCAGCGAAGCGAAGAAGAAAGAATGTATTTTTTTTTGTGCGGATCTGATGTGGTATTTTTCAGTAGTGGCAAAAACGGAAGGGAGTTTAGAATATAAAGACATAAGAACATGTGAACGTTGGGAGAGAAGGAGGCCAGAAAAATCAGATCTGAAAAACTAATCCAACGTTTAAGTGGAATTAGTCAAAAGGAAAAAAAATAAAAAGCAAAAGAAGTTTTGGATCTCAACCCGAACCCGAAGAGCAATTTCGGATCGGCATTCGTGTTCGCAGATGCGGGCGCGCACACCCGTGCCCACTAGCCGGGCCGGGCCGGGCCGGGCCGGGCGGGGTGGCGGCGGCGCGCGCATGGCCCACGGGTTCTCTCCACACCACACTAGACTACAATGGGATAAAGAGTGGTTTGTAATATATACACTCACATGGTGGTCATTCCCACCGATGTGGGACTAAAGGAAAAAGAAGGAATCTTGGGTTTTGAAAAACAGCCAACAGAAAATTCATGTAGTTATGAACTTATATCATTCTTTGCTTTTGAATGATAAATGAGAAAGTCACTTTAATTAATGGTGTAAGGCGCACTCTCATTTTATTAAGGTAAGTCTTGTATAAATATTTGAATGTGAAGTCTGTTCTGTTTACTATATTGTTTGCTGGACATTCTCTTACTGCTTGACAAATTTTACTAAACAGGTGAAAAGTGTATCGTTAAACTGCAGGTTGGATCCAACAAGCATTCGATATTACATAGAAGATCTCAGCATTTCGTTTGTGGAGGACATTGTTACTGATTCTACAGAATCCAATTGTGAACATAAACTGTTCCTGGATGGGGATAGATGGGAGGCCTCTATCCCTCCTGAACTAACATATGTACTTCCTGATTGCTTGAACACGCAACACATTCTTAATCAAATTTCTGGCGAGGATAATCCAAGAAATAGGTATTCCGAATACCTTTCAGATTCTACTATTTCAAGGAGGCAGCTGGCGGCTGAACCAATCGTTGCCCCGGTGATGGCCCCAGCTCCCTGATCCCTGAAGTTGAAACTCCCGATTTTGGTCCATCACCGTCACCATCACCATTGCCGTCGCCTAATCCATTTCATGGCCTTGCTCAGCTTTCTCCTCTCTTTTTTTTTCTGTGAATATTAGTGCATTCACACCAGTATCTGAAGGACCAATGGCTGATAATGGTGCAGTTGTGAATTCAGCGAAGTAATGCAGTTGTAACTGCTGTGATTGTTACTGCAGCAGGGGTCATTGTTTTTGCTTTCTTCTCATTTGCTGCTGGCAATGCTGCCGAACTTATGAGCCAGCAAATGGGCTGAAGGATGTGAGTCCACTTTTGACTCTGAGCATGAGCGATTACTCTGGTAGGGAAATACACCCTTTTATCTGGTTTTGTTGCAATGTGATATTTAAACAGCTAAAACAATATATTTACCACCTGCAAACAATAAATTCTATTTTTCTCTAGAAAGGTTTATATTTTGCTTTGCTGGTTGGAGTACTGTAAAATGAAAAACCGTTCACTTGAATTTAGAAAATGTACGTTACTGCTTTCCTATTCAAGCCCATCCAGGGGTCGTTTGGTAGCTTCATGTTCAAATGCAAATTTACATTTTCCCTCCAAAACAAACACAATTACCAAATATCCTCTTAAGTTTTGAAGCGAAATAATGATTGCAATACATAAGTAGGAGATATGTTGAGAAGTAGAGGATATTTTGGTAATTGTTTAAAAAAGTTTAAGAGGGCATTTATACTTTTCACTTGCAAATGCAACTGCAATTTGCATTTTCCAGCTACCAAACACTCACTAAATCAAAACTGGAAAATGCTTTTCCCGATTAAAGTTTATTACTGCATCTTTTCTTCAGCTTAATGGATATCACTCTGAATTCATTAAGAATTAGCAGGGCCCTAATTTTCGGTGTTCACTACAAAAATTGCAGGTTCATCATATGGCTATCCTTGTTCAGTTCAAAAGGATAAAACTGAGTCTGCAGCAGCCAAAATTGAATCAGATATGCATGGGCATATTATTACTTTAGATGGCACAAGGCACTCTCTTGCATCTGGTATTGGTGTTAGACATACTCCAGCTTCGCATCCACTATTGAAGCCTCCTCCTGGAAGGAATCCAACTGCCCCACTACCAGCTCCACCACCTGCTCCACCTCCTTCCTCCTTCTGCTCCCCCTCCTCACAAACCAAACCCAGGTCTGCCTCCTCCAGGACTTCCACCGCCACCAAAAGCCTCAATACCTCCTCGACCTCCACAAGCTAATATGAAGATCCCTCGCCCGTCACCTTTTGGGCCAATTGGTTCTAATGATGAAGAGGCCGATGCCAGTGCTCTTAAAACCAAGCTGATGCCGTTGTTTTGGGATAAAGTTTCAACAAACCCTGACAAATCTATGGTTTGGAATGGGATCAAATCGGGTTCTTTCTGTAGAGAAACTCCGATAGTGCTTAGCACTAGCCCAAGACCGTAATACCCGAGAAACCCGAGTGAAACCAAGAGAAGAAATCCTCTAAGTATGAAGAATGATATGGAAGAATACTTAGAAAAGAGAGAATTAGAGAACTTATGAAGAACACTCTTTCTTTAACTTGCTTTTTATTTATTTGTTCAACTTGTTTACAAATGGGAGAGGAAGGAGCTATTTATAGGCTCCAAGAGTACAAAATATCTTTCTAGAACTCTCTACCATAATATCTAGATTTTATGTCTTACAATTCCTAGAATTTTCTACACAATCTTTAGATAATTATTTTATAGAATTCTCTAGAACATCTAGAGGAGGTGATAATGTTTTATGATGTTTCTAGAGAATCTCTAGAACTTGGGCTTAATTTTGGGTTTGGATTATGAACCCATAATTAAGCTTAACTCAAAATCAAGTTTAATTTCAATACTCCCCCTTAAACTTGATTTTATCAACCATATCGAGCTTCGAGCGAAGTAACTCGAATTTTCCTTTTGGTAATGACTTTGTGAAGATATCTGCAACGTTGTCATCGCTTCGAACTTCCAAAGCTTCAATTGTTCCATCAAGCACCTTCTCCCTTATGAAGTGATGCTCTAACTCGATATGTTTCGTCCTTGCATGAAACACCAGATTATTAGCCAACTTGATAGCACTTTGATTATCTCCATACTTCTGAGAGAACCCCCGAGCAACCAATCTTGCTTTAAATCTATCAATGCTTCCATCCGCTTTCCGCTTAATTCGATACACCCATTTACATGAAACGGGTTGAACATCCTTGGTTTTTGGAACCAAATCCCAAGTTTCATTCTTTATAAGGGCATTCATCTCCTCTTCCATTGCGGTCTCCCACTCTTGAACACCTTTAGCTTCATCATAAGATGATGGCTCTTCTTCATTTAATGGAGCAGCAAAATAACATGAGTAAGTAGTGACAAACCTTTCATCTCTGAACCGGGCAGGCTTAACAATGTTCCTTTTAGGCCTTTGATTAGCCATGGAACCATGATCTTCATCATCATCTTCCTCTTGATTAGTGCTCCCCCTTTCACCTTGCGTCTCTTTTTCAAGACTTCCGCTCTCACTTGGCATTTGAGGAACTGGTTCATCAACCTTGAAGGAATCTCCACCTTCTTGTTCGACCAAGACTTGAGGTTGTCCATAATATGAGGAAACTTCGTCAAAGACAACATCACGAGACACGACGTACCTATGTGTCTCAGGATCCATGCACCTCCACCCTTTTCTTTGTTCATCATAACCGACAAATATGCATTTCTTCGTCTTTGCCTCCAACTTTGTTCTCTGAGAGTCGAACACATGGACGTAGCAGATTGATCCAAATATCCTGAGATGTTTCACTGTTGGCTTCTTCCCACGAACCATCTCATACGGACACTTCATATTGTTTGGACTAAGTGGCATCCGGTTGATAACATAGGCTGCACATCTCATGCCTTCCGCCCATAAGGCCTTAGGCAAATTCTTGCCATGTAACCAACTTCTACACGTCTCGCTTAGATGTCTGATCTTCCTTTCCGCTACTCCATTTTGTTGAGGTGTATATGGACATGAAAATTCTCTCTTGATACCATGCTTTTTGCAAAAAGAGAGAAACTCCTTTGACATGAACTCCCCTCCATTATCAGTCCTTAGGGTCTTGATCTTCTGACCCAACTCTCCTTCCACGGTGACCTTGAATTCTTGAAATCTTGAAAATACTTCTGATTTTTCCTTCACAAAGTATACCCAGGTGTACCGTGAGAAATCATCAACGAACAACAACATGTAACGAAACCCGGAATAGGAGGGTGTTCTTGTTGGACCCATCAAATCGCTATGGATCCTCTCCAACGGAGCGCTGCATCGTGAAGTGGAGTTGTCAAATGGAAGCCTATGTGATTTTCCATATTGACAACCTTCACAAAGTTTTCCTTCATCTTGAATCTTCAACCTTGGGAGCCCATTAACCAAATCCTTATTTACCATAACTTTGAGCTTAGTCATATTTATATGACCAAGTCTAGCATGCCATATAAAGACATTATCATTGGTGCTCATCTTCTCAACATATGAGTTGGAGGCCGATAATACATATAGATCTTTAACTCGTGCTCCGGTGTGAACAACGTTCGCTTTTAACTCCTTGATATTCTTCAAAAACTTAACGTCCCTTGGGCCAAATAAAACGTAGTTACCTTGGTCCACCGCATTCACCACGGAGAGAAGATTCTTCCGTACTCCAGGGACATGGTATACGTTCTTGAGAGTGATTGGGCTTCCATCATCTCCTTTGATGACAACAATCCCTTCTTTCTCAACATGGTGGATTGAGTTATCTGCGGTAATGATGGCTTCTTTTCCGTCATGGCGCTGAAGACTGGAAAATAACTTCTCGTCTCCGGTAATATGATGGCTACAACCAGAATCTACAATCCAATCATTTTCTAGATTTTTGGTTGTGGTGGTACCTGAAGATGCAGCCTCCACCGTGAAACATTTTCCCCATGCTTCGTCTTCAGTGTGACCCTTTGATTCCGCCATATTTGTTTCTTTCAACTTCACTCGGCAATCCTTTTTGAAGTGCCCAAGTTTCCCACACCGGTAGCACTTGAATCGCTTCTTGTCTCCCATAGAAGATCTTTCTCGTTCATCATTATTTTTTGTATCACTATCCTTGAACTTGGCTCTAAAACTTTGTTGCCTCCGAGCTACAAACGCGCTCCCCGAGTCATCATTGACTTTAACTCCCGCCATTTGCATGGCTAGTGATTCTTGCGAAGCTAGTAGATTTTCGAACTCCTCCAAGGAAGGTTGTGTAGCCCATCCTTGAACTGAAGTAACAAACGGTGTATATTCGGGTCGTAAACCACGAATAATAGACCGCTTCATCCGAGCTTCTGAAATCGACTCCTCCGGATTAAGAGTATTAATCTCTGAGCAAAGGTTCTTTACCTTGATGAAGAACTGTGAGATTGAAGACTCCCCCTGCTTCGCATTCGCCAGCTCATTCTCTAATAGTTGTAACCGAGCCTCATTCTTCTTGTTGAACAATTGATCTAGCGCCTTCCATATGGAACTTGCGGATGTGCACCTTGAGACATGCTCAAATACTCCCGAGGATATTGACCTCTTCAAAGCAAACTCCGCCTTGGCATTCTTCCGTGTCCACTCCTTTGTCGCTTCCGCTGTTGCAGCATCTCCCCTTGGTGGTGTTGTGCTACTACCGCCGACGACATCCCATAAGTCCTCACTAACCAAGTATGACTCCATACATGACTTCCATAACCGGTAGTTAGATTGGTTTAAGATCTCCATTCCCAATCCAACGACACGACCCATTGATTCCATACTTAGAATAAACCGAGCTCTCTTAAACCCCGATCTTGAAGAGCACAAGATTAGAATGGCTCTGATACCATGTAGAGAAACTCCGATAGTGCTTAGCACTAGCCCAAGACCGTAATACCCGAGAAACCCGAGTGAAACCAAGAGAAGAAATCCTCTAAGTATGAAGAATGATATGGAAGAATACTTAGAAAAGAGAGAATTAGAGAACTTATGAAGAACACTCTTTCTTTAACTTGCTTTTTATTTATTTGTTCAACTTGTTTACAAATGGGAGAGGAAGGAGCTATTTATAGGCTCCAAGAGTACAAAATATCTTTCTAGAACTCTCTACCATAATATCTAGATTTTATGTCTTACAATTCCTAGAATTTTCTACACAATCTTTAGATAATTATTTTATAGAATTCTCTAGAACATCTAGAGGAGGTGATAATGTTTTATGATGTTTCTAGAGAATCTCTAGAACTTGGGCTTAATTTTGGGTTTGGATTATGAACCCATAATTAAGCTTAACTCAAAATCAAGTTTAATTTCAATACTTTCCAGTATGTTTCTTTGTTAAACCTACAAGCAGTCTTTTAGTTATCCAACATGAATTTATCATAATGCGCTGTATAATTGTTCAATTTGTAGGTTTAATGAAGACAGGATAGAAACTCTTTGTGGGTACCGTACTGATGACAAAGGGAAGGCTGAAGGCAAGAAGGGTTCGGGTCTTAACGATCCTTCTTAATTTATTCAGCTTCTTGATCCCAAAAAGTCTCAGAATTTGGCGATTTCCTTGAAGGCAATGCATATAAAAGTTGAAGAGATTTCTAATGCACTGATGGAAGGTAATTATCCAGTTTTTGTCTTTTGAAAGAGCAATCGGGTTTGATGTGAACCTCCTGAATCCAACATACCTGCCCAAGCATCAATTTTTTCGAGTCCATACTTACATAACCATTTACATTTACATACACATGCATTGTAGTGAGTCTACATTATGAAATATTCTATTGCCCTATTACAGAAGGGAGTCACTCCTCCCACTCTGTATGTAAATGTTGCCCATTTTGGTAGGTTTATTTAATTTAAACCCTATCAAAATAGAACCAGAACCTGGAATTTCCTTGAAGAAGTTCAGTACAGATAGTGCTTAGTCCAAAAACCTGCCCCAATGGAATGCCTCTTTTAAACCCGTTGATGTTCAAGTACCATGTCCTGCTGATCCCTGCTATTATAATTCAAATTGTGTGTTGTTGTATTCTAAGTTATAAATTGATCATGTTTTTTTTTTTTTTTTTGAAATAAAAGTGACAAAAGTCACCAATCTCATTAATGATAATTAACGTGATTACAGAACCACTCCAGATACATCATATAAATTGATCATGTTATGCTTTACTTTATTCAACCAGGTACTGAGTGAGCTTCCCTCAGAGCTACTCCAAACATTGTTAAAGATGGCACCAACCACTGATGAAGAGCTGAAGATCAGATTGTATAGTGGTGATGTAGCCCTACTTGGCCCTGGTGAACAATTTTTAAAAGTCATATTAAAGATCCCTTTCGCTTTTAAACAGATGGATGGATGCACTAGTTTTCATGAGTTCACTTCCGGAGGAAGTCACAAGTATGAAGGAATCATTTGCATCTTTAGAGGCAAGTCTCTGGTTTTCACATTTTTCTGTCATTTCCTTTGTTGTATTTCATGTCATCGAATTTAGGTGTCTTCGTTGTATTTACTTACAAATGGAGCTCTCAAATGAAAATAAGTCAGTTATAGGAATTACCACAGGATTTCTTCAGCTTTTGTTTAATGATTATCTTACATTCTGACGAGTTTACCTGGCTTGAGTACCTTTCCCACCTGATAAGCCTGCAAGAGACCAAGAGCATCATATATCTATGTACGGAGCTGCTTCTCATACATAATCATTTCATCTCTGAGTTTTATCTCATCATTCTTATATATTCATTATTATTTAAAAAACCAATATGGATGAAGTCAGAAGCATCCAAGAATGTGAAAAGAGTACAACATCATCACTAATTAAAATAGTAGATGGAATTGGAAGATGAACTACCAAATGAAATGTATGTCGAATTGGCTATCATCTCTTGATCAGTCTAGTTCCGTATCCCCTTTGTTTTTTCATTTCTTACTGCTCAGTTTTTGGAGTTCTATTTCCGACATAGGATATAAATTTCAGTTAGCTGAAATTTAACTGTACCTTAAATGAGGTTGCATAGAAGGAAGATGGTATAGAAAGTCGTATCTAGTTTCTTCTTTGTTTCTGGAAAACCTGTATTCTGTAAGCATTAGTTTGATGGCCTCTAGTCAGTTTGTCTGCAGTTCTTGAATACATTGGAAACTATTGTCACAAGTGTCATACTGTTTTGATAAATTTGCAAATAATTAACTTTTTATAAAAAAAAGGGTATTGGAGCTCTGTTTATCTGAGTTAATGTACTGCTTAGTGCATATAAATCTAAACCTCCACCCGTTTCGATTCAGGTGGCATGCAAGGAACTCAGAAGCAGCCGCCTTTTTCTCAAGCTGTTAGAGGCTATTTCTCAAGCTCGGTAATAGAATGAACAATGGAACCTTCCGTGGTGGTGCCCAGGCATTCAAGCTCGACACCCTTTTAAAACTCGCTGACGCGAAGGGCACCGATGGAAAGACCACTCTCTTGCACTTTGTTGTCCAGGAGATTATCCGGTCTGAAGGTGCACGTGCAATTCGCCTAGCCAACGAAAACCACAACAACTCGATCCTATCTGTTGATGACCTAAGTGGTGATACATTTGAAGACACTGAAGATCCATACTAAACTATTGGCCTGAAGATTGTTTCTGCTTTAAGTACTGAGCTCGAGAATGTTAAAAAGTTAGCAGGGCTGGATGCGGATGTCTTAACTAACACAGCAGTGAACTTTGGTAGTGAACTGGTGAAAACAAAGGAGTTCCTGAATACAGATATGAGAAACACAGAGGAGGAGAGTGGTTTCCACCGACTGCTTAAATCTTTTGTCGAGCACGCTGAAGTCTACAGACTATTTTCATGGGAGGAAGGGAAGAGAATTAGGTTGTTGGTGAAAAATACTACAGACTATTTCATGGGAATTCAGGGAGGGACGAGGGTTTGAGGATGTTTGTTATCGTGGGGGATTTTCTTGGTATGGTTGATAAGGCATGCAGCGAAGTGCGGGAGTCCCAAATGGTGGTGAAGGTACCAAGGAGCATGGATAATTAGGAATCCACACCGATTGCTGATAATCCGGCATGGCACAGATCGCGGAGCAAAGACAGCGTCTATTTCCGGCGATTAGGGGTAGGAGAGTGGGTAGTTGAAGCTCTTCTTGGGATGATGATGATTAAGAGTCTTTCATGGAATTGAGGTATGCATCATATTCTGCAAACATAAAATTTCTACTGTAGGGAACTACTTTGTAATAAATCTCAAAATTTTAAAATGTAAAATCTGGCAGCAATTAACAACAATCTAATCCTTACAGAAAAAGAAACAGGAAGCAACCATTTTTAGTATATAGCAATGATATATGTGGAAAATTGGAAATTATACATCCCTACGCAGAATAATCATATTGTAGTTTTTTTTAGTAATAGCTTGATAAGACTTTCGAATTTGTCAAAGTAATTGGTATTTTTTCTGGAAAATATAGAGTGGGTTTTCCATGTGGAGTCTTTGTATGCGAACATTTACTGAAGGCATTGTGCTTTTTCAGTAATAACTTGATAAAAAGAAACTTCAAATTTATCGAAATCAGCTAGCCTGTTTTTTACAAAGTATAAACTTGTACTTTATTAATTGCAAACTCCCAGATTTGAAGTCTCTATGTGCCATAATGTTTGCCAGATGGCACTCGGCTACCACATCAGATCATGATGATATCGACTTAGTTCAAAATTCTAATACCTGGCTCATTATCCATAAATTCGCACTGTGTCGAAAAAGAATCTAGTTAACTAATCATTTTGTATTTTATATCCATAAATTAGCACTGTATCGAAAAAGAATCTAGTTAACTAATCATTTTGTATTGTACATATTAGTACATGTTTATATAATCAGGGGCAAAGATTATGTGAATCTGTATAATATTCTTTATTCGTACAATCAGGGCCGGCCCTGAGTTTACGGGGGCCCGAGGCAAACTCCCGAAATGGGGCCCATACAAAATTTATTTTTAAAAAAATTGTTAAAAAAAGTTTTTTGAATTTTTTTATTCTACAATTCTTAAAAACCGATATATATGAAGAAATAGATGGAGGTTTAGGGATTTGAGAAGAAAAAAAATCTCCATACAAATTCAAGCTCAATTAAAATAGATAAGTCGGTCTAAGTACTAATTTTAAAAACATAAGTCCAAAAAATTAAATTTGGGGGCCCCTAAAAAAAATATTACGCACAAAATATGTATATGTAAATACAAGGGAAAAAAAATTGGGGGCCCTAAAATTGCGAAAAGTTCAGGGGCCCGGGGCGGCTGCCTCCCCGACCTCCATTGGGGGGCTGGCCGTGCGGACAATCTATATATGTAGGTAACACCATATTGGGTAGGGTTTTATCTTTTAATTTTAATTTCCATTTTCCTTTGTTATCATCAAACTGGTTGGCAAACCCCACCTTTACCCTTACCTGTTTGCTTTGGCCTTTCTAAGTCTGTATTTGTATTTCTGAATAGGGTAACCTCAGAAATTTATTATTAATATTAGTCGTGCATTTCTTCTGGTGGTTGGCTCTTTTTCATATGCTTCTTATTGTGGATGCTAGAAGCAAATATTCTCCTATTCTCCTTATACCAGAGCCACTGTAAGATGGTTGATTCTGTTCTTTGCCAAAGGGGAAGCTGTGAAGAACCGCAGAATGGAGAAGAGAAATGCCCCCAAAATGATGAGTGAGCTTGTGTGAGAAAATACTAAGCTTGAACTGAACTTCGTTGCCTTCCTGCATGCGGAGCAAATGGGCGCTGTGCCGTGGGTCAGTTTCAGGGAGGCCCCATGACATTGTATAAAAGATGATTTATTTTTTTTATTGGGGGAGAAAAAAAAAATGCTAAATCATCACATTGTATAATAGGGTCGATGTATTTTTCTATCGGAGAGAAGGAAATTTGTTGAAAATTTGCCTGTAGATTGGAGATAGTTTTACCATCATTGTACAGAGAATTGTTCGTCGCTGAAATTGATTATGGTGTGAACTTTTAACATTGTATATTTGTACAGTAGTTCTGCAGAAATTGTTGTTTACTAGTTCTCATGAGACTATTTCAGTTTATCGTCAGGACTGGGCTAAATTAACGATTTTTGGGGAGCTAATGTATAAATATGAAGACTTCTGACATTTCATTTTTCATTTTATTTCTTCATTTATAATAAAAGCTATACAAACCATGTATACTTTATCTGTACAATTTTAACTTATGTTACAGATCAGTGAACAACGACCGAACATATCCAATATCCATTTGTAATATACATATGTGGAAAGTACTGATCCATTACATCATAGGACGTCGTATGTGTGTACTGCACTACCAATTCGCAACAAACTATCACCATCTGTGTACATTACTCAGTGCACCATTAAGTATGGTTCAGCTTGGAAACACTGCATATGACATCTCTAAGGACTGGGCTAAACTACGATTTATGAGGAGCTAATGTATAAATATGAAGACTGATAGGGACTGATGTGTCGAGAAAACCGAATTCATTGATGTATCTCTAGTCTAAACTGTGATATAAGGATGTTATTATGGATCCGGCTACTGTGATATCAGTATATTTGTGCTCTTGTATCATCCCCTGAATGGTTCAAGTCTTTAATGAGTATTGTGGCAAAGTGATCCTTTATCGCCAGATTAACCTGTCGTAGCCTTCAGCGTGAATATCAAAAGAGATGTCATATGCAATGTTTCCAAGCTGAACCACAGTTAATGGTGCACTCAGTAATGTATGCAGATGGTGATATATGAATTTGTGCTCTTGTATCATCCCCTGAATTGTTCAAGTCTTTAATGAGTATTGCGGCAAAGTGATCCCATATCGCCGTACGTATCAACTTGTCATAGCCTTCAGCGTGAATATCAAAAGAGATGTCATATGCAATGTTTCCAAGCTGAACCACAGTTAATGGTGCACTGAGTAATGTACGCAGATGGTGATATATGAAGTTAAAATTGTAGATATAAAGTATACGATGATTTGTATAGCTTTTCTTATAAATTAAAAAAATAAAGAAAAATGAAGAGAAGAAAAACAAAAATGTCAGAAGTGGGATTTGAACCCACGCTCTCTCACGAGAACCAGAACTTGAGTCTGGCGCCTTAGACCACTCGGCCATCCTGACTTTGTTGTCTAAATTTAATTGTCCAACGTATATATATTCTAGCTTATACTAGTCTTTTTGTAACATCCTGGGTTTTCGGTTATAATTTAATATAAGTTTGTTTGATTTGACGTGTTTTGCACCTGCAAATTTATGTACATTTTACCCTTAAAAATTATTTATTTTATAGCATGAACAAAGTATTTTAATTCTTCACTTTTTATTTAAAAGCATATTTTAAATCCTAGGGCTAATTATACTTTTTATGACCTATGAAATCTTGATTTGCGTTTGATTTGAATCTTACTTTTACACTAGAAGTCATGATATGCATGTACTATGTATGCCCGTATCAGTTGAAAAACAATACATCAGGGAGAGGAGGGGTTCAAAATGCCGCTCTCAGAATTCACACTGTTTTACTTTTGCTGCTTTATTTACCGTAAAATTAAAGAGAAGCTAGTCATTACATCCATTTCCAATTTGGGACTCTCTGTAGCCGCTAACGGTCCCGAACATAGTGCAGTTTCAAGGATATGAATATATTATGTTGTATCATTGAATTCTACTAGGATATGCATCAAAACATGTGTGCTAAAAACTCAGAACTGCTAGCTTCCATACTCCAAGCCAACAAACAGTTTCTGAAATGCTGCTCTCAGTTGAGAAACAACATAATCTTAG
The DNA here is from genome assembly GCA_017893485.1 of Hemerocallis citrina. NCBI lineage: Eukaryota > Viridiplantae > Streptophyta > Magnoliopsida > Asparagales > Asphodelaceae > Hemerocallis > Hemerocallis citrina. The sequence goes on from CM030366.1 coordinate 235,594,749, forward strand.
ACTGAGTTTCTTGTTAAAGAAAATTGAAGAGAGACTAGGAATTGAATCGATTACCAATTTGGGATTCTCTTGGGGATCAATTGATTAGGATGGAGTTGATCTCAACCGAAAATAAAATAAAATAAAATAAAATAAAATATTTTGATTTGCCTTGAACAATGTGCAATTTTTTAGGGGTCATCTTCCCATTTCTTTGCCTTCTTTCATCAGAGAGCATCTTTGCAAAGTGCATGCGTGAGAACTTGTTCATTAGTTCCTTCCCGTTCAACTGGCCCAAACATGCCCGTCTCTAAGTTCACCCTCGAAACTTTCTTCGTTACCAGTGTCTTCCCATCTTGAACCAGATCCAATACGTCAAGATTTTCGTTGATGACGTGTTTTCGACTAGTGTATAATCCTATATATAACCAAAATAAAAGTAATAAAATAAACAATAATTCATTAAATTATCTTAGGAAGAAAAATACAGTTTCATATACGTTGCCAGGATACGCAGATAATTCTTCTCTGAATGCAGAGCTTGAAAAACAACAAATGCATGAATATCAATGATATCTGCATTTCCCTGCGTAAATATGTCAACCACATGTGTGTCATATCATTCTTGTTGAATAACCATCCGAGAAGACCCCACTTCGCTGATTCTTGAGCACTAAACTTATGTTCGAACTTAATTTGTTGATCCAATGCCAAGTGAGATGACAAGGAATTTGCCATGGTCTGTTGGTTTAGTTGGAAAGAAGTTTTGGTTTATCATCAAATTAAGAATTCTTTGTTATTTCGTTCATGGCTGCTAATACCTGTAACAAAACCAAACATAAAGAAAGAGTATATTAATAAATAGTTAATCATTTCTAAGAACAATATCGACTTAATTTTGAAATTTCAAAGTTGCTACTGAAATTTACCGGATTATTTGCCGCAACACCACCATCAATAAGGGTTAAATTGCCTTTAATGTTTCCATTAGAATCCTTGGTCTCAAAGAGTCAAAGTAGTGTCCGGGAAGATAAGTTGGAGCTGCAGAAGTACCAATGCAAATATTGGATGGAAGGGCATCCTTTAACTGCCCATTTTTTGCCTATAAATTATTACAAGAATAATGCAGATAATTACGTATCAGAGATGAGTATTGTGATTATTTTTTCAGGAATTAAACAATGCAAAGTTTTTCGGACAGTTCTCAAGACAGAAATTGTTAATATCCTTGGCCACAAAGAGAGGTCAATTATCCTTGTTAGGAGCAGTAAGATTTGCGGTAACTAGACCCCCTGTGCTACTTTCGGCAATAACATCAAAGTAGTCTACAATTCTTGTAGCAGGGATATCAAAATTCTAAAATTGATATCGAAAGTTAGCTAGCTAGCAAGTACTTAAACTTCAAGCTAATACATATATAGTAACAATACATATATTGATTACGTACTTGAAGTTTTGAATCAAGAGAGGTGAGGATGGTTCCTGGTATGATGCCTCTTACACCACCTCCATTGATACTTAGCACTGTGAACATCTTCTTCGGTGAAGAAAGCAGTGAGTTTATGGTTGCATCACCCTCGCTACCTATTATATACAACCAATGTGTAGAGTAGTTGTTAAAAACTTACTTTATCTTTCTCCTCTCTGGCTAATAATGTAGATATTCTCATTTCTTTGGCATGTAAATATTATTGACTTACTTGCAATAAAATAAAATAAAATAAAATAAAATAAAATAAAATAAAATATTTTGTTCTGTCTTGAATAGTGTGTGGTTTTTTAATATATATACTTCGGGAGTTCGCTATAGGCTTAGTCTCGGCCCCCCTTGAACTCAGGGCCGGCCCTGTATAGTATGAACATGTTGGTATCTACTAAAATTGCTATTGAGTATACACCTTGTGGATTGTGTTCTGATCCCAAAATTAACTCACCAATACGGGAGAACCCTTTTCCTTTATATCCACAAGATAAGTAGTTAGGAGAAGTGCACGTTGTGTGTTACATTTTATTAGACACACACAAAACCTTAAGGTGAGACACACACTAATTCCAACTTTTTTTTCCCCTCCAAGTCTTGACTTTCCCTTATGGTATGCACTAGGTGATCCAACATACAGAATTAAATATACTATGGTGTGCAACAGGGAATTGTAAATTAGTGTTATTAGTTATTACCATCATGGACCCAAAAAGCATTTGTTTTCGGATGTGGTAGTCTAGTTTTGACTGCTAGTTTATGTTCCAGCTCATAACCCTTCCCTTTACAAGTTGAATGTCCAGCTTGTATGGTTCTGTCATTGGTTTTTCCTCCATCACTGAATTGCACAACTTCTCTGTCCATCTCACGGTGCCGAATACCAACTCGAGCGCTCTTTATCATTCCAACTATTGTTGGGCAGTTTGTGGCCTTGAAACAACAAATAAACTGGCATTAATAAACACATACAATTTGGTGGATTCAGAGCCTCTTTGCTCTGTTCCTAGCTGTTCAGCTAGGTTGGTTAGTAGTTTTGTTTGTTTGTTTGGTTTGCTGTAGTCAGCTCTGTTGGTCACTTGGGCGTTGCTCTTTGCCTTGCCTTCGTGTGCTTCCCTTCCGACAGCAGCCTCAGGCGTGCTTTCCTCGCGACGCCAGGGGTCCTCGAAGCTGTTGCGACTGCTCCCCTGTTGCTTGAGACGCTTCACCCTAGTCTTTCTAATTGTATTTCGTGCTTTTTTCTCTAGCTGTATTCGATTCTCTGTACATAGATATTTACTTTTTGTTATAAGTTTTACCTCTGGTAAAGCCTTCTTGTAACCTACTGATTATTTATTTGATTGTCTGGCTGGAGTCTTCGGGCTCTATCCGTTTCATCAAAAAATAAACACATACAATTTTATTTTATTTTATTTTATGTGGGCCGACCCTGAGCTCATGGAGCCCGAGGCGAAGCCTATGACGAATTCTCAAAATGGAGCCTCCATATATAATGCGAGAATTTTTTATATATATATTTTAAAAAAAAACGCACATTGTTCAAGGCAAAACAAAACATTTTATTTTATTTTATTTTATTTTATTTTATTCAAGAAAAGTATGATACAGATATGTAAATCTGTAACCCCTGTTTTCATTAATACGTAATTTTCAAGTATTTTTATGTATTTTAAATCATTAGTATTTTGTAAGTATTTTCTCCTAATTAATTATATTATTATTATTCAAACTATTTTTTTTAGCCAATATACAAATTATTTGATTGTTTAATATTTAGTTAAAAGCCCAATTGTTTAACTATGTTAAAAACACATTTTTGTAATTAAATTTTATTATTTGTTAATATGAAACCCAATTGTTTATTCTAAGCCCAAATTTGTATTTGATTTTATTAAATTAATTCAAAGCCCAATCGTTTAATTGTTATTTTAAGCCCAATTCTATATTTTGATTTTTATTATTTAATTATACTTTTAATCTGGCCGTAGAAATTTAGCCCAACATCCTAAATATCTTATTTAAATATTTTGAGTCCCTTTTAAGCCCAAGCCCAAATCCAATAACCCTAAACCCAAACCCACAAACCCATGCATACACCCGTATACAATTTTTCTACTTTTTCTCCACTCTTCTCACATCCCCGTCACTACATCCCACTATCTCTAACTACCTCGTTACTAGTATTATACACGTGCTGTGCACGTGGGGAAAATTTGGAAGGAATGAAAAAGGCAAAAAAAAATTTACCTACACGTGCGTTGCACGGATTGGGTTAAGGACAAAGGCCTTCTCCCATTATAGTAGTAGACATAATAATTATTTTATCATTTTAATAAATACCCCCACTCCCCTCTCTTCCCCTATCTCTCCCTCTCTGTTTCCTTTACCCAAACAGAGACCAAACAAAACAGAACAAAACCCAAAGAACAACCCATCTTCTCCATCGTCCTCTCCTCCTTCCTCATTCCCCCTCTTCCCTCCTCTGGCTTCCAACGAACCCACGAAGAACCCGCAACTCCCGACTTCCCTTCGTTCGCTCGACCGCCTTCGAGCACCTCGCCCCAGTCACCGCAGTCGCCGCGCTCTTCCGCCCTGTCTCCCTCTCGCATAATCGCCGCCGCCATTGCCGAGTCACCCTCCAGTCGACTCTTCCCTGTTCATCGTCACCGCTGTCCACTCCTCTGTGCATCTTCGAGAACAGAGCATTGCCTCGTCTTCAACCTCGCGACACATCCTCATCGTTTCTCGCCTTCCTCCTTCGAGCGCTTCCCGCTCGAACCGCCTTCAACCTCTCGCCTGCAACCACCGAGAATCCCCTCGTCTTCATCCCTGCCCTCCGGCTCGAACTCAATCCCATTGGCGAACCCATCCGTCGCCGTCGGAGTCTTGCCTGCCGTCCTCCTTCCGCAACTGCCGCTTGCCGTCCAGTCCCTCGCCGCCTTCATCGTCCTGCCGCAGTCGTCGCCACCGTCCCCGAGCGCCGCCATTCACCTTCGAGTTCCAGCGCTCTCTCTCTCTGTTCTGTCGAAGGAAGAAGGAGAAGATCGATTGGCCGCCCCCCCGCTGTTTGCTGTTTTGGCGCAATAGATCCCGGCTTCGCTGTTCCCTGTTTGTGCTTGATTCGGTGTGAGGAAGGAATCTCATTGGGCCGTTACGGTGTTCTGTGTTCGGCGCGCACCAGATCCCACTTTCGCTGTCCTGTGTTCGAATCTGATCGGGTGTGTAGAAGGATTTCTATTGGCCGATTCGGTGTCCTGTGTTCTGGCCGCAGCAAATCTGGTTTTGCCGTCCCGCGTTCTGGCTGATCCGGTGTGGAGTGGAATCTACTATTTGGTATTTTAGCGCGCATTCGCATGTGCTCTTGGGATTGTTCCCCGGGATTCTGATCCCGTTATTCTTATTTTTTTTATTGAATCGACTACTACGAAAAAGGCAAGTCCATTGAACTATTCTTTTTATTCTAGTTCAAATTAATTGATCTCCTGCAAGTAGTTCCAAATTTGTTTATCGATAATTTCGCCTTGTGTCCCATCTCGTTAAGAGTATCGAGAGTTTACACGAGCTAACCCGACATACTCTTGACCTCTTATAACTGCCCATTGACTCAAACTTAAGCCTATATAGATATAATCGATATGAATAAAATGAATAGAATTGTGTACAAAGGAAATGAATGGTAATTGTATACATTGATTGAATGAGACAATCGTGATTGGATTAATGACTTCATAAATTGGATTGTACATAGAAAAGAACATTCTAATCGTTATACAACATTGTAATGTGTTCCATAATTTATAGTATCACATTAATTGCCACTTTAATGAACATATATGTGATGGATTTATATAATTCCTGCTGCCTTGCATGTCTTGTACTGAGGTTTCGACCCAGTTATAATAGGAATCAGTCAAAATGGTATAAAGATGAATTGTAGCCCTCAATGTCTAGTTGCTGATAACATCCTGAATTGTCGAATTCTGAATTGTAGTCTACGAGTTATCACTGATTTAGTGTGACTGTGTTGGCTGATTTCAGATTGGCCACTTCATGCTTATTATTGTATAACACATCATTTTGCTGCATTCTATCATCTCCTTGACATTATTATATACACACTTACATGGACATGAATGACTTAATAAAAAAATACTAAACAAGTCGGGATTTATAAGGGTTGACCTAGTAGTGGGAAGTCTCAGAAAATGTACTCGGTAAGGCCTATATTGATATTGTATTGATATGGAAGGAGAAGTATTAATTGTAAATGATTGATTGGAAAATGGAAATTGAAAATGGTAAATGATTGTTATTGACACCGAGTACACGCTCTGTAGACCCCACCACAAAGTCTAAAACGAACACTGTTGTGCGTGCATCGAACCTGTAGTATGGGATGCAGTAGTACGTGCACTAGATAGGAGAAATGACACTCTAATGAACATAAATTGACATATACGTACTTTATTAAGACCATTGTTATTAATGCCATTATTGTCTTCGCAAATTTGATCTTGATTCATATTCTTTCATGAAACCTGTTTCCTTTACTCTCTGCTTTTCACTACTTGCTGTCCGTACTTGCTCTAAGGACAAATTATTCTTTCTTTTAGATGAACAAGTACAGGTGAGCCAGAGAAATCGCCCGAAGGCATTGATGAACAGTTCTTTTACAATTGGAGCAGGAGTCTCTCGAGCAATTTAGTAAGTCTTTATATTCCAGAATTGGTTATTGAATTTCATTCTCGTTTATGTGATTATTATGTTTCTGCGTGGTTGTGATTCATTTTTCTTATATTGTTGAGCTAAGACTGGTACAGCTTATGGATGGTATGAGTTGGCATACTTATATCATTCGCTAGGCCTCAGTTACGGGCTCGTATTCCCGTATTTTGGGAACCGGGGCGTGACAAAATCAATTAGTTCTTAGATCATTATGTTCATAATTCTAAAATTTTCGTTACAATTTACATCATACTCTAAGGACTGGTTCAGCTTGGAAACATTGCATATGACATCTCTAAGGACTGGGCTAAATTAACGATTTATGAGGAGCTAATGTATAAATATGAAGACTGATAGGGACTGATGTGTCGAGAAAACCGAATTCATTGATGTATCTATAGTCTAAACTGTGATATAAGGATGTTATTATGGTTCCGGCTACTGTGATATCAGTATATTTGTGCTCGTGTATCATCCTCTGAATGGTTCAAGTCTTCAATGAGTATTGCGGCAAAGTGATCACTTATCGCCTTATCAATTTGTCATAGTCTTCAGCGTGAATATCAAAAGAGATGTCATATGCAATGTTTCCAAGCTGAACCATAGTTAATGGTGCACTGAGTAATGTACGCAGGTGGTGATAGTTTGTTGTGAATTGGTGGTGCAGTACACACATACGACGTCTTATGATGTAATGGATCGGTACTTTCCACATATGTATATTACATATAGATATGATCGATCATTTTTCACTGATCTGTATGTGAAGTTAAAATTGTAGAGATAAAGTATACGATGATTTGTATACTTTAACATTTTTCACTGCAGTCTTGGTTCAGTGTAGATGAATGGACCAATGATATTGCTTCAAGTTTGGAGTTGAGAGCGTATTCATGTTGGCCAGCTCGTAGTGCGTAAGCAATCACCGAATTGGATGCATATCTCCGAGGACCAACACATGTTACCTCCACTAGGTGTTTACTGGTCCGGCAATCTCACATGGAAGGCCAATCCCAACAGATGCCTGTCGTACTTTCGAGATGAATTGGATAGATTGGAAGATGACAACTCATATATGGTTAGATCCCAACTGATATTCCATTAATGGCTCGATCAAAGTCCTAGAACTCTATTTGTAAAATGTGACAACTCATATATGGTTAGATACGATTTTATATGTGGGTTGACATTGTTCATTTGTGAGATGATAGATTACTCTCCTTATGCTCATATTTTGTAGCTTATTTATAGATCCCTATATTTTCATTATGTATATCTAAATATCAAAAAGTTTAATAATAATTTATTGTTCAACAAATTCTTTAAGATATACAAGAGAAAACAATAAATAAAAAAACAACAATCATCAAATAATAAAATTTAATAATTAACAAGGAAATCAATAATACGGTTTCCATTTAAATTGAGAAATTTTATACCGTTATTTTCCGCTCACCTTGCCCGTATATCGTTAAAATTCGAATATTCTGTTAACTGCCTTTTGTGAAATTTATATTTTTGTACCTTTTTTATTTTATAAAAAATTGAATATTCTGTATACAACTATACATCCTACAAGTCTTTTACTTTTTTACCCCCAAAATTCAAAAACTATAAAAAACCAAACTAATTTCACAAGCCACCTCCTGATAAATTTTATATTCATAAACAACCTCCCATTAAGATCTCGTTATTTCTAGATCAGCCCAACTGAGTCACAGTCTGACGCCAGCATTTAGCTACCAGCAAGTATAAATAAAGGATTTGTTAGAGCATCCACTATCGTTTGCCAAGAGCATCCACAATGATGTTTCTCATTTTTTTTTTTTTTTTGAGAAATTGGTGGCTACAAAAAATGAGAAATTGGCAAATATAGCAAACGATTGTGGATGCTCTAAATATTAAAAATATGCATCTTTTATCAAAACGACACTCCCTTATCGTTCGCTATATATGCATATTTGGCAATGGAAGTGAAAAGTAGATTTCCAAATATAGTGAACCGATTTGGCAATTGCTCAATTTAGAAGACGGAGGATCTTTTCCGTCTTATTAAATTTTCTTATTTTAATATGGATGAACCGAGGATCTTCTTTCGTCTTATTAATTTTTTTATATTTTAATATGAGCAGACGGAAGATCATCTTTTGTCTTATTAATTTTTTTTATTTTAATATGGACAGACGGAACGTCCATCTACTTTTTCAGATTTTTTTCAAAAATTACGAAAATGCCATTCATATTTATGAATTTGCCATTTAAAAATATTTAAAAATATTTTAAAAATTAAAGAAAATGTTGGACGGAAGAAGATCCGTCCAGCACTTCATCATTTTGGTTTTCTTTCAATATTTATGGAATGCCATCATCTTATTTACAAAAATGCCATCTGTCAGGATCATCGTCTTGACCATCGGAGTATTGCGAGAGAAGTCATCGACCAAGCCAGCAACGCCATGGGTTCAGTTGATCAGCTGTGTTACCTTTCTTTTTCCTGTTTTTGTATCCGAGTCTGTATTTGAGTTTTTACGTGCTTAACGCACCTTTTCCAAATAGCTGATGGAGGGAAGATGGCGGGAGACGTTTTAGTGCATATCGCACGTGTCTACTGTATTGTCCTGTAGCGTAACCACCCCCCTTCCTTCCCTGTATAGGATGAGCTGTAAGTTCTGAACAATATGAATGAATAAATCAATCTAGTTCTCCCCCAAATCTCTAATTTCTTCCCCAAATCTTCTCTTTCTCAACCCTAGTTCTTCCAGCTTTCCCTTTAATGGCAACTTCAAGTGCTCTCGAGAAACGAATCCCTGACAAAGTGGTATCAGAGCCGTCCTTCACCGTAGGTGACTCGCGAGACGTCGGAGGCACGTTGACAGTGAGGGAAGGTATCCGATCAGTGAAAGAGGGGATTCGAGCAATCAACTTGCCGTCGAAATTAATAGAGAAGCAACTCGATTCTCTCAATGGAGAGTTTGAGATGAGGATGACCAAATTGGAAGAGAAATTTGATGCGATGATGTCGATATTGCAGCATTCCAATCCACAGCTTCTCACTGTTCCTCAGATTCCGATCATTCACCCTCAACCATCCGAACCACACACCACGCCACTAATTTCCACTGCTCCACTGTTCTTGATTGCTCCGCAACTGATTGAAAGGAGGGAGGTAACTAATCCTAACTCCAACTCTTTTAATTCTAAAGGTTGTGGTGATGGTGGGAATGTGTTTAGAGCTCAAATTAATGATGGAGTTGTTGTAAATGGTGAAGATTTGTTGAGTTTTGAAGCTAAAATAAATAGTGTTGAAAAGAATGGTGATGAGACATTCAAGGTGTTTGATGAAATGATAGAACCAGATAATAGAGAGACAAATCCTGTTAATGAGATGGTTGATGTTGAGAATCTGCAATCTTTAACTAGGGCCATTAGCAATGCACGAGAAGGGTATTCTGTTGCGCCATCAAAATGTATATTTGCAATTATGGATGCAAGCACATATGTCCTTGACTACATATCACCAGCAGGCTCAGGTTCATCAAGTGATGGTGTAACACCCCGAAACCAAATATCACTGAATTCGAGTTCCACAGGATCTTTTCACTTCTCCTTTTTGAACTGCTTTGCCATTTTTGTTAGGTCAACTTTGGCCACTTCTCCCCCATGTGGCTCTCTTATTAAAGCCTCCCCCTCCACCTCTCTCTCGCCGCCCAAAACACTCAAGTATCCGCTGTCGAGTCCTTTCTCTGGACGGATTTGGTGTTGACCGTTGCTAGATTTGATAAGATCTTGACCATTGACCTTTTATCCAGATCTAAGATCTTGACCGTTGGAAGACCTTGCGTAGATGTTGGCTTCCATTGGTGGTTCTCGCCGTCTTCTCTTTTCGTGGCCACCCTGATCCCTTCCAATTGAAGTATCACCATTCACCGCAAAACACCCTAAAGAAGTAGACCCTCCTTTATAAGTCTCCTTTCAGTTCATCTTCCTTCAAACCCTTAATCACCCCGACCACAGTGAGTGTCTCCTTGGCCGATTTCCCATGTAGCATGGTAGTTATCAAGTGATCATAAGGAGTTAGCAGTGAATATATCAAGTTGAAAGCTTTATCCTCTTCGCTAAGATCATCAACGTTAATCGCCTTCAGTTCAGATATTACTTTATTGAACTCCACAATATGATCTTGAAGATGGGTACCTTCCTTCATTGAGAACCTAAACAACTTCCTTTTCCAATACATCCGATCTAGCAACGACGATCCCGAGTAGTCAGTTTTGAGTCTCGCCTATAGACTCGCCGCACTTTTCTCCTCAAGGATATTACACTTGACTTCGTCCGCCAATTACAACCGGATTAAACTCAAGGCTTTCAAACAAATCTCATCCCACTTCTCTTGCTTCATGTCGGTTGGTTTCTTCTCTTCTAGGGCAAGGTGCAAATCCTTCTGAACCAAAACATCATACATGTCCACCTTCCATAGATTGAAGTTGATCTTACCGTCAAACCGCTTGATCTTCGTCTTTTGATCTGCCATATCCAAGGAACTCGAACAAACCCACGAATCCTGATTGCTCTGATACCACTTGTTAGGAAATTATGAGGATTTTGTTGAGTCTTTGACACAATCAACACAAAACCACCAAGCAAGACTAGATCACACCAAACACACAAGCACACAAGAGTTGTCCCGGTTGGGGCTTTCGCCTTAATCCGAAGGAGGAAGAACCAAGATATTATTCAACTAGAGAAGATACAAGAATACAATTCTCACCACGACTCTCTCTCAAGCATAATGGAACTTGATGCTGCTTACAATGAAAAACTCTCTAACCCTCTCAGATGAAGTACTCTCTTATTCTATTTGGCACTCAATAGAATCATATGAATCTATGAGCCATTACAATTGTTTATATATAGATCTAGAGACAAACCCTAAGTTAATATCTTGTTACAATAACCATTGGATATTCCTGAAGAGGCAACCCTACGATAGGAGCCGTCAGATCTAAATTGAAGAACAAGTTAGGCTTCTCACGAATCACCAAGATCCGACCCAATAAACCTATCAGCGCCGCTACCGGTCGACCGCACCCCCAAGGTCGGTCGACCGCCCCCCTCTCAGGACTTCTGCACCCTATGACCGGTCGACCGCCACTTCTGCAACTACAGCCGCTGACTATTCCTTGCCTCCATTCCGTCTCCGATCTTCTCGATTACTCCATCATCTCATCATCTATCCAATCTCGTATGCAAGACATAAACCCAGCACCTTCATTTTATGTTGAGCTAGTAAGTTCTTTAACTCTGATCAGTTATGTTGTTTAGTTGGGTGGAAGATTACTTTCAGTGTTCTTGTTTTTTTTTCTGAAAATTTGCTGGAAAGATTACATTGAGAAAAGTTATGTTATTTAATTTTTAGGCGGCAATAAATTCTGAGGGGAAAGCTGGGTGGGAAGAGATTGTCGACTCCCGCCTTGACGGAAAATATAAACTGGACGAGCTCACTGACATGTCAGCATTGGCGTACAAATGCGTAAACCGCATCTCTAGGAAGCGGCCATCCATGAGGGGCGTTGTTCAAGCACTGTCGAGAATCCTAAAGGATAACCATATTAGGAAGAGGCACATCCATCAGTTCTTTCCAGTAACCATAGAGGAGAGCTCGGTTGAGCATGTAAGGTCCCAAACTGCAGTCTCAGAGCATAGCAGAGAAGACTCCATGGACAGCTTGCCGGATTTGCCTGATGTTTGATGTTCATCTATTGTTTTGTTTTGTTTTGTTTTGTTTGTTTGTTTGTTTGTTTGTTTGTTTTTTAATTCTTTTTCATTCACCCCTTGAATTGGTTTACGATTCTTTTATTTATATAGAATTTGTGATTCTCACTGCGAGGATTGGAATTTTGAGAGGGTGACGATGGGTGGACTTGGAATTGCAATTGCAATTGCAATGATTTGTTGTAATATAAGGTTCATTTTTTTTTACAGTTTTATGAGAAAAGATATATCTGTATCGAGTCATGAGATATGGTGTTCATAAAAGAATTTTTGTAAGACTGATACTAAACGAGGAGGAGATTGAGTTGGTTTGTGTATCACTGTAGTTGTATTTGTGTTTGCATATTTGAAGTAGAAATACAATTATTGCTTGAATATTGTAATTCAATATCCACTAGTATTTTTCACGTGCGATGCACGTTTTGATAAGAGTTGGAGGATTTTCACTTACGATTTATGTGCTAAGAAATAGCTTTGGAGTTGGTGTGCGTTGCATGTAACTGAGAAAAATATTTTGAAGCAAAAGCCTGCTAACCATTCATATATTAGCCTGCTAACCATTCGTATATTTGTATAGTAGATCCTCATAAATTGTTATTTTTTTTTACTTTTATAAAAGATGACATAGTCATCGCTTCATTAATGCAAAATTAACGAAACAAAAGAGTTACATAGCATAGATACCCTCCCCAACATCGGGAGAACCCCATCTTGATAAAGGTCTATCCAACCATAAATAAGATACAAGAAATACAAACTCTAAATGCAGGAAATAAGATACAAATGGTACTCTGCTGCTACCAATCTACAAGACGACTCTCCATGCTAACTAGCTTTCCCCTCATCCTCTAACAATTGTCTCCTCCTGGGGCTAAGCACTGTGGAAAGTCGCTATTTCTCCTCCAATCTTGGTTTCTTCTTGGCTCCAAGGTTTCCTATCCATTCAAGAATGCAAATGTTAATTTTTTGCATCAAAACTGATAATCTAGAGTCAATGTTGCGAAAGCAAGAGTCATTCCGGTCTAGCCATAGGTTCCAAATCGTAGACGCTACAACTATGTCCCACTTTAATCTATCCTCCCTTTTAATTCTATTACTTCTAAAGTCCCCCCCAGACATCCGCACTGGACCCTGACATCTCTATAATCCCAAACCTAGGACCCATGCTCTCCCATACCCTCCTAGCTCTAGGACAAAAAAACAGAATGTGATTCGTGTCCTCGTCTTGTGTAAAACATCTAGTGCAAGCAATGTTAACCGTAATGCCCCGTTTCCTCAAATTGGCCTTCGATAAAATAGCGTCGTTATCCACCAACCATAGAAAGATTTTCACTTTGGTCGGAACATTAACGTGCCAAATAACATCAGCCGAATCGCTTCTTCTTCCTCCGTCGTTCAACCTTTTATATATTGAACAAACCGTGAAACTTAAACTCGACTCCAGCATCCATCGCCTCTCGTCTTCAACCTCTTAAGTGTATCTCCCCTTTGTGCGTATAAAATTGTTTAGATTTTGTAGCTGAGCAATAGAGTCTTGATCTAAAGTATCCCTGACCACTAATCTAAGCCTGCCATTTCGCCATACATCACTCACCAGGGTATCTTTGTTAAGGATTGCGTTTGCAGCTAACAGAAAAAGTCCACTGAGCGAGTTGTTTCCAAACCATTTATCCTTCCAAAATCTTGTGTTATTGCCATTCCCCACCTTGCAAATAGTGTTGGAGTGAAAGATGTCTCCCGTTTTTTAGACCCCCTTCGATAAGAAGGAGTTCCTACTATAGATGCTTCTTCCTCCGTATCTAATTTCTTCCTCGTGCTGTACTTAGTGAAAGATTTGCACCACTAGTTGTTGCGCCTGTTAGCTAATTTCCACCACCATTTGCTGAGCATGGCTTTGTTCATGTCCCTAAGATTGATGATACCCAGTCCCCCGAACTCCTTCCTTTTGCAGATTCTCCCCCAGCTTATGAGGTGTATCTCTTTGTCTCCTTCGTTTGCTCCTTTCCAAAGAAATCTCCTTCTACTTTTGTCTTTTTGTTAATTACCCAAGCAGGTAGTTCGTAGATAGACATGGGGTATACCGGTATGCTATTAATCACAGAATTCAACAGTGTAATCCTCCCGCCTAAAGTGAGCATTCGCCCTTTCCAACCAGCTAATCTTTTTTCAATTTTTTCGATGAGTGGATGCCAATCGTCCCTTGTTAGGTTCCCTGGTTTAATCGGTATCCCCAAATAGATTAAGGGGAACTCTCCCTTATTGCACCCCAGCATCTGCTGTATATTAGCGATGGGAATAGCACAGTTGTCGCTGAGAGGAATAATACAACTCTTGTTGCAGTTAACTTCCATTCTGGACCACGCCTCAAAACATCTAAGGACTGTACCTAATGCAGTAATTTCCTCTGTTGTGCTCGATCTGAACAATAAAGTGTCGTCCGCGTACTGAAGGATGGAGATCATACCAGTGATTCCTCTGATTTTGATACCTTTGATGGCATTTTCCTTTCTGCCATTTTCGATCATCTCTGCTAATCCGTTAGCAATGATGGAAAACAATAACGAGGACAGTGGGTCTCCTTGCCTTAACCCCCTTTGACATCTAATTTCTTTTCTCGACACACCGTTGATAATAAGAGACGATTTCCCTCCTCTAACACATTGATGGATCCACCTCCTCCATCTATCACCGAAAACTTTAAGAAGTAGAGCCTCGTCAACACAATCCCAATCCACAGTATCGTAAGCCTTTTTGAAGTCCACTTTGAAAAGGAAGTCGTTCGTTTTATCCTTGTTCCCTCTGAAGACTACTTCGTGAGCCGATGCTACACTATCCATGATGTCTCTTCCTCTAATGAATCCGCTCTGCGACTCCCCAATAATATCACTAAGTTGTGGTCCTAATCTATTGGCCAAAACTTTCGATATGATTTTGAAGGAACTGTTCAATAGGCTGATGGGCCTCAAATCCCCTACCGTCTTGATTTCACTTTTCTTAGGGATGAGGACGATATTCGCATAGTTCAATCTTCTCATATCAGCATCTCCATTATAAAGTTCTTGAAAAATGCTCATGAAGTCCGCTTTAATAATTTCCCAATACAAATTATAAAAGAAGAGCGGGAATCCATATGGTCCCGGCGCCTTATCCTGCCGCTGACCTTTGATTGCAGTTAGTACTTCCTCTTCGCTGAAGTTGCCCTCGATGTTATCGCTTCTGTTTAGCCTCGTTGCTATCCACGAATCATGCTTCAATTTACATCTATGCTCCCTTTTTCCCCCAGAAGGTCATTGAAACTATCGTTAATGTGTTGTGTGATTCTATCCTCGTTCTCGCACCAGTCCCCGCCCACCTGTATCCCGGAGATATTGTTAATCCGCCTTCTTCCGTTAGCGATTCTATGAAAGAATTTTGTGTTGGCGTCCCCCTCTCGTGGCCATTGGATCCCTGATCGCTGTCTCCAATAATGTTCTTCCATGAATCCAAGTTGCAGGATGTCTTGTCTATTCTTACATAATTCCTCGAACTCGGCCTCTATTAAATCCCTTTCCTCCTCTATCATTTCCATCCGCTGAATCCTATCTCCAAGCTCTTCTTTCTTTCTTTGGTTTTTACCAAATTCCGCCCTTGCCCACAGCTTAAGTCTTCTTCTTAGCCTCATGAACTTTTCAGTCCATCGCCCCACCCCAGTAGTCGCAGTTGTTGGGGCATTCCAAGAGTCTTCGATGACCGTGCGACATCCTTCGCACATCGTCCATGCTTTCTCGAATCTAAAATTGAAATCTATTCGTCCTCTCTCCTACTCCGTTGTCCAGAGCTAACGGCGTATGGTCTGATGTGAACCTCACTAATACTTTCACCTTAGCTAAGGGGAATTTATCCTCCCAATCAGTGGTAACGAAAATTTTGTCTAGCTTTGCAAGGATAGGAGAGGCCTGCATATTAGTCCACGAGAACTTCCTATTACTCACATTTAACTCCAATAAATCTAACTCGTTGATGATTGAGTTGAACTTGTCTCTGTCGTTCCTTGGTGCTCCTCTGCCTTTGTGTTAATTCTGAAATCTAGTGATATTGAAATCTCCGCCTAGAACCCACGGGCCCGTACATCTAGCTCTAATGTCCCTGAGTTCGTTCCAGAACGCTCCCCTCCGATTGGACTCGTAGGAGCCATAAACTGACGTAACTCTATGGACCGAGCTATCACTACGACGCCTAATGATCACCTTGAACGAAAAAGTACCTGGTACATCCTCTAAAATCTGGAAATAGATAGGGTCGACTCCTATAGCTATACCACCAGAATACCCTGTCGATGGTTTGAACCTCCAATCAAATGTTCCTATACCCTTAATGTTTTGGAACTCTTCCTTAGTAGGGACTTCTAATCTGGTCTCTTGCAAAGCACAAATACTTGGCCTACTCCTAATGATAGCATCACCAATCAGTCTTTTTTTTTGTTTTCTGACGCATCCCCCTAATGTTTCAGAAGATGTATAACATAAAGACAACTAAAAAACAACCCTATACTCTAATCCCTTCAAACTTTCCCCGCTCTAAGCTACCCCTCTTAGACACTCTCCCCTAATAATGTTAACGTGGTGTTGTTGCTCTTCTTTATTGGATCCCATGTCTATACCGTATAGGCTTGCAAAGTAAATGAGGGAATCATCATTAAGTAAGTTTAAAACAGAAAAATTGCTCGGATAGATACCTTGACATGCTGAAACTGGATCCCTAGTCCTTGCCACCGCCCTAATCAAGTCCTCTTCGCTTGGGCCGCTCGACCCCCATTTGACCAACTGCCTCTTGCTTTTTCGCTGATATTCTACTGTGCTCCTTGATGCGCTTCCCCCCTCCCCACTTTCCCCCAATCCATCCCCTGCCAACTCCCGAACTCGCAATGCCCATCTATCATGCTCCGAGTCATGCGGTCTACCCCCGCTTTGTATTCCGTCTAAGGCCCCTATCCACAGAAAACCCTGTCATGCCCCGCTTCCCAAAAATACGGAATACGAGCGCGTAACAAAAGTCCAGCGAATGAATATAATCATCCTTAAGCTGTTCAGGAATTCTTTACAACATATCACAGTAAAATCAGAGTCGGAAGCCAGAAAAAGATCAACCACATGCACTTATGAACCAAATACCAACAAGAATACTTAAAATAAAACACACTAATCTCAAATATTCATGATCTGAAATAACACAATAATCCTGGGTCACATCGCCCAAATACAAGAAATAAATACAAGTCTCAAAATACAATATTGTCCAAAATAAGTAACAGGAATAGCATTAGAAAAATTCAGCCTCTAGCCTCGCATCTTGCCAATACCTTTAGGAACCTGTCCTCCAAAATCTGCAATACAACGAATGCAGGAAAAAGGAAAAGGAGAAAACACAGTACCCGTCAATGGCAAGTCCGGGTCACAAATAGAATAGGATACAAGCACATGGACACTATCTAAATAGATCTAACTAATCATCAGAAACAGACCTAATATGGTATGGTAAACTCAACTAACATAGCATCCTAGCAGATGTCCCAGATATTAAGTGTCAAGTGTCATATAACAGATATGTCAGGTAAACAGATATTCAGATATGTCAGGTAAACAGATAACAGGTTTTATATAATAGGTATTCAGATTCAGATTCAGATTCAGACTTCCATATATCAGATTCAGATTCAGACTTCAGAAATATAATCAGATCTCAGATTTCAGATTAATGTAAGTCTTGTGTGATTACTATCTAGG
This sequence comes from Hemerocallis citrina, assembly GCA_017893485.1. Classification (NCBI taxonomy): domain Eukaryota; kingdom Viridiplantae; phylum Streptophyta; class Magnoliopsida; order Asparagales; family Asphodelaceae; genus Hemerocallis; species Hemerocallis citrina. Next base: position 235,612,464 of record CM030366.1, read on the forward strand.
TAGCACGACATGTGCCCCAAATTATATCACATGGTTGCTACATTCAAAACAATTTCGCTTTAGATTTCGTAGGGGACCATGCAGGGCAGTATACTCAGTATTCGCAGAATCACAAAACTTGATTGGTAAACTTGATCGGTAAACTTGATCGGTAACTTGATCGGTAACAGAATATTAACTTGATCGGTAACATGTCATACAGGAAACACAAGTCTCCTCCTGAGTACACGTTTCTGCACTATCCACTACTAGATCTGTCCCATATACCCCGGCTTAATTACCTTTAGTATTTATATTATCCACAGGCATGAGAGTGTGCTAAATAATGTCAAACTAACAGGTCATAATCAGGTTTAGACTCAGGGAATTAGGTCAGTAAGTATTGGTACCAAACATTCACAGATACGAGCAAAATGGTATAGGTTTATAAACAGGACAGCAAGACCAGTCTGTACATAATCAGTGATCCAAAGATCTACAGGCATGCAAATAATGATCCGTCAAATGATCTGGAAACTAGACTTCCAACGCTTCTAACGGTTATAATAAAGATATACACTAGTTCACAACATCACGGCTTAAAACACATTCCAACACAGTTTTCAAGTACAGCCAGAAAACAGGGGAATAACTTAAACCACATGAAAACAGCATACAAAGTTATTAATTAAATCCACGAAAATTCTGGGGTAATCCCCTATATGTATAATCTCAAAATATAGATTTTCATATTTTTCCAGAAAGCATAAATATGTTTTCAAAAATAGAAAATAGCACATCACACAGTTTTGATGGATCTGGAATTCTTCAACACCGCTGTACAAAATGGAACACATCTTGCAAACAGCGCATCAAAATCCACTTCCGCCAAAACAGGGTGAAAGTAGATACAATTTCCTAACTTTCATATCTCACATCAAATACTCATACAGTAATTAGAAATACGGTAAACACGGCATTCAACATACAATCACACGCAGTTTACAGCAAAAGCGATCTATAGAAAAGGATGTAAGGCATCACTCAAAACTCATCTTTAAATTACCACAAAAATCAGGGAACTACCTAACATCATAGTGAAACACAAGACAAAATCTTGTGGTATGAAATTAGGTCTAACTTAGATCTTGAAAATAAATTGTCCACAAAAATTACCCCGAACTGAAACTGGAAACTACTAACACACAGTTACTAAAATGATCATAACTATTCCATACGAACTCCAAACAGGGTGAAATCAGTGGGATTAGAAATTAGATTCAATTCTCTACAAATTTCTCAGAAATAGTCATGTTGAGATTCGGACTTTAATCTAGGTAAAAACTGCAATCAATCCAGTTCAATCCAAATTTCCAGATTTCTCAATTAAGTTTCAAAACATCATAACTTCCTCAAAAATCATCAAAACTCTTCCAAATTCAAAACGCTGTCTACCCACTGTCCAAATGTCATATCTAAGGGTTTCTAACATGTCAAAATCCAATATTTCTCATATGGGTGTCCAAACATACATCGGTTACACAATATGCACATACGCGATTAAAATCGCGTTAGGGTGAATCCTAAGGCATAACCCTATGAAAATTCATGTCCTAAGTCGTCTATGGCCTGTTTTGAACCTTAGAGACGAAATCCACAAATAAAGACGTGATCTTGGTCCGTCTCTAGTCTCTAACTATCCTATGTGTGAACTTTCTACTTGTATCAACCTAAGAAATTTAAGTACAAGTTACTTGCCATCCGAAGAATCAAAATATGGAATAATGGTCGTATGTTGTATAGTCTCCTCCAAAAGATGCACCTCCTCCTCCTCCTATGCCAACGTATAATCCTCGCCCTCTTTTGACATTTCCTTGTGCTCCGAGACCTCCACCTCTCCTTCTAAAACTGGCAAAATAGGTTCGATCACTGCCTTTCCTTTTCCTGACTCGATTAATCGAACGTCGCTCTCTAATCCCCATTGTTGCATACCATTGTGAGTGGGCTCAGCAAATGAAGGCCCACCTAGCTCTAAAACCGGTGTACTAATTTCCGAAGAAAATTGGTAAATGGGCTTAAGTGGCATATTGTAAAGCCCAATCTTCTCAATTTGAGTCTCACGAGAGGCACCAACAGCAGCTCCATTACGTGTCAGTTCTTCGATGGCTCTTCTGATCGAAACCTCAAGTTGTTCTTTGGACAAAGTGAAGAACCCTGGATCCCGCTCTCTGCAAGAAGTGTCCACGTTTTCTGCCGAGCATGCGTGTTTAAGGATTCCACTTTTTCGACCCTCCAACGTCGTACTCTTCTGCACCTCGATCCTCCCCCCAGTGTTGTCGCCATCACCCTGTACTACGCGCCGCTCGTAGCCTGATAGCTTCTTAGCTGCATGAAGATCCTGGTTAACTGCGCAATCTTGTACCCAGTGGATATTAGACCCATACTGATCCAGATGCTTGGTGCGATCCGTTGCAATAATTTTTTGAGATGGACGATCAGGATCCTTTGAGTTTCGAACGAGCAGATGACAGTCGTCGTCTACCTTCAGCTCCTCCACCACCTTCAGATTTTTTCTTTCGTCTGAACACTCCTCTTCTTCCAACGTCGAAACCTTTCCAAAGGAGATGCTCTTTTTCTTCTCGACGATGATTTTAACGTCGTAAAACTGTCCTCGAACTCTACTTGAATCGTCGATGGGATGTCGGACAGAGTTTCGACGCCGATTCTGACTCGAGCAAATTCCTGTTGCTCTTGAGTTGTCGTGCTTCTATTAACTTCGACGAGGAACCCGAACGCACGTATTAGGTTTTGGAACCCCAAACGAACCCAACAATGGAAAGGAAAGTTAAACAATCTGATCCAAATCGATGACATTTCATTAACCCTTAGAGCTCCGAATTTACTGGACCACTGCGAAAATGTGAAGTAGTAGTCGTCTGTGCCCATTCCTCTCTTCCTTACGACCTCCTTCAATCTCGCTTCGTCATGGCAATGTACGAAAAAGCTACTCACGTTCAGTCGTTGCACTTTCCAAACTAAGTTGGGGACGACGGTTGTATTATCATAGAGAAGCTTCTCCATCTCCTCTACGGTTGGGTTCCCAGTTTGCACCTTGATTATAGCACAGTGACGAAACCTCCGCTCGAATTCGGCCATGAGTGGAGTTGGAGTTATGATAGCTTTAATGACCGACATCCCCCCTGTGCTACTCTCTTGGGTGAGATTGGTACTGGACTTCGCAGGGGTCGCGTGCTTTGGAGCTACTATCGTCGACGTCACTGGACGTTTGATCTTTGGACAATCCTTGAAAATGTGATCGGAGCGTCTACATGCGTAACAAAACCACTTTTTGATGCAGTTCGTGATCGTGTGTCCCATTTGAGCGCATTTGTAGCACTGTTGGCCTGAGCCCGCCGACTCCGATTCTTCTCTACTCTGCCTTTATCCGCTTTGATCAACTTACGAGGACGGACGAGCACCCATTCGCCTTCTTCGTCGTTCCTCGTTTTCTTTTCTGACGGAGTTGGAGAGCTCCTTCTCGAATGGCTCTGGTCGACGAGAGGCTTCCTATCCAGTCCCTTGGCGACTTCGACGTAAGAACGTCGCCGTCGCTCTGAGTGGTTTCGGTCGTCTTCCTCGGAGCTTGGTGACCTGACCCTTAATGACTCCCCCCTAGTCCTTTCATCTACACTTCTATACGTCTCTGCCATCATCCCTCTATGGGACGAACGGTAAAGCTTCTGAACTGAGCGACTTCTCGATCTATTCGAGACGCCGTAGTTCGCCCTATCATCGTTCCTCTCTCGCGGTAGCCTGTCCACCACGTCTTCTCTCCTACGTTTGGTCATGGCGAATGCTTCGTCCTCCTCCTGCTGCTTGTCGTGGCTGTGATGTAGGCTGCTGCGATGTGGGGTGTGTTGGTGAAGGCTGTTTCTGTGGTGAAGAGATCTTTCTCCTGTCATGCTGTTTACCATATTCAAATTAATTATTTACTAGTACTCATGCGACTATTTCAGTTTTTATCATCAGGACTATGCTAAATATGAAGATTGATGGGAACCAATATGTCGAGAAAACCAAAAGTCATTGATGTATCTCAAGTCTAAACTGTGATATAAAGATGTTATTATGGTTCCTGCTTTTGTGATATCGATCAGTATATATTGTTCTCTTGTATCATCCCCTGAATGGTTCTAGTCTTCAATGAGTACTGCAGCAGAGTGACCCCTTATTGCCTTATCACTTTGTCATAGCCTTCAGCATGTTTATCAGAAGAGAAGTCATATGCAATGTTTCCGAACTTTAATGGTGCACTGAGTAATGTACGCACGCAGCTGGTGGTAGTTTGTTGGGAATTGGTAGTGTACTACACACATACGAGGTCCTATGATGTAATGGATCAGTACTTTCCACATACTTGTATTATATATATATACTAGGTATGCCCGTGGGACGTGCCTACGTATACTAGGTATTCGGGACTGCATGTAAATTTAGTTAGATTTATTCGGGACTGCATATAAATTTCTAAAAAAATTAAAACATTTTAACGAATAAGTGGGTGTAAACAAAAAAGGTTTCTAATACAATCAACTACTCTATACAGACCTCCTCTGAAATTATATTGCTTCCTAATAGTTTTCTAATACGACGTCTTTAAAATATTTCATACGGCACATTATCGCGACGTCTTAAGTTTCTTTAAAATGTTTAGTAAATATTTCGACAGTATTATTTAAAATTTTACAGCCAGGATTGTAATAAAAATTTCGATAGAATCTCTCATGAAATATTATTTTTTTGAGAGCAATTCCTTAACATCATAGACAGTCAAATTGAATCCTCCCTAGCCCAATCCAAGCCACATTACACAGACATAATATATATTAGGCTCTGGGAAAAAAAAACTTCATATGACTAAAGATATAGTTTGGAATCATAATAGATTTAAGGAAATTTCCTAAAAATTTTGACAGAACCTCCCTTAAAATATTAGCCATTTTACAGCAAATCCTTACGGAATTCTGCTCACAATTAAAAATTTATCATCATAGTCAAGAAATATAAATCCTCCCCAGGTCAATCCAAGCAACATCACACAGACATTATATATATAGGGCTCTGGGAAGAAAAAATCTTCATAAGACTAAGATACAAAATAAAAACCAAGATATCGTTTGAAAACATAATAGATTTTAGAAAATTTAGTAAAAATTTTGACAGAACCTCCCTTAAAATATTAGCCCTTTTACAGAAATTCCTTACGGCCGGAATTCTGCTAACAATTAAATATATGACATCACAGGCAATAAATATCAATCCTCCCCAGGCTCAACCGAGCAACATTACACAGGCATCATATATATAAAGCTCTGGGGGAAAAAATCAGAATATAATGCAAGATACAAAATAAAAACCAAAAATTCGTTTGAAAATGTAATAAATTTTTTGAAAAACCTTCGAAAAACCTTTAAAAAACCAAACACAGAACTCAATACTCCACAAAATTGTGGGTACGGGTATTAACATAACTATATTATATCATCATTATATACAATTACTTACATCATCTCCCAAAATGCTAAATATTACAATTATTACAACTATTACATCCTCCACCATACTAAACACCAACCAACTGAATGAAAAAATAAAATTACATGGTTGTAGGAGAACACAATGGTTGAAGTCTTCAAAAATAGGACCAAACAGTGAGCCTAAAAAAACAGTTAGAGTTTTGAATCAAATAGTAAGAGTTTACAATAACAATTAAAACAATTAAAACAATAGTAATAGTTTTGAAACCATTACCTTTCAAACAGAACAATGGCTTCAACCAAACATGTTCCTCATCACCCTACAAAAAGTTAAACTGTCAATATGTATATGACGGTTTTGAGTGTGGACGACAATCTGGGAAAAAAAAGAAGAAGCATTAAATTAGCAGCAATTAACGGTTAACATAGGGTGTAGTTGTAGTAAATATAAATTTACCTTATTGCAACCCAATTCATCAATGTAGTTGCATTTATAAATTTGAGGTCCATGTCAGCTGCTTCCCAGTTCTATTAAAGTTCAAAAGTAAAACAACAATGAAAATAAGTTTTAGTAAGGTAAGAAATAGGAGAGGATGAAGAAACAAAGAAGAGGAGGTGGACCCCCGAGGAAGAACAATGTTTGAGGGATGCGGTAAAAAAGTTTGGGGAGGGAAATTGGGCCAAAATTATGAGGAGTTCGGATGCTTTCTTGGGTAGAAATCCAGTTAATTTGAAGGACAAATGGAGGAACATGAAGAAGCCTTTTTAGTGATTTCGGGTAGAGGAAGTCAAGTTAATTCACTCTTTTGTTGGTTTCTCGGTTTGGTGATTTTGGGATGTAAATATTGCCTAATCAGTAGTAGTATTAAGGTGGTTTGACTGATGAGTAGTATTAGGGTTTTGATGTAATCTCTGGTAGATGTTCGTCTGAAGTTTCTGCATATAGTTGGTGAATCTCTTATTCTGAGTTTAATGAACTCCTTTGAAGTTGGAAGTAATCCTGTCAGCTTTGGCCTGGCCAAATCCATTAGAATTTTACATGGCTTTTCATTTGTCTTTATATTTTATTTGATAAAATAGTTGAAGCAGATTCTCCAAAGAGATGATGGATATATGAATTATGCTTACGCCAGCTTTGATGAGATCGGAGATCGGGGTAAGCACTCCATCAGAGGTTACCTTAATAACACCAGTCACCATAATGGAACCGATCTTTTATCTCCAAGAGCTGGTCCAAGTAGTTGAGTTGTGTTATTGGATGCCCTTGTTCTCATTGATTTTCTTTTTGCAGAGGTTGAATGGCAGTAGTGTTACCAGAAAGAATACAGGAATTGCCGTATTCTAGATTCAGAAGAAGGCCAATGGAAGAAAGTTCGGCATTGAGTTGATGGACTTCAAGGCTTTGTTGTGTCAGATAATGGATCAAATTTGTTGCACTAAGCAAGTAGTTTCTGTCAAAATGCAGGTAATTTGTTGCATATTGAACATGCTCAGAGTATACCTGCCTTGTGTCACATCTTAAGACGTGAAGCATGCGCCTACCCTGATGCCAATACATGCATCTTCACCACCTTTAATTTGTTAAGAGTTTTGTGATGATCAATTAATGAGGATTGACATTGTGAGTGTTCATCATGAGCACTTGACATTGTTGAGATACTAAATGAATTCTCAGAACTAAAACTACTTGTTGACTTATATGCAACGGACTTGAGCTTATCATCACAGATGTCCGTATTATTGCTTTCAGGTATTTGTGTCATTGATTTCATTATTTCATATAGATGGAATATCTGTTATTGTTATTGACTACCTAATTGAAGTTTCATTAAGATTATACACTTTGATTCTTAGATATATACTCGATTTTCCCGTGGGCACGTGCCTACGGCACATCTTGGGAACGATACAAAACATATCATTATGAAACTTCAATTAGAATTAGAATTAGAATTAAACTTAAGGAAAAACATACTATCTGATCAAATCATATCTACTCAGATCGTATCTACTCAGATCAAATCATATCATTATTTAAATTTAAGGAAAAACATACTAATAATTAGAATTAGAATTAGAATTAAACTTTTGGTCTCCATTCTGGAATTGCGACATGGTTTTCATTCGTTTGATAGGTAATTAGAATGCTATAAACTATCTATATGATTTGGTTGTGAGGATAACTAACAATTCATTTGCTCCCACACATTAGAATTATGTTGTTGAAAAACAATTTTGAGAGAAAGAGCTTACCCTTTATGTTGAGCAAGTGAACCGCGACAACCTGCTCTGATCGTTCACACAACGCCATATACTCTGCACATTAACAATAAATTAACTTCCATTTTTTTCACACAATCACAAACTATACACATACCTCCTTACCTTGTTAACTCTCGCGCACCAACAGAGACAATCCAGTTCCACATCAAACCTTCCCCTTCTTTCATGTTCATACCTGAAATCAAATAAAAAGAAAATTGCTTCAAAATCTATGCTAACAAATTATTACTTACATTAAAAAAAAGAACATAATATTGTTGAAGCAAAACACCCGAGTTTAAGGCAAACTTTGATTCTTCAATTACAATACATCAGCTACAACATAATATTGTTGAAGCTTTGAATATAACAGCATGGAGACAAAATAATTACCACTGAATCATCAACTCCCTTGCCTAGAAACCTTGGTCCTAGGCGCCTTCCCAAACAATCTGGCAGAAAAGATAAGCCATGAGTAAAAAGGACTGATGAAACCTTAGTAAAATATGTCTATTATCATATCCAGATATTGGACAGAAAGCAAGTCACCAACATTAGAAGCATATAAGCAAATATAAAGCCCTGGTGCAAAAACAAAGTGGCAAGGAAAAAGATGCACAAATATTTAGTTAGTACTTGGAGTAGATATTACACAATTCAATCCTATCAAAGTAAAAGATAATATACAATGATGCCCGATAGGCAGATGGAAAGGGACTTCCTCTAATTTTATTCCCACATATCTCACTACCTACGGCACGTCTTGGGAACGATACAAAACATATCATTATGAAACTTCAATTAGAATTAGAATTAGAATTAAACTTAAGGAAAAACATACTATCTGATCAAATCATATCTACTCAGATCAAATCATATCATTATTTAAATTTAAGGAAAAACATACTAATAATTAGAATTAGAATTAGAATTAAAATTTTGGTCTCCATTCTGGAATTGCGACATGGTTTTCATTCGTTTGATAGGTAATTAGAATGCTATAAACTATCTATCTGATTTGGTTGTGAGGATAACTAACAATTCATTTTCTCCCACACATTAGAATTATGTTGTTGAAAAACAATTTTGAGAGAAAGAGCTTACCCTTTATGTTGAGCAAGTGAACCGCGACAACCTGCTCTGATCGTTTACACAACGCCATATACTCTGCACATTAACAACAAATTAACTTCTATTTTTTTCACACAATCACGAACTCTACACATACCTCCTTACCTTGTTAACTCTCGTGCACCAACAGAGACAATCCAGTTCCACATCAAACCTTCCCCTTCTTTCATGTTCATACATGAAATCAAATAAAAAGAAAATTTCTTCAAAATCCATGCTAACAAATTATTACTTACATTAAAAAAAAAGAAACAAAAAAAAGAGACTCATTTACCTGAATTTGATGGCAAATGAGAAATTCTCCTTCGCTTTTGGCCAATTTCAAACCTGAAAACTTTGTTGGAAATCGGTCGGAAATTATAAAGGAGGGGAAAATTTAGAGTTTGGAAACGTGAAATCATTAAATTTGATAGAAATCTATAACAAAATTCCCGCATGTGCAACTAGAGTTGTGTTTAATAACTGGAGTTTTGTAAAGTTGTCGAACATTTCCTTCATCTCGATCTGAACTAAAACCCACTAACCCAATTGAACCATCAAATTCTCAAAACTGAACTTTTTTATATAAAAAAAACCCTAATTTGTAGGATTACAGAACGTATCTAAAAAAACCTATCCAAAATTTCAGCAAGACGTTCCCTTACCACACAAAAAAAATCAATTTTGAAATTTTTTGGTTCACTACCTGAGATGTAGAGACAGTTGTTAAATAAAATTACATTCCCTTACCACGCTACTAACAAAATTAAACAAAATTAAACAGAAAAATCAACAGAAAACACTAAATTCATGGCTCACTACCTGAGATGTAGAGACAATGAGGGATTAGGTGACGGTGAGAGATTCGGTGGTTGGAGTTGATCGGCGTCGGGGTTGGCAGTGGTGGATGACATCGAGTAATCGTTGACATTGACCACTGCAGCAGCAGCCTTTTGAAGTTTATCCCAAGTTTCTGTACTCAAAGGCAGGTAAAAACCTGAGAAAAACTATATGAGTATGCATTGAATGATTTAACAGAGAATATGAATGAGAGAGAGACTAACCATATTTCCTGTCCCAAATGCGAAAGCTTTTGTGCATCTGATTTAACCCATCCACTTTAGTTTCAGATGCCCCCAGTGCAGCAGGCTCCTACAATTAAAATGTTTCACGTCATTTTGTTGAAACAGCACAATCTCAATCAATGGTGAAACAGCACAATCCATAAAATAGCACAATCTCAAACAGCACTATGTCAATACCCAAACAACACTATACCTAAAACAGCACTATCTCAAAAAAATAGCACAATCGATGGTTACCTGAGATGGTGAAATCGACTGGGTGAAATCGATGGTGAAATCGACTGGAGGTTAGAGCGGAGGGTGATTCTTTTAATCGACTGGAGGCTGAAATCGACTCGATGGTGAAATCGACTGGAAGGGGGGGGGGGGGTGGCGACTGGAGGTGGGGGTGCTGAAGAGGAAGCGGAGGTGGTGGGGGCGCTGAAGAGTACGTTCTCGAGCATGGTGGTGGCAAAGAGTGCTGGCTCTTCGTTCGCCAAACCAAATTTCCCCCTCAGCCAATTTCCCTAAGCACACTATAAGAAAATTCTAAAACATAGATTCAGCTAGAAATGGGTATTCTTTTGTAAAAAAACTCATTTGACTGTAATACTCATTACTATTGAGCAGAGAAATTAATAGGATACAGGAGTTATCAAGTAGCTTCTGATTATGTGCACAAATTTTAGAAGAAAGCTATGTGCACAAAATTCTAAAATAAGGCTTCACCCAAATTAACTACATGAAAAATTGCAACTGTAATTCACCTAAATTACCTAGGTTTGCTCAAAATTGAGAATGAGCATCAAAATTGAAGGAGCAGCAAAATCACACCCATATCAAATTATTCCTGTCCGCACTCCTTTGAGACTTGAATTTGTGATCACATATCAGCATATAAATTCGAGGACTTTATTCGCTGATATATGTAATCCTTGCACTTTGTGATATTCATAGAACCATGATGAGTAGTAGTAGTAACCGAACAATCTTAACTCTGAAACCATCAAGTTTAACTAACCCATAAGAACATGAGAATGAGCATCAAAATTGAAATTGAAATTTACATGAGAATGAGCATCAAAATCATATCTCAAACCATCAAGTTTAACTAACCCATAACTAACCATCATGATGAGTAGTGATGGGTTTTTTCGGTCCAATCTATACACTTGATAGTTTTCTGCTAGAACAATGACCTTTATTTGGATCATACGTGCTTATGAAATAGCTGTATAAAAATTAAGCACGCAGTTAAATCTGAAATTTGAAATGAAAAGTTGGATGTAAGGCTAAGCTAAGCAGTTCATAAATCTGCTACCATCTAAATATCTAATCCAGATATCAAAATCTAATCAAAATCTAAATTAACTCAGTCAATCAAGAATTTCGATCAATCAATCAAAGAGCTCATACACCCAAATTCTTCAAAGGAGTAAAAAATTTCAATCAATCAACAATTCATGATCGATATCAAATCTCATACACCCAAATTCAACTTTAATCTTCTAGATCTCAAATTCAATGAAATTCAGATTAATTTGCTAAGGCGAACTTACAGTGGGGGGTGGGTTGACGGAGCTTCAAGTGCGGGTGGCGCTGAGGTGGAGGTTGGGTTGATGGAGCTGACGGAGATTCGAAGGAGGTGGAGCTTCAAGAGGAGGTAGGGGTTTCGATGTGGCGGGCTGACAGCAACAATAGTCATTCATTAGTGTTTCTAAAACTCTGACTGTGCTCCTACACACGTACATATCAAGTTATTGCACATGCATCAAAAAGAGATTTTTTTTAATAATGTGAATTCATTATTTCTCTTCAAAAGCCTTACTGATCAAGTTGTCAAAAATCCATGATCACACTCCATCTTCGAAGACTTATCCCTGCAGATATAAAAAAAACAAAATCAATCCAGTGTATAAAATTGAAAAATATTCAACAAAGTAATTTATTATATAGATTAGGATACAATCCAATCTGTAGATGAGAATTAGGTTACACATAAAAAAAGTAATAAATGAAAACCCAAATCTAACACAAACCCATCAAAATTAGGTCGGGATCGATGGTCGGGATCAACTAAATGTAACACAAACCCAACAAATTTTAATCGGTGTGCAGTGAAAATTTTGATGAATCCAAAAAATTAAGTATAACATGGGACTTACAATTAACTCTAATGTCGAATGAATGTACTCCACATTTGACGAATTATCAACAAACTATACAAAGGAGTGTTAATGTATTAAGCATAGGTGAGACAATTGACGAATTATAAAAAAAAAGGCCAGATCTTGAGCAAAGGAGTATTAATATATTTAGAGAATATTTCCAATCCAACTCCGCCAATTCTCCAAGTCATTCATTCAAGTTTCTTGATAACTATCAAAAGCTCTAAAATAATCGACAGTACATTCATTCGACTCAGTTTATGTTATGCTTGTTATCTTGCTTAAGCTTTTCTAGATAAGCATACTCTTTGATGAAAAGTGCATGTCCTAACCAAGCTTGAAAGTTACCTAGAAGCTTAATCTGTTTAAAAAAGAATCAACAAAGGAGTAACTATACCTTCGCAGTTAAAGTTCACTGAAAAGAAGAATATTTGGAGTTATTTGGTTGTATTCGGAACTACATATAAATTTATTTGGAGTTATTTGGTTGTGTGAACTGCATATAAATTTATGCATTATACATGTTAAGATCAAAAGTCATTCACTATACCTCTTTAACAATTATTCACTATACATGCTAAGATCAAAATTGAATAGCATGCACTTGCAGTCGGTCATCTCTACAGATTTGAGCATGATTAGTTTGCATTTAGCTTCGATATCCACTAAGCTACGGTATCCACTGAGCTAAACATTCAAACCAAACTCACCCATTTTTGGAAGGCACTGGAATGCAAGTAGAAAATAATGCGAAGAGGACCACTCCTTCTAATGGGGATACGAACCCGAAGCTTGAAACTTCTGAAGAGAGCAACTTCCTCATGCTGTTGGTCACATCCTGCGAACATTTAAACCAGTGAATCTAAACCAATTGAATTTTAAACCAGTGAATCTAGACATCAAGACATCAAGACCAGTGAATCTAAACCAGTCGAAATTGTTCGGATCAGACATCAAGAATAGAATTTTTTCAAGAACCAATTGAAGTAACTAACAATCAAAATTGGAGCATTTTATAGATTAACTAAGTTGAAGGGCTTTGCTTTACCAATTCGTTGACAGAACCAAGATTTGGCCTCAGGCCGCCAAGGATCGGGGGCAGTGAAATCGATGTATTTTGGGGCCTCAATTTCTTCGTAGACTCCTCATCTTCTCCTCCAATTACGGAGACTTCTGCACTCCCTTCTGATCCAACAATATCCATTTGCCCAATTTGGGAGATTGAAGGAGAGAGATGGGAAGAGAAGGAAAAGGAAACAGAACGACTTTAATCTGGTTTCAAAAGGAAGAGGGGGGGGGGGAGAACGCCTTTAATGATTTTGGGCGGGGGGCGCTGAAGAGGCGCCGGAGGTGGCTGGGAAGAGAGAAAGGGACACAGTAAGAGAGAGCCGGGGGAGAAAGCAGTAGAGTGAGAAAGACAGAGAAGGGGGGTGTTTTGGGAAAGAGAGAGGGCGTGTGAGTAGGTTTTGAATTTGTGGAGTTTGAAATTTGGGCGAGAAAATATGTTTTGTGAGAGTAGATCTGGTCCATTGATTTTGGGATAGATTGAATGTGAGCCACTTGATAGCTTTCTTTGTGTTTTATTATATAGATACATGTGTGTTCGATCATTGTTCACAGATCTTTTTCTGAAGTTAAAATTGTAGAGATACAGTATAGGATGATCTGTATAGCTATTCATATAAATAAAAATAATAATAATATTTTTTTAAAAGAAAAAAATAATGATCTGCATATAAATTTATTTGGAGTTATTTGGTTGTGTGAACTGCATATAAATTTATGCATTATACATGTTAAGATCAAAAGTCATTCACTATACCTCTTTAACAATTATTCACTATACATGCTAAGATCAAAATTGAATAGCATGCACTTGCAGTCGGTCATCTCTACAGATTTGAGCATGATTAGTTTGCATTTAGCTTCGATATCCACTAAGCTACGGTATCCACTGAGCTAAACATTCAAACCAAACTCACCCATTTTTGGAAGGCACTGGAATGCAAGTAGAAAATAATGCGAAGAGGACCACTCCTTCTAATGGGGATACGAACCCGAAGCTTGAAACTTCTGAAGAGAGCAACTTCCTCATGCTGTTGGTCACATCCTGCGAACATTTAAACCAGTGAATCTAAACCAATTGAATTTTAAACCAGTGAATTTAGACATCAAGACATCAAGACCAGTGAATCTAAACCAGTCGAAATTGTTCGGATCAGACATCAAGAATAGAATTTTTTCAAGAACCAATTGAAGTAACTAACAATCAAAATTGGAGCATTTTATAGATTAACTAAGTTGAAGGGCTTTGCTTTACCAATTCGTTGACAGAACCAAGATTTGGCCTCAGGCCGCCAAGGATCGGGGGCAGTGAAATCGATGTATTTTGGGGCCTCGATTTCTTCGTAGAACTCCTCATCTTCTCCTCCAATTACGGAGACTTCTGCACTCCCTTCTGATCCAACAATATCCATTTGCCCAATTTGGGAGATTGAAGGAGAGAGATGGGAAGAGAAGGAAAAGGAAACAGAACGACTTTAATCTGGTTTCAAAAGGAAAAGGGGGGGGGGGGGGGGGAGAACGCCTTTAATGATTTTGGGCGGGGGGCGCTGAAGAGGCGCCGGAGGTGGCTGGGAAGAGAGAAAGGGACACAGTAAGAGAGAGCCGGGGGAGAAAGCGGTAGAGTGAGAAAGACAAAGAAGGGGGGTGTTTTGGGAAAGAGAGAGGGCGTGTGAGTAGGTTTTGAATTTGTGGAGTTTGAAATTTGGGCGAGAAAATATGTTTTGTGAGAGTAGATCTGGTACATTGATTTTGGGATAGATTGAATGTGAGCCACTTGATAGCTTTCTTTGTGTTTTATCATTCACTATACCTCTTTAACAATTATTCACTATACATGCTAAGATCAAAATTGAATAGCATGCACTTGCAGTCGGTCATCTCTACAGATTTGAGCATGATTAGTTTGCATTTAGCTTCGATATCCACTAAGCTACGGTATCCACTGAGCTAAACATTCAAACCAAACTCACCCATTTTTGGAAGGCACTGGAATGCAAGTAGAAAATAATGCGAAGAGGACCACTCCTTCTAATGGGGATACGAACCCGAAGCTTGAAACTTCTGAAGAGAGCAACTTCCTCATGCTGTTGGTCACATCCTGCGAACATTTAAACCAGTGAATCTAAACCAATTGAATTTTAAACCAGTGAATTTAGACATCAAGACATCAAGACCAGTGAATCTAAACCAGTCGAAATTGTTCGGATCAGACATCAAGAATAGAATTTTTTCAAGAACCAATTGAAGTAACTAACAATCAAAATTGGAGCATTTTATAGATTAACTAAGTTGAAGGGCTTTGCTTTACCAATTCGTTGACAGAACCAAGATTTGGCCTCAGACCACCAAGGATCGGGGGCAGTGAAATCGATGTATTTTGGGGCCTCGATTTCTTCGTAGAACTCCTCATCTTCTCCTCCAATTACGGAGACTTCTGCACTCCCTTCTGATCCAACAATATCCATTTGCCCAATTTGGGAGATTGAAGGAGAGAGATGGGAAGAGAAGGAAAAGGAAACAGAACGACTTTAATCTGGTTTCAAAAGGAAGAGGGGGGGGGGGGAGAACGCCTTTAATGATTTTGGGCGGGGGGCGCTGAAGAGGCGCCGGAGGTGGCTGGGAAGAGAGAAAGGGACACAGTAAGAGAGAGCCGGGGGAGAAAGCGGTAGAGTGAGAAAGACAAAGAAGGGGGGTGTTTTGGGAAAGAGAGAGGGCGTGTGAGTAGGTTTTGAATTTGTGGAGTTTGAAATTTGGGCGAGAAAATATGTTTTGTGAGAGTAGATCTGGTACATTGATTTTGGGATAGATTGAATGTGAGCCACTTGATAGCTTTCTTTGTGTTTTATTATATAGATACATGTGTGTTCGATCATTGTTCACAGATCTTTTTCTGAAGTTAAAATTGTAGAGATACAGTATAGGATGATCTGTATAGCTATTCATATAAATAAAAATAATAATAATATTTTTTTAAAAGAAAAAAATAATGAAAATGTCAGAAGTGGGATTTGAACCCACGCTCTCTCGCGAGAACCAGAACTTGAGTCTGGCGCCTTAGACCACTCGGCCATCCTGACTTAGTTGTTTAAGTTAAGTTAAGTTATATATATATATTTTAGCGTATATTATTTTGTGATCTCTGAAATCTTGATTTGCATTTGATTTGAGATATGCATGTATTATACATGCCCATATCAGTTGAAAAGTAGTAAGAAAAACGAACAAATAATTATAGCTAGAACTGCATCACATACATGGAATTAAAGGATACTGATTGAGAGAGAGAACTGCATTCCACTGAAATTATATACATGATTTTATTCAATAAACGAACAAATAATTCGCAACACGGGCTCCCTTGTTTGTTTATCGAGTGTATATATACACTCGATAAACAAACAAGGGAACCCATGTTGCTAATTATTTGTTTGTTTATTAGCAAACATAATAATATATATATATATATATATTATTATGTTTGCTAATATATAATCTGATCAGGGGGTCATCTTCCCTTTCCTTTTCTTTGCCTTCTTTCCTCACAGAGCATCTTTGCGAAGTGCGTGAGAGCTTGTTCATTAGTTCCTTCGCCTTCAACTGGCTCAAAAATGCCCGTCTCCAAGTTCACCCTCGAAACTTGCTTCGTTAGTAGTGTCTTCCCAACTTGAACCAGATCGAATAGATTCTCCTTCGTCGAGATATCCGTTGATGAGGTGTTTCCCACCAGGGTGTCATCCTATATATAAGTATATAACCAAATTAAAATTAATAAAATAAATGATAATCAATAAAATTATCTTAGGAAGAAAAAATGCAGTTTGATATATATTACCTGGATACATAGATAATTTTTCTCTGAACGAAGAGATTGAAAAACAGCATATGCATGGATCTCGATCATATCTGCACTTCCCTTCATAAATATGTTAACCAGAGGTTTGGCATTCTTGTTGAATAACCACCCCAGAACACCCCACTTGGCTGATTCCTGAGCACTAAACTTTTGTTCGACCTTTGCTGATCCAGTGCCAAGTGAGATGACAAGGAATTTGCCATGCTCTGTTGGTTTAGTTGGAAAGAAGTTCTGCATTGTCATCAAAGAATCCTTGGTTATTTCGGTCATGGCGGCTAATATCTATAACAAAACCAAACATAAAGAAAGAATATATCAATAAACAGTTAATCATTTCTAAGAACAATATCGACATAATTTTGAAATTTCAATGTTGTTAAATACTGAAATTTACCGGATTATTTGCTACAACACCACCATCAATAAGGTTAAATTGCCTAATGTTTTCATTAGAATCCTTGTCTCAAAGTAGTGACCAGGAAGATAAGTATCCAGCTCTGAGGTGCCGCATAAGAGAACTGAGACTCTTGACCTGATTAATGCTTTATGTTTCCCAAAGATAGATAATATACTAGGTAAATATTTTGTAGGTCAAATAGTGAAATATATGACTCTAGCTACCTACATCTTGTTCTATATGAGCCATTAGCAGGCATTTTTATAAGCCATAAGGGAACATAACATTATTATAGAGTAATCAAAGTCAATTAACTCTCTCAATTAATACTTTGAAATGGCTAAAGTAAATCTATTAAAAATCATATATTAATATAATGGAGATTCCATTTGTATTAAAATACTAATGAATATTAAAAGCCCTATTTATAAATTTAAAAGCCAACACAAAAGAACTACGTGACCGTATAGAGATTGATCTTGAGCTGGTGGATGCCAATAAATCTGGGCCTCATGCACACACACATATATATGGGAGGAATAAATAACTGAGAGGTATATACACCTTATTAAGGAAATAGCAGGCCCGCCGCCCGCACCCACGCCTACTGCGGGGGGTTCCAACACTATTGGCATGATCATTGTGAGAAATATATGTAACAAATGAAATTATGAAAAAGTAAGTAATAAGAGCATCCACAGTGGTGTTTCTCATTTGCCAAAAAATGGCTGCTACAGTAATAACAAATAGAAGCGATCACTGTAGTGGTCGTTTGCTATACTGTTTGCCAAAATTGAGTGGGACGGTATATGATATACCGTCTGTCGTTTTGAAATTAAATTAAAAAAGTTAATTACTTATTAACTATTAAACTAAATTAATTAAATAAATTAAATAATATAATAATAACTAAACCTAATTAAACAAATAACTAAACCTAATTAACTACCTAACCCATCTAATTAACTACCTAAACCTGCTGACTATTTGACCCTTTTTTCAAGGACGGGGAATCATTCCCCGTCTGTCCATTTCCATTTTTTAATTTTTTTTTTTCGGCCAATCATGGCCGTTCATTTAAAAAATAAATAAATAAATAAATAAATAAAGGTAATAGACGGGATATGATATCCCGTATGACCCTTTTAAAAAAAAATAATAATAATAAAATATACCAGACGGTATATCATTCCCTGTCTGTTGATAATAAACTATATTAAAATTTGAGAGACGGGGAATCATTCCCCGTCCTTTATAATTTGAGAATTCTCATTTCGTTTCTCAAATTTGAGAAACAGATTTGAGACGATTGCTAAAAAATGGCAAAATGAGAAACCATTGCAGCGGTTCGTTTGCTATAATATGGCAAATTGCCATTTATAGCAAACCACTGTGGATGCTCTAACTGATTTCATATATCATACATACTTGTTGAATATATATATATATGCAAAATTTTCATATTACATAACTACAAAAAAAAGTTTATTTATTTATTTTTTTTTGATAGAAAAGTCTTGGCTCGAACCAGGGACTCTGGATTCAAGCCGCCACTCAATTACCCACCCCACCCAATACCAATCAGGACATTGTCACCTTATTCAAAAAAAGTTGAATTTTTGAAAGGATGTTTTTTTTATTATTATCAATTTTCAGTTAGATCTAGCTCCTCGGCTGGCGTCGACAATCCAAAAAGGAGCTCAACCAACGTCACCTCTTTTACAACCTTATCTTTTTTTTGATCGTCAACGGTGGGTTCAATGTCCCCCGTGTTTCAGAAATTTTTTTTTAACAAAACATACAATAAAAAATAAGGCTTATGAAATTCAGATCCCAACACACTGGGTCCTAGAACTCATACACCCCAACCAACAAACAAAAATATAGCGAAATCTAGTTATACTGATTGGCCAACTTTGCCAGAGCTAATTTTTCGTGCCAATTTGAGCTCATTCTCTCTCAGTCCCCCACCTGTACATCGTTTATCCTCGCCGTCGCTCGCAACCACACCTTCGTAGCCCCCAACAATGACCCATACATCAACTTCAAGCACCATATGAGAGACACCACAGTCACTCCACCAATCTGACATCTCCCTGTACAGATTGGGTCTTCGTTCTCATCCCCTCACTTGACCCTCACTGGCTCTCATCGCTACCTCGCAACGAAGGCTATCGTTGCTCTTGACGGCTCTACAAATGCCACCACCTCCTCCAAGCCTCTTGACATGAAAAAGACCTTAGGCACCCCTCACTTTGACCTGAAATAGGTCAAAGTAGAGCCCAAACTATAAAATAACCTGACTACCGTCACCCACACCAACTAGGATACATTTCACTACTAATTGTAAGTCGGTTGTAATTTGGATATTAGGAATTTTTTTGGATATTAGGGGCTCCTCAACGTCGATTCGAATATCAACAATCACTTTGAAATTCAAATTTCTCCCCTACGACAACACTCACAAATCAAATGAATCAATTTCCCCTCACCGAATCTCTTACTGTCCTCCCCCACGTGCCTTCACGGCAGTACCCACTACCCCACCATGCCCGTCGAGCACCCACAATCGGCTAACATAGTGGTGAAACCCATAACCCTCCACAGCACATGGTGAAACCCCACAATCGGCTAACACAGTATGGTTCCCATAACACTTTGACTGTAACCTCATACCATGAGATAAAGTTCCGAATTTCATCACAACTAAAGGCCATACAATCCATGAACAGCTGAGTCTCTCTTTAACATTTCAGAAACTACATGAGTAGGTGTTGCGTCCGACCTCGGCTCCTCACGCGGCAAAGCACCCCAGACTACTGAGTGTTGCTTACAAGGCGACCTCCAAATAAATTCATACGCCTCCTCCAAATGCCCAACTCTTCCGAGCATATCCACCATTGCAGCATAGTGTTCCCCTTTTGGTCTGATCCCATAGTCCTTTGTCATGGAATAGAAATACCTCCAAATGGCTCCTGTGCATTTCCATGCTGACCATACCCAGAAATCAGCGTTG
This sequence comes from Hemerocallis citrina, assembly GCA_017893485.1. Classification (NCBI taxonomy): domain Eukaryota; kingdom Viridiplantae; phylum Streptophyta; class Magnoliopsida; order Asparagales; family Asphodelaceae; genus Hemerocallis; species Hemerocallis citrina. The sequence goes on from CM030366.1 coordinate 235,632,915, forward strand.
TCCAAGTCACAACATTCCTCTCCGAAGCTTCCTAAAAAACACGACGACCATCGCAAGGATTGGAGCACTTGGAGTACATATCAACAAGAGAACTATTGACAACAACATTAGTCCCCGCCGAAGATGCAGCGCACACCATCAACACCGCCACGATCGCTACCACTGCCCCCAAAGCCAAGCCGTTCCTCCGTTCGCTACACTCTGAATCCGAAGTGCACACCAATCGATGAACGCGACCCATCCAATCTTCCTCGCGGGTCACGACCATCACCACGACGACCGGAGTAAACCCCAAGGATAAGTATAGGTAGTGAAAAGTAAAAATGAGGGAGAGAAACAAGAGGGGAAAGAGACGGTTGAGATATGTGAGAGAAAAGAGAGGAACTCTGGGAGCGGAGGCGGAGGGGGGGCACGAACCCCCCCCCCCCCCCCCCCCTCTCTTCAGATCTAGGGTTTGCTTTCTTTTTTAGTTTTTTTTTTTTGGAGCGTCTCTCTCTAGATTTTCTAGAGAGAGAAACTCATCCTATTGTTAGATCTGTGCATCCCTTTTACAACCTTATCATGCTTGATGAACTTGTAAGTTCTCTCTAAATGAAGCTAGCATACATATTAGCCTCCTCTGTTACTTAAGATCATGATTTAGCAATGAATGATTGTCAAAATTCATTGAATCAGATTCTAAGGATGTCCACAAAGAAAAGAATACGAAAAAATTAGGAGAGAATTTCTACCGAATGACGATCAGTATGGTTTTCACATATATAAGACAGGCATGGTAATTAGATTTCATTTCTCTAGAAATTATTGCTCATTTCTTGAACTTCACTACAGCATCAATGATTATGGATTTCATATACACTCGTACTGTTGAGAGAAAACTATAATTGAGGGAGAGGACAATGTAACCGCGTATAAGCGCGCAATGCAAAAAAAAAACAGCTAAGAGAAGCTGTCGCCCGATAGACAATTATTTATATTTCAGCTACTGTAAAGTAAAGATAGTGTTCCTCAACCATCTATCTGTTGCAGTTGACATCAACTCTTCTGCACAACCTGTAGATAATATCTCTCTTGAATCATCTCTAGCAGCACGTTCCTGTTGGGTTCCTGTTTGGGGCGGAAGCGAACGAAAATTATAGCTAGATTAATGTTAGTATGTAGAAGATGAACAGATGTAGCTTAGGTTGAAATGGGTTGTCAATAGAACGGGCAGTGAATGGAGTAAACAACCAGGATGGAGTTTGGTTCAACTGGACTCGAGTTTCAGCACATAGAGTTTTGTGTAAATCACCCTGGGGGATGAATAGAGTGATTGTGCAGAATTAAAAATTAATAAAATAAAGTGTAAAGTAAATAAAAGAGTTAAGAGCAGCAAACACAGATGACACAACGATCTAACGTGGTTCGACCCTCAGGTCTACGTCCACACCACCTACTTGGAGTATTTCTCCGCCACAAGCGTTCCACTATACTTAAAACCCTTTGTACAGTTATTCACGGATTCAGGCCGAGAGATCTATTACACCCACAGGACTTCCAATACATGTCCTGTCAATCTCACCAAATTGGAAAAGAAAGAAAAACCAAAACTCAAGATCGTTTAATGATATTGACCGAAGAATACAGAAAAATTATCGCTCACACTCGGATTGATTATTGAAAGATTAGTTCAGAAGAATTTTATCGAAAGTAATAGGATTTTGAATACATAGTGGATTCGTCCAATATTAATAGACCATGAAGTGTATTGGTCAAAAATAGAAATGATACTTTCCAAGAATATACACAGCGCAAAGTGCGGTCGACCGTCATATTGATGCGGTCGACCGTTCAGCTCTTTGATGTAAAGTAGAGAGGTGAAAGGTCGACCGTGTAACACCCCGGATCCCCATTACCAGACATCCGTGACATCACCATGATCTTTGCCTTCAAATGCATCTCAACACAGTAAATAACACGGAAATTTAAAACACTTTTATTGCCATCAGAGTTAATACATCAATAACTACGAATATCAATTTGTCATATCAAACTGTAACGTCCCCCTTTTGACTCCAAATTCAATTCCTTCAATTTCTATATCACTTTAAACATAAACTAAGATAGTTATATTTCTAAGAAAATTTCGGCAGAGTTTTCCCTGAAATTTCTGCCCCGAAACACAAAAAACTTTCGGAATTTTGCTCTAAATTCCGTAGCTCACATCACAGGCAATAATATCACGGGCTCCCCAGGCCAAAATGAGCAGAATCACACAGCCAATATATATATATATATGCTCTGGGGGCCAAACTCATAATAGAATATCAATGATCAATTAAAAACCATAAATTCCTTTGAAAACGTAGTAAGGTTTTTAGAAAATAATTTATAAAACATACCACAAGGCCTAGTACTCCACAACGAGATGGGTACGGGTCAAAACATACATGCCACTCCACACTATTCTCATCACCATCATCCACATACTTATACATCAAAAATACAATTTAAACCATAACTTTCACTATTTACATAACTAAACTTATACATAATTTTCAAGCGTAAGAACTCTACTCTACAGATCTACGCCTCACCTCTGCTTTGCTGAGGACCTGTAACAGTAGGGGTCTAGGGTAGTCCAGAGACTCCCTAACCCCCAAACACTAAGGGGTTAGCCATTTCTGGTGTGAGTATAATTTACTAAATAAGCAAATAAATTAAACTTTATAAGTAAAACAGAACAAACTTACGAATACCAAGATAAACCTGAACATGTAAACATCATAAATGGAAATTCACATCAAATACTCTCCGAGTCATTTCCTGTATGCATAGCCATACCCGCTCACAACATACTTATCTTTAGTTTGGAAATCATTCTCAAATAGTTGCTTAAGGCCCATCACCTTACGCCTTATGCAAATATTCCTATAGCTTTATTTTCCCATAAAGATTTACATTCACAAACAACTCTATTTCCACGTAAACCGCACCTCCTTTACCATTCATTAGCATTTACAGACTCGCGACTTATATTCTTTCCCAATCACATATCACATAACATCGCATTCATTTCTTACAACATATATCATCACGTCTTGCCATACATCACTTTCACACTCATAATTCATCTCGAATGGAAAATAAATGTGTATCCTGATTTTCTAGTATTCGTGTATGCCGTGACCTGAGTCTAATGCAAAAATGCAGAGTATAGAACATATGCACTTAATTAAATGTCAGCAAGACTCTGGACATACATGCATCCCATACTACATGTGGCCCAGGCCCAGGTCAAGCCAATGTACTTAGTCTAATGCAAGCGAGGCTTTGGAAATGTATGCATCCCATACTACATACTTTCCAAATCAAGTCGTTGTCTCCAAGTTTAGGGATTCGAACCCTCGTTACGCAATGCATTCTAATTCGGTCCACTTTCTGTTCCTGATAGTATGACATGGTTGAGGAGATAAATAACAGAAATACTCACCAATAATCATTGCATCAGACCCTCCTCGAAAGCTGTGACGAACTTACAGATATACACGCATGCATATCCATTGCACAGAAGATTCTTTATGATCCATTCGTGTTCACCAACATAGAACATGACGGCCCAGAAGGTCTAAAAAACCCCTATCCGCCAGGATATTAGCATCCCATTCTTACCATGGTACTTCAGGAATCAACAGTGCAAGATACGCCCGCAGCACGTATTCCTAATGACAGGAAGAGACAACCCCATAGTATTACCACCTAGTGCTAACTCTCAGAACGAGTTGGTTTATAGGGAATCACCCCTAACACCAATTCGGTCTTCAAGCGAAACAATAAAAGAAAAACTAATCAATGCAGTTTATTTGAACAAGTTGTTACCAAGTCACACTCGGTGTCGATCAACAACGTCGAGTCTGTCCGGTCTGTCAGACAACAATCATCACAGGAATCACATCAACTGATTCCCAATACATTCACAGGTCCGTGACCAAATAATCCTGGCCCGTGACCCTCAACGAGTGGTCCAACGGCGCCCCAAGGATGCAATACAATTCCAATGAAGGTAATCACACACATAACCATCAATTCCTGACCATTAACAGACTCAGGCATCGAGACACCAAACACAAACCAACCAGAGCTATATCTTAACTCACTCATGTCCACCATGAGTACTAAGCACATGAACTTATCTAAGTTCCAAATGAAATGCTAAAACATCTATATCAAATAATAGATGTGACCCAAGCTGAAATGGAGATACAATCGAAAAAGCAGTAGTTGTGACCCAAGCTACGCTCATCGGAATTCAACACAATCAGACTTTTAGAAGGGTAGGGAGATCCACAGCAATCCCCTAGTGGGTGACTCTCTCAAACATTTAAGAGCTCAAGTCCCCAAGCTAACTTATTCTTGAAGTCAATCTCAACACAGGGTGCTAAACTTACAACAACCACAACTTCCACCACACAGCTCAGATTTGCTTGACAACACCCATTCTGAAAATCTAAGACCCCAGTCTATAACTCTCCAGCTAACCATTTTCTCAAATTCAATAATTAAAGTCCTTAACCACTGACAGCTCCAGCTGCAGCTTCCGGACCCGTTGCATTCTACAAATTTTTCGAGGCATCAAATGACCTCGGAAAAATTATAAGATTTTAGACTATAGTTGTGGACGCATACAAGAGTGTCCACCCAAATTCTTAGCTCAAAACGCCCAGGCTACACTAAGATACGAAATCGAAAATACACAGTAAATCGTAATTTAAAATTTCCACAACGCACCATGTGCGTAAAATAAAGATGTCATACTCACCATATTTGATATCATCATATAAATATAACTCATCCCCGTATACTCATATACGTTATTCTGATACCCTTGATCCAAACACGCCTTATCCGTAATTCATACCAACCATTCAGGTTATTATAAAAATTTTCTTAAAACACAAAATACGTAAATAAATTCATACTCACAAAATATCCCGCGAAGACTCGAAGCGTCCGCACGCATCCAAAGTCGCTAGTATATCCTTCCCGAAATCCTTTCGAAAAATGGATACCGCCACGATGTAGAGAACCCTTCTATTATTCTATCCCTTAATTTAATTTGAAAACGATGAAGAGATGGGGTGGATTTTGGGTGGGGAAAGCATCGACCGAAGGTGGGTTCCGATGGCTTCTTTTCTTTCGGTTGGGAAAGGAACGGGAGAAGGAAAGAAGGAGAAGGAAGGAGATGGAGGGCAGGGGGGGGGGGTTATAAAAGAAAAATAAATAAATAAATAGATAAATAAATAATAGAAAGGGAATATTACATAAATGCCCCCAAGTCCCAATATATTTCAAATAAGCCCAAAAACTCTACTTTAACGATACCAACAATACAAAAATACATTAAAACTACCTCGTAATAATTCTTCAAAATTATAAAATAAAGTAGACAATAAATTTGATATTTCTCAATAACAATCAATTGTTATTAGAAAAATGCATAATCACGTGCAATTCTCAATTGCGCACAGATTACGATGCAAAATAGCCATATACTATTTTTGCGGGGTATTACAGACTGCTTCTCAAGCAACTCAAGGTTGTAGTCGACTGCGATGCGATCGACCGGTATCGCGCTGTATATTCCGAATCCACCCTGTTTTCTTACCATAAACTAATGAATCTTTAATCAATCTTATACAATTAAAATCTCACGAAAATAGAAGGAAAAATTCAGGTCTTGATATCTTTCTCTTTTGCTTGTAGACCAATTAATCATGAACTCTTTTTGAATAACTTCCTCTTTTGCTTGTATTTGCAATCATTCTTTATTGCTTTCCTTGTATGAATATTCTTGAATTTCTCTTGGATCTCTTATTGATATTATTTGATCCTGAAGATCTGAACAGCTAACTTTAAACTTATTAGTATTAATGAGCACGTTTTGTGCACACCAAACTAAGAGGCAACAATCTTCCCCTTTTGTTGTGAACAAAACATGCTGGAATGTTTGAAAATTAAAATGGGCCACATAAATACTCCCCCTGAGTTTAGTATATCCTGTTACACAGATTTTAATAAGTAAGAGCTTTTAAGAGAGATGTAAATACTCCCCCTTAATTCAATGTCACCTGTTATACGGAACTACAACATAATTGATTAGTGTAAAACTTTTGAAACCATATTTGTAGTTGAAAACATTCATAGAATCATTGTAAAGTATTTGAAAACATTTCATGAAAACATGTCATGAATACTTTAAACTTGATTTGAAAACATTCCAAAAAATTCTCCCCCTTTTTGGAACACACCAAGATGGATTAAGTAGAAGAAAAGTGAAAGCATGTTAAAAGAAAAAAACTCATTAGTCAAAATAGACAGGAGAGATAGAGTTTGAAAAGAATGAAATGTTACTGAAAACAAGTGGAAGAGAATCTTCTTACATGATATCGTTGATAGCGAGACTCTTTCCTATACAGTGAGAGTTCTTCATAATATCATAGATTTGAGATCCTCCCCAATACAAGTATAATAAAAAATTGAATTTCAAGAATCACAAAAAAATGGTTGTAAAAAGAGTTTTTATCGAAGACCAGAGAGGAGACCGGTCGACCATACGGTCGACCGCAATAGAGATGATTTAAATTTTTTTACCGAGAGCATACCAGTCAACCGTACTATAATGCCCCGATTTTCATATACAGGAAAACCGTGACATAAGCCAGAATCTTACATTCAATTAGCCACAATACACAGAAAAATATGAAAATTTAAAACTTTTTACTTAATAAAATATTACAAGCCGTGTGTTTCCATTTGTTTCAATATATTACATCAGAGTATACAAGAATGAAACAATAAACATCAGGTTCTTCACTTGGAAGCCATGTCTTGACTAGAGTTCTCCCGAGCTGGTGATCCTGTATCCACAACCTATTAGAGTGGGGACGTTAGTACATATACAGATACTTAAAGGCTAATGACTAGCAGCGAATCTCAAAAACATATCAAGCATGGTAAAGGTGTCGGTGTAGTTTAAGTGTTCATAAGTGCAATGCCTTAAAACCTAATGCAATGTCAACTAAGCGAGGATGCTCTTATTCTAATGTAAGCGAGAATCTGGAGTCGTATGCATCCCATAACTACATACGTCCATATCAAACTGTTCTCCATATTTAGGAATTTGAACCCGCATTATGAAATTCTACTTTTGTACACAACCTGTTCCTAACAGATACAACGTGACTGATGAGGTTGCAGATGTGGTCAAGTCCCACCAATACAGTACGCTCATGGTGTCTATGTTTTCCACTACTACCCAGCGCACCGGACCTCGCTAAAAAACCAGACGAACCCTCGGAGTTATTGCAGCACAGGTTAGCTCGAAGCATCTCCTGCGGCCCCTAACTCATAGATCGTAGTCTATGGCCTGTTCGCTTCCCCGACATAGAACATGACGGAGTTCCGGGTCCATCCCCTAGCTCCGCCCGCCCTTATCATGGTACTTCAGGAATTAACAGTGTGAGATACGCAACCCGTGCTCCCAACTCGTGAGAAGGCACCGTACGTATCTCTTTGACGGGAAGGTACAACCCAATAACACCACCTAGTGTCGGCCTATAGGACGAGTTGGGTCATAAGGTATCACCCTTAATACCAACTCCTCTCTTTTGGCAAAAAATGGTTAAGTAAAAGATCCTTATAAGTTACTACCCTAATGATGTCACTAACCTAAACAAGCATACAAGATTTTCAACTTAGATTATCATGGTCCAACTCATGGTCCATCGATCCAAGATACTAGTGACAGGATCTCCCTCACTCATCACTACCCCTAACTTGGATCTCGTCAAAACTCTTGGCCCACGATCAATCCATACCGGTTAAGATCCGTCGGCACCCGAGGTGAGATTTATCCATAGTATCCAAGGTGGTAAGATGCAGGTCTTGATGGTCGATGACCCCAAGGGTAATTAGAAGACCCTAGACTAGCTTTTATCAAGCTAACAATTATTAGTGACTTTCCCAACCCTTATTACCCATGAAGATGAAGAAGGTTCACATGATATGTTCCAATTTTAATTAGAACCTCATACAACTAGAATTCATGGGTTCTTTTTCCCAAATTGAACTAGAACTACATGCAACTAGATTCTTGGGTTCTTTCTCAAGTTTGAGCTCGAATCACCTAAAAACTAAATGTGTGGGTTCTCTATCAATTGAGCTAGAACTACTATGGTGCTAGTTTCATGGGTTTCTTTTTAAAGTCGACTAGAACAAATATGGAACATAGGTTCATTTCAAAAGTTAAACTAGAACATATAGCTCAAGCATGGGTTCTTTTTAATCTTTCACTACAATACTACCATATACAATTCAAGCATGGGTTAATTTAACTAGAATGCTACAATATACCATTCAAGCAAGCATGGGCTCTTTTGAATCTAGAACAACTATGCAACTCAAGCATGTGTTCTTTTTAGAAGATTAACTAGAACAACTTCTATCACGCCCCGCTTCCCAAAAATACGGAATACGAGCACGTAACATTGTCCCAGCGAATGACTAACGTCACTCATAAGCTGTTTATCCGATTAACTCAACAATATAAACAATACAGAACAACTACGCATGCAATAATAATGATCCCATGAACAAAAATACTTGAATTAAAGCAATATAAAATATCCAAGTACAATAATAATCCAACGTCTAGAAATAAATAACAATATTCGAGACATAAGCCCAAAACAATAATAACCCAATCCAAAAATAAATACAAGTCTCAATACCTTAAGTTTATTAAAATAATAAACAATTAGAAAGCAGTAGTTTTCAGACTGTTTGTTCTCCAACTCCAGCAGACAACTGTTCTCCAAAATATGTAATTTAATAAATTGCAGGAGGAGGAAAAGAAAACAAAACGTCCGTCAATGCAAGTTACAGGTCGCTTGTAGTGCAGGCACAAGTACATGGAAAAAGGGATAACTAATAACATGGAATAGGCATGATAACAAAATATAACAACTAGCATGACAAGATAAATAAGTGTAAGTAGCATGTAATAAGTGTCGTTTGAACAAGTATCGAACAATGATGAACAATATGCAATGTCGATGATGTGTTAATCCTTAAGCCTATTATTCATTTTAATCCTAACTAATGCATATACTACTGTGTCCAATGTGTTCCGTACCACAGGTTCGATGCATACAATTAATTTCGTTTTAGACTTAAGTGGTAGACTCTATAGTTCATGTACTCTGATGTGTCTAATTTTTATACAAATATTTGTACTGATTTACCCATTAAAATTGCTTGTTTTCGTCTATCTTGTGTTTAATTCGTCTTATTTCCATAAGATTTCAAGTAATTGATTATTTTTTGAAGAAATAAGATTTTTGATGCAAAATGTGAATATTTTTGGTAAAAAAAATCAACAAACAAAGTAAAAAAACTATTGATTTATTATTTTTATTGATTTGTTGAATTTTAATTTTTACAATTTGGTAATATGAGAAGGAAAGTACAATTTTAATTGTCAATAGAGTGCAAAAAGAATAATTTTTCTAAAAAGGATTTTGATAGAGCTAATGTTAAAATTAGTTAGTTTAATTTGAACTATTTAATTTAAATTTAAATTTTTATTTTAAAATTCAAAATCCTTATTTTATTTGTATTTGCAGAACATGTTTCAAATAAATAAATATGAAGGGTTCTTTCTGCAAAAGAAAACCCTAATTCCTACCTCTTCTACTCTTATAAATACAACAACAGATGAAGAGAAAAAGGGGACGCTTAACGAAGACACCAAGAGACGGCTGAGTGCAAATAGATTATAATAATAAAATGAGTAATGCTTTAGCCACTACCAATTTCACTACCATTTTTTTCACTACCTTAGGTGGCATACTCCTATAAGTGAGTTCTCCCACCTACTCTATCATTCCCTACCTATTGGAGTGTGCCACCTAAGGTAGTGAAAAGAAATGTAGTGAAATTGGTAGTGGCTAATCAAAGAAGAAGAAAAAAGGGAGCTCTGATCATGTGCGGCGTTCAAGACGAAGAGGGAGAAAGAGAGACGAAACGAAGAGAAAGAGAGAAAGTCAGAGGTGACATGGCGGCTGACGTGACGTTAGCCTATGTTTTGGTGCACTTCAGGACGAAACAGAGGGATAGAGACGTGGCTCTCTGGCACGCACATGAGGCGACAGGAAAGGACAACACCCACCTGACAGCGCGTGACTCACCAGCTGCGGACGACGTGGCATCTGACGTGACTTCGGGGCTGAGTTCGAGGCAGAAAGGACGAAAACGAGACAAGCTGACATGACTGTTTGACACTTGGTTTGCAAAATTTTTATTTACAAGTCAGTCTTTTTGTATCTTCTCTTTTCTTCTCTCTAATTTTATAATGCAATCCAAGGAAAAATTTGGTAAGTGCAATTTCATTATGAACTAAATTTATTTTTCCAGGATTTCGATGTAGCCTAGTTTATATAACACAATTTTTAATTCCATATTATTTTTCTATTTTTTCATGGTTGTATGTTTGATTTTTATTCTTAATGCGTACAATTGGTGGACAGACATTTGTATGATTTATTGGATCATGGAGAGACCGAGAGGTAATTTGTAATTTAGAACTATAAATTAAACATCATTGATTGAGCAAAATTAGAGATGATTTACCGCGATTGATGTGACCGTTAAGAAATCCACAGAACTTAATGAGTCTTCGATTAATTAAATTTGCATAGAGATGTGACAAACTGTTAGTTGGAGATATTTTTGGTGTTGTTCGAGAGAAAGCATTGAATAATTTGGGAATTTCGGTCTACAACTTGGAAAAATAAATTCTTTATTCATATGGAGTTATAAATTGTGTGTGATGAACTAGGTGAAGTCAAAAGCCCTATAATTTATTTTGCCATTAACAAATTTCAAATTTTCAGATTCCGCTCCCTCTTAATTAATTTAGTTAGTTATTTTTAGATTAGTTTAATTTAGTCGATTTCTTTATTAATTTCGATTATCCAAATAGTGATCATTCATCTATTAATATCGGTACTCAATAAAATAATTAGTCCTTGTGGGTTCGACACTCTATTCACTTAACTATAATACTTGTTGCGATTTTGTACACTTGCAAATATTCACATCAAGTTTTTGGCGCCGCTGCCGGGAACTAGTTATTCTTTTATTAATATTGAAAATTGCTAGATTATTACTAGTTTGGATTTTTTTATTATTTCTTTTGTTTTATTATTATTTTACCTCTTTATTTTCTTTTGACTTACTTTTACTTTTATTTATTTTTATTGTTTTATTTTTAGTTTTTCTATTTTTTTTCAATACTTATATTGCAGGACATACAAGTACATTATCATGGCGAACTATGAGAACAAGGCTTTGAGAGACTATGCTATGCCCTCAATTTATGAAGCAAACATAAAGAGGCCGGTTATTGAAGCTAACGATTTTGAGATTAAACCGACGATGATTCTAATGATTCATCAGACTGTTCAATTTTGGGGACTACCGCACGAGGATCCTTATGTTCACATTGAAAACTTTCTAGAAATTTGTGACACTTTCAAGCACAACGGAGTATCAGATGATGCAATCAGATTAAGACTCTTTTCTTTTTCACTACGAGATAAGGCGAAGGCTTGGCTACATTATCTACCACCCGGTAGTATTACTACTTGGGAGGGACTTGCACAAAAAATTTTGGCTAAGTATTTTCCGCCAGCAAAGACAGCAAAACTAAGGAATGATATTGTCAGATTCACCCAATTTGAGACTGAATTTTTGTATGATGCATGAGAAAGGTACAAAGAGTTATTAAGAAAGTGTCCTCATCATGAACTACCGAAATGACTGCAAATTCAAATATTCTATAATGGTTTGGGAGTTACACATCGATCTATGGTTGACGCAGCAGCTGGTGGTGCACTTATGAGCAAAACTTACAAAGCAGCTTATGATCTTTTAGAGGAGATGGCATCAAATAATTACCAGTGGTCTTCAGAGAGAACAATACCAAGAAAAGTGGCTGGAGTTTTTGAACTTGATCCTTTTTCTACTTTAAATGCAAAAATTGATATTTTATCTAAACAAGTATGAAATATGAATTTTAATGCAATTCAATCTAATATGATTTGTGATCTTTGTGCAGAAAATCATTCAAGTGCGGATTGCCAAGTGAGGAACCCTTTTGCTCCATCAAATGCCGAACATGGAATTTTTGTGTCAAACTTCCAAATGCAAAACAATCATTATGCAAACACATACAATCCAGGATGGAGAAACCACCCCAATTGTTCATGTAACAACAATCAAGGAGTGATTAGATCACCTCAAAATTTTCCACGGCAAGAAAAGAAGCCGACACTTGAAGATATGTTTATGCACTACATGCAAAATACAGATTTGGCAATACAAAATAATACGGCTTCCATTCACAATCTTGAGGTACAAATTAGTCAAATTTCAAATATTCTAAATGAAAGAAATGCAGGAACATTACCAATCAACACACTTGTCAATCCCACAGAGCATGCCAGGGCTATAACACTAAGCATTGGGAGGACAATTGAGCAACCACAAGAAGAAAATGGCGAACAGAATGTGGTTGAAAAGCAAAATGAGATTGAACAAATTCAGCATGAGCAAGTAATGTATGATATTTTTAATTCCATAAAGTTTCCTCCTAAAGAACAGTCGTGTATTCAACAAAAATTCAAGGAGGTGGGGAAATCAAAGACATCATCATCAAGCAAGAAACGACTCAAACTGGAGCTTGAACCTGATCCACATATGAAGAGAAGAATTAGAAAAGATGTTTTGATGTTGTTGGATCTTGGCGTTACTTAACCATCTCACCTCCATGTCTGATTGAAGACATAAAACTTAGCGCTTCTTGGGAGGCAACCCATATTTTCTTTTACTGCATTTAGATTTTCTTTTCATTTTTAGTTTACTTTAATTTTAATTTTTGATTTTATTTTGTAGGATTGCATAAATTTTGAAGTCAACGGGCGGAGCTATTTTCTACACCTACATTGATGGCTGTTTTTTAACAGTATGGAGTCAGAATCTGGAAAACCGATTCAAAGAGAAATTTTAGACAATTGTCTTAGCTTTCCAGCAAAAAAACAATTAGCCAACTTGGACACCTACAGCTCTAGATATCGCAAAAATACTGAACGCTGCGCGTGCAGAAATTTTAAGACGAATCAGGGGAGAAATTCTGAACTTTTTACATTCTTTTCGTTTTTCTTTTTTCCTTTCCCATTGAGGACAATGTGATATTCATGTTTGGGGGAAGGGTTACAATTTTATTTTTTTTATATTTGAAAAAAAAAAGGAATTTCAATTAGGCTCACCATTACACTTTTGAGTTCTTTATTGTGATAAGCATTGAAATAATTTTTTTTAGGATATACAATTTCTTATAAAGCAAGAGTAATCATACTTTTACTTTAGGATTATTGAATTTCAAAATTCCTTACACAATTGTAAGAGTCATGCGATTATACATAAAAAAAATGTGATGTTTTTTCTTGTGATTATCCTCTTTAATCTAGTCCTAAACAGAGTTTAAGTAAATAGAGTAATAATGAAAAAAAAATTAAATGAATAAATTCTATCTACTCCAATATTTTGAGTTGCTTAGTAACTAGAGGTATTCATCACCAATGTTTACTTTTACGTCAAACGACAACTTGAAATATGAGTATGCAAAGCACTCTAAGTTTTTGACTGGTTGAGTAACCGGGTGAATTCATCACAAATGTTTGCATTCGCGTCAAAAGGCAAGTGACAAATTAGAGAATAGACCAAAAAAAAACTCTAGTTTGCTACTCGGTTTGTAGTAGTGAGAAGGGGAAATCATAGATTGAGTTGTTACATACTATAATTATATTAATTGCATGACAAATATGATTGAGTTTGGAATTATGAATAAATAATTGCACTAGAGAAAGTGAGTATGCTTGATTTTACTTTATTTGTTATTTTTTATTTTTTAATTGAAATTTTGATGCTTGCATGATGAGATCTCTGTGTGATGGGTTGAGCTTATTATTGATTATTATTCCCTTATTCATGATTTTACTTTTTGCTCGAGGACAAGCAAAATATTAAGTTTGGGAGTATTTGATGTGTCTAATTTTTATACAAATATTGGTACTCATTTACCTATTAAAATCGCTTGTTTTCATCTATCTTGTGTTTAATTCGTCTTATTTCCGTAAGATTTCAAGTAATTGATTATTTTTTGAAGAAATAAGATTTTTGATGCAAAATGTGAATATTTTTGGTAAAAAATCAACAAACAAAGCAAAACTATTGATTTATTATTTTTATTGATTTTTGAATTTTAATTTTTACAATTTGGTAATATGAGAAGGAAAGTACAATTTTAATTGTCAATAGAGTGTAAAAAGAATAATTTTTTTAAAAGGATTTTGATAGAGTTAATGTGAAAATTAGTTAGTTTAATTTGAACTAATTAATTTAAATTTTTATTTTTATTTTTAAATTCTAAATCCTTATTTTATTTGTATTTGTAGGACGTGTTTCCAATAAATAAAGATGAAGAGTTCTTTCTGCAAATGAAAACCCTAATTCCTACCTCTTCTACTCCTATAAATACAACAACAGATTAAGAGAAAAAGGGGGCGCTTAACGAAGACACCAAGAGACGCCTGAGTGCAAATAGATTATAATAATAAAATACTAATAATCAAGAAGAAGAAAAAGGGGAGCTCTGATCGTGTGCGGCGTTCAAGACGAAGAGGGAGAAAGAGAGACGAAACGAAGAGAAAGAGAGAAAGTCAGAGGTGACGTGACGTCAGCCTCTGTTTCGGTGCACTCCAGGACGAAACAAAGGGAGAGAGACGTGGCGCTCTGGCACGCACGTGAGGCGACAGGAAAGGACAACACCCACCTGACAGCGCGTGACTCACCAGCTGTAGACGACGTGGCATCTGACGTGACTTCGGGGCTGAGTTCGAGGTAGAAAGGACATAAACGAGACAAACAAGTTGCTTTTGTGTGATAGAGAGCACTGGTATCAATATGCGGGATGATATTGATGAGGGTAACCGAATTGGGACTGTAGGGGTTGAACAATCTGCGGAGTTTGTGGAGGTGTCGTCCATGGAGTTTTCTAATGCAGAGGGTGTATTAAGAGGCTTCGAACCATGTCCGGTGTTGATGGAGATCTTGCGAGGTGGGGAGTCTCATAACACGGAATCCGACACGAGAGATTATTTCTCTGGTATTCGTGCTCTATGCGATTGGTGGAGCACATCCATCATGAGGCGATGAGGGGTGGTTGGTGCACTACACGTGGTGGAGTGGCGGAGTTCCTCTTCATGAGAGTGGGGGGTACTTGGGTCTTCCATGAAAGTGGCAGATGGCAGAGATAATGCGAGGAAAGATTGCAATAACTTTGAAGCGTGATGTATTTGGTCCAAGTGGGAGATTGTTAGGAATTGTGGCCTCAAATACATGTAGGCACGGGGTAATTGAAGTTGGAGAAGAAGAGGAGAAGACAAAGAAGCAAGGGAAGATAAGAAGCAAGAAGAAAAAGTGAAGTCTGGAGAGTTGCGATTGACCGGTCAGGAGTGCGGTCGACCGACCCAGTCGACTGGGGGTTCTTCGAGTGCAGGCGTCCAAAAGAGGAGGGGACGATCAACCGACACTAGGGGTGCGGTTGACCGGTCAGCCCTCTAGATTGATTCTGCACGATGAGATCGACCGGCTTGGGGTGCAGTCGACCGACACCGATGCTGATTGTCTCTTTTGAGCTTACGGGAAAAAGTCCCGATTTGCTATATTTGTGTTTATCTTTTAGGGTTTTCTTGGGGGCGATATATAAGGCCATAAACTTTAGGGTTTGGGAATTAAGTGCTGATCATTATTCAACTTCAAGAGAGATTGTGCCGAGTGTTTCAAAGGTGTGAGAGAGAGAGATTGAGAGTTGTAATCTCTTTTGTAATCTTTGTATTTCTTTGGAAATAAGAAGTATTGGTTACCTCTGCATATTGGTTGTGTTCTTATGAGATCCATATATTGTGGTGGCTTGTTCTTGGTTCATCTATTTCTAGAGAGTTTCTATTGCTTGTGGTGCACTTCTGCTATTAGCACTACCAGTTTGGAGTAGATTTCTCCGATAGATCGTGTCTTCAATAAATTTTTACCTTGAACTGGAACAATTTCAAAAAAGATTAATATAATTTCCTACCTAGATCTTGTCTTGTTTCATATCCAGTGGGTTCTCCCTTTCGTAAGATCAAATCATTGACGCAATCTAGTGGGATATTGTGCTTTCGCCAATGTTCAAGTTATCACCAGAGACATCAATTACTACATAAAATAGGAAAAAGAAACATATCAGCAATAAAAATCATTAAACTTTAAATCAATTTGCTCATTTATAGTGAAAGCATGGTGCTGTCCACTTTGATTATAAATTTGAGACTTGGTTGGCCGTTTGATTCGACCCGCAAAGATATCTAACTTATTCTGGCACCATGGTTTACATCCTAGATACCCAAATTTGGCTTTTGTAATATTCAAGACATGAGGAAACCTAGATAGAGATTGTTAGTTCATGTTCAATTTTCTATCTAGAGGATGTGAACAAATAGGCCCTCTCATAAATTGCTTAAATCAGAAGTTTTGTTCAGTCGCCCTTCAAGGAACTTCCTCCAATATGTGGAACATCTACCTTTAATTTATGTTATCCTTATAATGGTTTTCTTCTTTAGTTTAATTAATATAATAATAAATATATATTTTTTGGCTAGACAAGATAATAAAAATAAAATAAAATAAAATAAAATAAAATAAAATAAAATAAAATATTTTGTGAACAATTTGTAATTGTTTTTAAATTTTAATCAAATTATGTATGAGTAAATTGTTTCGTGAACAATTTGCAATTATTTTTGTGGACACAGCACACAAAAATATAGGTCTTTACTTCTCGATGAAACCAAAAACTATCAAGACAATCCCCAATAAGAAGGGTGCCTTGGCCAAAGTTACAAGAAAGCAATGTGAAGTGCGCCATTTCTCATTTCTCGATACAAATAAAATAGTCAAATATTACTGGAGCTATTACTAACATGAATATGCAGTTATACCCCAAGACAAGTAATGTTACTATAACCCAACATTTTTGTGAGGATTTTAGTCTCAATGGTGTTGCTTGTGGCACTGAAGCTTCCTGAAATCATCGTGACTCCGAACATGACTACTATTAGTGAAATACCCACACCCGTTAGTAATTTATACACCTCCCGGACTTTTGTCTCCTCCTTCTCTCTCTAGTGCTTTTGTCTCCTCCTTCTCTTTCATATCCAGTGGGTTCTCCTTTTCATAAGATCTAATCTTGTATGCAATCCTGTGGGATATTGTGCTTTCGCCAATGTTCAAGTTATCACCAGAGACATCAATTACTACATAAAATAGGAAAAAGAAACATATCAGCAATAAAAATCATTAAACTTTAAATCAATTTGCTCATTTATAGTGAAAGCATGGTGCTGTCCACTTTGATTATAAATTTGAGACTTGGTTGGCCGTTTGATTCGACCCGCAAAGATATCTAACTTATTCTGGCACCATGGTTTACATCCTAGATACCCAAATTTGGCTTTTGTAATATTCAAGACATGAGGAAACCTAGATAGAGATTGTTAGTTCATGTTCAATTTTCTATCTAGAGGATGTGAACAAATAGGCCCTCTCACAAATTGCTTAAATCAGAAGTTTTGTTCAGTCGCCCTTCAAGGAACTTCCTCCAATATGTGGAACATCTACCTTTAATTTATGTTATCCTTATAATGGTTTTCTTCTTTAGTTTAATTAATATAATAATAAATATATATTTTTTGGCTAGACAAGATAATAAAAATAAAATAAAATAAAATAAAATAAAATAAAATAAAATAAAATATTTTGTGAACAATTTGTAATTGTTTTTAAATTTTACTCAAATTATGTATGAGTAAATTGTTTCGTGAACAATTTGCAATTATTTTTGTGGACACAGCTCAGAAAAATATAGGTCTTTACTTCTCTATGAAACCAAAAACTATCAAGACAATCCCCAATAAGAAGGGTGCCTTGGCCAAAGTTACAAGAAAGCAATGTGAAGTGTGCCATTTCTCATTTCTCGATACAAATAAAATAGTCAAATATTACTGAAGCTATTACTGACATGAATATGCAGTTATACCCCAAGACAAGTAATGTTACTATACCCCAACATTTTTGTGAGGACTTTTGTCTCAATGGTGTTGCTAGTGGCACTGAAGCTTCCTGAAATCATCGTGACTCCGAACATGACTACTATTAGTGAAATACCCACACCCGTTTGTAATTTATACACCTCCTGGACTTTTGTCTCCTCCTTCTCTCTCTAGTGCTTTTGTCTCCTCCTTCTCTTTCATATCCAGTGGGTTCTCCTTTTCAAAAGATCTAATCTTGTATGCAATCCTGTGGGATATTGTGCTTTCGCCAATGTTCAAGTTATCACCAGAGACATCAATTACTACATAAAATAGAAAAAAGAAACATATCAGCAATAAAAATCCTTAAACTTTAAATCAATTTGCTCATTTATAGTGAAAGCATGATGCTGTCCACTTTGATTATAAATTTGAGACTTGGTTGGTCGTTTGATTCGACCCGCAAAGATATCTAACTTATTCTGGCACCATGGTTTACATCCTAGATACCCAAATTTGGCTTTTGTAATATTCAAGACATGAGGAAACCTAGATAGAGATTGTTAGTTCATGTTCAATTTTCTATCTAGAGGATGTGAACAAATAGGCTCTCTCACAAATTGCTTAAATCAGAAGTTTTGTTCAGTCACCCTTCAAGGAACTTCCTCCAATATGTGGAACATCTACCTTTAATTTATGTTATCCTTATAATGGTTTTCGTCTTTAGTTTAATTAATATAATAATAAATATATATTTTTTGGCTACACAAGATAACAAAAATAAAATAAAATAAAATAAAATATTTTGTGAAAAATTTGTAATTTTTTTTAAATTTTACTCAAATTATGTATGAGTAAATTGTTTCGTGAACAATTTGCAATTATATTTGTGGACACAGCTCACAAAAATATAGGTCTTTACTTCTCTATGAAACCAAAAACTATCAAGACAATCCCCAATAAGAAGGGTGCCTTGGCCAAAGTTACAAGAAAGCAATGTGAAGTGCGCCATTTCTCATTTCTCGATACAAATAAAATAGTCAAATATTACTGAAGCTATTACTGACATGAATATGCAGTTATACCCCAAGACAAGTAATGTTACTATACCCCAACATTTTTGTGAGGATTTTTGTCTCATTTGTGTTGCTTGTGGCACTGAAGCTTCCTGAAATCATCGTGACTCCGAACATGACTACTATTATTGAAATACCCACACCCGTTAGTAATTTATACACCTCCCGGACTTTTGTCACCTCCTTCTCTCTCTAGTGCTTTTGTCTCCTCATTCTCTTTCATATCCAGTGGGTTCTCCTTTTCATAATATCTAATCTTGTATGCAATCCTGTGGGATATTGTGCTTTCGCCAATGTTCAAGTTATCACCAGAGACATCAATTACTACATAAAATAGGAAAAAGAAACATATCAGCAATAAAAATCATTAAACTTTAAATCAATTTGCTCATTTATAGTGAAAGCATGGTGCTGTCCACTTTGATTATAAATTTGAGACTTGGTTGGCCATTTGATTCGACCCGCAAAGATATCTAACTTATTCTGGCACCATGGTTTACATCCTAGATACCCAAATTTGGCTTTTGTAATATTCAAGACATGAGGAAACCTAGATAGAGATTGTTAGTTCATGTTCAATTTTCTATCTAGAGGATGTGAACAAATAGGCCTTCTCACAAATTGCTTAAATCAGAAGTTTTGTTCAGTCGCCCTTCAAGGAACTTCCTCCAATATGTGGAACATCTACCTTTAATTTATGTTATCCTTATAATGGTTTTCTTCTTTAGTTTAATTAATATAATAATAAATATATATTTTTTGGCTGGACAAGATAATAAAAATAAAATAAAATAAAATAAAATAAAATAAAATAAAATAAAATATTTTGTGAACAATTTGTAATTGTTTTTAAATTTTACTCAAATTATGTATGAGTAAATTGTTTCGTGAACAATTTGCAATTATTTTTGTGGACACAGCTCACAAAAATATAGGTCTTTACTTCTCTATGAAACCAAAAACTATCAAGACAATCCCCAATAAGAAGGGTGCCTTGGCCAAAGTTACAAGAAAGCAATGTGAAGTGCGCCATTTCTCATTTCTCGATACAGATAAAATAGTCAAATATTACTGAAGCTATTACTGACATGAATATGCAGTTATACCCCAAGACAAGTAATGTTACTATACCCCAACATTTTTGTGAGGATTTTTGTCTCAATGGTGTTGCTTGTGGCACTGAAGCTTCCTGAAATCATCGTGACTCCGAACATGACTACTATTATTGAAATACCCACACCCGTTAGTAATTTATACACCTCCCGGACTTTTGTCTCCTCCTTCTCTCTCTAGTGCTTTTGTCTCCTCATTCTCTTTCATATCCAGTGGGTTCTCCTTTTCATAATATCTAATCTTGTATGCAATCCTGTGGGATATTGTGCTTTCGCCAATGTTCAAGTTATCACCAGAGACATCAATTACTACATAAAATAGGAAAAAGAAACATATCAGCAATAAAAATCATTAAACTTTAAATCAATTTGCTCATTTATAGTGAAAGCATGGTGCTGTCCACTTTGATTATAAATTTGAGACTTGGTTGGCCGTTTGATTCGACTCGCAAAGATATCTAACTTATTCTGGCACCATGGTTTACATCCTAGATACTCAAATTTGGCTTTTGTAATATTCAAGACATGAGGAAACCTAGATAGAGATTGTTAGTTCATGTTCAATTTTCTATCTAGAGGATGTGAACAAACAGGCCCTCTTACAAATTGCTTAAATCAGAAGTTTTGTTCAGTCGCCCTTCAAGGAACTTCCTCCAATATGTGGAACATCTACCTTTAATTTATGTTATCCTTATAATGGTTTTCTTCTTTAGTTTAATTAATATAATAATAAATGTATATTTTTTGGCTAGACAAGATAATAAAAATAAAATGAAATAAAATAAAATAAAATAAAATATTTTGTGAACAATTTGTAATTGTTTTTAAATTTTACTCAAATTATGTATGAGTAAATTGTTTCGTGAACAATTTGCAATTATTTTTGTAGACACAGCTCACAAAAATATAGGTCTTTACTTCTCTATGAAACCAAAAACTATCAAGACAATCCCCAATAATCAAACAATTGTTCTTCAAATTACCTTTGTTAAGTTCGTCCTGCCTATTTGAATGCATCATCTGCTTGCGTGCGGACTAATTCTTGAGTGATGTTACTCATCAATTTTTTTAAATTCCATTTCAGTGAATCTCCAAAAGGTGCAAATGATGTCGCTACATACGATAAAAAGGTCAGAACTTCGGAGTTAATGTAGTCAACCTAGTTTGTCAAACTTGATATTGGATTAGCTTGTTTATTATACTGCTTCAGTGTCCTGTCACTCCGTGTTTTGTGATGTCTTTGTTTTGATGATCTTAATTGCGTCAAATTGTTTAGAGAAAGATGTACAGAAAGTGGTGATTCTGGTTAATGTATTATGATTTCTGCGAGTGGTGTTTAGCTGATATGTGTGTCCATTCGAGGACATGTGTTCAAATCTCCTGTGTAGTTCATGAGACATGCATACAAATTGAGGTTCAGTTATTTTTAAATGAGCATGTTCAAATCTCTTTGGTCTGGATCTGCAAAAATAATGCTTAACTCCGTTCTTTATATGTTAAAATATCAAGGTTCAGCTAATTGGGTATACATGTGCTTGTAAAATTGGTTTCGTGCAATATCAAGCTGACTAAAGGGTTGTTGGGAGGCACATCTAACAAAAAAGCTTTAATACTCATATTGGCATTCCACATTCAAAGCTTGGCTACTTGCATAACGTCTGAGAACAGTTACTCATCCATCTATTGATGCAAATATTAATATTCCTATTATTAATTTGTTTGTTATAATATAAGCATTTCAGTTGACCTAAATCATAAACAGCAGTGAATCACCAGTTCGGTGGATTACTATATGCTTGTAGTCTGATGGGATTAGCTCAGATATTCCATCTTGAGCTTGATCTAAATATATAGTTTGTGGGTTTTTCTTTAATTTTTTGTATTAGGATTTCACAGGGATTACCTCTTTCCTTCGCTTTTCTCATTCATTTTGCTCTTTATCATATTCTAAACTACATCTATGTATCTGAAATGATAAATTAGATTTGAGTTTTTAAATGATAAATTAGTAACATTATGAACCTCTTAGCATCTTTGTGAACAAAAGATTTGAGTTTTTAAATGCAATATTTGTCAAGTATTATATGCCAATAGTATTTGATATGGTGTTATGGTTTTTAGTGCTGATGTTAGAATTCAATTGGGTTGGCAAAATCTTATGTATCTGAAAGATTCTGTATCAGCACTGATTACAACCATGGAGTTGTTGATGATTTTCTGTGCTTATGTTTGACCAATTAATTCTCTCTAGTGAAACTTGTAATGCTTCAAGGACTCTATCTATACGGGTATGCATTCTTGGAATGCCACTAAATCCCCAGTACAACTCTAAAAACCTACGTCATACCTCTTAGAGCTTTAGCCATGCTCTAAATATTTTAAATTATTATACTCTTTGATACAATTTTTTTCTATAGTGAACTCATAAATTTTCAATATTAACTCTAAGTTATTATATGCCAATAGTATTTGATATGGTGTTATGGTTTTTAGTGCTGATGTTAGAATTCAATTGGGTTGGCAAAATCTTATGTATCTGAAAGATTCTGTATCAGCACTGATTACAACCATGGAGTTGTTGATGATTTTCTGTGCTTATGTTTGACCAATTAATTCTCTCAAGTGAAACTTGTAATGCTTCAAGGACTCTATCTATACGGGTATGCATTCTTGGAATGCCACTAAATCCCCAGTACAACTCTAAAAACCTACGTCATACCTCTTAGAGCTTTAGCCATGCTCTAAATATTTTAAATTATTATACTCTTTGATACAGTTTTTTTCTTTAGTGAACTCATAAATTTTCAATATTAACTCTAAGTTATTAGCTATATATACTTTCTCAAAAGATTCTATTTAATGTTATCTTTGTTATTTTTGAATTTTTTGTTATCTAAAGTTGCCATTTGTAACTTTTAATTACAAATGCAGCGCAGACATTTGTAATTGCAGCGCAGACATTTGTAATTGAAAGTTACTTGTATGATTGTATCGAACTCACGTACTGACAATATAAAAGTTTGTTACCTATCGTGTTGGATACATGTCTATGCTACTACATGCTAATGTCGATCTACAACTCTAAAAGCCTACCCCTCCTACCTCCACATTATTTCAATCAAACAAACTACACAAAACTAAAACAAAAAAACTCACCTTCTTATAAAGCTCATCAAGCGCATCCGTTGTAATTGTATACCCAACTCTAAATGTCGGCATCGACAAACTATCCACCATATTCCTACTCACTGTTCTCTGCATTGTCGTAAACGACACGACACTCCCCAACTCTACCCCCACCGGCAAAGTCACCCACACATTCACCGCCCCACCACTCCCTCCCGCCACTGCCCCTGCAGCTGCCTCCAGATCCTTTCACCACAATCCTCCCCATGGCCCTCGTCCCCACCACTCCTGCCAACTCCACCTGTTACAAAAACAACCCGGACATAATGAACATAATGAATTTAGAGCATGAATAAGGCTGCTTAGCAGTACATTGGAGAGCGTTTTTTGATCTAAAAGCACTTTTAAACTCAAACTCAAAATAGGTGTTCGAAAGCTGGATTAAATGTGTTTAGCCAAAATAACTTTTTCCAAACTACTACTTTTATCTTTTTCCCTAACACACCTAAAGTTAAACTAAACAATACTCTTTCTCTGAAGACCCATCCTTGTCAGGAATGCTAAATAGTGAGAGAACATGCATGATCAAACACATTAACCATTATAACAAAGGTATATACCATGTAGAACGCCTTCCAATATCCCCACCCCAACTTTCATCCAAATATCACAACAATGGGTTGTATGTATCGAGGCATATATTACAAAAGTTAAAGGAGGAGATAGGTGGAAAAAAATTACTTTTCACATGCACCCTTCCTATATCGATCCACTTGATATATCTTTGATCCTCTATCATACCACGCTTTCGTATAGTTTGGATCTGACTTCCACTTCCGTTGATGTTTTAAACTCTAAAAAAACCAAAACCAAAACCAACAACTTTGATAAAGACATAAACAACAAAGTAAAAATTAGTACATACACAGGAATGAGAGGCTTACCGGTCTCTCAGCATTAAGATACCAAGAAGCCGAAGACATATACTGAGGAATATGGGGATTGATATCTTTTCCATCTTCGTTAACCTCGGCAGGGGCAAGCCCCGCCTTTCGGGCCTCCTCCAATTCCAACTATTTCCGATGGTCCTCTCGAGACTTAAAGGACACTGCAATTCAGTACAGAATATATAAGTACATGAAAATTAAATCTTAGTGACATGAAATGAAGGCAAAAATCATTTAACAACAGCTTGGATCTTAAACGCAGTCATAAAAGTAAAATTACTAATTGAACAATATCACAAATTAGAACCAATTTAATCAGTCAAAACCCTAAATTCCCAATTCATCAAACCCTAAATTGATGATAAAAAGCACAAACCCTAACAAAATTGATACTAAAATTGATACCTTATAAAAATGGTGACATCTTGAAATCAAAATTTGTGCTGGCATGGGATGCCTATCTGTTTATGATAGATGAATCTCATCATCAGAACTTTATCCCATCTATGGAATTGTTTATAAAGCACCAACACACCACGACTAAAATGATGACATACAGATATAGAAAAGCATAAATATAAAATATATCGAGAAAGTCAATACAGATAATTAAATTCAAAAAAATAGAAAAATAACCTTATAATTGCTATTGTAGACTAATAATATGAATAGGGGGTAAATATATCCAAATCATTTAGCTTTGGTCCATGCATTTGTTAAGATGAATGATGAGATCATCATTTTAGTCATCTAAATGTATCTATATAGAAACTGTCACAACATCAGGATGTACATCAAGCGGTATTGCTTTCTTAACAGGTGTGATTTCCACTGTCAAAATTATGAAGGAAGACACACCTTAAAACTCAGCATCCGAGAATGATTTCATGAATTTTTCACTTTATCATTAGCCCACTTCAAAATATCTGCATCTGTGATCTCCTTTTGATGAGATTGTAATTTCAAATTCTTGAGCAGTTGAAGAATATTATAACGCATCAATTGCCACAGAAATGCTGAAAAAGACACATAATACAAATTAACTGAACAGTACAATCTTACTGAACTTCAAAACGATCTTAACTAATATCATTACCAGCAATATTGACTAAGGAAATTTAAGCTGTTTCCCTATCTTGACTATTTGGTTACCATTTTCTACTTTCTTGAAAGGCATTTTGATTGGAGGCATGTTTGCGACCTTCCAAGAGACAATCCCTGGAGAAATTTTGTCAATGGCCTCAAGGAGGACCCAACTGAAGAGGAAGTAGTTAGATACATCAGTTCAATAATTGAAATAAAAGGATCTCTGGATTCTGACAAATAAATATCAATAAATTACCCATTTCTAAGATCTTCAAACACATTATTGATATATGATATATGTAGAGATGCCAAGACTATTGATCCATAATCGAAATGATCTTTCTTCCCGGGAAATTAGTGCTTCATCTGGAATTTCCTCCGAGAATGAAATTTTTGTCATCTGAGATGATAATCCATTTCTACAAAAACAAAATTTACATAGTTGTATGTGTCAACAGGATTTGCTAATGTAGAAATATCAAATGATTTTGTACCTGTGTTATAATGTTGTTGCTTCAATGTTAAATTAGAATAGTAAATCCAAACATTATAAGTAATACATTATACATACACTTTTCATACTTTATGGTATGCTCAGTGTGAAAGGTATCACATAACGACAATAACTTTAAATGCATATAAACAATATTAAAAAATATTACATAACTAACGAAATTAAGATTTTGGGTTTTGACTACCGTGTGGTTTTCTATATCTGCATGTCATCATTTTAGCCGTAGGCATGTGTTTGATGAACTCATAAGGAGAGAACTTTATATACATAATTCCAACTCAGGAATTACACCACACCTATCCTGCCTTAAGTATAAAGGAATGCAACTAAACCCAAAACCAAATGTAGAATCTAACGAAGATCAATCTCAAATTAAAACCCAAAATATAGAAACTTAATAATAAAATGACTGCATTCAAGTTGAAAATGTGGAAACAACAACAAAAATAAAAGCGTTGAAACCCTAGATCTCTAATCGATAGGAAATTACCCGCTGCTGCCACTGCCGATAGGGATGATGACGCACCTCCAACGCGGCCGCTGCTGCCACTGCCACCACCGAGAGTGGGGCCCACAAAGGGGGTGGAGAAGGCGGAGGATGCGGCCACCGCTGCCACTGCCACCACCGAGAGTGGGGCCCAGGAAGGGGGTGGAGAAGGCGGAGGTCGTAAAGGAGAGGCAGCGGGGTTTGGTGGAGGTTGGGAAGTGGAGGAGGGTGGAGGGGGGAGGACGGCTGGAGTGGCGGCGGTGTCGCCTAGGGGGAGAGCCCGGCGAAGAGAAAGAGAGAACCGATGGGTGATTTGGGGAAGGGAGAGAGAGAGAGAGAGTCGGGGGAAGAGAGAGAGAGCGGGATGAGACAGAGAGACGGTGAGAAAGAGAGAGAACGGGTTGGCGGCGGTGGCGCCTGGGGGGAGAGCCCGGGGAAGAGAGTGAGGTGATTTGGGGAAGGGAGGGAGAGAGAGAGAGTCGAGGGAAGAGAGAGAGAGAGAGCGGGATGAGACAGAGAGAACTGGGAGAAAGAGAGAGAGAACGGGGAGATTTTTTGGGGAAAAAGAGAGAGAGAGAGTGTGTGTGTGTGTTTTTTGAATTTGTGAAGTTTGAAATTTGGGCGGGAAAATATGTTTTGTGAGAGTAGATCTGGTCTATTGATTTTGGGATTGATTGAATGTGAGCCACTTGATAGCTTTCTTTGTGTTTTATTATATAGATTAATGACAAAAAAACCAGCAACTTAGTAAGAATAACGACAAAAAAGCTATCCATTTATTAAGAAATTGATCATAAATACTTCCATCTCATATTATTACCTCAACAAATAGTTACTGTTTGCTGTTTGTTGTTAGTTAGTTTTAAAACTCTCATTGTTTTCATTGATTATTGTAAACTCTTACTATTTGTTTCAAAACTCTTACTGTTTTTTTAGGTACACTGTTTGGTCCCATTTTTGAAGACATGAAGCATTCTGTTTTTCTACAATACTGTAATTTTTTTTTTACCTCATTCGGTTGGTTGGTGTAAATTTTGGTGAAGGATGTAATAGTTGTAATATTTAGCATTTTGGGAGATTATGTAAGTATCTGTGTATAATGGTGATATAATATAGTTATGTTAATACCCGTACCCGCAATTTTGTGGAGTATTGGGTTCTGTGTTTGGTTTTTGAAAGGTTTTCGAAGGTTTTTCAAAAAATCCATTACGTTTTCAAACGAATTTTTGGTTTTTATTTTGTATCTTGCATTATATTCTGATTTTTCCCCCCAGAGCCTTATATATATGATGCCTGTGTGATGTTGCTCGGTTGAGCCTGGGGAGGATTGATATTTATTGCCTGTGATGTCATATATTTAATTGTTAGCAGAATTCCGTAAGGAATTTCTGTAAAAGGGGTAATATTTTAGGTGAGGTTCTGTCAAAATTTTTATTAAATTTTCTAAAATCTATTATGTTTTCAAACGATATCTTGGTTTTTATTTTGTATCTTAGTCATATGAAGATTTTTTCTTCCCAAAGCCCTATATATATAATGTGTGTGGTGTTGCTTGGATTGGCCTGGGGAGGATTTATATTTCTTGACTGTGATGATAAATTTTTAATTGTGAGCAGAATTTTGTAAGGAATTACTGTAAAATGGCTAATATTTTAAGGGTGGTTCTGTCGAAATTTCTAAAATTTATTATGATTCCAAACTATATCTTGGTCATTTGGCTAGCGACATGTAAAATGGCTAATATTTTTTTTTACAAATGAAGTGTCAAACAGAGACAGAGCATGACGTGTCAAAGTTTGTAAGCTCAGAACTAACACAAACAGATCATGAAGTATCAAATTTTGTAAGCTCAAAACAAACATAAACAAAGCATGTAGTGTCAAATTTTGTTAGCTCAGAACAAACAGAAACAGAGCATGAAGTGTGTAACTGGACATGATTGTTATTGCATTTGATGTAGGAACAATATAGTGAAGTATATAAAATGTACAAAGCAAAAAATGAGCATGTAAACATTATTCACTCATTCTTATTGTTTTTCTCTAAAATATATATGTCAGTATGAAGTTCCAACCAAGCATGCCTACACATGCAAAAAGCAATATAAACACACCGTATATCATCAGGGCCAAATGCTTCTTCTAAATATAATGGCTCGGCTTTCTCAAATGCCTTCGTTACCCTGTAAAGTTCCGCCTGCAACACCATCCAAACATACAGCAATGAATTACTACAAAGAGTTCAAAGAAGCCAAACTGGTTAATAAAACTCTGGCTTCTTCTGTCAAAAATAAATTTCATTTGAAGGATCAGAAGTAAACAAATACAACATGACACTGTGGTATAGTACTTTGCCAAAAAAACAAATAAACATAAACTCTCAGCAGTCCTAATTTATATTAACAGAGCATGTAGTATCAGAGCATGTAGTTAAAGTTCAATTTTGGTAAACCCAGAGCATGTAGTATCAAATTTGGTAAACCCAGAACAAACAGAAACACATCATGAAGTATCAAATTTTGTTAACTCAGAACAAACAGAAAATGATCAGCAGAAACTGAACATGAAGTATCAAATTGTGTACGCTCAAGACAAACAGAAGTTGAACATGAAGTTTCAAATTTTGTAAGCTCAGAACAACAGACACTGAACATGTGGTTTAAAAAAAAAACCAGTAGGCTCAGAACACACTATTCATAACTAGGGCTGTATTTGGGTGCCGCGCCAACTAGGATATGATAGATATATAATCAAGAATAAATACAACAAGCTTGAAATAATTATTCAGATCATATAGTGTTTTGCATCACTGCCTACACCAAAACACCAAAGGGGAGAATCAACCACCAAAAGTCTTAAATGAGAATCAACAATATAATTTCAAAGGAGACCTGTATATAGTAGATGATTGTATTAGAAAGGTGGTTGTATTTGTTTACAATCAGTTTTTTTTTTCCTGTCAAGGTGCATATTTTTAATTAATGTTCTCACATTTCTTTTAAAAAATCTAACTTTTTGAAGAATTGGATAAGTCAATATTTAGATATTTAAGGGCAATAAAGATAAATTCCTAAAAACCTGAAACAATTTAACGAATAATTGTTAAAGATGTATAAAGAGTTATAGTGAATGACTTTTGATCTTAGCATGTATAATGCATAAATTTATATGCAGTTCATCCAATCAAATAACTCCAAATAAATTTATATGCAGTTCCGAAGACGTGCCGTAGGCACGTGCCACGGGCATACCTAGTAAACTGATAAATAACCAATGTGGGACTAAACTAATATATCATCTAACGTCTCTATTTCAGCTTCTCCCATCTTTTCCTCATCTAGTCCAACTTCAGCCCAAGCTCTGCAATCTTCACCGCCAACACTTTCTTCTCCTCTACCTCTTTCTTCAATTCAAGAATCTCAACATCCTGCTTTACCCTCACCTTCTCAACCTTGTCCTTCTCTCTCACAACTGCTCCTATCTTTTCTCTCATCTCATCCAACTTCAATCTAAGCTCCCCAATTTTTGGCAGCATCAACTCCAACTGCCCAAATCCCGACCCCTACACCCAAGACGCAGCCCCACTCATCTTCCCCCAAAACTGTTGGAGATGAGGATAGAGTGCATCTTGTTACAATTGTTACAACCAACTCCCATCCTGTTATAACTGATTTGGTTACAACTAACCAATAGTTTATCCCAAACGTGCCTATATATTTAGGCTCTCTCTCCTTGTATTGCGTGAGTGAAATTAATGAAAATTTTTCCTCTTCTCCCGTGGATGTAGGCATTGCCGAACCACGTAATTCATGTATGGTCTATTCTTGCTTCCTCCATTTAAATTCTTGTTCCTTTATGGTATCAGAGCAGGTTTTCTCAATTTCTCGTATATGAACAAGGTCGATGGTCAGGCCAGAGATCTGTGTTATGTATAGGTGATTGAGATCCTGTTCCTCTTGTCACTTCTCACTTCATAAACTACGGATGGCAGAATCTGATGTGCATGGAGGGTCCAACATCAACCTTACCTCCGTCCTCTTGAATGGCCTCAACTATGTTCCATGGTCTCGTGCAGCATACCTCACCCTAAGTGGGAGATTGAGATTGGGGCACATCACAGGAATGACGAAGACTCAAAAAAAGGATGATGCTAAGTTTGAAGAATGGCAAACTCGTGATCATCAAGTCATGTCATGGCTTTTTAATTCAATAGAAGCCAAAATTTCTGAAATTTTCTCCTTTTCAGAAACAGCTAAAGATCTTTGGGATTCTATCAAAGATCTCTATGGCCACCAAGAGAACGGTGCCCAGATCTTTCAACTTCAACAACAAATTGCTGGCTGTAAACAAGAGGAGACCTCGTTCACCGAGCATCTCGGAAAATTGAAAGGTGTGTGGGATGAACTTAATATTTATCGTCCTCCTACTACTGATCTCAAAGTTCTTCAGCATCGCGCAGAGCAAGAAAAAGTTTTTCAGGTCCTCGCAAGTCTTAAACCGGAGTATGGGGCCCTACGTGGACAAATATATACTTCTTAGTGCTGAAGTTCCATCTCTCAGCACAGTTTGCTCTATCATCCAAAAGGAAGAAACTCATCGGTTGGTAATGGGTAGTGAGACCAAAAGTCTCAAACCAGAATCAAGTGCCTTGGTGGTAGGTAATCGTAAAACTGAAAAATGCTTAAATAATGAAGTTATTGGCTCCTCACGACGACTATGTGAACATTGCCATAAACCCTATCATACAAAGGATCGATGTTGGGATCTGCATCCACATCTTAGACCCACAAGAGATCCAAAACGACGTGTAGCTAATAATGCCACTACATCTGTGGCTAATAACACTACTACACTTGGATCTGAAGACAAAAGTTCGGTTGGAGAACTGACCAGGCTACTTCAAAAATTTAGTAGTGTTGAATCTTGCTCTGAGCCATCTACCTATCTGACAGGTAATCTCCATGCTCTCACTTCCTCATTATTTCAGTCATCTGATTTGATCATTGACTCTGGTGCTACTGATAATATGACAAATGATATGAGCTCCCTTCTACATTTTATTTCACGAGACAAAAAAACGGTGACAATAGCTAATGGCACTACTGTTCCTGTTCTTGGATCATGAAAACTATCTTTTTTTCATCACCATCCTATGACCGTTGCTTTATATATACCGTCCTTTCCCTCAACGTTGCTTTCGGTTGCTAAAGTTACTAACGATCTGAATTGCAATGTCATTTTTTCCCCTTCTGATGTTGTTTTTCAGGATCGAGTCACAGGGAGGACGATTGGTGAAGGAGTATTATCGCATGGTCTCTATGTTTTGAAAAGCACACCTCAAGCTTTTGTTTCTCAATCAATGACCCTCTGGCATAAGTGTTTAGGACATCCGTCTGCTCGCTCGTTATCTCATATTTTTCCTCATCTTGTTGCACAAAATAATCTTTGTGAGGTATGCCAATTTTCAAAACAGACTCGGTTACCTTTTGGCACTCGACCAATGTTACTGCTGCACCTTTTGAATTAATTCATTCTGACGTTTGGGGACCTGCCCCAACTGAATCTTATGATGGTTTTAAGTACTGTGTAACATTTATTGATGATTTTTCAAGAGCCACTTGGATTTATTTACTCAAACATAAAAATGAAGTTGTGTCAATTTTTCAAAATTTTCAATCCATGATTCTCACTCAATTTTTGGCTCACATTAAAATTCTCTGCTCTGATAATGGTACCGAGTATACTATGACTCTTCTTGGTAACCATCTTCAGAAGGAGGGCATTATTCATGAAACAAGTTGCATTGGCACTCCACAACAAAATGGAGTTGCAGAACGAAAAAACTGCCACCTTTTAGAAGTCACACGAGCACTAATGCAACAAATGAATCTTCCTAAACGATACTGGTCACATGGTGTTCTCACATCTGCATACTTAATAAATCGACTTCCGAGTCGAATCCTTGATTTTAGATCACCAATAGAAGTTCTAAAAGGGCATAAAGTAAATATTTCTCATCTGAGAGTTTTTGGATGTCTCTGTTTTGTGCATGTTTTACCTATCCATAGAGATAAACTTCACTCTCGATCAATAAAATGCATTATTTTTGGGCTACTCATCTACAAAAAAGGGTATAAATGCCTCGACCCGACATCAGGAAATTTTTTTATCTCACGTAATGTGAATTTCTCTGAGAACATACCTTTTTCTCAAGTAGTGATGCACCGCAGGGGGAGAACACACGCACACCATTACCGGTTGTTGATGATTTCTCAAGTAGTGATGCGCCGCAGGGGGAGAACACATACACACCATTATCGGTTGTTGTTGAAGTGTCTGCATCCAATACTACACCACCATCTGATATCGAGCCTACTCGTCAACTAGAGAGAGACAATCTTCAACAAGATTACGAGATTTTTGCTCCTATCATACTTCTTCTAATTCTATACAAAATTATTTATCCTATGCATCCATTTCTCCTTCCCATCGTACCTTCCTTAGAAAAATTGTTACTGAACCAACCAGTTTTCATGAAGCCAATGCTCATGAAGTATGGCGAAAGGCAATGGAAAAAGAACTTCAAGCTCTTGCCAATAACAAAACTTGAGAAATAGTAAAATTGCCTTATGGAAAAAAACCTATTGGTTGCAAATGGG
Source organism: Hemerocallis citrina (assembly GCA_017893485.1). NCBI lineage: Eukaryota > Viridiplantae > Streptophyta > Magnoliopsida > Asparagales > Asphodelaceae > Hemerocallis > Hemerocallis citrina. Next base: position 235,666,148 of record CM030366.1, read on the forward strand.
TATATAGGATTAAATACAACAGTGATGGATCAATAGAAAGGCATAAAGCTAGGTTGGTGGCTAAGGGATTTACATAAACTTATCGAATAGACTATAAGGAGACCTTTGGACCTGTTGCAAAAATGCACTATTCGAGTTTTATTATCGATAGCTGCAAATTATGAATGGAAATTGTATAAAATGGATATTAAAATTGCATTTTTACATGGTGATTTAGTAGAAGAAGTTTACATGAAGTTGCCTCCAGGACACCCATGTGAAGCTCAACCAGGGATGGCCTGTAAACTACAAAAGGACTTGTATGGCCTCAAACAATCACTAAGGGCTTGATATGCCAAGCTCAGTTCAGCTCTTGTAACGAATGGTTTCAAAAGAAGTGTCAATAATTTCTCATTATTTGTTAAAAAGAAGGAGAGTCATGTAACAATTGTACTTGTATATGTTGATGATCTTATCATTACAGGGAACAATGAGGAAGAGATCAAGGAACTCAAATTTCATCTGCAGCAGCGATTCGCTGTAAAGGACTTGGGAAGCCTAAAATATTTCCTGGGTATGGAGATTGCCTACTCATGTAAAGGTTTATTTCTTAATCAACGTTAATACTGCTTGGATTTGCTAAAGGAAACTGGAAAACTTGCGGCTAAAGTAGTTCCAACTCCTGTAGATACCTCTATTAAATTAAATTCCGAAGGTAGGCCTTTATAGAATATTGGGCAGTTCCAACGTCTACTAGGGAGACTAATTTATCTTACTATTACTAGACCTGATATCCCTTATGTAGTAAGTCTGATCAGTCATTTTATGCATAAACCATGTGACAAACATCTACATGTAGCAAATAGAGTTCTCCAGTACTTAAAGGGGTCTCCCAGTCGTGGCATTTGGATGAGGAAAAATGGGCATATCGATGTTGAAGGATACACAGATGCAGATTGGGCTGGTAGTCAGACTGATAGACGCTCTACCTCTGGGTTCTGTATGTGGAGAAGTAAGAAACAATCAGTGGTTGCATGTTCCAGTACAGAAGCTGAGTATCGGTCGATGGCCTCCACATCAAGTGAATTGGTTTGACTTCATGCACTATTATGTATGTGATTTGGCTTTTAAACCCTCTTTACCCATGAAGATGTACTGTGATAACCAATCAGCCATTCACATTGCACCTAATCTTGTGTTCCATGGGAGGACCAAACATATAGAGGTTGATTGCCGCTTTGTACGGTAGAAGGTGGAAGAGAATACTATCTGCACACCCTACACAAGAAGCAAAGATCAGTTAGCCAATATCTTTACCAGGGGTTTGACAACAGATCGGCTTCAAGAGATTTTGACCAAGTTGGGATCAATTGACATTTTCACACCAACTTGAGGGGGAGTGTTGAAGAAGAGGATAGAGTGCATCTTGTTACAATTGTTACAACCAACTACCATCTTGTTATAACTGATTTGGTTACAACTAACCAATAGTTTATGAGCCCAAACGTGCCTATATATTTAGGCTCTCTCTCCTTGTATTGCATGAGTGAAATTAATGAAAAGCTTTCCTCTTTTCATGTGGATGTAGGCATTGCCGAACCACGTAATTCATGTGTGTTCTAGTCTTGCTTCCACCATTTAAATTCTTGTTTCTTTAAAAACCCTATCCGCCGCCTCCTCTTCTCCAAGCCCCATTCTTTTTTTTTCTCTTCTTTTCTTTTTCTTTCCATCACAAACCCGACCCGAACAAAATCAAACCCTCTTCTTTCTAAACCCCAATCTCTAATATCATATCCAAAACCCGTTCCCAAATCTAAACCCGAATCCCTCAAACCCTATATCCCTTTACCCAAACCATATTTACCCTATTTCCTCTCCAACTCGACCCGTTTCTCCAAACCAAACCCAAACCCATTTTCTGTTTTTCTATTTCAAAAATAAAAATAAAAATAAAAATTCTTGCAAGTTCTTGTGCTTCTACATCCAGATCATCAACTCACTACGGTTGCTCGATCGTGAGTTTGAGAGGGGGTGTTATCAGCATATAGTTCTTAGTTAGGAATGATATCCCACCACATCGACAATTCTCAAGTCCGGGGTAAGATCCCATCATCGACAATTCTCCAGTCTGGGGTGAGATCTTATCATCGACCATTCTCAAGTCATGGGTGAGATCTCATCAGTCTATTTTTCAGTTCACACTACAACACATGTGCAATTTACAGGCGTATATTCCCCGGCATTTGACCATTCGCGCCGGGGTAGGGAGTGACCAGGAATGGGGCGTCAGATTGGATGGTTATACACCAGTGGCCTCTATAAAACGCTGGGGAATCATGATATTCACCGGCGTTTTATTTAAAAATGCCGGTGAAGGGTATTATTCACCGGCGTTTTAATAAAACACGCCGGCGAATATACAGATACATTCACCGGCGGTTGTAATTTAAAATGACGGTGAATTAACTGAGATAAATCTCCGCGTACCCTAACATTTCGCTCGCTAATTTCCCAAATCCAATTTGGCCGCCTTCGTTTTCCCTCCTACCTCTCTCTATTTCGCGCGCTTCGCCTCCGTCCCTTCGTCATCTTCGACAGCCCAATTCGATTTCCCTCCTCTCTCTCTCTATTTCACGGTGAATTTGCAATCGAAAACCACCGCTCGTCGCCCCTCTCTCTCTATCTCCTACGCCACCGCTCATCGCCCCGCTCGTCGCCCCCCCCCTCTCTCTCTTCGGTAATTTCTCTTGATTTCTCTCCTTTTCACTGTCAAAGATGCTGAATTCATGCATATGATTGTCATCTTAGCATGATTTTTTTACCAAAATGGGTTCACTGTCAACTAAGGATGCTAGCTGTATACCAAAATCCTCCAAATCTGTACAAGAATTGGGCAGAACAAACCTTGTGCAGGTTTCTTTTGGAGCCACAAACATCAATGGTTTAGTTGGGATGAAGAATTAATAGAGAAACATATATGCTTAGATACTGGAAATTTTCATTTTCTTTTACTGTTAAAGAAGCTAAATTCATGCATCAGATTGCCATCTTAGCATGATTTTTTTACCAAAATGGGTTCACTGTCAACTAAGGATGCTAGCTATATACCAAAATCCTCCAAATCTGTACAAGAATTGGGCGTAACAAATCTTGTGCAGGTTTCTTTTGGAGCCACAAACATCATGATTTAGTTGGGATGAAGAATTAATACAGAAACATATATGCTTAGATACTAGAAATTTTCATTTTCTTTTACTGTTAAAGAAGCTGAATTCATGCATCTGATTGCCATCTTAGCATGATTTTTTTACCAAAATGGATTGACTGTCAACTAAGGATGCTAGCTGTATACCAAAATTCTCCAAATCTGTGCAAGAATTGAGCTGAACAAACCTTGTGCAGGTTTCTTTTGGAGCCACAAACATGAATGATTTAGTTGGGATGAAGAATTAATAGAGAAACATATATGCTTAGATACCGGAAATTTTCATTTTCTTTTACTGTTAAAGAAGCTGAATTCATGCATCTGATTGCCATCTTAGCATTATTTTTTTACCAAAATGGGTTCACTGTCAACTAAGGACACTGTATGTATACCAAAATCCTCCAAATCTGTACGAGAAGTGGGTGAGAACAAACCTTCTGCAGGCTTCTTTTGTAGCCACAAACATCATGATTTAGTTGGGATGAAGAATTAATAGAGAAACATATATGCTTATATACTGGAAATTTTCATTTTCTTTCACTGTCAAAAATACTGAACTCATGCATCTGATTGTCATCTAAGCATGATTTTTTTACCAAAATGGGTTGATTAATTTTGCTCCTCTAATGAATTTATTGAATCTTTGACAGGTACAAGATGCCTAGGAGTGGAAAATGGATAAACATAAATGATGGCAACGAAAGCCATGGGGATGAGCAGCCACTATCTAATAGTGGCAGTCAAACAGAGGAGGGGGAGGGTAGCACGCCGCCCACTATCAAAAAACATCGAGGGCGAACTAAGATGCCGGGTATATGGAAACTTAATAATGACGAAAGGATTGTGGTGGAGGAAAACGATGTCGGGCAACCGGTTGGTGATAATGAAAGCAAATTCTCATCCTTTATTGGGGTAATAGCAAGGAACCCACAGATAATTCCTTTGTCGTACGAGAGTTGGCCGAAGGTGCCAACCACGACAAAGGCAACTGCAATTACAACAATCAAGGTATTTCCCATCTAAAATAAATAATTTGTAGGCTCAAATATGTTATTGAAATATGTATTTTTGGTAATGGGTATTCGGTTTATGCAATTCAGTTATCATTTGTTAAACTTCATAAATTTTGCAGCAATACTTCTCGTTCTCGGACTCCCTTACGCCTTGGGTTGAAAAGTCACTCTCCAAAAAGTGGAGGGACTACAAGAGTGACTTGAAGGCTAAGTTTTTTGACAAAGACCTCACAGAGGCAGATAATGCAGGGGTTGTGCCACCGAATGTGGAGCCTTCAGATTGGCAATTTCTTGTGCATTACTGGTGTTCGGCGGTCGGTCAGGTATTTACATTACTAACCAAAATTTAATGACTTTGTGGTTGTATGGATAATCTAATTAAATTTTTTGTTCACTTCATTGTGGCATGTACAGAAAAGGGCAGAGGTGGGTGTTGCCAGTAGGTCAAAGCAGCTAGTGTTGCACACTGCTGGTACACAGAGCTTTGCTCTGGTTCTGGAAGAATTGGTAAGCGCAATCAAATTGAACATTTTTGACTTACAGTTATTTGTTTATAAGCATTTCATCTTACTAATATATAGGAAGAAGATTTGGGGGGTCCTACAGAGTTTGGCGACATAGATTTTTTCGATGCCACCCACAAGTCGAAGGATGGGACGTATGCGAGTCCTGAGGCAGAACGGATTGTGGTAATTAGAAATTTACTACAATATATAGGCTATAGCAATGTTATTGTTTATATATATCTTCAGCTGCGTTTACTTTTTGAGGATCTCTTGCTGTTTTTGTAAATGGCTAATAATTTGTCGAAATCTCATCTGCTTTTAACTCTGATTGTTATATCCTTTTACAGACTAACGCTCGGAAAAAGTTTGGTGAAATCTCTTCCGCTTCAGATTCTGACCCCACGACGGCATCCACAAATTTCCGTACCCACCAGCGACTTGCCTTGACCGCAGTTAGGGGAAATGAGAGGCATGGACGTGTCCGTGGTATGGGGCTAGGCCCAACCCCCTCGCGGTTATTCGGGCAGAGTGAATCTACTTCAAGTGGGTCTCGGGACGAGGAGATGACTTCATTAAAGGCACAAGTGGCACTCTTCCAAGAACAAATGGCCCAGTTAATAGGGCAGCAATCTCAAGTCCCACCACCGGTAAGTCTTTAAATTGGTAATTTTGACGAGATTATAATTTTGAATGTATGAAAGACACATATTAGTGTTTGTGAGTCTGCATTGTGGGTGTCGTCTAGTGGCTGTCGTCTATGTTTCTTAATTGGGCTGTGATTAGAAAGAAAGGGCTCGAGTAGAGATCTGGAAACCCATATAGAGACATCTCGTTTATTATAATCTATTATTATTGTTGGACCAACCCCCTCTTGCTGTTGTTGTTGATGTCTCTTTGTGTGCGTGTGTTGAAGAGAAAGAAGAGATGAGAGAGAGTTGAGGAAAATACCGCTATGTTAGCCTGGTGTATCCTCATTCTCTACCATTCCTCTTTCTGGCTCCATTTATGGTTTCTATATTAAATTGGTTTCCTTCCACAATGACAGTTCCGTAAAACTACACTTGATATGAGCCATGTTCTTATTGTTCTTCAATAAAATTGGGAGTTTTGGTGATCCAACTAGTGATCATAGCTGCACCCCACTGCATACTCACAAACACTAATACGTTTGCAGTATCTAAGCATATATGTTTCTCTATTAATTCTTCATCCCAACTAAATCATTGATGTTTGTGGCTACAAAAGAAACCTGCACAAGGTTTGTTCTGACGAATTCTTGTACAGATTTTGGGAATTCTGAAGTTTTTAGATCCAGGATCACAAATTTTGAGTGGGCTATGATTGGATTTGTTTAGTGACTGTCAACAAGTGTTCTTAATTGGGCTGTGATTAGAAAGATACGAGTTGGAGTGGAGATCTGGAAGCCCATATAGAGACATCTCGTTCAGAATAATTTATTATTATTGCAGTTCTTGTCGCTCTTGCTGTTGTTGCTGATGTCTCTTTATGTGCGTTTGCTGAAGAGAAAGCAGGGATGAGAGAGAGTTGAGGAAAATGCTGCTATGTTAGCCTGGTGTATCCTCATTCTCTACCATTCCTCTTTCTGGCTTCTATATTTGGTTTCCTTCCACGATGACAGTTCCTTAAAACTACACTTGATATGAGCCCTATTCTTATTTTTCTTCAATAAAAATGGGAGTTTTGGTTATCCAACAAACATGTACCCGCATACTTCCAAATGGCATTTTCTTTAGAAAGTCGGGCTCCAAAGAATAAATCTATGACTAGAATCTCCATTCAAAGCCCAATCAAAATTTGTCATCCTGGATCTAAAATATTCTTTGAGCCACAAACATCAATGGTTTAGTTGGGATGAAGAATTATTGGAGAAACATATATGCTTATATACTGAAAATTTTTATTTTCTTTAACTATCAAAGATGTTGAATTCATGCATTTGATTATCATCGTAGCATGATTTTTTTTACCAAAATGGGTTCACTGTCAACTAAGGATGCTGTATGTATACCAAAATCCTCCAAATTAATCTGTACAAGAATTGGGTGAGAACAAACTTTGTGCAGGTTTCTTTTGTAGCCACAAACATCATGATTTAGTTGGGATGAAGAATTAATAGAGAAACATATATGCTTATATACTGGAAAATTTCATTTTCTTTCACTGCTAAAGAAGCTGAATTCATGCATCTGATTGTCATCTTAGCATGATTTTTTTACCAAAATGGGTTAACTGTCAACTAGGGATGCTAGCTGTATACCAAAATCCTCCAAATCTGTAAAAGAATTGGGCTGAACAAACCTTGTGCAGGTTTCTTTTGGAGCCACAAACATGAATAATTTAGTTGGGATGAAGAATTAATAGAGAAACATATATGCTTATATACTGGAAATTTTCATTTTCTTTCACTATCAAAGATGCTGAATTCATGCATCTGATTGTCATCTTAGCATGATTTTTTTACCAAAATGGGTTCACTGTCAACTAAGGATGCTGTATGTATACCAAAATCCTCCAAATTAATCTGTACAAGAATTGGGTGAGAACAAACCTTGTGCAGGTTTCTTTTGTAGCCACAAACATCATGATTTAGTTAGGATAAAGAATTAATAGAGAAACATATATGCTTATATACTGGAAATTTTCATTTTCTTTCACTGTTAAAGAAGCTGAATTCATGCATCTGATTGTCATCTTAGCATGATTTTTTTACCAAAATGGGTTAACTGTCAACTAAGGATGCTAGCTGTATACCAAAATCCTCCAAATCTGTGCAAGAATTGGGCTGAACAAACCTTGTGCAGGTTTCTTTTGGAGCCACAAACATGAATGATTTAGTTGGGATGAAGAATTAATAGAGAAACATATATGCTTATATACTGGAAATTTTCATTTTCTTTCACTATCAAAGATGCTGAATTCATGCATCTGATTGTCATCTTAGCATGATTTTTTTACCAAAATGGGTTCACTGTCAACTAAGGATGTTGTATGTATACCAAAATCCTCCAAATTAATCTGTACAAGAATTGGGTGAGAACAAACCTTGTGCAGGTTTCTTTTGTAGCCACAAACATCATGATTTAGTTGGGATGAAGAATTAATAGAGAAACATATATGCTTATATATTGGAAATTTTCATTTTCTTTCACTGTTAAAGAAGCTGAATTCATGCATCTGATTGCCATCTTAGCATGATTTTTTTTACCAAAATGGGTTGATTGTCAACTAAGGATGCTAGCTATATACCAAAATCCTCCAAATCTGTGCAAGAATTGGGCTGAACAAACCTTGTGCAGGTTTCTTTTGGAGCCACAAACATGAATGATTTAGTTGGGATGAAGAATTAATAGAGAAACATATATGCTTAGATACCGGAAATTTTCATTTTCTTTTACTGTTAAAGAAGCTGAATTCATTCATCTGATTGCCATCTTAGCATTATTTTTTTACCAAAATGGGTTCATTGTCAACTAAGGATGCTGTATGTATACCAAAATCCTCCAAATTAATCTGTACAAGAATTGGGTGAGAACAAACCTTGTGCAGGTTTCTTTTGTAGCCACAAACATCATGATTTAGTTGGGATGAAGAATTAATAGAGAAACATATATGCTTAGATACTGAAAATTTTCATTTTCTTTTACTGTTAAAGAAGCTGAATTCATGCATCTGATTGCCATCTTAGCATGATTTTTTTACTAAAATGGGTTGACTGTCAACTAAGGATGCTAGCTGTATACCAAAATCCTCCAAATCTGTGCAAGAATTGGGCTGAACAAACCTTTTGCAGGTTTCTTTTGTAGCCACAAACATCATGATTTAGTTGGGATGAAGAATTAATAGAGAAACATATATGCTTATATACTGGAAATTTTCATTGGGCTGTGATTGGATTGTTTAGTGGTCGTCGTCTATGTTCTTAATTGGGCTGTGATTAGAAAGAGAGGGCTCGAGTGGAGATCTGGAAACCCATATAGAGACATCTCATTTATAATAATTTATTATTATTATTGTTCTTGTCGCTCTTGCTGTTGTTGCTGATGCCTCTTTGTGTGCGTGTGCTGAAGGGAAAGAAGGGATGAGAGAGAGATGAGGAAAATGCCGCTATGTTAGCCTGGTGTATCCTCATTCTCTACCATTTTCTGTTTCCATTTTTGGCTTCTATATTTGGTTTCCTTCCACGATGACAGTTCCTTAAAACTACACTTGATATGAGCCCCTTCTTATTTTTCTTATTTTTCTTATATTTGATTTCCTTCCACGATGACAGTTTCATGGATTGTCTGAACAATCCACGAAAGACATGCTTAGATACTGGATTTTCATTTGTTTTACTGTTTTAGATACTGGATATTCCCAATCAGAGCAAAATATAAAGGTTTTAAGTTAGATACTTGATTTTCATTTGTTTGGCTGTTTTAGATATATTCAAAAACAAAATTAAGTACTAGCTTTTTTAGCACTGCAATATAATTATTTTACCTCTCTATATATCATTAACAATTCCAATTGCAATTGGCACTTTGATCTTAGAATTTATGAATTGGGTAGAACTTTTTGCAAGCTTAAAAAATATGTATATTCTGTATTGTGGTCTACTGTTGAACTAAATTATTGTTTTTTTTTCATAGAGCGGTTTCCAAGATGAAGGAAATTCTGATGATCAGAACTGAAGCTACTCGAGGGGTATGAATCTGTGGTCGGCCTATCCTTGCTGTTGTTATGTCCTCCTTGCTGTTGTTATGTCTTGTATTATTGTTTTAAGTTTTCGTTGAATGTTCGTTACTGTATTTGTATTTGTTAATTATGACACTGTGTTAATTTTGTGGTGGATTTGGATGATGATATAACACGTGTGAAACTTTATTATCTTTAATTCTTGTGTTTGGTAGTGATTTGCGCATTAATATGCCTGAAATTGGTTGAATCAGTTGTGAATTAGTTTACAGGTTTTTTAAATGAAATTGTGAATTAAAATCGAATGGAAAACTGAAGCAGGAAAAACAAACGGGCATACACTGGCGTATGAAATTGTGAATTGAAATCGAATGGAAAACTGGAGCAGGAAAAACAAATGGGCATACACCGGCGTTTCATAAAATGCCGGTGTATCTAATTGTTTAGTTAAAAATTTCGTTAGAGAGGCATTTCCACACACGCCGGTGTACCCGCAAGTTGCAACAGTCCTAAGAAACACCGGCATTTTATAAAACGTCGGTGAATAACTCTATGGCGGTGTTTTACGACACGCCGGTGCTTGTAAGTAGGGAAAAAAGGGCGCTCAGAAACATGCATACACCGGCGTTCTATGACCGCCGGTAAATATTACACATTCACCGGCGGTTGTACAATCGCCGGTGAAAAGATATATACCGGCGGTTTGCGACCGTCGGTGAATGTATATTGGGGCAAAGAACGACACCCAGAAATTGCCATATACCGGCGTTTGTCTGGCCGCCGGTGTATTTTGAAGATATACCGGCGTCCAGTAGAAACGCCGGTGAATACGCCTATCTTTCCGTGACGCTTGATTCGGCGGCATTTGCACCGGCGTTTTTATAAACGCCGGAGAATGTTTCACCGGCGTAAAAAACCGCCGGTGAAGGTCAAAAAAATGCCGGTGAATAACTTCTGTGTTGTAGTGTCAGGGGTGAGATTCCATCATCGACTATGTCTTAAGTCAGGGGTGAGATCCCATCACAGATCGGGATATGGAGATCCCACCACTGTTCGGGGTGAGATATCAATAGTGTGTCACTACTACTTCCTTCCGCAACACCCTACTTCTCAGTTCCATCACATGCGTCATCAAGCGCCGTCACTGCACCACAGTTTTTTGTTCCTTCCACATCAACATCGTCAGTATTCCAAACTCTTATTGCTTGAACCAACTTGAGTTTGAGAGGGGGTGATAGATGATATATTAGTTTAGTCCTATATTGGTTTTGTATCAGTTTAGTACTCTATTCTCTCCTATATGTATGAGCAATATTGTATTTAGTTTATTCATGTCAATCAATAAAGTATTTCTTCCCATCCAATAATCTTAACACAGCATAATCTTCAACTCCAAGTCAGATCGTACGACTCCTATTTAGTTATTTCTTCTACAGGTTATATCGGACGACTGAGAATCAAGATTAATCTTAGGGTTCTCTCTATTCTTCTATATATTGTAATCTCCTCCAATATGAGAGTAGAATATTTGATTGATATTTTCTCCATTGCAAAAAAATTAGTTTGAGAGAGATAGTTCTTGGTGAATGAGTTTAATTCCTTATATTGAATGAATCATTAACTCCTTATAATCTCTTCTACTTGAATATCAGATCTCCTTATATTTCCTTCCGGATTAAGAGAAAGCTAACCAGAATGAATTCTCGTTGTGTTTGTGTTGGATTGGTGGATCTACTTGCTTGCTCAATTGATTCGTCTAATCTACTTCGAGTTCCTCATTGCTCTATTTAGTACCATTGTGACAACGGGTGTTTGTTGACGCCCCAATTCCAACAATACATACCAAGAAGATGTTACACATGCTGATGAGTTTTCTAATCTGATTGGGATTAATGACTTGGCTAAAAAAATGGTTGAGACTAGAAGACATTGTTTATCCATTAGTGTATTTACTTATGAAGTTGGCATTACTTCTACCAGTGGTCCAGTGGCAACAACGAACTGTGAAAAATCATTTTCAGCTATGAAGCTTATAAATACTTCACTTCGCAAGCAGAATAGAGATGAATGGTTTCATAATTATTTGATTGCATATTTCGAGTAAAAGACATTGAAGTCAATCAAAAATGAGGATATCATGAAAATGTTTCAAAATGCTTGTTTAATTACTTTTGTCATATGATTGTGGATGTTTAAATACTTTAATAAATTTTTAGTTCTTGTGATTTCGCTTCTGGTTGATGAAAATAGTGGCTCCGCCACTGTTGACAGCATTACATAATACGTTCTCAAGTTTCATCCTCACCAGCCGGCTCATTCATATTTCAACAATGATCAGGGCTTCTTGTTCTTGTACATTTTCCTGTCCAATATCATCGATATGCCGTTGGCATTTGGCAAGCACCTAGCATAGTGCTCCATATAACAGAATTGGGCGTCATAAACATAGACATCCTCTTCACAAAATCTAAAGCCTCACCAATCAATCCTGCATGACCAAGGAGGTCCAGCACACATCCACAGTGCTCGAGCCATGGATCTATTTTATAACCGTCAATCATTAATTTAAAGCATGAAAGACCACTATATACCAACAAGACCAGAATGCACACAAGCACTTAAGGCACCTACGAAAGAGATTCCATCAGGCCTCTCTCCCATGGCTCTCATCGTCTCAAACATTATTTAAGGCACTTAAGGTATCCTCTTGAAGCTGTTTTTTTTTGGAAGGTATATATCAGTCACAGTTGACATCAAGTCTTCTTTAAATTGATATTCTGATGCTGCTGCTTTACAGTTTGGAAAGAACAATGTACTTAATATCTCTACTATTATAATGGGAGAAAGCCTTAGTGTAATTTGTCCATATCCCAACCCATGCAGTGCACGTTTAAATGGATATTAATTAGAAAAGCATTTACTATATATTGATTAAAACGTGCATCGCACATGTAACGTGTTAAATACTAGTTTCTAAGAAAAAGGATCAGCAGGGTGTAAAGACACATTCATGATCCGGAAGACCACGATAATAAGGCATCACTTCAGTTTAACTGTTTAAGGAAGCTGATTTCCCTGTACATGCGCTTCACTAATCCCACAAGCAAGTAAGGGTCGATATTGATGAGAAGGAGGTCTACTTGACCGAAGGAACAGACGAGTATAGACCACAAGCACTTCTATCTACTTGAGCATCCACAGTCGTGAATGCTATAAAATGACATAGTGCATAAATAAAAATAACATTTGTGGTTTCGCTGCAGTAATGAAAAACTAAAAAATAGTAAAGTAGGCCTTGCTCCTCTTCGATGACGGTCCCCACCCCTCAGTCTGGCGGCATCGATCGTCATAGTCCTCCATACGACTGTCCGCCTTCTGTGGCCAGAGGGCTAGTCTTTTTCCCATCGAACGCCTTTGCCAGCTTGTTTCTTCTGGTTTTTGTATTGTGACTTTATCTTATGGGTTGTTTCCAATCTATTTATTAGGAGTGTATGTTGTATTTTTGTTTTACTTCTCGTAAAACCAGTCTGTCTTGTACTTTCTTTTAATTAATATATTTTTTGATCTGGCTGGAGTCTGTTGACTCTATCCGTCTCATCAAAAAAAAATAGTAAAGTAGGTGAAAAAAATGAACGGACGTGCGAATTTTTTTAATTTAATTTTTATACTTTTTTTTGCCTGATCTTGTATTTTTTTTTATTTTTTTTTTGCGTTGAAACATGATGTTTCGTTGGAGAGGGGAAAAAAATCTGCTCGAACGAAACATGATGTTTCGTTGTCCAGACTTTTTTGTAAAAATGCAAAAGTCTCGGAAGAAACATCATTTTGGTGTTTTTTTCCCTCAAGTTTAGCGACCCATAGAAAATCATATGAGTCAATCAATAATTCATAGAAAATTCAGTAGTCCCAATCAATAATTTATGAAAAATTATATGCAATCTAACCCATAGAATCCAAAAAAAAATAAAAAATTCAAATATTTTGCAAAGTTAGACAGAGTTTGTGTGTGTGTGCATGATGTTTTGTTCTCTATAATATGCATATTGCTATTTTCTCTGCCAAATATAGCAGTCTATAGTAGCTCATATGCCATAGTATGCGTATATAACACACAACTGTAACGCTATGAAAGCTAAAATATCTATACAATATATTATGCTAAACCACTTTTGGTCCAACGATTTTTTCTATTTTATTTTTATTTTTAAAACAAAAAAATGAGAGTGAATGTAGGAGGCCAGTTTTCACACTTTTCCCATCTAAATTTTAAAGTGCAATCATATCCCTTAATCAAACCTTAAAAATCGTGCAATATTATTTTGAGAATTTTTCAAAAATAGTTCAGTTATTTTCTCATTTTTAAAAATTATGTGCAATATATTGCACATGGTTATACTGGTGTATATTATGCAAATATACCTCACGACTGTGGATCCTCTTAAGGGGTATCCTCTTGAAGCTGTTACAAATGAAGGACCGGGATTGGTAGTAGTACATAGGCGGTTGGGGTTGGGTTACAGGCTAGGACGAATCGTGTCTGTATTGTCATTGGTTGTGGTGGAAGAAGACACCGGTCAATTAACTTCGTCATCTGATTGGTCGAAGGTCGAATCTATTCTTGATTCGACCAACCAACTGCAAAAACATTAGTGTCTATAAATCTGCTTCCCAAAAAAAGAAATAGAGCAACTAATAATTCTTAGGACTGTCCCTAATATCTAAATTACAACCGATTTACAATTAGCAGTGAAATGCACCCTAGTTGGTGTGAGCGTCTAGTGTCAGGCAAATTTATAGTTTAGGCTCTACTTTGATCATGGTTGGTCAAAGTGAGGGGTGCCTTTGGTTTCTTTTAGGTCAGAGGGCTCACAGGGATCAGCTGCGACGTCTACCCTCGTTGCAAGGTTGCGGTGCGAGTACCATTGAGGGTGAGGCGAGGCGATGAGAACGAGGACTCAATCTTAATATGGAGTTGTCAGATTGGTAGAATACTTGCGGTGTCTCTCATATGGTACTTACATTTGTCATTTGGGTCACTGCTGGGGGTGACGAAGGAGAGCGTACGATAGTTGGAGAGCATAAACGGTGTACAAGCGAGGGACTGAGTGAGAGAATGAGCCCAAATTGGCACGAAAAATTTGCTCTGACGGGGGCGGTCGATCAGTAGGACTAGATTTCGCTGTATTTTTTGTTTATTAGTTGGGGTGTATGAGTTTCAGAACTCAGCCTATTAGGATCAGCCTATTAGGATCTGAACTTCATAAGCCTTATTTTTTATTGTATGTTTTGTTAAATTCTCTTTAATAAAATGCCGGGGATTTCACCTACCGTTTAACGATAAAAAAAATTTAAAAAAATTCTTAGGACTGAATAAAGCTATAACCTTCGAACTGATGAGTGTTTCCTCCCAGTTTTGGAGTTGCATCTATACTGGATGTGTCCACAATACAAGCCCACTTAAGAATTGTTCATGCAATCTAACGATGGATCTTTTCCTCTTCTTTTGGTGTAAATATCCCCATAGGCCGAAGTTGATTCTGCTACTAAAGTCGACAACTTTTCCCGCATTGTTCAATACACGGTATTTCGAAACTGCCAGCTTACAGTTTCCCGGACCATGCTTCTCTATATATTTCAGCAACATGGAGGTGTCCATGTCAATTTCTTGAAGGTACCCGCCTCCTCTTCTTGCACGACTGGAAAAAGTAAAGCTACTAGTATCAAATGTTATGAAGAGAAAGAACATGGTGTAGCAATGGAATATGTTTCGAGAACAAGAAACAGTGAGAGAGGGAAATGTTGTAGAATCTACCACAACTTGTAGTGCTAATAGCAGAAACACTATAAGGAATAGAAACTTTCAAGACCTAGATGAATCAAGAACAAGCCACCACAATATATGCAAGATCTCACAAGAACACAATCAATATGCAGAGATAACCAATACTTCATACCCTAAGAAATACAAATATTACAAAGAGATTACAACTCTCAATCTCTCACCCTCACCTTTGAAACACTCGGCACAATCATCTCTTGAAGTTAAACAATGATAATGGCTGACCAATTCTATCTAATCAGTTATATAAACCCTAGAGTCTACAACCACTTATATAGCCCTCAAGTAAACCCTAACAGATAAACACAAATACAGCTTATTGGGTCTTAAACTATAGTCAGCCCAAATAACACACAGCGCCGATGTCGGTCGACCATACCCCCAGATCGGTCGACCAGAACGTGTAAAGCCAACTCCTGAACTCTAGACCGGTCGACCGTGTCCCTTTTTCTGTGGGACCATGTACACTCGAAAAAACTTTTACAGTCAGGATCGGTCGACTGCAACTCTCCATACTGCACATCTTCTACTTGCTGTTGTCTATTCTTGTTGCTTCATCTTCTCATTTTTTTCTCTAACTTCAAGTACTCCGTGTCTAAGTATATTTCAGGTCACAATCCTAACAGGAGAAAAAAAGAAAAAGGAAAAAAAAAAAGGATAAGTAGTTCCTTCTTGTTTGATAAAATGAAACTTAATTTATTACATGTATATTTGGAGGAATTTATGATACTGTATATGTGGAATTTTTTCCCAAAGCGACCCATTTTTGCAAAGTTTTTCCCAAACCGCCCTACTTTTTTTTTTAATTCCCAAAGCGCCCCACTCGGTCTCTCAAAGACCGAGTCTAGTGCAAATAGACTCGGTCTTTGAAAGACCGAGTCTTGCGCTTTGATTTTTCAAAGCGCAAGACTCGGTCTTTCAAAGACCGAGTCTATTTGCACTAGACTCGGTCTTTGAGAGACCGAGTCTTTACTCTGCGTTTTTATAACTGCAGATCCCCTTTCTTTCTTCTTCTTCTTCACTTTCGATTGTTTTTTCTTTTCGCTCTTTCCCTCAACGAATCCGTCGCACTCGATACTTTTCCGTTCGATTACTCTCTTAATCGAATGTTGAACTTCCCAAAACCAATTACTCTCTAATTCATTTTCGATTTTACCAAATCCTATTCCCCAAAATCGATTCTTTCTTTAAACCCTAAACCCCGAATACCCATAATTGGAAGATTTCGGTTGTAGGATCTTGCTCTTCTCGCCAATTTCGTCTTCGTCTTCGGATTCTCCTACTTGTTAGGTATATTTCTTAAGCTTTTCCTAAGCAAAATTTGTGTTAGTGTTGATGCTATTGTGAAGTTCATTACTTGAATTTGACTTATTGTTGACAATGTAGATTAGTTTATTGATGTTATTTTTACTGTTAATTTTGCTTAGCATTGATGTTCCAAAAGAAAGAGTTGAGTTATTGATGTTCAAAAAGAAAGAGTTGAGTTATTTTTAGTATTAATAACTCCAATTTTGTAGAGTTATTGATGTTGAAAAAGAAAAAGTTGAAAGAGATGAAGTTGGAATGAATAGAATTTTGTTGAAAGAGTTGAAAGAGTTCAATTCTGTATAGAATTTTGTTGATAGAGTTGAAAGAGTTCTTGAATCATTGTTGAATAGAATTCTGTTGTTGAGTTATTGATGTTCAAAAAGAAAGAGTTGAGTTAATTTTAGTATTAATACCCAAATTTTGTTGAACTATTGATTTTCAAAAAGAAAGAGTTGAAAGAGTTGAAGTTGGGATGAATAGAATTCAATTGAAAGAGTTGAAATAAATATTGAGTTGAAAGAGTTCAAATTTGTATAGAATTTTGTTGAAAGAGTTGAAAGAGTTCTTGAAACCTTGTTGAATAGAATTTTGTATAGAATTCCATATAGTATGTGTTGAATCTAGTTTTTTAGAATTTTATAGAATGTAGGTTATGTATAGAATTTGTTGAATTTGTTATACTCTAGTTTTTTGCTAAAATTAGAGAATCTACGGCTTTGTTATATAGAATTTGTTTTTATATCTAGCTTTTGTTTTGTTAATAACATTTTTGTTGAACTTGTAGGATTTGTAGTCTATTGTAAATGGCACGCACAAGGGGTAACATGGAGGTAGGAGAAAGTAGTAGACCTCCACGTAATCGCGGTGGACGTGATCGTGGTCGTGGTCGTGGTCGTGGTCGTGCTTCTACCGATGCTACTAATGTAAGTAATTAAATGTTGATTCTAATAGAATTGTATTATATTTCAGTATACTGATGTAAATGTTATTGTTATGTAGGTTGAATTCAATCCAAATGAGGCGGGCCCTTCGTCGTCATACATCCCTCCTGTAGGCCCCGGACCACTCGACCCTTCACTTCTCACTCTCCAGCCGATGCATCGATCGCAGTATGTTTGGAACGGCGAGGCTACGGAGTGCCGTTTTAGGACTGGTCATCCGCTACCTGTGCACCCACGCATACACGAGATGCTTAGAGATTGTGGGTTCTACGGTATTGCCATGATGACATCCATCAAGTGCGATCGTCCACTTCTCGAAGCACTGCTTGAAAGATGGAGGCCCGAGACACACTCATTTCACCTGCCAGTCGGGGAGATGACGGTGACTTTACAAGAAGTTGCTATACTAACCGGGCTTCCAATCGATGGAAAGGCAGTGACAGGATCGATGGATTTCGATCCCGTCTATATAGTGGAGGAGTACTTAGGGGTTGAAGTGGAAGCTGGCGCGATAAATGGGAAATTTATCCGCCTAAAGTGGTTGAAGGATACGTTTAAAGATAGATTGAATGACGCTTCAACTACAGCGGAGGTGGAGTGCTACTGTAGGGCGTATATTCTAACGCTATTCGGTACTGTCTTGTTTCCAAACTCGACCGGGAATACCGTAGCACTGATGTTCTTGCCCTTAATCGCCGATATAGGTAGGATCGGCCGTTTCAGTTGGGGCAGTGCAATACTATCGGCACTGTATCGGAGTCTGTGTCTGTGCAGTATAGGTTCGAACCAGATGAATGGACCTCTAATTTTACTGCAGATATGGAGTTGGGAACGGATTCACGTAGGTCGGCCCGTAGTACGGATCCAGTCCCAACATTGGAGAGTTCTTCCTGAAGATATTGACATGCTACCTCCGATCGGTGTGTATTGGACAGGAAAACTGACATGCAATATCGATGAAATCCATTCGGTTCGTTCCAAGCTCCGTTTTGCAAATCCATAGCAGACAATATACCAGCATGACGATCCGAGATAACACACAGCTCAGTGCGATCGGTGACATAATGCCGGATGCAAGTCATAAACCATGTCCACGTATTTATACTCTCTCCATCAACCAATGCAAATGCAAAAGGAAATAAGCAACCATTCGCATCCAGGGAAACAGCAATCAGCAAACAACCCTTGTACTTACCGTACAAGTGAGTTCCATCTACACTAATAACCGGTCTGCATGACTTGAAACCTTCAATCGAAGGACCAAATGCCCAAAATACTCCCTTGAATGTTTCCTCGCTGGGGCTAGACTCATATTTATCCCAGTGGACAACGGTACCTGGATTTGCTGCTTGAATTGCTGTTAGTAGAAAAGGCAACTTCGTGTATGCTTCTTCGAATGTACCGTACAACCTCTCAATTGCCTTTTGTTTTGCTTTCCAAGCTTTCTTATATGAAATCTGATAATTATATTCTATTTTCACAATCTCAATAATTGCCCCCGGTGATACAGCAATATCCTTCTTCACCACACCCACAATCAAATTACTAACAAGGTTAGCATCAATTTTGCAGTGGTCTTGATTCAACGTGGGATTCGTACAAGTATGAGGGCCAACTATCTTCTTCACCACAAAATTTCTCCCTCCTTTTGGAACAATAGCTCGTAATCTCCAAGGGCATCCACCATCGCTTACTCCTGGGGGACCTTGTACGATCTCCTCTATTGTACGTTTTCTAGGTGCCATTTTACATTTAACAGTGTATAGTGACGGTGATGTTTTCAATGTGAAAAATTCACGATGTTTCTTGATAGAATACACCTTCACAGCATGCAGAAGGGAGTCTTTACTAACAAACTCATGTCCAACGTAAAATTCGTCTACATTGGATGAACCAGAAGACTCTTGTGGATATGGGGGTACTCTAGCAGCTTCAGCCATCTCCTCCGTAACATGAGCGTTAACATTAGCATACCTATCAGTAGCTCTCACTTCATTAGAACTATTGTTCGAAGGATTTACATTAGCTACATCATGATCTTCTTCATCTTCATCAGTTTCTAGACTTTCATCATCGTCTGTTTCTTCCTCTTCTTCATCATCATCTAATAAGTTGTTGTTAACCACTGCATTTTGAAAGAGTTCAAACATACTGTCATTTGGAACAGAGTCAGGAACCGGGCTTGGTTGGCGTGGCAGCTCAACATTTACAGAATCCGAAATTGTTGTATTTGTGAAGGTGTTCTCTTGTGAGGAAAACTGATTTGGTTGTGAAGATTGATCGGGGTTAGGTCTCGACTGCTGTGTATGTACTACCCGTATGAAGCTTGCACTGGGGATATCATGTGGCTGAGCATTTACAACTCGAATTTGCTGAATATATAACTCTAATACAGACCAAGCACAATTGGGATCAAATGTCCTAGCAATCAATGACTTCAGCGCATTATCAGTAGGTACGGGCACTGTCATAAAATACTGAACACCTCCTCTTCCTGCTGCGTATCGAGCTAAAATTTTCACATTCCATTCATTCCTATCCCAATTAGTAACTTCATAGATTTTCTCAACTAGTTCTTCAAATGTAATGGTACGGGGTACCCAAACTATTTCCGGTTCCAAATGACTATAACAACAACCATTCTTTGGATCACGAATAATTTCACCACCAAAGTATAACCAAATAGGAATCTCAAGATCCATACCTAGGTATATTTATTAAAATATGCGAGTTATTATCTAAACGCAAACAAAATCTATACCAAATTTCAGAAAATTAAAGGCCAATATTCATCATACCTTCACAAGCGTCAAGAACAGAGCCGTATATATTTCGGTAAAAGAGTTGAAGTTGCTATCCGCTTCAAATTTAGCAAAAATCAAAAAAATGGATCTTTCAAAATAAGGATTTTGGGTTATTATAGTGGAGATGGTTAGAGGGTTAGGAAGATATTGGTAAATATATTTAGATTAAGATTAGATTTTGTGGGTAGGAGGTCGCCCTAGATTTAGGAAGATGGGTTAGAGAAATAGAATAGGTTAAAGTCGAGAAGAAGAAGAAGAAAGAAAGGGGATCTGCGGTTATAAAAACGCAGAGTAAAGACTCGGTCTCTCAAAGACCGAGTCTAGTGCAAATAGACTCGGTCTTTCAAAGACCGAGTCTATTTGCACTAGACTCGGTCTTTGAGAGACCGAGTGGGGCGCTTTGGGAAATAAAAAAAAAAGTAGGACGGTTTGGGAAAAACTTTGCAAAAATGGGTCGTTTTGGGAAAAAATTCCGTATATGTGAGGATCATACTTTTGTTAGTTAGTTAATGCTTTAACTGTATTTCTGTTATCAAAAAAAAAAGCTTTAACGGTATTTTGTCTTTGTACCAATATTCAGTGTTAAGATTTCCGATTATTCATGAACACCTTTGTCAGGGATTTTATTTAAGAATTAAAAGCTAATTGGGGTCAATTGTCGGCTCTATGAAGCACAACTACGGGTATTGGGTGCAGGTTTGATACGACACGGATACGGGGATGCGTAATTTTTAAAAAAACTGGGATACGGATGTGTTGATGAATACGTTTAGTACAATATATTTTATATTATACATATAAATAAATATTTATTTATTTTGTTAAAAATACAAAAATTTGAACTATTTTATAGAATTATAATAATACATTATAATTATGAGCATTTTTGGAGCAAAAATTTATAATCTAACTATCAAAACATTGGGCATGCTTATTTTGTGTTTGAGCTTAACTTAAAATATAAAGTTTTTAAAATTACACTAGGATCCCAAACATTTATCTAAATATAATTATGTCCAAAAGTTACAAAAAAAAAATAAAAAATTGGATAATCATTGGGTACGCACCCAGGAGTACCTAAGAAATATCGGCACCCAACACGGGTACATAGGGCCTTTAGAAGTACCCCGTGCTTCCTAGCTTGTAATGCCAGGGTGAAAACTACAGCTGAAGCCTTCTCCAAAACAGTTAACTTATATTCATACTTTGTGTTCATTGGCAGTTGTCTTAATACACCTCTTTACATATCAAGAAAGTAATGTGCGACTAAACCTCTTAACAAAGAACGGAGCTATATCTGGAACCAAAGCAACCTCATGTATTCGTGAAACCAAAGCGTCTTGCACATTACACATGTTTCACTTCTTCTCAACTGTTTAATTAGAATCAGTAAACATCATCAAAATACCCGCTAATTTATCATCATAATAGACAAATACTTATAAATGTGCCAAGAAGTATATAGTTTTCAAGGACTGCAACTCCAGAGGAGAGTTACTGCTCTGTTCAGAATTACGCATACTTACAAGCCTAAACCAATCCTATATTACATGATACTTCTACAACAAGTAGGAATGATACTTCTCAATGAAACCAAGACATGTCAAGACAATCCCCAATGTCAAGACAATCCCCATACATAGAGATGACGGCCTTACATATTTATCCAGTGTTTTGCATAGGCCTCTGCTTCCTAACACGATGTACTCTATATCGATCACATCGTACACCTGCAAATTTAGTTGGAACAATGAATTGATATAGGCGTTTAATAAAGATATTAATACGTAAGTGATGATAATTGTATAAATTTTGAAAGGTTGTAGTACTAGGTTTGCCCGTGGGCACGTGTCTTGGCACGTCTTTGAACGATGCAGTATATAAAAAGCCCTATAAACAGTAAAATATATGTAATTTTGTTGGACTAACAAATCACATAGGTATAAACATTTATATGCAATACCACCGGGCGAGAAATTTCAAGATAAGTTATAAAAAATAATTAGAATGTCGTAAGATCACATAGGTATCTCTAAAATTTTTTTTTATATATCATACAGATAAAGTCATCAAGGCTCCAACGAACACATATATAGAACCCGAAATATGAAAATTTGAAAGGGAAAAAAATCTGAAAAATCAGCCAAGCATACAAAATCCAGAAATTTACAAACCTGAAATCTGAAAATTCAGAAAAATTCCTACAAATTTGTAGGAATTTCTACAAATTCCTACAAATTATTGATTCATCGGAAACCTTGGATTTTGGCCACTTCTTGATCGGATTCACGAAATGGACACCCAAGATCAGAGCCGAGCTACCCAGTGGAGAGCTCTTTTGGATCTGGATTCATAAAATCTCCCCATCATTGCCAGAAGAGAGAGAACTTGGAGGAGATTGTAACCGACTTCGGGACGATTGTTAAAATCGACTCGAAGACAGTGAGGAAGTCGAACGTCAAATCGGTTAGGGTTCAAATTTGAACCCCTGATTTGGATCTCATGCCTAGATTCGGGAGGTTTAAAGCTCTCAGAGAAACCTACTTGATCTGATTCATGCTTGAGTCGAAGGTGGTGGTGCTACAATCAGAGACGGCGAAGTTCGCGCCAAACATTTGCGCATCGGAAAGGGATGGGATGTCGTATATGCAGGTTGCCTCTCCGGAACATGATTCCGCCATTGGCGGCGCTCATGACATGGAGAAAGGCCACTGACGATTGATCCAGACGTTGATGGCGTCGTCGCTAGCTGCTTTCGGAGAGCGGGGGTTTCCTTCGTCGCCACCAGATAATGCCAAGATTGGAACGCGGATCAGATCCAAGCTCGAAATCCAACGGCTCTTAGTGGGGACTTCTGGCGTCGGTCAGACTTACAGGCGGTGGATAGAAATCGAACAGAGGGTTGCCTAAAAAGTTCTAGAACATCATATAAAGAGAAGCATAACTCTTTACAATGATGAAGGTGGGAAAAATTCCAAATGCTGTTGGGCTGTAGGGGTGGACAACTATTATTCGAACAGACCAATCTGAACCAATCCAATCCGAAGCGACCGATTTTTAACCGAACCAATTGGGGGTTAGGGTTGGCCCATAAAAAAATATAGTTCTTTAATTTCTTGAATATACAAATAGTCATTTCTCGTTTTATTAGAAATACAAATAGTCTTTTTTAATTTCTTTAATACAAACCGAGCAGTTGTTCTATCTATGTTTTGATTCTCCATAATCCTGTGTGTTATGTTGTTGAGAAATGCTTAATTTACAGTGTGGCCCAGCTTAATAGAATCATGATTACATCAACTTCAAGTCAAACAGAAATAGTTTTCTAAATATTTTTTTATTGTACTTGAAATTCAATTAGCTATGATCATTGTTGTTTCTTTTCTGATAATAAACTAAGATTACAGAAATATGCAAGTAAAAAAACAGTTTATCTCACCCATTTAAACGTCATCATCTCAAACCATTAGTGCAAAATTCATTAACTTGTGATTTTCTGAATATTCATTTTAAATTCATTTCTGAATAACATATAGCAGGTTGTTTCTTAAGTTTGATTGAAGTTGATTTTTTAAATTTCAACAATTATGAATGATGTTGAAGGTGAAAGGTAGCACGCCAAACCAACCATCCAATCCAATCCAAACCGACCTTAATCAGCTTGGACAGAAACTGATCCAATTAAGGATCGGATTGGTTGCGGATGAGAAAATTAAAAAACCGATCTTCTTTGGAACGGTGGTGGATGATCCATATTAGGTCGGATACCGACCAATGCCCACCCCTACTGGGCTAAGTCAACAGCAAACCTAAAGATGTCACTTGGCTTCTATGCTGAGTTACAGCTAGCGGGGATGGATGAATGAAATTTTGAATTCGTACTACTCAAAATGCTCGCCAAAGCTCTCGCTACTGTCTGCGTTGGAGGCAGCATGTAAATCACATGAGCTTGCTTGTCGTGGACGAATATTTTACTAAAATGACCCACTTTTTGAAAGTATTTATCAAACTGACCAACTTTCGAAAGTATTTACCAAAATGACCCACTTGCTATCTTAGATTGCGAGTTTGGTGAAAATAACCTCGCTGTCTAGATAGCGAGTGTATGTTGAGGTGTTAAAACGTGAAGAAAATTTTCAAGTTCAGACTCGTATCTCAGATAGCGAGTTTGGTAAAAAAAACATCACTATATGAGATAGCGAGTCTAAACTTGGTATTTTTTTTCAAAATTATAAACACAGTCAGATAGCGACTGTGTTTATACCACACTCGCTAACTGAGATAGCGAATGTCGATTGTAGAGTTTTTAAAGACTCGCTCGTTGTTTCGCTATTTCTTTTCACTTCTCTTTTTCCATTTTCTCTCCCAACTCCGAAATAAACCCAAAACCCTAGCCTCCCAAATTCGTTATTTCACCAACAAAATCTGTCCAAAATCTATTGAGATCCACTTCATCACTCATAACGCTTTCTACCCCCACACTCAAAACCCTAAATCCATCATCCAAGATCCCAAATTGTAGTAGTCGAAATTCATACAAATATGAGATAGCGACCCTGGTTGTACTCAATTTTCACTCATCACTCCCAACGCTCTCTACTCCCACACTCAAAACCCTAGTTGTACTCAATTTTCAGAAAAAAATTGAACATGAAATGTATACAACTAAACTCGCTATCTGAGATAGCGAGTCTAGTTCAAATGAACTCGCTATCTCATTTGAAACGAGTGTTGTGTACTCATTTTTCAAAAAAAAAAAAATTGAACATGAAATATATACAACTACACCCGCTATCTAAGATAGCGAGTCTAGTTCAACTGAACTCGCTATCTCGGATAGCGAGTGTAAGTCTATACATTTGTATGTTTAATTTTTTTCTAAAAAACAAGTACAACTACACTCGCTATCTGGGATAGCGAGTCTAGTTCAGATAGCGAGATTAGTTGAACTAGACTCGCTATCTGAGATAGCGAGTGTAGTTATATACATTTCAGATAGAAATTTCATGTTTAAAATTTCTCTTAAAAATGAGTACAATCACACTCATTATCTGAGATAACAATGTCAGTTGAACTAGACTCGCTATCTGCGATAGCGCGTGTAGTTATATACATTTCAGATAAAAATTGCACATTCAAAATTTCTCTGAAAATTAAGTACAACTACAATCGCTATCTGAGATAGCGAGTTCATTTGAACTAGACTCGCTATCTCAGATAACGAGTAGGTCAATTTGGTAAATAGTTTTGAAAGTGGGTTAGTAATACTTTCAAAAAGTGGGTCATTTTGGTAACATGTTCTGTGGAGATTTGAGTTGGAAAATTCTCATGGGCTGATGAGAAAGACAATGCCCAAGACGGGGTATGGTGTAAAGAAACCCATGTTAGAGTCTTCTCAATGGCCTCAATTAGTGTGCGAGCCAAAGGAGTATTATTAAATCCTAACAAAAACAAGGCTATTCATAATGGGCCTAAGTTGGGGCTGAGTAAGGAAATAAGGATTAATTCCATTCAAATGAACTATATTAGGCCCAAGATGAATCTATGGAATTGCCAAGCCCAAATTCATCATATGTTCTCCAAAATTCAACCCTAATTGAGTGTGAAGATAATGAGGCGCTCCTAAATTTAGAGGATGACGATCTTCATACGGAGAAATACACGGGCTATGACGATGAAATGGTCGAAAGATACCCGTAGATTCTAGCAAGGAAAAAGATCATGGATATGGTTCCTTCATTGGACTTTGTACCGTATACTTCCCCACCGTCTCTGACAGATTCACATACTAACATCGACAATCAACGAAAGACTCAGCGTTTCAAGGTACATAAAGTATCCAAGAGAGCTCATGTGGAGTCCTTGGGAGACTAACTGGAGATAGCAGCTACCGCTAAGGCAGATAAGACCGACGATGGAATTACGCGTTACTTTCTAGCATCCATTTTTTGTTTCATGTCTGATCCTGGTGTCTTTAAGCTTGCAAAAACCTATGGTTTTGTGTTGGTGATAAAGAGTATAATGCTCTCCTTTTCAATAAGATTCGAGATTGGAAACTCGAACGATAGGCACTAAGGGTGATCTTATAACCCAATCTTATCTGCAACCTCTAGTCCGTCGTCAATGAGTGTTCTTCTATGGAATGTTAGAGGTTTGGGGGGACGAGATGAGGGAGATGGTTATGGATGTTATTAACACGTCCAAAGTAGATATTGTCGGGCTTCAAGAAACCAATCTCATGAATTTTCTAGACTTTCTAGAATTGGGGGGTACAGGAACATGGATTGGAGACTAAGTCCATCCATCGGGGCATCAGAGGTATCACTATTGGCCTTAACTCTAACCTTTATAACTGCTTAGATTAATTCCAAGAGATATTCTTACTATCAGTCTTGCTCCAACATAGGTTCGATAACTTGACCCAAACAATTAAGGTAGTTTATGGTCCAAACCAACCATCTTCCAGAGCAGAGTTATGGACGGAACTCCATTCAATCCAAATTGGAGGAGACTTCAATATCACAAGGTTTACGTTCAAAAATCGTGGTAGAGAATCTAGTGACGTCGATAGGAAGGAATTTAACAAGGCTGTCATGGAAATGGAACTGGTTAACATTCTAATCCCAAATGAGATTTTTACTTGGTCTAACATGAAAGTGGCCCAAACAATGGCGAAACTAGATAGTGTTAGTTTCATTGAATTGGGAGGCTAAATTTCCTCTAGCTTGTGCCAAATCCCTTCCGATACCAACATCAGATTATGTCCCCATAGCGCTTTCCACTGGTGCAAATTGAACACTAGGAAACCATCAAAATTCAGGTTCAAGAAGGTCTGGCTTGAAATTCAAGGCTCCCACCACAAGGTGTTGGGAAACTAGGCTCTTCCCACCTGGGGAACCGAAGCGGCAGAGGTGTGGTGTAAAAAAATATGCCAATTACGTTCAAAGCTTAAGAAGTGGAATCGTACCAAATTTGCGATAATCTGGAGGTCCAAAGAGACTCTTCTGGAGGGCATCAATGAACTAGAAAGATTGGAGGAAACTAGGGACCTCACACAACCTAAACGAAATTGATTACTAAATCTAAGGGATAACATTGCCCAGCTTTACAAATTTAAAAAAATTAAAGGTCAACAGAGGTCCAGAATTTCGTGGCTCAAAGAAGGAGACGCGAATACAACCATCTTCCATCAACCAGCCAGGGCGCATCAGAGATCCAATCGTATCCTCTCGGTTCAGACAGAAACCGATGTTATACAAGAAGAGGAGGAAGTAAAATAGGTCTTCTAGAATCACTACAATAACCTCTTCAGACGTAAGAGACTTTAGGGCTCCACTTAGCCAAGATTTTGGGCATGAAAGGCGGAAGACCTTTTTCATGCTCTGGCGGCTATCGAATCACCGTTCACGGAGGACAGGAAGGAGGTAGTCTTCCAGATGGGCAGGGAGAAAGCACCAGGACCAAACATGTTTTTGATATTATTCTATCACACCTTCTGGGAGGATATTAAAGACAACCTTATGACTGTGCTGGCTGAATTTTACGACCAAAGACTAAAACTAGGCAGACTTAATTTTGTGGAAGTAGTTCTTATCCCAAAAAAGGAAGACTCGTGTAGTGTATGTGACTACCACCACATCAGTTTTCTCAACTGGTCGGTCAAGATAATCACCAAGATCTTTGCTAATAGACTGGAAGAGGTGATGAACAGATTGATTAGTAGAAAGCATATTGATTTCAGCAAAGATTGACGCACTTTAGACTGCGTAGCCACAACAAAAGAAATCATCCATTAATGTCACATCTCAAATGATAGGAGTTATTTGCTAAAACTAGACTTCGAGAAAGCTTAAGACTCGATTAAGTGGGATTGTTTGTTGGAAGTACTTAAAGGCCAGGGTTTTAGATCAAATGGATCCACAACTGTCTCACTACTAGTAGTACGTCCATCTTGGTAAATGGAACAACCAGTCAACCATTTTTCTGTAGATGAGGGTTGAAAAGGGGGACCCACTCTCTCCTCTCCTATTTACAATCATCGCGGATGTCCTTAGGTCCATGCTGGACAATTGCAAAAATGTGGGATGGATCTCCCCAGCAGCTATGGGGAGAAACCGCTTAGGATTTACTATTCTACAAAATGTCGACGATACTCTATTATTTGAAAACAGGGATTCTGGGGAGACTATTACCTTCAAAGGGGCATTGTACTTTTTTGAAGCATGGTCTAGACTATGGGTCTATTTCCACATGAGTGCTTTTATTCCTATTGCTATGCCCGAAGAGGAGGCAAAGGAAAATGCGAGCATTCTAAACTGCAAATTCGATAACTT
Source organism: Hemerocallis citrina (assembly GCA_017893485.1). Lineage (NCBI taxonomy): Eukaryota > Viridiplantae > Streptophyta > Magnoliopsida > Asparagales > Asphodelaceae > Hemerocallis > Hemerocallis citrina. The sequence goes on from CM030366.1 coordinate 235,694,774, forward strand.
TCGTATCAAGTACCTCAGGCTTCCAGATAGACCAAGTTTAAGTCAGATTGGTTGTCAATTATTGACCGGGTAGAAGCTAGATTAATATGGTGGAAAGGTAAATCCCTATCCTTGGGGGGTATAGTGACTATGATCAACTCCGTACTCTCCAACCTCCCAACCTATTATATGTCTTTCTTTGAAATGCCAAGATGGGTTATTCAAAGAATTGATCGAATTTGGAAGCGCTTCCTATGGAAAGGAACTGATATGAACATGGGAGGTAATCACTTAATCAGTGGGAAAATGCTTGCAAGAATAAAATACATGGTGGTCTAGGAATCATTGATATGAAAGACATGACCATGACCCTCCTTGGAAAGTGGCGGTGGAAAGTGTTTCATCCAAAAGGAGAAGGGTGCCAGGAATTTATTCAATCATATTTGCATCAGAAGGGGACGCAAAATTTGAGACTTCTGTATTGGCCCAAGAGTTTCTTGGTTCTAGAAAGGGGTTTCTAAGGCCTATGATTCATTTAATAGTTGTGTAACGCCGTTTACCGGTAATAGTTTCTCGATCAAATTCTAGTGGAACAAATGATGTGAACCACACACCCTCAAAGAGTTGTTCTCAAATCTATATGAGTAGGCGATACAACCACACATCACGGTCGCAAAAACTGGCAGTGAAGGTTATGGAAACCTCCTTTTAGATCTCGTCCCAACCAGGTGAACCAAATTAGACTAGAGGAATTTCAACTATACATAGCACAATCTGGGGTGAAATGTGCTCAGAGCCCAGAGTACGGAGCATGGGAGTTGGAAAAGAATGTTCCACATTTACGGTATGTTCACTCTATAACCGTATCCATTTGAGAAGGTATAAACTGAGTTGGTCATCAATAATGTAGAAGATCAACTTCCTCTTAAAGTAAGGGTGTTTCTTTGACTAGTACTCAACAACGCGATTTTAATAAGGTAAAACCTGGTTAAAAGGAAACCTAACATTATGACAAACTGTGGATTCTGCAATATGATCACTGAATATAGAGACCACATATTCATTAAGTGTCATAGGAGTGAAGTAGTTTGAGTTGAAGTCCTAATGGCTCTCGGAACGAATGATCACCCCTGGCTTATGAGGACTTGTGGATGTCCTAAGTTTACTAATGTCAAACATGAGATGAGGCAAGCTTGGTATATTGTCATTGCCGCAATAACCTAAATTTTATGACTTGATAGAAATAATTTTACTTTCGTGGAACTTATAATTGTATTTCTGGTAATCTAACTCAGATTATGCATCTTATTTTCTTTTGGGCTACAGCTGCTGTGACGGGACCGATGGGGAGGATTGTCAGAGTTTTCTAGGTGGACGAGTACGAAGACGATGAAATAGAAAATGGACCACTCTTGACTGTGATTCCCACCCTCCAGGGATGTTGTTGGAGGGACCCCCTTCTTCTTTTTGTACTCTAGATATTGGTTTATGTTAGATTTGTCCCACCTTATGTTTTATTTTATTTCTGTATCGTTTCTTGCTTTCTTGTACAATTGGCTAGTCATCTGAGTTGGTTTCGTTACCATCTTATTAATGAAACATGATGGTTGTACTCCACTTTCTTCCCTATAAAAACATTGAATAGGTGTTGTATGGTCAATGCATATGTCTGTTATGTCTTTCCATGTCTTAATAGATCCTTTTACCCCAAGGACAAAGTGGTCCTTATGTCCTGATAGGTTAAGGGCCCTAACTAGGGCTGCAAACGAGCCGAGTCGAGCGGAGTATCTTAAGGCTCGAGCTTGGCTCGTTAAGCAATCGAGCTCAGTTTTCAAGCTCGAGCCGAGTTTTGACCAAGTTCGAGCCGAGTAGCTCGCGAGCTTAGCCTAACAATCACAGCAAGCCCAAGCTCGAGCCCAGTTCATTAAGCCATCAAACTCAATTTTCAAGCTCGTCTCGAGCCGAGCTTTGACCGAGCTCGAGCCGAGTAGCTCGCGAGTAGCTCGGTTCATTTGTAGCCCTAGCCCTACCCCTACATATTAATTGGATCTTTATCCTTGTCCTGGTGAAGGTAGGTATCACCCGAAATGCATCTCATCTAAACACTAGTTGTATAGGTGCATAAAAATGTCTTTATTTGAGATTACAGATGCTCGGTTTTTCATAAATAATGAGTTATGGAATACTTTTTTCTTCGTTGTACTTAGAAATAATCAGAAGGTTCCAAAAGTTAAATTAAGCTTAGCTCTTTAACCATGTAAAGTAGTTTTGGATCCAGGGGAGATTTCATTGTTTGTACATTGTTTCTAATCCAACTCACGTGTTATCACATCCCATATCCATTAAATTTTTACCTTCAACTAGAACAATTACAAAAAAGATTAATCAAAATCCCTACCTCGATCTTGTCTTCTTTCAGATCCATTGGGTTCTCTTTTTCGTAAGATCCAATCTTCGATGTAATCCAGTGGGAGATTGTGCTTCCGCCAAGGTTCAAGTTATTACCAGAGACATGAATTACTACATAATATAGAAAGAAACATATCAGCAATAAAAATCATTAAACTTTACACCCTCTTACTCGTTTATAGTGAAAGCATGGAGCTGTCCACTTTGATTATAAATTTGTGACTTGGATGGCCATTTGATTCCACCCGCAAAGATATTTAACTTATTCGGTCACCAAGGTTTAAATGCCAGATGCCCAAATTTGGATTTTGTTATAATCAAGGAATAATCAAGACGTGAAGAAACCTAGATAGAGATTGCTAGTTCATGTTCAATTTTCCAACTAACATAGTAGGCCCTAAGACAAATTGCTTAAATCAAAACTTTTGTTCCGGGAACTTCCTCTAATATGTGCAACAACTACCTTTAATATTTGTTCTCCTTATAGCGGTTTTCTTCTTTAGTTTAAATGCCAAACACTTATGAGGCCTTTACTTATGTTCACTAATTGCTAATGTTTCTGGGGTTGATAACCTAACCAGGTACCAATTCACAACACATATAGGAGTTTTTCAACATTGGTTGGCACGGCTTTACCTTTCCCATCTCTTCTAGATAGTGTAACGGTGGAATCTCCCATACATGCGAGGAATAATTTGGAACCTATTATAGTTGCTGTTGAGTATCCGCCTTCTGAATTTTGTTCTTTTCTCACAAATAGCTGACCGAGACGTGCAAACCCTTGTCCTATATATCCCAAAAATACACAAGTTAAAAGAAATATATTTTGTGTATCCTACAATTACTAGCCAAACTCATCAGAGAACCTTATATACATATAAAGATGAGACACAAATTATTGCAAATCAACACATACTTATTGCCAATTTTGTTCTCTCTTCAAAATGTTGATTGTCTCTTATGTATCGGGATTCTCCTTATAGTCAGAACCAATTGTCCCGGTGTTTCCTATGTACATATGTAATAAATTAAATATATATCATGCTAGTGCAACAAGTAAAATCATTATTGCTAAAACTACCATAATAAAATAAAATAAAATAAAATAAATTGCTAAAGTAGAGAACTGTTTAGCATAAAGTAAAAACATTACTGTAAATCGGTGTTATTACCATCGTAAACCCCAAAAAGCATTTGTCTTATGTGTCTATTGTATCCAGCTCTGATATCAAGTCTATCTTTTTGCTTGTAGCCCCTTCCTTTACAAGTAGAGTGTCCAACTTGTATTGTATTGTCAGTTGTTCGTCCCCCACCACTATATTGCACAACTGGTTCATCAAATTGACGTAGCCAAATACCAGTTTGGTGCTTTAATGTTCCAACCAGAGTTACGTGGCTTGCCTTCCTCAGAAACTCCATATGCTTTTATCTAGAGAGAAAAACATAAATTCACATTATAAATAAATACAACTTCCTAAAAAAAAGATAATTAATTTGGGTAATAGAAAAGTGTGTGGGTAAAGTGTTTTAGCTCGTATTAGCTGCTCATAGCAGAAGCTGTGATCTTTTCAATATGGATTTGATTAAACTTATTGTAGTCTGGGTGGTCCTATGTAACTCTAATGTGCTTAGGTCACCTTTTTATTCAAAAAAAAAAAAAAATCTAATGTGTGGGTCAAAAGTTTATTGTACCCCCTCACTCTACGTAATGATGCACTATGCTAATGGAATCCTTCTTCATCAGTTGACAATAAAACCTTATTGAACTGATGCCATCGATCCACTCTAAATTTACTTCTTGAACATGTTTTCATTCTAACGTAGGCACACTATTTTATCCTTAACTATGATCAAAAGTTGTCTATAGTACTAATGCCCGTCTCTTGTCTCTTCACCTACTATGCTCAAGTGTTGTATTTATTCATCTAGGATCTGGTACAAAATTTCAGAATTAATAATGATTTTTTTATATATCATAAACAGTGGGCCAGCGTGCCCCCCCCCCCCCCCCCTAACATTTTTAACGAAACATACAACCAAAAGTAAGAGTATGATATTCATGAATCCCAACAAATGGAATATCATACTCATTCTATGCCAAAAAGAGAACCCGCCCCCATACAATGGATTCTCAGTCCCAAAATAAACCAACTTACATATATACAAAACAAAAATCTGTGCTAGAATGCTCCGACCCAGTCAAAAATGTTGGGTTTGTATGTCTTGCATACACATGTTCGATGAAGAAGACGATGAAGCGAAGAGAATGATTGAAGATAGAGAAGGAAAATAGTCAGTAGCAATAGCAGCAGCAATTGCGGTCAACATACCTTGAGGTGCGGTTGACCGTCCCCTGTACAGGGTCTTCCTGCAAGGAGAACAGTCGACCGCAAGAGTGGTGCGGTCGAATGACCGCGGTGCTGATGAGTTTAGTCGGGTCTTGGGGATTCGTGAGAAGCCCAACTTCGTCTTAAAGTCAGATCGTATGGCTCTCAATGCATGGTTATCTCTTCATTAGTAATCGAGTGGTTAGTGTATCAAGTGTATCAAACTAGGATTTCTCTAGAGTTATATATTCATTGTAACCGCTCCAAGAAACATATGATTCTATTGAGTGCCGAATAAAAGAAGAAAATACTTCATCTGAGAGGGTGAGAGGTTTTTCCATTGTAAACAGCAAGTAAATTCCAGTTAGGCTTGAGAGATGGTCGTAGTGAGGATTGTAACATTCTTGTATCTTCTCTAATTGAAATAATATTCTGGTTCTTCCTCTCCAAGATTCAGGCAAAAGCCCCAACCAGGACAATTCTTGTGTGCTTTGTGTGATTGGTGTGATGTAGTTTGCTTGGTGGTTTGTGTTGATTGTGTCAAAGACTCAACAAGATCCTCTTCTCTCTAACAAGTGGGGTATCAGAGCAATCAGTTTCATGGCTTTGTTTGAGTTCCATGGAGGATATGGCAGATCAAAAGACAAAGATCAAGCGGTTTGATGGTAAGATCAACTTCAATCTATGGAAGGTGGACATGTATGATGTTTTGATTCAGAATGACTTGCATCTTGCCTTAGAAGAGAAGAAGACAGCCGACATGAAGCAAGAGAAGTGGGATGAGATTTGTTTGAAGGCATTAAGTTTAATCCGGTTGCAATAGGCGGATGAAGTCAAGTGTAATCTTCTTGAGGAGACAAGTGCGGCGAGTCTGTGGGCAAGACTCAAATCTGACTACTAGGGGTTGTCATTGCTAGATTTGATGTATTGAAAGAGGAAGTTGTTCAGGTTCTTAATGAAGGAAGGTACCCATCTTCAAGATCACATTGTGGAGTTCAATAAAGTAATATCTAAACCGAAGGCGATTAATGTTGATGATCTTAGCGAAGTGGATAAAGCTTTCAACTTGATTTATTCACTGTCAACTTCTTATGATCACTTGATAACTACCATGCTACACAGGAAGTCAACCATGGAGACACTTATAGTATTCGGGTGATTAAGGTTCTGAAGAAAGATGAACTAAGAAATGAGACTCATAAAGGAAGGTCTATTTATGTATGGTGTTTTGCGGTGGATGGTGATACTTCAATTGGAAGTGATTCAGCACACATGGGTAAGATTCGTTGGACATTACAAGAGAGACTATCACAAGTGGTTGAGTCAGAAGAGTGTTAAAGGAGGTGATCAGGCTAATGTAGTCAATGCAGCTGATTCAGGTAAATCAAGTGAATCTGACAACCTCAATTTATGTCTTCTTGTTTAAAGTTCATCAAATGTGGATTCAAGTTGATATCTTAATTCGAGAAGTTCTTCTCAAATTTTCTCTAAGAGGGAATTCTACTTATAAGTTGTCAACAGGTCGTAGTATGAGAACGGCTAGAGGGGAGATTTGTGAAGCAGGCGGTGAAGGAATAGTTGAATTAGATATGTCAGATGGTAAAGAGTTCACACTGGAAGAGATCATGCATATTCCTTCGATACAGTAGAATTTGATATCCTTGAAGACTCTTGATGCTTGTGGCTACAGGTACACAGCTCAATGTGGAGTTTTGATAGTTTGGTATAGTCATCGTAAGGTAATAAAGGGTAAGATGGAGATTAAGCAGGTCAGCACAACCTCTACTAGCTTTGTGGAAGAAAGAAAACTCGACCGAGTTGATGAAAGCCCAATGGTCCTAAATCATTATCTAGTAAGCCGTCACTAAAATTACAGAATCGAGACTACAGCGTTCAAACACCGTTGGAAGGTAGAGAAATACTTGATGTAGGTGGAGTTCGTGTGGAGGGTGGCACCTCCATGATTACATCTACTGGGGTGTGCCTTTAAGGGGACATACGGTTTGAGGAAAACAAGTGAAGGTTTGTTCAACTAGCAGAAGAAGTCATAGAAACGTGTTGTTTACAAAGAGGAGATGAAAGGTCTAGAAAAATTTAAATCACACAAGTATGGATTCATGGGTATGCAATTCAAGGTAGAGATTGCTAGATTTGTATGTCTTGCATACACATGTTCGATGAAGAAGACGATGAAGCGAAGAGAAGGATCGAAGCAAATGATTGAAGATAGAGAAGGAAAACAGTCAGCAGCAACAACAGTTGCAGTTGACCAACCTTGAGGTGCGGTCGACCATCCCTTGTACAGGGTCTTCCCGCGAAGAGGGCAATCGATCGCAAGAGTGGTTTGCTCGACCGACCGCGGCACTGATAAGTTTAGTCGGGTCTTGGAGATTCGTGAGAAGCCCAACTTAGTCTTCAAGTCAGATCGTTCGGCTCTCAATGCAGGGTTATCTCTTCAGTAGTAATCGAGTGGTTGGTGTATCAAGTGTATCAAACTACGGTTTCTCTAGATCTATATATTCATTGTAACGACTCCAAGAAACATATGATTCTATTGAGTGCTGAATAGAAAAAGATAGTACTTCATCTGAGAGGGTGAGAGATTTCTCCATTGTAAACAGCAAGCAAGTTCCTGTTAGGCTTGAGAAAGGGTCGTGGTAAGAATTGTAACATTCTTGTATCTTCTCTAGTTGACATAATTTCTCGGTTCTTCCTCCCTCGATTAAGGCGAAAGCCCCAACCGGGACAATTCTTGTGTACTTTGTGTGATTGGTGTGATGTAGTTTGATTGGTGGTTTGTGTTGATTGTGTCGAAAACTCAACAAGATCTTCTTTTCCCTAACAATAAAGACCTCATACACCTATATGTGGCCAAATGTGCTCCGCCAATCACTTGCCATCTGGTGTCCCCTCCCTAACCTGGGAAGCTGGTGTCCCCTCCCTAACCTGGGAATCTGCCTCATATGTTGAAGTGTTTCCCTCAACATTCATCTTTTAACCTTCTTCAACACCTCCTTACCTGTTGTTTGAGACAAAAATATCATATTAGTTTTAATCATGTATGATAGTTGTCGATGCAAAAAGTTTTGTTGTAAGCCTAAATATTCTATTATTCCTTTCTAACCATATAGCCCAACAGGTGACTGCTACCCCACTCCCCCAAGTGTCAATATTGCTTCTGTAAACATTGACATCCCTCTAGGTCCCCCAAAGGGTGTTAACTGACTTTGGTAAAGGAGCAAAAATACCAAATCTGCAAAGAATATCCTCCCATAGTGGAGTCGCATATTCACAGGTCATGAATAAATGGTCCACCGTCTCCCTATCATGGTTGCACTTGACAAAATCCCCCCGATCTTGCCACTGACGCCTAGCCAAGTTGTCCCTTGTAAGTATCGCATTCTTATTAGCCAATCAATTGAATGCTCTTACCTTTAACGGTACCTTAGCATTCCAAATATGTTCGTGCACCAGCACTCCCCCATTATTGATTAAAGCATAAGCTGACTTAACCGAAAACCTTCCATCCTTCTCTGGCCCCCAACCGATCGTGTCCTGGTGGTCCTCACTGCTAGGTTTCCAGTCTTGTAAAAATTGAATAAGTTCGCTTCTTTGGTTCCTCACCTCTCAACACAATCGGCCAATCACTCTTGGCCTCCATGCCGAAATATCGCTTTGCCACTGTCTCGTCACCCAATCGTTCTTATCTGCAGTGTACTTATAAACCTCTGGGAATCTTCTTCTAAGAAAAATTGTGTCGCACCACCTATCCTTCCATCTGCTCTGTTTCCGATAGAGAATGAGATACCTGCTAAAATAAGTTTCTAGTGCACGAAACTCCCTTCAAAAAGCCAGACATGGATGTAACATTCTTCTGCTTTCTGTGCCAGCTCCCTTTTTCTGATATAAACGGTCTTGACTAGGGATGCCCATCTTGCCTTCCTCCGTAAATTGAGTTTCCACCACTACTTACATAATAGTGTTTGATTCATTTGTCGGATGTTGATAACTCCCAACCCACCAAACTCCTACACACCACACCACACTTGACTAGTGAGTAACATTTCCCATCTGTCCCTATCCCGTGCCAGAGGAACCGATGCATTAGCCTATCAATCCTTTTGATAACCCAGACCTATTAAGATTATATCTTGAATACTCGTGGTCCAGATTAGAAGAATGTATGATGAAGCATGGAGGTCGAAGCAGTCGAAGAGAGCGAGACAAAAACACCAACAAAAACAGCCTGAGAAAGGGGCGGTCGATCGGTCTTGGGGACGTCGGACGCACACCCCGACCGCTCGTAGTACAGGGTTTGTCTGAGAGAGGGACGGTAGACCAGTCTTGTTGAACGGTCGATCGACCGCGGCTCTATGTCCATTTTGAGCCTCGATTTGTTAGGTTGTTTCAGCCAAATCTTCAACTCCAAGTCAGAACGTACTGCTCTTATTCAGTTATTTCTTCTACATGTTATATCGAGCGACTGAGAATCAAGATTAACCTAGGGTTCTCTATATTCTTCTTTTATATATTTTTGTAGCCACCAATATGAGAGGCACGTACTTCGTTGATATTTTCTCCATTGCAAAAAGAGGCTTGAGAGAGATAGTTCTTGGTGAGTTAATTTAATTCCTTGTATTGAGTGAATCATTAACTCCTTGTAATCTCTTGTAGTTGAATATCAGATCTTCATATAAGCAAAAGCTAACCGAAGTAAATCCTTGTTGTGTTTGTATTGGATTGGTGAATCTACTTGCTTGCTCAATTAATTCATCTCATCTACTTCGAATTCCTCATTGCTTTATTTAGTTCCGCTGCGACACCGGGTGTTTGTTGATGCCCCAATCCAACAACTGGTATCAGAGCTTCAGGTTGTCGAGTCCCTTGGTTAAGATGACAGGACACAGTCTTTTGAAGGTTAAACAGTTCGATGGAAAGATCAATTTCAATCTTTGGAATGTTGACATGTATTATGTCCTTGTTCAAGAACAATTGCAGTTAGTCGTTAAGAAGAAAGAAAAGTCATTCGATATGGAGGAGGATGTTTGGAAATATATTCGTGAAAGAGCCATAAGTCTGATCTGACTATCATTGGCGGACAATGTCAAATGCATAGTTCTTGAAGAAACTCATTGCTGACTACCCTGGTTCGCCGTTATTAAATCGGATGCATTAGAATATGAAGTTATTTTGTTTGTCAGTAAAGGAAGGTACCGATCTCCAAGACCACATCACATAGTTCAATAAGGTATTATCTGAACTTCAGATGATCAACGCAGATGTGAGTAATGAAGATAAAGCTTTCAACCTGATATATTCACTACCGGATTCGTATGAGCTTTTGATCACTACCATGCTACATGGTAGATCTGCCAAGGAGAGTATTTTGGTAGATGGTGTAATCAAAACATTGACGAAAAATCAACTTAAGAAGGAGACTCAGAAATCATCGTCTACTCTCATGAGTTGTCTAGCAATGGATGGTCTTTCAAGGGGAAGACAAAGTGCTATGCAAAAGGATTCAATCTGTTGCCGATATTACAAGAGGCCAAGGCATATGTAACCCATGTTCCCGTATATATGTATTTTTTTCATGTATTTTCTGTATTTAAAATTTTTATAACTTTCTTCTCGCTTTTAAATTCTTTTTTTCAACATTTACATTTTTAATTGATCGAATTTTAACAAAATATTATTTTGGTTTCTAAGAAATTTTCTATTTCATTTTATTACTTATATTTTGGCCAAATCAAATTATATTATTCTTCGTGGATTATGTTAACTAATGTAAGTCGGGCTCCTAATTCATTATATATATTTTTTTATTGAGCCAAGTCTATATATTATTTGATAAATTTTTATTTGCAACTAAAGCCCGAAAAATCTTTTTATTATTGGATTTGAGCCCAGAAAAAATAATCCATTTATATATAATTATTTTAATTATTTAATTTGAAGCCCAAACCCAAACCCATATCTTATTGGATCCTAAACCCAAATCCTAGTTTACCATAAACCCATTAACCCAATCCTTCCCTTGATCTGCTTTTGCCCAGATTAACTCTCCTCTACGTTCAAATCCCCACTAATCACCGTATCTCTCACTATCCCAATAATCTCTTCCACTAATTTCTAATCTCATTAATTAACTCAATTAACCCCCTCAATTAATCCTAATCTCTTCCTCCCCCCCCCCCCACCTTTCTCTCTCCCAAAAACCAAAGTAGCCAAACGGCCCAAACGGCCCAAACCCCCGCTACTATTGAAACCCAACCTCCCCCAACTATTCATCTTCCCCCTCCATCTTTTCCTTCCTCAGCCACTCACGACCCCTCGCCCTCAACCCAATCAACTCCACCAACCGTCGCTCACCTCTGATCTCGCTCGACCACTCCAACCACCCTCATCAACTCCCTGCCATTGCCACCACCTTTCCTGCACCGCTGGAGCCGCCTTCAACCCCTACCAACCCTCGTCCCTGCCTCCACCATCCATCCCCACTCCTCCGAGCATCATCCTCGTCATCGTAAACCCATCAGCATCTCGTCCTCATCCTGCGCTTCGTCCTCCTCCGATCACCCTCTGGCCTCCCGCCATTACTGTCGAAGCTCGTTGCCAGCCCACCGCCGCCCATCTCTTTCTCCCTGCCTTCGAGCTACACTCAACAGCACCTCCTCGCCAGCTCGATACATAGCTGTCATCGACTGCACACCCCAGCGTCGTCGACCCATCACAACAGCCTCGTAGGCATCCCCTCGACCGCCATCCTCGTCGACACCCTACCCTCACTGCTGCATCGTCTCGTGCCGACAACTGCAGTCCGCCACCTGTTGTCGAGCCGAAGCTGCAAGCCCCGCCATTGTCGTTCTGCGCTGTTGCCGTTTGAAGAAACTGTTGTTTGCCGTTTGATCAAGATTTTGATCAAGTGAATCTGGGTCATCTGTTCTTTTATCGTGATCGTAATCATCATCAAGCTCCCTTGATCGTGGCCGTCGATTTGATCATCATCAAGATCTAGACCTTTGATATAGATCGTGGTCGTGATCTTTGACCTCTTAATCTCAGTCGTCCGATCCGATCGTGATCATCTTCATCAGCGATCTCAGCCATCCGATCCCTTGATCTTGATTGTCATCAAGATCCGCGCCAGATCTGATCCATCCGATCTCGATCGTCGATCAACATCATCATCAAGTCATCATCCAATCAAGGTAAGTACTTGTATGAATTAATTTTTTTCCTCGTACAAGCATAAATACCGCATGTAGTTTTTGTTGTGACTCACCGTTTGATTTCCCTTGTTGCATCTTGATCCTATTTGTTGTTGTCTCCATCGATTTTCACAACCATAAGGGTCACAACTATTCATTATCACAAACAAAGCTATCAAGTAAAACACAAACAAACAAAGCTATCAAGTGGCTCTCCTGCAATCCCCCAAAAATCAAAATCCTATATCTAACCTCACAAAACACATTCCCCGCCCCCCCCCCAAAGTTTCCCGCCAAAACTCAAATTCAAATCCCCCCACCCAAAACAACTCCATTATTTATTTAATTGTTTCTCTCTCTCTCTCTCCCGCTCTCTCCCTCTCCTATTCAAAAATCAAGAAAATAAAATTTTTTAAAATGTAAACAAAATTAAAAATTAAAAAATTTTAAAACTTAAAAAGTAAAAATCTAAAAACTTTTAAAATAATTCAAAAAAATCAAAAACTTCTAAAGAAAAATTATCAATTTTTTTTAAAAAATTAAAAAATTAAAAACTTTTAAAACTTTTAAAACTTTAAAAATAATTGAAAAAATCAAAAAATTATAAAAAATTATGAAAAAAATTTAAATTTTTTTTAGAAAATTAAATATTTTAAATATTTTAAAATTTTTAAAATTTTTAAAAAATTTAACAAATTTAAAATTTTCTAAAATTTTGAAAATTTTTTAAATAAAAAAAATTTAAATATAAAATTTTGAAATTTTGAAAATCTCAAAGCAAATCCAATGTCGAACCCCAATCAAGATGTCGTCGCCGATATCTGATCCGCTGCTAATTCCGTATCGGCGACTCCTCTCCACCAAATCGAGCGTGAATATCAAACGACTCTGTATCGGCGACTCCCCTCCACCTAATCGAGAGCCTCTATATGCGATGTGACGACTCTAATTTATTCTCATTAACCGAATTCTCATTCTAATTTTTAATTTTGTGTGCGCAGGGGATTACTTAGTTTTTTGCTGACTCGAATTTTGTGTGTGCATGGCATCTAAGTTCAGAGAGGTAGGATTGTTTTATTTTTGGGTTTAAAAAAAATTAATTTGGTGATTTATACGATGAGTTTTTATTGATTTTGATTTAAGGTGTACGCAAGTGAGAGATGGATTATTTGGTGGCCTCAATTTGGACTTCCAAACCATAACAGGACAGGTAAACTGACCAGCAACCTAAAATAACTTAGCAAATATGCAACATTAATTTCTTTACCATAAGAGAAAATACTATCGTGAAGTGTTCCCTTCACTGGTCGGTGAGATTAGGTAGAGATTTGTTCAACTAGTAGAAGAAACTATTGTTCTAAGTATTTTTGCATGTGGAGTTCATTAGAGTTTGGAGATGAATAATCACATCATGTGATAGCACTCGTATGCAATTCAATGTGGAGATTGTTAGGATTATGTCTTGAATACTCATGGTTCAGTTTAGAAGAAGATATAATGAAGTACGGAGGTCGAAGCAGTCGAAGAGAGCAAGAAGAAAACAGCAACAGCAACAACCTGAGAACGGGGCGGTCGACCACACTCCCCGATCGCTCGTAGTACAGGGTTTGTCCGAGAGAATGACGGTCAACCGGTTTTGTTGGTCGGTCGACCGACCGCGACGTTGTGTTCATTTTGAGCCTCGATTTGTTAGGTCGTTTCAACCCAATCTTCAACTCCAAGTCAGATCTTACGGCTCCTATTCAGTTACTTCTTCTACAGGTGATATCGGACGACTGAAAATCATTAAATCAAGATTAACTTAGGGATCTCTCTATTCTTCTTCTATATATTGTTGTAGTCTCCAATATGAGAAGTAAGTACTTCATTGATATTTTCTCCATTGCAAAAAGAGGCTTGAGAGAGAGATAGTTCTTGTTGAGTGAGTTTAATTTCTTATATTGAATAAATCATCAACTCCCTGTAATCTCTTCTAGTTGAATATTAGATCTCCCTATATTTTTCCCCGGATTAAGCAAAAGCTAACCGGGTTAAATCCTCATTGTGTTTGTATTGGATTGATTGATCTACTTGCTTCCTCAATTGATTCGTCTCATCTACTTCGACTTCCTCGTTACTCTATTTAGTTCCGCTACGACACCGGGTGTGTGTTGACTCCCCAATCCTAATAAGACCTGCATCTCAAAAAACGATAAGAAATATATCGCAATTGAATTGACCACCGAGTTCAGTATGGCCAAACGCCCACAAAAGGAGAGCATCTTCCCCTTCAACATCCAATCTAATAGAAATTCTCTCTATAATTTCATTCCAGTCCTCCCTTCTTAGGGCACTGCTTCTTATTGTCAAGTCCATATACTTTAGAGGTAGCGACTGAACAGGACAGTTAAGGATAGCTGCGACCATATTCCTATTCTCTTATGTGTCTCTAAGAAAGTGATGTGCTTTTTGTGAAAATTGACCTTCAGACCCGACCAATCCTCGAATAGGTACAGACCTCACTTCAGAAGAGTAGCTTGTGCTATATCGCATTCCCCAAAGATCAAGGTGTCATCTGCATATTGGACATTCATAACAGCGGAAACCCCTCTCCTCATACTCAGACCATTAATCAATCCTTTCTCCTTGAATGCTTTCAACATCATATGTAATCCATCTGCCACCAATGTAAACAATAGTGGAGACAAGGGTCCCCCTCTCTAAGTCCTCTTCGACATTTAATTAATTCCCTTTCCCGATATTCCATTAACTATAACACTCGCATTTGCCGACTTCAGCCATTTGTCTATCCATCCAATCCATCTACTCTCCAACCCTTATCTCCTAAGGATCTCCATTAAACAAGGTCATTTCACTTTGTCGTATGCTTTTTCTAAGTCTGCATATGTTATACAATTTGAATAAATGTTCACCCTGACATTTTTTCTTCTATATTTGGGATTAAAGATGTATATCAGGAAATCGCTTTTACAGTTAATCGCTTTTAGACTAAGATTTGAGTTGAAACTAGGGATTAATTATGTGAAGACTTGCTGACAATTTTTTCTTTTATATAAATTGTTGGATTAGGTTGCTTCAAGAAGCCAATAAGAGGTTGCACTATTACAATAATAGCTTGCAGCAGTATAATAGCAGTCAAAACAGGGATAGCCAGAACTATAAGAGAAGCAAATATCAATATTCAAATGGTGATAGAAAATAGTTGTATGTTATCTTGTCTATTCTAAATAAAGACCCTGTGCCCCAAACAAGCCAAAGCAACTTTGGGGAAACCTGATTCTTCTTTAAAAATCCATCCAAAATGGGTGGTATCTGAGTCTGAATAAGTTTAAGAGAAGAATTTGGGGTTCTCAGGCCCGGAAACTGGACTTGTAAGGTCCCAAAGCTTAAGACCAAATATGATAATTGACTTCTATCACATGATTACAGAGTAAATTTAAATAAAATTTGTTGTGTCTCAGTACTCAAAAACAAGCATTCGCATGGTCAGTTTCTTTCACAAAACCCTGCTGCAAATGATGGTTGTCCGTTAGGCCAACCGCTCTCCTGGCTATGCGTGTTTTTGTGCATGTTTTCTTCTATCTTCCTATTAGAACGTAAGAGATCTCATCAGTACATAAAGAATAAAACCCTGGACAGAACTTGCTCCAGGGCTTTTCACTAATTTCACTAACTTTGACAAAGATTGTTAATTCAGATTCCTGCATACAGACGTATTTCACTCATTGTGAGGAACTTTCACATTGATTGTTAATTCAGATTTCTGAGTACCCTGTATGTGCATTTCATTCATTGTGAGGAACCAGGAAAAGAAATACACATATATAGCTTCTGTCGACAGTGTTGACTCTTAGTTTGGTGTGCACAAAACGTGTCCATAAATACTAATAAGTTTAAATTAAGTTTAGATTTTCAGGTTAAAATAATATTAATAAGAGATTCAAAAGAGATTCAAGAATAAGTAAAGAAAGAAAGCAACAAAGAAAATAAGCAAAGAAGGAAGGAAATAAAGAAGGAAATAAAGAAATATTGCAAGATCAAACAAAAGAAGTTATTCAAAAAGAGCACATGTTGATTAATGCCCATGAAAGCTATCAAGACCAGTTGTTGTTATTCCTTATTTGTGAGAATTTATCTGTATTTGATTGATTGATGATTGATTAGTATATGGTAGGAATATAAAGTAGATTCGTTATGAATAGCACGATAACGGTCGACCGCACCTCATGTCGGTCAACCACATCACAGTCGACTGTACTTCACAGTAATATAGTGAAGCAATCGACCATTCATCTCTCGACTTTTCGTCAGAGAGATGAACGGTCGACTGCACCTAAATTGCGGTCAACCGAACTTTGCGGTGTTCACTCTTTTGGAATGTATCGTTTCTAACTTTGATAGATACATTTTCTCGTCTGTATAATTTGACGAACCCACTGAGTATTCTTCACCTATTACTTCTGAGAAAAATCTTCTGAACTAATCTTTCAACAATCAATCCAAGTGTGTGTGATAACTATTTGTATTCTTCAGTCAGGGTCATTGAGGATCTTGAGTTCTTTTCTTTTCTTCCACTTCGGTGAGATTGACGGGACTTGTGTTAAAAGTCATGTGGGTGTAATAGGTTTCTCGGCCAGAATTCGAGAATCACTGTACAAGGGTTTGAGTATAGTGGAACTCTTGTGGCCTGTGGCGGAGCCAGAATTTTCATCCACCGAGAGCGAAATCACAAGAACTAGAGGATTGACTACTTAAGATCAAGTCTCATGTCAAAATCAAGACAAGTCTCATATTCAAATTAAGAGTTGTAGCATTCATAGCTTTCTATTGTATATTTAAGATCTGATCTAAGTCAAGGTAATGGCTATGTCCTGCACTACCACATACATCTTCTTAAATACATTATTCTACATGGCAATTTTTGTCCTTGTTTGGTAGAACTGAGCAATCTGACTTGTATTTCATTTAGCACCGAAATGCCTTATGTTAGCCTGGCTTATCTAGATATTAGACTATCTAATTCATTTTGAAGTATTTATAGTTAATTTTTGATGATTGCTTTCAGTTCCCTTAGTACCTACTGATAAACATCAATAGGCCATATAAATAAATAAATAAACATCAATAGGCCACATATATGGAAATGAAACTAACGCCAATAGAAAGGTTACCACTTTATGTTGCAAGAATCTTCAACTCAAACTTTACGCTTTGAGCATTCAATCGAACAAGTTCTGTGCAACAAGTTTTCCTCCTTTAGCCCCCCAATTACAAACTCTTCTTTTGCATACCAGAAGATTTAGTTACTTCAAGTTTCCGAATTCGAAACAACATGAGTATAGTCCTTTAATGAACACAAAACAAAAAACACATTTTTACCATCATTTTAATAGCTTCAAATTACCGCAAACCTAATTTACAAAATTCAAAAACTAGAATCCAATTTCCACTTGAGTGGGTTTCATCTATCCAGGGTATCAAGACCCAAACAAAAATTCACGACCCCAAAAGAAAGAGTTTCAAGGGGTTTCACCAACCCATTTGAAACCCAAGTTTCTACATCATTTTTCTTCAAATAAACCCTAAATCATAAAATATATAGCAAAAAAAAAATCAAATTTGGAGAGAGAAAAAGAGAAGAAACCTCTGATCTTGAGAATACCGTCGTGGAGCTAGACAAACGGATCCACCGGCCACGGAGGAACTCTTGAAGATTTGGAGGTTTGGAAATTAGAATTGAGGGCTTGGATAATTGGATTGGGAGATAGGGTTTCAGAGAAGCACGAAGTGGGGGAAGAAAAGGAGCGAGTGTTGAGTGAGTTTGGCTTGGGCCAAGGAGGGAAGCGATTTGCTAAGTATTGGGCCGAAAAAGGAGCGCAAGTGTTGCTTGGCCCAGTTCAGGGGGAGCATGAGTTGCTCTTTTAAAAATGGGTTTTGGCCTACACGGAAGGGCTGGCAAATCCCGGGGGAGCAGCCACTGACCCTAGCCCATTAGTGGCTCCGCCCCTGCTTGTGGCGGAGAATTGCTACATTATATCGCTGCGTCACTTGTGTTATCTGTATTTGATTTTCTTATCTCTCATTATTTACTTTGCTATTCATTTTAATTTTTTTAATTCTGCACAATCATCCTATTCAACCCTCCCTACAGGTGATTTACAGACAGATATAGCTAAACAACAGTTTTCAAACACACTAACTTTCACATTCCTGAATACAGGCAGAAGAATATACAGTTGCAGTGGTGGGCGACAGAATCAATGACTCGCCAGCGCTTACAGCAGCAGACGTCGGCATGGCGATTGGTGCAGGCACTGATGTCGCCATTGAAGCTGCAGACATCGTCCATGATGAAGAGCAAGCTCGAAGATGTGATCACAACTATTGATCTTTCAAAGAAGACACTCTCAAGAATCCGGCTCAACTATGTATGGGCACTCGGCTACAACGTGCTTGGTGTGCCAATAGCTGCCGGAGTACTATACCCATTTGCTGGCAGCCGACTGCCACCATGGCTCGCTGGTGCCTGCATGGCAGCCTCCTCTGTCAGTGTCGTTTGTTCTTCACTTCTATTGCAGTCGTATAAGAAACCGTTGTAGGTGGAGGCGGCTCGGGGTCTTGGAGGATACCTTGAATCAGTCTGATCTTTGCAACCATCCTCATTCTATGTTGTTGTAAAAAATTTAAAGGGCAATTCATGTTCATCCTTCAGAAATATTTGTAGTTTGTATAGTTATAGTTTTTTTTTTTGTATAGTTATAGTTATAGTTATATTACCAATTATAAGAATAAGTTTGTAAAAGTTTGAATATATTATAAATATGTCCCCATAAGAGCATATGTAGTCGTTGTGACTCAAATTTTGGGTATTTGACGAATAGAAATAGAAAATATGTGTTTTTAGTTGTTCTAACCCAAAATTTGGGTTTTCATCGATAGACGAAAAATCATGAAAAATCAATTTTTATGTTGAAATTGAATGAACGATGGATGATTTACCGTCGCTGGGTTTTTTTAAAATAAAACTAAACGGTCGATTTATTTTTTAAAAATATAATAATAATAAAACGAACGGACGGACGGGAAATCATGTCCCGTCCGACGTTATTAAAAAAATAATAATAATTTAAACCCGTCCGATGTTATTAAAAAATATAATAATTTAAATTCACGGACGGGGAATCATCCCACAGCGATCCAGTTGCGCTAAGTTTGAAGCACGAACGAAACATTATTCTCTGTCGCTTACGGGAAAAAAAAAACATCAAACGGTAAATCATTTGCCGTTTGATTCTTGTCATCTTTTTTTGTTTTATTTTTACTTTCTAAATTTTCCTTCATTCTTCTTTCTCTCCTCCTATAAATTTTCATTGGACGTTTGTTCGATCAAAAACCAGATAACCTTCTTCTCCTCTGTCCCAACTCAATTTTTTGCTTAAATCTTAATCCAGCCTCCAAAATAACATCTCTTAATGTCAATCTGAAGATGTATTGGTAGGAAGAAATCAAAGATTCAAGCAAGTTCAGATCATTGCAATACAAGCAACCAACCAAAATCGGATACTCCATATATGGATTTAAGCGATCTGACAAACTAGAAACGGGTAGTCGGCAACCGGGCTCATATTTGTAAGCATATTACTGAAATATCTTTTGCTGTATTTTGTGCATTTAGGAGAAGTTGGAATGGTCCAACCAAAGCATACAAGATATGCTCTCGTGTCCCACTAGTCAAGGAAATAATTCATAATGCAGGCTAGCAGCATTTTTTCACAATTGATACCGAGAAGTCATCTCATAAGCTTGTCGAGGCCTTGGTTGAAATACAGTGGGACACTACCCTTACATTTCATCTGCCGTGCGGTGAGTTGGGATTCACTCCTTTGGATTGAGTGATGCTAACAGGAATATCGATCGGAATCGGTGAGAAATCACCGTGTAACAACGATGAGTATCCCTTCAAATTATTTCAGACCCGCTTCTTTCCTGAAATAACTGCCGATGATTGGAATTTCGGTTTAGTTCAGACCCGTAGTCTTTTTGTTTCATCACCAACCTCTTTTCTCGCGTCTCTTTATAAAAAAAAAAGTTAAAATTTTTTGTCTCTTCAACCATTGCAGCAATTTTGGTTGATTCGGAACTTTTTTTTTCTTCACTGCTTTTCTGCCAGGTGGTCGAGAGAATGGTGTAGGTGCATCACCGCAACTAGCATATCGGAATCCCAATCGACGCTTATGGGGGAACGTGTTGTACTACCACCTTCACCGGATTGAGAACTCGGGACTGTTTCAAATACATGAGTTGTACGCAAAGAAAATTTTGGTTGACCTTTAAGAATTTCGTAACACTCTTCGAATTTGAAGGATTTCCCAACTATTTGCATGTATTTCATTCGAGCATCGTGTACCTTTCCACAATTAATAAATGTAGATTAATAATGGCATAAATAAACAATAAATATTTTAATGCACTCTATTTAAAAACTAAACACACCTTATCCGTCTCCATAGTACTGCTTGCCGCTCTATTTGTGACACTGCTAAACTTCGCACTGTATAAAGCAACTTCTTTTGAAATGGTTGAGAATCGATTGGAAAGAGAGCCTGTAATGCCCCGCCCCAATACTCAGATAATTTTTATTATTTTTAGAAGACAAATTAATACTTATAGTACAACTACCACAATCCTCTCTCTACTAATCTCGTGTGTGTGTGTGTATATATATATAATTTTTAGAAAACAAATTAATACTTATAGTACAACTGCCCACCACATGCTCCCTCTTTCTCAAAAGGTGGTTAACCAATCAGGTGACTCTTGATCATAGGCAATTATATTTGTACTTAATTAATTATTGTACACTCCTGATATGGGACAAATCTCAACAATCCTCTCTCTACTAATCCCGTGTATATATATTTATATATATACTTATATATATTCCTTTGAAGTTACAGGGTATTACAGAGCCGACTGTTCTATCGGAAGTAGTGCTTAAGAGACTAACAAATGTAAGATAAATGTGATCCCAAAATTGTGTCCCTATTTAATCGTTATCGATCAACGGATCTTAGGTGATAGCAACCCAACTTTGAGCCAAAATAATATCTTCAATACTGGAGTATGCCCAACCACTATTTGGACGATTCGCCATGAAATCGATTAACAAAAACTGAATTAAGGAGATAGAGAAAGATGCAAACAATAAAATTGGGGAAGAACTGAATGTAGAATGAATCAAAATGTGTTTGGAAAACAAATGAAAACCACACACAATGAGGATGAAATAGCCAATCAATTTTTTCATAGCCGTTGTGCTTCATTTCCAAAAAAAATAGCTGTTGGAGTAGGAAATGTGAGTGTTTCTAAATCTTACCCGTTGGAGGGTATATATGTAATTCAATAAAATAAAATATTTTTTTTAACAAAGGGACGGAAGATGATGAATCAAGATGATGAATCGTCCCTTCATTTTTTTTGCAAATTAAATTGAGGGACGGTGAATCATTTACCGTCCTGACATTTTTTTAAAAAAAATTGTTCGAGCGGGAAATGATTTCCCGTCCAATCGTTTTTTTTTAATTGTTTGGGACGGTAAATTATTACCCGTCTGATACTTTTATATAAAAAAATAATATTTGCGACGATCTTTCGTCCGATTGAACAGACGAAATATCATCTTTCGTCTGCTATTTTTTCCATATTTCTATATTGTCTGCCAAATATAGCAGACCATTGTTCACCAAATACCCAAATTTTGGGTATATAGCCAATGACTGCAACACCATTTTTTCTATTTTTTGCAAAAATTGGGTAAAAAACCAACGACTACAGATGTTGTAACTTTTCTCCTTTTGTTTACCAAATTCGACCGGACTATTTGATCCTTCTTCCTACTACTTCCCATTTAGTTAAACCTTCCATAAACGAATTTGTTGCCGTAATAGACCATTTTATAAAAATATTTGCAATTATGAGACAGTTTCGAAACTACTAGCGCTCGTGGGCTACTTTGTGCCATGTCAACAGCGGCCGCTATTCTCATTAGCGACCTCTTCATTTTGAAATTCGCTAATGGGAATAGCGGCCTGTGTTTTAAAATATTTGGAATTTTTTATTTGTTGTAGTTATTCCCACTAGCGATCTTAGTATATATGAGGTCGTTAATCCTATTAGCGACCTCAAATGAATATCTTGAGACACTTAACGATTTCTACATAGCTTTTGCTCTATTGGGAAGAAGAAAAAAACTAAACTAACCTTAGCATACTTAGCATACTTCAGTCGTTATTCACAATAGCGACCTCAGTAGGAAACTCAATCTCATTATTCTTTGTAAAATTTGTAAAATAGTTACACAACTAAGGCCTCTATTCGGAATAGAGGTATTAGTACAATAAATGCCTCAATTCCGAATAGCGACCTTTGTACAACCAAGGTCACTATTCCGAATAGCGACCTCAGTTTAAAAAATAAATTGTTTGTTATTTTTTGAAAGAGCAAAAGCTTTCCAGATTTTGCTAAGCTCTAGATTTTGTTAAGTGTTAGAATACAGTTCATTAAAGATCGCTAATCATATTAGCGACTTCATATATGCTTTGGTCACTAATAGGATTAGCGACATCAAACAAAAAATTCCGAATATTTTAAAGCATAGGCCGCTATTCTCATTAGCGACTTTCAAATTGAAGATGTTGCTAATGAGAATAGCGGCCACTTCTGACGTAGCACAAAGTAGCCCACGAGCGCTAGTAGTTTCGAAACTGACCCATAATCGCAAATATTTTCAAAAAGTGACCTATTACGGCAAAAAATTCTCCATACCCCCACCCAACCTACGGTCAAGATCCCCTCAAAATTTGCGTTCATCCAAACCCTTCAAAACCAATAGCCCTAGATATGAATCCCTCTCGCGTCTGCCTCTCTTTCTCTCTAGATTTCGTTGATTCCAAAACCTTTCTCCATTAATTGTTCCATATTTTTTCTGATAATTTATCTGCATCTTGAATTATCTTGATCTTGATCTTACAACCATGAGCATGAGGGGGTTGAAGTCAGTCATCACATGCACGCATGCGCATGTGCGCATACACACACACACTAATGAAAACCATCCTTAAAATTTGGATTTCCATAACATATATGTGTCGTAATTGGAATCAATACATCTCTAATATTATAATGGGAGAAGATCTTATCTATCACCTTACGTGCATTGCACGTGGAACTCCAACTCTCCCATTATACTCTTTATATCACACTAAAAAATATATATTTATTAACATGTGCCTCCCACGTGTTATATTATATTACTTTAAAAACTATATATTTGGGGTAAACTGAAAAAATCTGATTAGTCACCCATGGTGGATGAAATTGAATCCAGACTCAACGTTTGGGCTGGAAAACTCCTCCTACGAGGTGGTAGACTAATTCTTATTAACTCGGTCCTTTCATCTATCTCCCTTTATATGATGTCGTTCTATTATGTCCCCTCTTGGGTCATCAAGAGGATTGACCAAATCAGAAGTAACTTTCTTTGTATTGGATCCTCCAATTTCAAGCCGGGTTCTCACCTTAGCAACTGGACATTAGTCTGCACCTCTAAAGTGGATGGGGGTCTTGGGGTTTTAAACCTCAGGAACCATAACATTGCCTTGTTGGGTAAATGGCTATGAAGATTTTTAAAATTTGATCACTTACCTTGGATCCAAAGTATCAAGGCCAATTGTTTCTTCTCTCACCATTGGCGGGAATTTCTGACCACCATTCATCGCAACGCTTCCCCTTTCTGGAAAGGGGTTTGGAAAGCGGCCGCAGTATTCCAATGCAGTATCTCCCATGACTGTTTTGATGGATCCATGACCAAATTCTGGACAGATCTCTGGATTGGTAGCGCCAAGCTCGCCTCCGCTTTCCCGTCTCTGTTCCGACTGGCCTCCAATCCAGTAGCCTCAGTGGCAGATTCGTTCACCCTGGTTAACTCGCATAGACATTGGTTAATTACGTTCTCGGACGTTCTTCCTTCTCATCTAACCTCTGATCTTAATGAACTCCTATCCTCCCTTGATAATTTCGTCTGCACCCGAAAGAAGATTTCTCTTGGCGATGGAATTTGGCAGGGATCTTCTCTGTTAAATCTTTTTATAACTTTCTTAACTTTCGAGGGATCCACTCGCCCTTTGTTGATTTCATTTGGAGTTCCTGTGCCCCTATTAAGATTAAAATCAACTCCTGGCTCGCTCTCAACAACAAGCTGCTAACTGTTGATATCCTCAACAAAAAGAATCTAGCATGGGGACAATTATGTCCCCTGTGCTCTGAGCAGCCTGAGGATGCAGATTACCTATTTGTTAGGTGCGAATTCATTAGCCCTCTGTGGAAAATCTGCTGTCTTGCTTGGGAAATCTCTTCTATCCCTTCCAATTTATCCTCGTGTTGGTCTATTCTTCCTTCGAATTTAAAGTTCCGCAGTTCGTGGTACCTTTCAGTTCTAATTATCATTTGGATCACGTGGTTGTAAAGGAATAAGAGGTTATTCCGACATTGCGCTTCTCCTATCTTTCCTTTAATTGAGGGATTGTTATTTCTTTTTAACTTCTGGTCTTCGACGTTAAAATTTGAAACGAGAGATTCTCTTTGCAGTCGTAGACTAGATGACTCTTTACTTTACCTCCACAATCTTAATGCTTTATAATTTTCTTTATGGCAGCGTTTATTTATTTTCTTCGACCTTTTTTGCAGGGATGAAACTGGTGCATGTTCTGCAATCTCTTTTTTGAAAGCTACTTCTAAGTGTTCTTGTTGGCTTTGTTTTGCACATGCCGTGCATGTTGAACAACGGTGACTATTTCTTTTCTCTCCCTGTTTATAACTCCTGGTGCTCTCTTGCTCCCGTTCCTCAGGTTTTGGCTCTTGGCTTAGGGCCCTGTTTTTGGTGAGGTTCTCCTCTTTAGAGGGTTCCCCTGATTTGTGAGGGTGGGCATTTCTTGCCTATTGAACTGGATGTCTTTTATGCTGTAGTTGTTTGGGCCAGTGGCTTTTTAGTTCAATATAATGGAGCTTGTTTCTATGTTTCTATTATTATGTGGCTTTTGCCTTGCGTTGACTGTTTAATCTCATTGTTCTACTCATCGGCGGCCTTGCTCGGAACTCCGTTCTGTGTGCTGGCCATGGCGGAGATTGTCTTATTGCTTATCTAATTGTATGGTGTTTCTTTTAGTCTGGTCCATGATATGTTTTTTTGTTTTTCTGGTTTCTTTCCTGTATGCTTTCTGCTATCTCTTTATCTTGGTACTCCTTCGGCGTGATCTCTAGTGACTGTTTGCGGTTTTTTTTTGTGTCTGTGTGTGTGTGTGGGGGGGGGGGTGTTCGTCCACTGTTTGAGCCAGAGATTTGTTGCACTCTCGGGCGTCGTGGCTATAGCCCCCTTGATTTTTCTTGGCGATCTGTAGTTGCTATGAGTCAGGTTGCTCGTATTGTTCAGTAGGTGGTCCGGTGGGAGCTTATTGTTTTTCACTATTCTTTGGAGGCTGTCTCCGTTCGTATCAGCCTGCATCTTAGTCCAGGATCCCTGGAAGTAGTTAAATGCGCTTGGCTCATCGGCTCACTCTTTGTTTGTGGTGTCGAACGAGTGAGCGCTCCAACTACTCGCTGATGGTGTTTCTGCTCGGTATCCCTCCCGCTGTCATGGACGGCTTCGACTGTCCCTTAGCTTAGTTGGCAATTGGTTGTTTGTTTTTTTTTCTTCCTTCCTCGGAGTCTCTTTGTATGATCGGTTTGGTTTTACAGTTTGTAAAACTCTAATTGTACTGTTTCTCATTTATATTATTTTTTGATATGGCTGGAGTCGCAAGACTCTATCCGATTCATCAATATATATATATATATATATATATATATATATATATATATATATATATATAGTAAAACATGCATCTACCAACACGTTCAACACACGTGCATAATTATTATAAAGAAGATCTTAGGTTCT
The DNA here is from genome assembly GCA_017893485.1 of Hemerocallis citrina. Taxonomy (NCBI): domain Eukaryota; kingdom Viridiplantae; phylum Streptophyta; class Magnoliopsida; order Asparagales; family Asphodelaceae; genus Hemerocallis; species Hemerocallis citrina. Next base: position 235,720,693 of record CM030366.1, read on the forward strand.
ACATCTAAATTATTATTTTAAAAAACTATATTTATTAAGACGTGTATCGCACGTGTAAATTACTAGTTAAAGATTATGGAAATACCAAAGGAATAACAAACCAAGATTTATGTGTTTCAATAGAACTGGTCAACGTTTAGAAACAAACTGTGAAACTCATCTGATCATAATCATCAGTTCCACCTTACACGAACTTAGCAATCACAACAAATTAGATGTCACACTAAAATTAGATGTCATAATTGTAACCTTTGGCCTAGAATGCAGAGTATTCTTTACATTCGGAAACTAAGCACAGAGGAACCTTTCACACTCTTAATTTTTCTTCCCCCTATTACTCGAAAGCAAGCCACTCGTCACAAAGTTGTATGAGTTTATATGTCAAGAGTATACGAGCATCGGTGGTGCTGTAAATTTCCTACACCTACAGTGCATATTCTTATGATGGGCTGATAGTAATAAAATTAATTGGTGCCGTAAATAAATCTTGTAACAAGAATAACATGCATTCATATTTATATGCGATCGAGTAAAATATTGTCGATACTCACCATAGATACTGAGTTGGATCCTTCTGGTCCCTTTGCAGATCCCACTCTCTAATTCAGTAGGAATATGCATGTCAATTCCTATGTTTCCCTTAATTAATAGGTACTAGTATCAGACACGTGCACACGTGCACGTGGAAAAAATTGAAGGATAATGAAAAGGGTAAGAAGAAAATAATTTCCAAACCGATCCACTTTCGAAAATATTTACAAAACAGGTCCACTTCCTAAAATATTTACCAAAGTTAGTCCATAATTAAAAAGAAAATAATTTTTAAACTGATCCACTTTCGAAAATATTTACCAAACAGGTCCATTTTCGAAAATATTTACCAAAGTAACCCAACCCGTGCGTTGCACGGGTTGGGTTACTGACTAAGGGGTTCTCCCATTATTATATATATATCTTAAGCAAATAGGCCTACCCATCTCTCCTTTCTCTATTTTGAAATAGAGAAAGGAGAGCAAAAGTAGAAACTAACACGTTATAAACACGTAAAAAATAAAAATAAAAAAAGGGGAAAGGCAACCTTCAAAGTTCAAACTGTCACCTTTCGATCAAACCCCTCATCTTCCCCCAAATCTCCAACTTCACAAAAGCCCTAATAATTCAAAGATCATACCAAACCCTAATTCCCCCCCCCCCCTCCCCCCCACTTCCCCCAAATCGCCGCCTCCTCCACAAGCGGGGCGGCCCCATGTGACGCACGGGCAAAAAACAGAAGCAACGGTGTAACATAACCCAAAACATTCTTATTTAGTGCACTGCCGATTCATGAATCTCGAACCTACAGTTCTTTTTCGTCTTCTTCAAGTGAATATCGATTAAGTCTTCTTCGTCGTCTTCTTCAGGTGAATTTCGATTCAAGTGTTTGATGAATTTCTCGGCCGACTTCGAATTGAAGAAAATTGGGTAATTTTGTGAGCGAATTTGTCAATGTAGGTTGTGATTTTTTTGTGAAGATGGTGTGTACGGTTGAGCGGGGGAAGGATGGCTTGCATCGTCAAGGTTCTTGGTGATGGAAGGTTCTCGGAGAATTCGGAAGGTACTTATTTATTGTTTCGTTCTTGAATCTCATATCTACGGTTCTTCTTCAGGTGAATTTTGATTCAGGTGTATGATGAATTTCTCGGATAGGTTTCGATTTGATGGAAATTTATGAAAATTTGGTAATTTTTGTGAGTGAATTTGCCAATGTAAGTTGTGAATTTTTGTGAAAATGGTGTGTACGGTTAAGGGGGGGATGGATGGCTTGCATTGTGAGGCTTCTTGGTGATGGAGGGTTCTCGAAGAATTCGGAAGGTACTTATTTTTTGTTTCATTTTGGTTGTGGAATGTTTTAGAATGGTTTAGTTGGTAAACGTAAGGGACTGTTGTCATAGTTTTACAAAACTATGTTTGTCACGGGATTGTTGCAATAAGTAGATTTACAAAACTATGTTTATCATTCCAATATCCAAATTCCTCTAAAAAATCCATGAATCCCAAAATCATATTCATTGCCGTCGCCGCTCCCAACCCCCATTCTCCCCCATTGATTGTACCAAAGTTATTTTAGTTTGTGCAATTTGCACAGGGTAATTCTAGTATATATCTTAAGCAAATAGGCCTACCTCCTCTCTCCTTTCTCCATTTTGAAATAGAGAAAGGAGAGCAAAAGTAGGAACTGACACGTGCAACCCACACTAATTGTTAAAACAGAAAAATTTTAAAAAATACCAAAAAAAACCTTCCATCTTCCACATCTTCCCAAAACACACAAACCCTAATCAATTCTCCCTGCCCCCAAAACCCTCCCAACTCTCCTCACCCGGTTGTCCCGATCCCGGTCGTCGCCCACGCCGTCCCGATCCCGGCCGTCGCCCACGCCGTCCACCGGCCGACGCCACGCCCGGCCCCGATCGTCGCTTGCCATTTTGAAGGTCAGTTTTTTTTTAGGGCAAGTTTAATCTTGCAAGATCCATTTACGAATTTATAAAGGAATTCATAAATCCATTTGGAAATCCAAACTCACTGATGCTGTAGTTTTTTTAGGGCATTGGGATTTTTTTGGATATTAAAATATTTTTATATTTTGTCTTAGGGTTGTTTCCCATGTTTTGGAACATCTAATAAGGAGGAGGATGGGAAGAACAGTCCTGATTTTAGGAAAGAAGGCAAGGATTTGAAGAAGGAACGTGTCAGCAGAGTCAGTTCAAGTATTATTTTTCTTTTATTCTTAAGATGCCCAGTTTGATCTTTACTTTGTTATCCCGAGTTTAATTTAGTTGAATTTTATGATTTTTTTGGATTTTTTGGGGGGCAAAATTTGGTTGTTTGTACGAGGAGATGTGTTTGTTTGGGGGGGGGGGGGGGGGGGGGGGGGGGAGGATGTAAGGTCTTTGGTAAAGTTTGATTTATGGTTAATTTTGTGTAGATTGAGTGATTATTAGTTGCTAATTATATTATATATTATATATATTTTAAGCTAATAGGTTTATCTCATCTCTTCTTTCTCTATTTTGAAATAAAGGAAGGAGAGCAAAACTAGAAATTTATACGTGCAGTCCACACCAATTGTCAAAACATAATTAATTAAAAAAAAACACACAAAAAAAATATTTTCTTTTTTACATCTTCCCAAAACCCACAAACCCTAACTCTGCCTACCCAAAACCCACCTAAATATCCTCTGCCGCCCATCGATCTCCTTGCCATCGCCGGCCGTCTCTACCCGTCGCCCGTCGCCGCCCGCCGCCCGCCGCACGACGATCCCAAAAACCAGATCAAGAATGAAGCTCATTTTCCTCTCTCTGTTTGTACTCTAAAATCCTTATTCAAAAGCTGAAAAAGAGGGGAACTAATCAAGATGGTAACTTTCTGAAAGTGCACAAGATTTTGAGCAAACCCTTTTCGACTTTTCAAAATCGGAGAAGAAAAAGAAGAAGTAAACGGGAAGTCGACAAGGTGAGAGTAGGAAGCTGATGTAATTTTAATATTTATTATTTTATTTTTTTGGGTGTTTCTCTAATAAATATAAGAGAGAGATAGCAGTGGAAGCCAAAAAAAGCTAGCGAACCTAAATATCTAAATAATCAAATAATTCTACTAGGCAAAACTAATTTTGTATTCAAAGCATGTGTCATTTCTATTAATATCCATCAGTGTATGCATTTAATCTGATTCCTCCATTTTTTGTTTGCTTCTTATAATATGATGTTGAGTTTAAGAGCATCTGTCGTGATATGGCTAAAAATAGGATTAAATCGGGACCGTTCACATCGGACGCGAATCTTAAAGCTCAGGGGTAAAACGGTAATTTCACATACAAATGGGTCCGAAACGGGTACTGGGTCTCCTTCTCACAGATCCAATTACCCGCGAACGGATCCACCTCAACTGGGTACGGGTCCTAACCCGAAACACACCCAGTCCAGAAAAGATAGAATTAGGGTTTCTGATTAATCCAAATCAACGGCTCTGATTCACGTCTATCTTTTCACCGGGAATTAAGGGATTACATTCCTAATCTGATTACGAGGATTTTATGCCTTATCAGATCACGTGAATCACATTCCTTATCTGATCCCAACGGCGACTATAAATACCCCACACCCATCTCCATTAAGAGGTAATCAATCTTTTTCTAGTTAAACGCTCTTTCATAATCACTTCTGGTTACTGACTTAAGCGTCGGAGGGTGCGTCGCCGGGATCAACCCCGGTGTCTCGCACTTCCTTGCAGGTGAACGGCGGGAGTCAACGGTCAAGCTCCGGCGGAACAGGTTAGGTGTTTGCTATTCAGGTTTTCCACGAACTCACAAATACTGTCTGTTTGCCCCCACACCGAAATTAGCGGCAACAGATTGGCGCCGTCTGTGGGAACACCATACGAATAGCCTCCGCCTTTTCCTCGTCGACTAGCTCTTCTCCAGCCATGCCTCCCAGAAAAGTCAGATCTAGAGGGTCCAACCGTGGACCCAACCCCGCTGATCAGCAAGAGGTAGTCCCCGTCCAACTCGCTCCGCAGCAGGGACAACCCCCGCTTCAAGTGGAGGACCCTCTTCAACAAGATCAGCCTCCTCTTCAGAATCGGCAACCCCCCAAGGGTCCTACCGGTCCACAGAATGCCGGTGCGGGGGGCTCCCGCATGAAGCAACCGCTCCACCAAGACCGCGTCTCCATACACAACGCCTCTACGGATTCCATGGCCTCTCACAATCCCCAAAATCAGAAGAAGGAAGAGGACCTACGCCACCGTCTGGACGAGAAGCGGGCCCGAAAGGGAGCCTCCCGCCAACAACGTCCGGGTGAGCGGTCCCCTCACCACCGAGACTACAGAAGATCCCCTGTCCGAAGGGGAAGGAGGGAGTCCCCCGAGCATTACAGAAGGAGGTACTCCCCCGTAGATCGGCAACAGCCCAGGAACAATGAGGCACCAATCACCCGTGCCGAGTTCCAGCTGTTCCAAGCAATGGTACAACAGGCACTCAACCTCCGTCAAAACCCTAATGAGCCGAAGGCCCCGTCCCCTCCTCCAGTCCGAAGCCCTCGCCGACGGTCCCCATCTCCTCGTCCCGCTCCTACCAACTCCCGGCGTACCCCAAGTCCTCGTCGCTCCCGAAGTTACCATCGCCGCAGCCCTCGCTCTCCCTCCTACGAAGACGAGTCTAGAGGCTCGGCTGATTACCGTCGGAGGGACGACACCATGTATCGCCGTCTTCATGAGGTAGAGAGGCGCCTGGGTCAGATAGGTCGAGAAGAAGAGCATAGGGGGAGGACCCTACGTCCTACTCGACCCCCTTTCTCCCGAACCATTGTGGATGCACCTGTGCCGTTCGGCTTCAAACCTCCCCAATTTGAGACTTACACCGGGGAGACTGACCCCGTTGACCACATTGAGAGCTTCAAGACTCTCATGCTCATCCACCAAGCTTCCGATGCCCTGCTGTGCAAGACATTCCCTGCTACTCTCAAGGGCTCGGCTCGGGAATGGTACTCCCGCCTCGTCCCGTCTTCCATATTCTCCTTCGAGCAGTTCGAAACACTCTTCATCACCCACTTCGTGAGTAGCAGGCGCACGGAGAAGACCAGCATCTCACTCCTCCAGCTCAGGCAAGAGAAAGGTGAGAAGTTAAGAGACTATGTGAAGAGGTTCACAGCTGAAGCCAGGTCTATAGCTTCCCTCGACCAATCTGTCGCAACGGCCGCCTTCCAATCCAATGTCTTCAATTCCAGCCTCCGCTCCTCTCTTGCTAAGAAGCCTCCACAGAACTTTGCCGACCTCCTTCTCAGGTGTGACAAGTACATTCGTGCCGAAGAGGCCGCCTACCTTCCAAGCCTCGGAGGGTCTACCTCAGGGACGAAACGGAAGTTGACCGAAGAAGAAGAGGCTAAGAAGCTTCAGAAGGACGGCAATGGCCAGCACCGCCCGACTCCTCGGTTTGAGAAGTTCACCCCCCTCATTGCTAATATATCAGAAGTCCTTATGGAGGTGGACAAGGAAGGACTACTCCGCGCTCCCCTAAGAATGAATACCCCTGGCAAGAAGAGGGACAAAGATAAGTGGTGCCGCTTTCACAGGGACCACGGCCACGACACGGATGATTGTCGGGCTCTTAAGAAGGAGATCGAAGAACTCATACAACGGGGGCACCTGATCAAGTTCGTCCAAAAAGAGGGGGCCGGGCTCCTCCCCTGACCATCACCTCTTCCAAACGAACAGGAAGGCCCGCCGAGCTTCAAGACTCAGCTCCTCCCAAGAGGTCCTCACCTTATTATAGAAGTAGGATTCTGATTTTCAATAAGGCCGATGCTTGTAACTCGGCCAACAGCATGTAATAATGGCTCGCCCTATTGGAGCAGCCACTTAGTTTATTTCAATAAAATTTTACATCTTTTCATTGAAAATTATTGCTCTTGCTTCTCCATCTCTCCGAGTCACGACTCTCTTAAATGGTGGGTTCGGAGTCCAGCTTCTTCTACATGGCTGCTCCCACAACTTGCTAAGCACTTCACAACGGGTTCGGAGTCCAACACTTGGCTCGATTCTACTTCGCAAGTTCGCTCCTAAGCGGACTAGAAGTAGCTCGCCATTCGAAACTGCTCCTGCATCCCTCAAACTAACCTCACGATGGTTCGGAGTCCAGCACTCGGCTCGACCCTTCTTCCTCGGCTCGTCCTTAGGCGAGCCGGAAGTAGATCGCCGTTCGAAATTGCTCCTGCAGCCGTTGAATGGATCGGAGTCCAACACTTGGCTCGATTCTACTTCGCAAGTTCGCTCCTAAGCGGACCAGAAGTAGCTCGCCATTCGAAACTGCTCCTGCATCCCTTAAACTAACCACACGATGGTTCGGAGTCCAGCACTCGGCTCGACACTTCTTCCTCAGCTCGTCTACAGGCGAGCCGGAAGTAGATCGCCGTTCGAAATTGCTCCTGCAGCCGTTGAATGGATCGGAGTCCAACACTTGGCTCGATTCTACTTCGCAAGTTCGCTCCTAAGCGGACCAGAAGTAGCTCGCCATTCGAAACTGCTCCTGCATCCCTTAAACTAACCACACGATGGTTCGGAGTCCAGCACTCGGCTCGACACTTCTTCCTCGGCTCGTCTACAGGCGAGCCGGAAGTAGATCGCCGTTCGAAATTGCTCCTGCAGCCGTTGAATGGATCGGAGTCCAACACTTGGCTCGATTCTACTTCGCAAGTTCGCTCCTAAGCGGATTACAAGTAGCTCGCCATTCGAAACTGCTCCTGCATCCCTCAAACTAACCTCACGATGGTCAGGGTCCTATGGCTCGACTTTACTTCACCGGCTCGTCCTTAAACGGGTCGGAGGAAGATGGCCATTCCGAACTGCCCCCACGACCATCCGAGCTGAGCTACCCATCTACCGAGAAGCAAAGTGGCAGAAAATGTGCCCCAAAATCCGTGCTCGGATCTGCCGAACAAGATGCATCTACCGAGCAGCTAAGCAGATGAAGAGCAAGAAGAAAAAGAGGCTAACGGGTCAGGGTCGGATCCAATACCCTCGGTCCGACCCATACCCTTCTTAGCTCCTTCATTCTTCTCCTTCTTCAGTCTTCCCGCCAAAAGTACCCAACACTTCTGCTCTTCTTCACTGTGCGAAAGAACGAGGCAGGGGAGAGAACCCGAATGCCTCTCCTCCCCTTCCTCTTTCTTCTCAAAGTCAAGACTCTTCACTCCGCTCACTTCCGAAGCGGAGCTCTTCTCCACAGGTTCGGAGCACAACTTTCTCCTGGAGTTCCTCCTCAAACTTGTCTCTCAAATAGCTCTTCTCGACGAGATCAGAGCTAAAACTCTCTTAGAATTGCTCCTTGCGCTCACTTCAAAGAATGGGTCTTCCCAGCACCTTTTCCTAGCACCTCATCTCCTAGGAGTGGAGCTCCTCTTCAAAAATCTCCAAAACCAAATAGAATAAAGGCAGAGCTTCAGAGCCCCTCACCTCTCCCATATGCCGACCCATCCTCCCGAGCCGAGGAGTAGAGCTTCATCGACCCATCCCCTTCATCAACTCACCGAGCTTCTCCTCACGCTCGAGCCGTCCGAACTCCGAGCTCTACTACACCGAGCTACTTCGGGCAGAAGGTGAACTACTGAGTTACCGAGCCGAGCAAACAAGGAAGAAGCCGATCCGATCCGAGGTGCCGGGGTACCGACCCTCGTATATGGAGAAAAATTCGGCCGACCCCATCTAACCGTTGGATCATCTCAAAATTCACACTCAAGCATGATGGACGGATCAGATCGCACCACGTCACCGCAAAACGACAAGATAACGTTTTCTCGAAACTCGTGCTTCTTGCCTCGTGATTCGCGCCACGATCGTGATCAGCCGTCCAGATGGCTCTTCTACAAGTCGAGCCCTTCACTCCGCTCGCCTCCAAAGCGGAGCTCTTCTCAAACGAGTTCGGACCTAGAACTCTCTCCTAGAGTTGCTCCTCAAGCTCCTCTTCCAGATGGCTCTTCTACAAATCGAGCTCCCTACTCCGCTCGCATCCGAAGCGGAGCTCTTCTCAAACGAGTTCGGAGCTAGAACTCTCTCCTAGAGTTGCTCCTCAAGCTCCTCTTCCAGATGGCTCTTCTACAAATCGAGCTCCCCACTCCGCTCGCATCCGAAGCGGAGCTCTTCTCAAACGAGTTCGGAGCTAGAACTCTCTCCTAGAGTTGCTCCTCAAACTTCTCGTCCAGATGGCTCTTCTACAAGTCGAGCTCTTCACTCCGTTCGCCTCCAAAGCGGAGCTCTTCTCAACGAGTTCGGAGCTACAAACTCTCTCCTAGAGTTGCTCCTCAAACTCCTCTTCCAAACGGCTCTTCTACACGTCAAGCTCCTCCCTCCGCTCGCCTCCAAAGCGAAGCTCTTCTCAACGAGTTCGGAGCTACAGACTCTCTCCTAGAGTTGCTCCTCAAACCCCTCTTCCAGACGGCTCTTCTACACGTCGAGCTCTTCCCTCCGCTCGCCTCCAAAGCGGAGCTCTTCTCAACGAGTTCGGAGCTACAAACTCTCTCCTAGAGTTGCTCCTCAAACTCCCCTTCCAGACGGCTCTTCTACGTGTCGAGCTCCTCCCTCCACTCGCCTCCAAAGCGGAGCTCTTCTCAACGAGTTCGGAGCTCCAAACTCTCTCCTAGAGTTGCTCCTCAAATCCCTCTTCCAGACGGCTCCTCTACAAGTCGGGCTCTTCACTCCGCTCGCCTCCAAAGCGGAGCTCTTCCCAACAAATTCGGAGCTAAAACTCTCTTAGAGTTGCTCCTTGCGCTCACTTCACAGAATGGGTCTTCCCATTGCTCTTACGAGGATCTTCCCAGCACCGCTTTTCCACTATGCGAGAGAACAAGGTAGATGAGAGAACCCAGATGCCTCTCCTCCCCTTCCTCTTCTCCTCTTCTCCGAGCTACTACGGGCAGAGGGTGAACTACTGACGCGCCGAGCCGAGGTACCGGGGTACCGACCCTCGTATATGGCAAAAAATCATCCCGAGGCGAAGTCACCGTCGGATCTCTCCAAAATTCGCGTCAGAATTCGATGGACGGTTCAGATCGTGCCACGCTCACAAAACGACAAGATAACGTTTTCTCGTGATCTGAACCCAATCCTCGTGATGCGCGCCATGATGAACGGCCCAGATCCGGCCACGCGTATCTTCCGAGACGCCTGCCACCGGCTCGCCCGGTCGAGCTGCCGAACAGCTCAGCCGAGCAGCCGAGCTACTGGGCACAGGGGAGGAACCCTCAAGAGATACTTCCCTAAAAACGTCCAACTCAGCACCTCGGCCAAACAGCCCTGACGCGCCGAGCCGAGGTACCGGGGTACCGACCCTCGTATATGGCAAAAAATCATCCGAGGTGCCGATCCGAGGTGCCGGGGTACCGACCCTCGTATATGGAGAAAAATTCGACCGAACCCATCTCACCGTCGGATCGTCTCAAAATTCGTGCTAAAACATGATGAACGTCTCAGATCTCGCCACGTCACCACAAAACGACAAGATAACGTTTTCTCGAAACTCGTGCATCTTGTCTCGTGATTCGCGCCACGATCGTGATCAACCGTCCAGATTGAGCCACGTAGCTCGGATCTCAAATCCGAGCTACCGACCTACCGAACAGCAAAGTAGAAAAAAAATTCTCCTCAAATTCCGTGCTCGGATCTGCCGAACCGGGTGCATTAGCCGAGCAACAAGGAAGAATGGAGAGAGAGAAAAAGAAAAAAGAAAGTGTGGGTTCGGACCCGTTAGGATCCAAACCCGAACTCCCCACGTCATCCTCTTCCAATCACCTGCCCAGACAAGAAAAAAAAAAAACTAAACAAAACTCAACCCTGTGCCTCTTCTTCTCCACTCTCCCGCCAAAACAAGATGAAGGGAAACCCAAGACTCCACTTCGTCACGAGCCGAGCTCCTCGACGACGGCGAGCTTGCCTCCCCCTCATCGAGCTCAAGCCGCAACCAATCTCAAACGTCGAGCTCCGAACCCACCTGTCGAAGCTCCACGGTGCCGAGCTCACGGGCCGAACCCAAGCTCCGAACTCCTCACCAGCACCGACAGCTCCCACTCCGAGCTCGCCTCTTCTCTTCGTCGAGCACCGAATCACCGAGCTCGTCAAAATGCCGGCCCACTTCGCCGAGCTCCTCGACCCTGCCGAGTTTCACCATGGCCGAACCCAACTTCTCACACGAGCAACCGTTCAGCTCACTTCTTCCTCCTCACCGAGCGTCCGAGCGAAACGAACCCAACAGGAAGCTCCTCCCTCTTCTCGAGCGTCGCCCTCAAGCTCTATCGATTGAACCTCCTTCGCCAGGCCATCGACAGAGCTCGAGGCTCCATCACACGAGCTCAAGCTTCGGAATATGATGAAGCCGAGCTCCGACGAACACATTCGTGCTCTCACCCTCGCCAAGCTCCCTCCGTCGTCGAGCCGAACCCATCAACTCAGTCACTGCCGAGCTCTCCCTCTCTCCGAGCTCCACGTCGAACCCTCTCCTCGCCGAACCCATCGTTGCCGAGTTCTCTCTCCCTCACTCCGAGCTGCGCCACCGAGCTCCACACTGACGAAGACGAACTCTAGCGGCGGTTCGTGCTCGGAGGTGGTTCGTGGTGTTTCGTGCTCGGAGCTCGGCAACTCAGTGGAGAGGACCTCGGCTCGGTAGCGACGACGGAGAGGAGCCCTCTTGCTTCGACCTCATAGCGCCATCCACTTTCGACGTTCGCCCAAGCTCATCGTCTCCGGTCTCCCCTTCCACCGACGAGTTTCAGAGCCTCGCCGACCTCTCTCAACGAGCTTCGAAGTTCGTCCGCCACGCTCGCCCACCCCACGGCAGCCAAGCTTCCCTCCGAACTCCAAGCCGCTGCCGTCCTCCTCGCCGAACTCCGGTGGAGATCCCAAGAACGGGGGTGGAGTCGGGGTTGGGGGCGTTGTCGAGTCGAATTTTGGGTCGGAGCAAAGTAGAAGAAGAGGAAAGAAACAAGACGAAGAAGAAGACCGCGCCAAAAGAAAGAACTGGGCGGAAGAGAGAGAGACAGAGAAAAGAAAAAGAAAAAAAAAAAAAAAAGTGACGTGGCACTGCCACGTGGCATCTAGCCGAACCGAGGCATCTTCGCCGAAGCGCCGAGCCGAGGTACCGGGTTACCGATGCTGTAAATTGAGAAAAAAACAGACCGACCAACACGATCCGTCCGATCGTCTCAAAATTCGCGTCGCGACACGATCGACGCTCAGGAACGCGCCACGTGTCCCAATCGTGATCTGCCTCACGATGCGCGCAGATCTGATCATGATGGACGGCCAGAAACGTGCCACGTGTCCAGATCGTGATCTGCCTCACGATGCGTGCTCATCTGGCCATGATGGACGGCCAGAAATCTGCCACGTGTCCAGGTAATATTTAAATTATTTATTTATTTATTTAATTGTTTTTTTTATTTAAAAAATCCGAAAAAATAATTAAAAAATCGAAAAAATTAATTAAAAATTCTAAAAATAATTATTAATTCAGAAAAAATTATTTTTAAATTCTGAAAAAATAATTATTAAATTAGAATAATTAATTAATATTTTTGATAATTAATTATTTAATTCGGAGAATGAATAAAAAATTCAAAAAAATGAGAAAAAATTCAGAAAAATTTGGAAAAATCACCAAAAATCCAGAAAATTCTGAGAATATTTTTGGGCATTTTACAAGCCCATAATAACACTGTTACACCCCGAGCAAGATTTCAAACTCCCTTAAGAACACCGATAAAATCCCGTACGCCATTAAAACAGTAAAACTACTCCTCAAAGGCTGATCAAACTCAGTCTTCGGGAGTGGGGGGCTCGTGATATGGCTAAAAATAGGATTAAATCGGGACCGTTCACATCGGATGTGAATCTTAAAGCTCAGGGGTAAAACGGTAATTTCACATACAAATGGGTCCGAAACGGGTACTGGGTCTCCTTCTCACAGATCCAATTACCCGCGAACGGATCCACCTCAACTGGGTACGGGTCCTAACCCGAAACACACCCAGTCCAGAAAAGATAGAATTAGGGTTTCTGATTAATCCAAATCAACGGCTCTGATTCACGTCTATCTTTTCACCGGGAATTAAGGGATTACATTCCTAATCTGATTACGAGGATTTTATGCCTTATCAGATCACGTGAATCACATTCCTTATCTGATCCCAACGGCGACTATAAATACCCCACACCCATCTCCATTAAGAGGTAATCAATCTTTTTCTAGTTAAACGCTCTTTCATAATCACTTCTGGTTACTGACTTAAGCGTCGGAGGGTGCGTCGCCGGGATCAACCCCGGTGTCTCGCACTTCCTTGCAGGTGAACGGCGGGAGTCAACGGTCAAGCTCCGGCGGAACAGGTTAGGTGTTTGCTATTCAGGTTTTCCACGAACTCACAAATACTGTCTGTTTGCCCCCACACCGAAATTAGCGGCAACAGTAGTCGTTTGCCATATACCCAAATTTTTCAAAATTTGGAAAAAAAAACCTCTGTAGTCGTTGGCCAAATACCCAAAAATTGGGTTTGATCGCTACAGGACACGGCTATATTTGACAATCGAAATGGCAATTGCCAAAATATAGCCGGACGATAGATAATATTTCGTCCGAAATGACGGACGACAAACAATACACCGTCGCTGCAATTTTGTATACGAAAAAAGCGACAGACGGAAGATAATCCCCCGTCTGATTAATTAAATTAAAAAAAAATAAAAAAATGACGGACGGTACATAATGTACCGTCCAATGCAACTTCTCAAAAGCCAATTGGCCTAGGACGGGACTTCATCCCCCGTCCCAGGCAATTGGTGGTTTTTTTTTTGGTTTTTTTTAAATTTTTTTTGTCCTTTTGTGTACAATTTTGTTAACTTTTTTATTTTTTTATTATTTTTTTGTACTTTGTCCCTCACTCCCTCACTTCCATGCAAATATATTTTCTATATATATATATATATATATATATATATATATATATATATATATATATATATATTTAATTTAAATTTCTGAGACCTCACTCAAATTTTGGCTTTTGACGACTACAGCGCAAAGCCATTTTTTCCATTTCCATTTGCCAAATACCCAAAATATGGCATCAAACAACTACAGATGCTCTAACATCCGCCCTGTAGCCATTTTTGCCAATTATTTTATTATATATTATATTATATTATATCTATATAATTTATTTACCCAAATTCAAGCTTTTTATCCGAAACTAAGCTTTTTGAGCCACCATAAGTTGAGATCCTCAAATGAGGTGTAGAGTTGGAAACTATGTTGATAACCCATTAGGATTTGACTTGATTTGGTGTGGTTAGTTTGGAGGATTTGAAGTGGGCATTTTGTCAGACACCTTATGTGCAAGTTTTGATGTCATTTGGTTAGTGGTTTAGTTGCAATGTGCGCTCATTTGATCATTTGATTTTGAGAGGAACCTGGAAATGTTGATATTGAATATTTACGTTACTCATTATAGTTATTTAGACTATAGATGATTGAGGTGAGCGTGGATGTTAAGTTACTCATTTTGTCGTACTTTTTTACTCGATATAACATTATGTTAACTCCAACTATTGAAAACCCGTTTCAATTTGGTTCATGTCAGTGTTTTTTGTTGGAGATTTTGAAGTGGGAATTTTGTTATACATCCATAGTGCAAGATGATTGAGGTGGTACACTAGATGCGAGGTCGAAGACTAAGAGGCTACATGTAAACAAATCTACCTTTGGATTCCTCTTTACGCTTCAAATGATTAAATGGGACTATATTTCAACTACAACACTAACTATTTTTTATCTTAAATACTCATTTCATTGAAACTAACTATTTTTCATCTTAAATACTCATTTCATTGAAACGACCAACAAACCACACCAACATGAACCAAATTGAAACGGGTTCTCAATAAAGATCAAACTGTAACCTCTGTTGGAGTTAACATAATGTTATACCGACTGACAAAGTACGACAAAATGAGTAATTTAACATCCACACTCACCTCAATCATCTTGCACTATAGTTGTTAACTTATAGCTAATTAATTTCTTAACTCATAACTTCTAAATTTTTGATGAAGCTGAACAATAAGACGGTCTCGATCGAACTTGACAACGCCACTGCTGTTCACGTCAGGTTCCTCCCTCTCTTCTTTCAATTTCTTGAATTTTTAATTCGCATTATTAATGATTTATTTCTCTAATTTTTGTCTGCTTTTTTCTGTTTGGATGATGAGTTTTAGGTTTTTTATGAAGCTCAACAACTAGACGGTCTCAATCGAACTCAAGAACGCCACAACTGTTCACGGAAGGTATCTCCCTCTTTTCTTTCGATTTCTTAATTTTTCATTAGCACTATTTTGTTCTATTTCTTTAATTTCGTGTTTTTTTAAAAAAGTTTTGGGGATGGGTTCTAGGTTTTTGATGAACCTGAACAACGAGACGGTCTCGATCGAACCCAACAACGCCACTGCTGTTCACGGTAGGAACCTCCATCTCTTCTTTCCATTTCTTAATTTTTTATTAGAATTATTATGTTTTATTTCTTTTATTTTCGTGTTCTTTTTTCAGTTTTTTGGTTGAGTTTTAGGTTTTTGATAAAGTTGAACAACGAGATGGTCTCGATCGAACTCAAGAACGTCACTGATGCTCACATCACCATCATAGGTACCTATTCACTCTTTTTCTCTTGCTCTCTAAGTTAGAGTTTTGTAGTTAATATTTTTTGTTAGAATCTATAGATAGTCAATTGACTTATGCGTATGCCAAACTTATTTAGTCTGTACAATTTGCACAGGGTAACACTAGTTATAGTATTAGAGATTAGAGATTAGAGATTAGAGATTAGAGATAATATTCTCAGAATTCATTAGCTCCATTAAGGACCCCTAGTACTCATATTATGGATGTATTCCAATATCTTCTTGTCATTTTCCCACATTTATTTCTCATTTACTAATCAAATAATGAGCTTTTAACACGTTCTACTTGTACTACAAGTGCGGAAAATCAAGTCATCAATGCCTAAAAATTTGAAAAAAGTCAAGAGTATTACATTTTAGTGATTTTACACTCCACATACACATACACTCAAAAACTCCACATAAATCAGAAATAATTTCCTAATAATTAACCTCAAGTCTTACCGGAAGATAATCTGTTATTTATAATAGAGAACTTTCTCTCTCTATTGCTCTTTACTGTTAAGTACTAATTTTTGCCTCTCAAAGAAAGGCAATATAATAATATGTTGAGACCTAGAGAAAATTTTAGGTTGTAATCTTGATACAATAGCCGCCAGATATATCCATAAGAGAAAGCAATACGATAGGAACCATATGATTAACTCATAGTAGAAGATGGGCTCAAAACAAATCAGTCTGGCCCAAACTTCTTTGTTTCCCTTCTTGTAGTCTTGTAGGCTGTGTCTACAAGCATTTTTACTACTGCCTCGGCTCTCCCATTTATTTTACCAAGGCAATCATATGCTTAAAATAAATAGATAGAAAATATAAGAAATATTTTGTAGGACGATCTACATTATATACTATAATACGTAGAGATAAAGAATGAACACCTTACATCAATACTAAACTACCATAGTAAAATAGAATAAAATGCTGAAGTAATGTAGAGAACTGTTTAGCATAAAGTTATTTGAATTGAATTCTTATAGTTTCTTGCATATGTTAGAGCATCTGTAGTCGTTTGAGAGAAAAATATGCATATATGCATAAATAAAAATAGCAATCGAAGTTTTGCTGCAGTCGTCAAAAGCTATTTACAAAAATAATAAGCGACGACACTTCATGTGTCGTTGGAGCGAATAAAAAAATTTAAAAATTTAATTGGAGCGACGACACTCGAAGAGCCGTTGGAGGAATAAAAAACAAAATAAATAAAAGCGGAAGGGAGGGACGGCACTCGAAGTGCCGTCCGACATAGATGGAAAAAATTTGGCCTCAAAATGCAAATAAAAAATTTAAAAAATATATAAAAATTTACAAAAACATTTTGGAAATTACGAAAAAATTACAAAAACATTTCAGAATTTACAAAAAAATTACAAAAAATTATAAAAACATTTTAGAAATTGCAAAAACAAATACAAAATTGCAAAAAACGCCGGACGGCATGTGCCATCCAACATAGATGGAAAAATTTGCCCTCAAAAGTGCAAATAAAAAATTACAAAAAAAATATAAAAAATTACAAAAATATTTCAGAAATTACGAAAAAATTACAAAAATTTACAAAAACATTTCAGAATTTACAAAAAAAATACAAAATTGCAAAAAAGTCCGGACGGCACATGAAGTGCCGTCCGACATAAGGGGGCCAAGGGACGGCACTTGAAGTGCCGTCCGAGGGTTTTTGCTATTTTTGGGGGTTTTTTAATTGGAAAAAATAATTTTTTTCCAAGCAACGGCACTGGAAGTGCCGTCGGACGATAAAAAAATTAAATTTTTTTGTTGGACGAAGTGCCGTCTCTCATATATGAATAAATCTCTAATCTTCTCTCATTTTTGGTAATCGACTGTAGCGAAATATGCATAATATGCATATTTGGCCAACGACTGCAGCGCCGTTTTGAGCCTTATGCATATTTGGCAAACGACTACATATGCTCTTATATCTCTACGCGCGAGTTTTTTTGGAGAATCTTTTCAAAGAAGATTTTCTAAATATTCCAACTTCTACATTAATCTAAAAATTCTCAATTTTATTTTTTGTTATTTGTGTTTTCAATTATGTTCGATTTTGTGTACTTGTTTTGTGTTAGAGCAAAAAAATATAGTTTTTGTAATTACACTGTGACCTCAAACTTACAAATAAACATATTTTTAGGTTTCAATGTCTCTCTATCACGAGCTCTGAAGCAATGAGCGTGCATTCTAAAGAACAAGTAAACAAGGAAGAGGAGAAGAGGAGTGGATGCATCACTTTTGTCTCCTTAATCCATTTGTTTTTTTTGTTTGATAACGGGGATACAGTCAAAGGACTCCAGCCCAAATATATTAAAAAAACAGAATAAGTACAAACAAGGCCGAAATTTACACTAAATAAACCAGGAAGAGACAAACGCAGAGATACAAACACACCAAACAATACATAAGCGGCAATAAAGAGCATTGCCCAACAAGTCAAAAAAAGTCGCAGGATGGCCGACAGCAAAAAAAAGGTAGCCAAAGGCTGCGAACAGCAAACAAACAGCAAAGGCCATACAACCCAATCGTGGGAGAAACCAAACTCGAAACAAGAGCCGTAACAAGAGTAGCGAGCAGCAACAGTTGAGCTCCAAAATGCAAACACCACGACAGGTATGGACCAGAGCAGCAGACACCAACGACTAAAGCTCTACCAAGCCCACAAAACAACAGCTCAATGGCGGGGGCGAGCCCAGAAAGAGCCGTTAAGCTGAAACCGAAGAATAGAAACCAAAGCCGAAACAACCGCTGATACCAGCTGAGCCAGGAACGAAGCTAGGGGCAAAACAAGTCGGCCGTTAACCAACGTTCCCCGTACATAGCTGTCCTTAGCCCAAAAAATGAACGATGTTAAGATAAATCAGAGAGAAATGAAGACAATACTGAATATTGAATTGAAAGTTAACTGAGTACAATATCTCCTATATATAAGAGGAACCAAATACAAAACTAACCAACTACTCAATGTGGGACTATAATCTCTAACACCCCCTCTCAAACCCACGATGGGTCAAACAATGTGAGTTTGCCTACTAAGTGTCAGAATCTCTGAACAGTATGGGATTTGGTGAAGAAATCTGCAGTCTGCTGGGAAGAGATAACAGAATGGAGAGAGATGGTCCCTGCCTCAAAATGCTCACGAACATAATGACAATCAATCTCAATATGCTTCGTTTGTTCATGAAAGATCGGGTTGCTTGCAATGTGCAATGCACTCCGGTTATCACAATAAAGTGGAGTAGCTCCTGTAAGAGTGACACACATATATGATAACAGCCAACGAACATGAACAATCTCTCTAGTAGTAACTGACATTGCTCGGTACTCAGCCTCGGTAGAAGTACATTCAATAACTACCTGTTTCTTTCTCTGCCATGAGATCAGTGAATCACCAAGAAATAGACAAAAACCTGTGGTAGACCTTCTGGTAGTCGGATCACCTGCCCAATTTGAATCAGAATATGCACTGAGCTTTAGTTTGGATGTAGAAGGCATGAATAATGAATGAGTGATAGTGCCCTGAAGATATCTGAGGATCCGAAGAAGTGCACCGTGGTGAACTGATATAGGAGCGAAAACAAACTGACTGACAATACTAACTGCATGAGCAATATCGGGTTTGGTCATGCATAAGTAGATAAGTTGTCCAACAATCTGCCTGTATCTAGTGGGATCAGGAATGAGCTCACCATTTGTGGGACGAAGCTTCACATGAAGCTCTAAGGGTGTATCAGCTGATCAACTGTCAGAGAGATATGCAGCGGAAATAATATCTAATATATATTTCTGCAGAGAAATGAGTATCTCCTAAGATCCATGAGCAATCTCTAAACCCAGAAAGTAACGTAGCTTACCAAGGTCTTTCATATGAAACTGATGGTGAAGGTATTTCTGTGTGGATGCAATGCCGGCAGAGTCATCCCCAGTAATGATCATATCATCAACATATAGTAGTAGAATTACCCTTCCCTGCGGTGATGACCACATAAATATAGAATGGTCCTGAGAACTCTGACTAAAACTAGCCTTGGTGATGACAAGACGAAAACACTCAAACCAGGCTCGAGGGGCCTGCTTCAAACCATATATAGCCCGACGCAGCCGGCAAACATGACGAGGATGAGTAGGGAGGCCAGGAGGAGGATCCTTATAAACAACCTCAGATAAGGTACCATGAAGAAAAGCATTCTTCACGTCCATCTGGTATAATGGCCATTGGCGGATGGCTGCAACAGCAAGAAGGGTGCGAACAGTAGTCATCTGTGCAACGGGAGCAAAGGTCTCAGCATAGTCAATGCCATGCTCCTGAGTAAACCCTCGGGCTACTAGACGGGTCTTATGCCGCTCAATAGATCCATCAGGTTGATATTTGACCTTGAAGATCCACTTGTAGCTAATAGGATGAATGCCCTCTGGTAGAGGAACAACATTCCAAGTGCCAATCTGATCAAATGCACTGAATTTCTCTGCAATTGCTTTCCTCCATTCAGAAAATTGAATTGCGTCTTGATAGGTTTTGGGCTCACGTGCAGAGTGTATAGCAGTGAGATATGCATGAAACTGTGGTGGGTAGGAAGCTAGGATGGCAAAACCAAACTGGTCAGAAGGACCAGTGGTATCAGGTGAATAACGTGCCGGAGGAATACCAGAAGTAGAACGGGTAGATTGACGAAGAGGTGGTGGACTGACAGGGTGTGGGGGCGAGGACGGTGGAGTAGGTGCATGTGTCGGTGGTGAAGTAGGTGGGATGGATGCTGGCTGCTGTGGGGATGCAGGTAGAGTTTCGGTAGGGGGAACAACAGGTGTAAGGACTGTAGGAGATGTGAATGGAGCCAGAGGAGTGGGATTAAAAGGAATGCAGGAAGATAAAGTCGGGGGGCTGGCAACAACTGGAGAATCAAGAAATCTAGTATCCTCTGGGGGGGTCAAGTAGTAAGGGGAGTCTTCCACAAATGAGACATGTCGAGAAATGCGGAACGACCCGCTGATGGATCAAAACAACGATAACCTTTGTGTTCAGGACTGAGACCTAGGTGAACGCACTTAGCAGCACGAGTGAAGAGTTTCGTTCTCTCAGTAGGAGGGAGAAGGACGTAACAGGTGCATCCAAAGGTATGGAGCATACTGTAGTGTGGAGTAAGACGATACCGATGGTCAAGGAAGTCTGGAGAAACCATTTGGTTGAAGAGGCTACTTGGGAATCTGAGGAGAGGATGTTGAGAGATCATCCTGAGCTCTTTGTTTGATTTGTATTTTTGTATTTTTCTTATGCTTGTTTTGTTTCTCGCTCTTGACTGTAGTTCTGGGGACGAAACTATTCTAAGGAGGGAGTGTTGTAATGCCCCGATTTTCATTTATGAAAATTACTTATTTATTTTGCACGTAGTGTGCACGTGCAGTTTTCGTAATATGAAATCTTATAATTATTTTCTTTATGGATGATGAGTATATGCATATGTATGTACATATGTTCTTTAAATTATTTTTTATAAAAGGCCCTTTGTTTCAAACAAACTTGAGCCCAAAATCAAAACTAATATTTTGGCCCATCAATGTAAGCCCATTAATTAATTGTTTGAGTAACAACTTGTGAGGTAACATCTTTTAAAAGATTATTTTTATAATGTATAATGTACAAGTTTTTATGGAGACTAGAATAGCACGTGCATGCAACATGGTGTGCATTGCACACTATTTCTCCTTGGCCGGTTTTGGAGAAGTGGAGTTAGTGTATGGGTGGTTACTTAGTTGTGGGTAGTTACTACAACTCCTACTCTCATCCTAGCCCTCCATCTCATAACCATCTACTAAATCCTAGCCCTCCATCTCACCCAAAATTGTGTATAAATACCCCCTCACTTACTTGTTTTCTACACAAAATTTCATTGTGAGAAGAGAGTTATATTTTTTAAGAGAGTTGAGAGTGAGTGCTTTTGGAGGCCGACCATCACTTCAGAGGGAGCTTCGGTGTGGAGCAAGGAGCAAGGAGTCGTGCATCGCATTAAGAAGCTTTACGGGATTCGTTTATTTCGTCAACAAGGTGGGTATTTCTCATGACTTCTAAAATAGAACTCATGTTAAGATTGAGATTGAATTGTGTATGTATTTGTAAACTGAAGTGATAAGATGATTGCTAAATTAATACTTTTTATGTTGTACGAAATGTTGAAAATACGAATGAATGAAAAGGAACTAATGATAATTAGAGAACTGGAAATGACCGGTACAGTCGACCGATCATGTGAGCAGTCGACTGGTACACTGAAATAAAATATGTACAGTTCAGAATTCCATGAAACGATGTATTTAATATGAATTGTTAACTTGATTTTCTAGCATGCTAAATTAGAGTAATATTCATCTTCGTAGATAAATGATGAGTAAAGGAAAAATGTATGTTTAGTATCTCATTGGAGAAAAAGAAAATATTAGTATGTGAAATTTACATTTAATCATAAACTATGTTATGATGATGGTGAATAGATAAGAATCACATGTTTATGTTGGCATTGAACGTACTGTAATTGAATAAAATGCTGTGTGCTAAATGAAGAACAGAAGGGAGAGATGACCCCTTAATTTGAAAATTTACCCTGTTCAGTCGACCGAATGTATGTAACAGTCGACCGTACTGAACTTAAAAAGTCGTATGATTGAACTCTGTAGAACAGCCGACTGGTTTGAATGACAGTCGACTGCCCCGTAAATGATATTTAGATTTTGAATGCTGCGGAACAGCCGACTGGCCACGTGCAGCAGTTGACTCTTCCGAGCAGTTATTGAAGACTTTTATTTGGCTGAACAAGTCGACTGGATAAGCTCTAAGTCGACTGTCAGATCAGTTTTTGGTATATCAGAAATTCTATGATTTGTTTTATGATAAAGATTGTGAATCTTATGTTGAATATTGGTTGTGACAGTTTAGAAGAAGTAAACTCAATTTGTCTTTGCATGAATTTATATGAAGTGAATCATTTATTGGAATTTGTGAAAGTTATATGAATGTAAAAGCTATGAGCATAAAAAAGAAAATCTGTGTGATTATGAAAATGAACTCATGACCTGGAAATGCTCAATCTTTGGAAACCGTGAATTGAAGTTGAAACAAAAGAGTAGCTAAGTCTCCCACCGGCAATTGGAAAGAAATGAATTGAAATTTGAAATGAAAGACCAAGGTTGGTCATGTTGAGTAGATGTTTTAAGTCCGGTTTAGTGGAGAGGCTAACTCTAGAGCTTTGATTTTGTTCATGATTTAAATAAAATAAGGACTAGATACATAGTGGAGATGTGATGAAAGTAAGAGAAAAACACGTATAAGGGCCTTCGGATTGGCGATGTGAGAGTGATCCACAGGCTGCCTGCTTGATGCGTCAAGACATGACGTGGGCACTACTCCAGAATTATCGTTCCGGTGGCGATGCTTGTGGGGTGTTTGAGTGGCTATGGGTGGTGTCATTGTTCCATGGCAGAGGCTGAATTGTCCATAGGTTGCCTGCTCGATGCGTCGTGTCAGTGTGTAGGATTTCCCTCCAGGCTGCCTGGATATGGGCTCGTAGACCATAGGACATCTAAGATACTTACCGTAGTTACAGTAGTAGATTAAGTCATGGCGAGGGATTGAACCCTATGAAATAAAGTGCGAATAAGGGCTTGCCCTCGGACCTATGTAGTATGGGATGCATAGAATCCGAACAAGTGCGCATTAGTGTCATATAATGTAATAATTGCATTAAGGATTAAGTGCACAATCACAATACGACATCTTTAAGATTTTTTCTTTAATTTTATTTGTGAACAAGTTTGTGATTTGTTAAGAAATGAGAATCGTTATACTGTTCCTGGCATAGAGAGGATGGCCATGTATAATTATCGTCGGTTGAATAAACTGGCATACCCACAATTTTATATGCAGGATAATTGGCTTGATAAAGGTTAAAGGAGAACCGATGCTTAAAGATTATTTATTGTTGTGTCTTTTGTATAATGTTGAAATTGCTTCCGCTGTCATTATTTGTAAATTATTGATGTATATGCTTCCGCTGTAAAATGTAAAGTGTAAAATCTCATGTAACTCTGATGTAAAGTGAAAGGTTTCAATTCCTTGTAAAATTGTACTGAATGAGACGAAAAGATCCTGTGGAAAATCTCGAATTCAGTTGTATTTGGAATTCGGGGTGTTACAAATATGACTTAAACGTTTGTGCCACATATCAGCATCAGAGGAAATAATACCGGCAAAACTAGAAGGAGGGTGATGTGCACGAAGAAAATCTAGATAATATAGATGACCATGATGACTAGCACGCTCAAACTCCTCACTGGTGGAGGAATCAGTAATAGAACAACCTAAAGAGTCAAAAGTAACGACAAGACCATTATCGCACAACGCACTAATAGAAATAAGGTTTATTGATAAATGAGGAGCATAGAGAACATATGGTAATGTGAGAGTGAGAGAGTTAATTGTCCCTGAGTGTGTAATAAGAAGTGGTGAGCCATCAGCTGTGTGTAGAGATGGAGAGTGAGAGGGAAGTGTTGTGCAGGTGGTGAATAGTGTCTGATTACTAGTGAGATGATGTGATGCACCAGAATCTAAATTTCAGAACGAATTCATACCGGAAGTGGCATAAAGTGCATGAGCAGAGGAGCCAGCATTGATAGACTCACCCATGAGCTGTAGTTTCATCTGAGTGAGGCGTTGCTGAGTATTAGCCCAATCAGCAGAAGACGGCAAGGCCGAAGTGACGTGCATGGCCGAGGATGTGAGGGAAGAAGCACTGTGAGGAGAAACAAGACTGGCGCTGCTATGACTGAGAGCACAATGCGGAGAGAGATGCTGCTGGTGCCTGGATCGGGGTAGGGCGGTGCTACCGGTGGTGGAAGTAGAGGTGGAGTATGGTGATGAGTGATGTAAGGAGAAGGCAGGAGGCCGGAGGAAGACTGAAAATGGCGCTGCTGCTTATTGAATTTGGAGGAGGAACGAGAGGTGGTTGCATCGGGGAAGTCAGTGGAAGCGGAAATATGTGGGAGAGACTGAGATGCCATCAACAAATAGTACCTATATATATATATATATAGTCGAAAAAAAAGTCGAAAAAATAAAATAAAATAATTATATATATATATATATATATATATATATATATATATATATATATATATATATATATATATATATATATATATATAATTATTTTATTTTATTTTTTCGACTTTTTTTCGACCTTTTTTTTTTACTACAGAAGTAGGGTTCGGGATCTGGATTTCAGAATAGAAGTAGGATTAGCCATGGTGGCTGGATCTGGATTTGGATGGCACCTCAGGATCGGCGATCTGACGAGGAACTGTAGGCTGATCTGGATCTGGATCTGACGAGGAACATCGGGAGTGCAGGTGGGAGAGGTGGGAGCGCAGGTAGGGATCTGGTGCTTCGAAGCCGATGGGTTGCGGCGGGTTGTAGGATGGGTTGTTGACGGCAGGATCTGAAGAAGAAGATCTGAGCTGTTCAGATCTGAGTTCGGATGATGATGTTGACTGGATGATGATGGCTGGATCTATGAAGAAGACGAACTGTAGGCCGAGTTCGGATGATGATGATGGCTGGATCTGTGAAGAAGACGAAATGCAGTCTGATAGGAAGTTTGGATCTGATCTGGAGAAGATGACTTTTTTCGGTTTTTTTTTTTTGGAAAGAAATTTGTATAACTTTGACTATTGGAATTTGAGGATTTTTGGATGGAAAAATTTTAAACGAAGAGAATTTGAGTAATTGGTTCTGATACCATGTTAAGATAAATCAGAGAGAAATGAAGACAATACTGAATAATGAATTGAGAATTAACTGAGTACAATATCTCCTATATATAGGAGGAACCAAATACAAAACTAACCAACTACTCAATGTGGGACTATAATCTCTAACAAACGAAAAGATAGTAAAAGTAAAAGCAACAGTACAATTTGGAGAGGAGAACAGTAACACCGAAATAAAGCATAAAAGTAGAGTTCACAACAATAGCAGCAACCGAGAGAAGTCACATTGAGACACAAAAGATTTAAACAAAGCAGAACAAACAAAAGGTACTAGAATAAATGAAACCAAAAGTGATCATCCTAGCAACCAAACAATAGAACTGAGGCCACCACATTGAGAGCAGACCAGGCCTCCAAAAGAGAGAGGAAGAAGGTAAGACAGCGGCCAGGCACATCAAATCTGAAGAAAAACAACAAGGAAAAGAAAGCAATAGTGTTAAACATAAAGTTAAGGAGGCAAAAAAGTAGTAAGACACAGTCTAGATGCTGCAGCATGTAGACGGTGAAGGTGCAGTGAAATCGCTTTATCATGAGATAAAGCGGACGACTAGAACTTAGTAAAGAAAATCAGGTCATCAATAAGACTACCAATAGGGTGGGAGGTGTGAGAGAAAATACGATTATTTCTTTCTTTCCAAATAATCGAAATAAGCGCCATCATCGAGAGGTCCCAAGATTTACTAAAAGAACTATTAACACAATGGGACCTCCAACTAGTCCACTAGGACGGGAACGGAATAGGAGCGGAATTGACAGCCCATGCATCGAGACAAACTGTCCATAGAGGGAGCAAAAAATCACAACGCAAAAAAAGATGTTCTGCAACCTCATGATGTGAAAGACAGAAAGAACAAGGTTGGTCAATGGCCAAATGCATCCTGTTGAGATTATCAACAATTAATAATTTGTTGTTAATAGAGAGCCAAGTAAGATTTTTTACTTTCAAGGGAGCACAGCTGCTCCAAATCAGATTAGCAAAAGGTTACTTAACACCTCTGAAGTTAAGAAAACTATAGAATGATTTGACTGTATATGAATCCAAACTGGTCGAACGCCAAATCACGTCTTCCATTGGCTGCCAGGAATAACCGCTTGAACTAGAAAGAAGCTGAATGTATTGGGTCGCCAACGAAGGAGGAAAAGGTGAATGGAAAGGGATATGCCACTCGCAGTTGGGATTAAGAGCTATATGGTAATCGGCTACCGAGGCCAGGGGGTTAAGCGCAAGCTGGTAAAGTTCTGGAAAGACAGAGGCAATCTTGTAATTACCGATCCGAAAGTCGGTCCAGAACCTCGTCTTAGAACCAGAAGCGCACCGTTTGAAAAGGACACACTGAAAAGGTTCCAATACTTTCCAAAAACCCTTTCAGAAAGGAGGGGCAGCCTGGGAGAGATTTGGGAATAGTTTCCAAATCTTATGAAGAGAATGGCATTTATGAAGGATAAGACGAGCCCAGGAGAATTGATCGTCGTTTAAAATTCTCCATAGCCACTTACCCAAAAGAGATAAGTTTTGGTTCCTGAGGTCAAGAACCCCCAAACCACTAGCCGACTTAGCAGAACACACCAGCTTCCAGTTACAAAGATGAGTCCCAGATCTATAGCTGTCAGTGCCCGACCAGAAGAAATTCCTTCTAATCTGATTAATCCTCTTAATAACCCAAGAGAGAACATAGAAAAATGACATCATATATAAAGGAATCGAAGAAAGAACAGAGTTAATCAAAATTAAACGACTCCCTCGAGATAGTTGTCTACCAGACCAAACATTGAGTTTGGAGGCCACTTTATTGATCATTGGCAACTAATCCGATTTGTGTAATTTACCTCATCTCAAGGGAATGCCAGGATACATAACAGGAAAAGAAGAGGAAGCACCATTGAAAAAGTGAGCAATCTCAGCTTGACGATCGGAAGGCCCGCCAAGCTAAAGAACGAAGGATTTGTTGAAATTAATCGATAAGCCAGACGCTTTCTCAAATAAATAGAGAAGCAGTTTAAGGTTCCGAAAAGTACAACCATTAGGCTTAACAAAAATAATGGTGTCATCAGCATATTGTAAATTGAGAATGCCACGGAAGCTTTGAGAGCCTCCCAAACCTTCGATGACATTAGCATCCCAAGCATTGCTGAGAAGTTTACTGAAAACATCAGTAACTAGGGCGAATAAGAGAGAAGAGATAGGATCACATTGGCGAAGACCGCACTTGCATAGAAATTTGTTACCTTCTAAACCATTAATGAGAATGGAGGAGGTACCAGCGAAGAGAGTGGTCTTGATCCAAGCGATCCATTTCAATCCAAAACCTTTGTGGATGAGGATGTCAAAGAGAAACTCCCAACCAACATTGTCATATGCTTTTTCAAAATCCAATTTTAAGAGGATTTCCTCTTAATTGGATCTATGACAATCGGAAATAATTTCTTGGGCGCAAGCAATGCTATCAAGAATAAAATGGTCTTTAATAAACCCAGACTGAGCGGGGTCGATAAGGGGGGAGATAACATGGTTGAGACGACTAGCAAGAACTTTCATAATAATCTTAAAAGTAGTGTTAATAAGACTAATGGAACGAAGCGCGACAACCGAATTAGCCCCCAAAATTTTGGGAATGAGAACAATATGGGCGTAATTGATACGATCAAAGGAAAATAGACCTTGATTAAGATCAGCGAACATTTTAATGAGATCCTCTTTAAGGAAATCCAAAAATTTTTGGAAAAAGAAAGATGGAAACCCATCAGGACCAGGAGCGGAATCGCTCCTTAAACAAAAAACAGCCGATTTAATCCCCTCCACGGAGAAGGGAGCTTCAAGACTAGTCAGATCATGAGATTCGTTACCATAAAGCTGGGCCCAGTCGAAGTGGATAGAGCTAGACTTAGGGGTTCTCAAGAGATTTAGTAAAAGGAGAGAAAGGTGGCATGAAACTCCGTAGAGGAACTGAGCTCAATGTCGTTGACGACAAGAGAAGAAATATGATTGCATCGCTAACGATGAGAAGCAAAATTATGGAAAAATGAAGTGTTACTATCGCCCTCCTTGAGCCAACGGATCTTAGCTCTCTGATCCCATTTGATATGATCCAAGTTAAGGAGCTCGCCAAACTTGTGTTTGCAAGAGAGATGCTCCAAACAAAGAAAGTCCAAAATGGGACCGCTCACTTCTAAAAGGTCTATTGAATTGATCGATGTAACCCCTGTTTCCGATTATCTGGATTTTCATTTCTTTGCTTCATTTTCCATGTATTCTTGTATTTCAAATTTCGTATAAATTCCTTCCAATGCTTTTAAATACTTTCGAATTTCCTGTTGGAACCAAAATTTATATTCCAAGCTAGAATTTGACTCTCTTCTTTTATTTATCTCATTTGAAGCCCATTGATTTTGATATAATTTATGTTATTTAATTATTTGGATTGAAGCCAAAACCCCAAGCCCATCTTCTATTGGATTCTAACCCTAAACCCAAACCCACAAACCCATATACTACTCAACCGTATACAATTTTCTCCACATTCTCCTCAACTGCACAATCCCCCACTATCTCCAACTACCCACTACTCTAATTATTATTTTATTAAACCCCCATTCCCCCACTCTCTCTCTTCCCGTAATCCTCTCTCCCTCTCTGTTCTCCACCAAGGAACAGAGCAAAACCCAAAGAAACAACCCATCTTCTCCATCGTCCTCTCCTCCTCCCTCCATCTCCCGCTCTCAATCTCACAACATCGTCGACGCCATCACCACAGAGAACCCAACACATCATCCCGACCTTAAGCTTCGAGCACTGCACCCTCATCTCCCACGTCGAGCCGCTCCACCATCCCCATCGTCTCCTTCGTCCACCTGTCCACCGCCATTGCCGAAGCTTCGACCCCGTCGCTGCTCGCCTCCCGTCTCCCCCCATCGACAGTCCCGTCAACCTGTGTCGCCGCTCGCCCCTGCCTCCAGTACCTCTCGCTCAAGCCGTCGCATCACCAGTGCCACCGCTCCCCGCCGTTTTGCTCGTCTTCAACCTCGAGCTTCGTCTGCTCGGCATTCCCAGTCGTCTTCAACCTCAAAGCTCCCCGCTGCTCAACTTCCAAGCATCACCCGCAACCTCCTCCGTCGAAGAACCAGAGCACCGCCTGAGGCCATCGCCAACCAGCCTCCGCTCCTCTCTTCTGCCTGTCCCCGTGCGCCTTCCTCCAGTCGAACGCCGCTCAGCCATCCAGTCGAAGCTCCACTTTCTCAGTTGCCGACTCCGTCGAGCTTCCCCTTCGCCATCACAGACTACCGCAGACCCCGAGTTGTCGCACCGCCCATTCCCGCTCGCCTTATCTTTCGCCAGTCACCGTCGCCTGAGCTCTCAGTCGCCGTTTCCCTTCCCGGCTCACTTCTTTTTCCCCATCACCGCTCTCTCTCTTTTTCTGTCTCTCTCTCTCTCTCTCTGTTTGGAAAAGTGAAGAAGAAGAAGAAGGAGTTTTGGGGATTTGTCTATTTGCTGTTTGGAGATCTGATTATATTGGACTTTATTGGCTGTATTGGGAATTGTTGTTGTTTGTGGAGTTGGTGTTTGGTGTTGGAGGAGCAGATTGGGTAAATTTTTATTTGATCCTGTTTGTGTTGGAGTTGGAGTGGATTGGATTGTTGTTACTGCCTTGGAGTTGTTGAAGGGATTGTTTTGCTGAGGCGAAGTTGGGTTGTGTATGTGCTGTTCTGATGTGGAGTTGGGATTTGCTGTGTGGTATTTTGGCACGCGTCTCGCACGTGTTTCTTGGGATTGCTCCCCGGGATTCTGATCCCGTTATTCTTAATTATTCGAATCGACTATTACGATAAAGGCAAGTCCACTTGAACTATTTTATTTATTCTAGTTCAAGATTAATTGACCTCTTATGCAAGTAGTTCCAATTCATTTATCATTAATTTTGCCTTGTGTCCCTTCCGTTGGGAGTATCGAGGGTTTACACGAGCTAACCCGACGTACTCTTGACTTCTTTTATTATCCATTGACTCAAACCCAAGCCTAGACATACATTTGACATGAGTAAAAATAAATAAATTTGTACATGAGAAAACACGTCGTGATTAAATACATGTTAGTACTTGAGATCTTATGACATGAACTCGACATGATAAACTTAACTTGTTACTAGGAAAATTTACTTGACTTGTTTACTGGGAAATTCACATGACTTGCTATAAATTATTCTTACCACATGCATGACACAATAACTCGATAATTGCTCACTTGATGAACATTTATGTGATGCTGCCTTGTCTGTCTTGTACTGAGGTTTCGACCCAGTTACATCAGGAATCAGTTAAAATAATTGTTGTTTCAGATTTACCACTTCTTGCTTATTACTGTGTAATACGTCATGTTGCTGCATAATTACCATTCACTTGACATTATTATAACCACTCGCATGTACATGAATGACTTAATAAAATACTAAAACAAGCTGGGGTTTCTAAGGGTTGACCAAGTAGTGGACCGTCTCAGAAAATGTACTCGGTAGGGCCCTCTTGTTACATGGACTTGTTACATGGAAGGTGGAGAATACTTGTGGAGACGTGAACTTGTTATCTTGTTATCTTGTTATCTTGTTATCTTGTTATCGTGATATACCCGAGTACACGCTCTGTAGACCCCACCACGAAGTCTAAAACGAACACTGTTATGCGTGCATCGAACCTGTAGTATGAGATGCAATAGTACATGCACTAGATAGGAGAAATAACTTGATAATAGACTTAGTTGACATGTATATATACTTGATAAAGACCATTGATATTAGTACCATTATTGTTCTGATCTTGATTCATATTTTTCCATGTAACATGTTTCCTTACTCTCTGCTTTTTACTACTTGCTGTCCGTACTTGCTCTAAGGACAAATTATTCTTTTTTTTTTAGATAATCAAGTACAGGTGCACGAAGAGAATTTCTAGGAGGCATTGATGAGTAGTTTTTCTACAATTGGAGCATGAATCTCTCGAGTTATCTGGTAAGTCTTTATATTCCAGATTTGGTTATTGAACTTCATACTCGTTTATGTGATCATGTTTCCTGCGCGGTTGTGATTCATTTTCTTATATTGTTCAGCTAAGACTAGTACAGCTCATGGATGATATGAGTTGGCATACTTATATCATTCGCTAGGCCTCAGTTATGTGTTCGTATTCCCGTATTCCGGGAAGCGGGACGTGACAGGTTTTTAGTGGTATCAGAGCCCAGGTTAGGCTCTAACTATGTTGGAGTTTAGCTGAGTTTGGCTAATGTGTTAGTCATGTTTGACTAATATGTCAGTCAAGTTCGGTTCTAGCCAGTCTAACTCAATAATATGTACACCACGCTAATCACATGAACATGTAATAACCAACATGTAATAACCGCCCACGTCCAATTGGGAACATTGCAAGTGTTGCAAAGAAATGAATCCAGAGAGTAGTTGGAGAAGGAGCCACCCAAAAAAAAGACAGCTCCGTAACAATCCATTTTGGACATCTAAGCAATAACATTAGGAGAGGGAACATAGATAAGAATGACAGAAGACATATCACTGAAAGGTGGAGGAGCAACTAATGACAGATGAACTGAAGAGCGGGAGAGAGCGTTGGCCGCGATACGTTGAGACAACGGAGGAGTTGGGAGGAGGGCAGGCTCAGCGGATAACTTGATCCTCTTAGACTTATGGGTCTGAATGTTAGAAAGCTTAGCTTGGAGAGAAGGAAAGTCCAAGGTCGCTAAGACTTGGTCGGAGATTGGTACACCCACCGAAAGACCAAGTAATTGCTGAAGAGCAAAGCACTTATTATGATCATAATAATAAGTTGCAACAAAGATATGAAATATTTTTTCCATCAACAAACAATTCTCGAACAGATCAAAACCCTTAACAAGAACACTTAAAAACTTTTTTGTTGTTGTTGTTTTTTTTATAACTTTTTTGTTGTTGTTGTTGTTTTTTATTTTTTTCATTAAAATGATCAAAAAATAATTACAGATTACAAAAACTTATATGGTCAGCATGAAAGGCCTCATCGATCCATGAGCTCGATCAGGGCTGAGCCTCACCATCAACACGTGACAAAACTCCATCTCATTTAAAGCACCATCCCCATCACTGTCCCTTTCTCTCAACATCATCCTGATCAGCTCCTCATCAATGAACCCTCCCAACCCCAGCAATGCCGAGTTCATCTTCAGTCTCTCCAATGTGATCAACCCCAGGCCGGTACAGGACATTAAGATATATAAATTCATGTTAATTAAATAACTAAAACACTGCATATGTAGGTTTAACAAGGAAACACATACTGGAAAAAAAAAAGAACCCTCTATTTGATCCCATTCCAAACCATAGACTTATCAGGTTTCGTAGAAACTTTATCCCAAAACAACGGCTTCAACTTTGGTTTTAGGAGCACGTACTGGCATCGGGCCTCTTCATAATTAGAACCCAATTGGCCCAAAAGGTGATGGGCAAGGGATCTTCATATATATTATCTTGTGGAGGTCGAGGAGGTATTGAGGCATTTGGCGGAGGTGGAGGCAGGCCTGGCTTCTGGTTTGGGAGGAGGAGGGGCAGGAGGTGGTCGAGCTGAGCTGGTGGTGGGGCTGTTGGGTTCCTTCCAGGAGGAGGCTTCTAAAATGAAAATTATTAAGGGTCTATCTGTAAAATTTGAAATATATATATCCCAGTGCGAAACAAAAGCCCAAGGTCGTTATATGTCACTCTCAGTTTTTGACTCTTACGTGACCCTCATTCTTTTTCTCTGTCTCTTTCTCTTTCTCTCGACTCGGACCCCGACCCCTGACCCCCGACACCCGACAATCCTCAATGCCGTAACGCCGCCGCCAACTACGCATTTCCGCCAACTCCGTAACTCCTCCTCCGACGGCTCTTCCTGTCCATCAAAACCCTGACCCTAATTAACCCTAAATACCTAATCTCCTTCGGTCCATCCTCTCCATCAAAAGGTACTCTTCTTCTCTTCGTCTTCTCCTTTCAAACACTAATTTCGATTTCGACGATTTTACAACAACAACAAAAAATCTTTTATTTATTTTATTTCATTTTATTTTATTTTATTTTATTTTATTTTTTTTGGTAGATGAAAGGAATCATCCAACCTTACATTACTTACATTAGTGGGCAGGTGAGTTGGGACTTCAATTAGTTCATTTTTGGTCAATTTGCATTAACATTTTAAGAACATTATACACGGTACACCTAAAGTTCATACATTGTACGTCACTAAGTTTAGATATAGTTATTCATTTTCCTCGCATTTAGAATCCAATTATAGTTATTTAAGAACTACTCCCTAAATCTATCAAATCCCCCCCCCCCCCCAAACCCAGAAAAATAAATAAATAAATAAATTTAATAATAATAATAATAATAATTAAATGATAGAAAATAGTGTCAATCAACCAACTCAAGTTTACCTTCTACAGCTATAGCCGTTGGCCGTTGGCCTACAAATTTTCCTTCTAAAGTATGTCTCTATCAATCAAACTGTAAAGGAACAAAATAGAGCTTAGGGTTTGAAACAATGAAATTAGAACTAGAACTCGAGAATCAGCCATCGAAATCGAAATCGAAATTTTTTGTCAATCGGGAGTGGGATTAAGGCCTGGATCGGGATTGGGATCAATCCTGGCCTTAATTCCACTCCAAATTGACCAAAAATGAACTAATTGAAGTCCCAACTCACCTGCCCACTAATGTAAGTAATGTAAGGTTGGATGATTCCTTTCATCTACCAAAAAAAATAAAATAAAATAAAATAAAATAAAATAAAATAAATAAAAGATTTTTTGTTGTTGTTGTAAAATCGTCGAAATGGAAATTAGTGTTTGAAAGGAGAAGACGAAGAGAAGAAGAGTACCTTTTGATGGAGAGGATGGACCGAAGGAGATTAGGTATTTAGGGTTAATTAGGGTCAGGGTTTTGATGGACAGGAAGAGCCGTCGGAGGAGGAGTTACGGAGTTGGCGGAAACGCGGAGTTGGCGGCCGCGTTACGGCGTTGAGGATTGTCGGGTGTCGGGTGTCGGGGGTCGGGGTCCGAGTCGAGAGAAAGAGAAAGAGACAGAGAAAAAGAATGAGGGTCACGTAAGAGTCAAAAACTGAGAGTGACATATAACGACCTTGGGCTTTTGTTTCGCACTGGGATATATATATTTCAAATTTTACAGATAGACCCTTAATAATTTTCATTTTAGAAGCCTCCTCCTGGAAGGAACCCAACAGCCCCACCACCAGCTCAGCTCGACCACCTCCTGCCCCTCCTCCTCCCAAACCAGAAGCCAGGCCTGCCTCCACCTCCGCCAAATGCCTCAATACCTCCTCGACCTCCACAAGATAATATATATGAAGATCCCTTGCCCATCACCTTTTGGGCCAATTGGGTTCTAATTATGAAGAGGCCCGATGCCAGTACGTGCTCCTAAAACCAAAGCTGAAGCCGTTGTTTTGGGATAAAGTTTCTACGAAACCTGATAAGTCTATGGTTTGGAATGAGATCAAATAGAGGGTTCTTTTTTTCCAGTATGTGTTTCCCTGTTAAACCTACATATGCAGTGTTTTAGTTATTTAATTAACATGAATTTATATATCTTAATGTCCTGTACCGGCCCGGGGTTGATCACATTGGAGAGACTGAAGATGAACTCGGCATTGCTGGGGTTGGGAGGGTTCATTGATGAGGAGCTGATCAGGATGATGTTGAGAGAAAGGGACAGTGATGGGGATGGTACGTGCTTTAAATGAGATGGATCGAGTTTTGTCATGTGTTGATGGTGAGGCTCAGCCCTGATCGAGCTCATGGATCGATGAGGCCTTTCATGCTGACCATATAAGTTTTTGTAATCTGTAATTATTTTTTGATCATTTTAATGAAAAAAAATAAACAACAACAACAACAACAAAAAAGTTATCAAAAAAAAACAACAACAACAAAAAAGTTTTTAAGTGTTCTTGTTAAGGGTTTTGATGTGTTCGAGAATTGTATGTTGATGGAAAAAATATTTCATATCTTTGTTGCAAGTAATAATATAATTTTAGCAAGCCGAATTTAAGACAAAAAAGACACTTCATTTTGGACATGCAAAGGACTTTGAGATGCCCAAATTGGAGACAACAGTAGCAGCAAAGAGGATGCGATGTATAAGAGGGAAAGGTCTTAGAGGCTGAAGAGGTGGGAGGGAAGAGATGGGAAGAAAGCACAGCCGAAGGCTGTGAAAGGTTCTGACTAGTGGGTTGGGCCGCACTAAAAGCTAGGGGGGATAATTCATAATATATTTTTATTTTTTTTACAATTTCAATCCAAGATGGGCCCACCGATGGGTCGAAGCCCATTCGAAGCCCATGAATGGGAAGGAGCTAATGAACAAAAGGGGGGAATAACAAGAATCGTAGAGATTAAGGAGGGGGGGGGGGGACTCAGAAAATAACCGGAGAAAAAGCGACAGAAAGAGAAGAGAGGGAAGAAGAACTTGGAGAAGAGATCAAGAATCAAAACTGACAACACCAGCGAAGCAAACAACACAAAAAGGAAAATCGCAAAAAAGAAAAAAGACGCAGAATTACACGAACAAAAAGAAAGCCCTAACAGATAAACTCAAAACACAACTAAGAGAGAACATAAAAATGCATAAGTGGGAGACTTACAGTGGTAAGTGACGAAAAGGAAACCAGGTAGAATCAAGAAGGCAAACCGGAGCATTCAGATCTGCAGGTCTAGAGGAGCAAGGAAGAGAGGACTAAGTCGCCAACAAGGGAGGACCCGAACCCCGCTGAAGCCAGAGAAGACTGAGCCCTGATGAGCAAGCTGCGCTGCACAAGGCGACCACTACAGAGTGGAGGTCCGGAACCAAAGCCGCCACCGAGGAGTAGGCCACTCCCAAAAAACTCAGCAGGAAGCGATGGAGCACCCAAGACCGACCCAAAACACCACTGAAGTAGCCGGAGGAGGCAGATACAAGAAGGCACCGATAGAGGGGGACGGAAAGGCCGGAGGAGGACAAAGGAGGGCGCCGGGACGGTGAGGTCGAAGGAGGGTGCCAAAAGGGGAGGCAAGGAAGAGGAGAGAAACGGAAGTGGGGAAAAACAGATATGGGTATTGAGAGGAAGGCGAAATACACAACTTTAAAAAAGGGAGGGAGGAAAGGCGGAGGCTAGGGGAGCGGGATCTGGGGGAAGAAGAGGCGTGCAGAAGACTGTTCTTTCTACAGGGCAGCTGCGTGGTGCACACAAAGCGAACTCGTTTAATGCCATTTGTATGCCCGGAAAATATCCTCTTTGATCTATTCTTATTATATTTTTATTTTTTAATAGGTTGTTAATCTGCCATGTGATTTACTTTCTTTCTGTTTGCAAGAGATGATATTCTTTATGCCTTTTTTATGTACTGGATTTTACTAGTGATCCCGTGCTTGCACGAATGTTCGTGGATTCTATTAAGTAATCATTTATTCGTTCATATTATGATTGAACTAATTTAGTGCATTCAGATAAAAATTTATTAGAATATATGTACTTTTGTCATGTGTTGAGGTATGCATGTTTTTTTTTTTTGATGGAACGGATAGAGCCCCAACAGCTCCAGCCAAAACAATCATATAAATAAATAACAGTATACATGGGGGCTTTACCAGAGGTAAAACAAAACAGTACAAATGATAACGGAAACAATCGCTATGTACAGCAAATACCAAACCAGCTACAGATGCTAGAGAAATAGATGAACAAAAATAAATGAATTAAGCAGCTCTGGTGGTGGTGGATGGATCCCTCCGGCTACATCCTCGCAAACAGGCGTGGCCGAGCAGCAAACGAGCAAGAATTGACCTCCACAGGAATATGCAGCTCTCAGAGAATCAACTGGAACATAAAAAAAACCTCACACCGATGTTCCCTAGCTACATCCAGTCGAGCATCAAGCAGTGGGGTGCACGATGAAATCGAAAACGAGAAGCGAGAGGCCGTGCTTGGCAAAGTCACAACCAGACTGAGTACGGCCACATACTGGGAGTGACAAAGTGCATAAACACCAAGCACAGACTCCGGCCACCAAAGTTCCAAATAACCAACAAACAAGAGAAAGAGGAGAAGTAAATGCACTCATAGGCCAAGCCAGAGAAAGCCACCATTCAGGAAAGCTTTCCTGCCAAAACAAACCATATCAACCAAAGCGCCAAAGCAAAAAAACTCACTCACTAACAGTCCACCCCATCAGATACGCATAGCACATAGGAGAACCACAAAGCTTTAATAGCATCTAGACCGAAACAAACAACAGAGAAATAAAGTTCAAAAGAATGACAAAGTATCAATAAAACTACAAACCATTCAGAGAGAAAGGGAAAAACAGAATAAAGAGCTGCACATTCAGAAGATCAACAGCAGTCATAAAGACAGCCGAGCACAAACCAGAACAACCACCATTCCCGCCCCCGCAAGAGGTAGGCCAACGGGGGGAACCAAAAGAAGAAAGGAGCTCCCAGGCGTCACAAAATAAAGAGGATCCGAGAAGAAGACCCATAACTAAACCTGCATGCCAGAAGATGAAGAAGACAATCCAGTGAATGAAATTAAAACGATAAAAGTATACAAATAGTGAGATAAGAGAATAGAACAATAGCTAGAAGAATGTAGAGCCACAAAACATACCAAAGAATAAGAACAAAACATTCTAGAAATAAGGTTGGATAATAGTTAAAACGCTTGAAGATTATATAGGCAATTAATAGACAGCTTAAGTTTCTCCAATGCCAAAGGAGCATTCTCTTTGAAAGCCGGGGTGGAACTCCAAGAGTTAAACAGAAAGAGAAAATCCTCAATAATAGCTGCGATCGATTTACATCGCTGATTGAAAATTCTACCATTCCTCTCCTGCCAAATGACCCAAATGATGGTATGAGTCGCTAAAATCCATGCGCATCGGAATAAGCAATCCGACGGCGGGAAAGACCATACGGAAGTCAAGTGGAGAGGAATGACACTCGTGTTCCAAGCTAACGAGTTAATCTTCCACAGGGGGATAATAACGGGACATTGGATGAAGAGATGGTTGACATCTTCCGGAGATTCAGAGCAGAAAGGGCAGAGTTGCCCCCATGCTAAATTTCTCTTATTTAAGACTTCTACTGTTAGAAGTTTGTTATTAAAAGCAAGCCACGAGTTGATTTTGACTTTGATGGGAACACAAGGTTCCCAAATGAATCGCGATAGCGAATATCGCGTTCCTCTAGAGATGAGAAAACTATAGAAAGAGCTCACCGTGAAACTACCAGATGCCGTCCAACGCCAGGAGATGCCCTCGACGGCGTTCCAAGAGAAGCCATTAAGGAGATTAAGCATGTTTTGAAAAAGCTCATTAATATGCGAAGGGAGAGCGATACTGAAGGGGATAATCCAGTATCTAGCATTATCAACAGAGATGAAGGAATCAGCTACAGTTGCATAAGGAAAAACAGCCAATCTGTATAAGGAAGGATAAGCCGACGACAGCTTAGTGTTACCGATCCATAGGTCGGACCACAAGCTAACTGTGGTTCCGTAGGCACAGATCTTAGATATACTGCACTGGAAGGCGCAAGACGCTTTCCAAACGCCCTTCCAAAAAGGAGAGGCACGACGAGGAGGAAATTCCAGGAATTCCCACCAGTTGGATGAAGGTCTATAGTTTTTGATATAATTCATCCAAGGTAGGTGGTCAAGAGTATGGAGTCTCCACAGCCACTTGCCAAGGAGGGCAAGGTAGTGGGCTCTGAGATCTAAGACTCCAAGTCCCCCCTCCTTTCTAGGCGAACAAATCAATTTCCAATTCGCTAGATGCGACCCCGGGTTATAGGTCGGAGAACCCGACCAAAAAAAATTACTTCTAATCTGATCAAGCCGTTTGATCACCCAGGAAGGCAAGAAAAAGAAAGACATGAAATATTGGGGTAAAGCCGAGAGCACCGAATTGATGAGAATTAATCTGCCACCCCTAGATAGGGCTTTGCCAGCCCACGCCGAGAGCCTGAGCTCCACTTTGTCAATGAGAGGAAGCCAATCAGATCTAAGGAGCTTGCCCCATCTAAGGGGGATACCCAAATAAGTGATCGGAAAATTGGCAATGGGGCAATTGAAGAAGTTGGAAATCTCTGCCTGGCGGTTGGGGGAACCACTCAACCATAGCACGGAAGATTTTTGGAAATTAATAGATAAGCCTGAAGCTAGTTCAAAACAATAAAGAAGCAATTTCAAGTTCCGAAGGGAGTGTGGCTTAGGCTTGCAAAAAATAATAGTATCGTCTGCATATTGGAGGTTGAGAATCCCCTCAAACCTGGGAGAGCTACCAAGACCCTCGATCATATGCAAATTCCATGCGTTCCTAAGGAGTTTGCTGAAAACATCAGCCACGAGAGAGAAGAGAAGGGAAGAAAGTGGGTCCCCTTGACGGAGACCACACTTGACCTTAAACTTATGGCCCTCAGATCCATTCAGAAAGACAGCGGAGGTTCCGGAGAATAGGCTGGATTTAATCCAAGCCACCCATTTGGGACCGAACCCTCTGAAAGCTAGGATATCGAACAGGAAATCCCAATTCACGTTATCATAAGCCTTTTGGAAGTCAAGCTTGAGGAGAATCCCCTCCTCTTGAGAACGATGACAATGGGAGATGATTTCCTGGGCCGAAGCCACACTATCAAGAATAAAACGATCTTTAATGAATCCCGATTGCGCTTGGTCAATGAGAGGGGAAATAATGGCACTCAGCCTAGACGCTAGGACTTTCATAATGATTTTGAAGGTCGTGTTAATAAGGCTGATAGGCCTAAAGTTGGTCAGCAAATGCGCTCCTGCCACTTTAGGGATAAGCACAATGTGAGCGTAATTAATGCGATCAAAAGAGAAATGACCTTGGTGAAGATCCTGAAATAGCTTGAAAAGGTCATCCTTGAGCCAATTCCAAAATTTTTGAAAGAAAAAGGCCGGAAAACCATCCGGTCCCGGGGCGGAATCGCTTTTTAAAGCAAAAACCGCTGCGTGAATCTCCTCCATGGAGAAAGGTTCTTCAAGAGAGGAAAGATCGTGAATTTGATCTCCATAGAGTTGAAACCAATCTAACTCTAGGGAGCGAGGCTTATACGAACCAATTAGGTTCTTATAGAAGGTGAAAAATTCACGGTGGATTTCCTCGTCGGAGGAAACTTCACCAGCTGGAACAGAGAGAGAAGAGATACGGTTATAACGTTGTCTATGTGATGCGAAGTTGTGGAAAAAAGATGTATTAGCATCACCCTCTTGTAACCATTTAACTCGGGCTCTTTGGGCCCATTTAACATGGTCTTGTTGAAGTAACTTAGCATAGTCCAACTTACAAGAAGAACGTTCTGCAGAAGCTGCTGCAGATAAAGGAGCGGACTCCTCCATTTGGTCAAAAGACTCAATAGATTGGAGAAGAAATTTTTTTAGAAAGACGGAGTTGTTATGCCTCTCCGACCGCCAGATTTTGCAACCGTGTTTAATAGCATGTGTTTTAAGAAGGATGTTTCCCAGCCCTGAGGAACCTGAGATAGCTGCTAGGCACTCCTCCACCAGCCTAACAAAAACTTGGTCTTGTAACCAAAACTTTTCAAAACGAAATTTGTGATTGTGATGAAAAGGAAAGTGAGAAAAGAGTGAGATCGGACAATGATCAGAAGAGGGATTAGGGAGTGCCTGAGCAGCGGAAAGGTGGAATCGATCGATCCAAGATAGAGATACAAGAAATCGGTCGAGTTTGGCTAGAGAAGGGGGTTGACGTTGATTAGACCAGGTATAGGATCTACCAGAGATGGGTAGGTCAGCTAGCTGAAGGGTCCTAATGCAATCATTGAAAGAGTCAGATTGATAGGAAGAGTGTGCCGGATTAGATCTTTCTGAGGCGTAACGTGTGACATTAAAATCCCCACACAAGAAGTAGAGATCCGATAAAAACGGTAGTAAAGAAAGGAATTCATTCCAAAACAGAGGGCGCCGCTCTGCGGAAGAGGGACCGTACACCGAAATAACGGTCAGGGGACAATTAAACTGAGACCAGTGAAGTTGGATGATTAGAAAGAAGGTAAGGCGGTGGATGCCTATCAGAGAAAAAGTCGATTCTTTGAATCCGACAAGCATACCACCCCGCGAACCGATGGCATCCAGTGCGATCCAATTCGAAATAATAGAGCCGCCTAAAGCCCGATAAATAGTAGGGGAAGGAGAAATAAGTTTGGATTCCTGAATAGCAATTAGGTCACAACGAGAGGAGGAGATAAGATCGAAAATTGCCCTTTGTTTAGCCGGGCAATTCAGGCCTCGAATGTTCCAAGAGATGCTAATCATTGGAAAGACTGTGCTCCAAAACTCTACTACGTTCCAATTTCCTAATGACCTGGGAACCATGCACGGGGTCAGGTTTAAGCAGGAAGCCCATCTTATGAGCTAGGCCAGACAATTTACCATCCGAAATGGAATCGAAGATAGGGAAATAGATTGAACCGTACTGATTCTTGGGAGAAGATGAGAGGTTAGGAGCAAGGGGAGAGGATACGGATGAGGAGGACATCCCGATATACTCACTGGGCGGCTGAACTTTGACATTCAGAATATTTTTCTTTTTGATAGCCAATAAACGAGCGCTAGATCTTATAAACTGCTGCTGGGATACAGCAGAAGACCCACAGTCCGCTACAGAACAACCCTGATCCAAGGAATGAAAAGGGGGAGAAGACAAGGAGTTGGAAGAGGACGAACTAGAGACCACCGTAGGTGAGTCCGGTGTTACTAATTCCCCCTTCTCATACTCCAGAGAGCAATGTGGGTGGGAAGGGAGAAACAACCGCGGTCTTCGGATCTTCGTATCGGGGGGTGGGCAAATCCCACCACGATACAAAAGACGAGAATGCGGAGAGAAAACGGAGATAATGTCCCGATGGGAAACACTAAGTAATTTTCCAAGAGCAATAAGGTGCGTTAACTTAAATAAGCAGAATGCAAAAATGATGCTAAAATAAGCTGAATGCTTAACAAGAGGATCGGGGAATACCTGCTTGGAGAGAGAGGTTTTGTTCAGCTCCTCTTCTTCTTCCAAAAGCAAAGGATCCTCATTAATCCAAGCTTGGGATTTAGAGGCCTTGGAGGACTTGTGAATGGCAGCCTCGAAAGCGGGGTCAGCGCGTTTGGGAGTAGGAAAGTGCGCAATCTGCTGAAATTGCTCCCAATCCGAGGCAAAGTATGGATTAACTTCCCATGCCGGCCACGGAGAGGAGGAAGATTTACCTTTAGGGAGAGAGGAAGAGGCAGCATACTGGGCAGAAGAACAAGGAGCAGCAGACTGATAAATTTTGTGGTGCGAGACGGAAGATTCAGCAACTTTATTGGTAGCCGCAAGAGAGTGGGACTTAGCCACCTTTGCCGGGAGAAGATCGGGGTTGATCCACACAAGGTTAGGCGCTTTAGAAGGAGAAATCTTAGTCACCGGGGTATGAGAGGATGATTTGGGGATACTCGGATTTTTATTGCGCACTGACAAACCACGAGAAGATTTCACCGCGGGGGGGGAAGGGATCGGAGGAGCAAAAGTACCCGGGTGGAATTGGGCATTCAAATCAGCTTGAAAGTGCTCCACAGCTGATCCAGACTTGGAATTGATAGAGGTCTGAGAAGCTAGGGAGGAATCATGATAGTGAACCGATACAGAGAAAGATGAGATACCATCAGACAGACAGAAAGCTTCAATACGAGGTGAGCTCATGGAGCGCCGGAAAATAGCCTCAATTTGCACACATCCCGAAGCCAGCCAAACTTTAGAACTGATACGGACCAACTCTCCAATACAGTGAGCCAATTCCCCAACCACCCGAGGTGAATCACAGAAAGGCGGGAGCCCAACTAAGGAAACTTTAACTTCTGAGGATGCAACAGACTGCATTAGAGTAGGGATGGTGACCCATTGGCGAACATTGATAATAATGGATCCTATAGAGAGGGAGGGAGACGCCATCAACTCCTCCAAAATCTTAGGAGATGGACAACGGATAACAATATCCCCATTCGAACAATTATACAGCACCCAATCCCATTCCTTAATATTGCAAAAGTTACATAAAAAGGAATTAAGAGTGAAGAAGGGTACCACACCACCGGTAACGGAGATAGCCCCATAAGTGCTAAATGATTTCAATCGATCTGAAAGCAGGTCTTTGGAGACAAATACATGAGTGGTCATATGCTTGGTGACGGAAACAGAGGCAGAAACCTGCGGAGGGATCGCAGTAGAAGTCACCTCAGAAATACGCGTACTCGCGGCAGGAGTAGGCAACAGTGGAG
Source organism: Hemerocallis citrina (assembly GCA_017893485.1). Lineage (NCBI taxonomy): Eukaryota > Viridiplantae > Streptophyta > Magnoliopsida > Asparagales > Asphodelaceae > Hemerocallis > Hemerocallis citrina. The sequence goes on from CM030366.1 coordinate 235,764,103, forward strand.
GAGTAGAGGAAACCTGAAGTTTACGCACTTTGGCTTGCGAGGGAAGAGGCAGTTTGTTTCGAAGAGAGGGAAGATCAATCGCACTAAGGACCTGATCGGAAATAGGCGCTCCGACAGGAAGCCCTAGCAAATTTTGTAGGGCATAGCACCTCTGCTGTGCATGCCCTTCTTTGAGACAGAAATGGCATTTCATCCTGTTGGGGCAAATGATTTTGTAATGGCCACGTTGAAGGCAACGAAAACAGACTGGCCAAGAGAGGGGAGAGGTCGAGAGAGAAGAAGAAGAAGATGAAGAGGCTCTGAGATGGATAGAGCGGGAATACTGAGAAGGGTGAACCTTCTCGAAAGACTGCCTAAGAGGCACCAACGAGCCCAATTGATGAGTACGGGTGGGCCCAGAAGCCAAGGAATGGGATTGAGCTCGTGGGCCGCCAGAAACATTTTTTTTTTTAATTTTTTTTACCACTTCTACCCACGTCAAATCCATGGGCCAAAAGTTGCACAGCCCACCAAAGGAAATTGCCGCAAACAGAGAAAGAAAAGAGAGGACTGGAGAAGAAACACACCGCCGTAATGGCGCCGCACACTAGAATGCCAGTAAGAGAGAAGAAGATCAGGCCAAGAATCATCAACTTGCAAGGGGGGTGGGAAGCAAGCACAGAGCTCCCACTTCACCCTCAATAACAGACAAAAATCTCTACACCACGCACTAAAGCACGCAAGAACTAACGGAGAGACCCAACCAAATCAACCGAAATGGAATACTATAATGAAATAAACTTACAGTGCAAGTAGAGGCTGCTCGCGGAAGAAGAGGGAAAGCCAGATGCCACCGGAACCGGACGCCGGAGGCGCGTCGAAGAAACGGGGTAGCTCCGAAGCTTGGTCGAAAGACCAGGGGCAGATGCAAGACGCCTGAACTAGAGGGGGGGGGAGGGGGCGAGGCAAGAGAGGCAAAGAAGACCACCAGGAGATGACGACGACTGACGAAAGGAGCGGGGGGCGCTCACCAGCGGTAAAGACGGGGAAACAACGGGAGCTGAAAAGGGTTTGTAGAGGGGAGAACGGGGAGAAGAAAAGGTAAAAGGAGGCTGGGGATCGGAGTGGAGATGGAGGCGGATCTGATCGGAGAAGAGAAGAGGGGACACTGTAGAAGAAATCGCCTTTGAAATAGCTTATACTTATCGTTGAGGTATGCATGTTTGAATCGATTTGATGCTCTTGATTTGAACCTTCATCATATCTCTAATCTCTAATCTCTAATATTATAATGGGAGAAGGGCTTAGTGTCATTTGTAAATATTTGACATTTTATCAATACGTGCAGCGTACGTGTTGGTAGATTTTTTTTTTCTTTTCATTCCCCTCCCAATTTTTCCCACGTGCAATGCACGTGTATAATACTAGATTTTTTTCCTTTTCATTCCCGCCTCCTCATTTTCCTCACGTGCAACGCACGTGTATAATACTAGTGTAAAGTATAGTTGAGTTCCTTGCTGATTGGAAATGTTTTCACTTCTCAGTCCTTGGCTCTATTCAGTTTGTCAATTTTATGTTTCATTGTTACCGATTTAGTTACATATAGAATGTATTCCTAAGAGGTTCTCTATGGTGATTATATTATTATATTTATTTTTTTGTTTCAGTGATTATGTCATCTTTTTGTATTTCTATTTTATTACCATGCTATTCAGAGCCGGTCCTGAAATATATAAGGCCTTGTGCGGAAAGAAAAAATAGACCTTCTTTAAATATTCTAATACTAAGAAAATTAGTCTTCTTGAAATATTCTAATACTAATTTTACTTTATTTTGATTTTGATATATATATATATATATATATATATATATATATATATATATATATATACGAATTAGTTGAAAAATATGAATATGGTACATTCTAATCATAAAAATTTTATATGTTGAAAAAATGCGTTTCAAATTTTATATCATTGGAGGCTCCAATACCTGGAACGACCTAATCAATATCTTGAATTAGTTCATCAATTAAGACAAAATTGTATAAATATGGTTAAGAATTTTCATAATCTTGCAACGCATAAAATACACGATTTAAAAAAGCTCACGTATCACTACAAAAGGTACTTGTTTTAGCGGCGAATATTCCCCGGCGTTTTACTAGGAGCGACGGGGTAGGGAGCGAATAGGAATGGGCGCCAGATGGGATGGTTATACACCGGCGGTCGATTTAAAATGCCGGTCAATCTTCGTATTCACCGGCGTTTTATTTAGAAACGCCGGTGAATCGTATTATTCACCGGCGTTTTATTTAGAAACGCCGGTGAATCGTATTATTCACCGGCGTTTATTATTAAAACGCCGGTGAATATACGGACACATTCACCGGCGTGACTAATTGAAATGCCAGTGAATAAGCGGCGATAAAACCCGCGAACCCTAATCCTTCGCTCGCCATTATCCCAGACCCCCCCCCCCCCCCCAAAAAAAGGGCGCTTCATTTCCCTCCTTCCTCGCTCTACTTCCCGCGCGTTTGCCTCCGCCGCTTCGTCCTCTTCGACGGCCTTCGACCTTTCGAAATCGTCCCTTCTTCCCTTCGTCATTTTCGATTTCCCTCTTCCCTCTCTCTATTTGGAGGTGAATCGGCGATCGCCCTGCTCTCTCTCTCTCTCTCCTACGCCCCAGCGCTCGTCGCCCCACTCTCTCTCTCTCTCTCTCTTCGGTATCATCTCTTGATTTCCCTTATTTTTCAAAAAAAGCATGTTTTTTCAGATTATGCTTCTTGATTTCCCTAACATGAATGGTTTAGTTGGGATGAAGAATGAATAGAAAAATATATGCTTAGATACTGGAAATTTTCATCTTCTTTTACTGTTAATGAAGCTTATTTCATGCATCTGATTGTCATATTGGTATGTTTTTTTGACCAAAATGGGTTCACTGTGAACTGAGGATGCTATAGGTACGTATGCCAAAATTCTTCGGCCGGATATGCACAACAATTGGGTTTTAGATTTAGTTGGGCACAGTGAATTAGTAGAGCAACATATAAGCTCAGATAATGGAAATTTTCAATTTTTCAGATACTGTTAATGAAGCTGATTGCCATCTTTGGCATGATTTTTTAACAAAAAATGGGTTCACTTCCAAACTAAGTATGCTGCTAGCATACCCATTTTCTTTCACTGTTAATGAAGCTGATTTCATGCATCTGATTGTCTTCTTGGCATGCATGTTTTTTTGACCAAAATGGGTTCACTGTTAATTGAGGATGCTATAGGTACGTATGCCAAAATCCTCCGGCCGGATATGCACAACAATTGGATTTTAGATTTAGTTGGGCTAAAGAAGTAGTAGAGCAACATATAAGCTCAGATAATGGAAATTTTCATTTTAAGATACTGTTAAAGTAACCTGATTGCCATCTTTGGCAGGATTTTTTAATCAAAAATGGGTTCACTTCCAAACTAAGTATGCTGCTAGTATCCCCATTTTCTTTCACTGTTAATGAAGCTGATTTCATGCATCTGATTGTCTTCTTGGCATGCATGTTTTTTGACCAAAATGGGTTCACTGTGAACTGAGGATGCTATAGGTACGTATGCCAAAATACTCCGGCCGGATATGCACAACAATTGGTTTTTAGATTTAGTTGGGCTAAAGAATTAGTAGAGCAACATATACGCTCAGATAATGGGTATTTTCATTTTCAGATACTGTTAGATAACCTGATTGCCATCTTAGGCATGATTTTTTAACCAAAAATGGGTTCACTTCCAAACTAAGTATGCTGCTAGCATCGCCATTTTCTTTCACTGTTAATGAAGCTGATTTCATGCATCTGATTGTCTTCTTGGCATGCATGTTTTTTGACCAAAATGGGTTCACTGTGAACTGAGGATGCTATAGGTACGTATGCCAAAATACTCCGGCCGGATATGCACAACAATTGGGTTTTAGATTTAGTTGGGCTAAAGAATTAGTAGAGCAACATATACGCTCAGATAATGGGTATTTTCATTTTCAGATACTGTTAGATAACCTGATTGCCATCTTAGGCATGATTTTTTAACCAAAAATGGGTTCACTTCCAAACTAAGTATGATGCTAGCATCCTCATCTTCTTTTACTGTTAGTGAAGCTTATTTTCATGCATCTGATTGTCATCTTGGCATGCATGTTTTTTGCCAACCAAAATGGGTTCACTGTGAACTGAGGATGGTATAGGTACGTATGCCAAAATCCTCCGGCCGGATATGCACAACAATTGGGTTTTAGATTTAGTTGGGCACAGTGAATTAGTAGAGCAACATATAAGCTCAGATAATGGAAATTTTCATTTTTTCAGATACTGTTAATGAAGCTGATTGCCATCTTTGGCATGATTTTTTAACAAAATGGGTTCACTTCCAAACTAAGTATGCTGCTAGCATCTGATTTTTCTTTTACTATTAATGAAGCTTATCCCATGCATCTGATTGTCATCTTGGCATGTTTTTTTGACCAAAATGGGTTCACTGTTAACTGAGGATGCTATAGCTGTATGCCAAAATCCTCCGGATATGTACAACAATTGGTTCACTCTGAAAAATATATGCTTACATACTGGACATTATCATTTTTCTTTTACTGTTAATGAAGCTGATTTCATGCATCTGATTGGCATCTTGGCATGTTTTTTACCAAAATCCTCCAAATCTGTACAAGATTTGGGCTGAACAAACCTCGTGCAGGTTTCTTTTGGCGCTACAAACATCAATGATTTAGTTGGGATGAAGAATTATTTTAGAAAAACTTATTAGTAGCCATATTAGTTTCTTTTGTTTAGTATTATTATTATTATTATTATTATTATTATTATTATTATTATTATTATTATGAGATAAGTAAGTGATTATTAGTAGCCATGAACAGAATACCCTTTAGTTACAGCACGACGCGCTCATTATTCGGCCGATTCCTCTTCATCAGCAAAATACCCTTCACCATCATCATCTCCTTGAACGGAAAGCCAAATACAGGGGAGACTATAGTCGATTTTTTTTTTGGCATTCGAACACAGGGTGTGCGATAAAATACCACTAAGGTGGTTGTGATAATTTCCACAAAAGGTAGTTTAGGGTTATGTGAATAGAGTAGATTGTGTTAAGATGTATTTTTTTTTTGTACATTTTTTGGAACCACAATTTCTTTATTTTACAGTTAAAGATTATATCGTTTATTTATTTGCAGCTAGGGAAGGTTTTCAAGGTAAAATTTAATATACAAAATGCCTTTTACTATTATTACTATTTAATATATCAAATTTTAATTTCAGATTGTGTGCTATTGTTATAATGGATAGAAGTTGGATTAGTAAACCACGATTATCCAAGGAGTACCGTGATGGTATTAAAGATTTTATTATCTTTGTCAAACGATATTCTCGTGATTCCAACCTAATCCGTTGTCCATGCCTCCGGTGTACAAATTGTATGCTGAGGACATGTGACGTAGTACATACACACTTGGTTGTCAACGATTTTCTTCAAGGGTACACAAGGTGGTTTTGTCATGGAGAGGATCATACGTCAGCTCCTGTTCATCCGGTTGTATTAGAAAATGAAGCTGAGCCCTCAGTGAACGAAGACTTAAGCGTTTCCGATGAGATGCATGCTTTGTTGCAAGATGCCATGGGGATTCATAATGTTCATTTCCACACCAATAACCCAACAACCCAAGTTCACAATGAGTCAACAGAAACAAACCAGATTGGTGGTGGGGTGGACGAGGAAATGTCTGGCCCCACTCCTGAAAATAATAAGCAGCAAGAATCCTTCGCTAAGTTACTTGAAGATGCTAGTACTCCGTTGTACCGCGATTGCACCAAATTTTCCAAATTCTCATTCATTGTCAGACTATTTCAGATTAAATGTTTAAACGGGTGGTCTGCTAAGTCCTTCACTATGCTACTTGAATTGTTGAATGAAGCATTTCCTGAAATCTGTATTCCAAACTCAGCCTATAAAATCAAAAAATTCCTAAGTTCTTTCGATCTAGGATATGAGAAGATAGCAGCATGTCTAAATGACTGTATGCTTTTCACGATTGGTAAGGAAGGTCTGGAGAATTGCGAAGTGTGTGGTTCTTCGAAATGTAAAGAAAGACCAAATCAAGACGAGGGAGCCAGTGGATCTACTAAGCGAAGTAGGAAAAAGAAGCCTGCCAAAATACTGCGTTACTTTCCTCTGATTCCTAGGCTACAAAGGTTGTTTATGTCTACGAAAACTTTTTCTGATATGAAATGGCATGCTGAAGGTCGCACTAATGATGGGATTCTTAGACATCCTGCTGATTCTCAATCTTGAAAAAAATTTGATGAAAGATATCCTGATTTTGCGGAAGATCCTCGAAATGTGAGACTTGGACTAGCTAGTGATGGTTTCAACCCTTTCAGGCAAATGAGTAGTACATACCGCATATGGCCGGTTGTGTTGATACCATACAATTTGCCGCCTTGGAAATGCATGAAGCAGTCCTTATTTATTTTGTCCATGATAGTTCCTGGACCGAAAGGTCCTGGAAATGATATAGATGTATACCTACAACCGTTAATAGATGAACTTCAGAAGTTGTGGGTGGGTGTTCCAACCTATGATGCTGTGGCTAAAGAAACATTTTCTCTTCGGGCCGTGTTGTCTTGGACAATCAATGATTTTCCAGCATATGCAAATTTATCTGGATATAGTACTAAAGGACGTTATGCATGTCCATGTTGTGCTGACCAAACTAGTTCAAGGTGGTTGTACAATGGCAGAAAGTTTTGCTATATGGGTCATAGGAGATGGTTGCCTGACACACATATATTTCGGGCAGAGGCAGCGACATTTGATGGTACCGACGAGTGGGAACATGCTCCTGGGTCTTCTTCTGATTCAGATATTTTGAGGCGGGTAGATGGTCATCAATTCAAATATGGAAAAGAACCAGAAGTCAGGACAAAGGGCAAGAAAAGGGCAAGGCCGGAGCAAGGTGAGGAGACCGATCTATATGGCGAAGATGAGGATCAAAACATGACGAGTTTAGGTGCATGGAAGAAGAAGAGTATTTTCTTCAAGTTGCCATATTGGGAATTCAACTTATTGCGACATAATTTAGATGTGATGCATATCGGAAAAAATATTGGTGAAAATTGTATAGGAACAGTTATGAGAGATGATCGGAAGACAAAGGACAATCTCAAGAGCCGACTTGATTAGAAGTCAATGGGCATCCGACATGAGTTGCACCCAGAAGAATTACCGAACGGGAAAGTACTCCTACCTCCTGCAATCTATTCAATGTCAAAATCGGAGTTGGAATTGTTTTGCAAAGTACTACTGGAACTTAAAGTCCTTGATGACTATTCTTCTAACATGGAAAGATGTGTCAACTTTAAAGAGAAGAGGCTTCAGGGTCTAAAGTCGCACGACTACCACATCCTAATGCAGGATCTCCTTCCTGTGGCCCTAAGGTCTTCAATTTGTGAGCAAGTCACTACTGTCCTGAAAGATCTTTGTAGCATATATAAAGGTATTTGCTCAAGAATGCTTCGTGTTGAAGATCTGGACCAATTGGAGCACCAGGCGGCATTGACACTTAGTAAAATGGAGATGATATTTCCTCCATCGTTCTTCACTATAATGATTCACTTGATAATCCACCTTGCTGGTGAAGCCAGAATCGGCGGTCCTGTTCACTATCGGTGGATGTACCCCATTGAGAGGTAAAAGAATTCATTCATCTTACGAAATTGAATTTTCAAAAGCTTATTTCTTTTAATCCCCTAATCCGCTCTAATTTATTAACTGTACATGTTCAGGTACATATACCGGCTAAAGGGTTATGTGAAAAATAGAGCATATCCTGAAGGGTCAATAGCCCAGGGATATCTATCAGAGGAGTGCTCATATTTTATTTCCAGGTATTTGTCTGGTGTGGAGACATCTTCCAGTAGACCACGTAGAAATCCAGACATTTCCAACCTTGATGGTGCTCAATATCTTTTTGATACCGCTGGCACTACTGTTGGTAAAGTTGATGCATTTGAGCTCGATAGCTTAGCGTGGGAACAGGCACATCGATATGTGCTAGACCACCATGCATCAGTGGAACCATTTCGAAAGTAAGTTGCTTTTGAATTTAAATCGAATACAGTGAAAACCGCAGAGTTCGATATTGTTGATACTTTTGTTATTCCTAATTTCAATTGCTTGTTTTTTAGCGAATTTGTCAGGGACATCAAACGAAGGGCTAGACCAAGAAGACTACCACCACGTGAACAAAACAAGTTGATGAATGAAAAATTTCATAAGTGGTTTGAATCTCATGTAGGTGAATTACAGTTATGCAAGTTAATCTTTATTATAGATACATTTTCTATGGTGCTGATACGATTTGCGCAAAATTAATAGGTACATTCTTTGGGTCCTGAAGATGCGTCATCTGAAATACAAGTACTTGCCAAAGGTCCCTATCAGATGGTCAAAAGATATGGAGGATACATATTCAATGGTTTTAGATTTCGTACTAAGGATCGTGAATGTAATTTGAAGTCTCAAAATAGTGGAATGGTAGTGACGTCTAAGACTAGAAATTATGCTTCCAAATCGGATACGAGGCCTGTAGATGGAGATCTCGACTACTATGGAGTGCTCACGGATATCATTGAGTTGAATTATTTTGGCCATTTCCGTGTTGTCTTATTTCGTGGGGATTGGGCTGAGTTTGATAGGAATTTTGCTAACAACAAAGATAAGCTTGGCTTCACAGTTGTAAACTTCTCAAAATTGATTCACATCGGTACACACATTAGCCATGAGCCATTTGTGTTTCCATCCTAAGTGCAACAAGTGTTCTACATTGAAGATCCAACCCTGCCAAAATCGTATGTGGCACTCCCTATGCAACCAAGAGATGTATTCCAACTGGGCGATACTTCAGACGATGAAGACGGTGAAGTCATGAACAGTTACATTGCTTCTGAGTTTCCTGTGTTTGATGTAAACACAACCGATGTTGGAATTTGCGGGACTTGGCTCCGCAAGGATGGAGAAGAGGGCGATGTACTGGAAGATGTCGTATTGTAGTTTACATGATTTTCAATTGGGTTTATTATATGTCTGTAATTTTATGTCTTAAATCTTGTTGTAATATTATGTCTGTAATTTCGAATATGTTCATTGTGAATTTAATACACCGGTTTAATTATCTTTCTATTTTCTACTGCTTGGTATTATTTACATTAAACTATGCTTAGTGTCATTTGAACCAAACTATCGTTGTAATTTAATCTGTTACAAATCTCATTTTTTTAATTTTTTTACAATTATGTTGGTTTTTTAATCCTACTAAAGTACAAATTTTATGATAGTTATTATAAACATGTTATTAATTAAATTTGCATCTCTAAGGAAGTTATCGAATTCTTGACAGGTACAACATGCCGAGGCGTGGAAAGAGGGTAAATATAAATGATGGCAACGAGAGCCATGGGGATGAGCAACCACTAAATAATAGTGGCAGTCAAACATATGAGAGTGAGGGTAGCACGCCGCCCACTGTCAAAAAAACATCGGTAAGTCTTTAAATTGGTATTTTAAAAGAGATTATGGTCTTGAATGCATGAAAGACACGTACTAGTATTTGTGAATCTGCATTGTGGCTGTCGTCTATAAGCATTTCGTCTATATTTCTTAAGTGGGCTGTGATTAGAAAGAAAGGGCTGGAGTGGAGATGTGGAAACCAAAATAGAGACATCTCGTTTATTATAATCTACACTTATTGTTGGACCAACCCCCTCTTGCTGTTGTTGCTGATGTCTCTTTGTGTGCATGTGTTGAAGAGAATGAAGGGATGAGAGAGAGTTGAGGAAAATGCCGCTATGTTAGCCTGGTGTATCCTCATTATCTACCATCCCTCTTTCTGGCTCCATATATGGCTTCTATATTAAATTGGTTTCCTTCCACGATGACAGTCCGAAATACTACACTTGATATGAGCCCTGTTCATAGCTGCACCCTATTACATACTCACAAACAACTAATACGTGTCGTTCATGCATTGAATGACCAACACCACTTTGGCACATAACATGGTGTAGATGACATTGTATGACCTGCAAACAAGGTTTGTTCAGCCGTGTTGTTGTTCTGATTTGGAGGATTTTGGTATGCTAGCAGCATACTTAGTTTGGAAGTGAACCCATTTTGGTTAAAGATAGCAATCAGATGCATGAAATCAGCTTCTTTAACAGTATCTGAAAATGAAAATTTCCATAATCTGAGCATATATGTTTCTTTAACAGTGACTGTGAACAATTGTTCTTAATTGGGCTGTGATTAGAAAGAGACGAGTTGGAGTGGAGATCTGGAAACCCATATAGAGACATCTTGTTCATAATAATTTATTATTATTGTTGTTCTTGTCGCTCTTGCTATTGTTGCTGATGTCTCTATGTGTTCGTGTGCTGAAAGGAAAGAAGGGATGAGAGAGAGATGAGGAAAATGCCGCTATGTTAGCCTGGTGTATCCTCATTCTCTACCATTCCTCTTTCTGGCTTCTATATTTGGTTTTCTTCCACGATGACAATTCCTTAAAACTACACTTGATATGAGCCCTATTCGTATTTTTAAGATACTTTGAAAATTTTCATTTTAAGATACTGTTAAAGTAACCTGATTGCCATCTGTGGCATGATTTTTTAACCAAAAATGGGTTCACTTCCAAACTCAGTATGCTGCTAGCATCTGATTGTTCTTTCACTGTTAATGAAGCTTATTTTCATGCATCTGGTTGTCTTCTTGGCATGCATGTTTTTTTGACCAAAATGGGTTCACTGTGCTGTAAGGATGCTATAGGTACGTATGCCAAAGGCCTCCGGCCGGATATGCACAACAATTGGATTTTAGATTTAGTTGGGCTAAAGAAGTAGTAGAGCAACATATAAGCTTAGACATTGAAAATTTTCATTTTAAGATACAGTTAAAGTAACCTGATTGCCATCGTGGCATGATTTTTTAACCAAAAATGGGTTCACTTCCAAACTCAGTATGCTACTAGCATCTGATTGTTCTTTCACTGTTAATGAAGCTTATTTTCATGCATCTGGTTGTCTTCTTGGCATGCATGTTTTTTTGACCAAAATGGGTTCACTGTGCTGTGAGGATGCTATAGGTACGTATGCCAAAATCCTCCGACCGGATATGCACAACAATTGGATTTTAGATTTGGTTGGGCTAAAGAAGTAGTAGAGCAACATATAAGTGGAAATTTTCATTTTAAGATACAGTTAAAGTAACCTGATTGCCATCTGTGGCATGATTTTTTAACCAAAAATGGGTTCACTTCCAAACTCAGTATGCTGCTAGCATCTGATTGTTCTTTCACTGTTAATGAAGCTTATTTTCATGCATCTGGTTGTCTTCTTGGCATGCATGTTTTTTTGACCAAAATGGGTTCACTGTGCTGTGAGGATGCTATAGGTACGTATGCCAAAGTCCTCCGGCCGGATATGCACAACAATTGGATTTTAGATTTGGTTGGGCTAAAGAAGTAGTAGAGCAACATATAAGCTTAGACATTGAAAATTTTCATTTTAAGATACCGTTAAAGTAACCTGATTGCCATCTGTGGCATGATTTTTAACCAAAAATGGGTTCACTTCCAAACTCAGTATGCTGCTAGCATCTGATTGTTCTTTCACTGTTAATGAAGCTTATTTTCATGCATCTGGTTGTCTTCTTGGCATGCATGTTTTTTTGACCAAAATGGGTTCACTGTGCTGTGAGGATGCTATAGGTACGTATGCCAAAATCCTCCGGCCGGATATGTACAACAATTGGATTTTAGATTTGGTTGGGCTAAAGAAGTAGTAGAGCAACATATAAGCTTAGACATTGGAAATTTTCATTTTAAGATACAGTTAAAGTAACCTGATTGCCATCTGTGGCATGATTTTTTAACCAAAAATGGGTTCACTTCCAAACTCAGTATGCTGCTAGCATCTGATTGTTCTTTCACTGTTAATGAAGCTTATTTTCATGCATCTGGTTGTCTTCTTGGCATGCATGTTTTTTTGACCAAAATGGGTTCACTGTGCTGTGAGGATGCTATAGGTACGTATGCCAAAGTCCTCCGGCCGGATATGCACAACAATTGGATTTTAGATTTGGTTGGGCTAAAGAAGTAGTAGAGCAACATATAAGCTTAGACATTGGAAATTTTCATTTTAAGATACAGTTAAAGTAACCTGATTGCCATCTGTGGCATGATTTTTTAACCAAAAATGGGTTCACTTCCAAACTCAGGAAGCTGCTAGCATCTGATTGTTCTTTCATTGTTAATGAAGCTTATTTTCATGCATTTGGTTGTCTTCTTGGCATGCATGTTTTTTTGACCAAAATGGGTTCACTGTGCTGTGAGGATGCTATAGGTACGTATGCCAAAATCCTCCGGCCGGATATGCACAACAATTGGATTTTAGATTTGGTTGGGCTAAAGAAGTAGTAGAGCAACATATAACCTCAGATACTGGAAATTTTTATTTTAAGATACCGTTAAAGTAACCTGATTGCCATATGTGGCATGATTTTTTAACCAAAAATGGGTTCACTTCCAAACTCAGTATGCTGCTAGCATCTGATTGTTCTTTCACTGTTAATGAAGCTGATTTCATGCATCTGGTTGTCTTCTTGGCATGCATGTTTTTTTGACCAAAATGGGTTCACTGTGAAATGAGGATGCTATAGCTGTATGCCAAAACCCTCCGGGTATGCACAACAATTGGGTAAAGAAGTAGTAGAGCAACATATAAGCTCAGATAATGGAAATTTTCATTTTCAGATACTGTTAAAGTAACCTGATTGCCATCTGTGGCATGATTTTTTAACCAAAAATGGGTACACTTCCAAACTAAGTATGCTGCTAGCATCCTCATCTTCTTTTACTGTTAGTGAAGCTTATTTTCATGCATCTGATTGTCATCTTGGCATGCATGTTTTTTGCTAACCAAAATGGGTTCACTGTGAACTGAGGATGGTATAGGTACGTATGCCAAAATCCTCCGGCCGAATATACACAACAATTGGGTTTTAGATTTAGTTGGGCTAAAGAATTAGTAGAGCAACATATACGCTCAGATAATGGGTATTTTCATTTTCAGATACTGTTAGATAACCTGATTGCCATCTTAGGCATGATTTTTTAACAAAAAATGGGTTCACTTCCAAACTAAGTATGCTGCTACCATCCTCATTTTCTTTCCCTGTTAATGAATCTTATTTCATTAAGATCCAGGATGGCAAATTTTGGTACGGCTGTGATTGGATTGTTTAGTGGCTGTTGTCTATGTTCTTAATTGGGCTTTGATTAGAAAAAGAGGGCTCGAGTGGAGATCTGGAAACCCATATGAGACATCTTGTTCATAATAATTTATTATTATTGTTGTTCTTGTCGCTCTTGCTGTTGTTGCTGATGTCTCTCTGTGTTCGTGTGCTGAAGGGAAACAAGGGATGAGAGAGAGATGAGGAAAATGCCGCTATGTTAGCCTGGTGTATCCAAAGTCTCTACCATTCTTCTTTCTGTTTCCATTTCTGGCTTCTATATTTGGTTTCCTTGCACGATGACAGTTCCCTAAAAATACACTTGATATGAGCCCTATCTTATTTTTCTTATTTTTCTTATATTTGGTTTCCGTCCACGATGACAGTTTCATGGATTGTCTGAACAATCCATGAAAGACATGCTTAGATACTGAATTTTCATTTGTTTTACTGTTTTAGATAGTGGATATTCCCAATAAGAGGAGAATATAAAGGTTTCAAGTTAGATACTGAATTTTTATTTGTTTTGTTATTTTAGATATATTTAAAAACAAAATTAAGTACTAGATTTTTAACATTGCAATGTAATTATTTTACCTCTGTATATATCATTAACAATTCCATTTGCAATTGGTACTTTCATCTTATAATTTAAGATACAGGTAGTTCTTTTTGCAAGTTCAAAAAATATGTATATTCTGTATTGTGGTCTACTGTTGAATTAAACTATTGTTTTTTTTTCACAAGGCGGTCGCCTAGATGAAGGAAATTCTGATGATCATAGTTGAAGTTACTCGAGGGGTATGAATCTGCGGTCCTCCTTGCTGTTCTTATGTCCTCCTTGCTGGATGGTTGTTGTTCTTATGTCCTCCTCCTTGCTGTTGTTATGTCAGACTGGTTTTTTTTATGAGAGTTATGTCAGAATTTTAATTTGGGATATTTTGGATATTTGTCAGACTGGTTTGTTTGGATATTTGGGATGTTAGTCCCTATATTATTTTGTTAATTATGACACTGTTAATTAATCAATGAATTTGGACGTTGATATGACACGTGTGAAACTTGATTATCTTTAATTATTCTTGTGTGGTTGTGATTTGCGCAGTAATATGCAACAAAATTGGTTGAATCAGTTGTGAATTAGTTCACAGGTTTTGTAAATGAAACTGTGAATTGAAATCGAACGGAAAATCGGAGTATCGAAAATAAACGGGCATAGCTAGACCGGCGTTTTAAAAACGCCGGTCTATCTAATCAATTTGTTTGAGTATGCGATATACCGGCGTTTCCACACACGCCGGTGAATGTCGTCAGCTGTAACGGCACCGACGAACACCGGCGTTTTAGAAAACGCCGGTGTTTATAAATACACCGGCGTTTTTTGGACGCGCCGGGGATTGTAAGTAGGGAAACTCGGGCACTCATAAACGCATATACACCGGCGCTCTACGACCGCCGGTATACTTTCGTTCTACACCGGCGTTCATAGAAAAGCCGGTGAATATACAAACACCGGCGGTTTACGACCACCGGTGGATGTATGTAGGGGTAAAAGAACGGCACTCAGAGACCGACATACACCGGTTTTATGACCGCCGGTGTATCTGTCGCATTTACCGGCGTCCATTAAAACCGCCGGTGTAGACCCCTTCGTTTCCGCGACGCCCGCTTCGGCGGCATTTGGACCGGCGCTATTATAAACGCCGGTGAAAGTTTCACCGGCGAAAAAAAACGCCGGTAAAGCCCTAAAAAACCGCCGGGAAATCGTGTTTCTTTTGTAGTGTATGTATTAAGTCAATCTCAATAATTAACGAAAACAACAACATTGAAATAATTAAAAAACTTTCTCTAAAAGTAATTATATATATAATCTCAACAATTAAAGAAAAAAATATAGAAATCATTAAAAATTTTATATAAAAGTATATATATATATATATATAGTGTATGTATTAAGTCAATCTCAATAATTAACGAAAACAACAACATTGAAATAATTAAAAAACTTTCTCTAAAAGTAATTATATATATAATCTCAACAATTAAAGAAAAAAATATAGAAATCATTAAAAATTTTATATAAAAGTATATATATATATATATATATATATATATATATATATATATATAAAATGAAAAAAATAATGTCAACATCATGATTTGATATATATAAAATAGATATGATATATATAAAATAGATATATAAAAAATGAAAAAAAAATTGTCAACATCATAATTTGATATATATAAAATAGATATATAAAAAAAATATATATAAAATGAAAAAAAAAATGTCAACATCATGATTTGATATATATAAAATAGATATATAAAAAATGAAAAAAAAAATGTCAACAACATGATTTGATATATATAAAATAGATATATAAAAAATGAAAAAAAAAAATGTCAACATCATGATTTGATATTGACATATTCTTGCAACGCATATAATACATAATTTTAAAAAGCTTCACGTATTAAGTCCATCTCAATAATTAACTAAAACAACAACATAGAAATCATTAAAAAAAATTCTCTAAAAGTAAATATATATACAATCTCAGTAATTAATGATAGAAATATAGAAATCATTAAAAACTTTAAATAAAAGTAGATATATATATAATAAATAAATATATATATAAAGAAAATAAATAGATATATATAAAAAATGAATAAAAATGTCAACATCAAGGTTTTTGAACCTGCACCCATTATAGATTTAAAGTCTATCTGCTTAACCACTCGAACAAATTGACTTTTGTGCTATATTTCGAATAATATCTCTATTAATTATATCTGATGAGGGCCTCATTAGTAGGCTCTATGCGACTATGGGCCCTGTGCGGCCGCACAGGTCGTACAGGTCCAGGACCGACCCTGATGCTATTGATCGAAATTGAATTGCAATGAAGAGCACATCTTTTACTTGCATTCTATAAAATGTAAATGACACATTTTTCACATATATATCTTTATAAACCTATTTACAAAAAATAACTACCAGCATTCATTTATCAAAAATAGTGAAACAGGAAAAAATGTTTTACATTGTTTACTCTCCACTTTGTAAAAAACATATATAGTAATGAGTGGTAAATTCTAAACTAATCCTTTATTAGAGCATCCACAGTCGTTCAATGTAAAAAATGGCAAAATGCATATTTTGCCCATCCAATTCGATGAAACGCTGCAGTCGTCGAATGGCAAAAAAATGCATAAGGTCGTTAAAAAAGAAACAGACGAAACATCATGTTTCGTCTGTAATTTAAAAAATAATTTATACTGATAAAATATTAATAAAAAATACGGGACGAAACATCATGTTTCGTCCCAAAAGGGAAGAAGTTTTTTTTGCAAAAAAAATTTGCAAAAACAATTTTTAAAACTAGTTTGTAAATAATATTTGCAAAAACAATTTAAAAATTTGCAAAATAAATTTAAAAATTGGCAAAAACAATTTAAAATTTTACAAAATGTACAAAAAAATCACAAAACCGGACGATACATGATGGTTCGTCCGGAATTTGCGAAATTTTTTTTTGCAAAAACAATTTTAAAAAATAGTTTGTAAAAAATATTTGCAAAAATAATTTAAAAATTTGCAAAATCAATTTAGATAATTTCAAAAAAAAATTTAAAATTTACAAAATTAATTTTTTAAATAAACCTTTTTTAAAAAATTGGATTGGAACGAAACATGATGTTTCATCTTACTTGGGACGAAACATCATGTTCATTCCCACGCTTAAATTCATTTAACCGGATATTTTATTTGGTTTTTATTTATTTTTTTACTTCGGACGAAACATCATGTTTCGTCCGATCAATTAAAATAATAATTAAATAATCCAGCCGAAACACTATAATATGCATTTTGCTATATGGAATGCTATTTTTTCCTTATGACTGTGGACGATTTGTCAAAAAATGACAAAATAGCTCACGACTGTGTGAGCTACAGTAAAAAAAAAAGTAAAAAATGGCAAATAAGCAAACGACTGTGGATGCTCTTACATGATACTTTTACAAAAAGTAGGGAAGATGCATCGCAATGAAACCGACACATGTCAAGACAATCCTCATATGAAGAGTGTCTTGGCCAAAGTTACACCAAAACAACGTGAACATTTGACGATAAAAAGAAAATAGTCAACTGCTGGGTACCTCCATACAAGTACCCCAACAATTTTGTGGGGTTTTTTGTCTCACTTGTGTTGCTTGTGCCACTGAAACTTCGTAATTTATAGACCTCTTGGGCTTTTTTCTTCTTCTTCTCTAGTTTTTTTCTTGCTCAATCTGCTTCTTCATCCTCTCCTTCAGCGCCTTTTTTTCCCTCCTCTTCCTCTCTTTCTTCAATTTCTACTATTAATTCATCTTCAACCTGACATGCACAGCTGTACTCTGGTTTAACTCTATCACAAGACAAGTGATATTTACTTTGTTTTCCTTCTTGTAGGTTGTGTCTATAAACATTTTTGCTACGACCTCGAGCTCTCACAGTTATTTTCCTAACTCAATCATATGCTGAAAATAAATAGATAAAAAAGAATGACCTTATAAGAAACATTTTTATTGGACTATCTACATGATATACTATAACTAGATTTGCCCGTGGCCGTGCCTACGGCACGTCTTCAGAACGATACATCATATGAAATTTTTTATAAATAGTAAATCAACAATTATGTAGCTGAAGTTTGAATAGTATGACAATAATTGGTTATAAATAAAAGTCCATATTTTCATTAGTATATGGTGAAAAATAATTATAATTTGGAATATAAGAGCAAATGTTTTTCCATACATATATATATATATATAGAGAGAGAGAGAGAGAGAGAGAGAGAGAGAGAGAGAGAGAGAGAGAGAGAGAGAGAGAATTAAATAAATAAATGAGTTGTTTTTTAGGAAGAATTTAAATTTGAGTTTTGAAAAAAACTTTTGTGGGAAAAACGTGTTTTATGAAGTTAGATCTGGTCCTTTGATTTTGGGAAAATTAAATGAGAGCTATTTGATAGCTTTCTTTGTATTTTATTATATAGATACGCAGATAAAGAATGACAACCCTACATCATTGCTAAAACTAGCATAATAAATAAAATAAAATAAAATGCTATAGTAGAGAAATGCTTATCATAAAGTAAAATCATTATTATAAATTAGTGTTATTACCATCATAGACCCCAAAACGCATTTGTCTTGTGTCTATATTGTATCCAACTTTGATATCAAATTTATCTTTTTGCTAGAAGCTCATTCTTTTGCAAGTAGAGTGCCCAACTTGTATTGTCTTGTCAGTTGTTTGCCCCCCACCACTATACTGCACAACTAGTTTGTCAAGTTTACGTAGTCAAACACCAGCTTGTTGCTTAATTATTCCAACCAGAGTTATGCGGCTTGCCTACCTCAGAAACTCAATTTGCTTAATTATGACCAAAATTTGTCTATAGATACTAATGCATGGCTTAAAGATGTATATCAGGAAACCCTAGGTTAAAGTTTAGAGAAATCCTAGGTTGTAGTTTTGATACAATAGCCATCTGATATATCCTGAAGAAAAACCTACACGATAGAAACCATAAAATCTAATCTAGAGTAGAAGATGCACTCAAAACAGATCACCCAGACCCAGGCTCAAACTACCTTCAGCCGCCGACGGTCGACTACCCCAAGGGCGGTCTACTGCAAATGGGATTGACTAAGTCAGAGGCTATTGACGGTTGATTGTCCCCTAGACAGTCAACTGTCTTCTACTCTGCCTTATACTTCGTGCTGCTATTATCGGTGCTGCTTCTACTATCTGTGACGTTACAAACCTCCTCTTGCTTCTTCTTCTTCTTTTCTCTTCGAACGGATAGTATGCAAGTCATAATCCCAATAATCTCCATCCTGAATTGCATACTCATGCTTTCAACACTGTGTGATCAAACACTTCTATACTCTTTCGTTCTCCTCTTATACATGAACTCGGTTCAGTGGCTTCTTCTGCTAGTTGAATCTATCTCCACATTTATTTCTCCAATCAGTATGCCCCCTCAAGGGCACACCCCAGTAAGTGTAAATACGGAGGTGCCACCCTCTGCACAAACTCTAACTATCCTGAGGCACTCTCTGTTGGGTTTATGTCTTGCATACTATGTTGGATAAAAAGAAGATGAGACGATGGAGGAATCGAGACGATCGGAGATGAAGTGGAAGCAAGAGAAACAGTCACTAGCAACAGCAGGTGGAGTTGCGGTCAACTGCGTGGTCGACCGCCCAACTTGTAGAAGTTCCCGAGAGGGGGACGCTCGACCGACAGCGGCGCTGATGGATTTATTGGGTCGGATCTTGGTGATTCGTGAGAAGCCCAACTTGCTCTTCAAGTTAGATCTGACGGCTCTTATCGTAGGGTTATCTCTTCAGAAATATCCAATGATTATTGTATCAAGATATCAAACTAGGTTTTCTCTAGATCTCTATATATTGTTGTTATTAACCTCCATTGAGAGCCAAGAGAGAGAGTACTTCATTGAATGAGAGATTAAGTAATTCTCTAATTGAAAACAACTAGTACTTACTGGTGAGGCTTGAGAGATGGTCGTAGTGAGAATTGTAATATTCGTGTATCTTCTCTAGTTGAATAACATCTTGGGTTTCTTCTCCCCTGGATTAAGGTGAAAGCCCCAACCGGGACAAATTTGTGTACTTTGGTGTGTTTGGTATGATCTCATGTGCGCTTGGTGATTTGTGTTGATTGCATCGAATAACTCAACAAGATCCTAGAGAGGGGTTTTCGGTAGAAATCCCTAACACTCTCCACCTGTCGATGATATTCGAACGTCGTCGTCTCGCTTTGATGATTCTAGTGACGGCTTACTAGATAATGCTTTAGAAATGCAGAGCTTCAAATCACTTGTACAAGATTTCTTGTACCCACAAAACTTGTAGAGGTTGTGTTGAACACCCCTTTCTCCCTCCATCACCTTATGCCGACCTTCCTAAACTGATAAAACTTCACCTTGTGTTGTGTACCTACAGACCAGTGCTTTCAAAGTTCTCAAGGATACAAGATTCTCTTTCAACAAAGAAATATGCATGGCATTCTCCACGGTATATCCATTTTCATCTGGCGCTTCCAACTCGACTGTTCCCTCACCCACTACTTCACAAATCTCACCAACCACCGTTCTCACACAATGATTTCCTGTGAACTTATAAGTAGCAAACATATCCCTCTCAGAGCATATTTAAGAAGAACTACCTAAATCAAGAAACCAGCCTGAATACACATCTATAAAACTTAAGACAAGAGTTAAGTTATCACCTAATTCAGCGGTACTAGCAACACTAGCAATGTTGTCCCTATTCCGATTCAACAACTTGCGACAACTAGGACTGCAAACGAGCTGATCTACTCGTGAGCTACTCGGCTCGAGCTCAGTCAAAGCTCGACTCAAGATGAGCTCGATCTTGAAAATTGAGCTCGATGGCTTAACGAGCCGAAAGCTTGGGCATGCTGTGATTGTTAGGCTAAGCTCGCGAGAAGCTCGGCTTGAGCTCAGTCAAAGCTCGGCTCGAGCCGAGCTCGAGCTTGAAAACTGAGCTTGATGGCTTAACGAGCCAAGCCCGAGCCTCAAGATACTTGGCTCGGCTCGTTTGCAGTGCTGGTGACAATTCCTCTTATAATGCTCAATCCCTCAGTAATGGTGGCAATATATCCTACCATTACGTGCACTGTCCTTCCACTTGAAGTAACATCCACCCAAATGAAACTAATAGAAGTCGACGCCAATCTCTGAGTCTCCCTTCTAAATTCACCTGCAAGCCTCGATCACCTATGCTACTGAAAACTTCTCCTTGGAAGACTTTTCGTCTACCATGGTGGTTAGGGGTGTCAAAAAATACCATATTACCGTACCATACCGTACCTTACCATTACCATATCATATATTACCGAAATCTTGGTAATATCATACCGAAATATCGGTATTGTACCATACCAAAATTATATGGTATGGTACTGGTACCCAATACTGATACCATGGTATACCGTACCATACCAAGTAATTAATATATATTTAATTTAATTTTTATATTTAAAATCCCAGGCCCAGGCCTAGGTCCATGCCCATTTTTCTTGTTTTCTTTTTCAAATTTTCACCCCAGTTATACTCCTACTTCAATTATTCTTCCTTTTTTCCTTCTTTGAATCTAGGGCACACGCACTGATTGACCGACGCACTATGCTGCCGAAGCACCACGCTGTCGCAACGCCACCTACCTTCTTCAGCCCCCATCGGTACAATATTTTGGAGGATTTTTTCGACTAATTAGGGAAACTTTAGAGTTTAGTTGGTGTATTAATATAAGATCCATCTTCTTCTTGTTCTTGTTGGGTTTTTTGAGATCTTGGGTATTATTATTCACAAATAATTAGGAATTTAGGATGTAAAAGATCTTCTGATTTGATTTATCAAATTAATTTTTGTGTTTTTTTAGGAGTTAATATAGGTGAAGTCTTATTTATGTATTATATTTGTATCATAATCCTGAAATTGATTTATATATGAATCTTTTAAATGAGATACATACTGAAAAAAAGGAGTAGAGCAATACACAGAAATGAAAGAACCATCAAATATCATGAATGTTATGAAAGGAAAATAACAATATTGTTGTCATTCTTTATATATAAATATTCTTAATTTCAGGTATTGTTGTCATTCTTTCTCTATATGCTGAAGCTATCCAATTATATCTAATCAAGCATATTACAGAACGCTGAATCTAATAGAGTAGCATATTGAATCAATCATATTGCAGAATGTTACAACTAATTTTTATACATAAAGATACATTATATTGAAACTTATACATCTCCGAAATTGTACAACAATAAAGTCTACAACCCTGATTTGTTGTTTGGCCTCGGTGGATTAAGGATTGTGCAGAAAAGGTATTTAGCTAATTCTTTTATTGAGGGTTTAACTATTAGGGGATGAGAAGGCGATGTTGATGTTTTTTTTATCCATGATCTTAAATTTTGTGTCGATTCTTTATCACTATATCGGGTGATGTATGTTTGTTTGTGAGGATAATTTTTTTAAGTGAATCTGTTTCCAGTTAATCAGTTGAACTGTAGGTTTCTGTATACTATTCGTGCTGGTATTTCTCTGTTCTTGTATGTGTTTAATTTGTTTTGAGTGAGAATTCTAGAGCTTTTTTAAAGGAACATGCCTGAAGATAATAGTTATTTCAATGGAGTTTTGTGATGATTTCTTCCTTCATTGTTAAACAGAAACTTATATTATTTGGTACTGCCGATGATTGGGCTCTGGAAACACAGGTGTTAGACTAAATTATGGACCGTTAGCTGAGTTTTTTTTTAGAATTGACATTGGCTGATTATTGGAACTTCTTCATATATATATATTTAATTATTTATGTTGAAACTTCTTCATATATATATTTATGTCGAGCTTATTTACCCTTCTTTTGCCATATATATGAATGTTAATTTTTTAAGCTAATTGATGTCCGGTAGTACCATGGTATTACCAATACCGTACCGATATTCCGGTAGTACCGAACTCGATAGTACCAAAATCTTGGCTCGGTAATGGTAGAGAAATTTGTGTACCAAGTATTTCGGTACGGTAGACGGTAGAGTAATGATAATATGGTACGGTACGGTATACCACCCCTAGTGGTTATCAACTGCTTGTATGGATCTGGTAGTGAATTTATCAAGTTGAAAATTTTATGATCATTTGTGTTCATCTCCCTCAATTCACATGACTCTGAATTGGATTCCCCTATATGATCTTAAAGAGCGATATTTTCTTCATTGAGTAGCTGAAAAATTTTCTCTTCTTGTACATTTGATCTTGTAATGATAATTTCGAGTACTTAGTTTTGAGTCTTGCCCACGGACTCGCCACGGTTCTACACCTGACGTCGTGCCGAAAATATTCGAATTAAACCCAATGCTTCTGAATAAATCTCTTCTTAGTTCTCCTGATTTATGCCGATTGGTCTTCCTTTATCTCCTTTTAGGGCTATATCCAAGCCATGTTGAACCAGTGCGTCTAACATGTCCTCCTTCAAGAGACTAACATTGATCTTACCGTTAAACTGTTTGATTTTTGTGAAACTCTGATCTGTCGTCATCTCCAAGGAAACTCGAGCAACTCCTGAACTGCAAAAAATTACAACCTAAAGCTTTGATACCAATTGTTAGGAAATCTTGCTGAGTTTAGCGATAACTGATCCAATGAACAAACAATCAAGTAATAGATCAAACCAAACATACCAAGCACACAAATTTGTCCTAGTCTGGCTACGCTCAACTAGAGAAGATACAAGAGATACAATATTTTCACCAAGAACCTATCTATCTCTCAAGCCTCACTGGAAAATAATCCCAACACACCTCCTCTCGCTAGCTCTGACTTGTACTTCCTGTTGTTGTTTCTTCTACTATCTGCGATGCTACAAACCTCCTCTCGCTTTATCGTTCTCTCTTCTCATCAAACGCATAGTATGTAAGACACAATCCCAACACGTACTCTTTCCTAGCCTTGTAACGTCGGGCTGTTCTCTTTGCTCAAAAGAACAATCTTGCTACTGTTGGTTTTCCTGCATTTCCACTACTTACTACCGCGAATTTTTTCCCAAACAGACCTGTTTTTTGAAAGTTTTTCCCAAACCGACCTATTTTTCTTTTTAATTCCCAAAACGACCTACTCGGTCTTTGAAAGACCGAGTCTTTCAAAGACCGCGCAGTCATTATGGTAAATACTTTCGAAAGTGGGTCAGTTTGGTAAATACTTTCAAAAAGTGGATTATATTGGTAAAGATTTTCAGAATTAACTATAATTATTATAGTGAATATTATTGACCAAGGTGAGTTCTTGTCCTTCATTTAGGTGCATATTTCTCTTCACTAGTCACTGAAAAATAATTGCATCTTTTTCTTTGATTAACCGACTGAAATATTTGCTGCTGCATATCTTATCTCTCAATTCTTATCTACTGGTGTGATGGGTGTTGTCCTAAATCTAAAAAGAAAAGCATTATTAGGTCTAAAATCATAACATGCACGTGTTTAAAACTTTCAAGATCGTCTGAGCTAATTTTCTTAGTAAAAATCTATACTTTGTATGGTCTTTTTATTTTTTCATCTTTTGTTGTTATCTATTTGCCTTTTTATTACCAGGTTAATAGCTGAAAAATAAGGATACAATGATGCAGGTTATTTATTTTTCTAGTTGTAATCTATACAATATATTATGCTAACTCACTTTTGGTTCAAGTATTTTTCTAATTTTTTCTTTTTAAAACAAACAAAAAAAAGGATAACAATTATAGGAGGCAACTTCCCACTCATTCTCCATCCAAATTTTGAAGTGCAATTATATTTCTTAATCAAACCTTAAAAAACATGCAACTTTGTATATATGTTATCGGGAGAATTTTTTTTTCAAAAATAGTCCTCATAATTGTTCACTTTTCAAAAATTATGTGCAATGTATTATTGCATAGTGTTATATTTAAAAATTATGTGTAATACAGTGGTAATTATGGAATTTGAATCCTCTTGGTGAATAATTCTCTAGAGACGTTTACTGACCCATTTAACCATACATCATCAAAATGTGTGCCCTCTGTTATGATCAACAAATGATCAACAAGATGTGTGGTTAGATGGGCGACTCTAGTGAATTAGTATTTCACTGGATAGTATTCAAATCCGTAATTGTTGTACATTAGTGCCATTGTTTCACATGTTCTTCAACATAATTTTCAATTTATATTATTTTGCTTGGTTAGTTAAAACTTAAAGGTGACGATTTTGAATATCAGTATTGCTGCTTTATTTTCTTTATTATTAAGCCACTATTACCTACACTTTCCTATATTTTTATTTTGCAAGTGTTCTTTTGAGGGTCATAATATTGTATTCTCTTGAATAGAAAATTTTGCCGTACTGACCCACTTTTTGAATTATTCACCAAGAGTGTATGGTTAAAGAGAATGACTACACATACAAGAGTTTTTATTCCAAACATACATTATAAATGCATTGGGCCCACTTCTCACTAAAAGACAAGGTTTAACATTGTCCTTTAGTGAGAAGTGTCCCCCATTACATTTATAATGTAAGTTTGGGGTAAAAACTCATGTATGTCTAGCATTTTACATGGTTAAATGGGCCAGTGAACGTCTCTAGTGAATGATTCACCAAGAGGATTTAAATTTCATAATTACCACTATATTACACATAATTTTTAAATATAACACTATGCAATAATACATTGCACATAATTTTTGAAAAGTGAACAATTATGAGGACTATTTTTGAAAAAAAAAATTCTCCCGATAACATATATACAATATTGCATGTTTTTTAAGGTTTGATTAAGAAATATAATTGCACTTCAAAATTTGGATGGAGAAGGAGTGGGAAGTTGGCACCTATATTTGTTATCTTTTTTTTGTTTGTTTTAAAAAGAAAAAATTAGAAAAATACTTGAACCAAAAGTGAGTTAGCATAATATATTGTATAGATTACAACTAGAAAAATAAATAACCTGCATCATTGTATTCTTATTTTTCAGCTATTAACCTGGTAATAAAAAGGCAAATAGATAACAACAAAAGATGAAAAAATAAAAAGACCATACAAAGTATAGAGTTTTATTAAGAAAATTAGCTCAGACGATCTTGAAAGTTTTAAACACGTGCATGTTATGATTTTAGACCAATAATGCTTTTCTTTCTAGATTTAAACAACACTCATCACACCAGTAGATAAGAATTGAGAGATAGGATATGCAGCAGCAAATATTTCAGTCGGTTAATCAAAGAAAAAGATGCAATTATTTTTCAGTGACTAGTGGAGAGAAATATGCACCTAAATGAAGGACAAGAACTCACCTTGGTCAATAATATTCACTATAATAATTATAGTTAATTCTGAAAATTTTTACCAATATAATCCACTTTTTGAAAGTATTTACCAAACTGACCCACTTTCGAAAGTATTTACCACAATGACTGTGCGGTCTTTGAAATACTCGGTCTTTCAAAGACCGAGTAGGTCGTTTTGAGAATTAAAAAGAAAAGTAGGTCGGTTTGGGAAAAACTTTCAAAAAATAGGTCGGTTTGGGAAAAAATTCTTACTACCGCAACTTATCTCATGGCCTGTACTGGTTTCTTGGCTACAATTCTCAGTATCCTTGTACAAATAGATTTTTCCCCCCATATTTTTCAAGATCATGCGTACTATAATTCATGTTACATTTTTTCCTTGCTTTTACTTTGATGTATTGCTTTAATTACTTGAGACGGATGAAAGCTGCTTTGTTTTGAACTATAATTTCGTCTTTTAATGTTAGTCTATTAGCGTATTTTTAGTATTTTTTTAGTAAACTGTATTTCGACATTCTTTTTGAAAGACAAGCATGCATCGATCCTCGTCTCTTCTAGCAATAACAAAGTAAACCAATGCCTTCTCTTTTCCATTATAGGGTACTACAGTATGAGAGTACCATGATCAGAACAATTCTTGCAACGAATAACAAACAAGCAACTAAACAATAACTTGTTGCGACTGCATTTGCATCCAAATCTACTCAAATTTGGATTACAAGTACAACATTCGAAACCAACCTTAGTGATAAGAATATACGTGAACGACTAAATCTTAAACTTATATCCCAAAGTGATGCAAAATCATGTAAATGAATGAATCCGTACGACTTCCGTCTTATGGTTTGATTCAAATTCCTCCATCCCTCCTCCCTGGACCTTTTCCACCCTCCTGAGCTGCAGCGGTGGCAGATACATAGTAGGCCACACAGAGGATGCCATGCACGAAGCACAGGATCCCCCCATATGACAAAAACTTGTGATGGGCTAGTCCACATGTGACCCTCGACTTGTCATTCGACAATGCACCTACAATCAGCAGCGTGAACCCAATTGCAACAACGATCCTGATCGTTCATGCCAAAGCTTATAATGTTAATTAAGTTACTTGCTTCAATTCCATATTGTCAATACATTAATATATGGGACTGTGAGATGATAAATTACCATGATACAATTAAGGTTCCAGTTGCAAATTTCCTGTTTGTCGATGACCTATTGAACTCATCCGCCGAGCAAACACAAAAACACCCACCAAGCAGGTTAGCAATGGCATGGGCAGCCGCAAGAAGGATAGCTGCTGCAAGCCCAAGTCTGTAAGCTTGGTGGACTGGCTCTTTGCATTCTATGAACAAAACCCTCATGTGCTTCCCCTATTAATATTAAATATTTTACAAACTCTTTAATTTTTATACATGAGCAGCATAATACACTTTCAAAACAAATGATACATACCTTGTTTTGAGCAATCTCAGCTTGAATTCCGAGTATGCCTGCGGTTATGTCGA
Organism: Hemerocallis citrina; assembly: GCA_017893485.1. NCBI lineage: Eukaryota > Viridiplantae > Streptophyta > Magnoliopsida > Asparagales > Asphodelaceae > Hemerocallis > Hemerocallis citrina. Next base: position 235,791,854 of record CM030366.1, read on the forward strand.
GGGCTACAATCATCAAGCAAACCAGCACACCAACGACTCTCGCCATCAAATTTTCTTCTTGATATCTCTATGAATACAATTTTCTAGTTGGAGAAGAAGAAGAAGACAGGGTGTGTAAGTTTTAAAGAAAGAAGAGTACTTGTAAGTGAATACAAGAATAAAGCCAAAGTGCATGCAGAAAAGAAAAAAGAGAGAATCGTACTCATTTGAAGTTATAACAGGGTAGATATTAGCTGTGTATAAAAGATGCTTTGGCAAAAACTTTACTCATGTATCTTTACTTCTTTGTAGAATCGATTCCTTCTCATGGGGAGCAACGAAAGCTTACTTTACAACCCCATAAGAGTGTTTGGAAATGAGAACTTAATTACTTTCAATTTTGATATTATCTTACTTCCAACACCAATTATTCCATAAATTTACATCAAGTTAAAGTCCGCTGAACGTGTGAACACACGGGCAATGACTACCTAGGCTAAGAATAGATCACCAGTGTTTGCATTTGTACGTGAACTGCTTTATGTGAAGTTAACTAATTTGTATGTGTGAACTAAATTTGTATGTCAATCAGTTGTTTACAGCTGATTTTACATGTGTGTACAGGCCAATTAGCCCATTTATGTAACTTGTTCTCTGTTTTGGATTTTTAACAGTGAATCCGTGGTTCTCAGGCCCAGCTCCGGGCTTAGAAACCTGAGATTCTTCTTTAAGAATCAAAACCCAGCCCGAACAAGCCGGAGCTTGAGACCAAATATGATAATTAACTTCGATCATATAATTATAGAGTAAATTTAACTAAAATTTGTGGTGCCTCTCAGTACTCAAAAACAAGCATTCGCGTGGTCAGTTTCTTTCACAAAATCCTGCAAATGATGGTTGTTCGCTAGGCCAACCGCTCGATCTCCTGGCTATGCATGTTTTCGTCTGTCTTCTTATTAGAACATAATAGATCTCATCACATACATGTGCATGTGCGCGCGCACACGCACACAAACACACTCTAATGGAAACCAACCTTCAGATTTGGATTTCCAGAACAGAGTGAAAACATCAGCTCTTGATGAGCTTCACATACATCCTTATGATCATCACATTCTCTAATTTTAACTCAATCCATGTTTTTGGTTTTTCTCATATCCTCTCAATCAATGTCTCATTTTCTCCAACTCAACGTACTACTCCTTCTTATGATCCTCTAATTAAGCCTATTTATCCCCTCATCGACGGTAAAAACAACTGTACATGAAACTCATCTGATCATAGTCATCAGTTGCACCTTACACGAACATATATAGCAATCACAACAAATTAGACGTCACAATAAATTAGTGCATATTCTTATGATGGGCTGATGATAAAATTAGTTGGTGCCGTAAATAAAGCTTGTAACAAGAATAACATGCATTCATATTTATATGCAAGTAATTAAAATGTTATTGATACTCACCAGAGACACTGAGTTGGATCCTCTCCTTTGTTGTAAATCCCACTCTCTTATTCACTCCGAGAACGCATGTCAATACTTATCTCTCTCTCTTAATAGGTGTGTACATATTCTCAGAATTCATTAGCTCCAGATGTGTTCCAATATCTTCTTGCTATTTTCGCACATTTATTTCTCATTTACTATACAAATAATGAGATTTTAACACGTTATACTTATACTACAAGTAGGAAAATCGAGTCATTAATGCCTAAAAATTTGAAACAAGTCGAGTATTACATTTTAGTGATTTTACACTCCACATAATCAGAAATAATTTCCTAATAATTAACCTCCAGTATGAGTATTAGCCTCCTAATCCTCAGTATTGTTGTTTGCACTGATACCATTTGTAACACCCTAAGCCCGGATTTATTTTTTTATATAGATAAAAGTGTCCAAGGTCACTGATTACCATTAATGAAAAATTAACGAAACCACAAAATAACACTATTACAACTCTGATTCCCTGAGTTAATCACTTATGGGGAGACTTCCGGCTATCGGAGATTGGGCGAGAGCAAGTGAGAGAGTGGGATTGTTTAGTTGCAGCTACTTTATGGGTCATTTGGCTATATAGGAATGATTCATGTTTTAGAGATCGTTCTTGTAACTCTACTCAGTTAATTTATAAAATCTTGTCCCTCACTTCATTTTGGCTGTTGATATGGGTTAGGAATAACGTGGCCCATCCTGGGCCACAGGATCCCCTCAGGATGCGCACACCCTCGGATTCTCCAGATCCGCCACGTCAGCATCGGAAAACTGCCTGGACGTCTGCCATGTCAGCCCTAAACCGTCCGGGTTTCCACCGCTTCAGCCAGACGGGTAACCGGGTCCAGACCCGGCCCCAAACGGGTCCAGACCCGGTTGCCATCTTCTATAAATATCAGACCCCTACTCCTTCTCCAGGTAATCAATCTTTTGCCACCAAAACCCTAGTTACTGTTGCTCTATCTTAAGTGACTGACTAGATCGTCGGAGGGTCTGCCACCGGAATCAACCCCGGTGTTTCGAGACCGTCTGCAGGTACACAAGACCTCGGATCTGAACCTCCTGATCCGAGCCAAGCATCCAGCCTCGCCTCACTCCAGCCTGTCACCAGTACCGTTCGGCCAGCCGAGGGTCGTCTGATTAGGAGCTTCCTCCTTCAAATACAAATCGAGTAAGAAATCACACCTGGTGCATTTACACGTCTCCCAGAAACAAACCGCATCAGCTGTCTCTACCAGGTGTTAGGAAGAAAGTCAGGACGAGGATCCTTTTCCCGTCAGAGGATGCGGACCTTGGATACGGCAACCTCTGATCCAGACGTTCCGGTAGCCAGGCCATGCCTTCGGTACTTGTTGCTTTTCTTCTGTTCTAGTGATTTGATGTATTTTGAGATTATGTATTTTGGGAGAGGTTGTGGACTTTGTATCTTGTATCAGTTATGTAATTGCTGCAGTTATTTAGGAGATTCGATGGCAATCTATTGCCATCTTTTAATAAAATAAAATTAAAAAAAATGTTTCTGGTTTTGAGATTCAAAAAAAAAAAACACTATTACAACTCTAAACACTTACAACGCACGACGGCTAAGCCTGGATTTGTTATTGGACCTAAACCTTAACAACGGAAAATGCTAATTACACATGCAATGCACGTGCTAAAATATATTTTTTGATTAAAAGGTGACTAAAGTCACCGCTTCATTAAAAAGAAATTAACGAAACAGGAATAGGAAATACATATAGTGTCCGAAGGCAAATACCACCAAATAACGTCTCATCCTGACGGAACACTCCGCCGAATAACCAAAATACATCAAACTAACTCAGCATCTAAAACATCAGACCAGTCTCCCAGAAACAAACCGCATCAGCTGTCTCTACCAGGTGTTAGGAAGAAAGTCAGGACGAGGATCCTTTTCCCGTCAGAGGATGCGGACCTTGGATACGGCAACCTCTGATCCAGACGTTCCGGTAGCCAGGCCATGCCTTCGGTACTTGTTGCTTTTCTTCTGTTCTAATGATTTGATATATTTTGAGATTATGTATTTTGGGAGAGGTTGTGGACTTTGTATCTTGTATCAGTTATGTAATTGATGCAGTTATTTAGGAGATTCGATGGCAATCTATTGCCATCTTTTAATAAAATAAAATTAAAAAAAATGTTTCTGGTTTTGAGATTCAAAAAAAAAACACTATTACAACTCTAAACACTTACAACGCACGACGGCTAAGCCTGGATTTGTTATTGGACCTAAACCTTAACAACGGAAAATGCTAATTACACATGCAATGCACGTGCTAAAATATATTTTTTGATTAAAAGGTGACTAAAGTCACCGCTTCATTAAAAAGAAATTAACGAAACAGGAATAGGAAATACATATAGTGTCCGAAGGCAAATACCACCAAATAACGTCTCATCCTGACGGAACACTCCGCCGAATAACCAAAATACATCAAACTAACTCAGCATCTAAAACATCAGACCAAAGACTGGAAGACCCTTTCCCAGATATGTGATGTCCCCCTGCTTGCTGTCTACTCCTCTTCCTCTCCTGAACGCATCTTCTTCCTGGATTTGTTTAGTCCTGTCCATTCATAACAACATAAGTAAATTTTTTGCAACAACGAGGAAAGTGAATGACGAACGCTATTGAAACAGAAGTCGTTACGGTCTAGCCAGCCATAAGTTCCACGAGATGGACGCTACAGACATGTCCCAAGCTAATCTCTTCTCTTTTCTAATCCTGTTAGATCTAATATCCCCCCAAACCTCTGCACTAGATCCCGGACAATGTAAAACCCCAAACTTTGTACCCACTTCCCTCCAGACCCATGTCGCTCTATCACAATTGAATAAAATGTGAATCTTCTTCGTGGACCATACAAGTGCTACACACCGCATTATCCACGATTCTTCGCTTCCTCAAATATTTTAGCACCATACAACGTGCTAAAATATTTGTTGTTGCTTTCCAAACTATTGATTTTAAAGCACTAATTCAATTATATATTGAATTAAAAATGTAATAAAAAAAGAGAGGGTTCGCCTTCATCATCGTTTGCATTAAAGCACTAATTCAATTATATATCGAATTAAAAAATGTAATAAAAAGAGAGAGGATTCGCCTAAAAAACCCAGTGCTCAGATGGGAATATGGGATTAGATCGTTTTTCTTTAAAACCCATTGCTCAGATGGGTAACCTGCCAGTTGTTAAAAATTGTGTGATCAAATACACGTAAGATACTATGTAGTGCAACTGTTCATCGCAGATAGCTTCTCAAAAATTGATAAACCGATTAGGTTATATGTAATAATAGGCTTTGTTATTTATATATTATTTTAGTCTATTGATTAACGATGTGGGATTATAATACACTCACAATTCTTCTCTTCTCAAATCCAAATACAGAGCACTGTCTTCACAACCGGAGGTGGGACCCTCCATTGACCGCCACGTCAACAAGGCCCAACAGCACCAATGCTGTTTCATAAGTCCGTGGGCCCTCACCTCCAATTCATAACTATTCCTTTACCAATTAATACTATAGTATTTTTCATTAAACCATTCTATCATCCTGTTTATAACCTTTACACGCTATTCATTTTATTTTTTGAAATACGGGATGTTACATAAGTACATCGTCGACTATATGACTATATGGAGTGCCCCACACCCGGTATAGTCCCGGATTTAAAACTATCTACCCGACTATGCATAGTCCCAAATTTAAAACACGTCTCCATCGGAGCAACCACAGTCTCAGAGTACACTGTTTAACTGGGTCTATAGTTCCGAAGTACGCGTAGGCACCGAGTACTTGAAGTTGGAGAAGAAGATGATAAGACAAAGAAGCAAGAGAAGACAAGCAGCGAGTAGAATAAGACAACCTGGAGAGTTGCGGGCGGTCAACCGCCCCTAGCTGTTGAGAGTTCTTCGAGTGTAACGGTCCAACAGAGGAGAGGACGGTCGACTGATTTTGGGGGTGCAGTCGACCGGTCAGCTCTCGGGTTTGGTTCTACACGTTGCGGTCGACCGACCTTGGGGGTGCGATCGACCGACAACGACGGGTGATTGTTTTTTAGCTTACGAGTTTAAAGGCCCAATTGCTAGATTTGTGTTTATCGTTTACTTGTGGGCTATATATATGGTCGTAAACTCTAGGGTTTTGTTGATATAATCATTATTCAACTTCAAGAGGGGATTGTGCCGAGTGTTTCAAATGTGAGTTGTAATCTCTTTTGTAATCTTTGTATTTCTTAGGGAATAAGAAGTATTGGCTATCTCTGCATATTGATTGTGTTCTTATGAGATCTTTCATATATTGTGGTGACTTGTTCTTAGTTCATCTAAGTCTTAAAAGTTTCTATTGCTTGTTGTGCACTTCCGCTATTAGTCCTATACGAACTTAGAGTTCAACTAAAGCAAAGAAACCGCATGAAGAACTGATGAAAGAGCATGCTCTTCTCTCGCGATGAAGTAGGTGAGGAAAAAGACAATCTGCCATAATAACTTGTGCATAATAGTTCTTCAAATTCAGCACATAGTGCAAAACACATCGAAGAATTAGTAAAAATAAACATGATGATATTGCTTGTTATTTCTTCTATGTAATTGAAATTGTTAACAAGAATAAAAAAAATAAAAAACACAAATATGAACGAAGCACAATGTAAATAAATCTTTTTTGCAACAAAAAAAAAAAATCCGAGGGCCCAATTGTAAATAAAAGTTAATTTTAAATAGAAAAAATGAAGGGCCCAACCGGGTTCGAACCGGTGACCTATTGATCTGCAGTCAATTGCTCTACCACTGAGCTATGGACCCAATTTGAAAAATACATCAAATGCGGATTAATAAACTAGACAAACATATCACAAAATTAACTCTTTTTATCTTCTGAACAGAACATTACTTTAATTTAATTTATTCTCTTTTATTCCTTTTTCTCTTTAATAGATTCGGAACTTACAAAAAAAAAAGATCAATTATAACTGATGTTGAGTTTTTGAACGACGACTGGGACAGTATTAAGTTTCCTCAAAAAAAAAGACAGGGACAGTATTTTTTTGAGGGAAGACAGGGACAGTATTAAGTCAGCTCGGAGTGAATTTGGATTTTGAATTTCGATACGCTAAAGACATTTTCATTTTCGTGTTGAGATTCTAAGTTGACTCGAAGAAAATACATGAGTGATCAAGATTCATGTTGAGTTGTGTAGTAGTTGTAGCAAACTCAAGTGTATGTTTTCAATAATTGGTGGATTTTTTGTGCAGTCAACATTTTAAGACTTCAAAAAACCCATACTCAAATTCTAGGCAGTTAAAATCGATTTTTTGAACTAATCGGTCTAGGAGCGATTAATGATTAATCGGTTAATCGAAAAATAATCGAGAATTAAATCAAAAAAAATCGTTTTTATTATTATTATTATTATTATTATTATTATTATTATTATTATGTGTGTATATATATATATATATATATATATATATATATATATATATATATATATATATAATAAAACACAAAGAAAGCTATCAAGTGGCTCACATTAAATCTATCCCAAAATCAATGGACCAGATCTACTCTCACAAAACATATTTTCCCGCCTAAATTTCAAACTCCACAAATTCAAACCTACTCACACACACACTCTCTCTCTCTCCCAAAAACCTGTCTTTCTCACTCCGTCTCTCTCTCTCTTTACTGCGCTCTCTCTCTCTCCCCGCTCTCAAGAAGAAAAAGAAGAAAAAGAACCCGCTCTCCCAAAAACCCGTCTTTCTCACTCCGTCTCTCTCTCTCTCTTTACTGCTCTCTCTCTCCCCGCTCTCAAGGAAAACCCCCAACCCTAATTCCAATCACCCAAACCCCAACCCACCGTCCTCGCGGCCCCCACCGGCCTCCACTTCCACAACCGCTACTCCCTCGGTCGCGAGCTCAACCTTGCCACCGACGCCGAAGACTCCTCCCTCCTCTTCGCCTGCAAGTCCATTTCAAAATCCAAGCTCCGAACCCCCATCGACGTCGATGACCCCATCTCCGATGCCTGCTCGCAACCCCCCCTGTCGTCCTCCCTCCACGACGCCAGCCACGACAGCACGCCCCTCCCCTCCCCTTCCCCTTCCGTCGACAACAGTAACCACAGCCACAGCGCAACCCCCTCTTGGCCTGTGTCCCCTCCCGACTTCGCGCCGCCCGTCGTTGCCGCTCCCAACGTCGATCTGCACCACCAATTTCACCGACCACCGAAGCACCACCGAAGCTTCACCTTCTCTACTTTGTGCCCATTTGAGTTGATCCCGACCACCGATTTCACAGTCTCTACTTGCCAGGTATTGCATTCATTTTACTATTTGAGAAATTTGAGAGAAGGGGGGGGGGTGTTGGATGTTAAACCCTAACAGAATTTTTATTTTACTGTCAAAATTTTGATGGGTTTTACAATTCTTGAAATTGTGCTTGCCAACTATTCGACAAAATGCCACAGCGAGAAATTCATCAAAATCTAAGATGTAGTAGCGTCTTATATAGCAATCACATTAGTTATTCACGCGAAGAATCCTATGTGGTTGATGTGATGTTATTTGGCAGGTTCCTGACATATTATATTACGAAGTATTGGACATTCCTCTTCCTGAACTTCAATGTTTGAAAACTCTTAAAGTAGCACTCCATCATGCTACAAAGGATGAGGTTAGTTTCTGTTCTAGCTTTCTAGAATGCAATTACCTGCTATTATTTCAGCTCTATGTTGCTGTATGATTCAACTAACTATTCAGCTCTATGTTCCTTTCTAGAATGCAATTACCTGCTATATGATCCATGATTTCAATTCTATTGATAATAGTTGATTAACTTTTTCTTTCCGTTTTCATGATTCAGCTAACTAAGCTTTTTTTGGGTTTTGGACATTTTGAAATAGGTACAGCTGTTTCTTCTCGATGCTGAACTAAGATTGCTTGAAGTCTTCTATCACAAGATTTATAAGGTATATTTTGCGAACTTTATTCATATAGATAAAAATTTCTCCAAATTAACTACAAACGAATATAAGGAACTCTGTCAAATAATCTTCTTTGCCCTTCGATTGTTTGCATAATTACTTGGTCTACGTTTGATGATGTTCATCTACTTAATTCATTTGGTGTGCTTTGCATAAGGTTTATTGGGGATTGCACATGTGCCTTATTCTTTTGAGGTTCATGTGTTGTACTTTAGTTTTGAAGTTAAATACTTTTAAGGTTTTTTTTATAGGCTATGTTCGTGTGTGCGCGCTTAGGATGAAATGTATCAATTTTTTATCATTGGTTTATTTCCTGCATCATTTTGGTGTTAGAATATCTTCATATGTATCCATGTTCTCACTATACTATTTGTGTTTAATTTGATCCTTTTTTCATTAGTTTAATGTTATAAATGGCGGTGGTTGGAAGTTAACTACATGAATTTAGCTATGTGCTTTTAATTTTTGGTCCAATTATAGTGTCGATGGGTTATTTTTGACTAAAGATTATTTGGTGCGGTGCATGCTATATGATCTTTTAGATTTTGTCGTTTATTCTAATTTTAATTGGTGAAATAATTTTGTTATTGTTGTTTTTTCAGGTCATCATGTCAGCGTAGAGTTTCCCTCACTTTTCAACAAGAAAGTAAGAACATGTATTTTCGTTCCAAAAATTACTTGAATTAAAATTTGAATTTAACTCTTCCATCTATATGTTTATTAACTTAGGGGGGCATTAGATTTGTTATTTCAAAATCTGTATTTTCCTCCAAATATATATGCCTATTGTTGTGTCTGTAGGTTTACACATTGTTTTGACATATTGAAGTGAGTTTTTATTTTTAATCTAGATGACATCCATGATCCAACTATATTTCTTGAGGTACTTAATATAAATAACAGCCTGTGACGCATGCCAAACTAATTAATAGTCCATTGTCCATACAAGATTACAAAATTACATGGAGCTGAATGATATATATGAAAGTGATAGGTCATAAAGTGTAAACAAATTCATGGAATATGCACTGTTTTAAATTTCCTCCGATACGGCCGAAATTTCGTTGGGCTAGCTTGCCGATACGAAATCACATATTTTATACTTTATATCATTTTGGACCGAAATGTGAAGATTTCGGCCGAAATTGCCGAAATATTGGCCGAAATATTGCCGAATCGGTTTGTCTTTCTGTTTTACTTCCCAACTTCATCCCCTGGATGAACCATTTAAATTAGCCGAAATAGACAGAAATGTTATTGTGAATATATATAAAAAAATTGTTTTACTTTTTGCATGTCTTTCAATTATGACCTTAAACTAAGATAATGTGAGGTTTTTGTCTCGCTATTGTTTGTATTTATGCAAAGTCAATTTAGTTATATATTTAGATTACATTCTCTTTTATATTGTTGCTAAATTCTGTGAATATTTACCGTAATTGATTCATGTCATTAATTGCATTATACAGTATTTTATTTGATAAATGATATGTAGGACATATAATATCTTATTTAGTAACCAAAAAAATATTTATTGAATATAGAAAATGAACATCCGATATGATCACATTTTTCCGAGATCTCCGATATCTTTGATCCGAGACGAAACACCCCTTGCCGAGACGAGTCCGAAATCCGAGATTTAAAACCATGGGAATATGACAAAATAATTGAATAGTGTTACTTATGTGCTCAAAAAGTGTCCAGTAAATGTCAAAGAAGTGTCCGAAATTAATTATATATTGAGTGTTGGAGGGTCTAAGGTGTGTCCATTTAAGTTTCGTTGTTCCATGATAGAAGTATTATGTTGCATAGACTGAAAGGAGAAGAGAAAGAAAAGGTGTAATCCCTCCATAATACTTTAATTGCAGTACCCTTCAAACAAGCTCCATAACATGCATCTAAGTTCTTACCATAGAGAGTGCAGAGAGATCTTACATCAGTGCAGGAAAAACAAGGTATCCAATTTCCTTTGCGATCTTCAGATAAATGTTATTTTGAAGGATAAGGTGTAGGAGCGAGAAAGGAAATTAACTGAGTTAGATAGTTATAGTTTCAAAGATAGCAGAGTTGATTGATCATTTTTTGAATATGAAGGATAATATGACACCTAGGCCTGCAAAGGGGGGAGATTGGTTAAAAATTTTGTTGTGGTCAAGAAATTGTAGGTTTCCTAAGACAACTTATATTTATAGAAAATGTGGAGGTTATTGATTATTGCTCAAGAGCATCTGTAGTCGTCTGAACCCAGAATATGGGTATTTGGCATATAGGAATAGAAAATATATGAAAGAGTTGTAGTCGTCTAAACCCAAAATTTGGCTTTTAATATATGGACGGGAGATCATTTTCCGCATGAGCAAATATCAGATGGGATATCATATCCCGTTCGATAAAAGAATTCATGAGAAATGAGTGAATGGACTGATAGAGATTGATTATAGGCGTAATGTATAGGATTAAAAAAAACTACTATAAGGTCTATTTTTGTTTCAAAAAGAGTATTAGTTAAAACAGTATACTTCTGTTTGGTTTGAGCCTAGGTTATATATGAAGACCTAAATGCAGCATATATGAAGCTAGAAAAAATGCACCATATATGAAGCTAGAAAAAATGCACCATATATGAAGACCTAAAAATTGCCAAATCATATTGAAAAAATATTGTCCATAGTAGATGAGGGTTTTGCATGTGTAATTAACAATCTGACAGGGCATGTCTCCTATTTAACATGAACACAATGTGTAATTAGCATGTGTAATTAACAATCGTATTGACAAAATTGCCTCTCTGTATGTATCAAGGGATTAATTTCCATTACACTTTTTATAGCTACTTGCCTTTTTCTTTAGGAAAGTCATTTGCAGTATCAATGCTTTCAAGATGGTCACCAAACATTATATTTGCAATAACAAACATTATATAAGTTGTATTCTATAAGTTGTGTTCTATAAGTTTGCAAGGGATTAAATCTAATCGATAATCTCTAATTTTTTGCATTCTATAAGTTGTGTTCATTTATACCCCTCATTCAGCTGTTCATTAATCATATATTTTTTTTCCCCGGTTAATAATGACACTGACCTTCAGACCATCAAATAATAATTTCTTTCTTTGTCATTTGAAATATTGAATACACTGAACCCATTTAACTTAATTTTTATAGATATGGAGTTGAACCTGCTGAAAGCAATATATTAAATGGAGGGAAACCAGGTACTTATGCATTGAGCTTTTTCATTTTGAATGCTTTATTCAGATTCTTTGAGTTTCATGTGCATTACTTAAAAAGAGAAAAAGGAGCTTAAGCGACTGTCCAACTTGCACGTGCAGTGACCCGTAATGTCACTGTTTCATACCAAGCGAAGTACGTGAATCGGAAAATGCATTATACTAAATCGATGTAGACTAAATAGTAGGATATACAATATCTTTTCTATCACCCGCATGAAAAACTTTATTACTTGAACTTAATGATCATATATACGAGGAAAGGCGATGAGATGAGGAGGAAGGCAGGCGAGATTAAGGAGACGATGAGAAGGGCATTGAGAGAGGATGTGAAGGGTGATGGGTCTTCGTTGCGAGCTATGGATGACTTCCTTCATACTGCCTTTCAGTGAAGCATGCATGTTATATTTGGTTAAATTTTGCTGCAGTTTTCCAGTTCTTTGTATGCATAGCACTTTTCTTTTTGGTTGCAGACTTGAGACCTGGTTCTATACATTACACTATTTTATGAATGTTTTCAAGCATTCATCCCAAATATACTATGATCTGAATATATGCTTTTCTTCAGTGTGTAATAGTTCGGAATGTATTATGAACCAGGAAAAGAGAAAGCATAAAGGGACCTAAATGTATTCGGCTTTTGAAAGGATTGTTTGCAAATTTGGTATCACAACAACATATATTCCTTACACTACTACTACATGTGGGGATTCCTCTGACAAATAGAATTACATAGCTAGAAGTTTTCAGGATCAGGCATCAGAGCAAGAAACATCAAGATCCCCGACTTCCGATTCTGATATACCCAATGTCTCCCACACTGCAGGTGAAGCATCGACTATATTAGTCGCACATGGTGGCCGGAAATCATGTCCAGAGAGTCGCACTGATTGACAATCACAGTCTCAAAACACTCCTCCTATTGGCTTTGATATTGATATTTGTCAAGCATCTGCTATCGCCATTATACCATCCGGTTGATAAGCTTACAACTAATTCATCTTGGCTAGGTCCTCATCTGATTACTGGTAATGGTGTAGGCTTCAAACCTGATATTTTGAATATGGATATAATGGAGAAAGTAATTGAGGTAAATTATTTTTTTCCTAATAATTTTTGATATAATAATTGCAAGTTTTCACCAGTTCTGAATATTCAAACCGATGAGGTGAAAAGTGATGATGCTGTGAAAAAGGCAAGAGAATTGGCAACAAAAGAGGGGCTTCTGGTAAATACATAATTACATAAAGAATAAGATGCATTTGAGCAATTTTGAACTGATGGTATAAACTATTATGTGTTACGTAATGCTGTTTGTAGGTGGGAATATCCTCTGGAGCCAATACCATTGCAGCACTTTAGACTGTAGTTTTATTATGTTTTGTGGGGTTAAATTTTGACCATTGATGGGGTTAAATTTAATTTTAATAATTCAGATGTTTATTATCATTAATAGAAAATTTAGATCAATTTCCTTAATTCTATTCCACACACCCATTACACAGTGTAGTCAAGTTTTTTTGAAAGAAACATACTGTAGTCAAGTTCTTCGCCGTCTTATGTGGGTGTGTAAGAATTCGACTCTTTATCTAAAGAGAATTTATTGATGTAATAATTATGGCTATTAAATATAAAAAGATTCAAGTTTTTACATGACACTCATTTGGGGATGGAGCTAAGACTTTGAAAGATGCGTAGTGTAATGCACAATAGCCTATAAGTATCACTGTAAAAAAAAAAAGACAAATATCCTGTAAAAAATTTGCTACTTAAAAACTCCATCTCATTAGCTATAGAGATGGACAATAAGCGAATTAATAGAAACCGGTAGTAAATTGGTTTAATTAGTTACATCAAGTTTAGAATAACAATGATAACATTGGCTAGAAAATTATTCAGTATTTGAAATGCAATCCCTAACTAACAATTTTTTTATAGTTTATTACAAAAACAATAGAAGATTATTTAGGCAACTTTTAAGCAAATTCAGATGTTTCCATTTTACATGTGTTTGTAGCCACATAGGGCCAAAAAAATATTTTATATTTTTTCTACAAAATGAGCCCACAATCCTATTAAAAAAAAGTTTCTTTTTAAGCAAAAGAAAAATATAAAAGTATGACTTTTTCTTTTTTCCACCTTTTATAATGAAATAAAATGTTACTACAAACAGAAGCTTGAACCCACTTACAACCCATTTACTTCTTTCTGTCTGTTTCCTCTGTCGCTCTCTCTCCCTCCCCAATTTTATGGATTGTGTTGTTTCACCATTGATTGAGATTGTGCTGTTTCAACAAAATGACGTGAAACATTTTAATTGTAGGAGCCTGCTGCACTGCGGCCATTTGAAACTAAAGTGGATGAGTTAAATCAGATGCACAAAAGCTTTCACATTTGGGACAGGAAATATGGTTAGTCTCTCTCTCATTCATATTCTCTGTTAAATCATTCAATGCATACTTATATAGTTTTTCTCAGGTTTTTACCTGCCTTTGAGTACAGAAACTTGGGATAAACTTCAAAAGGCTGATGCTGCAGTGGTCAATGTCAACGATTACTCGATGTCATCCACCACCGCCAACCCCGACGCCGATCAACTCCAACCACCGAATCTCTCACCGTCACCTAATCCCTCACCATCTCTACATCTCAGGTATTGAGCCATGAATTTAGTGTTTTTTGTTGATTTTTCTGTTTAATTTTGTTTAATTTTGTTAGTAGCGTGGTAAGGGAATGTAATTTTGTTTAATTACTGTCTCTACATCTCAGGTAGTGAACCAAAAAATTTCAAAATTGATTTTTTTGTGTGGTAAGGGAACGGCTTGCTGAAATTTTGGATAGGTTTTTTTAGATACGTTCTGTAATCCTACAAATTAGGGTTTTTTTTATATAAAAAAGTTCAGTTTTGAGAATTTGATGGTTCAATTGGGTTAGTGGGTTTTAGTGCAGATCGAGATGAAGGAAATGTGGTTGGAGGGGTTTGAAAATTTTGTTCATTGTTCTTCCATTTTGTTTAATTTGATTATAACAGTGAAATGTGGTTGGAGGGGTTTATAAAGACATTAAGGGTGTGGGTGGTGGGCAATGCCGCATTACACCCTAAAGGGCACGTGTACTACACACAAGGGATTCAAATATTCCTTTTTTCTCCCAACTATACATGATGAAAATATGCAAATTCTATTTCTGTTTGATTGCATGCATATATGCGTATTTCCCGTATACTAGATAGGTGGTAATTTGTTAGGTAGAAAGAAGTTTGCCTTTACGACAGCAGGTCACTGCTTGATGGAGATGGTGCGCATCTCAAAGCATGCGCCTTTTGTATTTTCTCCTGAATTTAGAGGGAAAATAAGGTACATGCTTTGAGATGTTCACCAGCTCCATGTACCAGCAATATGATTGGCCTAAAAGTATATCCTTATGTCCTCTCTTCTCACGTTTTTACTGTCATCAAATCTGTTCTTAGGATAATCCTGCACCTGCGAGAGCTTAGAATTTTCTCTCTATCTTTTCTTCAGATACATCGGGATTAGATACTTCCTTCAGCTTATTATATGCCTTCCATTACTTAGGAAAGAAAGTCTTGGAAACTTCCTGCAAATTAAGGTCAACCATAACAACCCTTCACCAAAAAAGGAATTCAAATTTGATAACAGTAGTTGAAGAGATCACATAAACAGTGAATTCAGCCTAAAAAACATCACCTGCAACTAATATTAGCCCATGGTTTTTGTGTTTCCTACGTTTTCCCTCTTTCAACCTGATAACAAAGTTCCAGGTAACATCCAAAAGAGAGTCCTATCTTTCCAGCTTCTTGAGTTGTAAACTCCACCAGTTTTGGTTCAGAAATGGGAACATTCTTCTTTATTAGTCAAAGCTATCCTTAATGCAATAAGATAGATGTGAATGGGAAAGCGCATAGGATCTTTATACCTGTATTTCTTTCATTACAACTAATTATAAGAAAACTATCCTATACTTTTTGGCATTATGTAATTTGTTATCTTTTGTTTACCCTCTTCATGTTCTTAGGTTACATTTTGGTCAGAATCATTAGTATGCAGATTTGTTAGTATGATGTGGGAACTTCTCAGTGGAATTGAGGTCCTTATGATTTCGCAAAAGGAGAAAATGTTTGTGTTGTGCTCTAGGAAGCTTTCTTTAATTATGTGGGGAGATTCATAATTGCAATATTAGATGGTGCAAAAGTAGACTTTCTGAAACTAATACTACCTAATAAGACACTAAGAAAAAGAAGAATTTCTCTACATTGTTGCTAAGTTCTGGCAATAAACAAAATAAATAAATCCTTGCTAAGACACTATAATGTGCTTGATAATTCTTTTTTAATTGCCCAGTTAACTTTATATAGTTTAAAGGACTATGCTCAAATTTCCAAGTTATCTGTTGTTAAAGGTGAAAACTTTTCAAGTAAGAAATATTGACACCATATAATAGACGACCCTCTTTCTATTTCAAGTAAGAAATCAATAATGAGCCAGCAAACTCTTCAAATCAATTAACTTTTCAGTAATGAAATATTGACACCATATATAAGAAGAAAAAAATAGAAAGAGGGTCGTCTATTAACTTATTATTTTTTCTTTAATGAAACAAGATGAATTGTATATGATAGATTTATATATGATAGATTTACCTTACTAAAACTTATTTTCATTGTTGTTTTACTTTTGAAATTTAATAAAACTGGGAAGCAGCTGACATGGACCTCAAATTTATAAATGCAACTACATTGATAAATTGGGGTTGCAATAAGGTAAATTTCTATTTACTACAACTACACCCTATGTTAACCGTTAATTGCTGCTAATTTAATGTTTCTTCTTTTTTTTCCAGATTGTCGTCCACACTCAAAACCGTCATGTACATATTGACAGTTTAACTTTTTGTAGGGTGATGAGGAACATGTTTGGTTGAAGCCATTGTTCTATTTGAAAGGTAATGGTTTCAAAACTATTACTATTGTTTTAATTGTTTATTGTAAACTCTTACTATTTGATTCAAAACTCTAACTATTTTTTTAGGCTCACTGTTTGGTCCTATTTTGAAGACTTCAACCATTGTGTTCTCCTACAACCATGTAATTTTTTTTTTCATTCAGTTGGTTGGTGTTTAGTATGGTGGAGGATGTAATAGTTGTAATAATTGTAATATTTAGCATTTTTGGAGATGATGTAAGTAACTGTATATAATAATGATATAATATAGTTATGTTAATACCCGTACCCGCAATTTTGTGGAGTATTGGGTTCTGTGTTTGGTTTTTTTAAGGTTTTTCGAAGGTTTTTCAAAAAAATTATTACATTTTCAAACGAATTTTTGGTTTTTATTTTGTCTCTTGCATTATATTCAGATTTTTTTCCCCAGAGCCTTATATATATGTTGCCTGTGTGATGTTGCTCGGTTGAGCCTGGGGAGGATTGATATTTATTGCGTGTGATGTCATATATTTAATTGTTAGCAGAATTCCGTAAGGAATTTCTGTAAAAGGGCTAATATTTTAGGGGAGGTTCTGTCAAAATTTTTACTAAATTTTTTAAAAGCGATTATGTTTTCAAGCGATATCTTGGTTTTTATTTTGTATCTTAGTCATATGAAGATTTTTTCTTCTCAGAGCCCGATATATATAATGTCTATGTGATGCTGCTTGGATTGGCCTGGGGAAGATTTATATTTCTTGACTGTGATGATAAATTTTTAATTGTGAGCAAAATTTCGTAAGTAGCCTAATATACTTGAAGCTTCATGTTCTTTTACTAATTACTTGAAGCTTCCTGTGAGATTGTGAGATTGTGAACATTTTGTGAACATTTTGTAGGTACTTGAAGCTTCCTGGATAATATACTTGAACATTTTGTAGGTACTAATTACTTGAAGCTTCCTCAGATAGAATTAGTTTGAAGGATTGACCTACACATTACTTTCTATATAAGAAGCTGATCGGTGAGGGCTATTACCCACCATTAATCATGTGTAACTTAGATGCTAAAGTTAGTAATACATGAAATACCTTAAATAAAATGTTAGTCTAATGTTAGTAGTTTATTGGAACCAGTACAAACTCCTAATGATGTAACTTTCGTATCATACTCCATGGAGAAACAGAGGTTCACCATTTTATGTGAGGATGAGTAGGAACTAACTTCCTTCTAAAGTTCATAGTTTTAAACATGTTCCTGAGTGTCTATCTTTGTAAGAAATAAAACATTCAAGTTCTTTATTTTCTGTTTCAGTTTGTTGACCACAAGAAATTTTTAATCTAGAATGAATATATGCAATCATCAAGACATGCCAAAGTTCTAATTTGGGCATCATAAGCTATTCAAAGTCACCATCTAAAAACATTATGTATCTTACTGACATCATCTATATAATATGCAAAAATAAAGAACAAGATGTGCTGGATAACCCTATGCTTCTTTGTTCAAATTGTTTATGACAAAGTTAAAGCAAGAGGAAGATGCAATTCAGAATTTCTTGACTGTCAAAATTTTCAGAAAATTTCCTAAAATCTATTAGGATTCCAAACTATAGCTTTAGTCATATGAAGTTTTTTTTCCCCTAGAGCCTAATATATATTATGACTGTGTAATGTGACTTGGATTGGATTAGGAAGGAAAATTGTTTACGACAAAGTTTTTTTTTTCCCCAGAGCCTACTATATATTTTCCAGAGCCAAAGGAATAATATTTCATGAGATATTCCATCGAAATTTTTATTAAATATTTTAAAGAAAGTTAAGATGTCGCGATAACATGCCGTATGAAACATTTTAAAGACGTCGTATTAGAAAAACATTTTAAACACCCACCTTTTTTGTTTACACCTATTTTTTTTGTTTTAATTTTTTTAGAAATTTATATGCAGTCCCGAATACGTGCCGTAGGCACGTCCCACGGGCAATCCTAGTATATATATATATAGGGAAAAAGGGGTATGAGCAACTTGCTCATTTAGTAAATAAACAATTGATGATGTGGCATACATGTGATTGGAAAAGCCTTAAAAGGATTAGTTGTCCAATGTATCACATGCATGCCACATAATCAATTGCTCATTTACTAAATGAGCAAGTTGGTTATATCCCTTTTACCCATATATATATATATATATATATATATATATATATATATATATATATATATATATATCCTCATTATGTAGCAACCCTAAATTCTAACATAAAACTATTATGAGATTATCAAATAGGAAAGTATAGTTATAGAGAGAAAAAAAAAGCGTACTTGGTTTGAGCTGAGTTTGAATTATGGATGTGGATCAGATCAGGTTTGCTGGTCGGTTTCATCAAACAAAAACAATCGGGGAGGAGCAGCGCGAGCAGCAAAAGGAGGTGCAACAGATGCGGGCAAGATCAAGTATACGACGGCGCAAGGGGAGCGATGGCGGTAGGGTTTGAGTTTGCTCGAGGAAGAAAATGAGAATTAGTTTGGGTTTGAGTTTGCGCGAGGAAGAAGAGGAAAGCAGCGGCATGTCGGATTTGGGTTTGAGCGAGGACCAGAAGGGGTTTGGATTTTGGATTTGGATTTGAGTTTGGGCAGGATTAAGCCCAAATAATGCAAACGAGTATGAAAATTAGATGATATTTAATCGGTTAATCGGCCACTTAAAATTGGCCGATTATACCCGATTAAATCACTAGCTATTGAAATATTATAAATTGCTAAAAAACTAATCGCTTAGCCTCCGATTAGCCATTAATCGAGGATTAATCGGGCGTAATCGGAAATTTTAACTGCTTAGCTCAAAATAAGGAAAATATAAATAATTATTTATGGGGGTGTATGATTTTTTTAATTTTAAACTTGCTAATCAATATGTATCGTGGGTGTATGATACGCATGAAAAAATTACTAATCAATATTTTAAGGCACTTATTTTGCATTAAAATTTGAATTAATTTTAAACTTTGTATGTTGTTCTCCCAAAAAAAAAGGTTAAATTACAAATTAATCATTCACTTTTTAGCAATATATTTTTCTAATTTTTATTTTAAAAAATGCATTAAAAAATGCACTAAATAATTCAAAATTTAATGGTAAGCTAAATCAAAAATAAATCAGGAAAAATAACCTTTAAATTCAAGTTGTACCTTAAGGTACTTGCTAATGTGTGTTATCATGAAACTTATTTGACATTAAATTTTGAATTGATTGGTGCATTTTTTTTATGTGATTCTCAGTGCAAAAAAGTGAAACAATTTTCTTGGAGTTAGTTTTCTCTTTTCTTAATGTGCTACAGGTAATTTGAATTCCTATGTGGAATCCTGCATAAACATTTATGATATATATTATCACATAATCAACTTTTATTAACATTAATTATTATTATTATTTTAATATACATATCATCTATAATCTATAATCTCTACTACTATAATGGGAGAACCCCTTAGTCCTTAACCCAACCCATGCAGCGCACGTGTTGGGTTATGGACTAACTTTGGTAAATATTTTTTAAAGTGGACCAGTTTGGTAAATATTTTCGAAGGTGGATCAGTTTGGAAATTATTTTCTTTTTGCCCTTTTCATTATCCCTTCAATTTTTTCCACGTGCACGTGTGCACGTGTATGATACTAGTAACTATTATAATGGGAGAGATGGGGTTGGTAACAAATAAACAATTTTTTATTTTTTTTGTATGTGTGCAAACACGTGCAGCGCACGTGTTGGTAGGTTTTTTTGTCCTTTTCCTTCCTCCTACACGTGCATCGCACGTGCATCATACTAGATTTTTTCTTTTTTGTCCTTTTTCTTCCTCCTCCACGTGCATCGCACGTGCATCATACTAGTTATTATAATGGGAGAGATGGGGTTGGTAAACAAATAAACAATTTTTATTTTTTTGTGTATGTGTGTCAACACGTGCAGCGCACGTGTTGGTAGATTTTTTTTGTCCTTTTCATTCCTCCACGTGCATCGCACGTGCATCATACTAGTAACAGTTAATGTCAAATAAATTTTAGGAATTAATCTAACCCACTAATTACATTAATAGGTAGAATAAGATGTAGTTGTAGCGAAGTCTTCTATTTTCTAATTAACCAGTTTTTTGGAGAAAAAATAATAATTATTGTTGTCCCTAAATTCATGAGGATACTATTTCTCAAGGGGGCGTTTGGAACGGGATAATGTATAGGGAATCTAGGATTACCTTCTTGATTACCCGGTTTGGTAAGACATATGTATCGTTTTGTAAATAATCTTAAATTCCTAGGGTTATCAAAATAATTAGTTTGGAAGGATAAACATTCTCATTGAAAAGGGTAAGATTTGTGGATTCCTCCACATAAAAAATGAGTGAGAATATTGCATACCCAAAACACCCTCCAGATTTCTGGCTTATCATATAACCCGCTCTTATTCCCTCCAACCAAATTCACCCACAATTTTGAACCCTAACCCTCTAATCTCTCTCCTCCCCCGTTTCTCTCTCCCTGTCACTGAATCCCGCCCAAATCCTAAGACCCACTGTACATCTGTCTTCCCCACCTTCCTCCGGCCGTTTCCGGCGACCTCCCTATTCGTCGATCTCCCGTCGTCAACTCCCCTTCGTCAACACCCCCTGTCGACGTCGGCGCCACCCAGAACTCCCCCCCGACCTCTTCCCTGTCCTTGACAAATGCCAGTCAAAACCCCAAATCCCAATTCTCCCTCCTCCCGGTCCCGTCACGCCTCCACTGCGACGCCGCCGTCGCCCAGCCCGTCATCGACCATACCGTCGTAGACGCCAGCGTTGCCGCCCCCTTGGCTGCTATTGCTACTGCCTCTTTGTTTGGTTGCTGCCCCTGCTGTCTCTTTGTGTGCTGTGTTAAATTGGGCTCTTTTGCACATATATTGCACGTGCTGTCTTTAGATCTTAGGTGTTGGGTTCCTTTATGAATCTATATTATTTATTTATTTATTTGGCATGGGGGTGCAAATGTCCAACTGCCTAGCATATTCTGAGTTTAATTATTTTATGTTATTTTTTATTTAAAACTTGTTGAAATATGTGGAGTTGAAATTTAAGTACCTATGTCTCGTGTTAATAAATACATTTCATTTTTCCTTTTCGTTATGTTCTTCATCTAACTGGTTGAAATATATTTGAATCATAGTGTAATTTTTTTTAGTAATCTATTTGTTAATTTACTAAAATTTTATAAGATATATATCAGTATTGCTTTTGCACATGCATTCATATACATCAATTACTAAATTATATTTATTTATTTTTAAATAAAGCCAAAAGGGTATTTTCGGTAATGTCTACTACAGAGATGGATTGATGAGAATGAATTGTTCTATACCAAACACGGTAATAAAGTATTCCCAGGCATGTAATGTCGTATACCAAACACAGTATTGCAACATTCCCGGGAATCTTCATTCTCACCCTCATATTCCTGGGAATCCACTAATTCCTGAGAATTCTCCAATTCGCTTTCCAAACGCCTCCCAAGGGTTTTGCTAATCTTGAAGTGCTTGTTTAACATTAATTTTTGAATCAGTTAGGTACTGTTCTTTTTTTTTGCCAAGGTTACCTCTTATAAGAGATTTACAGTAAGAACCTTTTGTAAGAGCCTCTTTTTTAGGTGTTCTTTTAATATAAAAATAACCACTTATAAGAACCTCTTATAAGAGATTTCTGTTCTTTTTTCACCTCTTACAAGAGCCTATATTACCCCAAAGTCTATATTACCCCAAAGTAATATAGTGTTGTTGACACAGTGTTGTTCTCTTACAAGGTTGACAACGTTTACAGGTTTCTAAGCAATGTGGAGGGGAGTTTGAGTTGGAGTTGAATTCATAATATGTTTTATAGGATTCAGATGATTGCTTTCTGGCTTATTATAGGATACAGAGAAAAAGGAATTAGCAGAATTGAAATTAGGGTAATCCTGCATACTACAGAAGTGATTATTAGTTTGTTCATACAGTGTTGTTGCCAGAGAGAAGGCAGAAAAGCTCATCATTATCATCAGTTATGGCAATACAGTTTAAAGCTCCACCCATATGATATTGGTCCAGGTTGGCTGTGCTGTCCAGTCTTTGTTGGGATGAGGATTTGGCTACACAACGTGAAGTCTCACTGAAGTGCACCGATGGAGACAAACCTCTGGCCTAATCTCTGAAGCCAGTGTCTTGAGAGATTTCTCAGTCCAGCGAGGTGGAGGCACGGTGGATAATAGCCAAGTTCCGAAGTAACAATTATAATATAGACTTTGGGGTAATATAGACTTTTTAAGTGATAGAAGGCTTATAAGAATTTGAAAAATGCTACTAGAAGCCTTTTAGGCTTATAAGCGATTTTGGGGGAAATTGCTTATAAGAGGTTTTAAAAAAAAGAAGGCTAAAAAAACTCTTGTAAGAGGTGGACTACCTCTTACAAGAGGTAAATCGCTTATAAGAGGAGAAAAAGAACACTACCTTAGGTACGTTTTATATAATTCTCGGTGCAAAAAAAAACATGTTTTTGTTAGTGTTTTTCTTTTCAAATTAATTAGTACACTTTTGTACTGAGAATTGCAGAACAAATCTTATAAAAAATAATTCCGAATTTAATGCTAAATAAGTATTCTAATTTGTTGGCTAAAAAACCATTTGAATAATGAAAAAAATATCCCATAATTACCTCCATATATACAGCAGCAAAATAATCCCAGGATAAACACTCAATTCGGATAAGACACTTCAAGCCTTGATCAAAATCTATCAAGCCAACAATGCCATCCATTCTCCTTTATTCTTTACTGATCTTCCTGCTTCATCATCGCACTCCACCAACTTCTCTCAAGATTTTGGAGGATTCGTCAAAAAGAAACTCCTACACAAGTACTCAGTCCTAAAAAACAGACAGACTATTAGACTATACATATTCTCCCCATTACTAGACTATACACATTCTCCCCATTACTCTCATTGTATGTTACTAGACTAGACATATTCTCCCCATTACTAGACTATACATATTCTCCACATTACTCTCATTGTATGTTACTAGACTATACATATTCTCATCATTACTCTCATTGTATGCAGTTACCTTTCAAATTATGTATATATTGACAAGATGAATAAGAAGCAATGAAGGGAAACAATTGCCTTCATGGTATCAGAGCCATAGTTGTGCTCTTTTCTTCTTTATTCTCCTTCTCCGGCGAGTTCCCGGTACTCCGGCGAACCATTCGTCAACCCAGATCGTCGACGACCTCCCCCTTCTTCCCCGGTTGACTTCCCCATCACAGTCGACCCCTCGTCGAGCTCCAGTCCTGATCGACGACCCCGACGCTGCTTCCCTCTCCGTCAATCCCGCTCGACGACAGCAGCAGATCAGCCGCCCAGACACCTCGCCGTCGACTCCACCTCCTTCCGTCGAATGCCAGCACAGCAGATCGATGCTCCAACCCCAACCCCCTTTTTGCTGGCCCTGTTTCCGATCGACGAACGTCAGCAGCGCACTAGATCAGATTAACCCCAACACCTGACCTCCTTCCCTCTTCCTGTCGACTCTCGACCAGTCACCGACGCCCCGCCTGATGCCGCGCCATCTACGACGTCGTCTACTCTCGTCGATGTCAGCCGCGACCATCCAGATCCCCTCTTCCATTGCTGGCCATTGTTGCTGCTCTCTCTTCTCGTTCACTCTTCTCTTCTCTATCTCCATCAAATGGCCGAACAACCAAAGTTCCATCCCGCTCTTGCCATTACCAATGTCAGGAACTTCATCCCGATCACTCTTGAGATGGAAAAGGGCTAATATTCTTCATGGGCGGAGCTGTTCAGAATCCGTTGTCGAGCATACCAAGTTAGTGACCATATCATTCTTCCTAAATCGACGACAACCAGAAGGAAATCGAAACAGATGAAGATCTTTGGTCGCGATTGGATGGTATAGTCCTCCAATGGATTTATGGCACGATTTGGAACGATCTTTTGCACACCATCTTGGAGCCGGATTCTACTGTACAACAAGCATGGGAGCGATTACAAAATATTTTCCAGGATAAAAAAAAATTCATGTACCGTTTATCTGAAAAATCAGTTCACTCACGTCTATATAGACGATTTTCCCAACATCTCAGCTTATTGCCAAGAACTTAAGATGCTATCCGATCAACTATCTAATGTTGGTGCACCGGTTTCAAATCAAAGGTTAGTTCTTCAATTAATCATGGGTTTGAATGAAAGTGGTGATGGTGTTGCTACGATCATTCAGCAAAGTGATCCCTTGCCTGTTTTTTATGAGGCACGTTCGAGGCTAATCCTCGAAGAAACTCGCAAATCGAAGCAGGCCATGGCCGCTGCAAGCGCCGCCGGCACAGCCATGCTCACCATCAATTCCTCTTCAACCTATAATACCCAAGGTTATGGATGGAGCTCAGGTTCCGGTACTGCAGCATACCGCAACCATAATGACCAAAAACATGGTCCAAACCGCAACAACAACCGCGCGAAAAATAATGGTGGTCGAGGTAAAGGTCGTGGTGGCAGCAACCACGGCGGTGGTGGTCACCAGCAGCAGGGACCACAGCAACCACCCCCTGGTAGCAGCAGCCACCGTGGGCACAGTACCCGGCATGGGGTTCATGGGCGCCACCAGGGTGGGCAGCCCCTCCTTGCCCGTATCCAACTTCGTCATGGGCTAGACCTCCTCCTGCTCGTCAGCCCGATCTTCTTGGAAATCATCCACAACAAGCTTATAGTGCTCAAGTGCCTCCTCCTTTGAGCTACGCACCTACCGACATTGAAGCTGCCATGCACACCATGTCTATTAATGCTCCTGATGAAAACTGGTACATGGACACTGGTGCAACCTCCCACATGACAACATCTCAAGGTACTCTTTCGTCTTATTTTAATATGAGCAATAACAAGAATATTATTGTTCGCAGTGGACAAGAAATTCCAATTCGTAGTTATGGACAATTTTTCCTTCCCTCACCACATCCACCGTTAACTTTAACCAATGTCCTACATGCTCCTAAACTCATTAAGAACTTGATATCTGTGCGTCGTTTCGCAACTGACAATAATATTTCTATTGAGTTTGATCCTTTTGGGTTTTCCGTGAATGACATTCAAACGGGGATGCCAATAATGAGATGTGATAGCACAGGGGATCTTTATCCTATCACCACCACCAGCAGTTATCAAACCACCTCTCCTTCAACCTTTGCATCTCTTTCTCCTATTTTATGGCATAATCGTTTGGGACACCCGGGAACACCTGTTTTACGCTGTTTTAGGAATAATAAGTTTATTGATTGCAAACCCTCTTCATGTTCTTCTGTTTGTGAATCATGTGTTTTTGGGAAACATGTTAAGTTGCCATTTTATCCATCATCATCATGCACTACAATGCCATTTGATATTTTTCATAGTGATTTGTGGACATCTCCTATTTTAAGTTCGGCAGGACATCAATATTATATTCTTTTCTTAGATAATTACATTAATTTCCTATGGACATTTCCCATCAGAAAAAATCACATGTCTATTCCATTTTCTTATCTTTTAGTGCTTTCATTCGGACCCAATTTGAGAAGAATATTAAGTGTTTTCAGTGTGATAATGGGAGGGAATATGATAATGAGTCGTTCAAACTCTTCTGTCACAAACATGGTGTGATCTTTCGCTTTTCATGCCCTCACACTTCTCCACAAAATGGAAAAGCCGAACGAAAAATACGAGCTATAAACAACTTGATCCGCACCCTTCTCACCCATTCTTCTATGCCTCCATCATTTTGGCATCACACTCTACAAATGGCAACATACCTCTTAAACATTCTCCCTAGCAAGATTCTCCAAAATTATTCCGCCACTCAACTCCTTTATCATCGGAATCCTTCCTACACACACTTACCGGTCTTTGGTTGTTTGTGCTATCCTCTTGCCCCTTCCACCACAATAAATAAACTCCAAGCTCGATCCACTCCATGTGTCTTTTTGGGATATCTGCCCAATCACAGGGGATATAAATGTTATGATTTGTCTAGCCAAAAATTTATTATCTCTAGGCATGTTCTGTAACACCCCGTAGTTTTCAAAGAGTGTATATATATATATATATATATATATATATATATATATATATATATATATATATATATATATATATTATAAGTTGCCTAGTTTGGTAAATAAAATTTATAAGTTGCCTAGTTTGGTAAATAAAATTAAAATGAAATGTGGTAAAATATAATGAATGATGTGTAGGGGGTCCCACGGGCTTGCTTCTATATCATTGCATGTTGTTAGTGTTTCATTTGTGGTAAAATATAAGAGTAATGCTAGAGCCACTACCAATTTCACTACATTTCTCTTCACTACCTTAGGTGGCACACTCCAATAGGTAGGGGATGATAGAGTAGGTGGGAGAACTCTCCAATAAGAGTATGCCACCTAAGGTAGTGAAGGAAATGGTAGTGAAATTGGTAGTGGCTAAAGCATTATTCAAAATATAATGAATGATGTGTAGGGGGTCCCACGGACTTGCTTCTATATCATTGCATGTTGTTAGTGTTTCATTTGAGATGTTTGACTTTGGTCAAATGGCCAAGAATGCCATGACGTGGCTTCATAATGGGGAGAAATGAGATAGAAACTGTCTCATATCGGATATTAAATAGAGTAGAATAGAATATAAATAATATAGTCTATGATCATGAGTTACCAAATCGGTTAACCAACTTTTGAGAGGCAGCCTGTGGTGGGCAGTTGTACTACATAGTATCTAACTTGTCTTATAAATTGTATAAATTGTCTGAGCTAGGGGCATGGGCATTACAAATGGTATCAGAGCCGACTTTCGACACCGAGGGTGGAGCATATAGTCGGCGGTGGATCTCTGTGACTATAGACCCAGTCGGGCGGTGTACTTCGGGACTGTGGGATTATGATTGATCGGGCAATGTACTTCGGCATGCCCGTGCTTAGGGGTGGCAACTGGGCCGGGTCAACCGGCGACCCACCCGCGACCCGGCCCACGAACCCGGCCCGGTTAAGACTTTCGCGGGTTCGGGTCGAACCCGGTGAACAGTACCGGGTCGACCCGGGTCGATATTTATGCGAATTGGATTCGCGAAACCCGGCCCACGAACCCGGTCAACCCGCGAATTGGACCAGCCAACCCGCGGGTCGACCCGCGAATTTCGACCCCCGACCCGTGAATTGAACCCGCGAATTGAACTCGCGGGTCGCTAGCCGTTGCTTGCTTCTAGCCGTTGGGTTGGTGCCGTTGGGGTTGGCAGCACAGCAGCAACAAACGGCTCTTAGAGCCGTTGCTTGCTTGCTGTTGCTCTTTTTTTTTTTTTTTTTTTTTTTTTTTTGTTGTTGTTGTTGTTGTTTTTACCCACTTCTAAGCCTATAAATAGCCCCCAAAAATCTCCAAAAAAATCACACCTCCCTCTCTTACTCTCTCTACTATTATACATCAAAAAAAAAAATTTGAACAATTGTAGTAATCATCAAACAAGTGTACAAGGAGGCGTATACACGATCAAATTTCGGTCGTATCGGAGAACAAAATTCAACGTCTTCAACGTCTTCAACTCTCTTCAACCATTGACTCAAATCTACTTCAACTCTTCAATTGCGAAATCGGCAAAGCGCTCCTCCATCTTTTCTATTATATTCTAATTTCCACGGTTTTTTTTTATACGCGTATTCCACGGTGAACGGTATCAAAATATCTCTATCTCTCTTGTTTGTTTTTTTTTTTCGTTGTAGTTAAAATTATTGTTTGTTTTTTGAACTTCTCTATCTCAACCCTCTTGTTTTTTAGTTTTTTTTTGTATAATTCACCGCTTCTACATTGTAGATTTTATTTACATACCACATTACTACACTATGTCTAGATCACGCGGTAGCGGTCGTAGCCACCAAGATTCCTCCTCCTCTTCACGTAGGCCACCAATTGTCCCAATTAGTGAGCCCGCCCAAGATTACATTGATCCTACTATGGAACAATGGGGTACACACGACATGGATGTTGTAGGTGGCATTCAATTAGAAGAACAACAACAACAACAACAACCCGAAACCACACAACCCCGTAGTAGTAGGAAAAGTAGAGGAGAAACTAGCGATTGGCACAAGTTTTATGAGTATATCCCGGACGAACATATTCCGGGTGTAGGTTTGAAAGTGTGTAAAACATGTAGCAAAACATACAAATTCAAGAGGGGTGACGGCACCGGTACAATTAGTAGACACATACAACATAATCACAAAGAACTTCTTGATCAAATACAAGGCCAACAAAAAATTAACCCTAGGACCGGTCAAGTAGATAGCCTGTAACACCCCAATTTTTTTTTTTTTTTTTCAAAACTAAGTCTCCAAATTCAATTCTTTCAATTTCTATATCACTTTAATTACAAACAAAGAAAGTTATATTTCAGGGAAAATTTTGGCAGAGTCTCCCCTGTAAATTTTGCCCCGAAACACAAAAAGCTTACGGAATTCTGCTCAAAATTCCGTAGCTCACAAAATATACAATAAATTTACGGGCTCCCCAGGCCAAAATGAGCAGAAACATACAGGCAATAATATATAATGCTCTGGGGGCTAAACTCATAACGAATTATCAAATATCAAATAAAAACCATAAATTTCTTTGAAAACGAGGTAAAATTTTTAGAAAAGTCTTTGTAAAACTTACCACAGAGTCCGGTACTCCACAACGAGATGGGTACGGGTCACAAACATACCACACCACCTCACACTACACTCATCATCATCATATACCTGCTTATACATCCATAATACAATTTAAATCATAAATTTCACTATTCCTATAACTAAATAATACAAATTTTTAAAATAAAAAGTTATACTATCACTCCACGCCTCACCTCGGCACTGATGAGAACCTGCAACAATGGGGGATCTAGGGTAGTCCTCAGACTCCCCTAACCCCCCAAACACTAAGGGGTTAGCCATTTCTGGTGTGAGTATAGTTATTGATCAAATAACAAATTAAAATAGTATAAAGAAAATAAATTAAACTTACGAATGCCAAATTAAAATAAGGCAACCTGAATCTTGAATACGACAACATCATCACTACAATGACATATCAATTTCTCTGCCCAACCTGCATTCACTATTTAATTATTCATAACTTCCCACATTTCATAATACCCTTCACATCAACCTCGTATATATATATACTTATCTTACATTCGCATAATACGAATATTCATCTTTCCACACTTATCATCATATCAGCATCTCACTATTTATATTAATATAACTACATGATGTTATTACATCATTTCTCCAACTCTCTTTAACCATGCGTTTCGTTTACTTATATTATATCATCAACACACACATTCATCCTGGAAGTTGTGCTGAGGCAGGTAGTTCCCACCATTTCCACGGAAATAGCAGGCGAGTAGTTCCCCGACACACTTCCAAGGTACACAAACTCATATCACATCATACTTTCTTTAATAACCATTTTCATACCCAATCTCATAATACAGGTCTTTATTTTATTGTGTTATAATAAGTATCACATCATAAACATATGCATCTATTCTCATAATACCACCTTCCTTCATGCCTTATGACATATATACCACATCTCATTGCCCATGCGATTTACTCACATTTCGTCAAATCATTAACACATCATTAATTAGAATACTTATACTCATTGCATCAAAATCATGTTTTGTAGCTCATTCACATCTCATTATATCACGTTAGTAATTACTCATTCTTATAAACAATAAATATTATTATCGTTTTCACTTAATCCCCAAACACAATCTGGGGCCACAACATATCACACCCCATAGCCGATAGCTTGGGTAATAATCACCGCACCCCAAACACACAGTTTGGGTAATATCACATCACATCTCAAGCCGATAGCTTGGTTATTAATCACTTCACTCACTTATCGTCTTCATTTCACTTTATTTCTCATTTCTATCAATCATTACCACTATTATATCCACTCACCCTGCGAATTATGCCAAGGCAGGTAGTTCCCACAATTTCCACACAAATTGCGGGCGGGTAGTTCCTTGACACAATTCCAAGGTACCACTCATATCAATCTGTATTTACTTAAATGATCACACATATAATACAATTACTTCGTATTGTTCATGATAACACATCTCTTTTATTATTTTCATCTTAAATTAATCACAAGCTGCATTTATCACTTCTTTTCATATACTAACTCATAGCATGTTCACTTTCACATTTACTTCATTCACAACAACTTTCTTTCCCACACACAGTTCATATTTCACTATCCACTTTCTTTTCCACACGCAATTCACATTTTACTATTCACTTTCTTTTCCACACACAATCCACAATTTACTATCCACTTTCTTTTCCACACCCAGTTCACATTCCACATTCCACTTTCTTTACTACCACATTTATTATTAACACTTATCTATTTTATTAGTTTGTCGACCAGTGAGCCACAGTATCCCAACATACTGAAAGCCGACAGCCCAGTAAACACGCGGTCCGATGCTCTCCCAGAGTCTTACTCGGCCGAGGCTACGTCTTCCTCCTAGCCGAACTAGCGAGGGAACACAGCACTCCTAGTCCCACTAGGGTGCCTCCTCGCGACGTCTGTCATCGAGGGAAAAACTACAATCCCCTAGTCCCACTAGGGTACATCCTCCCAGCCGAAGCCAGCAAGGTAAACACTCACCACTAGTCCCACTAGGGTGCTTCCTCGCGACGTCTGTCATCGAGGGAAAAACCACAATCCCCTAGTCCCACTAGGGTACATCCTCCCAGCCAAAGCCAGCAAGGTAAACACTCACCACTAGTCCCACTAGGGTGCTTCCTCGCGACGTCTGTCATCGAGGGAAAACCGGGCCTCAAGCCGATAGCTTGGGCGATAAAATCACTTACCCCAAACATAGTTTGGGTCCACTATTACCAAGCCGGTCCTTGGGCGTTAGGAGGTCTAGCCCAAACCCCCAGGATTGCTGTAGGTACTGGTCAACAAAGCCATCTGTTATTAGCAATTATCATTACATCTTTTCACCTTATTAAATCAACACAAAGCATCACAGCTTTTAATTAAACAATTGCCACATTCTTAGCTTTAATCATGTGAATTAATAACACCTTTTATTGACACTTACCATCTCACCCTTTATCTTGCATTGATGCACATCTGATATCCACAGTATTAATTATCATCTCAATATATCACATATATACACACCATGTTATTTATTTGCCATAACATCACCCATTATAAATACCATGCTATTTACTACTTCATTAAATCACCCATAAACATACACCAAATTATATTGTAAATAAAAGAATTATAAGACGTTAGTCTGTATCGTAAGCGTATCAAAATATATAAACCGTCACAGAATAATATCATATTACTGCCCACTATTTCACTTCGAACATAATTAAAATGTAAACACGTATCCAATTATTAATTCCATCCACTATTGCATCACACGTCATAATC
Organism: Hemerocallis citrina; assembly: GCA_017893485.1. Classification (NCBI taxonomy): domain Eukaryota; kingdom Viridiplantae; phylum Streptophyta; class Magnoliopsida; order Asparagales; family Asphodelaceae; genus Hemerocallis; species Hemerocallis citrina. Next base: position 235,824,082 of record CM030366.1, read on the forward strand.
ATCTATATATATTTTACAAATATACCCCACACATGCGGGTGTCCCAGACAAAGGGGCCAAAATCACTTATTTCCTCTAATTAAATCTCATAATATCCAATTATAGCATACTAAGTCATACACCTTATTTCATGCAAGTAAAATTACCTATAAGGGTCTATATGTCCCAAAACATGCCCAAAACATGCATTATAAATACACGAGTTTCCAACACCTGATCACAATCACTAACTTCGTCTAATTACATCATATAACCTCCATCCATAACATGCTAGCCCATACCCAAGGCTCTGCATATGCCAAATTACCTATATCGGCCTATAGACCCAAAAATATGCACGAAACATGCACGGGACGAAAATATGCATAAACAATTCAATATATTTAGTTTTTATACTTCAACACGTCACATTAACCCATAATATAGGTTTTATATACTTAAAATAGTTAATTTCATCATATGTCTCAAAAACCCATTTTGGATTCCTTCAAAATCCGTATTTTCAACAAAATCCATTTTTTGGCATACTCCCACAAAACACATCAAAAGACCATGAAATTTGGTCACAATATAAAATATTCATAAACACAACGTACTCACCTGACGGCTCGAGCAAGCGATGTCCCACGTCCGTCCTGTAGCCAGTCGAAGTTCGACTTTTTCCCCCTAATTGAAAAATTATAGAACCGATTAGTTTAAAGCTCAAAACTCGACCCACGGACCTCCAAATTTGAATCCGTCTTCACCCACGTGTCACAAATGACAAATGTAGGCGAGCTACATCGACGGATTTCAAATTCGAATCCTGATGCAAGAACTCACATATTGATCGGAGGCTTTCTAATATGAAAATTTCCTATTTCCTAATTTCTTCCATCCCTTCTCCCTAATTTCTCAAATTAGAGTTAACACCAATAAGAAGACTCATATACACCTCCGAATTCATCAAAGTCTCACCTCTATATCGCGCGGGCATTTCACCGAACACCCGGCGTGCACTTTTCGCCTATAATTTATTTCACTCAATTTAATTGAGCTGGAAGCCTATAAAAATCATCCTAAATTTATATTAATCCTTTCATAATACTCTACACCCTCGCAGGCATTTTCTACAGTTATTTGGATCGAGTTTTCAACCCGATTTCATAAACTCCATAATTCGAGTTTATGCCAAAATCACCACTCCCCATTTTATTCTAATGGCTCACTAAAATTTTTACCACCATCGAAGAGATAATTCTAATATATATATATCTCTATTTTACAAATCCAAAATTCTAATTTACTAACAACTTGTAATTTTTCTAACAATCCACTAATTCCCTAAATCTTCCACTTCCAACACCTCTAAATCACTCTTCCATAATAATCCTACTCAATAAAACTAAACACACTAAATTTTATACGAATAAATAAAATAGGGTATACCTTTTCGGAATCCTTTAGAAAATCCGATGCTACCACGTTGTAGAGAACCCTTCAATTAGCCATCCCATGGAATTAATTTAAAAATTATGAAAAAATGAGAGTGGATTTGGTTGGGATCGATGATGCCGAATGGGTTTCGGTATAGATCGGGAGAGAAAAGAACCGAGAAGAAGAAGGGGGGGTTTATAAGAAAATAATTTCCGAACTGATCCACTGTGAAAAATATTTACCAAACTGATCCACTTTCGAAAATATTTACCCAAAGTTAGTCCATAACTGGTCCACTTTCGAAAATATTTGAGTTGAGGACAAATTACACTAAGGTGTTCTCCCATTATAGTAGTAGAGATAAAATTATAATAATAATAATATTTTTATAAATGGATATTTACAAATAGACCCCTAGACCTCCAAAATATTTCAAGTAAACCCCAACTCTTTTCTTTAATAGCACCAACAATACAAAATACATTGCAATTATCTCGCAATAATCCTTCAAAATTATAAAATAAAATAAACAATATTTATTCACATAAAATCTCAACTCATGGCTTCAATATATAGCAATAATACCAATCTACCATAAATATCCATACCGATATCAATATTTAAATAAAATATATCAAAAATAATTTTCACCACTCAAAATATATAAAAACAGACATTTTCGATATTGTAAAAATTCGAGGTGTTACAATAGCCACCCTTATGATCCCGAACTCGTTCGTCGGGAAATGGCCCGATTAGTCATTAAGGAAGAGTTGCCATTTTCCTATCCCGAGAGTAGGAACTTGGAAAATTTTAATCAAACGGCCTTAAACCCTCATTTTAGAAGAATTCTGAGAAATACTTGCAAATCGGATTGTTTTAAAATGTATGTTGAAATGAAGGACGCGTTGATTGCAATTTTATGGAGTTTAACTTGTAGGGTTAGTTTAACTTCGGATTGTTGGACGGGTGTCAACAATATTCCAACGATGGGAATAACCTGTCATTGGATCGACAATGATTGGATTCTTCAAAAAAGAATCATATCACTTGCGGCGTTGTCGTATCCCCATAGTGGCGCTGAAATAGCAAACCGTATTATAGAAATTTGTGATGTTTTTCATATTCGCGATAAAATTATGGCTATTAGTTTTGATAATGCATCTAACAACAATGTAGCAATTACTACTTTAAAATCTGTATTAAACCCTCCATCTGACAATATTTTTCATGTTAGATGTGCATGTCATATTATAAATTTATGTGTTCAAGATGCATTAAAAATAGCTAATCCATATATAGTTAAAATTAGAAATTGTGTACATTTTATTGCATTAAGTCCAAGCATTTTACAAGAATGGAAAGCTTGGTGTAGGGTTAGAAATGTTCCTTTTAAAAAATTTCCAAAGGATGTTAGACACCGATGGAATTCTACTTTTGATTTATTGAATGCTGTCACCGATTATAAAGCAGTTGTAAATGATTTTTGTATCGCAAAAAATATGCACAATTTTGAAATGACTCCGCCCGATTGGTATTTTGCCGAAGCTTTGTTGAAATTTTTAGAACCTTTTAAAACCGCAACTTTAAAGTTTTCAAAAACATATGAATCTACTTCTAGTAGCATTTTTATTGAATTAGTTAGCATGATGCAAATATTTAACGAAATGTTAAATGATCCCTATATTAGTGACATTGTAATACCTGCATTTCAAAAAATTTTGAAATATTATTTTCCTCCTCCTATGTTGATTTGTGTTGCTACTGTTATGGATCCTCGTATCAAATTAGAAGGTACGAAGAATTTGATAGAAATGTTTTTTGCATGTTTAGATGACAATGTAGAATTAACAATTGATTGCGCTACTTTTTTAGTTCAGTTTGAATCTACATTAAATAACTTGTATGATTATTATGATAGACGTTTTGCTTCTAGTAGTACAACTTCTGTAGTTAGTTCTTCTTCTGGTAGTTCTAAAGGTAAAAGTAAAATTGGTGATAGAACATTTAGTCTACTTGAACAAATTCAGTCTAAAAAACCTAGGACTAATCAACCAAATGAATTAAATTGGTATAACCAACAGGATACTAAGCCTACTCTTTCCCCACTAGATATTTTACAATGGTGGAAAGAACATGAACACACTTTTAGTATTCTGTCTATTATGGCTAAAGATTTGCTAACTCCTCCTGTCTCTACAGTTGCTTCTGAGAGTGCATTTTCTACAAGTGGCAGGGTTCTATCTGATTACAGAAACCGGTTGAAGCCCGAGTCGTTGGAGATGCTCGTTTGCACAGAAGACTGGCTGAAGGCTGAAGATAGGACGCAAGGGAAAGCACTATCAAGTTCTACAATTGGGAGCAAGTCGCCCGAAGAAGAACAACAACAACAACAATAGCTTTTCATCTTATGTTAAATTAGAAAAATTATAGTCAATTAAAATTGTACATAAGAAATATGTTATTGTATAAAACTTATTTGTGAATTGAATTCTTCATTTCATTTCGTTATAAATTGTTCAAATTGTATCACTTAAATTCGTATGAATAAAATTTCAAAATTTGTTGTCAATTTCACTCTTTCAATCATATTATTATTATTATCACGATTTTTTTTGTTTATTAGTATTATTACTTACTTAGTATTATAATTAAACATTATTTGGGGATATTTGATTCAATATGAAGAATTGTAGTATTATTACTTATTAGTATTATTACAAAATTTAGTGAATTACATACTTAGTATTATAATTAAACATCATTTGGGGATATTTGAAGAATTGTAGTATTATTACTTATTAGTAGTAATGTAGTATTACCTACTTAGTATTATAATTTTAAACTACCAAAAAAAATTACTTACTTAGTATTACTTACTTACTTACTTACTTACTTACTTAGTATTACTTACTAAGTATTACTTACTTACTTAGTATTACTTACTTAGTATTACTTACTTACTAAGTATTACTTACTTAGTATTACTTACTTACTTACTTAGTATTATAATTTTGAAGAATTGTAGTATTATTATTAGCCATTAGTAGTAATGTAGTATTACTTACTTAGTAATGTAGTATTACTCACTTAGTATTATTATTAGTAGTAATGTAGTATTACTTAGTATTACTTCAATTTAAGCTACCACAAAAACAAAAAAATAAAAAAAATAAAAAAAAATTTATATATATATATATTATTATACGGGCCAACCCGCGGGTCGACCCGGCCCAACCCGGGTTGAGCCCTAATGGGTTCACGGGTTGTGCGGGCCACCCAATTAAGAATCTGACCCGGCCCAGCCCGGCCCGTATAACACCCCAACCCGGCCCGGCCCGCCTACCCAAGCGTGCCAACCCGCACGGGTTGGGCCCGGCCCGGCCCGGTCGACCCATCTGCCACCCCTACCCGTGCTCAGCAAGGACGCTAATTTCTGAAGGGGTCGACATGCCCGTGCTCAGCGAGGACGCTGATTTCTGAAGGGGGTGTGTGTAACACCCCGTAGTTTTCAAAGAGTATAATTATATATATATAATATGTATATGGTATAAGTTGCCTAGTTTGGTAAATAAAATTAAAATGAAATGTGGTAAAATATAATGAATGATGTGTGGGGGTTCCCACGGGCTTGCTTGTACAGCATGTATGCTGTTAGTGTTTCATTTGAGACGTTTGACTTTGGTCAAATGGCCAAGAATGCCATGACGTGGCTTCATAATGGGGAGAAACGAGATAGACACTGTCCCATATCGGATATTAAATAGAATAGAATATAATATAAATAATATAACCTATGATCAAGAGTCACCAAGTTGGTTAACCAACTTTTGAGAGGCAGTCTGTGGTGGGCAGTTGTACTACATAGTATCTAATTTGTCTTATAAATTGTATAAATTGTCTGAGCTAGGGGCAGGGGCGTTTCATGTCCAATTTGATGAGTCCCAATTTCCATTTGCCAAGCTGCATACCCCTTCTACATACACCTATGATTTTTTGGATGATGGTTTACATCCTCTTTTACATCATCATTTTCAAACCCCCAATGTCACCATGCCACAGGCCACATCTCCTCAACCCACAACTCCTCAGCTCTCATTGCCGCAATCTGCACCAGCCTCACCCACCATTGACTTTGGAACTTCCCCCGTAGCCCAACTACCACATAGCCCAAATCAGACCCAACTTCCCCCGGCACCATCTAGATCCATGGCAACCCACAGCATGCACGAGATTTTTAAACCCAAGCGTCAGTTCAATTTGACGTCTTCCATCACATTGTCCCCTATTCCCGGTAACCCGAAAGCTGCATTGTCCGACCCGAATTTGAAAGTGGCCATGTTAGATGAATTTAATGCTCTTATTAAAAATAAGACGTGGGAGTTAATGCCACATCCATCTGATGTTAATATCATTCGTTCTATGTGGATTTTTCAAGAAACCTGATGGTGCTTTTGAGCGGCACAAAGCCCATCTTGTTGGTGATGGCAGGTCTCAACAGATTGGTGTAGATTGTGATGAAACTTTTAGCTCAGTGGTGAAGCCAACTACCATTCGAACTGTCCTCAGTATAGCTCTGTCTAAATCATGGTCCATTCATCAGCTGGATGTCAAAAATGCATTCTTGCATGGTCAGCTTCATGAAACCGTTTATATGCATCAGCCCATAGGATTCAGGGATTTAGTTCATACGAATTATGTGTACTTGTTGAAGAAATCTCTTTATGGTCTGAAACAGGCCCCTCGTGCTTAGTACCAACGGTATGCTGATTTTGTTTCCACCATTGGTTTCTCACATAGCAAATCTGATCATTGACTATTTATTTATCGCAAGGGCAATGACATGTCATATATTCTTCTCTATGTTGACGATATCATTCTCACTGCCTCGTCTGATGCTCTTCGTCAATTTGTTATGTCACTTCTTGCTTCTGAATTTGCTATGAAGGATTTGGGACCTCTGAGCTATTTTTTGGGCACTGCCGTTACGAGACATGTAAACGGATATTTCTTTGTCAACTTAAGTATGCAGAGGCGATTATTGAACAAGCTGGCATGACCTCTTGTAAGCATGCACCCACACCAGTGGATACTAAGTCTAAACTAAGTGTCTCTTCGATTTCTCCTTATGAAGACCCCACACACTATCGCAATTTAGCTAGAGCACTGCAGTATCTTACTTTCACGAGACCAGATATATCCTATGCTGTGCAACAGGTATGTTTACATATGCATGACCCGAAGGATGCACATATGACTGCTCTTAAAAGAATTCTGCAATATATTCAAGGCACTCTTGCTTTTGGCTTGCACCTTTACAAGCCTTCAGTTTCTGGTCTCAACTCTTACATTGATGCTGATTGGGGTGGATGCCCTGATACTAGACGATCCACCTCTGGATATTGTGTCTTTCTCGGGGACAACCTAATTTCTTGGTCTTCTAAGCGGCAACCCACTCTATCTCGGTCTAGTGCTGAAGCCGAATATAGAGGGGTCACTAATGTTGTCTCAGAATCCTGTTGGATCCGCAATCTTCTTTTAGAGCTTCATTGTCCGATCCACAAGGCTACATTAGTTTACTGTGACAATGTTAGTGCAATATATCTCTCAGAAAATCTCGTTCAACATCTGCGCACTAAACATATTGAAATGGATATACTCTTCGTACGAGAGAAAGTTTTCCGTGGCCAGGTTCGTGTCCTTCATGTTCCATCCCGCTATCAAATTGCCAATATCTTTACTAAAGGCCTTCCGCGCATACTATTTGATGATTTTCAGGACAGTTTCAGCATACGGGAACCTCCAGTTTCGACTGCGGGGATGTGTTAGACTATACATATTCTCCCTATTACTAGACTATACATATTCTTCCCATTACTCTTATTGTATGTTACTAGACTATACATATTCTCCCCATTACTAGACTATACATATTCTTCCCATTACTCTCATTGTATGTTACTAGACTATACATATTCTTCCCATTACTCTCATTGTATGTTACTAGACTATACATACTCTCTCCATTACTCTCATTGTCTGCAGTTACCTTTCAAATTGTGTATATATTGACAAGATGAATAAGAAGAAATGAAGGGAAACAATTGCCTTCATAGACAACTCTGGGCTCCTCAAATCCATCCCCTCGTCGCAAGCCTACAACAATGTAACAGTAGCTCCAAGAGGGAATGGACACTCTACTTATGGGCAAGCTTAAGCGCATGGTTGCATTGTTGTCGATATTAGGGCACTACCAAGCTCAATTCAAGTTGAGAAGAACTATGCCGATGTTGGGGGAGGTGCTCTCTAGGTCGATGTACTCAATGAGACACTGAAGCCATGGCCATAGTCCGAGGTCATGGATGGACTACTTGTATCTCACGGTTGGTTGGCGAGACTCTCTCGAATGCTGGTATTAGAGAGTCTCGAATGCTGGTATTAGTGGCCAAACATTCAAATATCGAATGTCATTGAATTAGAAGTCCTCACAGGTAATGCAAATCGCATGAACTTCATACATGTAGTGTAAGATTTTGCGATATGCTGTAACACACCGAATTGAAGATAGTTTTAATCTCAAAATTAGTTATTTAAATATATTTTTTTGTATTTTTAGACTTGATATGATACTAAAATTCGATTTTTTTGCCGTCATAGGCCACTTTTTGAAAATATTAGTGTTTTTGGGTCAGTTTCCCAACTATTAGCACTTTTGGGTTACTTTGTGCCACGTCAGCAGCGGCCGCTATTCCTAATAGCGGCATCTTCATTTCGAGGTCGCTAATGGGAGTAGCGACCTATGTTTTAATTTTTTTAAATTTTTTGTTTGCCGTCGTTATCCCTTCTAGCGACCTTAGGATTAGCGACCTCTAATGAATGTATTGAGACACTTAGCGATTCCTAAAAAGCTTTTTCCAAAAATTTAGAACTGAGGCTGCTATTGGGAATATCGACCTTAGTATACTAATTAAGGTTGCTATTCCCAATAGCGACCTCAGTAGGAAACACAATCTCAGTGTTCTTTGTAAAATTTACAAAATAGTATTACAACTAAGGCCTGTATTCGGAATAGCGTCCTTAGTACAATAGAGGCCTCTATTCCTAATAGCGACCTTAGTTTTAAAAATAAATTGATTGTCATTTTTCAGAGAGCAAAAGCTCTCTAGATTTTGCTAAGTGTTAGAATACAACTCATTAAAGGTCGCTAATCTCATTAGCGACCTCATATATACTAAGGTCGTTAGTGAGAATAGCGATGGCAAACAAAAAATTCAAAAAAAAATTAAAACATAGGTCGTTGTTCCCTTTAGCGACCTCAAAATGAAGAGGCCGCTATTAGGAATAGCGGCCGTTGCTGACGTGGCACAAAGTAGCCCAAAAACGCTAATAGTTGGGAAGGCTAAATTTTAAAAAAACCACACTAAGTTTTGGGCTAGTTTAAAAAAACCGCACTAAGTTTTTTTATATTTTAAAAGGACACAAAATTTCAAAAAACTCTACTGGGTTAGTTAGGGTTAGGGTATGGTTTAAAAAAACCTCTTTCATCTTTTATTTGTGTTTAAAAAACCACATTTATCTTTCATTTGTGTTTAAAAAAACATTACTAAACTAAACAGATGTATAAATAAACCCCCCCCCCCCCCCCCCCCCCCCGCCCCCCCCCCCCCCCCGGACTAACCCTAACCCTAATTAACCTAGTGGAGTTTTTTGAAATTTTGTGTTCTTTTTAAAATTAAAAAAAACTTAGTGCAGTTTTTTTAAACTGACCCAAAATTTAGTGTGTTTTTTTTAAATTTAGCCTAGTTGGGAAACTGCCCCAAAAACGCAAATATTTTCAAAAAGTTGCCTATGTAGGCAAAAAAACTCCTAAAATTCATGGTTTAAAACGGATTGAAGTTCGCCCTACAACCAACATAGCCATGTAGGTGATACAAAATGATACAGTTCGTATTGGCTTGCCAAAATCAATCGTTAAATTGATATTTTTAGCTCAAACTATCGAATGTTTCTCATATTAGGAAAGGGAGAGCAGATCTCAGATCTCTTTTATGGCGTCCTTGGTGGACTCGGGCAATTTGGCATCATCACAAGAGCAAGAATTCTATTACACCCAGCTCCTAGAATGGTATGTTAATTTCGCATCAATTTTAGAAACAAGTTTCGAATTCGATAAGAAGTCTGAAAATGCATGTTCATTTTTGCAGGTAAAATGGGTAAGAGCGCCATATGACAACTTTGACCAGTTTACAAAAGACTAGGAGTTCCTAATTGCAACTGGAGAAGTGGATCACCTCGAAGGATTTCTAAGTTAATCTAACGGAAAGAACCCTTACTACATCAGCGAGCTTGCACTACATTATAACGACAAAGCCATTGTCCAAAAGCTTTTTTACAGTTATATATTTCTAAGTTCAGGCTACATGTTCATCACCTTCTTATATTTCAAAACTTTCTGATATTCTAGATGCTAGATCGGATACTGTCTTAAACAGGGTTTGTGAGAGCAATGGTGAACGAGTCAGACGTGTCGTACTTTGAATTTTTGAACCGGGTGAAAAGAGACGAGAGTGAGCTCAGGAAGAGATGGCTGCTAAACTTATTTTTACCTAAGGCGGTTTAAGGACCTGGGCCTCCTAACCGAGACCATGTCAGATAGCCTTAGTAGTGGCCCTATCATCATATACCCGATTTTTAAGCACAAGTAAGCTATCATACAAGATTACATCATCAATGCATAGAACAACCACGATAAAAGTATTAACAGCCCAATTGACCTTATTTTAGATGGAGCACAAAAATGTCACCAATGCTTCCCGAAGTCTATCCAGAAGAAGACATTATATACGTAGTTAGTGTACTCAACTCAGCGCCTCCTTCATGTGTCAGAGGCAGTGTCTTGACACGCTTCTCACCCAGAACCAAAAGCTCATAGATATCGCAACCTCCCAACCTGACAAAGTGGAAACTTGCAGAACAGAGTACATGTCGTATGTGGATAAATATAGCGAGAGTGGAATGGGAGCGAAACAGTACCTGCCGTATTGGAAGAATGAACAGGAATGGAGGGCTCATTTTGGGCACAAGTGGTAAGAGTTTTTTTGCCTACGTAGGCCACTTTTTGAAAATATTTGCGTTTTTGGGCCAGTTTCTCAATTATTAGCGTTTTTGGCCTACTTTGTGCCACGTCAGTAGCAGCCGCTATTCTCAATAGTGGCCTTTTCATTTCAGGGTCGCTAATGGGAATAGCGACTGATGCGGTTTATTTCTGGGAGACGTGTGGATGCACCAGGTGTGAGTTCGGACTCGATTTGTATTGAAGGAGAAAGCTGCTTGTCAGACGACCCTCGGAGTGACCCGGCGGCTCCTGCAACTGGCTCGGAGTGCGGTGTATGCTTCGGCTCGGATCAGAGGGTTCGGATCCGAGGTCTTGTGTACCTGCAGACGGTCCTGAAACACCGGGGTTTATCCCGGTGGCGGACCCTCCGACGATCTAGTCAGTCTCTGTGAGAGAGTAGCAATAACTAGGTGAATTTAAGTGGCAAAAGATTCATTACCTCAAAAGGTGGGTGAGGGTCTAGTATTTATAGAGAATTCCAACCGGGTTTGGATCCGCTTGGGGGCCGGGTCTGAACCCGAAAGCCCATGGGCCTGACGTGGCAGAAGGCCCAGGGGGTTTAGGGCTGACGTGGCAGTACCAGGAGTGGTATAGGGCTGACGCGGCAAAGCCCTTGGTGGTATTTGGAGCTGACAGGGCAGATCATGGGGTTTCTGTGCTTCTGGGAGAATCTGGTGGCGTAGGGTGCGCCAAGTCATCCTCACCCTACACCAGGATGGGTGGACGGCCCGGAGGGCTGTCGTGGATCGGAAACCGAGGGTCATCGCCGCTCATCGGATACGAGGAGACCAGATCTGTGGGGGTGAACTTGAGGTTCGGCGCCGACCCTGCAGTGGCTCGAAGCCGAACTAGACTGCTGTTTCTACCATTTTTGAGTGAGAGTTGTATTGGGCCCTGAGTGGTCCCCAAGCCATTTTTACCCTACCACACAAGCCCCCCACTCCTGTGGGGGTGCGGGAGCTAGCCGTGGAGGAGTGTTTTACGGATGTAGAAATGGGATGGCGAACCACTGGGCCTTCACGAAGGGGTTGTCCTGATTTGTTTAGAGCGATCCTCGAGCCGGTGAGAGTCTGTCGGGCGGTAAGGGTGATGGCGAGTCGGTGTTTCTTCCTGAGAAGGGTGCCCTGGTGCTCGACCGAACCTCGAGATGACGAGGGATTATGTGTCGGCAAGGGTGATGGCGAGCCGTTGTTTCTTCCTGAGAAGAGTACCCTGGTGCTCGACCAAACCTCGAGATGTCAAGGGATTATGTGTCGGCAAGGGTGTTGGCAAGCCGGTGTTTCTTCCTGAGAAGAGTGCCCTGGTGCTCGACCGAACCTCGAGATGACGAGGGATTATGTGTCGGCAAGGGTGATGGCGAGCCGTTGTTTCTTCCTGAGAAGAGTACCCTGGTGCTCGACCGAACCTCGAGATGACGAGGGATTATGTGTCGGCAAGGGTGTTGGCAAGCCGGTGTTTCTTCCTGAGAAGTGTGCCCTGGTGCTCGACCGAACCTCGAGATGACGAGGGATTATGTGTCGGCAAGGGTGATGGTGAGCCGTTGTCTCTTCCTGAGAAGAGTATCCTGGTGCTCGACCGAACCTCGAGATGACGAGGGATTATGTGTTGGCAAGGGTGATGGCGAGCTGGTGTTTCTTCCTGAGAAGAGTGCCCTGGTGCTCGACCGAACCTCGAGATGACGAGGGATTATGTGTCGGCAAGGGTGATGGCGAGCCGTTGTTTCTTCCTGAGAAGAGTACCCTGGTGCTCGACCGAATCTCGAGACGACGAGGGATTATGTGTCGGCAAGGGTGATGGCGAGCCGGTGTTTCTTCCTGAGAAAAGGGCCCTGGTGCTCGACCGAACCTCGAGATGACGAGAGATTACGTGTCGGCAAGGGTGATGGCGAGCCGTTGTTTCTTCCTGAGAAGAGTACCCTGGTGCTCGACCGAACCTCGAGATGACGAGGGATTATGTGTCGGCAAGGGTGATGGCAAGCCGGTGTTTCTACCTGAGAAGGTTTGAGCAGAGCGGTCCGTAGTCTTTGCGGAGTATTGAAGGCGCTTCCGGGGTTCGTGTGATGTTCCAATTTTCTAGGGGCATTAAATGACGCCGCCTAATAAATGCAGGTGGCGCATGGGCTTCCGTTGATTGGCTTTCCCAATGTCATAATGGCTGGTCCATGGGGGAGGCTATAAATACCTCTCCCCCCCCAGCGGGTTTGATCATAGCAAGGGTGGTCCAATGGCCATCAGAGGTGTCTGCTTCGGCGGACGTCTCTTTTTTGAACAATTTTGTAGCGCCAAGGGGCCTCGAATTGGTGGTGACTCTGCCGTCCGGATCCTTTTTCGGGTCAGATGGCCTTCACACGGTCGTTTGGCCCGAGAGAGATCAGGACGGGAGGGGTACCCACCGTATTCTGGATCTGAGGCTGAAGAGCCTCGGACATGCGGGTCGATCCGCTTTCTGTTAGGGTTCCAGGAGATGGTGGCTTTTCCTCCCACCCTCAAACAGTTCGGGGTTTCGGCTGACGAGGCCGTAAACCCCGTACTGTTTGAGGGTGAGAGAGGAGCCGACCGAGACCTGGAGCCTGGGGCGCAGGTGATGGTGGCTTTCCCTCCACCCGTGAACAATTTGGGGTTTTCGGCTGCCGAGGCTGTAAGCCCCAAGTTGTTCGCGGGTGAGAGGGGAGCCGACCGAGCCCTGTAGCCTTAAATCTTTAAAAAGAAATTTTTTCCGCCGAGTACATTATCCGACCCGACCCCTGTGTCTGGCTGCCAGCCTGGCACTGGATGACGTCAGCAGCCCACGTTTCGAGGACGTGGCGCGGTTTTCCAGGCGACCGCTACACGTCAATCGGTGAACAGTAATTGCGGAAATCGAGGAGTCGTTTGTGTCCTCTATAAATGTTCCCCCATCTCCCCCTATCCTCCACTTCTTACTCATTTCTTTTTCTTTCAAAAAATCTCCCAACACTTCAGCGCTCGTTCCTACCGTTTGCTATACCAGGCTCATTCTTCCGAAGCGACCCCAGGTTTGTTGGTAAGTTTGTTTAGTTTAGGCACAGATGGATAGGGCTCAGTCCGGCTCGTCAGCGTCAACGTCTGGGGGGGACGTAAAACCCGCCTCCAAATCGACTTCGTGGGAGGAGTCTGATCTCGAGGGGGAGTCTGTAGGAGAGGATCAGCCAGTGTATGATGTGAAGCCGCTACGGTCTCGGAGGCTTTTTGTTGTGGAGAGTAGCGATTCTGAGGAGGGGGCGGTAGTTCCGCTGAAGTCCAGATTCTGGGGTTGGTTCCTGAAGAGGAGGGTGGCCCCAAAGGGGGTGAAGCCGAAGGGGCTCAGATGGGAGGTCAGGGCGTGGGCTCGAGTTCCATGCCGTCAGGTCTGGGGCGATTATCTACCCCCTCGCCGGAACGAACCAAGAAGAAGAAGAGGGCTCCGAAGAAGAAGGGGTCGAGGGTTGGGGGCTCGAGCCAAGCGCCTGTTCAGCCTAAGGCATTCCGTTGGTATCCTGACGATCTTTCTGATAAGGAGGTGTTTGGGGTCCAACCGTCGTCGCCGAGCTGGAAGAGGGTGATAATGGACGCGCTTCCGACCGTTCTGGAGGCAGGTGACTTGGAGGCTTTGCGGCTGGCGTATCACATAGGGTCCAGTTACGAGCTCATGTTGCCGAGCTCCACTCTTCGACCGACCGACCCCCTGCCGGATTGGTATTGCGTCTTCCCCGTGGATGCCTTCGTCTCCGGCCTGAGGCTGCCCGTTCACCCATTTGTTCGCGAGGTGCTGAACTGGGCGTCCTTGGCGCAGATGCAGTACGGGCCCAACTCTTGGAAGCAGATCATCTGCTTCGTGTTGATGTGCGAGGAGCAGAGGGTACCTCTACGGCTAAATGTCTTCCGAGCGATGTTGATGATCAGCTCGACGGCTGAGGGTGTCTACTACATTTCGCCCCGGAGCAAGGGGAAGGTCGTCCACGGTCACCCGGACTCCATCAAGGACTGGAAGAAGAAATATCTGGTGATCCGGAGTGAGGAACCTTGGGACATTCCCACTCGGTGGAACCACTCCAAGCCGAGTTATAAAACGCCGAGGCCGAGGGACCTGACGGTCGAGGAGTGGGGGTTTGTTGAGCGCCTCCGTCTGTCGTATAGTATCAACTGGGCGAAGGTGACCGAGGGTCACCTGGCGAGCGTCGGACTGAGCCCGGCCGATCTATGTATGTAGTTGTTTCTTTCTTTTGGTTTTGTTGTTCCTCTGTGCTCATTGTCCTTACTGGATTTTTTTGCAGATATGGTACCTGAGTCGATCAAGGCGAAGAGGCTCGCCATGAAGAAGGAGGAGGCCGAGAAGAAGGTGGGGGTGATGAAGACGAGGGGGTCGTCCCAGGTGGTTTCCGAGGCCCCTGTTCAGCCGAGGGCCAAAAGGACTCGCTCGGAGACGGTCAAGGACGCGGCGGTTCAGGGCGGTCCGGACCAGGGCAAGGTCATCGATCTCGATAAGGGGAAGGGCCCTCTGGCGGATCCGGAGATAGAGGAGAGGCTTCGGCGACCGTGGGTGCCGAGTTGGTCGATCCGTGAGGGAGACTGTCTGACCCGAGGGCGGCAAGCCGTCGAGGTGGCGAGTAAGTTGGCGACCCCCCGGGATCGTTCGGAGATGAAGACCGAGACCCTGGATGAGGCGTATACTCGCCTCGCACAGGCCAATGTGCTGGTAAGTCTGTCAACCTCTCTTGTCCCGTAATTATGTTGTAGAGGAGGCTTCTTTAGTTTTGCTTGGTGAGTGCAGGCGACCGTGCAGGGGGGCCACGTGAGGGGCCTTTACGAGGCCGCTCTGAAGCGGGAGCGCGACCGGGCGGACAAGGCCGAGCAGGAGGCAAAGAAGATGAAGACCGAGCTCGACGGCTCTCAGAAGAGGGAGCAAGAGATGAAGACGGCCTTCGACAAGGAGAAGGAGGAATGGGCAAAGAAGATGGCGGCTCAGGAGAAGGAGTTTGCCAAGGAGAGGGAAGAGCTGACAGAGACGGGTCAGCTCCTGGTGATCAAGGCTCAAGACGAGTGTTATGCTAAGGCCCTTAGCCACGTGAGGCACTTCTATCCGACCCTTGACCTGTCCAATTTCGAGTATGACATGGAGGTTGAGGGGACACCGAAGACCCCTGGCGAAGAAGGGCCTGCTCTTGATCCGTCTGTCGACCCCCCTGTGGACCCGCCTGCTGATGCTGAGGTGGGAAAATAAGTTTGTGTAATTTTTGTCTTTCTATTTCCTTCCCTCGATTGTATTTGCCTTCCGCGGACTGGCCAACGCATTTTTGTAAGAAGCGACTCAATTTATAAAAAAAAGAATTTTTGACCGGCCAAGTGTTTTGACTTCGGGTGTTTCCGACCTTCCTTGCTTACGTGTTTTGAGTTGGCTGGTTTTCTTGTAGGTTGCGGCTCCTCTTTCCGAGGTGGACCCTCGTCGTTCCGACGTGGCGTGGCTCCGGAGCAAAGTTGAGGCCCTAGAGGCCACGTTGGTTCACTACCGAAAGGGGGCTCGTGATACGGATGCGGCCTTTAACTATTATCGGAATAAGTCTGAGGCTTTAAGTGAGGAGGCGAGCCGGCTGAGAAGGGCGATGGTGGACCGGGACCTCGGAGATGTCGGACTTGGACATACCATGTCGAACGCCTCGGTACAGAGGTCCTCTTCTGAGAGGCTACTTCGCGATGTCATAGTGGAGAAGGAGATGGAGATACACCGCTACAAGACGATGCTGGGTGTCTCGACATCTTCCTCCGTGGGTCGGCGAGCAGAGGGGGTTCCCTCTGCGTTGCTGTTGCTAGAGCGCATGCGACCCGTGGATGCCCAGAGCTTCGTGGCTGGAGTGTCGACCGTGGCTGAGCCCAAGGACCGTCATGACGAGGAGAGGGCTCCTAGCCGTTCGGTTGGAGTGGTCCCACCCTTCGTTGGACCTGAGGGGCCCTAAGAGGGTGGTTTCCTTCAGTTTGAGATGAGTGGAGTGGTCCTGTAACGGTTTTTGTTTGTTTTCTCATAACCAAATAAAGGAGTATGAATAAATAACTCTTTTCCTCCTCTGCTCTGTTTAGAAGTGCGGTGAATGACGGCGGAGGCATGGTTCGGCTCTGTCGATCCGTGAGGGATCAACGCGGGGCCTTAGGAAGAGTCCCCGGCCTGAAGCTGGATTGGACCTACCGAGATGTTGGGGATGATACCGGAGTGAGGACTCGGGTGACGATCCCATTGTTTGGTGTTAAGTCGGATCTACCGAGGCATTTGGAGTTTGGCAAAAAAGAGATTTCTTTCATACTAGATAGGGAGGGTCGTCGAAGTCGCCCTTTACACATGAAAGCTTACAAAAGATTTTATATACATTAGCCAAGTTAGAACCTATGTTCGCTCTTCCAGGAATTTCATTAGGTGCTCGGCGTTCCAGGGTCGGCTGATGAGCCGGCCGTCCATATCTGCCAGTCGGTACGTGCCAGGGCGTACAGCCTCGATTATACGGTATGGGCCTTCCCAGTTGGGGGCCAATTTCCTCTTCTTGGTGTTAGGGTTATATACTGAAAGCATCACTTTTGTATTAACTTTATTTCCTTATTTTTTTTGAATGAGAATCATATGGGCATATGTTTGCATATTGTGTTTATTATAATATTAATGCAAGTGTCTGATATTCTATAAGGTTGATAATATGGTGTGAGGTGACACACAGAAGATCATATTATCAGTTTCCTATGGAATATATAAATAGTTCACAACCTAGACGGACTTGGACAATCCATTGGAAAGGTTGTAGTGTATTCTGGTATTAGTCTATCTTGACTATAGATTTACACTAGTACACTTTGTGTGTATTGAACAGGACCACTTGAGGTTGTTCTCTTTGTACTGACTATAAAAGAGAACAAATACCTCTGTTATTATGGATGCTTATGCTCTTAATCCAGATATAATAACAGACATGTATATGCAGTCAGTGTGCATTACTTTGACTCATAAAAGAGTGAGATTCATTATGGATCAACAACCTCTATGAATTGGGTAATAGCATTGTATGTATGATGGGCTGTTGATTGTAAAAGGAATCCATGTCCCGATACGTCGGGTTGATGATGTCCCCTTAAGGAGCTCATAAGGATTGTCATGTAAACCCTGCAGGTGGATTAGATCCGACATGACAAATAAAGTTGAGTGGTACTACTTAAGGATAAAAGATGTTGATCAATGTAGTTGTCAGTAACTTAATTTGATCAACGGACATTCGATATCTTAACATGGGGAGTTGAACGAGCATATAATAAAAGGAGCCCATAAATATAATTTGGGATTAGGAAGGTAGTGCAATAATAGCTCCTTAGTGGACCGAGCTATTGTTAATGGGCCTGGGTTGTGTGTTCGGGCTGAACACGGGATACCCAGATCCGTTAGGAGACCTAACCCTAATTTCTCCTCATGGTCCCTGCCGTAGCCTTATATATATCCTCTATTTTCTCTGGCCGTCAATTAACAATCTGAAATATAAGATTTTTTTTCTCAAATCTCGTGATTCACGTAAGGAGAGAAAGAGAGGTCAGCCAAGGGAGAAAGGTTGGGAGATCGTCGCCCACACGACGTCCAACCCGAGGAAGGAATACGTGCAGAAGATCTTGGGGTCGCTGTCGTCTTCTTCTCACCGCAGGTATACTTTGTGAACCCTAGTTTCCGCTGTATAGGGTTAGATCACAATTAAGCAATCTGTTTAAATTTTTAACGATCGATACACACACCAATCCGTAGTCCTGGGATTCATCTCAGTTCCATCACTTGGTTGGATCAGAGACGGACAGTTTTCGTAGCACGAGGTCTCCTGCCTTGATGTTAGTGGGGCGGACTTTCTTGTTGTAAAACTTCTCGATCCGCTGTTGGTAGATGCTTCTTCGGATTGAGGACTTCTCCCTGACTTCGGCGACGAGGTCCAGGTTGGCCCTTAAGCCTGATGAATTGTCAGCTTCGTCGAAGGCCATGATACGTGGAGAAGGCAGGCCGACCTCGATGGGGATGACTGCCTCCGTCCCATAGGTCAAGGCGAACGACGTCTCTCCCGTGGGGATCCTCTTGGTGGTTCGGTACGCCCATAGCACACTAGGCAGTTTTTCGACGCAAAGCCCTTTGGGGGAACTGTCGAGGCACTTCTTGAGGCCGTCGAGGATTTGCCTGTTCGCGTTCTCCGCTTGGCCGTTGGACTGAGGGTGGCAAATAGCGGAGAAGCGTTGCTGGATACCAATGTCCGCACAGAAAGTTTGGAAGTTTTGACCCTGGAATTGGGTTCCGTTGTCTGTAACGAGGGTTCGGGGGATGCCGAACCGGCAAATGATGTTCTTCCAAAAGAATTGTTGTACTTGGCGCTCGGTGATGCTGGACAGTGGCTCGGCTTCGAGCCATTTGGTGAAGTAGTCGATGGCAACTATCAGGAATTTCTTTTGTCCTACCGCTGGGGAGAAGGGCCCCACAAGGTCCATCCCCCACATGGCGAACGGCGCAGGGCTCGCCAGGGATCGGAGATTGGCTTGAGGAAGCCTTTTGATAGGGGAGAACTTTTGGCAGGGGCCGCACCTTTTGACTAAGTCTTGTGAGTCCTGGAGCATGGTCGGCCAGTAGTACCCCTGATTCAGGGCCTTCCGAGCAAGTGTCCTGCTCCCCATGTGGCATCCGCCTATCCCCTCGTGTAGGTCTTTGAGGGCGTAGCTGGCCTCGCCGCTGGTGAGACAGCGGAGGTATGGTTTGCCATCGGCCAAGGTGTATGAGTGTTTGAAGAGGATGTCATCAATCATGACAAATCTTTCAGCTCGGACTCTGATTCGTCTGGCCTCGACCCTATCTTCAGGGAGCTCGACATTAACTAAGAATCTTCGGATGGGAGTGGTCCAGTCGTCTGGGCTGGTATCATCTTGCACACACATTGCCTCCGGCTCTGGGTCATTGATACTTGGCTTTAGGAGGACTTCTATGAGCACCGTCCGATCGAGACCCTCGAAGGAGGAAGAGGCGAGTTTGGACAACGCGTCTGCTTGAGCGTTCTGTTCCCTGGGGACTCTGATGACTGTGGCGCAGCCGAAGGACGCCAGGAGTCATCGGACTGCCACCAAATATCTCATCATGCGATCATCACGAGCTTCGTATTCTCCGGTGATCTGATTGACCACGAGCTGAGAATCACTGAAGGCCCGGACCTGCTTGGCTCCGGCTCGGTGGGCGAGGGTCAATCCGGCGATCATGGCCTCGTACTCTGCCTCGTTGTTGGAGGCCGAAAAGTTGAAGCGGAGGGAGTATTGAAGTAGGAATTGGTCGGGGCCATGAAGGATGATGCCCACTCCACTCCCCGTTTCGCACGATGAGCCGTCGACAAAGATTTCCCAGGTCGGATCCGAACCCTCGATGCTGGGCTGCTCGGAGATGGTGCACTCAGTTATAAATTCGGTTAGGGCCTGTCCTTTAATGGCTACCCTTGGCTGATAGCTGATGTCAAACTGACTCAGCTCAATTGACCACTTGACTAAGCGGCCGGAGTTTTCGGGCTTGTGAAGGACAGTCTTTAGTGGCTGGTCGGTTAGTACTTGGACGGAGTGGGCCTGGAAGTAAGGACGAAGCTTCCGGGCTGCCATGACTAAGGCATAGGCCACCTTCTCTATCTTTGCGTACCTCGTCTCGGCTGGGAGTAGTACTTTGCTCACATAATACAATGGCCTTTGAACCCCTTCCTCTTCTCGGACGAGGACAGCGCTGAGGGCGCTATCCGAGGCCGACAGGTAGAGCCAAAGCGGCTCGCCTAGCTCGGGCTTGCTGAGGAGAGGTGGGTTGGTGAGGTATTGCTTCAGTTGTTCGAAAGCTTCTTGTTGGTGGGTACCCCACTCGAAGCCCCCTTTTCCGCGTAAGGCCTTGAAGAAGGGGAGAGACTTCTTCCCTGACTTGGAGAGGAAACGGCCGATCGCCGCCAACCGGCCCGTGAGCCTCTGAACCTCCTTGACATTCCGAGGGGGGGACATCTCCATAATGGCTTAGATTTTCTCGGGGTTTGTCTCAATGCCACGTTGGCTGACGATGAACCCCAGGAATTTCCCAGTGGAGACGCCGAAGGCGCATTTAGCCGGGTTGAGTCTCATGTTGTGATGTTGGAGGACACCGAAGGCTTCTTCGAGGTCGGCGACGTGGTCCGGCCCTGCCCGGCTTTTGACGAGCATGTCGTCGACGTAGACTTCCACGTTGCGTCCGATCAGATCTTTGAAGATTCTGTTGACGAGCCGCTGGTACGTGGCTCCGGCATTTTTCAGCCCGAAGGACATAATGCGGTAACAATAAAGACCCTGGTCGGTGACGAACGAGGTTTTGGAGATGTCTGGTGGAAACATCCGGATCTGATTGTACCCCGAGAATGCGTCCATGAAGGACAGTAGCTCGTGCCCCGAGGTTGCGTCGATTAAAGCGTCGATGCGGGGGAGGGGGAAAGGATCTTTCGGACATGCTTTGTTAAGATCGGTGAAGTCGATGCAGATCCGCCAACCCCCTGTTGCCTTCTTTACCATAACAACATTGGCCAACCACTCGGGGTAGCTGACTTCCTGAATGAATCGAGCGGACAAGAGTTTGTCCACTTCTGCCTTCACAATTTGTTGCCTCTCCGGGGCGACTTTGCGCATCTTTTGGACGACCGGCTTAGAGTCAGGGATGACGCTCAGCCGATGCATAATCAAGTCTTCGGAGATCCCGGGCATGTCGGAGGGCTTCCAAGCGAAGAGATCAGCGTTGCGACGGACGCAGGCGATGATGCCTATTTTCAAGTCCTGGGTGAGCGAGCGGCTCACCCGGAACCACTTTGATTCATCCTTGGCATCGAACAGGACCTCTTCTAGTTCGTCGACAGGCTTGGGAGCTGGGCCATCCCTCTCGGGTTTGAGTTCAGCGGCGTCGAGGGGGAATACATCCCCTCCGACTGCGGTTATATAGCACGACCACGCTGCTTCGTGGCTACCTCGGACGATGCCGACCCCTTGGGGGGTGGGAAATTTAAGTTTCAGATGGTAGGCGGAAGGTACCGCTTGGAGGGAGCTCAGTCCGAGCCGGCCAAGAATGGCGTTGTAAGCTGCTTTGATGTTGACAATCATGAAATCCATGGATTCGGTCCTCTTGACAGGAGCCGATCCTGCGGTGACGTCGAGGGTAACAATCCCTTCTATTACGACAGGAGCGCCGGAGAATTCATGCAACGTGTATCCGGCGGGCTTGAGCTTCCCACCGGGTAACTTGAGGCTCTCGAAGGCTTTGAGGAAAAGAATATTAACGGAGTTGCCGTTGTCAACGAGGATTCGGCGAATCTCACAGTTAGCCATGTGGAGGCTGATGACGTGGGCATCGCAGTGGGGTAGGTGAACGCCTTCGAGGTCCTCTCCTGAGAAGGAGACTGGCGTTGGTTGTAGCTTGGACGAGTGGTTGTTTTGGACAGCATTCGCCTCTTGGATGAAGGCTTTTCGGGATGTATTTGACTCTCCTCCCATCGGCCCCCCTGTGGACACAGTGCAAGTTGAATGGCGTATCCGTGGTTCTCTCGGACTCGAGATCCTGACCCTGGAGGCGGGTCGAAGTAGGGTTCGGAGGTGAAAGTCTCCGGTTCCCATCATTTCGCCGATCCCGTCGTCCTTCTCGGGTGAATTCTCGGACGAATCCTCGTGAGATGAGTTCCTCAATTTCGTCTTTCAGGGCTCGGCATTGGTCGATTTCGTGCCCACGATCTCTGTGGAAGTGGCAGTAGAAGCGCTGATCTTGATTCTTGTTGTTATTAGGTCGGGGAGGTAGTTGGACGAGGCCTTTATCTTCGATTTCTAAGAGGATGGCGGATACACTATGTGTCAAGGGAGTGTACCTCTCGAAGCGGGGGACCGGCGGGACCCTCTTCATGGCCCCCGCGTCCCTCGGAGCCTTCTTTGATGGTTCGACTTCTTCGGCCTTCCGTTTTCCCTTCCCGGTGGCCTCCCCGGTATCTTCGGGGTTAAGGTCATCTTCTGCCCTAATGTATTTCTCGACCCTGTTGAGGAGGTCGGGAAAGTTGACGGGGGGTCTCTTCGCCAGAGAAGCTTTCAGCTGTCCATGACGGACGTTGTGCCGAAAGGCCGCAGAGGCGACGCCTGGATCAAGAGAGGAGACCGACCTTGCCTCCGTGGTAAACCTCCGGACGAACACTCTGAGGGACTCTCCCTCTATCTGTCTGAGCCCAAGTAAAGAGGCGCTGGTCCTTTCTGCCTTCCGGCTGGTGACGAAGTGGGCAAGAAAATTGCCCTCTAGTTGGTCGAAGGAGTAAATGGAGCCGGGGGTGAGTTTCGAGTACCATTCACGAGCCGGACCCCGAAGCGTGGCGGGGAAGGCTCGGCATAGCAGGGGATCCGAGGCGCTGTGAATCATCATGAGGGTTTTGAAACCCTCCATGTGATCAGCGGGATCTCCCTCGCCGTCGTAGGTCTCGAATTGAGGTGGTCGGAAATTCCTGGGTATTTCTGCTTGGAGGATGGGGGCGGAGAAGGGAGGACGGACAGGTCTGTACCCCTGAGCCGCTCGTCGGTCGCCGTCTCCTATATGATCGAGGCGATCCTCCATTTCTTGGAGGCACCTTAGGAGTACGCCATCGTCTTCTGGCTGGATTGTTGACGGGCGCGACACGCTGGCCTCGGCATCCGATCCGGTTTGGGAGTGGAGGGTTTCCTCCCTGGGGGCCCGTCGGAGGGCCCCGAGAATTTCTCTCCGGAAGTCTTGGAACTCCTTGTGAGTGACGGGGGCTCCCTCGACCCTGTTTGGTCGGTCTGAAGGCTGCCTTCCGATGCGGCTGAGTGCTGACCTCTGTCCTTCGGGCGGCGGTCTCGGATGGTTCGGGGCCGGGTTGGAAGCGGCCCTTCCCCTGCTGCGGCTAATCTGTCGGTTGACGATTACTCCCCGTAGGTCGGGCTGGACCTGACGGGTGACGCTCCTTTGGGACCCCTCATGGTGAGCCCTGTGTTTTGAAGTGTGTGGATCGGCGTTAGCAGTTGGTGGGGGCGAGTCCCGTCGGTTGACGGAGGAAGCAGCCCCCTTGCCCTTGGAGGCCATAAGAGTTCGGCTGTCGAGGTGCCTTGATGGTCGTGCTCGAGTCGGCTTCTGAAGCAGTGTTCCCACAGACGGCGCCAACCTGATGCGGTTTATTTCTGGGAGACGTGTGGATGCACCAGGTGTGAGTTCGGACTCGATTTGTATTGAAGGAGAAAGCTGCTTGTCAGACGACCCTCGGAGTGACCTGGCGGCTCCTGCGACTGGCTCGGAGTGCGGTGTATGTTTCGGCTCGGATTAGAGGGTTCGGATCTGAGGTCTTGTGTACCTGCAGACGGTCCTGAAACACCGGGGTTTATCCCGGTGGCGGACCCTCCGACGATCTAGTCAGTCTCTGTGAGAGAGTAGCAATAACTAGGTGAATTTAAGTGGCAAAAGATTCATTACCTCAAAAGGTGGGTGAGGGTCTAGTATTTATAGAGAATTCCAACCGGGTTTGGATCCGCTTGGGGGCCGGGTCTGAACCCGAAAGCCCATGGGCCTGACGTGGCAGAAGGCCCAGGGGGTTTAGGGCTGACGTGGCAGTACCAGGAGTGGTATAGGGCTGACGCGGCAAAGCCCTTGGTGGTATTTGGAGCTGACAGGGCAGATCATGGGGTTTCTGTGCTTCTGGGAGAATCTGGTGGCGTAGGGTGCGCCAAGTCATCCTCACCCTACACCAGGATGGGTGGACGGCCCGGAGGGCTGTCGTGGATCGGAGGCCGAGGGTCATCGCCGCTCATCGGATACGAGGAGACCAGATCTGTGGGGGTGAACTTGAGGTTCGGCGCCGACCCTGCAGTGGCTCGAAGCCGAACTAGACTGCTGTTTCTACCATTTTTGAGTGAGAGTTGTATTGGGCCCTGAGTGGTCCCCAAGCCATTTTTACCCTACCACAGCGACCTATGTTTTAATTCTCATTAGCGACCTCGAAATGAAGAGGCCACTATTGAGAATAGCGGCCGCTGCTGATGTGGCACAAAGTAGTCCAAAAATCCTAATAGTTGGGAAATTGATCCAAAAATACAAATATTTTCAAAAAGTGGCCTACGATGGCAAAAACAATTCAAGTGGTACCGATTTGAAGAGCTGAAGATGGCATTCGATCATCTTCATATTTTGACTTCAGGATAGAGGATTTTCGAAAGAAAACCAAACTGTGATTCAATTGCATTGACATTGTTGTAATTCAATAGCCTTATTCATTTCTAAACACAATGATGCAACCCAACAATCAACACGAATAAATTATATATACAATTCTCTAAGTTAATGATATCCTAAATCTCTTCATGGCCCCCAAAATCTCAAATTAAATTCAATTTGGTAGTTCAAATCTCTCAATCTCTCAAATCTCAATCTCTCAATCCCTTCACATGTTTCAATAATAAATTGTTAATGAAACAGCAGTACAAAATACAAAGTTGCTACATACCTGCCATCAAATACATCCAATACAAAATACAATATGTACTCACCATACTCGATTACCCACTACTCCGCAATTCCAAAATCATAATAAGTTACTCCAAGCAAGTACTAATACATCTACTAAAAAATGTGCAGATACATCAAAATCCTCGTCCCAATCTTTCGCCGTCTTCTGCAAACCACATGTCAACTACTCAGTCTCGTTCATACTAAATCTCTTCCTTGTTCCTGCTTGACATATCCAAGCATTCATTGAATAGAAGACTTTATGCATCATACTTGGAAATTGGTTAATATGATTATTAAAATACACATCGTTACGATATAGCCATAGGATCAACTTTGTTGTCGCGACAACAATATCCCAAACTATCATATTCTCTCTGGCCAATTATAATTCTCTATTAACAAATGCTTGTTAGTATTGTTACAACACACCTCATTCTAACCCCCCCCCCCCCCCCCCCCCCCCTTCGGATCCTCACCCGAACCTGCTCCCTACTCGAACCCTCCTCCTCTCCCCTCCTCCCTCCTCCGGATCCTCATACGCTCCTCCCCCGGCCGCTCCTCCCTCCTCTTCCGGACCACTAAGAGCTAATTTGGGGAGCGAAGGAGCTTGTTCGCTACTCCCTCCTCCATTCCCCCACAAAAATATCTCCCTTCATATCCATATGACAAGACTCATACCTGGGTTGTCCCTGCCACCGTCCGGATCTGGCCAGATCCACTCATATCCAGCCAAATCTGAGTTGGTTTTTGAGTCTGATGGCGCGGGGGGGGGGGGGGGGGGGGGGGGGGGGGGGGGGGACGCTGGACAAACTAGGGCTTGAGAGAAATTGCTTAATTGTGATATATTCAGGTCATATTGGGTGGGTGCTTGGAATTTCTCTCGTGTCAGTGTGATTGGAGGCATCGTTTGTGTTACCGTTGGGGATGACAGCAGTTGCAGTTGTGGTTGGGGGTGACGGTGGGCGATGGACATTGTAATGCCCTGATTTTTTATTTTATGAAAAATTATTTTATTTTTGCACGTAGTGTGCACGTGCAATATTTTGGTTGAATTAAATCTTATAATTATTTTTCATTGTGATGGGTATAAATATTTAAATTTGTGCTTTCAAATTATTTTATACAAAAGCCTTCTTTTAAATGGATGAAAAGCTTTTTTTAAAAGCCTTTTCTTTTAAAAAGCCCAAAATTTAATTTATTTATTTTATTTCAAATTAATTATTTTGGCCCATAAACTAAAGCCCATGAGTCAATTTATTTTTTTAAAAATGCAACTTGTAATGTAGAATACAAACTAGAATTTATTTTTATATAAAATGAAATGTACAATTTTTGGACCTAGTTGCATGCACGTGCACTACGCGTACACGTGCAAAATGCACTCTTCTCTAGGCCGGTTGTGACTTTTGGAGGGAAACCCAAATTTTGAGTGGTGATCATGGTGTGGTGGTTACTTGGATGTGGGTAGTTATTGCAACTCCTACTTTCATCCTAGCCCTCCATCTTACAACCAACAAATTGATCCTAGCCCTCCATTTTCTTTGATTTTTAGTATAAATAACCCCCCCTCCCCCTGGCTAGTTATCCTTGTGCCTATTAATCTTTCCAAACATATAGTCTAAATTATATTATCTAGTAGTGATTTTTGTGAGTTAAAAGATTGAGTGTGTGTAAGAGTTGTGCTTGCATTCAATCAAGGGGGAGGCCGGCTACCACTAGAAGGAGGAGCTCGGGTGTGCTTGGGAGACTTGTGTGCACGTGTTCAAGGAGGAGAATTTTCGTTGCAAGGACATTTGTCTAGGGATTGCTAGTGGATTTTTCTCTCCATACAAGGTGGGTAGATTCTCCATATTTCTAACTTAGAAATGCATGTTAGATATGAATGAATGAAGCATGAAAGAAATTAAGAAGAGTACACTTTAATAACCCATTAAATGATTGAATGTGGATATACAATTTTATATGTGGTTCTATTATTTAAGTTGTATGTGAATTGGTTAGAATCATGGATTGATTGATAAAAACACATTTATTGCCATCAAGAATTACACACAAAAGTTAGTAGATTGATAATACCATTTCATGTGTTAAATAGATCTTTTGTGTTAATATGGGCATGAATAATTTAAAATATGTGTTGTATGTTGGGTAAATGGTTATAGACAGAGAATTAAGGTGAAAATTTATTGATAAAGAGATTAGAATGCTAAATGCGAAGAAATGCCGAAAAGAGAAGAAATGTAGTATTATAATGTGGAATTTGAATTAGTTGTATGAAAATATATTTTAATTGTTACAAAAATTATTTTGCTCATATTGGTATGTAAATTATGTGAGGAAGAATTAATCTGGAGTTGTACAGTAATTTTTATGAAAGCAAAATGAAACGAAGGCTAGTTGAACATCAAAACGTTTAAACTACAGTGAGAATCGGTTCAAAAAGAATTTAAATTGTACTGTGACAACCTGAGCACGTAGCTCAAGTGGTCAGAGAGCGCGGTTGGGTTCCCTGGGGTGATCGGTTCGAATCCCGTCGGCAACATTATTTTGTTTGTTTTTTTAAAAACAAATTTAACAGCGGGCCGATAGCATTTAATGCTCTCAGCCATGTTTATGCCGCTTAGCATGTTCGGTCTGTTGGCTTGTGCTTTCGGCCGTGTCTCTGGGGTGCTGGGTTCGAATCTTGCCCTCGGCAATTTTGAAAAAAATTATTTTTTGGGGTTTTTAATTGTCCAAAAAATTATGAAAAAAATATGGTTATTCTTCTAAAATTATATGGGACTTTATAAAAATGATTTGGGAATTATTTGCATGAAATAAACTATGATTTGAGAATAAAATGCATGAATAGAACTATGATTCTATATGTATACTTTGTGAAAAATTATACCTTGCAAAAAGAACTTGAAATGAAGGATTAAAAGATTAATATAGTAAAGATTGAAGTGATATTATGTGGCGGATGTGATTTATTCCTAATTGAGAATAATATGAAAAACATGAATTGTGAATGTTCGTTAGTGATGTAAAGTATTTCTCATTTGAGAATAATGTGACAACTATGAAATGTGAATTATTCTCGTTGGAGAATAGTGCGACAAATTATGATGCGTGAATATCCATCTTGACTGAATACTAGTGATGTGGGGTTTTAATGTGAAAATAACAATTCATGAGTTTCATGATGAATAATTAAAATTCATGTATAGTTATGGACTATTGAACAATTTAGAATTCATGATTGGAAAAGAGAAATGCCTTTTGAGTATGATGACTCAACATGGAAATTTATGAATTGGAAATGCTCATTTTGAAAATTGTGAATTGAAAATTGAAACAAAAGAGTAGCTAAGTCTCCCCCAGCGTTGGAAATGAAATGAAATGAAATTTGAAAAGAAAGACCAAGGTTGGTCATGTTGAAATGAATGATTAAGTCCGGTTTAGTGGAGAGACTAACTCTAGAGCTTTGATTTTGTTCATGATTCTAATAAAAACTAAGGATTAGTGCATAGTGAAGATGTGATGAAAGTGAGAGAAAAACACGAGTATGAGAACTAGGGTTTACGGTGCGGGTGTGTGAGCCACAGAATGCATGCTTGATGAGTCAAGACATGGCGTGGGCACAACTCAGTAATGATTGGACTCTAGCCACGCTTGTGGGATGTTTGGTGACTGCAAGAGGATCGTGTGCCATGAAGTGAGGCTGAATTGCCACAGAATGCATGCTTGATGAGTCAAGACATGGCGTGGGATTCTCCTCCAGAATTTTCTGTACACGAGCTTGTACTCATAGATCATCTAGGATACTCACCGTAGTTACAGTAGTAGATTAAGTCATGGCGAGGGATTGAACCCTACAAAGATGAAGAACGAATAAGAGGCTTGCCCTCGGACCTATGTAGTATGGGATGCATAGAATCCGAACAAGTGCGCATTAGTGTCATCTAATATAAATAATTGCATTAAGGACTAAGTGCACAATCACAACACGACATCAATAGGGTAGCCCCTTTAGTTTGATATGTGATAAGTTTGTATTTGCTAAATATGGAAAATAAGTTATACTATTTCCGGCATACAGAGGATGGCCGTGTATAATGATCGTCGGTTGAATAAACTGACGTACCCATAGTCTTATATGCAGGTAAATGGCTTGATACAGATTAAAGAGGAACAAATGCTTAAAGATTATTCAATGTTGTTGTACATTTGTTTCATTGTTGTAAATTTTACTTCCGCTGTGTAATGTAAAGTGTAATATTGATGTAAACTCTGATGTAAAGTGAAAAGTTTAAATTTCCTTGTAAAATTGTACTAAAGGAAGCGAAAAGATCCTGTAGAACATCTCGAATTCAGTGTATTTGGGATTCGGGGCGTTACAGACATGCTAGGAGATGAGTGAAAAAACTTAATTTTGATATATTCAGGTCATACTGAGTGGGTGCCTGAAATTTCTCTCGTGTCAATGGGCTTGGTAGTAGCGTTAGTGTTACCATTGGGGTAATGATAGTTGTGGTTGCCATTAGCAGCGACGTTTGATGATGTCGGGGATGAAAGAAATGACTCAATTTTTACATATTCATGTCCGATTGGGTGGGTGCTTTGGTTTCTCTCGTGTCGTGAGCTTGGAGGTGGCGTTAATGTTACCATTGGGGGCGACGACAGTTGTGGTTACCATTGGCGGTAACAGTGTACTAGCTATGTGATGAGAGAAATGACTCAATTTTGACATATTCATGTTAGATTGGGCGGGTGCTTACATTTTTGGAAGAAAAAGGTTTAGGGTTTACATATAACCTATTTAGGTCAGATTGGGATTTCCTGGCCTCATGCGTAGAGATTAGGTCTTTTTTTTTTGGGTGGTGCAGTTTTGTGCCAATTTATGATATTATATGTATGTAGATTGTTATTATTTTTGGACAGTGAACTCTCTTGTATGGGGCATGTCCTCTTATTTGCAAAGAATGAGTATCATGACTCAACTTGTTTTGTTTTTTTTTTTTAGTTTAAAGGTGGAATAATGCCACCCTGTTTCATTAATAAGAGGTTAATAAAACAACCCCGGTGTACTAGGAGAAAACAAAAGTACAATGCAGGAAATAAAAAAAATATAATCCCCCAACAAACCCTGGGGGGTGGGTCGAATTACCCATACATCAAATAACCAAAACTACAGTAGGTCGGTACAAAACACAGAGTAGCATAGACTTGCGGCTAATGAGATTGTGATGCGACTGGATGGTGCCAACCCCTCAGTCCAGTGTCGGCCCGAACTCTACCTCCTCATCGTCAAACTCCTCCACCTAGAAGACTCTGGCTATCCTCCCTCTCGTTCCTGTGGCCGCAGCTGTGGCCCAAAAAGAAATAAGATGCATGATATGAGTAAGGTTACCAGAAATACTATTACATGAAGCACGAAAATAAAAATTATTTCTGTCTAGCCATAACACCCATGTTGTTGCTGCAATTGCGATGTACCATGCTTCCTTCATTTCTTGGCGAATCAAGGCAAATTTGGGGCCAATCCACAAATCCTCATATTCGCAGGGGTAGTCACCTGTTCCTAAGGCTCGAAGTACCTCCACCATAGTTGCCTTACTCCTTGGGCAGTGAATAAAAAGGTAATTTAAATTTTCCGCATGAATGTTGCAGAATCCACAGTTGGTCGCAATCTGGGGTTGTCTTTTGGCAATGTTCTCTCTAGTGAGGATTGCATTATTGAGCACTAGCCAGAGGAATACTCTGACTTTACGGGGGTTTTTCGCCTTCCATAACACCTGTGCCCAGCTGGGTCTGCAACCTCGATAGTGAATTCGATGATACAGATATTTGACCGTGAAAGCTTCCTTGGTCTCGAGCCCCCAACTCATCTGATCTGGGCCTTGGGCGCACATCACACCGGTCCGTGTGATGTGTGCTTGCAAGTCAAGCAATTGCTGATGTAGTTCTGGGGTAAGCGTTCCTCGGAACGACGACCTCCAATTCCCCCTCTTCCAAGTCTCGGCCACAGAAATATTCGGTCAACTCGTTTTCTCATGCAGCTCTGGGAAAGTTTCCTTAAGGGTATGAGCACCACACCACCTGTCCCACCAGAATCTGGTGGACCGTCCATTACCGATAGTCGACGTAACTGCTGAATTGAACGGTCCGCTTGCCTTGGTAATTCCTTTCCAGAATCGCGAGACTTTAGACCCTACTCCGAAGCCTGAACTTCTCGTACATTTTCCCTGGAGGTAAGGTTGAATGAAATCTTGCCATCCTTCCCCGCTGTTGTGAAATACCTTCCACCACCATTTTCCCAGGAGGGCAAGATTCATATCTCTAAGGTCGATGATTCCTAGCCTTCCATGCTTCTTCTTCATGCAAGCAATACTCCATTTGATCAGGTGGTAACCTCCCCTATTCGAATCTGCCCCTTTTCAAAGGAATCTTTTTCGGATTCGGTCAATCCTTTGGATCACCCATTTAGGAAGCTCAAAAAACGACATGTAGTAAATTCGCAGATTAGACAACACTGAGTTGATGAGTACCACTATGCCCCCAAGTGAATGTGATTTTCCTTTCTAACCAGACAGTCTGTCCTCCACCCTGTCTATGATAGGCAGCCAGTCCGATTTAGTGAGTTTCCTTGGCCTGAGTGGGAGCCCTAGGTATTTGATTGGGAACCCCTCCGTCATACAGTTTAGTATGGTGGCATACTCTCGTGTTTCGTCATTGGATAGAGTAATTGGAATCAGCGCACTCTTGTGGAAATTTATCCCGAGGCCTGACCAGGCCTCAAAACAGTAGATTGCCCCTTTAAAGCAGACTGTTTCTGGCCTGGTCCCATTACCAAAAAGTAGGGTGTCATCTGCGTACTGAAGAATCGTGCACCCTTGATTAGACGTGCTACTGGCCACTGGCGTAATCCAACATTTTCTCCAACAGTTCTCCAGCATACCCCTCAGCACATCCGCTACAATAGTAAATAGGAGTGGGGATAGCGGATCCCCTTGCCGGAGTCCTTTCTTACAAGGAAACGGCAGCCCCGGCCGCCCATTCACCGAGATTGTCGTTTTGTTAGTATGCAGACACTGTCTGATCCATCTTATCCATTTATTCCCGAAACCCCTTCCTCTGAGAGCTTCCAACAAGCACTCCCAATCATGACTCAACTTGTTGGGTTTCATGAACTGCATACTCCATCTTTTGGCTATATGTTTCATTAAACTATTTTTAATGAAACATAAAAGAATTTTGACCCACCGTTAATGATAAAATTAATAATAATAAAGAAACAAACGGTTGTTAGTTGACATGACCAACCTAATCAAACCCGACAACCCATTAAGGATCCGACCCGTTAACGTTCAAAAAAATCCTACCGTTATTCTATTTTATTGAAATGGGGCCCGACGCGTTTCAAGATCCGATCCAAATCGGCACTCGTATTTTGCTTGTTCAAATTCCGCCATTTCCCTCCAATTTCAAAGTTTCAAATCTTCAGAAGAATCAGAACCCTAACTTTTCTATGTTTTCTTCTATCTCAATCTCGATTTCGATTAAAAAAAAACCCTAATTTGGGTTCGAAATTGGACTGAAATTAGGTGTTTTCGAAACCCTAATTATGCATTCACGGAATCAGAATGTTCCACCTCGGACACCGGGCAACAATGTGAGTCGAATTCGATCTCAGTTTTTAGAATTTTCTATTCGTAGTTCATTGATTCTATTTTTAGCTCAATTGCATGGACTAATTTATAGTGAAGTTGGACTATTTTTGCGTTTTGTTGGTGCATTTGATGGGTTTTTAGGGTTTGGTTTGTTACTGTATATTTGGTAGAAAGAAGAGGGCTTTATGTGCTAAATGTGTATTTAAAGCGAAATTGGAATTAAATGGAGCTAATTTAGGTATTTGGGAGTTTGCTACTGTTGATTTTAGTAGAAAGAAGTGGGGAGTTAAATTGGGTATTTCAAGAGGAATTGGAGTTAGGGGTGGTGATTTTAGGATCTGTTAGTCACTGTCGGTGCTATATTTGAATAAAAGGAGGAAGCTTGGATGTCGCTTTCATGATTAGGATTTTGTTCTCTCTTTTCATTGTCTAGTCCTCATTTTCTTGCTCAAAGTTTTGCAGAAGAAGGAAGCTTTGAAGGAGGTGTCGATGGATAAGCGTAGGAGGCTAACGGTGGGGAAGATGGTGCGACCCAATACCACCAATATAAGGCCTCGACTGGTGTTGTCCACGGTTAATGCGAGTCGGGCGGTTGGTGGGCATGGTGATACTATGTCAGTAGCAGCATCTGATGCTGGGAGTAGTGGAGGTGGTGTGGAGTTCAACTCACGAGAAGATGTGGAGAGGCCATTGGGTGAAAAGATGAAGGGGAAGTTGAAGAGTGATTTCAAGGGAAAGAGTGAACAGATGGCAGAGTACATCAAGAAGCTCAAGAGTTGCATCAAATGGTTCATGGAGCTTGAAGATGGGTATTTAGCGGAGATCGAGAAGCTTAAGAGTATGGCTGAATTTGAGGAGAAAAGGCATGAAGGAATAGGTAATTAGTACCTTTTTCTATCTTAATCTTCTGATCTGGTTTCT
This sequence comes from Hemerocallis citrina, assembly GCA_017893485.1. Taxonomy (NCBI): domain Eukaryota; kingdom Viridiplantae; phylum Streptophyta; class Magnoliopsida; order Asparagales; family Asphodelaceae; genus Hemerocallis; species Hemerocallis citrina. The sequence goes on from CM030366.1 coordinate 235,857,691, forward strand.
GTTTACTAAATTCTTTCTACCGTGATTGGGTTTTGTGGTGTTAACATATATTCATTATTATGTAGAAACCTGTTAGGAAAGTTATGGACAGAAGCTATCCACAACTAAAGTGAAATTGAGAAAGTGAAAATAAAGTGGTAAAAACCAAAGGCAAGATAGTGGGATTTTACTGCTGAAAGTAGGGATCACAACATTCTCTCTAAATATAAGGAGAGTATAATTTCCCCACTTTCTCTTATAATAGGAGAAATACTCTCTCACAAATTTGAGGAAAATACAAGTATACAAATTATCTCTAAGGGGATACAATTTTATCCCTCTTGAGAACACTCTTGTAATACTGTCTTTCTTTTCTTAATTCTTCTTTCTTTTCTTAATCCTCACTGAGCTCTTGTTGCTCTGCTGCAACTCACTTTTCCCCGATGCCCTCTTTATATAGCCATGGCATGAAGGTTGGTTTATAATTTTTCATCCATTTCGGCCATTCAACCATTCAACCATTGTTGGCACCGAAAGGTGCTAACTCTCCCTTTGTTTTCAACCAAGTTTGGTGTAGTGGGGCCCATATGGTGGGCCCCCAACCCACCATTGTTGACCATGGTTGTCGACATTCTCCCACTTGGAATTTGATTAAGGATTAATCATGTCTCCACATAATCCTTTCTATCTTGTCATTCTCATGCTGCTTACACTTTATTTTTACTTTCTCAATTTCACTTTATTTGTGGAGTAGCTTCTGCCCATAACTTTCCTAATAGTGGTATCAGAGCTTTGGTTGTCGGAGGTGGAGCAGAAATGTCGACTACAACAAAGTTCGATGTTGAGAAATTTAACAGGAGCAATTTCTCGTTGTGGAAAATGAAGATCAAGGCAATCTTGAGGAAGGACAATTGCTTGGCAGCAATTGGAGATAGGCCTGCGGAGATCACTGATGACGGCAAGTGGAACTAGATGGACGGCAATGCTATTGCCGATCTGCACTTGGTACTAGCTGATGGTGTGCTATCCAGTGTGGCTGAAAAGAAGATTTGGGATACTCTGACAAGATTGTACGAGGCCAAGTCACTTCACAATAAGATCTTCTTAAAGAGAAGATTGTACACTCTTCGAATGGCAGAATCGACATCGGTGACCGACCACATCAACACCCTGAACACTCTATTTTCGCAACTTACATCAATGGGTTGCAAAACAGAGACAACTGAAAGTGCGGAGCTTCTACTTCAAAGTCTACCTGACTCGTATGATCAAGTCATCATCAACCTGACGAACAATATCCTGACGGACTATCTAGTCTTCGACGAAGTTGCAGCTGCTGTTTTGGAAGAAGAAACCAAGCGCAAGAACAAGAAAGACAAACAGGGAAGTTCGCAGGAAGTGTAAGCTTTGATGGTGATGAGAGGAAAATCAACAGAACGTGGCCCCAGTGGGAGTCAGAATCATGGTAGATCAAAATTCAGAAATAAGAAGACTTACAAGTGCCACAACTGTGGCAGGAAAGGGCACTTCAAGAAGGGTTGTTGGTTCAAGAAGAAGGGTGGAGACCCTGAGTCATCAAATGCCCAAGGGAATGTGGCAAGTACCCGATATGATGGTGAAGTTCTATATAGCGAGGCAACAATGGTGGTTGGAGGTAGAAAGCAGTTCTCTGACGTCTGGTTACTGGACTCAGGAGCAACATGGCACATGACTTCTCGGAGAGAGTGGTTCCACACATACGAACCAATCTCGGGAGGCTCTGTACACATGGGAGATGATCATGCTTTGGAAATCGCTGGTATTGGTACTATTAAGCTCAAAATGTTTGATGGTACGGTTCGCACCATCCAGGATGTACGACATATGAAGGGCTTGAAGAAGAATCTATTGTGTTTAGGACAAATAGATAGACTTGGATGCAAGACCTATATCAAAAATGGGGTCATGAAGATTGTCAGAGGCGCGCTTGTGGTCATGAAGGCAGAAAAGATCACGGCAAATCTGTTCATGCTTAATGGAGAAACACTGCAGGAAGCTGATGCGTGTGTCGCATCGTCTAGCAAGGGAGAAGAGTCAGCAATGATGTGGCATCTCAAACTAGACCACATGTCTGAACGAGGTTTGAAGATTCTCTCCGATCGGAAGCTGCTTCCAGGGCTCAAATCGGTGAATCTACCGTTTTGTAAGTATTGTGTTACAAGTAAGCAGCATAGATTGCAGTTCAGCAGATATGAAACCAGGAGTAAATGCATTCTAGACTTGATTCATTCTGATATCTGGGAATCACCGGAAATGTCCCTAGGAGGAGCAAAGTACTTTGTGTCTTTCATTGATGATTATTCCAGGAGATTGTGGGTGTATCCAATCAAGAAGAAGTCAGATGTGTTTCCAGTGTTCAAAGACTTCAAAGCGCAGGTGGAACTTGAATCTGGGAAGAAGATCAAGTGCTTGAGGATAGATAATGGAAGGAAGTACACAGACGGAAAATTTCTTGCACTTTGTAAGCAAGAAGGTATCACAAGACAGTTCACAGTCCCATATACACCTCAGCAAAATGGCGTGGCAGAGCGGATGAATAGGACTCTTGCAGAAAGGATGAGAGCTATGTTGCGGACTGCAGGTCAGCCCAACTCTTTTTGGGCAGAAGCAGCCAGAACTACCTGTTATGTCATAAATCGGTCGCCATCAACGGCAATTGAGCTGGAGACACCGATGGAGATGTGGACTGGCAAGCTGGCAAATTACTCTACTTTACATTGGTTCGGATGTCTCGCGTACGTGATGTACAATACCCAAGAAAGAATGAAGTTGGATCCGAAATCCAGGAGGTGCATGTTCTTTTGGTATGCTGACGGAGTCAAGGGGTATCGCCTGTGGGATCCCACTTCCCACAAGGTTGTTGTCAGTAGGGATGTGATCTTTGTAGAAGATCAGCTACAAAAGGAAGATGGAAGCGATAGCTCGTCAAAGGAGAATCCAGTGACTACTATAGTTCAGGTGGAAGATAAACCAGATGAAGATCTAGTTGTTTCTGAAGCAGCATCGGAGCACGATGAACAAGAACCAGTCCAGTCCGAGGCTCTAGAAGTTCGTCGGTCAACTCGTGAGAGAAGACCGCCAGCTTGGCACTCGGAGTATGTTACGGAGAGCAATGTTGCATATTGCCTTCTTACAAAGGATGTGGAGCCATCATCCTTCCAGGCGGCAATCACAGGCTCAGATGTATTCCTGTGGATGGCAACAATGCAGGAAGAAATTAAAGCTCTACACAAGAACAAGTCATGGGATCTTGTTACGCTACCACAAGGAAGGAAGGCCATCGGCAACAAATGGGTCTACAAGATCAAGCGCGATGGAAATGACCAAGTGGAGCGGTATCTTGCAAGATTGGTGGTGAAAGAATATGCTCAAAAAGAAGGTATCGATTTCAATGAAATATTTTCACCTGTGGTTCGATTCACGACAGTCAGAGTAGTCTTGGCGATGTGTGCTACGCTTGACCTACATCTAGAGCAGTTAGATGTGAAGACTGCTTTTCTTCATGGAGATCTTGAAGAAGAAATCTATATGCTCCAACCAGAAGGTTTTGCTGAAACAGGCAAAGAGAACTTGGTTTGTAGGTTGAACAAATCTCTGTACGATCTTAAACAGGCGCCGAGGTGTTGGTACAAGAGATTTGATTCCTTCATTATTAGCCTTGGATACAACAGACTTAGTTCAGACCATTGTACGTACTACAAAAGGTTTGATGGTGATGATGACTACATTATCCTCCTGTTGTATGTGGATGACATGTTGGTAGCAGGTCCCAACAAAGATCGAATCCAAGAAATGAAGGCACAGTTGGCTAGGGAGTTTGACATGAAGGACTTGGGACAGGCAAACAAGATTCTAGGGATGCAGATTCACCGAGACAGAATTAACAGGAAGATTTGGCTTTCCCAGAAGAATTACTTCAACAAGATCTTGCGGCGCTTCAACATGTAAGATTGTAAGCCAATCTTAACCCAATTCCTGTTAATTTCAAGTTATCCTCCAAGATGTGTCCTAGCAATGAAGCAGAGAGGAAGGAGATGTCTCGAGTACCGTATGCATCAGCAGTGGAAAGTTTGATGTTCGCTATGATATGTACAAGACCAGACATTGCACAAGCAATGGGAGCGGTTAGTCAATACATGGCGAACCCTGGTAGAAAGCATTGGAGCACAGTGAAGAGGATTCTGAGATACATCAGAGGAACCTCAGATGCTGTATTATATTATGGAGGATCAGAATTAACTGTCAGAGGCTATGTGGATTCAGATTTTGCAGGCGATCTCGACAAAAGCAAATCCACTACGGGCTATGTGTTTACACTTGCAGGAGGAGCTGTAAGCTGGGTTTCGAAATTGCAGATTGTTGTGGCACTATCTACAACAGAAGCAGAATACATGGCGGCTACAGCAGCTTGCAAGGAAGCAGTTTGGATTCAAAGGTTATTGGAGGAACTCGGGCATAAGCAGGAGAAGATTGTTTTGTGTTGTGACAGTCAGAGTGCCTTGCACATCGCAAGAAATCCAGCTTTTCATTCACTGACAAAGCACATAGGAGTCCAGTATCACTTTGTTCGAGAAGTAGTGGAGGAAGGAAGTGTGAATATGCACAAGATTCACACTGATAAGAACCTAGCAGATGTTATGACCAAGCCAATCAATACTGACAAGTTTGAATGGTGTAGATCCTCGTGTGGCCTAGCAGTAATGTAAGCAGCATGAGAATGACAAGGTAGAAAGGATTATGTGGAGACATGATTAATCCTTAATCAAATCTCCAGGTGGGAGAATGTCGATAACCATGGTCAACAATGGTGGGTTGGGGGCCCACCATATAGGCCCCACTACACCAAACTTGGTTGAAAACAAAGGGAGAGTTAGCACCTTTTGGTGCCAACAATGGTTGAATGGTTAAATGGCTGAAATGGTTGAAAAATTATAAACCAACCTTCATGTCATGACTATATAAGGAGGGCATCGGGGAGAAGTGAGTCGCAGCAGAGCAACAAGAGCTCAGTGAGGATTAAGAAAAGAAAGAGGGATTAAGAAAAGAAGGAGAGTAATACAAGAGTATTCTCAAGAGGGATAAAATTGTATTCCCTTACAGATAATTTGTATACTTGTATTTTCCTCAAATTTGTTAGAGAGTGTTTCTCCTATTATAAGAGAGTGAAAATTGTACTCTCCTTATATTTAGAGAGAAGGTTGTAATCCCTACTTTCAGCAGTAATATCCCACTACCTTGCCCGTTGATGCTGCTCTGTTGGAACCACCATTGAAGCTATAGTTCTAGGAGCCTTCTTAGCCATGGTGAGTAGTAGAGTAAGGTGGGATTGAGAAGAATTGAGATGAGGAAGGGAATAAAAGAGTCTGGGTTGGGAAAGGAGATCCAAGAGCTCAAGAATTCAAGAAAGTGAGAAACAGAGTTCAGCAATTGATCGACACCCTCAATGGCGCCATCTCTCCTTTATTTATATTCATTTTTACATACAACGCACGTACAATGAAACTGAATCAGTTAAACAGTTACAATGCTATTTACACAAATCCCCCTATCATTTTATTTATTACACTTGAACATGTACACTGATACATTCCCAGTACTTGAACATGTACACTGATACATTCTCAGTTCTAAATGCATCTTCACTTCCTTCTCAGCAGCTGTATCCATCTTCTGAGCTCACCTACTCCATTGAAGCCTTGCTGCGATGTGTATCAACTCCACCCCCCATCTTTTTGGACCTTGCCTCAAGGTCAAATAAAGGAAATCTACGCACTAAGTCCCAATACGACTCCCATGTAGCTGAAGCTGCAGCTTGATCCTTCCACTTGATCAGAACTTCTGAGACTAGTTTCTTCCCCTTAATTACAGCTCGTCTATCAAGTATCAAGTCAGGTTCCAAGAGCACCTTGTAGACATCAGAAGGAACAGACCTTTGGACCTCCACTGCAGGCCCCAAATGTCGCCGCAACTGGGAAATATGAAAAACTGGATGGATCTTTGCATTTAATGGTAAATCCAGCTTATAGGCAACAGCTCCAATCCTTTGGAGAACTCTATATGGACCATAGTACAATGGTGCTAACTTCTGAATGGACCTTGCAGATACCGATGTTTGCCTATACGGTTGTAACTTGAGATAAACCAATTCTCCCACTGCAAAATCTTTTTCCACCCTATGAGCATCAGCGTATTTTTTCATTCTCTGTTGAGCTGCTAACAGATGGTCCTTAAGCAATTGCAAATGTACATCTCTGGAGAGCATTGCTTCTTCTACTTGAGGATTAGTGGCTGTATGAGGAATATATGAAATTAATGTTGGAGGAGGCCTACCATATAAGGTTTCATATGGAGTAGTTTTAGTTGCACAATGCCAGGTTGTGTTGTACCAGTATTCTGCCCACGACAGCCAATTGCTCCACTCCTTTGGCCTATGATGACAAAAACAACGAAGATAGGTCTCCAAACACCTATTAACAACTTCGGTTTGCCCATCTGTTTGGGGATGATATGCAGTTGAGAATTTCAACTTGGTGCCCTACAGTTTTAATGTTTCCTTCATTAAATTGCTAGTGAATACTGCCCCCCTATCGCATACTATCGAAATTGGCATCCCATATAGCTTAAATACCCCTTCAGTTAGAATTGGCACAATAGTAGCTGCTGTGTAAGGATGCTGAATAGGGAAAAAATGCGCATACTTGCTCAATTTGTCTACGACTACCAAGATAACTGAGTATCTTCGACTGATAGGAAGCCCTTCAATAAAATCCATGCTTGCTTGCTGCCACACTTGATCAGGAATCGGTAGAGGTTGTAACAAACCAGATGGGGCTTGTGGAACATACTTGTTTGACAAATTGTGCATTCACGCACATATGTTCTGACATCTCCCTTAATTCCCTTCCACCAAAAAGACCTACGAATTCTTTGTAATGTCTTGTCATACCCAGAATGACCACCAACAGGTGAATCAAGATGTTCATATATCAACATCTGTCGAAATGGAGAAGTAGGACTAATTATCACCTTTGATTGTTTGTACCAAACTCCTCTAATTTGATGATACTTGCTGTTTCCTGACTTTGCAACTTGCTAAGTCTTTAAAATAGCTATCTTCTTCATTCATCTTCACTATCTCCTTCCACCAATCTGCAATCAATAATGAGAGCTGCGCAAAATAACAATCCAAATCCCTTCTTGACAACCTATCTGCTGGTATATTCTCACTACCTTTCTTATATTCAACCACAAAATTAAACCCATACAGCTTAACTAACCAGGAATTTTGAGCTTCAGTCGACAATCTCTGATCCAGTAGGTATTTAAGTGGTTGGTGATCAGTACGAATGATAAATTCCCTTCCAAACAAGTATTGTTTCCACTTTTTCACCGCAAGTAATATAGCCAACATCTCCTTTTCATACGCAGACCAATGCAGACTTTTTCCTTTAATGCCTTGACTAATATAAGCTATGGGATGCTTATTTTGCAAAAGAACAGTTCCAATCCCTTCCTTACATGCATCACATTCAATTACAAATGTGTCTTCAAAGTTTGGAAGTTGCAGTACAGGGGCTGTGGATAATGCCAACTTTAATTGATCAAATGCCAACTGGGCTTCATTACTCCACTCGAATGCATCCTTCTTTGTCAGAGCTGTTAAGGGTGCTGCAATGGATCCATAGTTACGAATAAATTTCCTATAGTATCCAGTAAGACCCAAAAATCCCCTCAATGCCTTCACATTCTTTGGCTTGGGCCATTGCCGCACTGCATCTACTTTACTAGGATCAACAGCAATACCTCCATTAGAAACCACATGACCCAAGTATTCTACCTCAGATTTGCCAAAATCACACTTAGACCTTTTAACAAACAACTGGTGTTGTCGCAGGACATCTAAAACCATGCTAATATGTTGAAGATGATCCTGCCAAGTATGACTAAACACTAGTATATCATCAAAGAATACTAGAACAAATTTGCACAAATAAGGTCTGAATATATCATTCATCAATGATTGAAATGTAGATGGAGCATTACTCAATCCAAATGGCATTACCAAAAATTCGTAATGTCCACTATTTGTTCTAAAAGCTGTTTTTGGAACATCATCCTCTGCCATTCTGATTTGATGGTAACCTGAGCGCAAATCCAACTTAGTGAAAAACATTGAACCATGCAATTCATCCAAGAGATCATCAATAATTGGTATTGGGTACTTATCTTTGATGGTTTGATGATTCAACTGTCTATAGTCAACACACATACGCCATGATCCATCATGCTTCTTAACTAAAACTACTGGTGAAGAGTAGGAGCTTGTACTAGGTCGAATAACACCCTGGTTTAGCATTTCCTCAACTAACTTCTCAATAGCATTCTTCTGCTCAAAAGAATGTCGATATGGCCTTATACAAACAGGTTTGGAGTCAGCAATTAAAGGAATTTGGTGATCACATGATCTATTCGGTGGCAGACCTTTTAGTTCTTCAAACACATCTTCATAACTTCCCAGTAATTCACTCAGCTCTGCAGGCAAAGCTTGTTTGATCTTATTATCTGTTGCTGAAGATATCAAATATAGCACAAATCCTCTATGAATTTGAAAAGCAACTTTACTGGCTTCCTTATCAGTTAACAACTGTGTAGGAGTAGGGTGAAGACCCTTCAAAACCCAGTTTCTTTCTTGATGAAAAAATTTAAGCTGCTTCTCCATCAAATTAACTGTAACTTCCTTTACTTGTTTAATCCATTTAGCTCCCAACACCACATCATGGCCCCCGATAGGAAAAACAAGGAAGTCATCTACAAATTCATAACCTTGGCAGTTTATCTTAACCCCTGAACATAGTCCACTTCCCTCGACTTCACCTCCTCCAGCCACTTTCACATTGAAAGATTGCTTAATAGAGAGCTTTAATCCTGCCTTCTCCACAATGAATGGGTCGATATAGTTATGAGTTGTTCCACTATCCAATAGGATATGTATGTCATGCCCATTAAGCTGCCCCTTCAAGATTAGACACTCAGAATTAACTCCTTTACTCTCAGCTGCACACAGCTGGTTATTTTGCATTTCATTTGACATATCATTGTCATTATCTGCATCTAACAAATGAGCTAGTTCCTCTTCACCTTGAATAGAGAATAAATCCCACTCCCCTTCTATGCACATATATGTTTTGTTTTTGCAAATATGACCTGGCAAAAAATTTTCATCACAGCCAAAACACAAACCTTTCCTTCGCCTTTCCCAAATCTCATTTGGGCTTAATTTCTTCTAAGTTGGAATAGCAGTAGTTGATTGAGACTTCGGTGGTGGGTATGAGGATTAACTTTGTGTGGGTAAAGGAGTAACACTCTGTGAGTATGTTGGTCTAAACTGGGGTCGAAAAACACTTCTGTTTAACTGCTTCACAGAATTTAGTTTCTTTTCATACTTAAGTGCAACTTTAAAAGTTTCTCCCAGGGATTGAGGTTCAACCATGGATACATCATGTTGAATATCCTCCTTAAGGCCACTAATGAATTGCTGTATTAGGTAAGATTCATTAACCCCTTCAACCAAACACTGCAATTTCTCAAACTTACGCTGATACTCCAAAACTGTGGTGGTTTGTTCCAATCTGCAAAGTGTTTTAACTGCATTCTCATATACACCTGAATCAAATCTGTTGCAAATACCTTCTTTGAATTGTTTCCAAGTTACAACCCCATCGTTGATCTTAAGAAACCAACGACACCATTGTACAGCTTCTTCTTTAAGGAAGAAATATGCTACTCGAACCTTCTCATCACCCGCAATATGGTATATATCAAAGTAATGTTCTATTTGGAATAACCAGTTCAAGACATCACCATTACCAAAGAAAGGACTTACCTCCAACTTCGGGGGTTTGTGAAAAATTTTCCCTCACCAAATTGATCAAACCTCCTTCCTTTCTCATTAAAACTCACATCCTTATGGCCCAGTTCCAGATTTGTTCCAAATGAAGGCCGATCAAGATTCTGCTTACCTCCTCTATACGGTGGAGTTGGCCCTAATGGACCACTATCTTCTTGATTCGGCTTCCCAGATGCAATCAAACTCCCTACTTGATGCGCCAGGTGTTGCAATTGAGCCAAGACTGATGGTAATTGCGTTGCAATTTCTTGTACTTGATTTTCAACTCCTAGCATTCTTTCTTCCAAGAATCGCTGCCTTTGCTGCAAATCCAACTCCGGAGCTCCTCCCAAAACTCCATTACTGATTCTTGGTTCCGCCCTTGTCTGATCATCTTCCTCATCATCTAAATTCGCCCGAGGATCGAACGGCTCTGATACCAATTGATGCTGTTCTGTTGGAACCACCATTGAAGCTACAGTTCTAGGAGCCTTCTTAGCCATGGTGAGTAGTAGAGTAAGGTGGGATTGAGAAGAATTGAGATGAGGAAGGGAATAGAAGAGTCTGGGTTGGGAAAGGAGACCCAAGAGCTCAAGAATTCAAGAAAGTGAGAAACAGAGTTCAGCAATCGATCGACACCCTCAATGGCGCCATCTCTCCTTTATTTATATTCATTTTTACATACAACGCACGTACAATGAAACTGAATCAGTTAGACAGTTACAATGCTATTTACACAAATCCCCCTATCATTCTATTTATTACACTTGAACATGTACACTGATACATTCCCAGTACTTGAACATGTACACTGATACATTCTCAGTTCTAAATGCATCTTCACTTCCTTCTCAGCAGCTGTATCCATCTTCTGAGCTCACCTACTCCATTGAAGCCTCGCTGCGATGTGTATCACCCGTGGTTTTTACCCTTTCTCTTTTGGGGGTTTCCCACGTAAAATATTTGTGTCCACTTTATTTTTACTTTCTCAGTTTCACTTTAGTTGTGGGGTAGCTTCTGCCCATAATTTTCCTAACAAAACCCAATTGAAGCGTAAGGTGGGGGAGTTGAATTCGAGGATTAAGGGACTTCAGGAAAAGTGTGTCATTGCAGGAGTGGTTACACAAGGAGGAAGCTGAAAAAGAGGTAAGCGTACTCCGAACATGCTATTTCTCTGATTTCTTAATCAAATTCTAATTGGAATATGGTCAAAACTTATAGGCTGCAATTAGATCTTATAGGGAAGAAGCAGAAGAGAGGGTTACTTCAGATAACCTGTTAGCTTCATTATCCGAAGAACTCCAAAGAGCAATGGAAGATTTGAAACGAAACGGGGATCAGGTAATGTTTGATGAAACTTCTGATTTTCAGTGTTAAGATCTCATGTTGGCTATTTTTTTGTGTCATGTTGACTATTTTTTTCTTTTCTTTTATATGAAACGTTAGATTAAATTGCTTCAAGACACCAATAAGAGGTTGCAAGAATACAACACTAGCTTGCAACAGTATAATAGCACACTGCAGGCAGATACTATAAAAAATGGGGAGTCCATTTCAAAGCTGCAAAAGGAGAAGAATGCTATGATGGAAACCATCACTGGTTTGAGGGACCATAACAGCTTGCTTAAGAATCAGTTGGATTCTTCCAGGGTAAGTTTTTAGTAATTCAAGTCATTTCCGTTATCCATAATCATACTTTGCAATTGTTATTTTCACCATATTATCGTTATTATCCCAATAATTTATTATTTATTTATTTGTGTGTGTGTGTGTAAAACTCGTCTGTAAGTAAATTTGAGGTTTCAAAAATTCTGTACCAGTTAGATGTGTCTGGACACTGGAATGAAATATTTTTTTTGACCGTAGAGTGTTTCTTTCCTTGCTAACTCTATTACTCTTCCCTTATCTATACAGTATTTTATGTCGCTATATATGAAATATATGGTAATAGTTAAATTTAGTATAATACTATAATCAAAGAATAGTTTAGTCATATAACAGAAATAAAGATAGTGTGAAATAATTTGTGATAAAATGTCAGACATGTGATGTGTGGATGCTGATAGTTGCATGCATTTTTAAATGCTATAGTATAAGATAATTCTAGGTCACAGTGTGGCTTTGTATTACATGCCTAATGAAACACAGAGCTAATAGTTGAATGTTTAATCAGTTTTTCATTGGTGTCACTTAACATTGATGAAGTGCTATATAATCAATGAGTATTTTAGTTATTAATAATAGAAGAAGCTTTCACATTGGTAGTGGAGATAGTTTATTTTGTTTTATTTTATTCACATTGGTAGTGGAGATAGTTGTATTAGTTTTCTGCACATGGTATCAGACTGTTAAATTAGTACTTTTGAAATAGAAGGATAGGCTAGTTTATCTATTTTTTGGTGCAAGAGGAGAAAGAAACATTATGCAAGTATGTAAAGTTTACGTTTATGTTTATGGAAATGTGATTTTTTTTTAACACAGATGTCATGGCATATCATTGGGGAAAAAGGAGGGATGAATACATGAATTGGATGTAACGTGTTACAATCTTGGTTAAAATATTAACATTTGGCCAAAAAGAGGGTGAAGTATCAATTAAAATACTTCCATTGATATGTTAAACTTAGATACCCTAGATACAAATCCTTGCCCAGTCAATCAAAGGAGGCTGAAAGCAATTCGTTGGTCGGTGGCTGAAAGCAATTCCTTCATAAGTGAGGCTTTCGTATCAATAACCAATTGCCTGTATGTTTCCAAAAGGCTTAGAGTTACCTCAAGGTGCCTTTTTTATTAGGCCTTATAGATTCGGGCCTTTACCATACCTCTTAACCTGGAGCTTTGTCCATGACTAGGAAGCTTGGACACAGGTAAATGCACAGGACATGACTGGCCTTTTTTCTAAAAGATCTTGCATTAGTTAAAATGATATATATAATGATATATATAAATTATTGTTATTTCTGAGATGTTCATTTTTAACGTATGAAAAATTATCTTTAGTTGAGGATTTCTGTGCTTAATTTTGCCCTATTTTCATGGAAATGGTAATTTACTCTTTTAAATTTTTATTTTCATTTTACTAAGCGATAATTTTACTGCAATGAATGCTGTTATATCATTAGAATTTCTTGTGAGTTTGGCAATTTGTAATGCTACAAGTTACTTTTACACTTTAGGGTGTTTTTCATATCAACACCACTTATTGTCCTAACATAGAGTTCCGTTTTTTGGGTTCTTCCTTAAGACTGCTCAACAAGATGCTACAAAACAGAAGGAAGAGTTAAAGAAAGAAGTCAGTTGCCTCAGGAGTGAACTGCAACAAGAGATAAGCATGATAATCAGGTGATACAAGTGCAGAATTTGAGTTTGGAGCTAGCCAGTTATAAGGAGCGTACTGGGAAAACTAGTAAAGATCTGGATAGAATGATGACGACTTCCAATGCTCTTGAGGTTGGCCATTGTTTTTATTTATTTGCTTATTTACTTTCATGTCCTTCACTAGTTTACACATGTTGCTGCAATTATTTGCAGGAGACCTGCTCTTCACAAAAAGAGCAAATAAAGATGTTGGAACAACAACTTGCTACTGCTAATGAAAAGTTGAAGGTTAGAACTTGATATGTATAAATAAAACTCTTTGACATTAGAGTAACATGCTTTTAAGATTGATAAGGTAGTAGTTATTAGCATTCTGTGAGTTTTTTACTTGTAAATTTTATTCTATTTTTTAGAGAGCTGATTTGACAACTAGTGAGGTAGTGGCTGAGTATGTGGAGCAGAAGTGCACAATAAAAGATTTGCAAAGTCGTGTTGCTAGTGCAGAACATCAGATCTTTGAGGCAGAGAAACTACGGAAGAAGTTGCACAATACCATATTGGTATGTAGTTATCTTTAATGTATTTGATAGATTTTATGCAAATAACTTTGATGTCAGTCAATATCTTCTTGCAGGAGCTTAAAGGAAACATCCGGGTATTTTGTAGAGTGTGGCCTGCTTTGCCTGAGAGTGACTGTAATGGCATAGAAGGGAATACCATCTCCTATCCGTCATCATTTGAATTTCTTGGGCAAGGCATTGACTTGGTGCACCATGGTATGTTTTTCATTTTGAAGATAGTAACTCCAAAGTTATTGTAAATTGTATTAATATATTCCATTATGAGCAGATCAGAAGTATTCATTCACCTTTGACAAAGTATCTGATCATTAAGCGTCACAAGAAGACATGTTTGTAGAGATCTCACAGCTTGTGCAGAGTGCACTTGATGGCTATAAGGTAGTTACATTGAGGTGATTTTTTAAATCGTTAACGGTGGGTCCGAAGTGATGAGGACATCTATTCTGCTTAGTTTAGTATTTTATTTCAGTACCATATTTATTTTTGGTAACTATAGCCATATGTAATCTTTCTTTTATACATTAGAATATTTCTAAGATTTTAGTATATTTTAATATTTGTATCAAGATTTGTTTTGAGCCTATATATAGGCATTGAGATTAATAAGAACACTGAAAGAGACTATTCTAAGATTGATCCTCTCACTAAGAGCATCCACAATGGTGTTTCTCATTTTGCCAAAAATGGCTGCTACAGTAATAGCAAATAGGATAGAAGGCTGCAGTGATTGTTTGCTATATTCTTCGCTTTTTAAAAAAAATTGCGTGGGACGGTATAACATATACCGTCTCTCGTTTTAATTTTTTTTTTAATTTTTAATTACTGATTAACTATTAAAATATATTAATTAAATAAAATAAATTATATAATAATACCTAAACCTAATTAATTAACTACCTAAACCTAATTAATTATCCTAAACCTACCCACTACCTCCCCAATTCAAGGACGGTACAACATGTACCGTCCGAGAATTTATATATATATATTTTTTCCAATCGGACGAATCTTGACTGTTCATTTTTTAAAAAAATTAAAAAAAAAGAAAAAATACAAAAAAAACTCCTTGGACGGGATATGTTCTCCCGTCCGATGTCAGACGGGATAACATATCCCGTCTGAGGAGTTTTAAAAAAAAATTCATTTAAAATTAAAATGTGGAAGGACGGTATATGTTATACCGTCCGACCCTTATTTAAAAAAAAATGGGACTGTATATGTTATACCGTCTGACGGAATTAAAATATATTAAAATTGGAGGGACGATATATCTTATACTGTCCTTCATAATTTGAGAATGGCTATTTCGTTTCTCATATTTGAGAAACAGATATAGCGAGTTTACCAAAAATTGGCAAAATAGAAAACCATTGCAGAGCATCGTTTGCTATAAAATGGCAGTTTGCCAATTTTAAGAAACCACTGTGGATGCTCTAAGTGTTATAAATGCAAGGGATACGGCCATGTTGCTAGCAACTGTTCTAGCCCCAGTAAGATCAATATAGTAGAGGGTACCGCTGTCATTGCTGATGAGCCCGACGATGAGTTTACCTATGAACCTAATGTAAGCAATGACTTTGATGAAAAAGGGGATGACCAGTCTCTCAATTGTATTCAGTCTATTCAGTCACCCCCATTGAGTGTACCTGAGTCACTCATCCTTTCCCAAGTCACTTGGCAACCCATAGATTTTATTCCTGTGTTAGAACATCACAGAGTCACAGAGTCTGCATCCACATTTGCATTCTGCATTCATGATTTGCATAGAGAAATTTTCAAGGAAATTAATGAGAATAATTTTAACTACACGTTAATAACAAATACAAGAAAAAAATTTAAAACTCTTGATGTTGGTGATGAATTGATGGTTCAGATTCGTCCAGAACGGTTTCCAGCTGGATCCGTTAAGAACTTGAACATACGTGCTATAGGCCCTTTTAAGATTTTTCATACAATCAATGATAATACCTATGTCGTTGACCTTCCTGAAGGCTTTGGCATAAGTAAGACTTTCAATATTGAGGATTTACTACTTTATGAAGGCTCAAAATTCAACCCTAAAAATTTTCTTATAGATGAGCCTACCCTGCAGCCTAATGGTGAGATTTCCACATCTACCCCTCTACCTGATACTATTTACCCACTGACAGAAGAATTCAACAATATTTTAGATGATCAGATAATCTCTACAAGAGATGGTGGTATGCATAAGTATTTGGTGAGGTGGAAGAACAAGCCGAAGTTGGATGACACTTGCAGTGATCGTGAGGAGCTCCTGTAACTGGATCCAAATCTTTTGGAGCACCATGACAGGATTACTGGTTTTGACTCGATTGTGTCGAGCTCTCTTCCACCCGGAGAGAATGATGAGGGCATCTATTCTACTTAGTTTAGTATTTTATTTCAGTATCATCTTTATTTTTGATAATTATAGTCATATGTAATCTTTCTTTTATGCATTAGAATATTTCTGAGATTTTAGAATATTTTGAGATTTGTATCAAGATTTGTTTTGAGTTTATATATAGGTCTTGAGATTAATAAGAAGCTATGTTATTCTTGTTTAAAAAATTATTGTGTTGAGTTTTGCTCTTCATCTCTCCTTTGTGTGATACAATTGAGATCCAACTTATTAGGGTTTGTGATAAATCCTAATAAAATTTTAGGGTTTGTGATAAACTCTAAAACTACCCCACATCTCCAAATCAATTAAAAAAAAACAATCCCCAAATAAAACCCTAACCCCTCTTCATCTTCTTCATTTTCTTCCTCTTTCCCCGTTGATTCCCGAAACCCCCGACCCCTCCCGAACTCCCCTTCGCCGCCCTCGTCGCCTGCAACCCACACCACCACCATCATCCCTCTACCCTCTCTCATCAATCTCCCTACCCCCTTGCCTTTACCTCCCGTTGTCAACCTTCATCGACGTCCCCCATCATCATCATCACCTCCGTCGATTTCGTTGATTGCTCCATCCCGCATCCCCGTCGACCGCCTCCCCTCACCCAGATCCGCGGCCCTCACTCCTCCCTCATCCAGTCGAAGCCACTCCGAGGCTTCCTCCCTTGTCGTCGGTTCTACCACGAGCCCCGGTGCCCCACGTCGCTGCTGCCGTCTTCCCTTTTGTGGATTCACTGTTGTTGCCATCCGGGCAGCGATTACTGCTATCTTCAAACCTCAGTATACTCTTTTCACTAATTAAATATTTGTGTTATACTGCTTTATCATCTTTATAATATTATTTAATTTAACTGTCGACCACAAATATCGAGATTGAGTGTTCTACTTGCCTTATTAGAGTACGAATCAATATTGCATCTTTTACTTGCTAAGAACGCTTAGGAATATAATTATTGATTGTAGAACTGAATTATTAATTGGGCTGCTTAAACTTAATTTAATTCTTGAAAATCCATCAAACCGATTAAATGTTTAAAATTCTAACTTTGATCTGCACTACATGTTGGTAAAATTAATCCTTTAAGATTCTTGGAAATTCTCTATTTAGGATTACGTTTTACATCACAAAGCCTCCTGCATTCCATTAATAAGAATTTAACGAAGCATACAACCAAAATAATGGGTATGATGTTCATGTCTCCCAACATGTCGGCCATGAAACTCATGCCCCGCAAAAAATACAACCCACCCCATACAAGATAGTTCTCTAGCCCAAAAACCGAATATATACATAAATTATAAGATTCATGACAAGCATTGAATCTGCCCAAAAAATACCTTAAACCTAGGTAAGAGGTCAGCAACACTCCTGCTGATCACTCGCCGTCCATCGTCCCTACCCTGTCATCGTCCTCAGCATCAAAAGTGGTGGTGGGAACATCTGCATACATATCCTTGATCTTCTTTGCCGCTACTGCACCTGTCGATACCAAAATATGATGTTAGCATTTATCATGTATGACGGCTGTTGATGCATGAGGTGCTTGTGTGCTGGTCCAAAAATTTTATTGTTCTTTTCTAACCATACCCCCCCCCCCCCCCCGCCCACCAAAAAATAAATAAATAAATAAATAAATAAAAATACCTCAAACCCTCGTAAGAGGTCAGCAACACTCCTGTTGATCACTCGCCATCCATCGTCCCTACCCTGTCATCGTCCTCAGCATCAAAAGTGGCGGTGGGAACATCTGCATACATATCCTTGATCTTTTTTGCCGCTACCGCACCTGTCGTTTGATACCAAAATATGATGTCAGCATTTATCATGTATGACGGTTGTTGATGCATGAGGTGCTTGTGTGCTGGTCTAAAAAAATATTGTTCTTTTCTAATTTTCTACCCATACCCCCCCCCCCCCCAAAGCAAAAAAAAAAGATAAAGAAAAAAAAAAGATAGCTGCTACCCAATTCCCTAAATGTTAAAGTTGCACTTGTGAATATTAACATCCCTCCAAGCCCCCCCAAATAGCCTGATTCAAACTCGGTAAGTTGCTCGAGATACCGAATCTTCCCAACAGATCGTCCCATATAGGTATAACATACTGACAATTAACGAAAAGGTGATCCACCGTTTTCCTAACCAAATTACACATGACACAATGTTCCAGACCTTGCCATTTTTGCCTCGCCAAATTGTCTCGAGTGAGAACCGCGTTCTTAGTGGCCAACCAATTGAACGCCCAGATCTTAAGTGGAACTTTAACCTTCTAGACAGGGTCATGAACCAGCACTCCCCCATCGTTGAGCCATTCATAAGCTGATTTTACTGAAAACACCCAATCTTTCCCCGCCCCCTAGACAATCTTGTCTTGAAAGTCCTCTTCCGTTGGCTTCCAATCATCTAAGAATTGAATGAGGTCCCTCTTTTGTCTTCTTGCCTCCCTCCACAATTGGCCCGACATTCTTGGCTTCCAAGCTGCATTCCTCCATTGTTTGGCGATTCAATCGTTTTTATCCGTAGCAAACTTATAAGCCTCCGGAAATCTTCTTTTAAGATTAATGAAGCCGCACCATCTGTCTTTCCAAAAGCAAATAGCCGTGTCGTTCCCAATGGAGAAGGTAACACGTGCTACAAAGATGTCTTCAGTGCACGAGACTCCCCGCCAGAACCCAGACATAGACGCAATATTTTTTTGTTTCTGGTGCATACTACCATTCATGATGTAAACTTTCTTTATAAGCGCGACCCATTTGGCTTTTGTTCTTATCCTAAGTTTCTCCACCACTTACATTGCAGTGCTTGGTTCATTTGTCGAAGATTGATAACCCCTAACCCTCCAAATTCCTTCCTTCTGCAAACCACCCCTCATTTAAGTCGCAAGTAACCTTTCCCTTCAGTCCTGATCCATGCCAGAGGAACCTACGTCTTATCTATCGATCTTCTTGACCACCCAAACTCATATCCATTGAGGTGATTATTATATTGTATTAACACTAACTAATTGGTTTAGTTTGTAAATGTAGTGCATGTTTGGTATCCAACTTACAAATGATTTAAGTAATTATGAGGAAGATTAAATTTAAATTGGGACAATTTATGCCTAGAATGCTAGTTTTTTCCCCAAAAGGATAAAGGCTTTGTTCTTGTAGTTGTAATGCTAGTTACTAGTTTTTCGTAGAAGCACCAGAAGTTTTGTTAGGCCATCCTGTCAGGATGATCGTCTTGCCTCAACAAACATTATTATCTCATAGGAGAATCGAGAAGAAAGACACCTATGCAGTAATATTGTTTTATAAAAAATTGAATGAAGTTTGGCATCAGAATTAGTGAAGGATTTTGAGAGCTATCTGAGTTATAATTGTGTTCATGTTTTAGACTTGGATGCATCAATAAGCACCCCATTTCCTAATTAATACATTATTGGCCTTTGTGGTACATGCCCAGACCCTCTCAATCAATTCTCCCTTATATTACTGTGAACTAGAGCTACCTCAAACTCCTTACTATGTTCTATCAAGTAGCCTGTGTAGTCTAAATTGTGTCTGCCCCTGCAGACATCTCTTAAATAAATAAAACAAAGGACCAAGCTTTATTATGGGACAGATTAAATAATTTTTATGAAGGTAGCTATGGACGAGAAAGTTACTTAAGTAAATCTAAGAAGTAGATGTAGTAGGCGGGAAATAGTATTTTGTTAAAATGTGTTAAATTTAGTAATCTACGATCTCTTGCCTCATGCTCCAGTTCTCGCTATACTTTACCAAGTATTCCAGTGAACTTTCCTGTCCCATTTAGTTTTGTCCTACTTCAGTTTCCATCTATTTTATTGTATAGTCATTTGTCATTTGGAAACTTGGTCATGTGCAATGTTACAGGTACACATTTATATGCATAGACATTAGACAATGATGCTAAAGATTTGTTAAAAAAATATATGCGAAAGATTTTGTTTATGCATAGACAATGATGCCCATAAACATGAGAAGATTTTATTATTAGCTAAACTTATATAGATTATTCATAATGAAGATAATTGAAATTTATAATAAATTGTACAAAATCCTCATCAATTGGTTTACGGCCAATCAACCTTTCTTGCATGTTGTTAGGTTATCCTTGGTTAGGTACTTGGGACCAACCGTAGGTTTGATACTAGGTTTTCTGCTCAGCTTTTCTTTATCCGTCTTAATCTATAGCTTTTCTCTAAAATTGTATTATCAAAATATCTATATATAGACCTTTGACTCTTCATTAAAGACCGGGCTTACTCCCTGAACTTTAAACCGTGAAATTGGCAGTATGTTAACTGCCAATCAACCTTGCTTGCATGTTGTCACATTCTCCTTCGTCAGATATTTGAACCAACCGTAGGATTGATACTAAGTTTGCTGCTCAGCTTCTCTTAATCAGCCTTAATATATACCTTTCCTCTGAAAGTGTATTATCAGAATATCTATATATAGACCTTCGCCTCTTGAATAAAGACCAGTTCATACTTCCAGTGCTTTCATTTCATGGCCTACTCAGGTCAATCATTTTGTTCTGGTTGTCTTTTTTGGCCATTGAACCATGTTATTTGATGGTTTAGTTAGTTATATTGTTAGAAAAAATTGCTTCATACTTCCTATTTGAAACCAGTAACGATCTATGCTCTATTGGTTTAAAAGTTATGGATAACCGCTGTATTGTTGGTTTATATCTTTCTATACCCCTACATAGCAATATTTTGACAAACTAAAAGAACTTACATATCACAGCTTTAAGATCTTTTAATGTGAGATTTAAGTTAAATTTGTAATATTGAGGAAATGGGGGTATGAAACTACTAGAATTTAGAGCAAGAGGGCATATCACTTATATTGAAACCAAGTTGCCTTAATAGAAGATGGTCTAAGAAAGTTTCTCTAATTTGTATTTCTCATATGGATGAAACTTTTGTTGTTTTGTATATTTCTAATGCTAGAATCTTTGTTCTGTTGTTGGCAGGTTTGCATATTTGCTTATGGCCAGACTGGTTCTGGTAAGACGTACACCATGATGGGCCAGCCAAAAGCAACTGAGAAGAAAGGACTGATACCTCGTACTTTAGAGCAAATTTTCCAGGCCAGCCAATCTTTAGAAAATCAGGGTTGGAAATATAAAATGCAGGTTGTTGAACTCACACCATCTTTTATATTGCCAATTAAATGTTCCTTTTTTTCTGATCCAACTCACATAAGTTTCATTTCTGTTTTTTATAGGCTTCTGTGTTGGAAATCTACAATGATATAATACGTGACTTATTGACTCCTAATCGCCCAAGCAATGATGCTAATGCTGCTAATAACAAGCAGTTTGCAATCAAACATGACGCTAATGGTAATACACATGTGTCTGACCTTACGCTTGTAGATGTGTGCAGTATTAAGGAAGTCTCATTTCTCCTTCGACAGGCTGCTCAGAGCAGGTATTGCATTATTAATTAGATTTATATTCATATTTTATAAATACTTCTCTGAACATAGACATTTATCATATTCCTTGATTGAATATGAAAAAACTTAAAACCAGCTGCCTTTAATAATCCTGCCCCTATTTTTATGTTTAAGTTTGGTAATGCTCCTAACATTCTTAAGGAACTTATAATCAGTGGTAAATGATATGATGCTAGAGCTATGCTCTTTACATGGGAAGATTTACATTTGTATGTGGGCCATATATCCCTAAATAGTGCTCATAGAGATTTTACAATTTTTATCTACTTCGTAAGGGAAGAACTTGCATCACTATCTCAATTTCAATTCAAACATGGGTTTGATTCACACTTCATGTTCTGAGAAATATTTACCATCTGGAAAGAGGAAAAAAATAGTCTTTGTCTAAAGAAATACTTTAAGAAATGATAGATGTATGACAAAGAAAAAAACCAACATATACTCATATGTTTTTTTTTTTTTTTTGATAAAAGATGACTAACGTCATCGTTCCATTAATACGAAATAACGAAACACAGGATTACAACAGAAATAAAAGTACGTAAGCAACATGCTACACGAAACATCAACAAGAAGTACAACTAACTAAGAAAAGAACAACACCACAGCCGCGTGTTCAAGGGAGAACAGGCGTCGCCAAAAGCGCTCGGACCAACCCGAGTTGAAATGAAAGCCCCATCAGGCTAGCTCACAATCTATCGAACACCTGATACGGGTGTTCACTCCTCTTCCCTATGCTCGTGCCCAACACTACTCTCCCTCGATGATCCTCCTCTTCTTCGATGCCTCCTGAATCCCTGCCCAATCAAGAATCAACACAAAGATTTTACGCATGGAAATCTTAAATGGTAATGATATGTTGCGGAATATAAAATCATTTCTTTCTAGCCATAGGTTCCACATAGATGCTGCAACTGCTATATCCCAACTTTTCTTATCCCCCGACCTAATGAGACAGTTTCTAAAAGTTCCCCAAATATCTGAAATTGAATTAGGTACCCGATCGATCCCGAAACCCCTACATACTACTTCCCAAGTTAACCGCGCTTTTGGACAAAGGAATAGTATATGATTCGCGTCCTCTTCTGGATGGAGGCATATCCCGCACTTGACGTCGATTTGCAGGTTTCTTTTCTTGAGGTTAACTTTTGACAGAATCGCGTCTTTGTGAACTAACCAACAAAACACTTTCACTTTAAACGGGACATAAGCGCCCCAGATCGCCGCTTGGTTTGTGCATCTCGTCCCACCGTCGTTGATCCACCTATACATTGCCGCCACTGTGAAGACATTAGACGTGTCTGTATTCCATAATCTATCGTCCTCAACATCGTTCAAGTTACCCCCCTCGTCGTTAATAAGTTTGTTGAGCTCTTCGAACTGAGAAATGCTATCCTGGTGAAGGTTGGGAGCAACTATAAAGTTAAGTTTCCCGTTCTTCCGTACATCCGCCACAGTAAGATCCAAGTTTATCGTTCCTTTTGCAGCATGAGGGAATCTGTTCTGAAGGGTAGTTTCCGCGCACCATTTGTCTTTCCAGAATCTAGTGTTTTTACCGTTCCCCACTTTACATCTGGTATTCGTGTGGAAAATCTCACCGAGCTTAGCGATGCCCTTCCAGAGAAAGGACACCTTGGCTGTAGGGCTTCTGCCTCCAAATTTGTATTTTTTTCTCTTGCGGAACAGAGCAAATGAATAGCTCCACCAGCTCTTCTTCTTAGTTGAAATTTTCCACCACCACTTGCAAAGCAACGCTTGATTCATATCTTGTAAATTCATGATTCCAAGCCCGCCGTTTTCCTTGCTCTTACATACTCTACCCCATTTCACAAGGGGTAAGCCTTTGTTCCCTTCGTCCGTTCCTTTCCATAGGAATTTTCTTCTGATTTTATCGATCCTGTGGATGACCCATTTTGGAAATTCGTAAATCGACATTAGGTATAAGGGGATTGCAAAAAGGACAGAATTCAGCAAAATGATTCTTCCGCCCAGAGTCAAAAAACGACTCTGCCAACAAAGAAGTTTCTTTTCAATCTTGTCAATGACCGGATACCAATCCTCCTTCAATAGTGCTCCCGGTCTATATGTTATGTTGGTGGAACTAGAGTAGTAAAGTTTTATCTTTTTTTGTGAAGAAAAGCATCGGAATTAGTTAAATTTTCAAGAGAGAAATCCATTTGTAATTGGCGTGTTAGTCTAAACTAGTTAATAGAGATAAGACGGTGGAATTAAAAGCGGGTATTATGAAAATGAAACAAATTTTCGTTAAGTAAGACGGCGATTTGAGGAGAGATTCATGGTTAATCAATCGTAGGGACTAATTTCATAATAATTAGATCAATTAAGGGACCTAATAGCAAATAACGTAAAAACAGGGACTAATTTAGAAATATATGTTTCAAAATGGACTAATATCTTAAAAACCCATGATTTAAATGCTTCTACAATACCTAATGGGCTTAATAGATAACAATAGTGATGCAATGCACATATGCTATGTAGCTGTTAACTCGTTAAAGTAATCATGATAACTAATCCTTGAAAAAACGTTTTGTGATTACGATGCAAATCCTCAATCAGTTGGTACATATTTATAGGGAACTAATAGTCGACAGATCAACTCTAAATGTTTTTCCTTTGTCTTTTTTTGTAAGCGAACTTTAAATGTTCTCTTCATATGACCAAGTTGACTGGATGTAGTTGGATAGTGGTCAATTGATCCATACATGTTTGTATTACTTTTTCTGTTAGCTAAATAAAGTAAAATCTCTTCCCTCCCTTCTGAAGTCTAATGTGCATACATGCTTTTAATATGTAATCAACTCCAAATTATTTTTGCTATGCCAACCTTAATCTTTCTTTATATATGACCATTAATAGTTTGCTAATTTGGTTTAACAGGTCTGTGGGTAGTACACAAATGAATGAACAATCATCAAGAAGTCATTGTGTTTTTACACTAAGGATATCGGGAATCAATGAGGTGGAGTGGCATCCTTTATGCTGAAGTACTTTTTTTTTTTTTTGGGATAAAAAAATTGGCATCGTCACCGCTTCATTAATAAAAAATTAACAAAACAAGTAGTACAAATAATAACATCTATCTGTTCCAAACGAAACAGAGAAGAATAATTACAAAGCGCAGTCTATATCTCTAACTAGTCCCTTGCCTAACTAAACACCTAAATTTGACATTTGCACCATGTTCTCCTACCAAAACCTCCTAGATGTACTTTAAATTCCAACAAAATTCAAATTTTGAATTCAAACTTCATCTACCTAGCTCTCCACCTCGAAAACTCCTTGACCATCCCCAAACGTTCATTAGGCAACAACCATATCCAACATTTCTTGCTGAAATACTTACACCTCTCCCCACAACGATGTCGTCGTGTATCCGCCAAACCAACCCCACCGCAATGCCTTCTTTTGATTGCATCAAATCCAGCTGTCAACAGTAGTCGTGTTTCTCAACCAATAATGAGAAGTACTTATTGATGTCCATCAATATGTATTCAGATGCGTAATATGCATATTCTAATGTATACTTGTTCACCTTCAGAGCACAGATCAACATGTTCAAGGAGTGTTAAACCTGGTAGACCTTGCTGGTAGTGAGCGCCCGGCTAAAAGTGGCTCAACTGGAGATCGCCTGAAGGAAAGTCAGGTAAATGATCTTTTCTGGGGGTAATTGTAGAGAAACTCCGATAGTGCTTAGCACTAGCCCAAGACCGTAATACCCGAGAAACCCGAGTGAAACCAAGAGAAGAAATCCTCTAAGTATGAAGAATGATATGGAAGAATACTTAGAAAAGAGAGAATTAGAGAACTTATGAAGAACACTCTTTCTTTAACTTGCTTTTTATTTATTTGTTCAACTTGTTTACAAATGGGAGAGGAAGGAGCTATTTATAGGCTCCAAGATTACAAAATATCTTTCTAGAACTCTCTACCATAATATCTAGATTTTATGTCTTACAATTCCTAGAATTTTCTACACAATCTTTAGATAATTATTTTATAGAATTCTCTAGAACATCTAGAGGAGGTGATAATATTTTATGATGTTTCTAGAGACTCTCTAGAACTTAGGCTTAATTTTGGGTTTGGATTATGAACCCATAATTAATCCTAACTCAAAATCAAGTTTAATTTCAATACTCCCCCTTAAACTTGATTTTGTCAACCATACCGAGCTTCGAGCGAAGTAACTCGAATTTACTTTTTGGTAATGACTTGGTGAAGATATCTGCAACGTTGTCATCGCTTCGAACTTCCAAAGTTTCAATTGTTCCATCAAGCACCTTCTCCCTTATGAAGTGATGCTCTAACTCGATATGTTTCGTCCTTGCATGAAACACCAGATTATTAGCCAACTTGATAGCACTTTGATTATCTCCATACTTCTGAGAGAACCCCCGAGCAACCAACCTTGCTTTAAATCTATCAATTCTTTCCTCCGCTTTCCGCTTAATTCGATACACCCATTTACATGAAACGGGTTGAACATCCTTGGTTTTCGGAACCAAATCCCAAGTTTCATTCTTTATAAGGGCATTCATCTCCTCTTCCATTGCGGTCTCCCACTCTTGAACACCTTTAGCTTCATCATAAGATGATGGCTCTTCTTCATCTAATGGAGCGGCAAAGTAACATGAGTAAGTAGTGACAAACCTTTCATCTCTGAACCGGGCAGGCTTAACAATGTTCCTTTTAGGCCTTTGATTAGCCATGGAACCATGATCTTCATCATCATCTTCCTCTTGATTAGTGCTCCCCCTTTCACCTTGCGTCTCTTTTTCAAGACTTCCGCTCTCACTTGGCTTTTGAGGAACTGGTTCATCAACCTTGAAGGAATCTCCGCCTTCTTGTTCGACCAAGACTTGAGGTTGTCCATAATATGAGGAAACTTCGTCAAAGACAACATCACGAAACACGACGTACCTATGTGTTTCAGGATCCATGCACCTCCACCCTTTTCTTTGTTCATCATAACCGACAAATATGCATTTCTTCGCCTTTGCCTCCAACTTTGTTCTCTGAGAGTCGAACACATGGACGTAGCAGATTGATCCAAATATCCTGAGATGTTTCACCGTTGGCTTCTTCCCATGAACCATCTCATACGGACACTTCATATTGTTTGGACTAAGTGGCATCCGGTTGATAACATAGGCTGCACATCTCATGCCTTCCGCCCATAAGGCCTTAGGCAAATTCTTGCCATGTAACCAACTTCTACACGTCTCGCTTAGATGTCTGATCTTCCTTTCCGCTACTCCATTTTGTTGAGGTGTATATGGACATGAAAATTCTCTCTTGATACCATGCTTTTTGCAAAAAGAGAGAAACTCCTTTGACATGAACTCCCCTCCATTATCAGTCCTTAGGGTCTTGATCTTCTGACCCAACTCTCCTTCCACGGTAACTTTGAATTCTTGAAACTTCAAAAATACTTCTGATTTTTCCTTTACAAAGTATACCCAAGTGTACCGTGAAAAATCATCAACGAACAGCAGCATGTAGCGAAACCCGGAATAGGAGGATGTTCTCGTTGAACCCATCAAATCACTATGGATCCTCTCCAACGGAGCATTGCATCGTGATGTAGAATTGTCAAATGGAAGCCTATGTGATTTTCCATATTGACATCCTTCACAAAGTTTCCCTTCATCTTGAATCTTCAACCTTGGGAGCCCATTAACCAAATCCTTATTTACCATAACTTTGAGCTTAGTCATATTTATATGACCAAGTCTAGCATGCCATATAAAGACATTATCATTGGTGCTCATCTTCTCAACATATGAGTTGGAGGCCGATAATACATATAGATCTTTAACTCGTGCTCCGGTGTGAACAACGTCCGCTTTTAACTCCTTGATATTCTTCAAAAACTTAACGTCTCTTGGGCCAAATAAAACGTAGTTACCTTGGTCCACCGCATTCACCACGGAGAGAAGATTCTTCCGTACTCCAGGGACATGGTATACGTTCTTGAGAGTGATTGGGCTTCCATCATCTCCTTTGATGACAACAGTCCCTTCTTTCTCAACATGGTGGATTGAGTTATCTGCGGTAATGATGGCTTCTTTTCCGTCATGGCGCTGAAGACTGGAAAATAACTTCTCGTCTCCGGTAATATGATGGCTACAACCAGAATCTACAATCCAATTATTTTCTAGATTTTTGGTTGTAGTGGTACCTGAAGATGCAGCCTCCACCGTGAAACATTTTTCCCATGCTTCGTCTTCAGTGTGACTCTTTGATTCCGCCATATTTGTTTCTTTCAACTTCACTCGGCAATCCTTTTTGAAGTGCCCAAGTTTCCCACACCGGTAGCACTTGAATCGCTTCTTGTCTCCCATAGAAGATCTTTCTCGTTCATCATTATTTTTTGTATCACTATCCTTGAACTTGGCTCTAAAACTTTGTTGCCTCCGAGCTACAAACGCGCTCCCCGAGTCATCATTGACTTTAACTCCCGCCATTTGCATGGCTAGTGATTCTTGCGAAGCTAGTAGATTTTCGAACTCCTCCAAGGAAGGTTGTGTAGCCCATCCTTGAACTGAAGTAACAAACGGTGTATATTCGGGTCGTAAACCACGAATAATAGACCGCTTCATCCGAGCTTCTGAAATCGACTCATCCGGATTAAGAGTATTAATCTCTGAGCAAAGATTTTTTACCTTGATAAAGAACTCTGAGATTGAAGACTCCCCCTGCTTCGCATTCGCCAACTCGTTCTCTAATAATTGTAGCCGAGCCTCGTTCTTCTTGTTGAACAATTGATCTAACGCCTTCCATATGGAACTTGCGGATGTGCACCTTGAGACATGCTCAAATACTCCCGAGGATATTGACCTCTTCAAAGCAAACTCCGCCTTGGCATTCTTCCGTGTCCACTCCTTTGTCGCTTCCGCAGTTGCAGCATCTCCCCTTGGTGGTGTTGTGCTACAACCACCGACGACATCCCATAAGTCCTCACTAACCAAGTATGACTCCATACATGACTTCCATAACCGGTAGTTAGATTGGTTTAAGATCTCCATTCCCAATCCAACGACACGATCCATTGATTCCATACTTAGAATAAACCGAGCTCTCTTAAACCCCGATCTTGATGAGCACAAGATTAGAATGGCTCTGATACCATGTAGAGAAACTCCGATAGTGCTTAGCACTAGCCCAAGACCGTAATACCCGAGAAACCCGAGTGAAACCAAGAGAAGAAATCCTCTAAGTATGAAGAATGATATGGAAGAATACTTAGAAAAGAGAGAATTAGAGAACTTATGAAGAACACTCTTTCTTTAACTTGCTTTTTATTTATTTGTTCAACTTGTTTACAAATGGGAGAGGAAGGAGCTATTTATAGGCTCCAAGATTACAAAATATCTTTCTAGAACTCTCTACCATAATATCTAGATTTTATGTCTTACAATTCCTAGAATTTTCTACACAATCTTTAGATAATTATTTTATAGAATTCTCTAGAACATCTAGAGGAGGTGATAATATTTTATGATGTTTCTAGAGACTCTCTAGAACTTAGGCTTAATTTTGGGTTTGGATTATGAACCCATAATTAATCCTAACTCAAAATCAAGTTTAATTTCAATAGTAATATAGTTTCTTTTTTTATAATTTCAAGGTTTTAGAAAATTTTATTTTATTTTCTGATTTGACAATTTGTCTCCAGGCAATTAATAAAAGTTTATCATGCTTAAGTGATATCTTCTCCATCGCCAAGAAAGAGGATCATGTGCCTTATAGGAATTCCAATCTCACATATCTTCTTCAGGTAAAGTACAATGTTTGCATTCAAATTTAATTTTAAAATATCAACATTGAGGAAATTATATTCTATTTAGGGAAAAATTCATGAACCTGTCTTCTATATCTACAAATTCCTGAAGTCATGGATATACGCACATTTTCTCCATTAATATAGTTTTATTTCCATATATAACGATGCTATGACAAAATCAAATAAGCAAGTTATCTACCAGAGCTTCAAGAGCTTGTAATTTTTATTTAGCTTTAATTTTTGGGGAGAAGGACAAATCACACCTAAAAGAATAGGTAATAACAAAATCGCACCCGAAGTTTTCATATTTTCAAGATAGCACCCGAAACTATTATATATATCCCAAAATAGCACCCGACGTTAGTTCCTCTGTTAAGTGAAGAGAATATCTGCACAATATACCTCTAAAACCCATTACGAAGCATGTGAATTGATGAAATGCCCCCATATCTTTATACATAAAAACCCGAAACCCAAACCAACCCACAAACTTACCCGATCCGCTAACAACCCGCTAAACAAATCTTCATCCACCTCGCCTTCATCATTGACCTCATTGATGGCAACCTCCCCTCCTCCCTCCATCATCATCATCACTAGCATCACCCGCCTCACCTTCCATCCAACAACAAAACCCATCAGACATTTTCACGCCTAAAAGCTAAAACTCATCCCAAATAAAACTCCATCATCAACCTCACCTTCCACCTCAACTCACCTCACCTTCCATCCAACAACAAAACCCAAAGCTGGTTGGGTCCAACTCAATACAGCAACAACTCCACACCAGAGCTAGTAACTAGCCCCCATCCTCTTCTCTGTATGTATTTTTTTATCGTTAAACTGTGGGTTAAAGCCCCCCCGCGTTTCATTAAAAAAGATTTAATAAAACATACAACAAAAAATAGGCTTATGCATTTCAGGAAACCCAACAAGCTGGGTCCTGGAACTTATACACCCCAACCAACCAACAAAAATACAACAAAACCTAATCCTACCGGTCGACCGACCTCGCCACAATAAGTTTTTCGTGCCAATTTGAGCTCATTTTCTCTCATTCCCTCACTTGTACTCTGTCACCCGCAACTGCCCCGCCGTCGCTCTTAGCAGTGACCCATACGTCAACTACAAGCACCATATGAGAGACATCGCATGTGCCCACCAATCTGATATACCCATTTTCAGATTTTGACCTCGTTATCATCCCCTCGCTTGACCACCATTGATTATCACTGCCACCTCGTAACGGAGGCTGTCGTTGCCCCCCATGGCTCCACAAATGCCTTCAAGCCCCCTGATATGAGAGAGACCCTAGGCACCCCGCATTTCGATCTGAAAAAATCGAAGTTGAACCCAAACTATAAACTCGCTCGACTACGGTCGCCCCACACAAACTAGGATTCATTTTCTTGCCAATTGAAAGTTGGTTGTAATTTGGATATTAAGGGAGAAGAATCATTTGGATGTAAGGGAGTGCCACCGAACTCAATACATATTCGAATTTCAAAAAAATAAATTGAAATTTAAAACAACCCCCACTGCCTCGTCACTCCCAATTCCAATCCTCCTAAGCTACTCTCCCCGCACTCCCTTATCACACCTGTCGGTGACCACCGCCGCCGACACCCACACCGGTCGCATCTGCCCCTACGTCAGGTCCCAACCCCGACCACCTAACTACACCAGCAACCATTGCACGCCACGCCCCAACCTCGGCCAGTTCGACACTGCCAAAAAGCCATCTGGCGCCTGTGAGCTCGCCGCTTGCAGTCTTCGCCGCCCTTAAACCATGACCAACATTCGAGATGTCCCAAACCGCACCCGAAGTCGTCCCCCATCGGCGCTCGCGATCGGCGGTGCCCCTCGACACTGCTATCTGATCTGCCACCTAGACGTGAACACTATCTTGAACCCCCAGAGCTCGGCTGTGCTGTATGGTCGGAAAAGCCATGGAACCCCCACCAATAACATTCTATGGTAGTGAATAGCAAGAGAGATGGAGAGAGGCAACTAGGAAAAGAGGAGGAGGACAAAAAAGAAAGGGAGGAGAGGACGGGGCAAGGGACGGGAGGGGGGCAGCAAAACCCTAGCCGCCATCCCCTCCTAGTTCAGATCTTGGGTTTGATACTTTTTTGGGTTTTTTTTGGGAGGGGGGGAGCTTCGACGGGGTGAAGGGGGAGAGGCGGCGCGGGCAGGTGGCTGTGGTGGGGCAACGAGTGGGTGGAGGAGGAGAGGCGGCTAGGGTGGAGAGGGAGAGGTGACGACGGAATTAGGGTTTGAAGGGGGGAGGAGAATGAGTTTCGAAATTCGAAATCGCCTAGATCCGGGAATTGCAGAGGAGAATGGGATAATTTTTTTCTCTGTATGTATTTTACCAACAGAGTAATAGCAAAACCAACCACCACCACCATTATCTCTCTTTGTTCTGTAGACTCAACCCTTTCATGTGTCCCGTACCATTCCTAGTCACAAAAACAAAGTACTCAAACCATTAACACTACCTCACCTGATCTCTCTCTCTCTCTTACCCCAAATATTTCGAATCCACCACCAAAAATATTTATTTCACCATGATTCTCTACTTCCCTCCCTTTCCCGCCACACCCTTCCAAATTCTTCATCATAATAACACAAAACCCCCCAAAAATGGAGGGAAAGACAGAAAAGAACTAAAGGGAAAAAAAGTAAAAGAGATGGGAAGAAATAGTGAAGAGGTAGTGGCAATTTGGTCATTTTACCCCCGGTTGTAAAAATTGACAGAACTGCCGGAGGGTACTATTTTGGGATATATATAATAGTTTTGGGTGCTATTTTTGAAATATGAAAACCGGGTGCCATTTTGGAAATACATAATCTTTTCAGTGCTATTACAGGAAAAACCCTAATTTATAATATATATCACACAGGGGAAAGCTATATGGATTTCTGAAAACAAAGATATATCCACAATTTTGAAACTAATGGGTATAAAGAACACAAGCAATTCTCCCATATAAGGAACACATTCTATTTATAGGTCAAGTCATTGGTTAATTTATATTGTAAATGTTGGTCCATTAACTTTATATCACTTCCTAAACTCAATTTACATAATTTTATGTACTTTTCTAGCCTTGTCTTGGGGGTGACTCAAAGACCCTAATGTTCGTCAACATATCTCCCGAGGCATCCTCTTCAGGAGAATCTATATGCTCTCTTCGATTTGCAGCTCGGGTCAATTCATGTGAGATAGGGGTGCCACGACGCCAGACACAAACACTGACACGATCCTCAGATTCTCGACTGAGCTATGGCTGATGCAACCCTCAGGTTGTCCTTAACTAACATGCATCTGTAATTTGTATAGTACGAGTACAAATATTTGCTCATTGTCTAGTATTTGTGTTTTGTATTAATGTGAATGCAGTGTCCTTAACTAACATGAGAAATGAGTTCTTATCTGTATTTTGTACTACTTTGTTTCGTTAACATATCATTAGTGGAACGATGGCAGGGCCATCTTTATTCTAAAAAAAAAAAACCATGAGAAATGAGTCGTTCATTGTAAGAGTATTTGCTTCTTGATGTGATCGTAAGTGGTATCTTTTGACTTGACCTACTTCTTCTGTAATATTTAAGCTTATATACGAGCAATCATGATATTACCATAACATGGTATCATTGATGGAGATTTGTTTAAAGATTGAGTGGTGCTTAGAAGTCTTGATCCGAACATCCTGATATAGATATTATAGAACCATATGTTAAGAACCGTATATATCCTGCACGCTGAATCAGATTCATGATTTAGACATCGGTGATATAGACATTGGTGGTTGTACCCATATATAGATTTTCAGTCGAGGAGAGGTAACCCATGATATTTTAGTTTGAAAGCCTTTCAAAGTAGAGGTTCATACTAGTTGTATAATCTAAAGTATAAGGGATAAGTCCTTTTTTTTGTTTTTCTTCTTGTAGTTGGTTTTGTCTACATTTTCCAAGTTGCACCATGTAGTCATTGTCGACATTCTTTAATGTAAGCTGAAAACCAAAGGATGAGCCAAATTCACTGATTAAAGTTCATGTCTGTTATTGAAAGCACTTGAGTTGGGAGTCCACCAGTTTTGTCATGTCTCGTGGACTCACTTAGACAATCCAACTGCTGCCACAAACTTACCACATGGAACTCATTTTTCCAAAATAAAGTTGAAACTGTAAGTTGTTTGGTTTCTGTTAAGTGTAGTTGAAGAGAAAAATTATATGTAATGGTGTCAGTTGTTTGGTTTACTTGCAACTGCAGTATAATTCTTGCCGAGACAATGATCAATCAAAATGTTAATATTTCAGACTAAAGTATTGAAATTGTTAATATCCTTGTATTGCTTTGATAATACATACAAAAGGAGGAGATAGCTATTAAAACTTTAAGAATTAGTTTATTATTGTTGAAGAACAGCACACACAATCATTCAAAAGCATAATTTGATGCCATATTCCATGAACCTAGTTATTCTTCTAGATATCTTAGCCATGGTATTTAAACTAATAAAAAGGAATAGATTCTTTAGTACTCCAAGTCAATCATTATCTTTTATTCTTAGGTCTTTAACATATATAACCCTAACAAGTGTTTAAATATCATATTTTCCCCTGTGCCAATTCTGGTGGACAACCAAAATATAAGCATCACAACAATCAAGTAGGGTAAATTCCACTAAATTTGACAGATATGCTCTCTTAATTTGCATTACAGTTAACTTGATAGGCAGCTAATATTTGATTAGAGCATTGGCGGAGCAAATATGAAAATACACATTATTTAAGGTGCAAATATCATAGTTGAACATTTGGGAGAAGTATATATATATATATATATATTAAAAACCCTGTATTCTTTTATCCATAAAATTTTGAAAAAATGTCAATTTTATATTAGATCCCTAGTTTGACTAGGACTATTAGAAATCAGTCAAATGAAGGGACCTGTAATGAATTTTTCCAAGTGTATATAATACTATGTACCAAATGTGATACAAACAACTAAAGAAGTAGAGAGAAGTGAGAAAGAGAAAGGAGAGAGAGGGAGGTGTGATTATGGAAATACATCAGGTGCAATCCAACTCAGGAGTTGTGAAGGTGGACTCAAAAGAGTATTTTGAATCCCTCATAACTCAGGCCAACAACCAAGGATACCCTGTAAGCTTGATCCCTCTAAAATCTGTCATTTTTTTGTAGTTCTGTTATCTTGGGGTAAGTTTCGCTACCAAGGTTTCACCAATTTGCAGATAATCCTACCCCGCCTTGGTGAATTTGCAGGAATTGGGTAGGCTGATCTACATATTGGTGAATCCTGGGTAGGGTTTAGGGTAAATTTACCCTTTATTTTATAGGCACTTCAATTTATTTTAATTTACTTTATTTTAATTTTTGTTTTTGGGTATAAAGTGGTCTGATAGTGTTAGTTACTTCTTCTAATTGAGAAGCCTATATGCTTCTCTAATAACTATCTGATTTTTTAAGTGACAATAGAATCTCACCCTATGCTTTAAACATAAGACTTGTTTAGATGACCTGATTAATTTCTTCTGATTATTTAGGATAAGATACTATTAATTATTTATATTTTTGGTTTAGGTTTTTATCCACTTCACAGCTTCATGGTGTGTTCCATCCCTTGCTATGAACTCTTTCATGGAGGAGCTGGCCACTACTTACCACAACATCCAGTTTCTATCACTAGATGTTGATGAAGTCAAGGTATCCTACTTTTTTTTTTGGTCTGAATAATCTTCTCTTACACACAAATTTTTGGTCGCAAAATGATTGTAAAGCATGTGAGAAACATATATATTTGAACAATCAGCATCAGAAAAAATAGTAAATGATGAGGGGCAAACATAGTATTTGAACAATAAGCCACTGTACTAGAAAATCAAGGCATGATGAATTAGACAAATGTTTCGCGATGCCTTCAACAATATGGAGAGTTTCAAACCCATGACTAGGTAGGTTTGGTAGTGAATTCTTAACCATTAGGTTATTGCCTCGTGGACTCGGGGGCAGTCCTGAGTTCCCGGGGCTCTAGGCGAAAGCCTAAATAATTATTTTTTGGGCTCCTAATAACAATATATATTTTTACATGCAAAATACGTGTCTATATTTATAAGGAGAATACAAATTTGGGGCCCTCAAATTGCAAAAAATCTGGGGGCACCTGCCTCAAGGTGGGGGCCGGCCATGCGTACAGTCGTGTTGCAGTTTGCTTATTGTTTTCAATACTACTTGACAGAACGTTCTAATTATATGTATATTTTTTTGTGAATTGTGTACAGGAGGTTGCGAAAAAAATGGAGGTGAAGGCAATGCCTACATTTGTGCTGATGAAAGATGGAGCAGTGAGTGACAAGATAGTCGGAGCCAACCCAGATGAGATAAGGAAAAGGATAGATGCTCATCTTCGCCCTGCAGTCATAGCTGAGTAATGTGTGTTATACTTTTCTTGTAAGAATATATATATCTTTTTCCTTCCCGTTTTTGGTGTGTGCATAAACCAAATCAGCTGTAATGGTTGATTTAATAAAATTTTGTATTTTGTACTTTTTTTATATGACTGAAATTTGAAAGCTAGGATTGACATCAGGATATAAATCTTAAATCACTCCAATCTCAACAATACTTCATTTGACATAGTAAATTAGCATTGGACCGGGTTGCCTGCAGGGTTTGGTGTGAGATGGGCGACGTCATCCGATGACGTGTACTTCAGGGCAGGTGAATATGGTTTGTTATATGAGATGTTTTTATAGGGGTTTGAACGATGAGATTGATTGTCCTTTTGCCTGGTCAGCAGCACGGATGGGCCGTGTTGGTTATGATTTGGGTCGGGTGCTCTTCGGGTTGGATCCGCTAAGAAGGGGGAGTAAGAGCATCTTTAGTTGTTGGCTATATATAAAAAAATAGATTCAAACTGATGTAATCGTCGTCGTTTATTTATCCATTTTTTGAGTTTGAAATAAACAGTAGACGTCTATATTTGATAGCGAAATTGGCATTATGCATATTATAGAAATCGGAAGATGATATGTCGTCTGAGGAAATATATTGAGCGGATGGTAAATGATATGTCGTTTGGAAAAAATAAAAAATAATAATAAATGGGGAGACGGCAGAACATATGCCGTTTGAGGAAATGAAAAAAAGCCAAAATGTGTTGGACGGGAGATCACCTCCCATCCTTCACAAACCCTTTTTTTTCATCAAACGGCATAACAACTGCTATCTTTCAAAAAAAATTCGAAAAATTTTCGGACGGTAAATCATGTTCCGTTTGATATTTTAAAAAAAAAACTATTTTTAAGGTATTCATCACTGCAGAGCAGCGCTACCCGTATTTGCTATTTCTATATTTTTCATATACTCTTTTTTTTTTAACTCAAATGACTACATATGCTCTTCTGGGTGATTTAGGCCTATTGGGCTTGGGCCATTGGTATATTAGTATTCATCAGTGTTCCCACTCTCCAGGCCGGTTAGTTGATGGTGTGGGACAACCGGTTAGTTGATTTCTATACTGTACAAAAAATTGCAAATGTACTGAACACCATTAGTTCAGTCTTACATATAAGGATTTTTAATTTCTTCCGAGGTTTTTTTTTTTTTTCCGGTTAAAAGAAGTGATGGGAGTAATTTTCTAGACATTCTTTTTGTAAAGACGCTAACGCGAAACAAGATTGTCGTCATACATTCCGAGACCAGAGAGTGATACTCATGTTACCCTGCATTCGGAGACCATGATATTCAATCGAACCAAAATGAAACCGATCAAAATACTTGAATGATATAATTTGTGTTCTTAGTAATGGATTCACAAGTGGATCTTGAATGATTCTAATTTCATCGAAAACAGTAAATAGATGAACTAAAACAGAGATGGAGATAGAAAGAGCATAAGGTGAAAGATCGATTCACCCAATTGGAGGGTGTTGATATCCGAATTCACAAGCCCCAACACCTTCAACTTCACAGTATGCACGTACAACACTTCCAAATTCGGCGCATCCTCCGCGATCAACTCCTTCCCACGACACCCCTCAACTTCTTAAGCATCTGCGACCTAATCACAGCACGAACAAGCCCCTCACACGAATTGAAAACCAAGCCCTCCAGACTGCCACAACCAGACACCAGCTCCCGCACAATGTCATAGGTTTACACGAGTATAACTCAAACTCAAATCTCTCAGTGGCGCCAAAACTAGGGTTTCCTTCAAACCGACTAATCCTTGGTCTTGTAGGCCAAGTAATAAGCCCAGCCCAATAAGTAAGGTTGGGTTTGTTGTTTTGGGCTGGACTTCTTTGTTAATGGATTGAGTGGGTTATTAAAATGCAAAAGGAAATATATATATATCTGTGTATTAAAACACAAAAAAAGCTATCAAGTGGCTCTCATTTATTTGGAAGTAAATCAATGGTCCCCCCCAAAACAAAACAACTTATTCATTTATTACTCTCTCTCTCTTCTCACTTTTTTCTCATTTTTTCCTAATTCTTTCTCTCTTTCTTCTCTCTGTTATTTTTTACTAAGGTATGTCAAAAAAAAAATAATAATAATAATTTCACTTCCATTTTAGTTATACAATTTCGGATTATTTTTCTTTCTTTCAAATTTTTAATTATGTTTTTTTTTCTTCGGATTATGTTTTCGTAACTCAATAACATTCACTTACATTTAGTTGTTTTTGAATTACCATATTTGATCTGATTGTAGAATACTTCACTTAGGAATTGTTTTAGATTAGAATGCTTCACTGAGTTAAATTTGATTAGAATGTTTTTATTATTATGCAATTTCGGATTATGTTTTTTAATTTGTGAATATTTGGGCATTGGCTGCTTTTAAAGATCGTTGTAAATTCTTTAATTAACTCGCTTGATCGTATTTTTTGGACAAATCCATGCTTTATCTCTATATTTCGAGTTTTAGTAGCTGCAAAATTATATCTTGATCTGCTTTGCTGCAATTTCACTTCACATATACATACAACAATTTTTTTCTTTTAAATTCATACATGGTTAACTATATAAAAAACAAACAAGGGCGACCTAGCTCATGCAGTATGAGGTGTCAACCGTATTAGAAAATGAATTGCTATTTATGTCAGACTCTAAATATATTTTTAAAAAAATCTCTTATGCTCAAGTCACACATAGCAAGGAATTTCCGATCCACTACTTTTGTTGATTTACAATACTATTTTTGAATCTTGAGTTGCTGATAAATGATCCTGCAATATACAAACCAATAAACATCAAGCTCACTCCATAATCCTACTTCATAGTACATCTTCATCGGTCTACTAGCAAATAAACATCTATATAAATCATCCCTTACTGTTTATATGATTTTTCATATGTTGTATCGTTTTGAATACGTGCCGTAGGCACTTGCACACGGGCATACCTAGTATATATAATAAAACACAAAGAAAGCTATTAAGTGGTTCTCCTTCAATCCCCCAAAAATCAAAAGCCAATATCTAACCTCACAAAACACATCCCCCCCCCCCCCCCCAACCAAAAAAAAGTTTCCCCTCAGAACTCAAATTTAAATTCCCCCAAAACAACTCCTTTATTTATTTAATTATCTCTCTCTCTCTCTCTCTCTCTCTCTCTCTCTCTCTCTCTATATATATATATATATATATATATATACACACACACACACACGCACACACACACACGTTTATGGAAACATGGACTTTTATACCACAATTTATAATTATTGTCAACATATACTAATGAAAACATGGACTTTTATTTGCAGCTAATTATTGTCATACTATTCCAACCTGAGTTATTTACAAGGCTTTTCATATGTTGTATCATTCTAAAGACGTGCCGTCGGCATGTGTCCACAGGAAAATCTAGTATATATATATTGTTGGGAAAATGTTACATATTCTTTCTACTGTAAGCATGTAAATATCAAAAAGACATAATGCTTTACATATATGAAGTAAATTTGGTATATGGACAATAGTTTTCTTAGTTAACATGTATATGTACTAGATTTGCCCGTAGGCACAAGCCTACGGCACGTCTTCGGAACAATACAGCATATGAAAAGCCTTGTAAATAGTAAAATAACAATTATGTAACTCAAGTTTGAATAGTATGACAATAATTAGTTGTAAATAAAAGTTCATGATTCCATTAGTATATGTTGAAAAATAATTATAAATGAGGGTGTAAAATCAAACTTCTTAGAACTTTTGGGGTGAAAAATGATGAAATTTAACTGTTGAAGTGATATTTGTTATTTTCAATGTAACATGAGCAATAAAAAAACATAAAAAATCTGAAAATTTACTAACCTGATATCTGAAATTCTAAATTTGTAAGTAAATATAGAGAAAATGAGGGGGGGGGGGGGAAGGGGGGGAACTTTTGGAGTGAAATATGTTTTGGGAGGGTAATTCTGAACCGTTATTTTTTTGTTTCAATTGAAGAAGAACTATTTGATTTGGGGGGGGGGGACTTTTGGAGCGAATATGTTTTGGGAGGATAAATCTGAGTCGTTATTTTTTTGTTTCAATTGAAGAGGAACTATTTGACAGCTTTTTTTTACAAATTGTCTTGGGTTTTAGAATTTTTTCCCAAACTGTCCCACTTTTTGAAAGTTTTTTCCAAACCGCCCTACTTTTTTTTTTATTCCCAGACCATCCCACTCGGTCTTTGAAATACCGAGTCTAGTTATAAGACGCGCGGTCTTTCAAAGACCGAGTCTTGCTCTTCGAATGACTCGGTCTTTGAAAGACCGCGCGTCTTATAACTAGACTCGGTCTTTCAAAGACCGAGTCTTATACTGGAGAGTTTTAATTGCAGATCTCTTCTTTCTTCTTCTTCTCTCTCTCTATCTACTTTACTCTATTCTATCTTCTCTAACTCATCTCCCTCAATCTAGGGCGACCTCCTACCCACAAAATTTCATATCAATCTAAATATATTTACCAATTCTTTTCTAACCCTCTCACCTTCCACTATAAAAACCCTAAACCCATCTTTTGAAAGATCCATATTTTGGAATTTTGCTAAATTTGAAGAGGATAGCAACTTCAACTCTTTTACCCAAATATCTACGGCTCTATCCTTTAAGCTTGTGAAGGTATGATGAATATTGGCCTATAATTTTCTACCTTTTTTATAGATTTTGTTTGTGGTTAGATAATAACTTGCATATTCGTATAAATATACGTAGGTATGGATCTCGAGATTCCTATTTGGTTATACTTTGGTGGTGAAATAATTCGTGATCCAAAGATTGGTAGTTGCTATAGTGTGTTGGATCCGGAAATAGTTTGGGTACCTCGTACCATTACATTTGAAAAGTAGTTGAGAAAATTTATGAAGTTACTAATTGGGATGGGAATCAATGGAATGTGAAAATTTTAGCTCGATACGTAGCAGGTAGAGGAGATGGTCAGTATTTTATGACAGTGTCTGTATCTACTGATAATGCGCTGAAGTCAATGATTGCTAAGATATTTGATCCCAATTGTACTTGGTC
Organism: Hemerocallis citrina; assembly: GCA_017893485.1. Lineage (NCBI taxonomy): Eukaryota > Viridiplantae > Streptophyta > Magnoliopsida > Asparagales > Asphodelaceae > Hemerocallis > Hemerocallis citrina. The sequence goes on from CM030366.1 coordinate 235,898,722, forward strand.
TGCATTAGAGTTATATATTCAGCAAATTCAAATTTTGAATGCTCAGCCACATGATATTCCTAGTTCAAGCTTCATAAGGGTAGTACCTACACAGCAGATGAGGTCTAACCCCGCTCAATATTCACAACCAAATCCACTGTCCTCACAAGAAAATACCTTCACAAATACAAAAAATCCGGATTCTACAGATGTTGAGTTGCCACGCCAACCTAGTCCGGTTCCTGACTATGTTTCAAATGACAGTGTATTTGAACTCTTTCAAAATACAGTCATTAACAACAGCTTATTAGACGATGATGAAGAAGAGGAAGAAACAGACGATGATGATAGTGTAGAAAATGATGATGGAGATGAAGATGATGATGTAGCAAATGTAAATCCCACGAACAACAGTTCTAACGAAGTGAGAGCTACTGATAGCTATGCTAATGTTAACGCTCATGTTACGGAGGAGATGGCTCAAAGTGCTAGAGTATACCCAGTTCCACAAGAGTCGACTGGTTCATCCAATGTAGACGAATTGTACGTTGGATAGGAGTTTGTAAGTAAAGAGTCCATTCAACAAGCTAATAAGGTGTATTCTATCAAGAAACATCGTGAATTTGTCACATTGAAATCTTTACCGTCACTGTACACTGTTAAATACAAAATAGCACCTAGAAAACGTACAATTGAGGAGATCGTGCAAGGTTCCCCAGGAGTAAGTGATGGTGGATGCCCTTGGAGATTACGAGCAATTGTTCCAAAAGGGGGGGGGAATTTTGTGGTGAAGAAGATAGTTGGGCCTCATACTTGTACGAATCTCACGTTGAATCAAGACCACTGTAAAATTGATGCTAACCTTGTATGAAATTTGATTGTGGGTGTGGTGAAGAAGGATATTGGTTTATCACCGCGGGCAATTATTGAGATTGTGAAAATACAATATAATTATCAGATTTCATATAAGAAAGCTTGGATTGCAAAACAAAAGGCAGTTGAGAGATTGTTCGGTACCTTCGAAGAAGCATACACGAAGTTGCCTTTTCTACTAACAGCAATTCAAGCAGCAAATTCAGGAACCGTTGTCCACTGGGATAAGTATGAGTCTAGTCCTAGCGAGAAAATATTCAAGGGAGTATTTTGGGCATTTGGTCCTTCGATTGAAGGTTTCAAGTCCTGCAGACCCGTTATTAGTGTCGATGGTACTCACTTGTACGGTAAGTATAATGGTTGTTTGCTAATTGCTGTTTTCCCGGATGCCAATGGTTGCTTATTTCCATTTGTATTTGCATTGGTTGATGGAGAGAGTATAAATACGTGGACATGGTTCATGAGTTGCATTCGGTATTATGTCACCGATCGCACTGAGTTGTGTGTTATCTCGGATCGTCATGCTGGTATATTGTCTGCTATGGATTTGTAAAATGGAGCTTGGAACGAACCAACTGCATTTTATCGTTATTGTATGCATCATTTTGCCACAAATTTTTTTTAGTAAATTTGGTAGCAAAGCATTGCGGAAAAAGGCCAAAATTATAGCTTGTCAAAACCAACCCAAGAAGTTCATGGCTAAACTTGCTAAACTTGAAACCGTCAATGTGGAGGCGGCTAATTGGTTGAAAGAGAAGCCCGTTGAGAAATGGGCACTTTATGCAGATGAAGGCCGAAGATACGGCATAATGACTACGAATCTGTCAGAAGTCTTCAATTCAGTATTGAAAGGAGTACATAGTTTACCAGTAACTGCGATAGTTGAGACGATCTTCTATCGTCTCAAATTTTACTTCATTACTCGTCGGCAGGAAGCTATTAAGCTTTTATCTAAAGGGATGATTTTTTCCAGAAGTGTACATGATTTGATCGATAGTCGTCGTGAGAGAGCAAATGGACATGAGGTTACAATGTTTCATCATCAGCCTGGAGTTTTTTCCATGAGAACGGGTATACGCATGGTAAGTGGAGATAGGAAGGGTGAGAACTTGCACATTGTGAACTTGGATACGAAAACATGCACATGTATGAAATTTCATTTATATCATATTCCATGTTCTCATGTATTGACAGCTTGTGCATATCGTGCAATCGATCACAAGCCTTTTGTTGATAAATTTTACCTTGTCACGTCATTAGCATAAACTTGGGCTCCTGTGTTTAATCCTATTCTAGATCAAGCGTATTGGCCTACTATTGACGGTCCACAACTCGTACCAGATGCTAGTTTGCGACGTTCACGGAAAGGCCGGCCTAAATCCACGAGAATACGCAACGACATGGATGTGAGAGATAGTTCTAGCAGGGTTTTGGGGATGAAATGTTCAAGTTGTGGTTTGGAAGGACACAACAAGCGTCGATGTACTAACAGAGCATCTCAAAACATTTAATTTGATTATGTGCTTTTTAGTGTGTTTGTAATATTTATATTGAACTAAATACTCTGTTTGGATGTGTTTTAATGTGGAAAATGAATGATTGAATGAGGTTTTAAAAAATTTTATTCAAATATTAGACTAGGGAGTATTTTGGAATCAATAAGTTTCAAGTATATTGGAATCCAGCAGTCTACAAGTTTTTTGTCAAAAAAAAATGTATAGGCTTAAGACTCGGTCTTTCAAAGACCGTTCTAATTTTCACTAGACTCGGTCTTTGGCTTACAGACACAAGACTGAGTCTTCAAGCTGATTGCAAAATTTAGCTTACAGACACAAGACTCAGTCTTTCAAAGACCGGGTCTAGTTAAAATTAGAACGGTCTTTGAAAAACCGAGTCTTGAGTTCACAATTTTCCAGAGACCAAGATGTTCTCTGGAATTGAGTGAACACCACAGTCGATCTTCCAAAGACCATTCTCAATATAACTAGACCCGATCTTTGAAAGACCGAGTTTTCAGTACAATTGGAAAAAAATTCACAGATTGAAGACTCGGTCTTTCAAAGACCGAGTCTAGTTATATTATGAATGGTCTTTGGAAGACCGACTGTGGTGTTCAGTCAATTCCAGAGAACATCTTGGTCTCTGGAAAATTGTGAACTCAAGACTCGGTCTTTCAAAGACCGTTCTAATTTTAGACTCGGTCTTTGAAAGACCGAGTCTTGCGTCTGTAAGCTAAATTTTGCAATCAGCTTCAAGACTCGGTCTTCCAAAGACCGAGTCTAGTTAAAATTAGAACGGTCTTTGAAAGACCGTGTCTTGAGTTTAATTGAAACAAACTTACAGGCACAAGACTCGGTCTTTGGAAGACCGTGTATGTTAATACCAAACTCGGTCTTTCAAATACCGAGTCTATGTTTAAATTTCACCATTACAATTTCTATTTGAGCACTTCCCCTTTACAAAATCACTTTCACATTCAATCACTCTCACAACCACAACAATCTCACTTTCACCATTACAACTTCTCGAGACATCTCCACAACAATCTCACTTTCACCATTACAACTTCTCCACAACCACAACAACCTCACTTTCACCATTACAACTTCTCCACAACCACAACAACAACCTCACTTTTACCATTACAACTTCTCCACAACCACAACAACCTCACTTTCACCATTACAACTACTCAATCAGTTTCACAACAACAACAACAATCACTTTCACATGGAGAATCCACAACAACAACAACAAAAAGTCAGAAGTGACAACAACAACAACAATCAAACTAACACAACCACAACAACACTTTCACAACCACAACAACACTCTCGGGACATCTCCAACATCTCAACAACAATCTCATAAACATCCCCAACATCTCATAAACAATCTCATTAACAAAATCACAACACCTCATACACATCTCGAGAAACATCGAACAAATTCAAAATACTACAAAATTATACTAACTTATAATACAACGTCTAACAAAATCAAACTAACTTAAAATATTACAAAATTCAAAATACTACAAAATCAAACTGACTTAAAATATTACAAAATTCAAAATACTACAAAATCAAACTAACTTAAAATATTACAACATCCAACAAATTCAAAATAGTACAAAATTATACTAACTTAAAATATTACAACATCAAGCAAATTCAAAATACTACAAAATCAAACTAACTTAAAATATTACAACATCTAGCAAATTCAAAATATTACAAAATTATAGTAACTTATAATATTACAACATCATACTAACATCGAACTAATTGCAAACTAACATCAAGCTAACATTTACGGACAAGATAGTGGGTCTCCTACGTGGACACAAAAATCAGGGGTCAGGTGTAAAGAAGTTAGTGGGTCTTTGTTGTCGTCTACCACGTTGTGGAGTAGCCTGTGTTAGACCGGACAACGGGATATTCACCTCTTCTTAAATCTCACCCCCAACTTGTTGCTGTATACCCTCCCCTTCAATCTCAGCCCCTGCTTGTTCTTCGTGTTCTGAATTGCTTTGAGGTTGAGGTGGGGGCCTTCGAACAACTCTCTTTCATCGGACACCTGAACGGCCGCTCGTTCGATGTGTGGGAGTCCTTAGTATTGCATCTAATGTTGCGCCCTCCCCCACAAGATCAGCTTGTACACGGCAACAAGATAACATCTCCCATATGGTTTCCTTCGTCTGATCGGCGACGTTGCTATTCAACAAAGTTGCACATTTCTTTGCAATGGCCTAAGTCTGGCTCAACTGAGAATCATGAAAAGTTGAAAGATTATGGTACTTACATATACACATACATATATAAAAACAAATTTTTATATAAACTTTAAAAAATTAAAACGAAACTTTAAAACTTACAAATTTCCGAACAGTGGATCCCTTTGGTTGGTACATTGGCAACTTCATGGAATGTTGATCTACTGGTTTGGTTCCTGGTCGACGGATCGGGACTACCACTCCAGCAGGAGTCTGCAACATCGGAGAGATATACCGTCTAGTGACTTTCTCGTACCAAGCCATGTACACCCCATGCACCGAGAGGTCAAACGATAGAATGTCACCGATGATTTCATCGAAACGGTGAACATTCCATCTCTGAACATACACAGAGAAGCAAGCGGCCCAATTGTGTCCGGGGGTTCGGCCCATTCCTGTAATATTGTGCATCTCTGCATTGAATGGCTCAGCAACAGAAATCCCTTGGTGAAGACCAAACTGGCGTAGCACTCTTTCGGGATAGTAGAACTCGACAACCCCAAAGTAAATTAATGGTGCTTTCGTGAGCCACAAATCACGCCTGTACATGCAATTAGGCGGCAGTCGAATTACACGATCCTCCGTGTAAGGAAACCACACGACACAGTCAGCTGCCAACCTATCCAACTCATCGCGGTAGTATGTTAAGCACCTGTTAGGGTTGGCTATCCATGTAAGTTTGCCTGTCCAGTAAACACCGATAGGAGGTAGCATGTCTACGTTATCGGGAAGAACTACCCAGTGCGGAGATTGGATCCGTACTACGGGCCGACCGACGTGAATGCGCTCCCAACTCCAGATCTGAAGTAAAATTATAGACCCATTCATCTGGTTCGAACCTATACTACACAAACACAAACTCCAGTACAGTGATGACAATACGGCACTCCCCCAACTGTAACTGCTAACGTTTCCTAGATCTGCGATTAATGGCAAGAACATCAATGAGACGCTATTTCCTGACGAATTTGGAAACAATACGGTGCCGAATAGCGTGAGAATGTAGGCCCTACAATAGCACTCCACCTCCGCTGCAATTGAACCTACATTCAATTTATTCTTAAACTTGTCCTTCAACCACTTCAAACGGATAAATTTACCATTAACCGCACCGGCTTCAACTTCGACACCTAAGTACTCCTCGACTATATAAACCGGGTCAAAGTCCATTGATCCTGTGACTGCCTCTCCATCGATTTGAAGCCCGGTAAGCATGGAAACGTCCTGCAGAGTGACTGTCATCTCCCCAACTGGCAGGTGAAAGGAGTGTGTCTCGGGCCTCCATCTTTCAAGAAGTGCTTCCAAAAGAGGTCGATCGCACTTGATGGAGGTCATCCTACCAATACCGTAGAATCCACAGTCTCTTAGTATCTCGTGTATACGTGGGTGCATAGGTAGTGGATGACCAGTCCTAAAGCGACACTCCGTAGCCTCACCGTTCCAAATATTCTGCGATCGATGCAACGGTTGAAGAGTGAGGAGTGAAGGGTCGATGGGTCCTGGGCCTCCAGAAGGGATATACGATGATGAAGGGACTGAAGAAGAAGTGTCCGCCTCATTTGGATTGACTTCAACCTACATAACAATAAAATTTACATCAATAGACCGAAATTTAATATAATTCTATTAGAATCAACAATTAATTACTTACATTAGTACCCTCGGCACGACCACGATCACGACCACGACCATGTTCACCGCGAGTACGTACTCCATCGCCACGTGGAGGTTTACTACTTTCTCCTTTCTCCATATTTTCCATTGTGCGTGCTATTTACAATAAATTACAAATCCTATAACTTCAACAAAATTGTTATTAACTACACAAGACCTAGATATCAAAACCAACATTAACAACAATTTCTATATAACAATGTCGTTTTCTACTTTACTTGTTTTTTTCATTCTCTAATTAAAATTAAAAATAACAACAATGGCTACTCTACATTGTCAACAATAACTCAAATTCAACTCAGCACCTTCACAATAACCCAAAATTAACACAAAATTTGTTTATCAAAAACTTCAGAAATATACCTTTCGAGTAGGAGATTCCAAAGCGAGATAGTGACAATGTAGAGTACTTCTAAATCCTCCAACCAAGATCTTCCCCCACCGAAGACGAAACTAAACAAGATGTAAGAAATTGAGATTTCGGGATTTAGGATTTAAAGAAATAATCAAATTTGGGGGGAAAAGATGGGGAAAATCGAAAATCGATGAGAGATTACTCGATTTTTGGGAGTGTATCGATCGATTTAAGGGGAAATCGACCACAAAATTAGCTAGGTCGCGATGGGTTTCGTTGAGGGTTCTAGAGAAGAAGAAAAGTAGAGAAGAAAATAAAGTCGAGAAGAAGAAAGAAGAGATCTGCAATTAAAACCCCAGTCTAAAAAGACCGAGTCTAGTTATAAGACGCGCGGTCTTTCAAAGACCGAGTCTTAGAGTTTGAAAAATCGAAGACTAAGACTCGGTCTTTGAAAGACCGCGCGTCTTATAACTAGAATGGTTTGGGAATAAAAAAAAAGTAGGGCGATTTGGAAAAAAACTTTCAAAAAGTGGGATAGTTTGGGAAAAAATTCTGGGTTTTATTATATAGATACTTAGGGTCTATTTGGTTTGTTGAGGTATGAGTTGGATTTTTGAAGCTTGTTTTCAGACACTGATTTCAGCAAAGTAATAACTTAAGCAAAACAGACTTCCAATAAAGTTTAAATAAAAGGTTACTTAATTCCATTTTTGAATGACTTAAACATGGAAGAATATATAGAGGCGAGGCTGAAACCAAGATATAGATCCTTGAGAGCATTCACATCCGGTAGCTAATTATCCATTTAATACATTTTATAATAAATGATGAGTTACAGTCGTTAAATATTTATGCATATTTTGGCAAAAAAAATAACAGTAGATTGCTATAAATGAGAGGAGATATAAGAATTATGCATAATTTACATGACGCAACTTCAACTTCCGTCCCTCAAAAAAAATATTTTTTTAATAATCAGACGCAACTTCAACTTCTGCCCCTTCAAAAAACAAAAAAAAAATCATAATTAAAAAGCCCCAAAAATATGCATCCCCTCCGTCCGTCCATTGCGCATTTGTCGGACGGAACTACGAGTTCCGGCCCTCCATCTCATCCCTTCAATTTTGGGTTTTTTTTCCTTCCGACGCAACTTCAAACTCCATTTGATATTATTTTTTATTATTTTTATTAAATTGTTTTAAAATATCATTCACAGCTGCGGCAAATTCTAGGGCTGCAAACGAGCCGAGTCGAGCCGAATACCTTGTGGCTCGATCTCGGCTCGTTTATTTATCGAGCTCACTTCCAGGCTCGAGCTCGACACGAGCCGAGCTTTGACCGAGCTTTGATCGAGTTCGAGCCGAATACTCGCGAGCTTCTGCCTAAAATCCACGTACCTTCAAACTCGAGCTCAGCTCGTTTACGTATCGAGCTCGATACGAGCCGAGCTTTAACTGAACTCGAGCAGAGTAGCTCACGAATAGCTCGGTTCGTTTGCGGTCCTACGACAAACTGTAAAAATACTATGTATAAATATGTATTTATGCTTTGTTTTTAACAATCACGGCTGTGAATGATCTCAGAGTCTCCTTTAAGTATTGACATGCACTGTCGGTGAGACAAATTTATCAAAATATATATATATATTGATAGATTAATATTAATGAAGGATGGGTATGACTTGGTCCCACTCACATTCTCTTGTCCTTACTCGCTGCTTCACATGCACCCCCCAACACCACCACCACCACCACCTGCCTCGCGCATAAACAAATCCAATACGTACATAAAAAACCTACAACACAAAACATTACAGAAAGATAGCATAAAATTCTACTACAATGTTGTGCTATGTTGGCAAGGCCACCAAGATCTTCCTCTTCCTGGTCTTCACCCTCGCCGTCGCCACCCTCTTCCTCGCCATCGGCCTCCACCATCGCAGGACCCACAACCCGGCCCAAACCCAGCCCAAGTCCTCCCCGTGCCCCGGCACCGGCCCATGCAGCTCCACCATCACCAGCTTCCCTGACCCCGCCACTGCCGCCGCCGTACCCCCACCCTACTTTTCTGCAGGCCCCTCCGATACCGTCCTTCCACCGCCACCTGCCACGATGGTGGGCCCCACCTCATCCGTCTTGTCTCCACCTGCACCGCTACCACCACCGGCACAACTACGTAATCAGCCGGTCGTCGTCGCGGGTCCGCCGGTGGGGCCCACCTCCGGCACGGCCCCGCCGCCGCCATTGTTGCTGAGCCCACCTGCGCCGGAACCATGGGCGGCAGCTCCGACGCCGGTAACTGGACCTCCTGTGCCGGAGTCCGGCGTGCTTAGTCCGGGAAATACAGTACCAGTGTAGGTAGATTTGTCCAGGTGTTCTTTGTAATTACAGAGAGTTAGTAGAAAGAGTTTGTACTAATTCTAGATGTTGCGCAATTTTATTACTATTGTTTCTAATGTAACTTAAATACTAAAGAGTTGGTGACTTATTTCTATATCACAATTAAGTGAGTTTTTTTTTTTTTTCATGATTTTTAAAGAGGAAGTTGCTAGATTCCCATAAATTGTTTATACAACTTGTTTTTTATTATTTGTCCTACTGACTATCATTTTCAGTATGTGCAACACTGGCATGTCCGCCCCCATCTTAAGGCAGGTGAGGCGGCGCCTAAGACTTCCAATTTTTTTGTAATTTTAGGAATCCAAAATTTGCATTCCCTTGTAAATGTAGGTACATATATTGCACGTAAAAAAATCTAATCAGGTGCTCAAAAAATAATTATTTGGGCATTTCGCCACCGGCCTCCGGAAACTCAGGGTCGACCCTAAACAGTGGTTGGTTGTTCTCTGTTGTTATAGCTGCAAAACACGGACTATTAGGCTATTCAAGCTTCTTCTTCATCGTGGGTTGAGAATTTTCAATTTTCATCGATTGCTTACAGGAAATGTTATCGACTATCAGCTTGCTGGCTGGAAATCATGTATCGTATTCCCTTCATTATTTTGATGAACTGGATAGAGCCTAGCAACTCCAGCCACACCAAATATATTATTGATGAGTAAAAAACAGTACATAGTGAAGCGGTTTGTTTTTGGGGGGAGTGTGGATGCACCAGGTGTGAGTTCCTACTCGATTTGTATTGGTGGAAGGATGCGGTGCTGGACGGTACGCCAGAGATTCGGCTCAGCACTGGAGGATCGGCTCGGATCCGGATGCTCCGCCTCATGTACCTGCAAAGGGTCTAGGAACACCGGGGTTGGTCCCAGTGGCAGACCCTCCGACGATCTAGTTAGCTACTGTGAGAGTAACAGTCACTAGGGGTTTTAGTGGGAGAAAGATTGATTACCTTTAAAGGTGGGAGAGGGCCTGGTATTTATAGACAATTCCAACTGGGTTTGGACCCGTTTGGGGGCCGGGTCTGGACCCGAAAGCCCGTGGGCCTAACGTGGAAGCAGGCCCACGGGGTTTAGGACAGACGTGGCAGCACCCCGAGTGGTTTAGGGCTGACGTGGCAAGACCCTAGGCGGTTTTGGGCTGACGTGGTGGATCGTGGGAGAATCGGATGGCCCAGGCGGTGCCAGGTCATCTTCATCCTGTACTAGGTTGATGGGAGGCCTGTGGGACCGTTGAGGCTCGGAGGTCGAAGGTCGGTACGGGTCGCCAGGATGAGGCAGCAGGGTTCACGGGGGTTTGATTATCGGCTCGGCCCCGATACCATGACAGCCCGGGGCCGGGCCGACGTGCTTTCGAGAAGAAGCAACCCTGGGCCTTGGCTTGATCTCGGGTCATCGAGGGCCTACTGTCGGCTGGGGGTGCCAGGTCATTTTTATCCCACCTCACAAGCCCCCCACTCCTGTAGGGATGCGTGAGCTAGCCGTAGAGGAGTAGTTTTGGTCGTGGAGAAAAAGCGAAAAAGGTTTTCGGGAGGTCTTCGGGACCAGTGTCGATGCTGGGTGAGGCTCGAAGGCCGAAGTCAGAACCCGTTTATCGGAGGGGGAATTATGTCGAGTGTGGGGTCAATCTTGGCTTCGGAACATCGTAGTGACGGGCTGACGTTGGTCCGCCGTGCTTTCGCGAGAAGACTACCCTGGTACTCGGCCTGACCTCGTGCTGACGAGGGTTTATAGGTCGGCAAGGTCGATGGTGAGCCGTTGTGCTTTCGTGAGAAAGCTTCCCTGGTACTCGGCCTGACCTCAGACTGGCGAGGGTTTATGGGCCGGCAAGGGCGAAGGCGAGCCATCGTGCTTTCGTGAGAAAGCTGCCTTGGTGCTGGGCCTTACCTCGAACTGACGAGGGTTTATGGGCCGGTGATGCTGTTTATTTCTGAGAAACGTATGGAAGCACCAGGTGTGAGTTCGAACTCAATTTTTATTGAAGGAGATTGCCGCTCGTCTGCCGACCTTCAGTTGACCTTCTGGGACCTACGATGAGCTCGGAAAGATGTTGATGGTTGGGCTCGGATCGGAAGGGTCGGATCCGAGGTCTTGTGTACCTGCAGACGGTCCTGAAACACCGGGGTTTGTCCCGGTGGCGGACCCTCCGACGCTCTAGTCAGTCTCTGTGAGAGAGTAGCAATAACTAGGTATATTTAAGTGGCAAAAGATTGATTACCTCAAAAGGTGGGTGTGGGTCTAGTATTTATAGAGAATCCCAACCGGGTTTGGTTCCACTTGGGGGCTGGGTTTGGATCCGAAAGCCCATGGGCCTGACGTGGCAGAAGGCCCAGGGGGTTTAGGGCGGACGTGGCGATACCAGGAGTGGTATAGGGCTGACGTGGCGAAACCCTTGGCGGTATTTGGAGCTGACGTGGCCCATCGTGAGCCTCCTGTGCCTCTGGGGGGAATCGGAGGGCCTAGGCTGCGCCAGGTCATCCTTCTGCCCCGCCAGAGAGGGGGGACGGCCTGTGGGACTGCCCCGGATCGGACTCCGAGGGCTACTGAGGCTCGTCGGTACGAGGAGGCCAGTACCGTGAGGGCAAACACGAGGTTCGGCACCGACCCAGAAGTGGTCCGGAGCCGAACCAGGTTGTTATTTTTACTTTTCTGAGTAGGAATAGTATTGGGCCCTGGTTGGGCCTCAGGCCATTTTTACACTGTCACACAAGCCCCCCACTCCTGCAGGGGGTGCGGGAGCTAGCCGTGGAGGAGTGCTCGTGGTTGTAGAAATGGGATGGTGAGTCACTGGGTCTTCGTGAGAAGACTACCCTGGTGCTAGACCCGACCTCGAGCCGGTCGAGGGATTATGGGCCAACAAGGGGGGTGGCGAGCCGTTGGCCTTCCGGAGAAGACCGCCCTGGTGCCAGACCTGACCTCGAGCTTGGCGAGGGTTTACGGGAAGGCAAGGGCGATGGCGGGCCGTGAAGCCTTCCTGAGAAGACTCCCCTGGTGCCGGACCCGACCTCGAGCTGGTCGAGGGATTATGGGCCAACAAGGGGGGTGGCGAGCCGTTGGCCTTCCTGAGAAGACCACCCTGGTGCCAGACCTGACCTCGAGCTTGGCGAGGGATTACGGGAAGGCAAGGGCGATGGCGGGCCGTGAAGCCTTCCTGAGAAGACTCCCCTGGTGTCGGACCCGACCTCGAGCTGGTCGAGGGATTATGGGCCAACAAGGGGGGTGGCGAGCCGTTGGCCTTCCTGAGAAGACCACCCTGGTGCCAGACCTGACCTCGAGCTTGGCGAGGAATTACTGGAAGGCAAGGGCGATGGCGGGCCGTGAAGCCTTCCTGAGAAGACTCCCCTGGTGCCGGACCCGACCTCGAGCTGATCGAGGGATTATGGGCCAACAAGGGGGGTGGCGAGCCGTTGGCCTTCCTGAGAAGACCTCCCTGGTGCCAGACCTGACCTCGAGCTTGGCGAGGGATTACTGGAAGGCAAGGGCGATGGCGAGCCGTGAAGCCTTCCTGAGAAGACTACCCTGGTGCTAGACCTCACCTCGAGCTAGTCGAGGGATTACGGGCCAACAAGGGGGTGGCGAGCCGTTGGCCTTCCTGAGAAGACCACCCTGGTGCCAGACCTGACCTCGAGCTTGGCGAGGGATTACTGGAAGGCAAGGGCGATGGCGAGCCGTGAAGCCTTCCTGAGAAGACTACCCTGGTGCTAGACCTGACCTCGAGCTGGTCGAGGGATTTCGGGCTAACAAGGGGGATGGCGATCGGTTGGCGCCCCAGAGTGATTGAGCGGGGATATCCCACCATTCCTGTGGAGCATTGAAGGCTCTCCGAGAACGGTGTGATGGTCCAATTTCCTAGGGGCATTTAATGGCGCCGCCTAATAAATGTAGATGGTGCATGGTTTTCCGTTGATTGACCTTCCCTGTGCCTCAATGGTTAGTCCCTGGGGGAGGTTATAAATACCTCTCCCCTCCATTGTAGGTATGATCAAAACAGGGGTGGCCCATTGGCCCTCAGAGGTGTCTGCTTCGGCGGACGCCTGTCTTTTGCTAATATTTTCGACCCTAGCAGCGTCGGAGAGGTGGTTACTCCGCCGCCCGGATCTTCTCTCGGATCTGATGGACCTTGATATGGCAGCCAGATCTATGGGAGATCAGGGCGAGAGGGGTGGCGGCCGAGATCCGTGCTGTTGGAAGAGGAGCTTCGGATTGGTGGTGGTTTTGCCGTCTGGATCCCTTTTCGGGTCAGACTACCCTGTCATGGATGTTTGGCCCGGGAGAGATCCAGACGAAAAGATGCACCAACCGTATACCGGTCTTGGGGCTGAAGGGCCTCGGATGGGGGGACCACCTCCCATCGGGGGTCGGTCAGTCCGTCTTGATAGGGCTGCAGGCGATGGCGGTTTCTGTCCCACCCTCGAACTGTTCGGGGTTTCGGCTGCCGAAGCTGTAAGTCCCGGGCTGTTCGAGGGTGAGAGGGGAACTGGTCGAACGCTGGAGCCCGGGGCGCCTGTCATATGATGGCGCCTTAAACCTTAAGTAAAAAATGTTTTCTCCATCGCGTATCCCTCCCGAACCGACCCCAGAGTTAGGCCGTCAGTCTGGCGTCTGATGACGTCCTCCGCACAGGTTTCGAGGACGCGGCGCGATTTTCCAGGCGGCAGTTGTGCGTCAATCAGTGAACAGTAATCGCGGAAGTCGAGGAGCCATTCTTCCCTTATATAAGTATTCCCCTCTTTTTCCCTTTCGCCCACTTCAATCTTGCTGCTTTCTTCTTCAAAAAATCTCCCAACCCTTCAGCGATTGTTCCTGCAGTTTGCCGTACTTGGCTCGCCTTCCCGAAGCGGTCCCAGGTTAGTTTGGTAAGTTTGTTTTATCTTTAGGCACAGATGGATAGGGCTCAGTCCGGTTCGTCGGCGTCGTCGTCCAGGGGGGAGGTAAAGCCTGACTCTCCGTCGACGTCGTGGGAAGAGCCCGTGTTCGAGGAGGGGTCGGCGCCCGTTGTGGGCCCTACTGGCCCGGTTTCTCTGGAGGACTCAGTGGGTGAGGGGGAAGCGGTACACAAGACGAGGCCGTCGCGTTCCCGACGTCCCTTTGTGGTGGAGAGTAGCGGGTCGGAGGGAGCCGGCGAGGGTTCGGACGGCATTCGCGTGTTGGAGTTGTCTTCCGATGAGGAGAGGGGCGAGGGTAATATAGCGAGGAAATCCACCGCTCAGGGTCGAGGACCGTCGGAGCGAGTCAAGAAGGAGAAGAGGGCCCCAGGAAAACCGGGGTCGAGGACCGGCGGTTCGAGCAAGGCGCCTGTTTTCCGTAATCTGATGACGGGTTCGCCCGTTCAGCCGAAGCATTTCCGTCAGTATCCCGACGACCTTTCTGACCAGGAGCTCTTCGGAGTGCAACCCTCTTCGCCGAGCCGGAGGAGGGTGATGATAGATGCGATCTCGACCGTTTTGGAGGACGGGGATTTGGAGGTTCTGCAGCTGGCGTATCATATAGGGCCTGGTTACGAACTGCTGATGTCGAGCCCTACTCTGCGTCCCACCGATCCCTTATCAGCTTGGTACTGTGTCTTCCCAGTGGACGCTTTTATCTCTGGCCTGAGGTTGCCAATCCACCCGTTCATTAGGGACGTGTTGAACTGGGCCTCCTTGGCGCCCATGCAGTACGGGCCGAACTCTTGGAAGCAGATTATCTGCTTTATGCTGATGTGCGAGGAACAGCAAGTACCCCTGCGGCTGAATGTGTTCCGTGCGATGTTGATGGTCAATCCGTCGGCCGAGGGTGTATACTATATCTCTCCCCGGAGTGGGGGGAAGGTCGTTCGCCACCACCCGGATTCCATCAAGGGATGGAAGGAGAAGTATTTGGTGATCCGGAGTGAAGAGCCATGGGACATTCCCATTCGATGGAACCACTCCAAGCCGAACCACCCACCGCCGAGGCAGGGGGATCTGTCGGCAGATGAATGGGGGTTTGTCGAGCGCCTCCGCCAGTCACCTAGTATTGATTGGACGGAGGTGACGGAGACCACTCTGGCGAGCGCTGGACTGAGCCCAGCTGTTATGTGTATGTAGTTGTTCCTTTCCTCTGGGTCCTTTCTTGCTTTCTTGCTCATTGCTCTTAATGGTTTTTTCTGCAGATATGGATGAGGCATCGATCCAAGCAAGGAGGCTCGCCATGAAGAAGGAAAATGCTGAGAAGAAGAAGGCAGAGGCGGCGAAGAGGCCGAGGGAGCTGCCCCTTGTTATCTCGGAAGTCCAACTCGAGCCGAGGACCAAGAGGGGTCGCTCCGAGACGAGCAAGGGCGTGGCTTCTTCGAAGGGTCGGGGCCTAGCGGGGGCCCCTGTTCTCGACAAGTGGAAAGGTCCCTGGGTCGAGGCCGAGGAAGAGGATCCGGTGGTGGAGCTGTTGCGGCAGCGGTGGGCTCCTGACTGGTCGGTTCTGATGGGGGACCGCCTGACAGAGGAGGCCCAAGCCGTTGAGGTGGTGGAAAAGCTGGCGACCCCTCGCGATCGCAAGGCGATGGAGGGTGAGCCCGTAGAGGTGGCGTTCGCCCGCCTGGCGCAGGCCACTGTGCAGGTAAGTCTGTCGACTCTGTCCCTCCTTGTTGATTTTTGTGCCGAGGCCTGATCTTTGTCTGCCATCGGTTGTAGGCTTGTATACAGGGGGCCAACATTAAGAACCTGTACGAGGCGTCCCTGGCTCAAGAGCGAGCTCGAGCGGAGAAGAGCGAGCTGGAGATGAAGGAGATGCGAATCGAACTCGAGGGTTCGCATAAGAGAGAGCAGCAGCTGGAGCTCCAGCTCAAGGCCAAGGATGTAGAGTGGGAGAAGAAGATGGCCTCCCTGAAGACGAAGTTCACCAAGGAGGCGAAGGAGGTGCTGCATACGGGCCAGCAGATGGTGATCACGGCCCAGGACAAAAGCTATGAGAGGGCCCTCAGCCACGTGAGGCACTTCTTCCCGGCCCTCGATTTGTCCAAGTTTGAGTATGATATGGAGATCGAGGGGACGTCGAAGACTCCTGGCGAAGAAGGGCCCGCCGTCGACCCATCGGCCGACGCTCCCGTGGATCCGTCCGTCGGCGCGGAGGTGGGTCAATGAGTTGTGTAATTTTTGTCTTTCTTTTTCTCTCCCTCGATTGTGTTTGCCTCCCGCAGACTGGCCACCGCATTTTTTGTAAGAAACACCTGGATTTATAGTGGCAAGAAAAGTTTTTTGACCGGCCGGTTGTTTTGACCTCGGACATTTCTGAATCTTCTTGAGAATGTGTGTTGAGTTGGTTGGTTATCTTGTAGGTCGCGGCTCTCCTCCCTGAGGGGGACTCCCGTAGTTTCTATGTGGCGCGACTCTGGAGTAAGGTTAAGGTCCTGGAGGCCGCACTGGCTCGTCATCGAAGGGGGGCTCGGGACACCGATGAGGCTTGTAACTTTTATCGGAATAAGTCCGCCGTCTTAAGTGCGGAGGCGCGCCGGTTGAGAAGAGCGATGTGGGATCGGGAGCTCGGCGGTGCGGACCTTAGACAGGCCGGGCTTAGTACCTTGGTGCCGAGGTCCTCTCCTGGGGGGTTACCTCGCGACGTCTTTGTGGAGAAGGAGATGGAGATGCCTCGTTACAAGGCGATGTTGGGTGCCTCGTTCTCTTCCTCCTTGGGTCGACAGGCGGAGGGGGTTCCCTCTGCGTTGCTGCTGTTACAGTGGGCGCGACCGGATGACGCCCAGAGTTCTGTGGCTGGACTGTCGATTGTGGCTGAGGCTAAGGAATATCACAACGAGGGGAGGGGCCCCTAGTTGCTTGGTCGAAGTACTCTTTGTCCCTCGTTGGGCCCGAGGGGCCCCGATCTTCCTGATTTGAGATGAGTGGAGCGGTCTTGTAACGGTCTTTGTTTTTCTTTCGTTTTATTTTTTCTCTTTGGAACGAAAAATAAAGGGGTATGAAAGAAGAATCCTTTTCCTTCCTCGCTCCGGCCAGTAATGTGGTACGAAATGTCGGAGGCAAGGCCTGGCTCCATCGTTCCGCGAGGGATCGAAGTGGGGCCTTAGGAAGGACCTTCGGTCCGGACTCGTATTGAGATTATCGAGACATTTGGGGTTCGGACAAAAAAGGGATATTTTTAGTATAAGGTAGGGAAGGCCGCTAAGGCAGCCCTTTACAAACGAGGGTTTACTCAAAAACAGATTTACATTTAGCCGGGCCATAATCTATGCTCGTTCGGCGTCGAGGGGGAACACACCTCCACCGACGGTGGTCATGTAGCATGATCGCGCTGCTTCTTGGCTGCCTCGGACGATGCCGACTCCTTGAGGGGTGGGGAACTTGAGCTTCAGATGGTAAGCCGAAGGCACCGCTTGTAGGGAGCATAGTCCAGGCCGGCCAAGTATGGCGTTGTAAGCCGCCTTGACGTTGACCACCATGAAGTCCATGGATTCGGTCCTCTTGACAGGAGTCGACCCGGCGGTAACGTCGAGGGTAACAATCCCTTCTATTACGACAGGGACGCCTGAGAACCCGTGCAAGGTGTACCCAGCTGGCTTGAGTTTACCTCGGGGTAACCTGAGATTTTCGAAGGCTTCGAAGAAAAGAATATTCACCGAGCTACCGTTGTCGACGAGGATCCTGCGGACCTCACAATTAGCCATGTGGAGGTTGATGACGAGGGCATCGCAGTGGGGCAAGCGAACACCTTCAAGGTCTTCCCCTGAGAAGGAGACCGGCCTTGATTGTAGTTTGGGCGAGGGGTTGTCTCTGACAGCGTTCACCTCTCGGAGGAAGGCTTTTTTGGAAGTGTTTGATTCACCTCCCATCGGCCCTCCGTGGACACAGTGCAAGATGAAAGGGATATCCGCGGCTCCCTCGGAATCGGGGTCCCGACCCTGGGTCTGGTTTGGGGGAGGGTTCGGAGGCGATTGCCTCCGGTTCCTAGCGTCTCGCCGATCTCGTGGGCCTTCTCGGGTAAACTCTCGGAGGTATCCTCTGGAAATGAGTTCTTCAATTTCGTCTTTCAGGGCTCGGCATTGGTCGGTTTCGTGCCCATGATCTCTGTGGAAGCGACAGTAAAAGCGCTGGTCTCGATTCTTGTTGTTATTAGATCGGGGGGGTAGTCGGACAATGCCCTTGTCTTCGATTTCCAAGAGGATGGCGGAGATGTTATGCGTCAGGGGAGTGTACCTCTCGAAGCGGGGGACTGGCGGGACCTTCTTCATGGCCCCCGGGTCCCTTGGAGCTTTCTTTGGTGGTTCGACTTCCTCGGTCTTCCGCTTTCCTTTCCCGGTGGCATCCCTGGGATCTTCGGGATTAAGGGCCTCTTCTGCCCTAATGTATTTCTCGACCCTATTAAGGAGGTCGGGAAAGTCGACGGGGGGTCTCTTGGCCAGAGAAGCCTTCAGCTGTCCGGGGCGGACGTTGTGTCGGAACGCCGCTGAAGCGACGCCTGGGTCGAGGGAGGAGACCGACCTTGCCTCAGCGGTAAATCTCCGGACGAACACTCTGAGTGATTCCCCCTCTATCTGCTTGAGCCCAAGTAATGAGGCGCTGGTCCTTTCGGCCTTCCGGCTAGTGACAAAATGGGCAAGAAAATTGC
This sequence comes from Hemerocallis citrina, assembly GCA_017893485.1. Classification (NCBI taxonomy): domain Eukaryota; kingdom Viridiplantae; phylum Streptophyta; class Magnoliopsida; order Asparagales; family Asphodelaceae; genus Hemerocallis; species Hemerocallis citrina. The sequence continues at coordinate 235,917,343 of CM030366.1, forward strand.
CCTCGAGTTGGTCGAAGGAGTAAATGGAGCCGGGGGCGAGTTTCGAGAACCACTCGCGAGCTGGACCCCGAAGGGTGGCGGGGAAGGCTCGGCAGAGCAGGGGATCCGAGGCGCTGTGAATCATCATGAGGGTTTTGAAACCCTCCATGTGATCAGCAGGATCTCCCTCGCCATCGTAGGTCTCGAATTGAGGGGGTCGGAAATTCCGGGGTATTTCCGCTTGGAGGATGGGGGCGGAGAAGGGTGGACGGACAGGTCTGTACCCCTGAGCCATTCTTTGGCCGCTGTCCCCTATGTGATCGAGGCGGTCCTCCATTTCTTGTAGGCGTCTTAGGAGTACGTCATCGTCTTCCGGCTGGATCGTTGAAGGGCGGGACGCGCTGGCTTCGGCGTCCGACCCCGTTTGGGAATGGAGGGTTTCTTCCCTGGGGGCCCGTCGGAGGGCTCCCAGCATTTCTCTTCGGAAGTCTTGGAATTCCTTATGAGTGACGGGGGCTCCTTCGGCCCGGTTTGGTCGGTCCGAGGGTTGTCTTCCGACTCGGCTGAGCGCGGGTCTGCGCGCCTCGGGCGGTGGCCTCGGGCGGTTCGGGACCGGGTTGGAAGCGGCCCTTCCCCTGCTGCGGGTAATCTTGCGGTTGAGGATTATTCCCCGGAGGTCGGGCTGGGCTGGCCGGCCGACGCTCCTTTGGGACTCCCGAGAGAGAGCCTTGTGTTTCGACGTGCGTGGCCTGGCTTTATCGGTGGGTGGGGGCGAGTCCCGTTGGTTGACGGAGGAAGCAGCCCCCTTGCCTTTGGAGGCCATGAGGATTCGGCTGTCGATGGCCTTTGAGGGTCTGGGTCGGATCGGCTTCTGGAGCAGCGTTTCCCACAGACGGCGCCAACCTGATGCTGTTTATTTCTGAGAAACGTGTGGAAGCACCAGGTGTGAGTTCGAACTCAATTTGTATTGAAGGAGATTGCCGCTCGTCTGCCGACCTTCAGTTGACCTTCTGGGACCTACGATGAGCTCGGAAAGATGTTGAAGGTTGGGCTCGGATCGGAAGGGTCGGATCCGAGGTCTTGTGTACCTGCAGACGGTCCTGAAACACCGAGGTTTGTCCCGGTGGCGGACCCTCCGACGCTCTAGTCAGTCTCTGTGAGAGAGTAGCAATAACTAGGTATATTTAAGTGGCAAAAGATTGATTACCTCAAAAGGTGGGTGTGGGTCTAGTATTTATAGAGAATCCCAACCGGGTTTGGTTCCACTTGGGGGCTGGGTTTGGATCCGAAAGCCCATGGGCCTGACGTGGCAGAAGGCCCAGGGGGTTTAGGGCGGACGTGGCGATACCAGGAGTGGTATAGGGCTGACGTGGCGAAACCCTTGGCGGTATTTGGAGCTGACGTGGCCCATCGTGAGCCTCCTGTGCCTCTGGGGGGAATCGGAGGGCCTAGGCTGCGCCAGGTCATCCTTCTGCCCCGCCAGAGAGGGGGGACGGCCTGTGGGACTGCCCCGGATCGGACTCCGAGGGCTACTGAGGCTCGTCGGTACGAGGAGGCCAGTACCGTGAGGGCAAACACGAGGTTCGGCACCGACCCAGAAGTGGTCCGGAGCCGAACCAGGTTGTTATTTTTACTTTTCTGAGTAGGAATAGTATTGGGCCCTGGTTGGGCCTCAGGCCATTTTTACACTGTCACAGCCGGCAAGGGCGATGGCGAGCCATCGTGCTTTCGTGAGAAAGCCGCCCTGGTGCTCGGCCTGACCTCGGACTGGCGAGGGTTTACGGGCTGGCAAGGGCGATGGCGAGCCATCGTGCTTTCGTGAGAAAGCTGCCCTGGTGCTCGGCCTGACCTCGGACTGACTAGGGTTTATGGGCCGGCAAGGGCGATGGCGAGCCTTCATGCTTTCGTGAGAGAGCTACCCTGGTGCTCGGCCTGACCTCGGACTGACGAGGGTTTATGGGCCGGCAAGGGCGATGACGATCCGTGGTGCTTTCGTGAGAAAGCTTCCCTGGTGCTTGGCCTGACCTCGAACTGGCGAGGGTTTACGGGCCGACAAGGGCGATGGCGAGCCGTCGTGCTTTCGTGAAAAAGCTGTCCTGGTGCTCGGCCTGACCTCGGACTGACGAGGGTTTATGGGCCGGCAAGGGCGATGGCGAGCCTTCATGCTTTCGTGTGAGAGCTGCCCTGGTGCTCGGCCTGACCTCGGACTGACGAGGGTTTATGGGCCGGCAAGGGCGATGGCGAGCCGTCGTGCTTTCATAAGAGAGCTGCCCTGGTGTTCGGCCTGACCTCGGACTGACGGGGGTTTATGGGCCGGCAAGGGCGATGGCGAGCCGTCGCTGGAGGAGCGGCCCCGAGTTGATTACTGTTTCATGGAGCATTAATGGCGTTCCGGGATTAGCGCGGCGTCACAACTTCCCAGGGGCCTTAATGATGTCCCCTAATCAATGTGTGGCGCTTCAGTTCCCCAGGTGGAAGGCGGCGTGACGGTTGGGCTTCCGTCGTTTGGCCTCCCAGGGGGTCATAATGGTAGGTTTGGGGGAGGCTATAAATACCCCACTCCCCTACTGCCTTTTCGATCACATCAGTGGTGGTCCATCGGCCATCAGAGGTGTCTGCCTTGGACGGACGCCTGACACTTGAAAATTTTCAACTCTGGGAGCCCCGGATTGGTGGTTACCCTGCCGTCTCTATCTTCTTTTGGGTATACGGCCCTGGGGGTTGTCTGTCCAAAAGAGATTGAGACGGGAGGGGTATCGACCGAAGTTCGGGCCCGGGGGATAAGGAGCCTCGGATGGATGGCTCTTCTGCGATCCCTATCTTCCTTTGGGTATACGGCTTTTGAGGGCTGTCTGCCCGAAGGAGACAGGGATGGGAGGCGGGCCGATCCGATTTCGATGCCCAGGAGGCTTATCTGCCTTTGCTGGTAGGGTCCCAGACCGAGGGCCCGGGGATGGTGGCCTTCCTTCCACCCTCGAACAATTTGGGGTTTCGGCTTCCGAGGCCGTAAGCCCCGAGTTGCTCGCGGGTGAGAGGGGAACCGACCGAGTCCCGGATCCCGGGGTGCTCATTCGAGGCGAGCGCCTTAAAACTTTAAACAAAAACTTTTTAAGTAGTCGTGCCCTTGTGTCCGAGGCCTTCTGTCTGGGCCGACCCTTGTGTCCGGAGCCGGTTGGGCGGGAACCGAAGGGTTGCCAACCACCCAACTTGGTGACGTCACGGGCGCGGGTTTCTAGGAGAAGTGGCGTGATTTTCTAGGGGCAGTTTCACGCGGATCTAGGAACAGTTAGTGTGAAAATTGAGGAGTCCCTTCCAGCTCTATAAATACCCCCTCCATCCCATTCTGCCTCACCCATCTCTCTCGCTTTTTTCCGCAGAAGAAAAAAAACTCTTCGGCGCTCTTCTTTTCAATCAGCCGTACCCGCTCGTCTTTCCGAGGTCACCCAGGTTAGTCGTAGCTTTATTTCTATAGCATGTCTAGGGCTCAGTCCGGCTCCTCGGCCTCAACTTCGAGGGGGGAAGGTAAACCTGACGCAGGGCTCTCCGACTCGACGTCGTAGGAGGATGACACTAGGGTGTACGATGTGAAGCCCCTCCACGTCAGGAAGTCGTTCGTGGTGCAGAGCAGTGACTCCGAGGAGGAAGGGAGCGACAGTTCGGATGAAGTGGAGATATGGGATTTGGTGTCGGAGGAAGAGGGTAGTGATAGTAGGGGAGATGGAGAGGCTGAAGTGCCTGAGGCTCGGAGGAAGGGCACTAGGGGAAAATCCACGGTTCAGAGACAGAGCCGGGGTGCGGGCTTCTCTTCCACGGCGACCGTCCTCGAGCCCCTGGCCACCCCTTCGCCGGAGAGGGCCAAGAAGAAGAGGAAGCCGAGAAGGAAGTTGACAAGGCCCAGCAGTCCGAGCGAGGCGACTCCCGCTCGCAATATAGTGATAGGGTCGCCAGTACGGCCGAAGTCGATCAGGCAGTATCCAGATGACCTCTCTGACAAAGTCCTGTACGGGGTGCAGCCTTCATCGCCGAGTCGGAAGAAGATAAGGATGGATGCGTTGCCGTCGATCCTGGAGGCAGGCGATCTAGAGGTTATTCAGTCGTCCTTCCACATCGGGTCCGGCTATGAGTTGATGGTGTCGAGCCCAAGCCTTCGTCCCACCAACCCACTACCGGAGTGGTATTGCATCTTCCGAGCAGATGCGTTCGGTTCCAGGCTGAGGCTGCCGATCCATCCATTCATCCGGCAGGTACTCAATTGGGCGTCACTTGCCCCGATGCAGTACGGACCGAACTCGTGGAAGCAGATGGTGTGCTTCGTGCTGCTTTATGAGGAGAGGAAGGTGCCGCTTCGGCTGGACGTGTTTCATGCGATGCTGGGGATCAGCTCGTCAGGGGAGTCCGAGGGGATCTTCTACATTTCTCCTTGGGGTCGGGGGAAAGTAGTCCATGGCCATCCGGACTCCATTAAGGAGTGGAAGAGGAAGTACTTCATGATCCGGAGCACAAAACCTTGGGACATCCCCACCCGCTGGAATTTTTATAAGTCGAACTTCAAGGCGCCGAGGCAGAAGGATCTGTCCACCGAGGAGTGGGGATACGTCGAGCGCCTCCGTCGGGGGAACAACATCAGCTGGCCAAAGGTGACGAAGGGTCACCTGGCAAGCGTCGGACTGAGCCCGGCCATGTCTAGTATGTAGTCATTTCATTTTTCTTGTTTTGGTGTTCTTTTGCTCTCATTGTCTTTAATGGGTCTTCTTGCAGGTATGGACCCAGAATCGATCAAGGCTAGGAGGCTCGCCCTGAAGAAGCAGAGGGCCGGGGAGGAGGGCCAAGCGAAGAGGACGAGGGAGTCTTCCCAGGTCGTCTCTGAAGTCCTCGGCGAACCGAGGGTGAAGAAGGTGCGTCCAGCCGTGGGCAAGGAGATGGCTGCCCCGATGAGCCCTGGTCCGGCCAAGGTGGCTGATCGCGGCAAGGGGAAGGTCCCTTCCCTCCGAGCCGGTGCAGGGGAGATTGTGGGTGAAGAGGTGCAGCAGCCATGGGCGCCGGATTGGTCGATTCGGAGAGGGGACAGCTTAACCAATGGGCCCAACGCCATCGAGGTGGTAGAGAAGCTGGAGATTCCCCAGGATCGTCAGAGTATGAGCAACGACACCCTAGAGGAGGCGTATATGGGCCTGTCGTAGGCGAACATGCTGGTAAGTCTACCGACCCCTTTTCCTTGTAACTTTTTGTGGAGCGAGTCTTTTTTTGAATAGTTTCTGGTTGTCGCAAGCTTGTCTGGAGGGGGCCAAGTGAAGAGGCTTTACAAGAAGGCCGTGGAGCAGGAGCGGGGATGGGCAGACAAGTACCAGCAAGAGATGAAGGAGATGAAGGTAGAGCTCGAGGACTCGCACAAGAGGGAGCAGCACCTGAAGGTCGAGCTCGAGGCCAAGGAGACCGAATGGGCTAAGAAGGTGGGTGCCCTGAGGAAGAAGTTTGCCAAGGAGAAGGAGGCGATGACGACGGAGGCCCAGGACCTCATAATTGCGGCCCAGAACGAGGTATACGAGAAGGCTCTCAGTCTCGTGAGGCACTTCTACCTGACCCTCGACCTGGCCGACTTTGATTACGACATGGTCGTTGAGCCGCCGCCGAAGATTCCCGAAGGGGACGAGCGTGAAGGACAGGTCGACGGATCGGCCGCCGACCCGCTCGTAGACCCGGCCGACGCAGAGGTGGGGAACTAGGTTGTTTGCCTCCTTGTTTTTGCCTTCCCCTTCTTCTTTGTTGTATTTTCCAACCGCGGACTAGCCACCGCATTTTTGTATGAAGAATTTTATTTATAAAAAGGATTTTCTTGCTCGGCCAAGTATTTTGACCCTAGATCTTTCTGGACCATTTTGTCGAAGTGTTTTGAGTGGTGGTTGGTTTCCTTTTAGGTAACGGCTCTTCTTCCCGAGACGGATCCTCGTCGCTCCGACGTCGCGTGGCTCCGGAGTAAAATCAAGGTCCTGGAGTCCATGTTGGTTCGTTACTGCGAGGGGGCTCGCGACCAGGATGCTGCCTTTAACTATTATCGGGATAAGTCCGAGGCCCTGAGCACGGAGGCGACCAGGCTGAAGAGAGCAATGGTGGATCGAGACTTCGGAAGCGCCGGTCTTAGATACACCATGTCAAGCGCGTCGGTGCAGCGGCCCTCGTCTGAGAGGCTCCTTCGTGACGTCATAGTGGAGAAGGAGATGGAGATACACCGCTATAAGACGATGCTAGGCATGTCTGGGACGAGGACGGGATCTTCCTCGGGAGGCCGTCGAACGGAGGGGGTCCCCGCAGCATTGCTGCTACTGGAGCACACCCGGCCGGTTGACGCCCAGAGCTCCGTGGTCGGCGTGTGGACCTTGGCTAAAACCAAGGGCCATTGTGACGAGGAAAGGGCTCCTAGCCGCTCGGTCGGAGTGGGATTACCTTTTGTCGAACCCGAGGGGCCCTAAGGGGTCCCTTAGTCAGTAATTTCTTTCTTTTTAGCTGAGTGGAGTGGTCATGTAACGGTCTTTGTTCTTTTTAAAATAATAAGGGAGTATGAATAAGGGGTTCATTTCCTCTCTTTGCTCTGGCCAATTGTTTTTTGATCGGATGTGAAGGAGTTGAGGGTCGGACCTGTCGATCCATTGGGGATCGGTACCAGGTGTGGCGACTTGGGTGCTGTAGTGTGATAAGCGACTTCTTGGCTCGGCATCGGGTCGGAGCTACCAAGACCTTAGGGGTCGGCACCGGAGTGGCGACTCGGGTGTCGCAGCTTGAGAAAGCAACCCCTTCGCTCGACGCTGGGTCGGACCTACCGAGATGCTTGGAGTTTCACCAAAAAGGGATCCTTTTCATACATATAGAAAGAGGCGCTAATGGCCTTTTACAAAAGAGAGTTTACAAAACCGTTATTTACACTAGCCAAGCAGGAAACCTACTTTTGCTCTTCTAGAAATTTCATTAGGTGTTCGGCGTTCCAGGGTCGCTTGATCGCCCGACCCTCCATATCCACGAGTCGGTACGTGTCGAGGCGTACGACCTCGGCTACCTTGTACGAACCTTCCTAGTTGGGGGCCAGCTCCTCTTCCTTGTTGGGTCGGAGACGGACAACTTGCGTAGCACGAGGTCCCCGGCCTTGATGTTCGTGGGGCGGACCTTCTTGTTGTAAAACCTCTCGATCCGCTGTTGATAGATGCTCCTTTGGACGGAAGACTTCTCCCTGACCTAGGCAACAAGGTCCAGATTGGCCCTTAGGCCAGCTGAGTTATCTTCTTCGTCGAAGGCCATGATTCTCGGAGAGGGCAAGCCGACCTCGACTGGGATCACCACCTCCGTCCCATAGGTTAAACTGAATGGCGTCTCCCCCGTGGGGATCCTTTTGGTGGTTCGGTGTGCCCATAGTACGCTGGTCAGCTCTTCCACCCATTGTCCCTTGGGGGAACTGTTGAGGCGCTTCTTAAGGCCATCGAGGATCTGTCTGTTCGCATTCTCCGCTTGGCCGTTGGACTGAGGGTGGCATATAGCGGAGAAACGTTGCTGGATGTCGATGTCTTCGCAGAACCTTCGGAAGTTTTGGCCTACGAATTGGGTCTAGTTGTCCGTGATGAGGATCTGAGGGATTCCGAACCGGCAAATGATGTTTTTCCAGAAGAACTGCTGGGTCCGGCGCTCGGTGATGCTGGACAGTGGCTCGGCCTCGAGCCATTTCGTGAAATAGTCGATGGCGACTATCAAAAACTTCCTCTGTCCGGTGGCTACGGGGAAGGGACCCACCAGGTTCGTCCCCTATATGGCGAATGGCGTAGGGCTGGCCAGGGATCGGAGGTTGGCTTGAGGCAGCCTCTTGATTGAGGAAAATCTCTGGCATGGGCCGCACCTCTTGACTAGTTCTTGAGAGTCTTGCAGCATTGTTGGCCAATAGTACCCCTGATTCAGGGCCTTTCGAGCAAGTGACCTGCTTCCCATATGGCATCCGCCGATCCCCTCATGAAGCTCTCTCAGTGCGTAGCTAGCTTCGTCATTTGCCAGGCAGCGGAGGTACGGTTTCCCTTCCGCCAGTGTGTACGAGCGTTTGAAGAGGATGTCGTCGATCATGACAAACCTTTCTGCTCGAATCCTGACCCTTCTTACCTCGGCCCGGTCTTCAGGAAGCTCGGCGTTGATTAAGAATCTTCGAATGGGGATGGTCCAGTCGTTCGGGCTGGCACCGTCATGTACACACATCGCCTCTTGTTCTTGGTCATTGATGCTTGGCTTTAAGAGGACTTCGATGAGTACTGTTTGGTCGAGGCCCTCAAAAGAGGAAGAAGCGAGTTTTGATAATGCATCCGCCTGGGCGTTCTGCTCCCTTGGGACCCTAACGACCGTGGAGCAGCAGAAGGATGCTAGGAGTCGTCGGACCACGGCCAGGTACCTTATCATCCGGTCATCGCGGGCCTCGTATTCTCCAGTGATCTGATCGACCACGAGCTGAGAATCGCTGAAGGCCCGGATTTGGGTCGCACCTGCTCGGTGTGCCAGGGTCAGTCCGGCGATCATGGCCTCGTATTCTGCCTCGTTGTTGGAGGTCGGAAAGTTGAGGCGGAGAGAGTATTGAAGGAGGAATTGGTCGGGGCCACGGAGGATGATCCCAGCGCCACTCCCGGATTCACAGGAGGATCCGTCGACATAGACTTCCCAGGTCGGATCCGAACCTTCGACGCTGGGTTGCTCAGAAATGGTGCATTCGGTGATGAACTCGGCGAGGGCCTGCCCCTTGATCGCCGTCCTCGGCTGATAGCCGATGTCGTACTGACTCAGCTCGATCGACCGCTTGACCAAGCGGCCGGAGTTCTCTGGCTTGTGGAGGACGGTTTTCAAGGGTTAGTCGGTCAATACTTGGATGGAGTGAGCTTGGAAGTAAGGGCGGAGCTTCCAGGCTGCCATGACCAGAGCATAGGCCACTTTCTCTATCTTTGCGTATCTCGTCTCGGCGGGGAGTAGGACCTTGCTCACATAGTATAACGGCTTCTGAACCCCGTCCTCTTCCCGGATGAGGACCACGCTGAGGGCGCTATCCGAGGCGGATAGGTAGAGCGACAGCGGTTCGCCCGACTCGGGTTTGCTGAGGAGAGGAGGGTTGGCGAGGTACTGCTTCAGCTGTTCGAAGGCCTCTTGTTGATGGGCGCCCCATTCGAAGCCCCCTTTTCCACGTAGAGCTTTGAAGAAGGGGAGAGATTTCTAGTAACTATGCTGGCTATTAAGTATAGTCAATTCGAGAATTAGTTCTACTTGATTTTATCGACAATAATTGAATCTAACTTATCAATCTGCCTTTTTCTGTTAGATTAGATATTTGTTTTCTTATCAATCTGCATTAGGCATTTTTCAAGTTTTTCTTAAAGTTACACATTGTTCTTTTTTTTTTGTCTCTTATAAGAGGTTAGCTCTTATAAGAGATTTACAGTAAGAGCCTCTTGTAAGAGCCTCCTTTTGAGATGTTCTTTTTATATAAAAATAACCTCTTATAAGAACCTCTTATAAGACATTTCTGTTCTTTTTTCACCTCTTACAAGAGCCTTTTCTATACTTTTAGACATTTTTGCCCTTACTATATAATTTCTCAATTTATATCAACATTTCATATCTAAAATTAAGTAAATCGTTAATTCCACCACATTTCTCACAAAGTATAAACAAATTTGGTCATAATCCATAATTTGGATCCTCAATCTCCTTCGCCATTGTTGCCTTCATGCTCTTCTACACTAACGATTTGCTTAATTTAAAGAAGACCACCACACCTCTTTTAGGAAGGAGTTGATTTCAAAGATGTGGTTTGAATGGAATGAGCACTTCGGACATAAGGATTTTGAATGGAATGAGCACTTCGGACAATAGTAGAAAATTGCAACCTGATTGCATGATGTTTCAACCTATTAGATTTAGAGTTATTTATTGGTGATTGCATGGTTTGCAGACCCGCACCTTCTATTAAAACATAATTTAAATTTAGATAAAACGTAGCTATAGAGTTACTAGAACGCTATAGAGTTACTATAACTTTTTTGCTCCCATATGATTATAGCTTTGACTGATTCTGATCAAATTTGCTCTATGGTTACTTGCTTGAAATATCTGCCTCACAATGTCCTTATACCATTATACAAGCTGAATATCTGCTTATTCTTTTTTCTTCCAGGTGAGCACCCGTAGCTGATGCTTTCCTTAACCTCCAACCTACCTTAAGTACTCAAGTGTATGTGTTCACATACCATCTATTTAATGCATATTAAGTCCATTTTGTTCATATCTTGTTAATCTTTATTGATTTACCTACATTGCCCTGTTGCAGGAAACCTGATATTCGTATACAGCTGAAGATAGTCTGTAAATACTATAGATGTATTAATGAAGATAGTCTGTAAATACTGTAGATGTATTAAGCTGTAGCATTTTGAAGGTTTTCTTTTTCTTGAATATTGTTCCTTCAAAAAATCTGGCATCTTTTTCTTCTTTGTGTTTCCTAGGTTATGTTTAGGGGTTGAGGAACTTTAGGCAGCTGATGTAAAATGGCAACACCAATGTAAGGAACTGTAAACTGGTTGTTATCTGTTAGCCATTTGTGTGTTGTGTCCCAGCTAAGTTTAGGTTTATTAATTATTAATAAGGGATAGTCAACAACTTATGTGAAAGCTCCAAAAACGAACAAGTAACTTTTGCATAAAAATGAAAAAACTGAAACTATCTATGTAATAAAGAAGATCTGGAAATCATTAATTTAGGGGCAATGTAGTCTTTTTAAGTGGTAGTAGACTTTTAAGATTTTAAAAGAGGCTAGTAGAAGTCTTTTAGGCTTATAAGAAATTTTGGAGAAAATGTCTTATAAGAGGTAAAAAAAAGAACATTAAAAAAACTCTTGTAAGAGATAAATCACTTATAAGAGGAGAAAAAGAACACTACCTTAGGTACTGTTCTTTTTTTTTCCTCTTATAAAAAGTTACCTCTTATAAGAGATTTACAGTAAGAGCCTCTTGTAAGAGCCTCTTTTTGAGGTGTTCTTTTTATATAAAAATAACCTCTTATAAGAACCTCTTATAAGAAATTTCTGTTCTTTTTTCACCTCTTACAAGAGCCTATATTACCCCAAAGTCTATATTACCCCCAAAGTATAAAAATAGTGAGATGAAGGACAAGAAAAGATAAGTTCAAATTACTAATATTTAAACTAGTTTAATGGCTAGTTAAATTCACAAATCAGTGTAAATCATCAATTATAATTCCAGGCTACTATAGACTTTTAATTAGTATGAAAATTAGTATGTATAAATATAAATAATAATAATTTGTTTTAAAGAAGTTGGATTAAAAAAATTTAAGGTCGATGGACTAATATAAATTCTCCCTTAGCTGTAAATAAATTTTAAAAAAAAAACAAAAAACAAAAAAATTCTGACCGACTGCAGAATTTGAACATGGTGGTATCATAACAGGACAAATCAACTAGCCACAACTCAAGTAATGTACTTACTGGACGTAAATATATATATCTTTAAATAAATCAATGTTTCGACAGCATCCCTAACATAATTGTTCGAGATTGTGAAGAATGAATTCCCACACTTTTTCTAGGATAGTATATTACAGTCAACTATGTATATGATTACACTTTTTCTAGGATAGCATATTCCTGGCTACTATAGACTAATATATAAACTAGTTTAATTAGTAACAATTATAATATAGACTTTGGAGTAATATAGACTTTTTAAGTGATAAAAGTCTTATAAGAATTTGAAAGAGGCTACTAGAAGTCTTTTAGGCTTATAAGATATTTTGAGAAAAATATCTTATAAGAGGTAAAAAAAGAACACTAAAAAAACTCTTGTAAGAGGGGGACCTCCTCTTACAAGAGGTAAATCTCTTATAAGAGGAAAAATAGAACACTACCTTAGACTAGCTATCTCAGATAGCAATGGTATTTTCACCAAACTCCTATCTGAAATATTTAATGGGTCATTTTAATAATTAGTTTCAAAATACTTTCAAAAGTGGGTCAGTTTGGTAAATACTTTCAAAAGTGTCATTTTGGTAGTAAAAAATTGAAGAACCTCGGATAATCGAAATCCCTCGATCAAACTACATTTCTTTTACTTTCTTGACTCACACAAGTTACCAATTTGTTTAAATAAATAATACCGCAGGTGATAATTCAGAAAAACTGCGAGTAGTGAAATCTCATAAATAGCACAAGCCCATGGGGGTTAACTGCAATTCAAGTGTGAAAAAATAAAAATTAAATCATACATAAACTTAGGCGACTGTTCGAAAATGGAAATGAATACTTGTTTATACATTTTATAGAAGTCCCAAATTTTTCTTCTCCTATTTTGCTTCACGCCTGATGTGCAGCCACTACTCGACTTCAGCCAAATAATCATCGATCTCAGCAGGGGTCAGTACCCTGCAACATGAAACCAGATGGGATTATGAGAGCTAGAACTTGCAATAACTTCATTGATTCCCAGTATGTGTGTGGGAAAGATCACCAATTCTATTGCACACAAAATTAAGCATGACATTCAATAATGTCTGCAACGAAATATCCGTGTTCGTGGGTACCATATCTTGGATTTCTCCTTGGAAAATGTTTTTTGCATGCAAAAGTTGCACAACTTTCTGAAAGTACATCTTTTATCTTTTCTAAGAAAATATGGTGAACATATGCTTCCTAAAAAGATCATCGCAATATGTTCCAGGAAATGCAACAAATATACTCCCAAGTGCAAATATGTGCAAAGATAAATCTAGTATGTATAATGAACATTTGAATTTGGTTTTAAAGAAATATCATGCAGGGCCCATTTAGCACAGTTATCTGACATAAACCATGATGTACTTATTGCTGTTAAGTATTTAGCGGAGTACTGGACAACATCCAATCTAGTATGTACAAGTAGCACCCACTAAATAATCTTTCTACACTACTAGCAAATTAAGTAGAGTATTGCAAACATTTCATAAACTCCCAACTTCGAAAATTCTCAAACTCCTTGGGACTACCTACACTTGGATAAATTCTCATCTTGGAAGGAAAAGCTATGATCACTAATAATCTTCTCAACTAAGCCAGGGAATAGTATCTATGTAACACCCGGTATATATATATAATATTATATAGAGATATATAATAATAATAATAATATATATATATATATATATATATATATATATAGTACAATAAATAAATAAAGAATGGATGGAAGAAGTGTGACGTGGCATGAAGGAATGGAATGGATGGAATTAATGTGTGCTGGTTTGACTAGTTGACTTGTATGGATTAAATGAATGAATGAGATAAGGAAGTGTTGGTGTGGGTGTGGGTGTGTGTTGACCGGGACTTGACCTAGGGATTTAATCCCATATCGGCCTAAAGAAGGGGATTAAAGAGGGATATATTGGGAAGCCCATGATGAAGGGTTACCAAATGGTTAACCACCCTTTTGAGGCAGCCTGTGGTGGGCGTGGCTAGAGTTTTTGTGTCCGTTCTTTCGCGTGCGTGCACGTGTAGCCGCGTGCGCAGCTAAGCCGGGCTCGGGGCGTTACAATCTAAAACTCTAAACATTGAAAATATCCAACATAATTCGTAAGAGAATGGAAAGCAACAAAAAATATACCTGAATTTCCGATCAGCATCAATAATTCCAATTTCAATGTTCTTTGCTGAAATTTGCCCTTCAAACCTACAGGAAACAGATTTTATCAGATAATAATTGATATGGATTGCATGTTCACTGAATATCAAAGGTACAAGGAAAGTAGGAAACAGATATAAGTACCCTTCTTTTAGAGTCAAAATTGCAGTATGGACAGCATCGTCAAGCTCCATATCATCAGTATACCTATAAGACAAGAAATATGACTTACTTCTTTTGAAGAAAGAAATGTGTATGAATTTCATAAATATTTCTCAGAAGGATCTCAACAACAAAAAAGAAATAAAAGAGGTGAAATCATACAAAAAGGTACTCAATAGAATCTGATCATATCTAATTTTCAGTACATATAACAATAGATAAGCCAATCAGTCAGTAACAAGAGAGAAAATTCCAGGAAGTGTATATGCTCAGTACAATCGACAGATATCCTAGAACCTAATTTGCTAGCTACATGGCAATATATACATGTGAACTTGTATTGAACTCCTCTCTCATTAGGTTAGTACTAATATTTGTAATGCATAAGCAAGATGTATATTTTCAAGTAACATCGCAAAAATATCAAATCAACTTCTACTTCAACCACTCAATAGGGTATCGAAAGAGAAAGATTGGCAGGAAATACAGCACTTTTTTTCTCTCTCCTCTTCCTCTTCTTTGTCTTTCTTCTCCTATATCTGCACCTCTTCTTTCTTCTCATTTTTTCTCAAGCATCATTACATGTGTATCAATTAATTCTATTACAAGTCATGATTCATATTTTAAACAGAAAAGACGCAAGAGATTTACTGAGAGGGCTGGCCAGTGTTCACAGCTTAGGACCACATTGATGCACCGAGAATGTTGTAGCAATAAGATCTGTTATAAGGATTATTTGGTATGAACATGTTATAGAAGAATTGGAAAATAACTTGGGAGATAACTCGAACTTCACATTTATATTTTCACATATCAGAAACTTATGTGTTGCCACCCCACATGTTCCCTGGACATGTTTGCTTGCATTTCTGTGTCAAAGACAACAAAGTTTTTGTAGTATCATTTACTCGTATGTTGCCATAATTCAGTTAACAAGGACTTGCATGCTAAAATATTGTTCTTTCCAATAGGGGTGGACAACTATTATCCGAACCGACCAATCCGAACCAATCCGAACCGAACCGACTGATTTTTAACCAAACCAATTGGGGGTTTGGGTTGGTCCGGTTCTTGATCTTCAATAACCAAGTGGACCGGATCGGTTGTTGGATGGAGCTTTCAAATAACCAATGAAACCGAACTAACCGTACCTCTATGCATTAGTCCATAAGAAATCTAGTTCTCCTTTAATTTCTTGAATATATACAAACAGTCATTTCTCATTTTCTTGGAGATTCAAATTCTCCTTTAATTTCTTTAATACAAACCGAGCAGTTGTTCTACCTATATTTTGATTCTCTATAATCATGTGTGTTATGTTGTTGAGAAACGCTTGATTTACAGGGTGGCCAGCTTAATAGAATAATGAAAAGTTGATGTAACATTTAGTAGTTACTTAAATCAAGTCAAGCATAAATTATTTTCTAAATTTTTTTTTATTGTACCTGAAATTCAATTAGCTATGGTTATTGATGATTCTTTTATGAGAATAAACTAAGATTGGCAATATACCTCACCCATTTAAACGTCAACATCTCAAACAATTAGTGTAAAATTCATTAGTAACTTGTGGTTTTATGAATCTTCATTTTAAATTCAATTATAAACAACAAATAGCAGGTTGTTTCTTAAGTTTGATTGAAGTTGATCTTTTAAATTTTAACGAAATTGTGAATGATGTTGGAGGTGAAAAGTAGCACGCCAAACCGACCATCCAATTTAATCCAAACCGAGCTTAATCGGCTTGAATGGAAACCGATCCAATTAAGGCTCGGATTGGTTGCGGATGAGAAAACTAAAAAACCGATTTTCTTTGGATCGGTGGTGGATGGTCCTTATTAGGTCGGATACTAACCGAAGCCCACCCCTACTTTCCAATACATAAGATGGAATAGAATAGACTAACAAATCATTAATATTGCAACATAATCAAAGACATGTGAGAAGTATCTTACCTCAAACAATTACATAATGCAGTGAAATATTTGTACTAAAATATCACAAATTAATAATTACCTCTTCTCCAGAAATGTCTTTGCATTAGACACATTCTTCCCCATTGCAGATGCTTTCCATGAAAAATATGAACCAGATGGATCAACCTAATGAAAAGAATTATTTAGAATTGAAGACACATCTTGAAGTATCAAGCCCTCCCTATATGTTAAGCATAGAACCCTGATAAGGGAAGAGTGCATACTCTAATGGTTATCAAATCCCCTTATGGACATATAAATTTAATATTTGTAGCGATCGAAGTTTGTACACTTATTAATTCACTATTAAACGATTAGCATGTAAGTCCAAGAATATGGCATGGTAGCATTAGACATGAATAAAAAAGCTTAAGACACCTCCCAAAGTGAAAAGGATGGAAAAATGAAGGGGTTGTAAGCAGATTATGTTGTACCTGAAACAACTGCGGACCATTATCATCATACCCAGCAATCAGCAAAGAAACTCCAAAAGGCCTCACACCCCTACAACAGGAGATGAACTCTAAGTTAGAAATGACAAATTCAATTTTAAATAATTATTAAAAATAGGAAATCAAGACCTCATAATTTTCATTCGAGTAATTACGAACTGTGACAATGGTTTTCTTAGGATGAGTAAGATGCAGGTGATTCAAAGTTCTACACATAGTCAGCAGAATCTGATATTCATAAATATCTCAAATCACTTATATACTATAACTAGAGAGTTGAGGTTGTGTAACTGTATGGATTGTAATTTAGTAAACAACAACACCATTTCCATTTAAATCCAAAGATTCTATTTTCTTAAAAAACATTAGTCGAGCCTCTTATCTTTTAATGCAATTTTCATTGAACTAACTTGGCAACTTCTCAAAAAAGAGTGTCATTCTCAATGATCACCTATTCTGTAGCAATGAAACATTCCCTTAGATAAATTGATTTCGTGTTGCACGTGTTAATCATCTAGTACATAGTAAGAGAGTGGAGATTACTACTGATGAATGGAGGAATGCAAAAGTAGAGTAAGAAGAACTAGTAAATATAACTGTTGATAACAATAACAAATCCTTTACCCATAACTACAAGTATGATCGTTGATACTTAATTGTAGTTCTCACAGGGCGAACCACAGAAAGGCACCATGTAAATTTAGCATAAAACGAAACACACAAGTTGGAATAGAATGACAAATTTGCAATTATATAATGAAATTTAGACTGTAGACTCCTAGGAACTTCTCGTTTACAAACCAAGTACACAGACAAATGACAGTTTTCACTAGACAGCTGTCTTCGTTAAAAATGGTGTACATTTGTGCTTGATGCAGCAAGAGGCAGTCAGAAAATCTAACACTTCTCCTATTACTGGGCTTGACCCTTTTTCCTTGAGCCTGTTTGGTTTTAATTCATGACTGATTGTCAGCCTGTTACTTGAGTCTGGATGATAATTTGGTGCATAGCTAATAGATATTGGGTTTTGCACTCGTTAGCAATGAAAAAAAGGGTTCACTTTTGTTACTTTTTGTGCTGCTACCGAGGCCTCAAAGGCTGCTATATAAATTCATCTTCCATTTCTACCCTATATAAATTGCATCAGCCTTCCCTTTTTCTTTCTTTTCACTCTTGAGTATCCCATCCGGCTCTTTCTCACTTCTTAACCCTCTTAACCCAGACAAACAAAGTGCTTAACTCATATAGGTAAGAATTGAAGAGATGAAAAACTAGTAACTAAACAAGCTTGAGATTGTCAAGAACATTAGGTAAGCATTTTTGTCTTTTCTCCAATTATGCATATGATGCTCAATTTTAATACATGTATTCTCCCCTTTTCCTATTTTATTTAATTATTCGTAAAAATAGTAACATTTTTTTCTTCTTTCATGATAGGTAAAGAAATTGGAATATGGCAATATTCATGAAGATAAGACTTTTCTCTTTTCTCATTCTTTTGATTTGAATCAAATTCCAAATGAAGATCTAAGCATGGTTATTGAAATAGGCATTCCTAATGTATTGGATAAAGAAAATGATGCTATTGCAAGGAAAAATATCATGGAAGACAAATTTGAACCATTTATCTAAGGGATTTACTAATGAGTGCCCTAGGTGATAAGGACATCGGTTCTGTTTTGTTTTATTTTGAAATTTAGCCATATATATTAGTTTTGCAATTTGCAACCCCTTTGTTTTCTGCATTAGAATATTTTGGAAATTTGTATTGAGATTTTGTTTTGAGCCTATATATATGCCTTGAGAATAATGAAAAGGGAAGTTATTCTTGATTTTTTTTAAATTACTGTGTTGAGGTATTGCTCTGCATTCTCAATTACCTGCAACGCACGTTCAACTCCAAAACAATTTCTTAACACGTATATCGCACATGAAAATCCTTAAACTCTTATCAAAACGTGCATCGCACGTGAAAAATATTAGTTTATTTTTAAGTGAGAGTTATATTAACTATTTATTTACTCAATTGTTGTTAGTTACCATAATACACTCAAAGTATAAAGTTATTTACTACATAATTATTTACAAAAGTGTCACTCATCTCTATCTCTACTACTATAATGGGAGAAGACCTTAGTGTAATTTGTCCATCTACCAACCCGTGCAACACACGTGAAAATTTATTGTAAATGATGTTTTAATCAAATCCAGACTACATCTGAATTTTTACTTTTAAAAAAAACTATACTTATTAAGACGTGCATCACACGTGTAAACTACTAGTATAAAATAAAAGTTGAGGTCATTAGGGATAATTTGTAAAGAGTATGATGAGTAAAAAAAGGTCTCAAATTATGTCTTAGTATTACTTCAAGAAGGAAAAATAATTTATTTAGACGTGCATTACACGTGCAGATTACTCGTTCTTCAGTAATGCAAACCTGAAACTAACGTAACAATATTGAGTATTCAACCGTCTTAAAAAGTGGAATGAATGTTTACCTTATTCAATTTAAAGAGATAACAATTTAATGGTTAGAAAGAGAGAGCTGGTTGGGATTCTCAAGAATGTAAAGGACGAGAAAAGGATGCCTGATGCAATTCAATAAGGGTAGAAAAGAAATATAGAAATAGTAGTCTTCGAGGCCTCGACGGTAGGAAAAAAGAAAAAAAAGTAAACCCTTGATTTAATTGTTAACTAGGACACTTGTTAGCAAACCTCTTAGATAAATGGTTCAAATTCAACTTCCATGGCATTTTCTCTTGCAATAGCATCATTTTCATTATCAAATGCATTAGGTGCCTCTTTCAACAACCATACTTAGATCTTCATTTGGAATTTGACTCAAATCAAAAGAATGAGGAAAGAGAAAATGTCCATCTTCATGATTATTGTCATATTCCATTATCTATATATATCATGAAAGAAAGAAAATCATTACTAATTTTATGAATAATTAAATAAATTAAATAAAATAGAAAAAGGGGGAAACACATGTATTAAAATTCCGCATAACATGCATAACTTGAGAAAGGACAAAAATTCTTACCTAATGCTCTTGACAATCTAAAGCTTGCTTAGTTCTTCAAATATTCAATTTTTACCTATATGAGTTGAGCACTTTATTTGTGTCAGGCATACTACCAATTATTAATATGGGTTAAAAGGGTTTGGCAGTGGTTTAGAAATGAGAGAGAGCCGGTTCGGATTCTCAAGAATGAAAAGGAAAAGGATGGCTGACGCAATTTAATAGAGGTAGAAAAGGAATATATTAATAGTTCTTGAGGCCTCGGTTGCAGTACAAAAAGTAAGAAAAGTAAACCCTTTATTTAATTGCTAATGAATGCCCTTTATTTAATTACTAACTAGGGCACCCGTTAGCAGAACCCTTAGATATTAACGCAATTACTCATTAGCACATTTCAGCAATCATATCATTAATTCATGACTCTGTTTAGATTTTTACATGGTGTAGGGGAAACCAGAGGACTTCTCCTTGGATGCATGGCTTAAAGTGCATCAAGCGAAATAGCAACAGTTTAATTGCCACCAACCTGCGTCCAGGTTCTATGCAAGATTTCAGAATTTATTGTTCATTAATGGAATAGGGTGGCTATATTCCACCTTGTTCTTCACAAAAAGAAGAGATTTCAGAATTTGGTTTGTCTTTGATTTGGAGCCACCAAGAATTCGTGATTTCAATTATTTTTTGTTGTTGTAACAAGCTCTGTTCAAATTTTGTTTTCAAAATTGATACTGTTTCGTTGTGCATATGTGTGCGTGTATTGTACATAATATATTTAAAAAATGATCAAAAGATCAAAGCGAACATAATAGGTTTTTACATAAGCAATCATACTTGATCGAATTTTAAATTCAAGAAGGTGATCAAAAACACTACGAGACTTGCAGTTCTAGTTTCACTAGAACAGTATATACACAAACAATACATGTATGCATATTGAATATGTTTATGGATTACATGTGTTCATTGTAAACTGATAGTAATGAGTTACTTGGGTTAGAGTTACAGATTCATTTGACTACCTAACCCGATACCCAATACCATATAACATTGACCAGGCCTAACCCAAAAAAGTCATTGTCCACCCTAAATCAAAACATGTGTAAGACTAATCTTCCCTCTACTGTTTTTCCCAAATAAGATTCGGTTTTCGTATCCAAGTTAGTTTTTCATTTTTCATAGTTGTTTTGATGATTTAGATCAATTTAGAGGTAAATCATCAAAAACAAAATTTCAGACATACATAGGATCAAGTCAGATAAAGCCATAAAATTCAATATTCATCTAACAGGACCAATACTTAATAACTTGGTTCTTTAGCATAGCCATCTCTGGCTTATAGTTACCACGCCTACAAATTGGACATCAATTACACAAATGGCTGATGGCATTGCCCAGTTTGAAATGTGTTGATCAAATCTTTCTTACCATCTACCACTTGACCCCATTCATGGAGAAAGTCTTACATGGTGAAGATACTTCTTACCAACATTTTTTTATAAATAGCATTACCATATGTGAAGTCTGTCAAGTAAAAGGGGTTATTTTTAAGATTGGACAAAAAAATGAATTATTGTAAGACTGATAAGCATACCCTGATTGAGTGAACTCCTGCATAACAGTTGCAGTTTCTCGTACAAGTTGTGTTACAGGAATTGACTCCTGCATTCATGTAATAACAATAGAAATCAGGTGAAATAAAGGATAAAATATCTCAAAGAGGGAACACATAATGAAAGTCACTAAAGCTGCAAAATCCCTCTCTGTACTTTTGAGAATTGGAGACTTGGGAGTGCCACTAGGGCCTAGTGGTGAGCCTCTTTGCTAGTGAGCAAGCAAAAGATGGGGGATCTTGCACCAATTCCTTAATTATGGGGAAAAGGAGGGTATGTGGCTAGAAGCATGTTTACAATCCCATCCATGAACAATAAATAGATGGCTCCTACTAAATTAAGAGGTAAAACAAATAAAAAGGGAATGCCGGTTCAGCTTTGGTGGGAATGTATATTGTCTAGATCCTGCTTTACCAATGCTTCAGAGTTCACTGTGATTCCCCGGAGAAACAGAGCAAAACCATCTTCCTATCCACATCTTTTAGTACTGCAGGAAAATGCCAGCTCATGATTTAAGACTATGACACGTCCTTTTCTACATACTTTCCTTGGATAAAATTTTGTAATAAAAGATTGACTTCAGATTGACATTAGGTTATAAAACTGTCATCTTATCATCATGCATCCTTGTGATCAGAAACTGGACCAAATTGGTGGCAAAAGCCCAAAATAATATTATGACAGCTTTGGTTTCGAATATTTTTAACAATGGATAAATAACATAATCTTAGAAATGGACAAGGAGGAAATGTGAAGTTACTTTATATAATCTACAATATTGTTGTGCTTGCTTTCTGCTTTTCCTCACGAGAACACGGGAATCTGGACCCATTCCGCTGCAAAAGGTTCATACATATATGTTAGAAAGAACACAGTTGAGACTAACAACTAAAATGAAAATGAGGTCTAAACAAATGCTAACTAAGCCTAATATCAGAAAACTACCATTCCAAATTTAAAGACCATACCACGAAATCACTAAAGCATTCTTAAAACTATTATATCATGCTATAAAATCTGAGTAACTATAGTGCGTTCTCGGAAATGCAGTCTGATAAAATTTCTACAATTATCTATGTTGGTAGAATGGAAAATACCATATTGCCATCCACGCATTTACATATCTAACCCATTATAAAGGGCTGTAAAGCAAAAATAAAAATAAAAATAATAATCCATTAGATTAGTCATCCAGCAATAATGGAAATGCATTTTGTTTGACCCTTTGGTTTATATCATACATACAAAAAAATTATCATCATCACCCTTTCTTCAACTGTAGAGTTTTAAAGTCGAACAAAATTTTGGAAGAGTTATTAGTGGATTGTGAGCCCTCCAACTGGTTTAATAAGTTTTAAGGCGAGGGCATCTCCTCACTGGTTTTCTTTACTTGGGATTTGGCACCCAAATGAGCAGCAACTCCTATAATTCAAGTATTGCAGAGCACTGATTATTCCCAGGTAGTGTTGTACTCTGTAGCCAACATTGAAGAGGGAAAAAAACATAGAACAACAATAATTTCTAAGCAAACAACAAATTAATGAATAAGTACCTGTAAACAACTCCAATATTTGTTGTCATAAGCTGGATTTTCTGCACCTGCAACCAAAAATCGTATTTATCATTCTTTTTGTATTACAGTAATAATCTGATCTAGGACAAGCTATCCACCAACTAGATGACTCAAAATCAGTTAATCACAATGACAGAAGGCTGACAAAAAATACAGAATATTGTTTTATTGCCACTGCAAAATGCAAATTGATTAAAAAAACGATAAAAAGGAAAAGGAAGTCTAATCAAACAGACATTTAACTTGCCAACAGCATGTCTAATGGAAGCAATTTAAAAGTTGTAAGCATTAATACTGATGATTTAAAAAGATAAAGAGTAAAATTCAACAGAAGGTAAAGGAACAATTAGAGACCACACAGAATACAGAATATTCATATTGATGATTTGGCAAGGCGAAGCAAATACATAATATTCCAGCAATCAGGCTATACAGTATGCATTCTAACTAGGCCTAAAACCTCATGGTAGAATTAATATATTTTTAATGCAGGTCTATCATCTATAACCATCATCATGGTACCCCCTTACAAAATAATGAACAGTAGACACCCTTACAAAATTAGGAACAAGGCTTAAGGTTATAGGAAAGATAAATAAGAAACATAAAATAACATATGGAATTGTAACTGATTTTAAATAGTATAAATTGCAAAATGAAATGAACAACAGCATAAGATTTGTGTTCTTACAGATGTCTCGTCCACCAAAATGGATGGCAATTTCTTCTCAGTTGCTATAACAACACCATTAGCAGCTGTGATTAATAAAACAAAGTTGTCAGTACAGAAACAAGAATACATGTCATTATGAATCTTTCTAGGGAAAACAAGCACAGAACTAGTGGAAAACATCAACTTAAAGATTTTAGCGACGTGGTTGACATGAAGCTATCTTAAGACAAAAAATATGCACAATATTCAAGACCCGTACAACTCAAAACAACAAATTGCTTAGTTTACAAAGCCACAATCAAATTTAAACAAAAAAGTTAGTGATAGCATATCTATATAATAAAACACAAGACAAAGTTATCAAGTGGTTCACCTTCAATTGAAACAAAATCAACGGTTCAGATTCACTTTCCCAAAACATATTTTCCCTCCAAAAAGTTTTCCCCCCAAAACAAAAAAAACTCATTACTTTATTATTATCTCTCTCTTCTCTCTTCTCTTTTGTAACCCCTGTTTCCTGTATTTGTATTTTCTGTTGTATTTCATTTCATTGTACTCTATTTATCAATTCAAGATCCTATATTTTGTTTCCAGTTCTAATAAAAGTCATTTCATTTGTTTCGACTCAATTTTGTGCCCAATCTATTTTATTTGCATCGTTCCTATCAGCTCTAATTTGTTGTTCTTCATAGGGAATTGACTGATTCAACTCATCTAATTCATATTGCCTAATTATTGTGATTTTTGACTCAATCTCCTGTTGGATCCTACTCAAACCCGCTATCCAATAACCCTAAACCCAATAACCCTAACTATTTAAACCCTAACCTAATTATAACCCTAACCCTAATCACCCCCTACCCTAATCTCTACTGTTAAAACCCATCTCACAGCCGCCAAACTCCCTTTTCCCCACTGTTCATCCATCGTCTCCCTCACTTCCGATCATCATCGTCGTCTTCGTCCCTTGCCCTCGACCTAGCCCCACCATCACCGCTACTTATCGTCTTCCCCTGTTCTCCTCACCGTTGCTCTTTCCCCTGCAACCGCCACCTCCATCTCCGAAACCCATCCCGCCATTACAGCACCACCCTTGCACCTCTGATTGCCCCCATCTCCTCGTCACTAACCCGTCATCCCTGTCATCCTCCATTGCCACGCCACCATCCCGAAGCCACCGTCACCTACACCCCATATCGTCCCCTCCTATGTTCTCCCCGAAAACAGAGCATCCACTCGAGCTCCGTTCGCCGCTGTAACACCCCGAATTCCAAAACAGACTGAATTCAAAGTTCCACAGGATCTTGACACTTCTCTTCGTACAATTTTACAAGGAATTAAAAACTTTTGTTACATCAGAGTTACATTTACATTACATATTTACAGCGGAAGCAATTTACAACAAATTACATGAATAGAAAATGTACAACACTTGAATCATTCTTTAAGCAGCATGCAAACTTTAGTCTTATTAATCACTTTACCCTGTATAGAAACTGTGGGCACATCAGTTGCTTACAACCGACGAAATATTATACACGGCTATCCTCTCTATGCCGAATAGTATAACGATTTTCAAATACTTAAACAAACCACAAACTTGATCACAAACAAAACTACAAGGGACTATCCTATTGATATCGTGTTGTGCGGTGCACAGTTCTTAATGCAGTTATGTATGTTACATGACACTAATGCGCACTTGTTCAGATTCTATGCATCGCATACTACATAGGTCGTCTGAGGGCAAGCCCTTAACCGTTCTTCATCTTGTAGGGTTCGATCCATCATCATGACTTAAACTACTACAGTAACTATGATAAGTATCCTAGATATTCTATGAGTTACGAGCTCATGTCCAGACAGCCTGAAGGGAAATCCCACGTCATGACACGACGCATCGTGTAGAACCTATGAACAATTCAGCCTTCGTCATGGAACATGACACCACCCGCAGTCACCAAACACCCCACAAGCGTCGCCCGCAGTACAGACTCCTGGAGACATATCCACGTCATGACACGACGCATCGTGTAAACAGCCTGTGAATATTCTCATGCCTAGCTTCGAGGCCCTCATACTCATGTTTTTCTTACTTTAATCACATCTTCACTATGTGTCTAGTCCTTAGTTATTTGAATCATGAATAAAATCAATTCTCTAGAGTTAGCCCTTCCACTATACCGGTTTTAACCATTTATATAATACGACCCAAATCTTGGTCTTTTCATTTCAAATCTCATTTAAACAATCTCTTTTCAGTGCCGGTATGAGGCTTAGCTACACTCTAGTTCTCAATTTCACTTCATGATCACAAAATTGAGTTTTCATACTCGGTCTTTTTCATAGTTCAAATAGTTTTTCCATTTCTTTTCTATAAGTTAATTTCTTACATAAGTCAAATTTCGATTTATAACATTCTCATTCAAGAAAATAAGTCTCAATAATTTCATTTAATTCTCGCACTATTATTTCTTTTTCTCCAAAAATCAAAATCATATTTTTCATTTAACTTTCAATGCATACATTACCCAAAACAAGGTATAAAATTCACAAATGAACATACCTCAAGTTCTTTTTATACAAAATTCTCTTTTATAAATTTAGTATAACTCATCATGGATTAAATCACTTTTTATCCTTGTGCAAATATCAATTTTCATAGAGTTCTACTCATTACTTCACAACTCTTTAATTTAAGTCAAAACAGTGTGCAAATATTTTTCATAAAGTCCCTGTATTTTTATAATAATTATCATAATTTTTCCCGAATTTTAAAAGTAAAAAAATCAATTTAAACAAAAAAAACGAAAAAAACTGTTTTAATTGCCGAACTCAGGATTCGAACCAGCTACCCACAGCCAAGCCCACGCTACAGTGCAGCGCACTGTGGCGCACACACTAACCAGAAAGGACAAGGTGCAACCACGTCAAAGGAGAGGATTTAAATCCCTAAAAACTCGCCTTTCAGTTATGGATTTTTTTTCAAAAAATAAAAACAAGGCTACTGCCCAGTTTCGAACCCGGGACCCAAGACCAGACCCACGCTACAGTAGAGCACACCCGAACGCACCCATTAGCCAATAAGTCCAAGTGACTAACCTGATATAGTTTGGGTTTTTATGGGTTTTGATCCAAATTTTGGTTTATTTCGAATTTTTATAAAAACAACTAATTTCAAACTCTTTTCTTCTCCAATTTCATTCTAAAATTCCAGAACATAATTTTTAAGCATTTCTAATAAGTCAGTAAATTAAAACTTAATTTTTGACATAAAAGTTGTAATTTTTCTCTCTAAATACAATTTGTCTTACAATTTCGAAAATGCATGTACAAAAATGTAGTTTCTTTATAATTTTGCATCCAAAACTTCCCATAGCTTCTTTTATTATTTTTATATTTATTAACCAAACATTTCAGTAATAATTACCTCTTTTTCATGCCATTAACCAATGAATTAGTAGAAATCACATTTTTGCATGGTGATCATTTCAACTAACTAAACATACAATCACGTCTTCTTAGTTTCGCACAATCAAACAATTAAAGCATGGTAGCATGGTTAATTCTAAACTAACAATCACAATTTTGCAATTAACTAACATTCTTTTAACATACAATCAATCCATTGCAATTTGTCTCATTTTCATTACACACGGCTAAAATAGCTAAAGTTTCTTTTCAATTTCATCAACCATACCCTAGCATGATATCTAATTAGAAGTTTAAGAAAATCACCCACCTCTAATGGAGAAAAAATCAAACAAAACTCCTAGGGATCTCCTACAATGAACAAGTGGAGCCTTCTCCTCCTAGATCGAGCCACCAAATTGACTTCTCCTCCTAGATGCAATGCAACCCGAGCATCCACCTTTGCTCCTTGAAAAATCCGGCCACCTCTAGGTTGAAGAACACACTAGCACTCACTCTCACAAACTATTTATCTTTTGTGATGGGCTCACTAGTGATGGGCTCACTAATGCACTCACAGCCACCAAATTTGCCTTTCTTTCTTTCTTTCTTTCTTTCTATTCTTTTCTTTTCAAAAATTTTTAAGTGTGTGAATGAAGAGTGCAGGGGGGAGGGGTATTTATACAAATTTTGAAGGTGAATGAACAGCTAGGATGAGATCAGATGGTTAGGGATCAAGGGTCTAGATGAACTAGGGAGTTATAGAAACTACCCATGATGAAGCAACCAACTCTCCACCTCTCCCATCTCCCCCACTCTCCTATGCATGATCCGGCCTAGGGTAAAAGGGTGTGCATTGCACACTCTAGTGCATGCACGTGCCAACTAGTACCCCCTCTTTTTATAAGTTTGTTCATGTGAATAAATTAATTGTTCACTAAACTTGTCTACACTACAAGTTGGATTAAAAAAAGAAGAAATTAAGTTAGATGGGCTCACTAATGGACCAATTAACCATGGGCTCTACTAATTAAATTAATTTATTAATTAAGATGGGCTAAAAAGAGACAATTAGGCCTACAATTCAACTATGCTTTTAAAAATAGTGTTTTTGGAAAATAAAGAGAACAATTACTTGTTCATGCTATAAAGAAATATTTTATAAAGGAAAAATATACATAAGAAATTATACGTGCAAAACACGTAAAATCACAAACTCTACATAAATAGAAATTTAGGGTGTTACAGCCGCCCCTCGACGCTGCCACCAGTCACCGCAGCCCCGGGGCTCCTCGCCGTCAACACGTCGCCACAGTCGCCAGTCGAAGCTCTTCCATGCCTCGCCGTTGTTTGATCGGGGAGAGCAAGTTTGAACTTCAACCGTTCGACCTCCTCACGATCCTTGCCATCTTCATATCAGATCAGATCTGGGCCATCTGATCTCCCTCGCGATTCGGATCGCCATCAGATCTCCATCATCAGGGTGCTCGCGATCCTGGCCTTCCGATCTGATCAAGATCCGAGCCATCATCAGACCATCATCATCGTGAATCTGGGATGTCCGATCCCCATCCTGATTGTGATCTTTGATCTCTTGATCTCTGCTGTCTGATCCGATCGTGATCATCTTCATCAGAGTGATCTCAATCGTCGATTTTCTTGATCTTGATCGCCATCAAGATTCGCGCTGATCTGATCCATCCGATCTCGATCGTCGATCAACATCCTCATCCAATCAAGACAAGTATCTTCTTGTACAATTCGTTGTTCTAGTACAAGCTTTTATTTGAAAATACCGCAAGTAGATTGTAGTTGTGACTCCCCTTTGGCTTATCATTTGATGATCTCATTTTACTTATTGTTGTCCTTATCAATTCCATGATCATAAGAGTCACAATCATTCGTTGATATATTCATTTCACAACTAGTTACATCTAATTATTATCTAATTATTTGAACATATGAATTTAAGAATCACCTTGACTTGTAGATGTATGTTTGTACGATGCATGTGTTGATTTTGCTCTCTTTTGAGTTGAGAATAGCTATGGGCGCTCATTTGATGTTTGTGAACCCCTAATTTGTATCACACTAATTTAGACTCATAATAGTCATTAATCATGCCACTTTTTATATAAAAGAAATCCCTTATGTTGTTCCTGTCTTTACTTGCTGTTTCGACCCTGATAACATCAGAATCTGGATTTGAGTTCTAAACATGAAATGTAGCCTCAGATGTCTAGTTTACTACCCTTTTGACGGAATTGAATTCCGAGTTATAGTTTGTAAATTATCATTGTTTTAGTACTGTTGTGTCTAAAATTTCAAATTCTTAAATTTGTTGTGTCACTCTGTTTTCCAATTTAAATTGACTATGCTATCTGTAAGATAATGGCTTGAAATTTTGCATGCTAATACTAGACACACTAGCAGACCGTCCCTAATTTTCCTGGAATTAATTAATGAAGCTTCAAACCTATTTCATATTTATAAACACAATTTTACAAATTCTAGCTGAACACGAATTCTGTGTAGTTTGCTGTTTTGAGTTGCTACAACTTTCATGTATCTTGTTTATATGCGCTGGATTCGGCAGAGTCTAGTTTCTAGATTTTCTGACGGATTCAATTTACATTCCTGCGGTGGTGGGAATCTCAGTTTTAGTGCAGCAACGTCATGCTGTCCAGAATTGGAATTCTCGTCGTTCTTAATAATTTTAATTTGTTTTGACCCTCGAATGTACTTTCTACCTAACTTAAACTTGTTCCCTGTTCTTGATCATGTTTACTTGCCCTGTTTCGCACACTTTCATGCTTGTCTTGATAATAATAATAAATAACAAACCGGAATTTAAGGGAAAGACCATAGTAGTGGACAATATAGGTAAGTGTACTCAGAAAGAGGCCCATGTTTCCCACTTGATACTTGTTTCATGAACTAGTTATATGGTCATTCGATTCATGGACTTGTTATATTAACACTTGTTTCAAGAACTAGTTATATTACTATTCGATTCATGAACTAGTTATTATTGATTCATGAACTAGTTACTATTGATTCATGAACTAGTGTATTATTATTCGATTCATAGACTTGTTATTACTTGATTCATGTACTAGTATATTATTATTTGATTCATGAATTTGTCATGTTATTACTTGACTCATGAACTAGTTATATGACTACCCGATTCATGAACATACTTGCTTGATACTTGATACCCGAGTACACAGCCCTATAAAATCCACCACTAGGCCTAAACGTAACTGTTTGTAAGTAGCAACCATGTGGTAAATAAATGGGACGCATGAAGTGCTACCTAGATAGATTTAAACAATAGACTTAAGAATAACTTGTTACTTGTACACACTTGATACCTGCCTCGTACACTACTTGATACTTGCTACTTGATACTTGTTACTTGATACTTGTTACTCGATACTTGATATAGATTACATGCTCACTTGTTACCTATTCCTGCCACTTGTATTTGTTACCCGATCCTGTTACTTGATTTGTTTCACTTGCTAGCTAGTCTCTTGAACTTCATTACTTGTTGCATCCTTGTCAAATCATATTGTATACTCTTGATTCCAAATCTTGTTTCATATTTTCTTGCACTTGTTTTCATACCCCTTGCTTGTACTACTTGCGGTCCGTAACTTGCACTAACGGGCGTGTCTTCGTTTCTCTATTTTTCTTCTACATGATATATATATATATACATGTTTTAGAGATCAATTGCTGAAATTAGTGAGCAAACATTTTAGGCTTCGCTTGGGAAAACTTGCTTTAGTTATTTTGTATTTGAGTTTATTTAATTCTTGTTGCTACTTAAAACTTGTAAAGGACTTGTAGTCCCGAAGTATTTTTACATTTGATCCAGATCTTAAATTTATTTGGGATATTTATATTTGTTTCAAATGTTTTCTGTTGATTAATAAATTATTCATGCATGCGTGGTTGAGTAATGAGTATATTTTGCTATATCTCTTGTCATGATGCTGAGTCGATCCTACAGCTTATGAATGATGAAAATTACTCGTTGGGCTTTGTCACGTACTCATATTCCGTATTCCTTTTAGGAAGCGGGGTATGCCACTTTTTTACCATATCAAACTCCAAATGTTGTAATACTTTTGTCTATCCTTAATAAACTGCTTGTCGTGTTGCAGCGCTATCCATAACAACTTGGAGTGGAGTAGAAACTATAGAGAGTTAGACAATCAGTAATTGTTTGTCGATTTTGTTGAGGGGGAAGCTGAAGATGAAGAAAAAGAAGCTGAGGGAGAAGAATCAGCATGTACACTGCATCTATTGCAACCAAGCTGGAGTGGCGGTGAGGAAACTCATATATGGAATAGAAGGCATTGGAAATTATCGAGTATCCCACTACCCCTCGTGTACTCGTTGTTCGTCCTAAGGTGGTACACTCTAGCATTGTATAGAATGAGCGGTGATGGATGTATAATGTTGTAAGATTCATAGTGTTAAGAATCAATGTGCTGTATGAGACAAATTAAAAATAAAAAAAATAGTTTTTTTTATTAGTCTGTACATTATGTACATTTTAAAAAATATAGTTTTTTTTATTACTCTGTACATTTGTACATTATGTATCAGTTTTCTTCGTCGGAAATTGTGTGTTAATATGTAAATTGTTTTTGCAACTTGTTCTTCCACACTTGACCATCGTGTGGGTCGTAACCCGCCTTCATTTTCCAATATACCACACAAGGTTAAGAAAGCTTGAGGACCCATTCTTAATATAGTTCTGCTAGTTTCATTGCTACAAATTTGACCCATTATTTCTTCACATACCCTCTCTCGGAACTCATACAATAACTAATTTTTCTCTTACGAGACATCCTAACTTAGTAATAAACAACAGCACATGTGAACTGAGCTACAGCTCTTCGGCGCAAATCGAACCATCTATTGCGTGTTATTTCCCAATCTTGATGATCCATCTAACACAATGAAACATTTACAAAATTAAATTAGAATGAAATATTGTATAAAACCAGGTGAATGGAAATTTCAATGTTGGAATTATTAAATTTACTTGTAGCAAACCAGATTAATTAAATTAAATTAGGCCTAATGCAGATTGATAAGAAAACCTAATGCAGATTGATAAGAAAACCAATATCTAATCTAAAAGAAAAAGGCAGATTGATCAGTTGATTCAATTATTGTCGATAAAATCAAGTAGAACTAATGCTCGAATTGACTATACTTGATAGCCAGCATAGTTACTAGATATAAACAAAAAGATAATGTGAAAATGGAATACAGTATTTTCCTCAAAATTCCTTTCAAAGACTCCTCCTTTTTCTAATATAAATTTAAATTTAAAATTTTGAACAAATTCAAGACAATAAAAGAAAAAACAAAAACAAAGCTAATTACAGAGAAAATGCTATTTGTGCAGTGATGTACTACTTTTGTTCATCCTAATGGGTATTCTTTAATTGCATAGCATTCTATAACACTCGCTTTTGGTTTCCTGATTTGACTCCATGATCAATATCCTTCTGAATGTCACCAGTAACCATCATGATCATGTATACACAACCGATTCAATGCAGTAAGAACTGGCCACTCCTACAAATTTCATGCCTATCAATGTATACTCCCTAATCCCCATCTCTTTCTTACAATCTGGTCATCTTCTATCAAAATTTACAAATCAATATCGATGAATGAATTAGACTAGACCTACTTTCTCTTCTATCAAAATTTCAATGTTGGAATTATAATTAGATTCGATGGGTTACCTCATAGCTGGCGACTGCGGGGCGGCAGGATGGCGATTCGATGGACGGAGACGAGGGCAACTACGGGACAGCGGGACGATGGACGAAGACGAGAGGGGAGGCGACGAGGAGGGTGAGAAAGAGAGAGCGGGAGTGGGAGAGAGACAGTCGAGAGAGAGGATCTGTTTTTTTATTTTAAGGATTTAGATCTAAAAAGGGAAATTTAGTCCAATCACTTAAAAAAATTAAACCTACTTTCTCTTCCCTCCAAATCCCCCCAATATTGGAAGGGAGCCAAAATTGGCTCAGGAGGAATTTTGCATCCCTCCATTCCCCTCCCCTCCCCCTCCTAAAAAATGAACCAAACATGAAAAGTTTTAAAAAAATCCTCCCCTCCCATCCATTCCTCTCCAACCAAACAGGCCCTTAGGTAAAATTGTAGAAAACCCCCTCGCACTAGATGATTATGTAACAAAGACATTGTTATACTAAAAAGTATCCCATAATCCCAAATCGAGAATTAAAAAGCATGCAGATGACTTCCCTTGCTCACATATTAATCATAATCAGCATGTAATTAGGTAGGAATTACATACAAATTTTTTTTAATAACTCTAAAAGAACATTTAATTTGTTATTATTAATGGAAAACTAAAGGTGTACCCCCTGAAGGTAGTTCAGTTCCAGCACAGTAAAAGTACGAGCCCTACCTAAACAAGAACCAGACAACCCAAAAGAAAGGTTGAATAGCACTAATATCTACTACTCACAAGATTGAACTAATAGTAAACTCCAACATGCCCAAGACCTGGCAAGTCACAATTACTAGGATCGCAGGTCGGTACTTGTAATCTTTTCTTACAAATCGAAACAAGATAAAGATGTAGAATGACTAGCAAGTACAAAGGATGTTCAGAACTAAAGAGGAACTGATATAGCCCATAGTTCTGCAAAAACATGGGTAAGGCCATCTCAAAATTATCCCAATGCCCTCAAAATGCATTTGGCAAACCTCTCAAGTAATAGGACTAATTACAAATGATATTCATGAAGATGAGAGCCATGAGAATCTTTTAAAGAAATATAATATTTCTGACTCGGCTCCTTGAGCCAATCAATGAGATGTGTAGAAATGAAAACATTCTATAACAGATAAAAGATTCCTATAAACCAAAAGCTAAATAGTGATGCACCACAAATTTAATAATTCTTAAATAAATGTTCTCGACTTTCTTGTCCATGAATACATTCGCCACCATAGTTGAGTTTTGAAGTAACAAAAAAATATTCACAATCAAGGGCGGAGGCAGTAAAGGGTGAGGGGGGGCAGCCGCTCCCTCTGGAATTTGGCAACCCCCTTAGTAGGCCCAAGTGCATAAAATCCATGCTCCCCCTCAAATGGGCTTCTGCTATTCTTTCGGCCCAAACCGCTCCCCTTCTTTTGGCCCACCCAAACTCCTCGGCCCACACACGCTTCAGCCCCAAACCTGATCTCCCGCAGTCCCGCTCCTCTTCTTTCTTCTTTTCTTTCTTTCTTTTAGCTCCAGCCTCCAACACAATGGCGAAACCCTAGCTCCCTCTCCTTTCTTCTTTTTTTCCTTTCTTTCCATGCTCCAGCCTCCAAGGCGCCATCGAAACCCTGGCTCTTTTCGCTGAAGCCTCCTAAATTAGTATTATTCACTTCCTTAGTTCGTTATGCATTTTTCATTTGTCTACTATTCTTTCAGTCTAACCATCTTTAACTCTTGATGATAAAATCATGGTTCGTTGTTTTAATCAATTTAGATGTACAATTTGCCAACTGATAGATTTGAAATACCTGTGTTTCTTATATACTCATCCTTTTCCATTTGGCTAAAATTGCAAAAACCTACCCTAAATTTTCTTTCTAAAAATTCTAACAACCTATGATTTTGTTTTTTCCTTTTATTCTCTAAAAATAAACTACCCAAAGCGGGAAAATGGAAACTTTAGAGTAGTTAAATTATTTAAATAAATTCAGCATAGAATTTTTCTTTGTTGGTGAAACTATTAGGTAGTAATTTGCATTGTTTTAGCCTCTTTCATTTCTTCATTTTCAACAAGAAAATGATGGATTTTGTTGTTGAATAACTAACTAAATAAATCGAAGATGAAGATATAAGAAAATATTGCAAAATTTGTTAATGTCTTTCTCTCGCTAAGGCCATTCACACATTAGTGTTCTTCTCTCTATCCACACACTACCATTCTTCTCGTCGTTGGCAGTAAGCCAATGACAGACCTCGGCAGTAAGTAGTATCTTGCATTATGTAGTTTTAAGTTTTAAGACAACATCCATCATCTTAGATTTTTTTTTATTTCATCCTCGGTTGCATTTTTTTTAGCCTCTTCCATTTCTTCATTTTCAACAAGAAAATGATGGATTTTGTTGTTGAATAAGTAACTAAATAAATGAAAGATGAAGATATAAGAAAATATTGCAAGAATAATGCTCTTTCTATGTTAAATGAGTGATTATTTTGATAACATTCTTTCTATGTTATCCAATTTTGTTTGATTTGAGAGTTTGTTTGGCCACCTCAATGTTGTCCTTTTGTTGTTCTCCATTTATACTGATGTTTTTTCATATAAAAAAACAATTCATTTATGTAGTTTTAAGTTTTAAGACAACATCCATCATCTTAGAATTTTTTTTTCATCCTCGGGTTGCATTTTTTTAGCCTCTTTCATTTCTTCATTTTCAACAAGAAAAGGATGGATTTTGTTGTTGAATAAGTAACTAAATAAATGGAAGATGAAGATATAAGAAAGTATTGCAAGAATACTGCTCTTTCATTGTTAAATGAGTAATTATTTTGATAACATTCTTTCTATGTTATCCAATTTTGTTTGATTTGAGAGTTTGTTTAGCCACCTCAATGTTGTCCTTTTGTTGTTCTCCATTTATACTGATGTTTTTTCATATAAAAAAACAATTCATTTATGTAGTTTTAAGTTTTAAGACAACATCCATCATCTTAGAATTTTTTTATTTCATCCTCGGGTTCCTTTCAGCGAATTAGGTTCTAGTTTCTTCAAATCTTTTAAAGAAAAAGGTTTAAAATTTCCACTTTTCCCTACGATATTTAATCAAAATACTAAATAGACTATCAAGAAGTTATAAAGTTCTAAAAAGTGTTATGCGTTTACTATACCTTTGCTTGCTTCAACTAAAAGATTAGTTCTACAATTATTTAGATAAAGTTTTACACTGAAAGTTAAATGAGTATTTATTGATTCTGTCATCACGAAGTGCAATTCTCATTTATGTCAGTTTGTTGTCTTGTTGGCAGCTTGGCAGAAAGGCTAAGAAACGAGAAGTTGTTGTTCCTGAACCTTATTATAGAATTCCAATTGCCTTGCTTGGTGAGTATTCAAGTCAATTTACATAGACTTTCTATTTTACACCATCCTTACTTTCTTGTCCATACAGAATACCTTAGAATTTAAATATGCATTGAGTGTTGATAAAACATGTATCATTAAGTGGTTGTGTGATGTTCTCTATTTATTACTATATCTGAAATTTATTGAATATCTTGGTTCTGTAAAGATGCCAAATTGCCTTTCAGTTCCTTAAGTTTGTTGTTTTGTGTTGTTATTTGTGAGCTTGTTGCTTTATGTTTATGCTCGCCCAAAAGCTGCAGATATTTTGTGTTGGTGTGTTGGCCCCTCGGAACTTATGATGTGGTTATGCGAACCCTCATGTTTCTATATTATATTGGAAATGAAATTGTACGTATCATTTGCCATGCATAGTTTAGTTATTCAAATATTTAATTATTTGAGTTTAGTTAGATAAACTATATTTGCCCGTGGGCACGATCCTACGGCACGTCTTCGGAACGATACAATATATGAAAAGCCTTGTAAACAGTAAATCAATAATTATGTAGTTCATGTTTGAATAGTATGACAATAATTGGTTGTGAACAAAAGTCCATGTTTCCATAAGTATATATATATATATATAGAGAGAGAGAGAGAGAGAGATAAATAATTAAATAAATAAAGCAGTTGTTTTGGGGGGATTTAAATTTAAGTTCTGGGGGAAAACTTTGGGGGGGGGGGGGGGGGGGGGGGGGGAATGTGTTTTGTGAGGTTAGATCCGGCTGGGCCTTTGATTTTGAGGGGATTGAAGGAGAGCCACTTGATAGCTTTCTTTGTGCTTTATTATATAGATTGTAACATCAATCCTCCACACAACTATAGTAAGAAAATTTTCCTTTATTGCATATTGAAAACTGACTATTGTAACATCAATCCTTTATTGCTCCAAACTGACTATTCACATAGGGCACCCAAAACCTACATCAATATTAGTAGAAAATCATAAATTTATAAAATTCATGATTATCCTTGTAGGATGAAAAGATAACCATTATCATGGGAATCATACAACTTAAGCATGTGCTTGCACCATTATCCATTATGCCGCATCAATCGCCTCTAAATTAACAAATCCTCAAAATTAAACAATTCTAACTTAACTAAATTACCTTCGATATTCACAAATTACTATGGTCAACAAGTGAGTAAGCACAACTAGAATGCAAATAAAGTTCGATTAAGTCGTGATTCATCATGGAAAACTAATTTTCTGCAATATACACTCTTTTCTTAAAAATTAAAAATTGAAAAAAAAAACAAAAGTTAGGGTTCTACCTTTAACAGGAAAAAAGAACATAAATAGTAAGTGGGTCCTACTTCAATTTATATTTGCATCGATTTGAGATGCTGGCGTACCTTTAATACCGAGAGAGGTTTGACCGGATCCGACGGCGGTAAGGGCATGCTCGATCTGAACAAGCTTTCCAGATGGGCTGTTTCCGATGCAAATCGGATCCGATAAAAAGAAGAAGCAGAGGAGGGAGGGTTAGGGTTTGATGGAATAGAATAAAAAAGACGATGACATGTAAGGAAAGAAATGTAACCTGAATGTGGTGAGAGAGAAGGAGTACTGGCTGTCACCCATTGAACTTCGATCTGTATTTTGCGACGAGAAGATAGCAGTAGAGAGAGGGAGAGAGGGGAGGAAGAAGATTATAGCCAAGGGGTTTATAGGGACGTTTTTCCAAAAATATGCCACTTTTTCAAACTAATTACCAAAATGGATCAATTTTGAAACTAATTTCTAAAATAGACCATTTGCAGTTCACAACTGCGTCCTATTCTTTTTTGTTGACGCAATTAACATCTACGATCTAAGTATATGCCACAATAATCCAACTCCAACACTTGTGTCAAAATAGTGTTAAGGAGAAAACTATGTTCACTTATTTTGACACTATTTTGGTACAAGAACATGTCGTGCTTCTGGTGTGTATTTCGTTGACCTGTAGTTTTTGGGGTGTTACTAACTTATATCTCTGTATAAGTACACAAGCTGAGTATAACTACTGGGGAGAAGATCGTTCAAAGTAGTCAAGGATGATTGCTCGATATTATCTGTAAATAACTAAGCGCACTTACTATCAGTAAATAACTTATTAAAGTGCCATATTAATCATTCTCAGATTGTTCTACAACTCTGTTAACGGTTTAATAGGAGATTGAGTTTAGTTAATCATTTAAATTTCTTTCATGATTTATTACTTGCAGTCTCGAAGCTCCCTCTTTGCAGCTTCAAGAACGACAGCCAAAGTACTACCGATATCTTCATCCAGTGAAGATGATCTTGATCTTCCTGTCGATTTCTTTCTCAGTATATACCCTTTTGCTTGGGCTATTTTTGTTGTTTCCCTCAAAACTTCTCTTAAATTAGTTTGATTGCATACGGTTAATTTATTTACCAGTTTGAACCCTCTACCAGTGAATGTTGTATGTGTGTCGAATACCAGACTGCTGCTGAATTCTATCTCGAACTTCGTTACCAAATTCTTGGCCGACAGGGTTCAATTTCGTCAAATTAGCAGATAAGTTGCTGGCTTTGATCATGCGATTTAAGGTCATTAGACATAGGAATGCCCCCAAAAGAAATTTCTCCTAGGAGGAAGATGATTCTGCTTTGCTATGAGATAACTGAAATGTGAAGTATGATACAAACGTAAAGGGACTAGCTACGATCTGGAAATTAAGCTTCTTGCTTGCCCGGCCTACCGCATGGCACTGTGGTGGAAGTTGGGAGCCCTTACGTACTTACGGCTAGGTTACAATAGTTTAGGTGCATTTGCCAGAGTCAATCACCTACACACTTCCAGGTAGGTCATCGATCATCTCCAAGTAATAGAACATGAACGGCATTATTGCCAATTGCTTAACATATTGTGTGATCAATAAGGGCATCGAGTTACAATAATAAGGCCTAACTAAGAGATACTTCTGATAACATGTTTTCGATCCACTATTACTGTAGATTTAATTACAATACTTTTTTTAATCACAAGCTTCTGACAAATGATCCTACAAGATATAAATCAATAAATAACTTAATTCATAATACATCAATGTCTACTGCCAAATACACTTCTATATAATTAATTCTTCACGAAGGCGTGCATATATTTAACTTTTTACAAGGTTTTTATATGCTGCATCTTTCACAGAAACGTGCCGTATGCACGTGTCCACGAGCAAACCTAGTTTAGTCATAAATATATTTTTTTCTGATTTCAAATTTGTAAATTTCCAGATTTTTTATGTATTTTTTTATTGCTCATGTTACATTGAAAGGTACAAATATCTCATCAAGAGTTAAATTTCATCATTTTCCACACTAAAAGTTCTAAGAAGTTGAATTTTACACACCCATTTATAATTAGTTTTCAACATATACTAATGGAAACATGAACTTTATTTACAACTAACTAGTAATTTTCACGTGCGATGCTCGTCTTAATAAAAAAATTGACATAGTGAGGACTCGAACCTGAAACCTCCTTCATATTGGTTATGTATGTGCGCCACACGTGTTGGTAGATTTACAAATGGCACTAAGGTCTTCTCTCATTATAATATTAGAGATTATTGTTTTACTATTCAAACTTGAGCTACATAATTGTTATTTTACTGTTTACAAGACTTTTATATGCTGTATCGTTCCGAAGACGTGCCATAGGCACGTGCCTACGGGCAAATCTAGTCTATATAATAAAACACAAAGAAAGCTATCAAGTGAACCTCACAAAACAATGGTCAAGATTTAACCTCACAAAACATATTTCCCCCCCCCCCCCCCCCCCCCCCCCCCCCCCCAAAGTTTCTCCCTAAAACTCAAATTCAAATACCCAAAAACAACGCATTTATTTATCTCTATCTCTAATTCACTCTCTATTTACTAAGAAATTTATATTTTCAGATTTTGGATTTGTAAATTTTCAGTTTTTTTCTGCATTTTTTTATTACTCATATTATATTGAAAATAGCAAGTATCTCATTAATAGTTAAATTGCATTATTTTTAAGACTCAAAGTTCTAAGAAGTTGAATTTTATACCACCATTTATAATTATTTTTCAACACATACTAATGAAAACTTGGATTTTTATTACAACTAATTATTGCTTTACTATTCTGGCTTGAACTATATAATTATTGTTATACTGTTTAGAGCATCCACAGTCGTTTTTCTCAATTGCTATAATATGGCAGCTACAGTAATAGCAAATACGATCGTTCACCTGCAGTCGTCGTTTGCTATATTTTTTCTATTTTTTAGAGAGACGGGGTATCATACCCCGTCCGATCGTTTCAAATAAATTAAAAAAATTTAATTACTTATTAACTATTAAACTATATTAATTAACTAAATTAAATAATATAAAACTAACTAAGCCTAATTAATATACTAACTAAACCTATTAATATACTAACTAATCCTAAAAGTACCTGCACAGCATTAAATGCCCCCTCCTTTACTGGACGGGGTATGTGTCCCCGTCCCACCTTTTTTTTTTTTTTTTCTTTTTTTTTCCGATCGCTCAATCCTGAGCGTTCGTTTTATTAAAAAAAAATAAATAAATTAAAGAAAAGGGAGAGACGGGGTTTGATACCTCGTCCGGGGTATCATTCCCCGTCCGACCTTTTAAAAAAATAAAAATTTAAGAAAATAGAAGAGACGGTATATGATCGTCCGTCTGATACGATTAAAAAATTATTATATCGAAGAGACGGGGTATCATACCCCGTCCTTTATAATTTGAGAAAGCTCAGTTCGTTTCTCATACTCCTTTTCTATTCGTTTGCTAAAATTTGAGAATATGGGAATTATAGAAAACGACTGTGGATGCTCTTACAAGACTTTTGTATGTTCTATTGTTTGAAGAAGTGCGTAGGCTCGTGGCCACGGACAAATCTAGTGCTTCTGTAAAACTACTCACTCTTCTCCGTCGTCGTCGTCGTCGTCGTCGTCGTCTTCTATCCCTCTCCTTTCTCTCTCTCTACTTTATCCTGTAGATAAGAAAATCCGGAGAGAAGGCGGCCATGGCGGCTGGTGGTAAGGTGCCCTTCAAAGTCACCCTAACATCGGATCCCAAGCTCGGAAGCTCCCCTTCAAAGTGTAAGCTTTCTCGATATTCTCTTCGATTTCTAGGGTTTCACTTAACTTTTTTATTATTATTTCTAAGTTGTTGATGATTTTCATTCAGTTTTAGCGTGCCCGAGGCGGCGCCGTTCATGGCGGTGCTGAAATTCGCGGCGGAGGAGTTCAAAGTCCCTCCTCAAACCAGTCCCATCATCACCAACGGTATCGAACTTTGGCCTTTCTTATTATCACCAAACTTGGTAATTTAGTTTGATGCTCCTAAAACACCCTAGGGTTTTCGATGTTCATAACAGTTGGTGGTCGTCTTAGTGTTAGCTCTCAATCTAGTGATGAACTCTATGCTCGACTAAACTCAAGTACTTAGCCTGTTTGGATACAATTTTGGTTGGAACGGTGCGATGGATTAGTGTCTTGCATAGTTGGGTTTGTTTTTTGATGTCCTGGATTGTGAATACTTGTAGCTTATTAGTGTTAGTGATTATGAGAGATGAGAACTATGAGAAATGCGGGTTAGGGTTAATATCACTACTGCTTGAGATATGATTGTAGGATAATGGCTCGATTCTGGTTCAGATTGTTTTGGAGTATCTGCAGCTAAAGAAAGTCACAGCATATCAGTCGACTGATAGAGGGATCAGGCGACTGTCCAGAGAGTTTTCGAAGGCTAAAGATACAAGCAGCAGCAGAGGATCAGGCGACTGATCGGTCGACTGCCAGAAGGATTGCCAGTCGACTGGTAAGTCGACCAGTCGACTGTCGACGGGATTTTGAACTAGATCAGGCCCAATTAGAAAAGGCCCAATAGTTTCCCTATAAATACACTTGTTAGGGTTTTGTAATCGGTGACGAAAATTAGAGATCCCTATTTCGGTTTTGCAGCCGTCATTATTTGTAAGGGTTTGTTTTCGCCCATTGGTGATAATTTGAAGAAGAAGAAACCCCAACCGCCCCGTGGATGTAGGCATGTATTTTGCCGAACCACATTAAATCTGTGTGTCCTATTGTGTTGGTTTGTTTTGTGTTTTCTCGCTGGTTCTCTCTTTGTTTCCGCGTTGGTTTGATTGTTGATTAGTTTGTATCGCGCACAACAAGTGGTATCAGAGCTGTTGGTTCGACCTAGAGGGAGATGGCGGGTGATGCAGATGCAACCAAGGATGTTGTGGGATCAAGTTCGTCAAGAACAACGATTCACAACGCAAAATTTGAAGTTGAAAAATTTGATGGACAAACAATTTCGGGATGTGGCAATGTGAGGTTTTGGATGTTCTTGTTCAACAAGAACAAGATGTTGCTTTGGAAGTTGAAAAACCTAAGGATATGTCCGAAGCAGATTGGAAGAAGTTGAATCGAGTTGCGTGTGGGACTAT
Source organism: Hemerocallis citrina (assembly GCA_017893485.1). Taxonomy (NCBI): domain Eukaryota; kingdom Viridiplantae; phylum Streptophyta; class Magnoliopsida; order Asparagales; family Asphodelaceae; genus Hemerocallis; species Hemerocallis citrina. Next base: position 235,959,509 of record CM030366.1, read on the forward strand.
TCGGCTCTTTATTGAGAAGGCTCAGAAGTATGATTTGATGAGGGATACCGTTGCTGCGGTGTTGTGGAAGAAGCTCGAAGACAAATACATGAGGAAAAGTTTGGAGAATCGGCTGTATTTGAAGAAGAGACTTTTTCGCTTCACCTATACGGAAGGTATGTCTATGAATGCTCATGTTGAATCATTTAATAAATTATTGGCTGATTTGTTAAATTTGGATGAGCAAATTAAGGATGAAGATAAAGCCCTAATTCTGTTGAATTCATTACCTGAAAGTTATGATCATTTAGCAACTACTTTATTATATGGAAAAGATACTGTGAAATATGAAGATGTTGCAAATGCTTTGTTAAATAATGAAACTAGGAGAAGGGATAAAATGGTTGATAGAGAAACTTCTGAAGCTTTGATTGTAAGGGGCAGGACTGAGACCAGATCTGAGTCCAAATCTGGGAAAAAGGGAAACAAATCTCGTTCCAAATCGAGAGGAGTTTCGAAGGACAGGAAAATACCGGCCAAAGATGAATGTGCTTTCTGTCATGAAAGGGGGCATTGGAAAAAGGATTGTCTAAAGCTACGAAATAAGGGAAATTCGACTGCAAATGTGACTGTTGATAATTTAGAAAGTGGCGAGGATTTTTCTTTTGCACTTGCTTCTAGTCCCTCACTTTATCAAGAAGTATGGTTTCTTGATACAGCAGCCTCCTATCATATGTCTTGGAAAAAGGAGTGGTTTACTTCTTTGGAGTATATGGATGGTGGTGTAGTTTTGATGGGAAATGATGCACCTTGTAAGAAGGTAGGAATCGGGAAGATTGAATTGCTAATGCACGATGGTCTTATTAGGGAGCTTTCAGATGTATGGTATGTTCCAGATTTGAAAAAGAATCTGATTTCACTAGGTGCTTTGGAGGCCAGTGGATTGAAATTTGCTAGTGAAGGTGGCATTCTGAAGGTGACTAGCGGATCACTCGTGGTGATGAAAGGGCAAAGAAAGAGGAACTTGTTTTTCTTGCAGGGAAAAACATATTTGGGTCAGGCTGCCAGTGTAACTGAGAAGCCTAAACAGGTTGTTCCCGACTCTACTAGGTTGTGGCATATGCGACTCGGGCATGCAGGAGAAAAGGCCTTGCAGGGGCTAGTGAAGCAAGGGTTGCTTAAAGATGCTAAAGGGTGCAAGTTGGAATTTTGTGAACATTGTGTTTTGGGTAAGCAGACTAGGGTGAAATTTGGTACAGCTGTACATCAGACAAAGGGTATCCTCGATTATGTGCACACAGATGTTTGGGGCCCTACTCAGACACCTTCTATGAGTGGTAGACACTGGTTTGTTACTTTTGTTGATGATTACTCCAGACGAGTTTGGGTATATACCATGAAGCACAAAGATGAAGTTTTGACATTGTTCACAAGTTGGAAGAAGAAAGTTGAAAATCAGACTGGTAGGAAGATTAAGGTTCTGAGGTCAGATAATGGAGGGGAATACAAGAATGATCCGTTTCTGAAGTTGTGTGAAGATGAAGGGATCCAAAGGCACTTCACAGTTAGGAAGACTCCACAGCAAAATGGGGTTGCAGAAAGGATGAACAGAACCTTACTTGAGAAGGTGAGATGTATGTTAGCACAGTCTGGATTGAAGAAGACATTTTGGGCAGAAGCTGTTATATATGCAAGCCACATCGTCAACCGTTTACCATCAGCAGCACTTGAAGGCAAGACGCCTATTGAGGTATGGTGTGGTAAACCTGCATCTGATTATAGTTTTTTGCATATATTTGGTTGTCCTGCTTATTTTCATGTAACTGAAACTAAACTTGATGCAAGAGCCAAAAAGGCTATATTTGTTGGTTTTAGTACTGGTGTCAAAGGTTACAGGTTGTGGTGTCCAGAACAGAAGAAGTTAGTAATCAGCAGAGATGTGACTTTTGATGAGACCAGCATGATTAGCTCGGGACAGTCGACTGGTGGTATAGGACAGTCGACTGGTGAGCAGCGGATGAGCGGGACAGTTCTCCAACAGGTGAATAACAGAAGCTCGGGGCAGTCGACTGGTGTATGCCCTCAGTCGACTGGTCTTCAGGAGCAGCAGAGTGTGGGAGCTCGGGACAGTCGACTGTTGGCAATAACCAGTCGACTGGTAGGAGAGTTCTCCAACAGGTGGAGTTAGAAAATTTGTCAGTTGAAAATCCTGTTCCTGTCCAAGATGAAGATGATGTGGTTGATACTGAGAATGATGAAGAAGTTCCTATCCAGCAAGAAGAATCAATTGCAGTAAGAAGGCAAAGAAGAGATATCAAACGACCGTCTCGTTTTACAGATACAGTTGCATTTGCTCTTCCCATTGTGGATGATGAAGTTCCCTCCAACTTCAAAGAAGCCACTAGAAGTTCAGAAAATGCAGATTGGAAAGTTGCTATGGATGAAGAGATGAACTCTCTTCATAAGAATAAGACTTGAGATTTAGTGCAACTACCAAAGGGGAAGAAAGCAATTGGTTGCAAGTGGGTGTATACGAAGAAAGAAGGTCCAAAAGGCAGTGTTCGGTTCAAGGCAAGACTAGTTGCAAAGGGGTATGCTCAACAGGAAGGTATTGACTATAATGAAGTGTTCTCTCCAGTTGTGAAGCATCCTTCTATTCGGATTTTGTTGGCATTAGTAGCACAGTTTGATCTTGAATTGACACAGATGGATGTGAAGACTGCGTTCTTACATGGGGATCTAGATGAAGAAATTTATGTCGCAGCCAGATGGGTTCAAAATTGCTGGGAAGGAAAATTGTGTTTGCAGGTTGAAGAAGTCTCTCTATGGGTTGAAGCAATCTCCAAGGCAGTGGTATTTGAGGTTTGATCAGTTTATGAAGGTGCAGAGATATTCCAGAAGTGAGTTTGATCATTGTGTTTACTTCAGGAAGTTGCAGGATGGCTCTTTCATATATCTGTTATTATATGTGGATGACATGTTGATTGCCTCTAAGAATGCTAAGGAGATTCAAAATTTGAAGAATCAGTTGAGTTCTGAATTCGAGATGAAGGATCTTGGTGAAGCCAAGAAGATACTTGGGATGGAGATAGCTAGAGACAGGGCAAAGGGCACAGTGAGTTTGACACAGAAGCAATATCTTTTGAAGGTGCTGAAACGGTTCGGTATAGATGAGAAAACTAAACCAGTTAGCACACCCTTAGCCAGTCATTTCAGAATTAGTGCTACTCAGTCTCCAAGTACAGATGAAGAGAGACAGTATATGGCCAATGTACCTTACACTAGTGTGGTTGGCAGTTTGATGTATGCCATGGTTTGTACTCGACCAGACATCTCTCAGGCGGTGAGTATGGTTAGTCGATACATGCATGATCCAGGCAAAGAGCATTGGCAAGCAGCTAAATGGATTTTGAGGTACATAAGTGGCACCACAGATGTGGGTTTGAAATTTGAAAGGGATGACAATATTAGCAGGTTATTGGTTGGATATGTTGATTCAGACTATGCAGGTGATCTAGATAAGAGGCGGTCTACTACAGGCTATTTGTTTACGATGGCTAGAGCACCTATAAGTTGGAGGTCAAATTTGCAGTCCACTGTAGCGTTGTCTACTACTGAGGCTGAATACATGGCAGTTGCTGAGGCCATGAAGGAAGCCATTTGGATACATGGACTTTTGAAGAGCTTGGGGATTCATCGGGAGAAGGTGGAGGTACACTGTGACAGTCAGAGTGCTATTCATTTAGCGAAGAACCAAGTTCATCATTCGAGGACCAAACATATTGATGTCCGTTATCATTTTGTGCGTGATTTGATAAAGGATGGTGATATTCATTTGGTGAAGATTGGAACAGCTGATAATCCTGCTGATATGTTGACCAAAGTTGTTGGGGCAGCCAAGTTCAAGCATTGCATGAACCTGGCTAATATTTTGCATGTTTGATGACTTGGAATGGGCGGTTGGAATAGTGCTTCGCTATTTGTTCGCCTAGTATGTGATATCATACTAAGGTGGAGTTTGGATTTGTTGTTACATTTGATGATGAGCATTTGGAGTATTTGTGGAGATTGCTTGGGCTACTTGGAAGATCTTGCCAAGGTGGAGATTGTTGGATACTTGGTGGAAGATCTCGCCAAGGTGGAGATTGTAGGATAATGGCTCGATTCTGGTTCAGATTGTTTTGGAGTATCTGCAGCTAAAGAAAGTCACAGCATATCAGTCGACTGATAGAGGGATCAGGCGACTGTCCAGAGAGTTTTCGAAGGCTAAAGATACAAGCAGCAGCAGAGGATCAGGCGACTGATCGGTCGACTGCCAGAAGGATTGCCAGTCGACTGGTAAGTCGACCAGTCGACTGTCGACGGGATTTTGAACTAGATCAGGCCCAATTAGAAAAGGCCCAATAGTTTCCCTATAAATACACTTGTTAGGGTTTTGTAATCGGTGACGAAAATTAGAGATCCCTATTTCGGTTTTGCAGCCGTCATTATTTGTAAGGGTTTGTTTTCGCCCATTGGTGATAATTTGAAGAAGAAGAAACCCCAACCGCCCCGTGGATGTAGGCATGTATTTTGCCGAACCACATTAAATCTGTGTGTCCTATTGTGTTGGTTTGTTTTGTGTTTTCTCGCTGGTTCTCTCTTTGTTTCCGCGTTGGTTTGATTGTTGATTAGTTTGTATCGCGCACAACAATGATACCCTGCTTATCATGAATTGGAATATCACAATCACAAGGGCACTATCTAGATCATTATATATGGGGGGATGAAATTGGGTTTAGGGTCCTGGGCTCAACCCGGTCCAACAATTAACAGATAACACGTGCAAAGCACGTGTTGCCCCATAGAACAATACACAATAATATTCTATTATATTGAGAATATACCTATAAATCCAACAATTAGTTCATTTTGAGTTTTTGTTCTTACTAATTATGTAATATAACTCTCCTAAAATTAGATGCACAGACATGATGCAACACGTCACACAGTAGTAAATTATCTGAAAAACTATGTTAAATTTGTTGCGTCGATTTAGAATGTACTACTTAGGATCAACAAGATTCCAGGTTTGGGGTGAAGGGAGAAGTATTGCCCCTTTTAAAAAATGGTTTTGAGTTTAGCACTTCAAAATTTGCATAATCTAATGTGGTAATAAGCACAAGATCTTGTACATATCTTAAATCCATCAATTGTTACTTGGTATGATGCCCCTTGTTGTACTCCTGATTCCTGAATACAAATGCATCCCCAATGGGAATTCTGCATAATCTAGTACGAGACTATTGAAACATAATTCATAATTGGAAAGCTAATACATAAAAATGGCTGGTTTTTAGCTCAAAACTATTAGGTCTCTGTTCAATCAAGTGATCAACATCTAACTTCTGATATTTGGGTAGTTACATATGCCAAATTAAGACTGATCTTCCATTCGATTTCGGTCACTATGCTTTTATTTCATTTTCTTCAGACAACCTTCAAGTTACGAAGATGAATTTGATTTTCTTTCCTTCTACAGGTAATGTGTTCCTTAAACATGGTTCAGAATTGCGCCTCATACCTCATGACAGAGTTGGAGCTTCAGATGCACCATTCTAGGTCTTGAATGCCTATGCACCTTAATTATCAGCTGGTGACTGATAGTATCTCCATACTTGAATAGCTGGGTAACAATAATATACTTGTTCAGTTACTCTCTGTTCAGTTAATCTCCTTTACAGTGGCCAACACCCAATAAAGTTATGTTAGAAAATCTGCTGAGGTTTTATAGCCTTGATCAGAAAGTTGTTTATTTTATTTTTCTTGCTATCTCATCAGATGTTGTTTGAGTAATTTGTTCAGGCTGTTGTATATTAATAGTACTATATGAGAAAATATTCTAAAGAGAGGTTATATGATGCAATTATAGTCGGGTCATATAGCATCACAGACCGATAGTTTGATGTAAATACTTAAAGATGCAGAACTCACTTATGCTCCCTGAATCTGTTCACATGTAAGCAAATCTTATTAGTGGCTCAGGGAGTTCTTATTATTATTATTATTGTAATTTTATAAAAAATTTAATTAGTCATTAGTAATTTACACATGGCACTTCACTGAAGCCTTGTTCTTCTCTAGTGGTGCACATTGATGACTTGGATGACTAAGAGAGAAGAGGGTGACATTCACAAATGAAATGAGAGATAATTAATACTCCATGGAGGAGTTGGATTACAATCTAGAGTTTAGTTGGCAACTATGTCTTGCAACACTCTCCAAATTGTTCAAGATCATGCATGAGATGATAAAGCACTCTTTGGAAAGAGAAAGAAACGATAATAAAACTAAGGCATTGAATCCATTTGGTTACTTTGTTTTTTGTATAATATTCACAGCTATTGTTGTTACTTTATTTTACTTTTTTCATTCCTCCTGGTAGTACTTTTTTTTATGTACTAAGTTATGAATGGGAAGTGTCAATGAAGCTGTAACTTGGTACCAATTTGGCTTCAGTTCGTTGAGAACTTTGTGGTTTTGCAAGTGGATTTTGAAGGTTCCTCAGAAACTCTTATTTCATGTTCTTATAGGATCAGCCCGGAGTGTACATTGGAATATCAATATTCTTTTCTTTTCTTATTTAGCCAGTGTGCCTTTACTTTCTTTATTTAGTGGATATTAAATATCCTTCACTGACACTAATATTTCATTTATTTTGCTACGTGGCTATATCTGTGCGAGTATTTTTAATTTTAATTTTAATTTTTTGATTATCTATTAGCCTTTATAACGGTTGCATTTCTGGGTAACACGAATATCACTAAATTCGTTTTCGGAAAACTGAATTGTGGATCACAGTAATGCCAAATTCTATTTTCAGTTTATCTGCCAAAGAGAAAGAAAAACCCCTGCTTTATTCGAAATTGTTGCTGTTCATTATTAAAGTTTATTCTCTTGTCTGTCTAAAGGACAAAATTGTTTGGGATCATTGGTTCTTGGTCTGGTTGACTGCATGCTGTGATTATTATGGCCTAAATCATGCTTATCAAATGGGCCTAATGATGCCTCACTCCCTCAGTCCCTCTATTGGAGGTCCAATGCCAAAAGCATGGGGCAAAATGGGTCATGATGAATACTTATAGTTTTTAACTTTCCCCTGTTACTGTAATAGTGTAATATGCCACATTTCTATTTCTATAAGCAGTTACTGTGGCATGCTATCATTGCATAAAGCTCACTATGCATGTGTCTAGTTTTATGGTTATTATAGTAGGCATGTTAATAAATCAGTGATCGACAACCTTATCTCAAGCATAAAGGAGAAAAGGTTCACCAATAAATTAGAGTAGAGCCCATCAACTCTGCTTCCTCTTTCTCCTCAATACACAAAATTCAGAAATGCCTTCTTCCATTCAAAGGAGGAGATCAGCCTCTTCTCCAATGGCCGAAACAGCGAAGTCCAGAAAACCCATCATGAGAAACCAGAAGAGCAGGAAGCAACTCAATGATAAAGTAGAGAAGCAGCCTCTGATTGGAGGCCTGAGAAGCTTCTTCTCATGCAAGTATTACAGTACAGTGGTTGAGGGTGAGAAGAAGAAGAAGAAGAAGAAAAAAGAAGGTGAAGAAAGTAGGGTGGTCTGGTTCTCTCTGTAATTTGAGAGAGAGCTCTCGAGTCATGCAGAAGCCAGAGCCATATGGTTGCAGTGCTTCAAATATTAACAGATTTTCGAAGTGTCCTAAAGATGAGATCAATGCAATATCTTCCTCTTCTTCTTCGTCGAATTTGATGGCTTTGAGAACTCCCTCTTCTTCTTCGTCATCCTCTCTTGCTGGGTCTTTTCGAGGCGTGAATCTGAAGAAGATTTTCTGGGTGTTATGAGTGCAGTATGGTGATCGATCCTGCAGCTGGAGTCTCAAGGCCGGGTTCCTTCTCTTAGGAGGACCAACATCTTTCCATGTTCTCAATGTGGGGAAGTTTTTTTCAAATTCTGAGAGTTTAGAATTCCACCAGGCTGTCAAACATGCCGGTAGAATCTATTCTTGTTCTTTCTTTTTAACTTTGTCTTTCTCTTTGTTCTTTACTTTATGCTGCTGGGTTTTGAATATTTGAACATTATGACATCAACTTTATAGTTTCATAATTTGAGGCATTTAAAACTCAAAAGAGAAAATTGAGCAATTTAGATTTTAATTCCTAACCTCCTAGAAAAAAGACACAGGAAAGGGAAACTAGTAAGACAAGGTTCTATTGATTAGCCTGTCTTTTTTTTGTTTTTTGTTGTGACATTTCACTGTCTTGATAGAGCTATTTCAGACTTTGTTATGTTTTTAGTGAAATCAAATTTACTGTTGGTTTGTGTAGTTTAAACAGTATATTTTTCTTCATTAATTCAAGCTTCTCACCTAGTTACCCCAAAATTCATGTTTCCAACGCAGTATCGGAGCTGGGACCTGAAGACAACAGCAGAAACATAGTCGAGATCATCTTCAAATCAAGCTGGCTCAAAATACCATACCTCGCGTGCAAGATAGACAGAGTCCTCATGATCAACCACACCCCGAGAACAGTAACAATATTCATAAACTACCGAGACTCGATCAAGATCAAAGCCAGCAGGCTCGCGAAGAAACACCCCAGATGTATTGCCGATGGAAATGAGCTTCTCAGGTTCCACTGCACCTCCTTCACCTGCCCCCTTGGCCTCCATGGCACCACCAATCTCTGTCTCTCCTTACAGAGTTGCCATCTGTGTAGCATTATCAGAGACGGGTTTAAACTCGACGAGTTTGGTAGGATCCCGACTATGGCAACTAGCGGGCGGGTGGGCACACGACACTGCTCAGATTATGTTGGATGGCCAAGAGAGAGCAATGCTGGTGTGTAGGGTGATTGCAGGGAGGGTGAAGATGGATTTGGAAGGTTCGGGGGGTAATTTGGAGGAGCTGTAAGTGTTTGATACTAGAGCTGTACTTCCTTGCTTTGTGGTTATTTACACAAGTTTCTGAGTGTAACGATTCTCAGAGTGAATCACTTTGATTTTGTAATGTCACTTGAATAAGATTGGTTTTCTTTCGATAATTGCTGTACTGCGCTGTGCTTTGCATTAATGTGGGTGTTCTGTTGGTTGCCTTGCAATTTAAAAGTAAAAAATATATACTTCATGGAAGAATTCTTGCAACAATTTCGTTGGTTTTCAGTTGCAATCGAAAGTAATCTTGCAACTACAACAATAGTTACTTGCAACAAACAAAACATTGATATATTATAAGCTATGAAAACAAAATATATGCTAATATATTCCCAAATGAACTTAGAGATTAGACTGAATCTAGGGATGGCAACTGGGCCGGGTCAACCGGCGACCCACCCGCGATCCGGCCCACCAACCCGGCCCGTTTAAGCGCTTCGCCGGTTCGGGTCGAACCCGGTGAACAGTACCGGGTCGACCCGGGTCGCAATTTACGCTAATTAAATTCGTGAAACCCGGCCCAATTCGCGAGTTGGACCCGTTAACCCGCGGGTCGACCCGTTTTCGACCCGTGACGGGTCGACCGTTGACCCGCGGGTCGAACGGTCGAAATCAACGGTTCGCTGCTGCTGCTGCCGAGAGATGGAGCCGTTGCAAACGGCTCTAAGAGCCGTTGTTTGGGTTTTTTTTTTTTTTTTTTCTCTCTTTTTTTCCCCACTAATAAGCCTATAAATATCTCCTAAAAATCTCAAAAAAATCACCTCACTCTCTTACTCTCTCTACTATTATACATCATTTTAAAGAATTTTTGAACAATTGTAGTATTCATCAAATAATTGTATAAGGAGGCATATACACGATCAAATTTCGGTCGTATCGGAAACAAAATTCAACGTCTTCAACGTCTTCAACTCTCTTCAACCCTCGTCAAATCTACTTCAACCTCTTCTCAACTCTTCAATTGCGGAATCGGCAAAGCGCTCCTCCATCTTTTCTATTATATTCTTATTTTCACGGTTTTTTTTACATACGCGTATTCTACGGTGAACGGTATCAAAATATCTCTATCTCTCTTGTTAAATCTTTTTTTCGTTGCAGTTAAAATTATTGTTTGTTTTTTGAACTTCTCTATCTCAACCCTCTTGTTTTTTAGATTTTTTTTGTACAATTCACCGCTCCTACATTGTAGATTTTTTTTACATACTTTAGCACATTACCACATTATGTCTAGATCACGCGGTAGCGGTCGTAGCGGACAAGATTCCTCCTCCTCTTCACGTAGGCCACCAATTGTCCCAATTAGTGAGCCCGCCCAAGATTACATTGATCCTACTATGGAACAATGGGGTACACACGACATGGATGTTGTAGGTGACATTCAATTAGAAGAAGAAGAACAACAACAACAACCCGAAACCACACAACCCCGTAGTAGTAGGAAAGTAGAGGAGAAACTAGCGATTGGCACAAGTTTTATGAGTATATCCCGGACGAACATACTCCGGGTATAGGTTTGAAAGTGTGTAAAATATGTAGTACAACATACAAATTCAAGAGGGGTGACGGCACCGGTACAATTAGTAGGCACATACAACATAATCAGAAAGAACTTCTTGATCAAATACAAGGCCAACAAAAAATCAACCCTAGGACCAGTCAAGTAGATAACCACCCTTATGATCCCGAACTTGTTCGTCGGGAAATGGCCCGATTAGTCATTAAGGAAGAGTTGCCATTTTCCTATCCCGAGAGTAGGAACTTGGAAAATTTTAATCAAACGGCCTTAAACCCTCATTTTAAAAGAATTCCGAGAAATACTTGCAAATCGGATTGTTTTAAAATGTATGTTGAAATGAAGGACGCGTTGATTGCAATTTTATGGAGTTTAACTTGTAGAGTTAGTTTAACTTCGGATTGTTGGACGGGTGTCAACAATATTCCAACGATGGGAATAACCTGTCATTGGATCGACAATGATTGGATTCTTCAAAAAAGAATCATATCACTTGCGGCGTTGCCGTATCCCCATAGTGGCGCTGAAATAGCAAACCGTATTATAGAAATTTGTGATGTTTTTCATATCCGCTATAAAATTATGGCTATTAGTTTTGATAATGCTTCTAAGAACAATGTAGCATTTACTACTTTAAAATCTGTATTAAACCCTCCATCTGACAATATTTTTCATGTTAGATGTGCATGTCATATTATAAATTTATGTGTTCAAGATGCATTAAAAATAGCTGATCCATATATACATAAAATTAGAAATTGTGTACATTTCATTGCATTAAGTCCAAGCATTTTACAAGAATGGAAAGCTTGGTGTAGGGTTAGAAATGTTCCTTTTAGAAAATTTCCAAAGGATGTTAGACACCGATGGAATTCTACTTTTGATTTACTAAATGTTGTCACCGATTATAAAGCAGTTGTAAGTGATTTTTGTATCGCAAAAAATATGCACAATTTTGAAATGACTCCCAATGATTGGTTTTTTGCCGAATCTTTGTTGAAATTTTTAGAACCTTTTAAAACCGCAACTTTAAAGTTTTCAAAAACATATGAATCTACTTCGAGTAGCATTTTTATTGAATTAGTTAGCATGATGCAAATATTTAACGAAATGTTAAATGATCCCTATATTAGTGACATTGTAATACCTGCATTTCAAAAAATTTTGAAATATTATTTTTCTCCTCCTATGTTGATTTGTGTTGCTACTGTTATGGATCCCCGTATCAAATTAGAAGGTACGAAGAATTTGATAGAAATGTTTTTTGGATATTTAGAGAACAATGTAGAATTAACAACTGATTGCGTTACTTTTTTAGTTCAGTTTGAATCTACGTTAAATAACTTGTATGATTATTATGATAGACGTTTTGCTTCTAGTAGTACAACTTTTATAGTTAGTTCTTCTTCTGGTAGTTCTAAAGGTAAGGGTAAAAGTAGAATTGGTGATAGAACATTTAGTTTACTTGAACAAATTCAATCTAAAAAACCTAGGACTAATCAACCAAATGAATTAAATTGGTATAACCAACAGGATACTGAGCCTACTCTTTCTCCACTAGATATTTTACAATGGTGGAAAGAACATTAACACACTTTTAGTATTCTGTCAATTATGGCTAAAGATTTGCTAACTCCTCCTGTCTCTACAGTTGCTTCTGAGAGTGCATTTTCTACAAGTGGCAGAGTTCTATCTGATTACAGAAATCGGTTGAAGCCCGAGGCGTTGGAGATGCTCGTTTGCACAGAAGACTGGCTGAAGGCTGAAGATAGGACGCAAGGGAAAGCACTATCAAGTTCCACAAGTGGGAGCAACTCGCCCGAAGAACAACAACAACAACAACAACAACAATAGCTTTTCTTGTTATGTCAAATTAGAAAACTTGTACTCAATTAAAATTGTATATAACAAATATGTTATTGTATAAAACTTATTTGTGAATTGAATTCTTCATTTTGTTATAAATTGTTCAAATTGTATAACTTAAATTCATATGAATAAAATTTCAAAATTTGTTGTCAATTTCACTCTTTCAATCTTATTATTATTATTGCGATTTTTTTTGTTTATTAGTATTATTACTTAGTATTATAATTAAACATCATTTGAGGATATTTGAAGAATTGTAGTATTATTACTTATTAGTATTATTACTGAATTACATACTTAGTATTATAATTAAACATCATTTGGGGATATTTGAAGAATTGTAGTATTATTACTTATTAGTATTTTTACTTACCTAGTATTATAAATTTTTAAGAATTGTAGTATTCATCAAACAAAAATATGGTTGTTTGTATACATCATTTGTAAAATTATTATTATTATTAGTTTAATTTAAGCTACCAAAAAATAAAATAATATATATATATATATATATATATATATATATATATATATATATATATATATATATATATATATATATATATATATATATATATATATATATATATATATATATATATATATATTATTATTATTATTAAACGGACCAACCCGCGGGTCGACCCGGTCCAACCCGGGTTGAGCCCTAAAGGGTTCACGGGTTGGGCGGGCCGCCCAAACGAAGACGTAGCCCGGCCCGGCCCGGCCCGTATAAGGGGGCAACCCGGTCCGGACCGGCTACGAATTCGTGCCAACCCGTACGGGTTGGGCCCAGCCCGGCCCGAACGGGTGGCCCGAACGACCCGTTTGCCACCCCTAACTGAATCTATCAATAAAAATCTCTACTACTATCTTAATCTTAATGAATGGGAGAGTTGGTTTAAACAAACAAACAATTTATTATTATTTTTTTGTCACCAAACAAACCCGTGTGACGCACGACACACCTCAATCTTCATTTATTAACACGTATATCACACGTGCAAATCAAACTTTTCAAGCAAACAAACATTTTTTAAATATTTTTTTCACCAATCAAGCCCTTGCATCGCAAGCGCACCCCCATATCCATTTATCTCTACTAGTAATTTACACGTGCGATGCACATTTTAATAAATATGGTTTTTTAAAATAAAAATTTAGATGTAATCTTAATTTGAACCTAAGACCTTCTTTATAATAGTTATGCACGTGCGTTGCACGGGTTGGTAGAATGACAAAACATTTACAAATGACACTAAGGCCTTCTCCCATTATTATAACTAGTATCATGCACGTGCGATGCACGTGGAGGAAGAAGGAAAAAGACAAAAAAAAACCTACCAACACGTGCGTTGCACGTGTGGAAAATGGGGAGGGGAATGAAAAGGACCCAAAAAAATCTAGTAATATACACGTGCGTTGCACGTGGAAAAATGGGGAGGAGGAATGAAAAGGAAAAAAAAAAGCCAACACGTGCGCTGCACGTGTTGACAAAATGACAAACGATGACAAATGACACTAACCCCTTAACCCCTTCTCCCATTATAATAGTATATATATATATATATATATATATATATATATATATATATATATATATATGGAAAGGATCGGTTGAGCACTAGGCTAGTGCTCACCGCGTGAACACTAGGCCTTCGGGCGTTCATATCGAAAATCCGAACCGTTCACATTGACCTACACATTTAAATTAGTCTAAATATGTAAAATCAAATTATTTGAAATTCATTTGCCCATCCATCATGTGACTATAAAAATAATGATTTTCAGCCATACAATTTGGTAACACTTCAATGGATGGGCAAATGAATTTCAAATGATTTGATTTGACATATTTAGACTAATTTAGATGTGTAGATCAATGTGAACGGTTCGGATTTTCGATATGAACGCCCGAAGGCCTAGTGTTCACGCGGTGAGCACTAGCCTAGTGCTCAACCGATCCTTTCCCATATATTATTATTATTATTATTATTATTATTATTATTATTAGAGATTTATTAACACGTATATCGCACGTATTATTAATAATAATAATACATATAGGCCTTTTGGGCTGAAAATAAAAAAAGGGAAAGTTAACTATGGGCTGAGATGGGCTTAGAAAGGCCCAAATATCAAATCGGCCTAACAAACCCGGCCCAACTCCAACCTCCGTAAAACCCTAGCTCCCTCTTTTATCATTTGCTGCCGCCTATAAATCCATCTCAAATCCCTTCTTCCTCCGCCTTTCTCTCTCAATTCCGGCGCTCTCCAAGCCAACCGATCGGAATCTCGAATCTCAGGTATCAAAGTTTCGAATCTTTTCTCCCTTCCCTTATATATTCAACCACTTTCGTTCCATATAGATTCCGCATTAGGTTCATAATCGTTCAAGTCCTAATTTTTGCACACTTTTGATTTTGATGAATTCGATTGGTTTAAGGTGGTATTCTGCCCAAAAAGTCAATTTTTTAACATGGGTAGCTGAGAATTTTGCAAAAGATAGGATCTTTTGCAAGAACTGGAAAGATGCATATGCCAATAGTTGAGTTGTGTTTAGAGTAGTAGGAAGGCTTGATTGATGGATGAGTTATTTTGTTGAAATGTGTGTAAATTGAATTGATTTTAACATAGTAAGTTGAGAATTTTATCAAAGATGCAATATTATTTTAGCAGTGTTAAATAATACAGAACATAAATGTATGCCAATAGTAGGATTGTGGGTAGATTTTTAGATGATTTTTCACATGTCAAAGGTATAAGATTTGATTGATAGATGTATCATTTAGTCAGAAAACAATGTGTGAAATGTATTGATTTTAATGTTACATGATTATCTTGTTCATATATGATCAAATCAGACAAATGGGGTTGAAACCCAAAAATAATATGGATAATTTGTAGATTATAGGGGTTTTAGGATTATATCATGCAATGTGACATTTGACATGTGAAGCCCCTTCACTAGATTTTGACCTAAATCAGTTGATTTAGAATTGATTTTAAATTCATCTTATAATTGGGTTGCTCTCTATTTTAAAAATTGTTGAAGAAAAGGGAGGTGCCATTGAAAATAAGACCAATTTATTTGCACATTAATCCTATGATTACAAAATGGAACAAATGAAACTACTTGATGCATAACTGTTGTGATTGTTATATTACATGTTCTTATGTTTTGATGTCATGTCTTGATACATTGAACACTCTGATCATGTTTTTTTATGTTCTATGTAAAGTGGCACCTTGTACCCAAGAAACTCATATATGTACACTTTTTGTGGATGTTGTGCAATTGTTATCTTTCTCAGATGCTTGCGAACATGTAAAAAAATATTTATTGTTTTTGGTTTTTATTTCTAATGATATTTCTGTTGGTGTTGTCTTCATATGATTGGTATATTGATAACCGAGCTGGTAGTGATCAAGATAACAACTTAATCATATGATTACACCGCAGTAGCTTTTAAGTAAATGCGTTAAATTTGATTATTCTGTTTCGGTTGCTTCTTGTTTTTCAAAGCAGTAGTCTTCTGTAGGGCAGCACAAACTGATGTAAAGCACATAAAGAATTCATGGCTTAATTTAATCATTGTGTCAGTGGAAATTTATTTTCGTTGAGTTCATAATCTTTGCAAAACTGTTGTCAGCAAATAGGTGACTAGTTTCATGTCTAGATGATGGACTTGTATAGATGATCCATTGCATATATAATATTGCAATCATATTTGATGAAATCAATCTGGATGTAAATTATTTAGCTTTTATTATCTTTATATTTCTATTTCTGTTCTTAGTTATATATTAAAGAAATTGTAGGGGAAAACACATTTATCCTATCTGTGTAAATAATTTCAATCGAAAATCGAAATTATTGAAGGTAATAAGCTTTTTTGAGGGAACAGCAAACATTTCATTTTCTTATTCTTTTTTACACTTGTTTCATGTCTCTGTTTTATTATTTTTCGTCAAAAGTTTGTCTACCTTTTTTATTCATTTCATTTATAAACTTAAAAAAGGGATCTGCAGTAGCCAAAATGTACACAGCATTTAGGAAAATTCACAAGGAGAAGGATGCTGAACCTTCTGAGTTCGAAGTTTCAGTTGCACAGGTTTGCATGTTAAACAAACTTTCATGCATAAACTTTAGCCTATCCCAGTTTTCTTTAATTGATTATTTAATTGTGTATAATTTATTGTCAGGCCCTTTTCGATCTGGAAAACTCCAGTCAGGAGTTGAAAAGTGACTTGAAGGATCTTTTCATAAATTCGGCTGTGTAAGTGTATCTCTCTCTCACTGTGCCTTTCCATCTTGTTTTCCATAAGTGATACTTGTATCCTAAACTTCCTGTTTCAATCTTGCAGGCAATTTGATATTACTACAGAACGGAAGGCCCTTGTTGTCCATGTGCCTTTCCGCTTGAGGAAGGCGTTTAGGAAGATCCATGTTAGGCTTGTCCGAGAGCTCGAGAAGAAGTTTAGTGGAAGGGTTGGTTCATTCTTACACCATCTCAATTGTTTCTGAATCATTAATAATTTTAATACCTATTATTTGGTTTGTGATTAGCTCCTTTTGACTTTTTGTTATGCATTTTGCCCCTTCGCTGTCCAGCTATTTTGAGAAAATCTTTATGTTGTGTGATATATATGGTAATTGAAGTAGAGGTCATGTATACATATACTACAGTAATATGTAGTTTATTAGTTCAACGAAAGCAATAGAGTTTAATTAAAATATTAAGTTGTACCATACAAACAGTATGTTTTGAGCAAAATAGTATGCTCCTGCAAAAAGAGAAATATTTTTGTTGGTGGTGATTTTTCAAGCAAATAGTATTTTATATACTTTTCGTCACAAATGAAGTTTTCAAAATACAGGGGCTGTAGGTTTGAAGTTGTAATGGAAGTTTGTATGTAAGCAACTAATAACAAAATTTCCATTGATACAATACGATAATTATTTTTCATTTGATATAGTTTACCTATGCTTGAAGTAAACAACAAAAATAACTGATAATAGGCTAGTGATGCTGTCCATTATTGTTTACAGTATGTTTTTTAATTAAACAAGGAATACGATTAAAGTTTTCTTCTGTATAGGAGGTGATCGTGGTTGCAACAAGAAGGATTGTGAGACCACCAAAGAAAGGCTCGGCTGTTATTCGCCCCCGTAACCGCACACTAACCGCTGTTCATGATGCCATTTTGGAGGATGTTGTCTATCCTGCTGAGATTGTTGGGAAGCGCATCCGATACCGCATTGATGGATCAAAAATTATCAAGGTAAAAGTTGTAATCTAGTTGCTAATCTTAGCTTGTAGTTAGTTTTTGGTTTTTTTTTTGTGCTTTTACCATTTAGAGTGCTTTCAGATGTTCAAACCCATGTTTTATAGCAAATATTTTGTTTTTAGATGAAGTTGGAGTTAGGATGAGATTTCTATTTCTCAAATTTGTTTTAGTTAGTTCTCTAACCATGTTTTATAGTTTGTTTTAGATTAGCTTAGCTGTCTTGAAATTTGTTTTTTAATATTGGAAAACAAAACTGTATCAGCCCTATCGTTTTACGAGTTCATTTACCCTATATGTTGCAATTTCTAGGTTTGCTTCAAGGGGATAGGGTCCTGTATTTACTTGGCATTAACCTGTTCTGCATCTGCAATATATTAAGTTACTGCAAATTTACTGTTTTGGAGGAAAATTGAATTTAACTTTGAAATAGAGAAGCATTGTGAGTTCATAGCAAAAATATGAACTGTTGAATATTGATAATTTAAGATATATATACACTTATTAATTAAAGCCTTGGATAATTTTCTGCTTATAATCTCAGGTGCTTTTCTTGTTAAATTTTGCTTAGTCAATTCATGTTAAAGTTACTATGTTCTGTAAAGATGTGTAGAATCTATGAACAATATTGAATTGATCATGAATTTGTAGATTCCTTTCACGAGTCTTTCAGATTAAATCATCAGTACCCACAGTTCTATTTTTCTCATTCTTACAGATCTTCTTAGATGCGAAGGAGAGGAACAACACAGAGTATAAGCTGGAGACTTTCACTGCAGTTTACAGGAAGCTTACTGGAAAGGACGTTGTGTTCGAGTACCCCATCACCGAGGCTTAAGAGTCTCCCGGGCAGCGTTTCACTTATTTTATATTTGTGTAGCAACGATTTTCTGTTCTAGTTAAATATGCTGCTATTGAATTTTTGGTGTTTTAGGGAATTCCTGGGTTTCTTTTTGAAGAGTATGTTTAGATATTAAAGATCATTGGTTGTTTGGTGACAAAAACTTGTTACTTCCAAAAATCGTTTGTTCCTGTGTTTCATGTGATTTTATTTATATGATACATTTTTTGTGTTACTTATTATGTGTGTCTCCTTCAGAGTAACCTATTCGGAGTTATTTAATAGGCTTGGAAATAATATCTGCAGTCGTTGCCTTGAAACTTGTTTTTTGTTAATATATATGTTAACATCGTTATGTTCGGTTCATATCTAGGAATTAAGTCAATTTTTTGTAATAATTAGAGCATCCACCGTCGTCTGAGGTATGATATACGTCTGAGGTATGACATATATATGTGCATATTATACCTTAGCAATTTGAGTGTTTGTTGTAGTCGTCAAAATTTTTAAAAAATGCATAATTTTATCAAAATAAAACGGTCGAAAGATAATATTTTTTGGGGGGGAATATTTTGAAGTGTTTTTTTAATAAAAAAATTTGTGAGGGAACATGATGTTTCGTTCCAGTCCAGTGGGGATTTCTTAATTAAGTAATTAATTTACTAAATTTAATTAATTAACTAATTATTTAACTAAAATATTAGTTAAATACTAATTAAGATGTTAAGATTTGGAAAAAAAAATATTATTTTTGTTTGGAATTTTAAATTAATAATAATTAAATAATCCAAACAAAACATGATATATGTTATGCTATAAAATGCATATTGCTATATTTCATGCTATATTTGGCTTTTTATTGTAGCAAAAATTGAAAAAAAATTGCAGAATAGCTAACGAGTGCAGCTATGCATAAAATGCATTTTTAGCTAACGACTGTGGATGCTCTTATACGTCTGATCAAAGAGTCGTGAACTGGAGGTTTGAATGTCTTACGTCGGTGGTGGTGAGGAGCTTGTGCTCCGTGCTTGATCACACAAACATGTTCAGTAATGAAAACGAAGGCACTGCCACAGCAACTTGACAAACTCGCACAAATTCTTCCATTGTTCTAACAGTTTATTTATTCAGATTATATTGCCAATCAATAATCAATACAAATACATCGATGCAAAATCACACAAACAGGGGCAAGATAATAATCACACAAACAGGAAATTGCAATCAAATAATTTAAAGTGCCAAAAGAATGAGAACCCCAACTCCAATTCCAAATCCCATTGTTGTCTTTGCGTGCATGCCATTTGATCCTGATCCTTGCGGTGGTGGTGGGGCGGTAGTGGATGATGGTGGGGGTGCTCCCGTAGAGCTGGGAGGCGGTGAAGAAGACGACGGGGGAGTCTTTGCCGGTGTGGAAGGAGCAGGCGAAGAAGACGGCGGGGGAGTCTTTGATGGCGATGCAACAACGTTAACTTGGATCTTCATGCCATTCGGGCAGTGGGTTGGAATGCCACAGATGAAGTAGCGTGTCGTTGCAGAAGACAAGCTGACTACGTCGGTGCCATTGCTGTTAGTACTGATTGGCTTACTAGTGGTGCAGGAGGTGTAGTCGGCCTTGTTCACCTCCAACACATTGTGCGAACTTTTGTCGTAGGAAAAAACTGCGGTACGTTCAAAAGAATGTTCCGTTAAGATCTTTCTACTATAAGTCTCAAGGGTTTATATCAATATGAGAACGGAAACTTACTGAGGTTGTCACCAACAGTGAAGGTCTGGGAGGAAGCCCACGCCGTGAGCTTGGTTTGGAGGTCCCAGCTGCCGCCTGGTTGGCCAACGGTGTGGTTTGTAGCGGCCAGCGACAGCTCGATGAGAACTGCCATCGTAGCGACTGCAACGAGGGCGCGAATTGCTGCCATGGCTCTTGAACTATTGGAAGGGGATGCAGAGGAGAGGGATGAAGAGATGGTGATGTAGAGAAGAGTGTGAGGATTGTATGTATATATAGATATTTTCCAGTAAGTGAATAAAGAAAGTAGAGAAGAAAAGTGAGAAGAATGCTTCAAAACTCAAAGGTGATTTGAGTTCTTAGCCCTCACAAGGGAGGGTTGGTGAGTTTTTTGAATTTTATTCTACGTGCTTATTGACTTTGTTTTAAAACCTCACAAGTTCTTATCAGGAAAGATAACCTGAGGTGCATCAAGAGTTGACGTTGATTTATATATCATAAAGTCTCTGTATATGAAAAACCAACTTGTTCGGATGTTTTTTTTCCTCTTGTTTTTAGTGGTTATAAAAATGAACGATGTTGTAATGGAATTTTTTCCCTAAACGACCCTTTTTATGAAAGTATGGACACAAACGACCTGTTTTTTTTTTAATTCCACAAACGACCCACTCGCTTTTTGAAAAAGCGAGTGTGGTATAAACCATCACGCTTTTTCAAAAAGCGAGTCTTGGCTTGGCGCTCATGAACACTTTTCCTCTGATCTCACAAGGCTGCCTAATTCTCTCATCGCTGTCCTTCACTTTATGAACTATTTTTTCCTTTGGTCTTAAGAAACTGAATACTACTAATAAGTCACCAGCACAAAGGGGCAGCACAAAGGGGCGCTCACTGGCACGTCATTCCTCCTTCCCGCAATGCCTATGACCCCATCCTCATCTTCCAAAGCTCATCCCCCAAATACCTCCCAGAACCAGAAACAGAAACAGTATCCTGAGTTGTCTGTTCGGTTTCTTTTATGGGTTCTACTTATTTATTCGGTTTCTTTTAGTTTTGTGTTGAAATTGTGTAGAGTTGAGTTGTTTGTTAAATTGCCTGCATGAATTTTTCTTTTTTTTTTTCTTCCCTGATTTTCTTAGTTTGGAATGAGTGGCATTGAAAGATGCGTGATTTTTTATGTTCTTTATTTGTTAGTATGAATCAGCTAGAGCTAGTAGCAGAATTATGCCACATTTCCACTTTTTTTATTTCAATATACTTCCACGGAAAATTTGTGGCTTTGAGCAGTTCACTATAAATAGCTAAAAGCGAGTGATCCAAAGGAGAAGGCGATGATCCAAAGGAGAAGGCCAATACTCACTTTTTGAAAAAGCGAGTGTAGTATAATCCATCACGCTTTTTCAAAAAGCGAGTCTTCGCTTCTTCAAATTTTCTGAACCCCAAGACTCGTTTTTTGAAAAAGCGTGATGGTTTATACCACACTCGCTTTTTCAAAAAGCGAGTCTTCGCTTTTTTAAATTTTCTGAACCCCAAGACTCGCTTTTTGAAAAAGCGTGATGGTTTGTACCACACTCGCTTTTTCAAAAAGCGAGTCTTCGCTTTTTCAAATTTTCTGAACTCCAAGACTCGCTTCTTGAAAAAGCATGATGGTTTATACCACACTCGCTTTTTCAAAAAGCGAGTGGGTCGTTTGTGGAATTAAAAAAAAAAACAGGTCGTTTGTGTCCATACTTTCATAAAAAGGGTCATTTAGGGAAAAAATTCGTTGTAATGGCATTACGATTAGTACCATGTGATGCATAAGTAAGAAGTTTTCAAATAAGTTCAACTTTTGTACACATGCGTCTTACGGTATAAGAAATATAATTAACGGTTCAATTCACATCGTTTTTATAGAGTTCTACTGTTTGCAAGTAAAATTTCCGCATATAAGTACAGGGCCGACCCTATCCTAGAGGCGGGTAAGGCGGCCGCCTTAGGCTCCTGGAGATTTCGCAATTTTAAGGACCCCAAATTTGAACTTTCCTTGTAAATATAGGCACGTATTTTGCGTGTATTTGAACTTTCCTTGTAAATATAGGCACATATTTTGCGTGTAAAATATATATATATATATATATATATATATATATATATATATATATATATATAGGAAAAGGCTCCGTTGCACACTACCTTGGTGCTCACGGCGTGAACACTACGTCTTCGGGCGTTCAAATCGAAAATCCGAACCGTTCACATTGATCTACACATCTAAATTAGTCTAAATATGTAAAATCAAATCATTTGAAATTCATTTGCCCATCCATCACGCGACTATAAAAACAATGAATTTCAGCCATACAATTTTGTAACACTTCAATGAATGGGCAAATGAATTTTAAATGATTTGATTTTACATATTTAGACTAATTTAGATGTGTAGATCAATGTGAACGGTTCGGATTTTCGATTTGAACGCCCGAAGACGTAGTGTTCACGCGGTGAGCACCAAAGGTAGTGTGCAACGGAGCCTTTCCCTATATATATATATATATATATATATATATATATATATTATTATTATTATTATTAGAGCATCCACAGTGGTTTCTTATAATTGGCATTTTATAAGAAACGGATGGCTGCAATGGTTTTGTATTTTGCCATTTTATAGCATATTTGCTATACTGGTTTCTCATATATGAGAAACGAAATACCAATTCTCAAATTATAAAGGACGGTATATCATATACCGTCGCTCCGATTTTAAATTTTTTTAATCGAGTGAGACGGGATATCATATACCGTCGCTCCGCTAATTTTTTTTTTTTTATTTTATAAATGGGTCGGACGGGGAAACATACCCCGTCCTTCCCTTTTATTTATTTATTTTTTAAAAAAATCTCCTCAGACGGAGAATGATACCCCGTCCGGGAGATCATATCCCGTCCAGGCATAAATTTTTTTTTATTATTATTTTTTTATTATTTTTTGGGATTTCTTTTCCAAATTGCCCTTCAATCCATCAAACCACTGCACGTATGGGTTCTTTGCTGAGGGGGTAATTTGGTCTTTTAATATGTTATCCCAAATGAGAAAAATTTAACAAAGCACCACTGCATGATCCTCCCCCGTATGCTATTACTGTGGCTGCCATATAATGGCATATGAGAAATACCACTGTGGATGCTCTTAGGGGCCCCATTTCAGAAGTTCGCCTTGGATCCCGGAAACTCAGAGCCGGCCCTGTATAAGTATGAGGTCCCTTTTCTCAATTTGTATTATAAAAGAATGTTTTCGACGAAGATTCATAGCATCTATGAGAAACAATCAAAAGACGGAAATTTGTGTTCATTAAGTAGGGCGAAAAGTGGATTCAGTCAGCACAGTAGTAAATGAACCGTTCCATCCAAGTACTTTCAGATTTTTTGACCAAAATGACCCACTTGTTGAAAGTTGTTACCAAAATGACCCACTTTCGAAATTTTTTACCAAAACAACCCACTCGCTAACTCAGATAGCGACCCTAGTGAAAACAGGGTCGCTAACTAAGTTAACGAGTGTATACTTGGCCTTTTTGAAACCTGGAAAAAAAAAAACAAGTATACACTTGCTATCTCAGTTAGCGACCTTGTTTTCACTAAGATCGCTAGCTGAGTTAGCGAGTGTGGTACAAACGAATTAGGTTTAGACTCGCTATCTCAGTTAGGAAGTGTGTTTGTACCACACTCGTTAACTGAGATAGCGAATCTAAATCAAAATATATTTTTCTTCAAGTCAATACACTTACTATCTCAGTTAGCGAATATGGTACAAACACACTCGCTAATTGAGATAGCGACTCTAACCCCGATGATTTTTTTATAACTCAAGCCAAAATATATTTTTCCTCAATTCATTTATACCACACTCGCTATCTCAGTTAGCGAATGTGATACAAACACACTCGCTAATTGAGATAGCGACTCTAAACCCAATGATTTTTTTATAACTCAAGCCAAAATATATTTTTCCTTGATTCATTTGTACCACACTTGCTAACTGAGTTAGCGACCCTAGTGAAAACATGGTCGCTACCTAACTGAGGTAGCGAGTGTATACTTGACTTTTTTCTTCAGGTTTTTCTCCAAGTGGTGAAACCTGAAGAAAAAGGCCAAGTATACACTCGCTAACTCAGTTAGCGACCCTGTTTTCACTAGGGCCGCTAACTCAGTAAGCGAGTGGATCGTTTTGGTAAAAACTTTCAAAAGTGGGTCATTTTGGTAAAAACTTTCAAAAAGTGGGTCATTTTGGTCAATAAATTCGTACTTTCAACCGTAGTTTCAAAACTCGGTTCTAGGTAGTGCCCTGTTTTTGTTGGTAATATCAAGTATCAGTAGGCAAATTCCAAATTAGACTCAGGCCAATGCATCCCTGCATAGCTAGAGTTTGATGTGATAAAACCCATCACAATCCAAGACTTGCCAAAAGGATTGGTCTACACCTAACACTGCGGGTGAAAAGTTAAAAAAAAAAAAAAAAAAAAAAAAACAATCTTAACCATGACAATGTAGTCCTATAGTAACAAATTTTGGTCGACTATTGAATAGTATAACAACGATGACAACGACGAGGACGATAAGATAAACTGGAAACAATAAGATAAACTGGAAACAAGGCAAGTAGTCCAAATGTTTAATTCTCAGTAACAAAGACCTGCACAGTTTATAATTTCTGTAGACATCATCTAGGTTGAACATGGTTGAAAAGATCAAAAGAACTCAGTGCAAATATGTCATTTCACTACGAGCGATTAGGTCATTTCCCGTATGCAATCAGGATGACACACTCGTTAACCAGGTCATACAAACAAGTTGGAGGAGATAGTTGAAACTACTCAGAGAACCATTTTCAGCAAAACCGATGATCTCTGATCCGATGCGTATAAATAGAGGTGAAACCGTTTTATCCTCAAGCTAGCTCCCTTCTTTCCAATAGTGCGGAGGGAAAGCAATTGCATGAGTACTCCTCTTTCCGATCGCAAGTATTCAATCAAAATTAAGAGATCTGTACCAGTAAAAAATTCGGATACAACAAATCTGTACCCAAGACTGAAAATGGTCTACAAGTCCAATACGACTACAACTTCGGTCTACACCTAACATGTAGAAAAATTAAGAAACAATAATATCACATCTTCATCTCCTTTTTCCATATATAATCTAGAAACATTTTAGTCAAAAAGCTTGCCAAGTCCTTATCTAGGTCGTACTTTGAAAGAGTCTAAATTCAAAGAACATGGTAGAAATGAGGAATAGATTAAATTAGGGTTTCCTTGTACTTAGTCTATAATTGCTCAGAATGACTATATGATTGACAATTGGCTGAATAATAGTACTTACTTGGCTTGGTGGTCGACTTCAGTTTGAATTAAGATATTATTGCTGCAAAAAAGACTGACATTGTTCTTATTCCGTTCTTCCGTTCTTCCATTCTCGACGTATGCATTGCATTTACCTTCTCTCCCTATGGCCATGAAACATTTGAGAAAAAATTCAAGAGGTGAGTATGACTGTTAAACGAGATACACGTAGACTTGAATTTGGCAATAATTTCGTCGTGTACTCTTTCCAATTGGCTTATTACTGATGCATGTCTCTCCTGGAACAGCGGAAAGTCTTGAAGATCAAAGCAACACGAGAAATTATAGTTGCTAAGAAGCACACACAAAAAAAAACAGCATGAACAATTCAACTATTCACGCACAAAATGTATTCTAATCTACAACGGTTCATAACTATCAGAAGAAAATACATAACAACAACAACGGCGATAGCTTTAAGTTGAACCTCATCCAAACAGTACGAGTGAATCTCTGACTTATATGTCCATAACGTATGTGCTGTGAATCTCCATAACTTATGCAATTATGTACAGCATATCAAGATTTGAAGTAAATTTCTTCATGATAATGAAAACCTGATACATCTTAGATATGTAGATCCTTCAGAATGATAATCTCTGATAGAGTAGCTGGTTGATTCACAGGCAAATCCAAGATTCTCCATCCTGTAAGCTTCAAAATGTCGGCAACAGGAAGTGTCTGAGAGCACAGTGAATCTCTAAAGTTCTCCTTGATCTTCAAAAGTATCAACAAGGTGCAGTTTTTCTCGGTTTTAATAGATCCGTCCTTTTACTCCTTTGCTCATTTCAAACCATCAATTATAATCAGAAAGTCGCTTGAAAAGTATAGCTCACCCAGAGTTCCAGAAAACTCATCTCATGACTAGTGAAAAAGGAAAGCAGACCAAGATGAGCAGAGTTATTTCAATGATATTAGAAAAATTGAACATTTTGCAACAAAAAAAAAATAAAATAGATGCATCAATGAGATCTCCCAAAACCCACCACCACCAGATTCAGTATAAATGCAACAGCTTGAATTGTATGTATGCTGTAGGCGTGCAAAAACTCATTCTCTCTTGCTTAACAAATAAAAATTGAAAGAATAAACTTGTATACTCACATAATTAGTGGGATACCTTATATAGCAATATATGTTAAGTGACAGTTGCCTTCAAACTCTTTTGATGTCCTATGTGCATGGCCTAGGAGTTGACATTTGGTTGACAACAAGTCATAAAATCCCAAATTCAAGTTGTTCTCCAGTTGACAACCAAAGATATCCTCATTAGTTGCATCTTTCTTAACACCTTACCATATTCCGAAGGGGTAGTTTATTCTACATTTACCAAGGTACAAAAGGTTTCATCTTCTATACACATGCAGTGAATCTTTAGCTACATGGTTACGTAAGACAGAACATCAAGATACACAATACAGTTGAAAAGAAGTGCTATGTAGCTTACAATCTATGCCTCTTTTACCAAATGTTTGAGCTATTACTTGTTAGCTAGAGGAATTTTTTATTAATAGAGAAGGTTTTGGGGTCTTACACGCCAATATTCTCTTCCTTTCTTTCCTGCAATAAAGGTGTTCGGTTGTCATAGGCATGCATTTCAAATTATTGAAAGGGAAATATATCTCATAATTGATAGAAGAGGCATATACTTCTATAACAATTTCTGATTAGTTCAGAATTAATTAATTAATTAATTTTTTCTAAGAATGTATAAATTAATATACAGTTCAAAATTTAACACTCCCGTTCATTATTAACAGTGCTTTTCACACAACCATTTCCCTCTCTTATAGATGATTTTTCATTATTTTAATAGATAATACTTTATACACGTATAGAGCACATGCCCAATGTATCCAATGCACATAACCACTTTAGGTAAATAAATAATCATCTGACCTTAATTTGCTTCTGCAAAACAAAACCCTATAAATCACACACCGTAGGTAATCCTCCAACACGCATCTCAAAGTACCTCCCTTCCATTCCCCCCGATCCAATGGCCTCGAGATTCATTTATCACACAAATCCTATGCTCATCTCATACAGAACTCTCCCCTCTTAACCTCCCACCTAATTAATCTCCAGCCAATCAAAGAATGATACAGATAAACAACCAAATCAATTTTTAAAATGTTTTGGTAATTACTCTTTTTTTAAACGGTATCTATAGTCAAATTTTAAAAGATAGTAAAGTTTGCGGCAATAAAATAGTGGGATACAGGGAATAGCAGGGTTAACGTGCATGCATAAATTCATGTAAACAGACGATTTGCGTTATGCCTACAAAATGCATCTATAAATATGTTAAGCAAAATATTGTGTTGTTTAGGTAGGAGGATTACCTTAACGGGGAAAAAAGGCCTCATATTATTCAAGGACAACTTTTAAATTCAAGCAAACATTGATCTCAACTGCAGTTATGGCTTCATGACAATCAACTCATCATCTTTACATTTTCTAATATTTATCTCCATAATCTTCTCAGAGGAAGACGCTAAAACATCACAACAATGTCGCCTCGGTGCAAGCAACTACAAAACAAAAAGATTTAATGAGAACCCAAACCATTAAGTATATAAAAAACAATATCAAGGGGGAAAAAAAAGAACAACATAAGGTGCCTAAAATAGTACCCGCCCAATCTCAGAATGAAGTTCATCTGATATAACTTTTATCTTTTGCAGATTCTTTATGGAATCTGATTCCTGCTGACAATCTCCAGAAAGATGTCTTTTATAACTGCTCTCAATCCTATCCCCAGAATTGAGCACATTTTCAAGAAAGAAAATGGCAGGTCTTTTGCACGGATCTCCAGAAAATATTCTTGTTTTAAACATATATAAACTAGGAGAATTATAGCTTTTTTGTCTCCACGGAGTAAACGTTTGTTGCAGTGGTAGAAGGTCAGGAAGAAGTATATTGCCTTCATATACCTGAACAGCATAACCCCAGGAAACTGAAATTGTCCGCAATCGAGAGTGATCATAACAAACCGTTTGCTGTAGAATACGAGACGGGTCAATACTGACGGCTTGAAATAAATGTTCTAAAGATTTTGTATGATTCATGCCAGGGTACAAGGGATCTATGACTTCCAAATGATGGAGTGAGACCAGAGGTGCTAATGGATGTGAAGTTAACATACCAAACAGGTCCCCACGAAGGTCAACCTGATAAAAGAAAAACTTGCAAAAATGAGATCAAATTGAAATTTCATTAACAAGTGTCTTACACTATTTTATATGGCTAAATATTTGATAGGTTTATTTGACAGTGCAAACTTCTATTCAAATTTCCAAATTTGAAACTATCACAGGAGAGTCAGATTCTAACTCCATGTTAGTGAATCTTGTTTAGCTTGCCAACTTGAGGATCAGACCATTGCTATAATATTCTCGGACAATATCCTTAAAAGCATAAAAACACTATCTTCATGTCACTATTATAACTAGAGGGAGATAGGATGTGGGTTGTGTGGACAATACATGACTGGCCTCACCTGTGTTCTGCAAGTACTTTCAGTTCGTATGTTATTCTATTTCAAACAACATTGGAATGATTGCCATTATTGTGAGGAAATAAATGAGGCTTTTAACTAGCATCATTAAGGGAAAAGCTTAAAAGCACATACCGTGCAATCTGGGCCGAGGTATTTGAATAGGTTTCCATGTCTTAATATACTAATGGGGTTTGAATGGAGTCATAAGGTATTGGGCCATTCCTCTACAGTAAGGCAATGGTGAATAACAATAATGTTTCATTTGGAACCTTTGGCTAGACCGTAACGACTTGTGTTTCAATAGCATTGATCATAGACTTTCTTCCCTCATGTATAAAATTCAATTCTGCTGTTTTGGATGGACAGCACTGCTTAGCTCCAGGAAGAAGAGGCGTGTGGAGGGGGAGGAGGAGTTCAGGGGCAGGTGGCGGCGATCTACTGAGTACCTTTTGGTTCGGTGGTTGTTTTTTCGGATTCAGGGATATTGATGTTTTGATGTATTTTGTTCCGTTCAGGCTCTACTTTAAGCTGAACGTTGATGTTGCTTGGCTCCGGCCTATCTTTGTATCTTCATTCCTGTTTCGTTAAATCTCTCTTTAATGAAGCGATGACTTAGTCATCTTTTGATCAAAAAAAAAACAATAATGTTCAGAAGAGACAAACTTGAGTGTCAATAGATGATCAAGAGACAAAGTGCCTCGCTGATTTACAGTAGTAACAACTTGAATGAAGACTATACCTGATGGAACCCTGACTCCAGAGTTAGCCCGATTCCGAGTTCAGCTAAGCATGCAAATATCCTAGCATCACTCCCATACACATGACCATATCTCATCAGGCACGAATCCAATACTTTTGACAAAATCCTAGCCAAAGGATAGCTAATAGCAATCCCACCACCTCCAAAGGCCATCCCAAATGAATTAATAGTTTGTTCAACACTCTCCGATATACCTCCAATGTAATACCAGTGCTCCCAATTGTACTTTGCTAGAGTTTTGACCAGATTCTCCATAAAGAACACTGTGTCATCATCTCCCAACACAATCCATTTCACATCACCATAGTGAATGCCTTTATCTACACATGAACCCAATGTTACAATATAAACAATAAAGTCGGTAATTGTAAATGTCTTGTCTACTCAAGGTTGTAGTCCCCCCTTTCCATCAAAAATGCGAATGCATTCTAGTTCATTCGTCAATGTAGTAGTGGCTCATAGTATTAAAAGCAATTGTCCATGACAAATCAACCGTTTTTCATATCTTTCTCAACAATTTCCTACAATCTCTAAGAACTCGGAGAACATTTCATTTATCATTTTTTCCTATCTTCTGAAAATTTCTAAAAACAACAGTAAAATAGCAAGTGTCGTGACATATTCGTGTGACCGAAACTACAACACTTGTTCGACATGACACAACTACCAGATAGAAGTGTCCGTCCTTCACAATTCATCTCACCTCAACTACAAAAACATAAAAAATTCTCAATTTCCATCAAACCCCATTTCGATTGGAAAGCTCTGTAATCGAAGAATACTCCAACAACAAAAAA
Organism: Hemerocallis citrina; assembly: GCA_017893485.1. Taxonomy (NCBI): domain Eukaryota; kingdom Viridiplantae; phylum Streptophyta; class Magnoliopsida; order Asparagales; family Asphodelaceae; genus Hemerocallis; species Hemerocallis citrina. The sequence continues at coordinate 235,990,116 of CM030366.1, forward strand.
AAATTTCTCCCTAAAACTACAATTTCCTACAACTCGGATAGCATTTCATTAATCATTTTTTTCAATCGTTCTCAATTTTTTTTAAAAAAAAACTACACTAACAAAGCAAGTGTTGTTCTGATGCGACACTTCTACCAAACAGAAGTGTCTCAACAACGCAACACAAAATTCCAGCAATCTCAATCAACCCATTTTGATCGGAAAATTCCCCCAACGACAACAAAACTAACTTCGTACTAAATCTACACAAACGCAACAAATTTCTATAAGTTTGTAGAATTCACCTGCATCCAGCTTGTCCACCACCTCCTTTGCGATCCTCGCCACCCTAACCGCTGATTTAAATCCCCCCTTATATGTATACGGAAACCTTGCCGTGTCCTCCGACACCAGCACCGCCGGAATCTCGCCGGAATCTTTTAAACGGCCTTTCAACCTCTTCTCCACGAACACGAAACCCCGCGCACCCGGGCGCCACCACAGCCGGATGTACTCCTTCCTCTTTTCGAACGTTCTAGCAGATGACGCGATCCCGAACGCGAGGTGGCGGAGTCCGATCTCTACGCCGCCGCCGCCGATGGTTACGGGGGAGGAGAAAGGGGAGGGGTGGGGGAGGATGAGGAAGAGGAGGAAGGCGGCGACGGAGATTAGAGTTAGGGTTTTGAGGATTAGGGTTAGGGTTTTGAGCGGTGGCATGATCGGTAAATTCGATGAATGGTGGTGGTTTTTTGGGCGGTGCATGGCGGTGACTAGAGACAACGGTCCGTTTGATTGTTCGTTGCTTTTGATGCGGTCGGACTCAGAAAATAGTTAGAGCGGTTTCTTATAGGAGAAGGGGTAGAGGATTTGGGGAATGGGTGAAGTTGGAAGCCGTTGGATTGGGGGAAATAAGCTTTGAGATGCGCCTTTGTGGGTTGCCTATGGCTGTTGTTTCTGTTGATTAGTCTTTAAGAAGTGCGCTATGTGCACTATATTGATTAGCAGGTGGGCTACACGTGAACTTTTTGCCGTACTGACCCACTTTTTGAAAATATTGAGTCTGATCCACTTTTGAAAAATATTTACCGAACTGAACCTGTACACGTCAGCATGCATTACTCGTTATCTCTATCTCTAATCTCTAATCTCTAATCTCTAATATTATAATGGGAGAAGCTCTTAGTATCATTTGTCATTTTGTCATTCTATCTGCACGTACAATGCACGTACATAACTAATATAAATGAGTTTTTTTTTAAAATAAAATTATTAAAGCGTGCATTGCACATATAAATTACTAGTTCAAAATAATGGCATAACTTATTTATATGTCGTTGTTTTCTATAACGACATCTGTTATTAAAAAAAACCACATGCTGCTGTTTGAAGTAATGATATCAATTAACTTATTCTCACCCGTGTACTCCCTCCGACTTAAAAAAAGAATACAAGTGTGAACAAATCTTATAGCTAATGTCATTGTTTGAAACATCGGCAACAACATTACAGATGTCGTTGTTAGGAATAGCAACATCAGTTATAATATTTATTGTTAGGGATAAATGATGTCGTTGTTTGGAACAACGACAACAGTTCATTTTATTACTTATACTTGGCTAATATATTTATGTGAAGTGTTTAATGAGTATTATAACTGATGTCGTTATCTCCAACAACGGCATCAGTAATTCAAAATGTCGTTTTTGGGAATAACAACATTATTTATACGTTGTTTCAATACTTTGAATTTTTTCAAGTCAAAAGGTTCACACTTGTATAAGAAATATACTTATGCCGTTTTTCCCAACAGCGACATGCTAAAAAAAATAAATAGATGCTGCTTTTTTGAAGAACGACACGGTATTAACCTGTGCCATTATTTTCAATAACAGTTAATGCTAACATGCCCAAAACTGTGTCAAACTGCTCAATATTTTCGAAAGTGGGTCAGATTGCTCAATAATTTCAAAAAGTGGGCCAGTGTGGGGAGAAAAAAAAATCTACATGTCCATCTATGTAAAAAAAAATGTGATTGAATACATATTGTGTTTTTTTTTTTTTTTGGATAATAAGATGACCTCTGTCATCGTTTCATTAATGAGAATTAAAGAAACATAGTAGTACAAGATACATAATACAAAACACAAGGGGGGTCTCCAACCTCCCCTAATCGCTAGGACTGTCTAGAGTACAACTAGTGACAGTGAAGCGTCAAAATACATCCATAAGGATCAACTACAACAGACCACGTCGAAGTACATCAAAATACATAAAGGTAATCCCATCGCTGTCAGTGCCGCCTCCGCAGTAAGCACTGGCTCCCTACTCCTCTTCGGCCAACCTGATCTTCTTCGCTTGTCCCACGTAACCTGCCCATTCATGAATTAGGAGGAAGATGTTATGCATCGAAGAATAAAATCTTTGATTAATGTTTCTAAAACATGAGTCGTTACGGTCTAGCCAAAGTCTCCAGATAGTAGCCGCTACTGCTAAATCCTATGCCCTTTTATCCTGTGGTCTAATGTATTCATCTCTACAATTGCCCCATAACTCCGAAGTGGAATTAGGGAACCGTGTGAACCCGAACCCCCTACAGATAATCTCCCATGTATGTGCAGCCTTAGGGCACGTGAAAAATAAGTGAGTCGTGTCCTCATCCGCTTGGAGGCAATGCGAGCATCTAACGTCTATCTGCATATTTCTTCTCCTAAGGTTTATTTTTGTAAGAATCGCGTCGTTATGCACTAGCCAGCCGAACACTTAAACTTTTAACGGAGCTTGGGTTGCCCAAATCCTACTCTCTACTCCGCTCCTTAACCCTCCGTCATTGATCCACGAGTACATTGATGCTACTGAGAAGGTAGCTGAGTCAAGCAGGTTCCATCTCCTCTCATCAGGTACGTTGGATGTGTTGCCTCCCTCTGTCTGAATCAGCCTATTAAGCTCTTCGAATTGTTTAGTGCTCTCCTGAGTCGATCCATCCGTGACCGTGAACTTGAGTTTGTTATTTCTCCATACGTCTGCTACCAGAGCGTCCGGGTTAACTACGACAGCCGCGGCTTGCGGGAATAAATTCCTAAGTGTTCTGTTCCCGCACCATTTGTCGTTCCAAAATCTGGTGTCTTTGCCGTCTCCTACTCTGCAAGTCGTATTTGTGCCGAGGATCTCTCCTTGCTTGGTGATACCTTTCCAAAGAAAGGATACTCTCCGTCTCGTGCTTGACCCCCCAAACCGGTATTTTTTCCTTCTTCGGTAAAGATCGAAAGATAATGACCACCACCCTTGCTTTCTATTGTAGATCTTCCACTACCATTTACTGAGCAAGGCTCGATTCATATCATGAAGATTGAGGATACCCAGTCCACCGAACTCTCTCTTCTTACAAACTCTGCCCCACTTGACGAGATGACAACCTTTGTTACCTTCGCCCGATCCCTTCCATAAGAAACGTCTACGCATCTTATCAATCCTATGAATAACCCACTTTGGGACTTCATAAATGGACATAAGATATAACGGGATGGCGTTGATAACCGAGTTAAGCAGAGTAATCCTTTCGCCCAACGATAGGAACTTACACTTCCACCCTTCCAATTTCTTCGCAATCTTTTCAATCAATGGTATCCAGTCCTCTCTTAACGACGGGCCCGGTCTAATTGAAGTTCCCAGGTATTTTAGGGGGAATTCCGCGATCTCACATCCTAGCATGTGTGATATTGTTGTCGTCGATATGGATAGGTGTCCGCTAATAGGGATCACGCAGCTCTTCTGGAGGTTGATCTTCAATCCTGACCATCCTTGGAAGCATGCTAGCGCCACTTTCAACGCTACAACTTCGTCGACTTTAGCCCTACCGAATAACAGGGTATCATCAGCATATTGCAATATGGTCATGGCTTGGCCAATTCCATTTATTTCTAGACCTTTGATCTGATTGTTGATCTGAGCTCTCTTTATCATCTCTACCAGCCCATCTGCTACTATAGCGAATAATAGCGATGAAAGGGGATCTCCCTGCCTAAGGCCTTTTTTACAGTGAATTTCCTTTCCTTGTCAGCCATTTACCTGGATGTACGATTTCCCTCCTTGGACGCATCTTCTTATCCACATTCTCCATCTTTCACCAAATCCTTTAAGTCGAAGCGCCTCTTCCACACAATCCCAGTGCACCGAGTCGTAGGCTTTTTTGAAGTCTAATTTTAACAGAAAACCATTTACATTTCCTTTTTTCCCTCTAAACACGACTTCGTGTGCTGCCGCTATGCTGTCCATAATGTTCCTACCTCGAATGAAACCGCATTGAGAATGTGCAACGACCTCTTGCATATTAGGGGCTAATCTTTGTGCTAATACTTTAGTAATAATTTTGAATGATCCGTTAATTAAGCTGATAGGTCTGAGATCTTCAGCTGTTCGAACTTCTTGTTTCTTGGGAACTAGGATGATTGAGGCGTAATTTAGTCTTTCCAGGGTAGTGGCTCCGTCGTGAAGCTCGGTGAAGATATTCATCAGATCCTCTTTAACAATCTTCCAGTATATCTTATAGAAGAAAATTGGCAGACCGTCGGGGCCCGGAGCCTTGTCTTGCCCTAGGCTCTTTATTGCTTCTAGCACTTCCTCTTCCGTGAAGAAGTTTTCGATCCCTTCGCTCCCCTCAATTCTCGTCTCACTCCACATGTCTGGCCCTAGGCTGCATCTGTCGTTGCTTTTGCTTCCCAGCAACTCGTGGAATTTTTCGTCCAAATGACATCTGATAAGCTCTTCGTCTTCGGTCCAGCTTCCCTCTACGAGGAGCCCACCAATGTGGTTATGTCTTCTTCTTCCGTTGGCGATTTTATGAAAGAACTTGGTGTTAGCATCCCCTTCCTTCAACCATTGAATTCGCGACCGCTGCTTCCAATGAATTTCCTCTCTTGTTTGTATGTTAAGAATTTCCATCCTCCCGTTAGTCAATTCCTCCTTCTCTGGTCCTGTCAGGTCTCTTTCCTCTTGAATGGTCTCTAACTCGTATATCCTGTTGCCTAGAGTCTCTCTAATAACTCCGGCGTTGGAGAATTTCAGCTTTGCCCAACTCTTCAAGTCCTTTCTTAGGCGTCTTGTTTTCTCCACCCATACTCCGACTGCTAACGACTGATTTGTAGTGCGAATCCAGGATTCCCGAATAATCTGTCTGGTCTCATCAAATGTGGTCCATGATTTCTCGAATCTGAAGGGATGGAATTTATGTCTATAATCTTGGTCGCACTCTATGATCAGGGGAAGATGGTCCGACGTAAAGCGGGCGACTGATCTCACTTTGACACGCGGGAACATATCCTCCCAGTCGTTGGATACCAGTACTCTATCTAGCTTAACTAGAATCGGGTTAACACTCATGCTAGACCATGTGAATTTTCTATCTGTCATTTCTAACTCTAGCAAGTCTAATTCGTCAATGATTTTGTTGAAGCCATCCTGTTCTGTCTGCGCGTGCCCTCTACCTCTATGTTCGTCTTGGAATCATGTGATATTGAAATATCCACCAACCACCCATGGCTGATCCCATCTATTCCTGATGTAAACCAACTCTTTCCAAAAGTCTTTCCGCGCTCTTGATTCGTATGGACCGTAGACCGTTGTGACGACGTGTACCCAGTCGTCGCTTCTCCTTCTAATTTTAATTGACACCGAAAAGTTTCCTACAAAGTCTTCTAGGATTTCGAAGATTCTTAAATCAACCCCTAACGCTATTCCCCCAGAATAGCCCCTTGCGTCTTTGAATCTCCAATCGAAATGCGCCGCCCATCTAAGCGTATTGAATTCCTCTACTGAGTTGGATTCTATTCTTGTTTCTTGGAAACCGCAGACCGAAGGTCGAATTTTGTTAATAGATAAAGAAATCAATCTCTTTTTACTCTTTTGCCTCATTCCCCTCACATTCCAAAAAGTGTACGACATTAACGCAACTATGAAGTCCCCTATACTCTACCCCCCTCTACAATCGTAGTCCCTTAAGCTGGGGTTGGCCTTGATTCGCCACTAATAATTGCTACATTATTGAACTGTTCTACCCTGGTTGATCCCATGGCTAGACCGTAAAGACTAGCAAAGTATATAAGCGATTCATCATTTAAAGAATTGAGAATTGAAAAGTTGGGGTTAGGAATACCTCCTACGTCTCGCTCCATCTCCTTTAGTTTTGGCGCTTCCTTGGCACTATTCTCTTGAACGACCATTTGTTCTTCCCCCGTGTTAATCTGCCTCTTCCCTCTCCTCTGGTATTCCGTGATTTTTTTAGTACTGTTGCTACCGACGCTACCCCTCGTCTCCTTGTTCAGTTTCAGTTTCAGAAATAAAGAAATCATCCCGAATGTCATCCAATGCGCCTATCATTGCTCCGCGTTCGTCCTGTTCCTTTGACAGTTGATTGTCGCCTTGATTGTTCGATTGCTTCTCCTCCTGTACTTTTTTGTAGGAACAAATAATTTGCTTCCCAGCCTCATTATCCTGTGCCAGCTTTAGTTCTTGGGTTTGACCTCCTATGGCTCTCTTTTTGATGATTGATGACATTGCAAGTCTAATTGACTCTTCTACTTCCTCTTTTGAAAAGTGATTCCAGTCTTCCAAGGCAATACCCATGTCTCTACTTGCTTCGATACCCACATTCCTGTCTAAAGCACTTTTCAAAATCCTGCCGAATTGAACCCTTTGGTTAGTAGCCGAAACTTTAGACAGTACACCTACTGCTTCATGTGATGGGAAGTTGAGACTTGTGTCTCTATGAAGCTGCTGACAACCCGATGGGTTTTCTCCATGAGCTACGTAGCTACCTAGCAGTCCTCTAACGACTAGGTCTTCTGTCTCACTTTTTTCCTTTCGGCGCCATGCTTTTGAGACTTGACAGCTAGCCACGTCTGCCTCCCTCGTCGTACGGTCGAAGCTCTCTGGCGCTCTCGGTTGGAACTGAAGGACCTTCGAATTTTTGCTGTATTGGAGCTCCTTCGACATTTTGCTGTTTCCTGTTAGCGGTTTGGATGAGCGGCTCAGATGAGCTTCTATCTGATCCACTGGACGACGCCTCTCTTCCACCTCTGGCTCTGAATCTCCACCGTTCCCTTCTCGCTCTGGTTCTAGCGCTGCTACGTAGCCGAACGTCATGCTTTTCCTCGTCTCAGCAACCACCCATACTTCGTACACTTCTTCTTCGAAGTCTACCATGATCTTTGAGGGGATGTCCTCCTTATGCGCCACCGCAATTCGGAGTCTAGCAAACTTTCGGCAGTCATGCATCAGAGTTCCTTTGTCGATTTCTACGATTGTTCCGAAGCTTCGAATCAAGTTCATGAATCCGGTTTTAACCCACAAATGTAGCGGCAGGTTATATAGACGTATCCAAGTAGTAAGGAGGTTGCTAGCGTTGAAAGCTCCAAAACGACGAGTCCATGGCGTAAGTGTGATGTAGAATTCTATTCCAAAAGCATCCCTTCCCTCAATCCCATTCATCTGTAGAGCGTTGGCCGTCGCTTCTCCTTCGTTGCAGTGCACAAAATAGTGTCCACCCGTTGATTCCTGAACAGTCCAAGTTGCCGTTGTGGATACCACCGCTGCTAGAAGCTCTTTGATATCTTTGTTCTGTGGATTCCCTGTACGAGCTCTCGCTATCATGCAGCTCTGGTATCGAACCTCCATTTCAGCAATCAACGGAGTAGGGGTGATCGCGGCTCTGATGACATTTCTCTCCCCCGCTACACTCTCTTGTGTGGGACTGTCATCGGAAGTGGTTGGAATAGCGAGCTGCTGAGATGGCGCTTTGGACCCGGAAGCGGAGTTCGTCACCTTGTTATTGGGGCACGCAGTCGAAATGTGTCCATATAACTTACAAACATAGCAAAACCAATCGAACTTACAGCTGTTAATGGAGTGCCCCGGCCTTGCACACTTGTGGCAGGATTTCCGCTCCTCCTTCTTGTGCTCCATCGAGTTGCTTTTGCTTGCGTTTACCCTGAGCGGCTTCTTCCTTTTGACAAGTACCCATTCACCCTCTTCGTCTTCACGAGTCTCCTTCTTGACTGCTGTTACCGCTGATTTCGGTGTGGGGGTAAACAGATAAGATTTGTGAGTTCGAGAAAACCTGAACAGCTGACCCAAGCCTTCCGATTCCTGCCGAAACCTGCAAGGAAGTGCGAGACACCGGGGTTGATTCCGGCGACGCACCCTCCGATGCTCTTGTCAGTAACTAGTGGTGATTAGAGAAAGAGCTTAAGGTGGAAAAGAGTGATTACCTGGTCACAGTGGTAAAGGGGAGGTATTTATAGTCGCCAGGGGAGTGATTAGGGACTTGATTCCCTGTGTAACTGCCAGGAGTAAAATCCTCACAGTCTGTTTAGGAAACTAATCCCTGATTCCCGGTGAGAGTAAATCAGGCCCGTTGACTTGGTCAAATCAGTGGCCCTGATTTGTCTCTTGTTGGTCTGGGTTCGCCTCGGGTCGGGACCCGTACCCAATTGGTGTGGATCCGTTTGTGGGTTATTGGATCTGTGCGAGGGAGATCCAGTACCCGCATTGGATCCACTTGTATGTGAAATTACCATTTTACCCCCGAGCTTCAAGAATCGCGCCCAATCTGGACGGTTCCGATTTAACCCTATTTTTAGCCATATCACGAGCCCCCCACTCCTAAAGACTGAGTGTGATCAGGCTTTGAGGAGTAGTTTAACTGTTTTGGTGGCTAGTGGAGTTGTATCGGAGTCCGAATAGGAGGAGTTTGAATCTCGAAGGGGGTAGTGAGGTGATTTTTTGATGCCATGTGCTGTTCTCTAGCCATATCGAGCATTTGACGGCCTTTATTTTTTTTTTCGGACTATTTATTTAATTTTGCGATGTGTTTACTAATCGTTCGGGGGCCTTAACAGTACATTCTAGGCAATAATTGTTCGTTCAGGGGCTCAAAAATATATCCCCGATTTTTTTATTATTTTCTAGAATTTTAATTAATTTTCTCGAATTTTTAGCAATTTTTTCACAATTTTTAAATAAATAAAACGATTTAAATAAATAAAAAATGATTTTAAATACCGATTTATGACGTGGATCGATCTGGGCCGTTGATCATAGACGTGTGCGAATTTTTGAGAGATCCATCGGTTGTTATCGCTCGGAAGCTTTTTTCTCCGTTTGCGAGCTCGGAAAGGCACTTGCTCGGCCGCCGACCGGAGGGATAGGGGCTCGGCAGGCCGAGCGACGTGGCGCAATCTGAGCCGTCGGATGATGGTGTGAATCCCAAGAAAATGCTATCTTGTCTTTTAGCGCGCGTGGTGCAATCTGGACCGTTCATCATTAGAAGCGCGAATTTCTGAGAGATCCAACGGTCGTAGTTGCTCGGTGTCTTTTTTCTCCGTTTGCAGGATCGAAAAGGCACTTGCTCGGCAGCCGACCGAAGGCATGGGGCTTCGGCAGTCTGAGCGAGGTGGCGCAATCTGAGCCGTTGGATGACGACACGCATCTCAAGACGGGCACATTTCTCAAGAAAATACTATCTTGTCGTTTAGTGTCCTCGACAAGATCTGGGCCGTCCGATCGAGATCTTACACGAAAGTTGAGGAGAAAGTGAATTTCCTCCGTTTGCGGGATCGGAAAGGCACTTGCTCGGCAGCCGACCGGAGGCATGGGGATTCGGCAGTCCGAGCGACGTGGCGCAATCTGAGCCGTTGAATGACGGCGTGCATCTCAAGACGGGCACATTTCTCGAGAAAACACTATCTTGTCGTTTAGCGTCCTCGGCGAGATCTGGGCCGTCTGATCGAGATCTGACACGAAAGTTGAGGAAAAAGTGAGTTTTCTCCGTTGGCAGGATCGGAAAGGCACCTGCTCGGCAACCGACCGAAGGCATGGGGCTTCGGCAGTCCGAGCGTCCTGTTGCAACGAGTTTCGAGACGATCATGTTCCCATGGGTATTAATGGTCCCCCGGGGTTTGTGCGGCGTTCCATCTTCCCGGTGTCATTAAGAATGGTTCCCTCAATTAATGCGTGGCGTTCTAATTTTCGAGGGTCATAATGGCCAGATCTTGGAGGATAGCTTATAAGTATCCCACTCCCTTTGTTATTTTAATCACAACAATGTAGAGTTTTAGCCCTCGGAGGCATCTGCTTCGGGTGGTTGCTCTTCGGAAAAACGGGTGGTCGTTCTTCCACCATGGTCTTCTCCTGACTCTGACGGCCCCGAAGTGGATGTCAGGGTCGGGGGAGATCATGGTGGAAGAAGTGATGATCAAAGTCCGGATTCGAGGGACCATGTGTTTCGGAAGGACGGGGGGGTCGCTCTTCCGCCAAGATCTTCTCCTGACTCTGACGGCTGGGTGGAGGTGTCAGGGTCAGGGGAGATCTTGGCAGAAGGGTTGACTGCCGAAGTCCAGATCTGAGGGGCGATGTGCCTCGGTAGGACGGGTGGTCGTTCTTCCACCATGATCTTCTCTCGATTCTGAGTGCTCCGATGTGGGTGTCAGGGTCGGGGAAGGTCATGGTAGAAGAGGTGATGACCCAAGTCCGGAACCGAGGGACGATTTTTGCTTCGGGAGGACGGGTGGTCGTTCTTCCACTGTGGTCTTCTCCCGATTCTGACAGCCCCAATGCGGGTGTCAGGGTCGGGGAAGATCACGGTAGAAGAGGTGATGACCCGGGTCTGGATCCGAGGGACTGCAGCAGCTTCGGAATGATGGGTCTCTTCCCATCTCTGTCTTCCTTCCGGGCTGACGGCTTCCGATGGATGTCAGCCCGAAGGAGTTAGAGATAGGGGGAGTGCCGATCTGCTTTTGACCGGGCCCCGTGGGTCGGTCGGAATACCGACCGAGACCTGGGGCCTGGGGGGCTCGCCGAGGGCGGTGCCTTAAAACTTAGAATCTAAATTTTTTCTGGTTTCTTCAGACAGAGGTGGGACGTCCGAGGGTTCGATTATCCGAGCGACGTGGCGCAACCGGATCCGTCGGATGACATGGAGCAAGTGTAGGCAGTCCGAGCGACCTGACGCAATATGAACCGTTGGATGGCGACGCGCATCTCGAGACGGGCACATTTCTCAAGAAAACACTATCTTGTCGTCTAGTGTCCTCGGCGAGATCTGGGCCGTCTGATCGAGATTTTACGCGAAAGTTGAGGAGAAAGAGAGTTTTCTCCGTTTGCAAGCTCGGAATGGTACTTGCTCGGCGGCCGACCGGACTCTTTGCAAGCGGGCTCGGATTGCATGTAGTTTGGATTCAGATCCCGTTGCGCCGAGCTAGTTGACTTGGTGAAGAAGACAGAGTTGTGTTGGGCCTTCGCGACGTTTCGAGAGCGGCCCAAGAGTCGCGCTCCTTCGTTTGGAAGTCCAAGGGACGTTCCTTTTTTACTATAAATCTTCACCCCCCCCTTAATCCAAGTCTCATTATTCACTTTTACTCTCTCTCTCTCCAGTTTTTACTTTCACCTTCGAAGTTTTGAGCTCCTTGGTGGTGGTGCTAGCTGTCGCGGCAAGGCGTTATTTGTCTCCGGTGAACTTTTCCGACCGTAGCTGTCACTTCAAGGTCAGTCTCCTTCCCCTTTCTTTAGAAAATGGTTAACATTACTTCCTCGGATGAGACCCTCGCATCGGAGCAAGCCGTAGACCGAGCGGGCAAAGGAAAGGAGGTAATGGAGCCGACCGATCAGAGTGTCGTTCGGCCGGACAGAGAGGGTGAAGTAGCCGAACTACCTCAGGAGGTCGCGGCGGCGTCTCATAAGGGTAAAGCGGTGGTCACGATCGTCGAGACGCCGAAGATGGCAGGGGCATTCGGTCGGCAGCCTATTGCTCTGTCGAACGTGGGAGGCGTTCGGGACTGCGCCGAGGATATCTTGGAGAAGGTGACCCAAGGCACGGCCAAATCGGTGGAGGAGAATGAACTGAGAAAGCTGTCCGAGGTGGACCATACCATCTCGTCTCTTACGGAGGCTGATCTACATCTGATCCGTAAGGGATTCCGGATCCCCACCGAGTACGGGCTGCTCCTCCCCGGGCCAGGCTTCCGAGCCAATACGAAGTCTTCGACAGATGTGTGCGTCTTTCCTGTCGACTCTCTCATCGCCGGACTCCGCTTTCCCCTTCATCTGTTCGTAGTTGATGTCTTGAACTGGTACGGTTTGAGCCCCGCCCAGCTAATGCCGAACACCTGGAGGCACGTCATGGTGTTTGTCCTTCGGTGCCAAGAGATCGGTGCCGAGCTGAGCATGTTTCTCTTTCGGAGCCTCTACCGACCTTGTCAGCCAAGCCGAAATGAACAAAGGTTCTATCTTTCGCCGCAGACGGGCGTGAAGTTGATCGAGAATCCGAACTCGATCAAACATTGGAAGGAGAAGTATTTCATCATCCGAGCCCCCGCGCCGTGGGTGATACCGATAGTTTGGGCAAAGGATGGCCTGCCCAAGCGAGCTAAGAAGGAGCCGGTGCTGAGTGATGAGGAAACAGAGGTCCACAAGAATCTCCTCGCTCTGCCAGCGCTAAGCTGGAAAGATATTACCAAGGAGGCTCAGTTTCGAGGGGGTCTCAGTCTGATCGACCCTAGTACGCTTCTGGTATTTATACTATTTGCTTAAAGTTCATGAAAATTTTTCTAAGTTTTTTTATTCGGCTTGTGCAGAGACGATGAAGATGGACTATAGGGCACTGATGGCGAAGACCAGGGCGGCGGAGCAGGAGACGAAGAAGAAGAGGCCTTCGGCGGGGCCTCAGGGGCGGCCGAGCCCCGAAGAAACCTTCGGTCGAGAAGACGAGTGACCCTAAGAAGGTCGTCGCCCAGGTGGCCGGCCCCGAGCAGGAAAAGTCTACGGCTACCGACCCTCCAGTTTCCGGTGCGCCGGCACCAACGGTGGAGGGGGCTGCAGCCGGGTCGTCGAGCGGTGCATTCGGCATGAAAGAGGTGATGTCTCTCCCAGTTCCGCCCCTTACTGCCGAGGCAGAGAAGACCTTGACCGAGAGGCACAAGCAGATCTTCGTCCCTGACTGGCAGGTGATGAATGTCGACGGCTTCTTGGGCGACGGCAACATCTGCATGGAAGCGGTGAGGCACCTGCCGACCCCGAAGGATCGAGCGGCCCTAAAGGCCAGGCTAGCAGGAGATGCCACGATGTAGATCGCTCGGAACACCATGTCGGTAAGTGGACCGGACTCCTTCTCACTGAAACTTTTTCTGAGATTTTTCCAAGTCCCTGCGTTCGGACTTTGACAGTTTGCTCTCTTTTCAGACCCTCTGCCACTTCAACTACTTGCTCGAGGAGTTTGCGAGCAAGGAGCAGGAGTATGAGCGGGAGAGAACGGAGCGCATCAAAGCCACAAAGTTGCTTGATGCCGAGCAGCTCCTCTCGTCAAAAAAGGGCCGCCGAAGCGGCGGGGTTGGAGAAGCAGTTGGCCGACGCCATTCAGCTGTCGAAGGACACGGCAGCCAAGCTCGAGGCCTCGGAGAAGGAGAACACCGAGCTGAGGGAGGAGCTGGCCAATGCTCGGTCGGAGGCGGAGAGGGCTCGGAAGAGGGCCGAGAGGATCATGGCTAAGCACCGGTCCAAGGTGGCAAAGGCGAAGAAGGCTGTCCAGGAGGAGGCCGAGCTCCACATGTACAAGAACATGGAGGATGCCTACGGCCGGGCACTGCTCCACGTCGCCGCTCGGAATCCGGGTTTCGACACGTCTTCTTACCGTTTCTACGACCCCGTGGAGGGGGAGGAGGAGGTACCCCTGGGGATGCTCGGCCCCGAGGGGCAGACGGACGGTGTCGAAGGCCCGGGTGAGACCGGGGCCGAGGAAGAAGAGGAGGATGACTCCGAGGAGGAGAGTGGGAGCGAAGACGAGGACGAAGACGAAGGCGAGGACGAGGACAAGGCCGGGGGGTCGACGGACCCGAACGACAAAAAGGTCGACCCCTGACTTGGTTGCCTCTTTAGTCTTTTATTGTTTTGTTTCTTTTTGTAAGCCTAATTGCGGACTGGCCACCGCTCTTGTAAAACTTTCTTCTCGGTTTTGAATGAAAACAGTTCGTTTGGCCAAAATTTATCCAAGTGTTGAGTCTCAGATTTTATGTTTGAATAGGCGTAGAATTCTCCAAGTGTTGGGTCTCGGATTTATCTCTGATTTTCAGGTAAAGTTCGGTCCGGTTACGGAGGTTGCACACCTCCGTAAGGAGCTGGCCAAAACGAAGGGCGAGCTCTCGAATAGCCGACAGAGGTGGTTCCTCATGTTCCTGAAGCTGGAGGAGACGAAGGCAGCTGTGAGGGGGCATCTTCGCGAGTTGAAGCAACTGCGGAAGCAACCCCAAGCTCCTTGTCCCGAGGGTGAGGTCGAGCGGCTTCGTAGAGAGCTTACCGTCGCCGAGCGGAAGAATGAATAGCTTCTGGCTGAGGTCCAACACTTGGAGTTAGCGGAGAAAGAACGCTCGGCGGCGGAAGAGAAGCTAACTTCCGAACTGGAGAAGGCCTCTTCCGAGCACAAGAAGTTGTTGGCCGAGGTCGACAGGCTTAGGAGGATCACAATAGATAGGGGGATCGAGGTCACTCACTTCCGACGGCTCGCAACCGACAGTGCCAACGTCTCGGGCTCGTCAAGGCCCCCTCGCTTGAAGAAGTTGGCGAAGGACGACGCTTTGAGAGACAGAATCATCGAACTGGAGTAAGAGGTCGCATCACTCAAACCCCTGTCGGAGAGGGCCAACGTCCGCAGTACATCGTGCACTCGCGAAGAGAGCGAGAGAGGGATTTCCTTTTATGAACTCGTGACACGTTTGCCTGTGGCTAGGCGGAGCCCTGCCGATGCTCAGAGTAGCGTGGCCGTGTCGTCGAGTGGTGCCTCGGTCGGCGCCACAGTCAGGGTCAGTGGCGAAGGGGGGTCACGCTTCGTTGGTTTGGGATCGAGCTCGGAGGCGAGGCCTCGTCGTCCTCGCATTTCCTTGAATCGAAGCGTTCCCCTTCCGAAGAGACCCTGATCATGTCATTTTGTGTTTCTTCTGATTGTTGCAAAACTTTGTTGTAGAGTCGGTCTTGTTGTATGTGGAGCTATTATATCTGAATATGAATTTGAAAGTTTGATTGAAAAATTCTTCAAGTGTTGCGCTTCGGAAGTGTATTGAAATCTTGCTATTCATTTTCCCTTCTTTTCAGCTCGTGGTGTCAGACCAATACACCGATCCCAACGGCTCGGACAATGAAGCTGAAACTGAGGTAACCTCAGGGGTGACGAAGTCGCGCTCGACGAAGTGTCGAGAGCGGCGTCGTGGTGTAGAGCTGGAGTTACATCGAGCTGAGGGCAAGCGGGCCCACCTTCAGTCCGTCCTTGGCCAACGAGACGCCGAGATCCAACGTCTGGAGAGAAGGATCATCGAGGCGACCCCCGTAGGGGAGGACGACAACTCGCAGACAGCCTTTAGCAACGCTCTTCGGGTTCAGTGTATTCGGCACAATCAGTCGAAGATATTAGCCGGGCGGGACGATTTGCTCTCCGAGCTCCATCACTTACAGACTGTGGAGGCGAAGCTTCGGAAGGAGGCGGAGGAGCTATCAGGTGAAGTGGATGGACTGGCGACCGAAGAGATCAGTGAAGACATTTCTGTTTGAGGACTAAGTATAATGGGTCGGCGCTGTATTTTTTGTTTTCTAATACCTTGTAACCATGGAAAGATTGCTTTGTATTGTGTCCCGATTATTAATAAAATTTTCTTTGTTGCTCTGCGTATTTATCTCGCTTGTAAGTGTGTCGGTCGTGCCGAGGTCTGCGAGCCGAGCGCATAGTGCCGTCGGCGAGAATCTCGAGGCGAGCCAGTTTGTATGGGAACGCTATCTTGTCGTTAGCGGCGCTGACAAGATCTGGGCCGTTAGATTTTGGCACGAATCTCAAGACGGCTCCGTTCCCAAGAAAACGCTATCTTGTCGTCTAGCGTCGCTGGCAAGATCCTGGCCGTCTGATCGGGATCCTACGCGAAAGTTGAGGAGAAAGTGAGTTTTTCCCGTTTGCAGGATCGGAATGGCACTTGCTCGGCGTCCGACCGGAGGCCACGCGATCCGACCCTTCGTCTTGGGGCTTCCGTCTCCCTCTTCTGGCGAAGTCCATGGTGAAGTTCGCCGGTCGTAGCGAATGTTCGATGGTTGTGGGAGCGATTCCAAATGGTGATCTACTCCTAACTCGCCGAGAAGCAAGTTTAGGGAGTGGAATCGAACCAAGTGTTGGACTCCGGGACCATCGGTGTAGCTCAACGGTTGTGGGAGCAATTCCGAACGGTGATCTACCACTGGCTCGTCCGAGGACGAGCCGAGGGAGTAAAGTCGAGCCGAGTGTTGGACTCCGAACCATCGGTGTAGTTCAACGGTTGTGGGAGCAGTTTCGAACGGCGATCTACCTCTGGCTCGTCCGGGGACGAGCCGAGGAGGTAAAGTCGAGCCGAGTGTTGGACTCCGAACCATCGGTGTAGTTCAACGGTTGTGGGAGCAGTTCCGAACGGCGATCTACCTCTGGCACGTCCGGGGACGAGCCGAGGAGGTAAAGTCGAGCCGAGTGTTGGACTCCGAACCATCGGTGTAGTTCAACGGTTGTGGGAGCAGTTCCGAACGGCGATCTACCTCTGGCTCGTCCGGGGACAAGCCGAGGAGGTAAAGTCGAGCTGAGTGTTGGACTCCGAACCATCGGTGTAGTTCAACGGTTGTGGGAGCAGTTCCGAACGGCGATCTACCTCTGGCTCGTCCGGGGACGAGCCGAGGAGGTAAAGTCGAGCCGGACATGGACTCCGAACCATTGGTTGAAATCAAAATTTTAAAAAATAGATGATAAGGGCGGAGAGAGGCATGCAAATTTATAAGTATGAAAGAGCTTTCTTCATTGATAATCGACGGTGAACCGTTTTACATATTACAATTTATGAAAATAGGTTACAAGTTAGAGGAGAGGAATGACTCGATATCCTGTGATACTTAGAGTGGCGCCGGGGCGCTTTCTTGGTATTTCAGGAGGTGGTCGGCATTCCAGGTCCTCGGAATCTCTCTGCCTTCTAGATCTTCCAGACGATATGCTCCGGGCCGAACTACCCTTGTAATCTTGTACGGCCCTTCCCAGTTCGGAGCCAGCTTGCTCTTCTGATTGGGGAAGGATATGGCCAGTTTTCTTAAGACTAAATTCCCTTGCTTAAGGTTGGTGGGTCGGACATTCTTGTTGTATGCCAACTCGACCCTTCTTCGGTAATTATGCTGCCGAATCGATGCTCTTTCCCTCAGCTCATCTATCAGATCTAAGTCTGCCCTGAGGTCCCTGGCGTTCTGTTCCTCGTCGTAAGCTGCGAGCCGAGGGAAGGTATTCCGACCTCGAGGGGTATCACCGCCTCGGACCCATAGGTGAGGTTGAAAGGGGACTCTCCTGTGGGGGTCCGCTTGCTCGTGCAGTAGTTCCATAGGACGTTGGGGAGTTGGTCGACCCATAAGCCTTTGGAACATTTGTCCAGCCTTTTCTTGATGCCTGCGAGGATCTGCCGATTAGCGTTTTCTACCTGTCCGTTCGACTGAGGGTGGGAGACGGACGAGAAGCGCTGCTGGATGGCAAGGTCGTCGCACAGAGCTCGGAATGCTGCGCCAGTGAACTGAGTCCCGTTGTCCGTCACGAGGACACGGGGAACGCCGAATCTGCAGATGATGTTCTTCCAGAAGAATTGAACCACCTTGTTCTCGGTTATAGTGGCGAGGGGCTCGGCCTCGACCCACTTCGAGAAGTAGTCGATGGCTACGACCAAGAACTTGAACTGACCTGGAGCCGGAGGGAAAGGCCCTAGTAAATCCATCCCCCACATTGCGAAGGGGATAGGACTTGATAGGGAGGCGAGGTTGGCTTGAGGGAGGCGACGGATGCTGGAGTGTCTCTGGCAAGAGTTACATTACCGAACGTGTCGCTCGGCGTCTTGAAGGAGGGTCGGCCAGAAGTATCCATAATTCAAAGCTTTCCTGGCCAAGGACCTGGATCCTGAATGTGCCCCGCCGATGCCTTCGTGGAGCTCTTGTAGGGCATAGTTAGGCTGTTCTGGAGAGAGGCACCTTAGGTATGGTCGGCCGTCTATTTGAGAGAAGGAGCGTTTGTATAAGATACCCTCGATCAAGACATACCGCTCGGCCCGGGTTCTGACTCGGCGTGCTTCTTTGGGATCCTCGGGCAGGACCCCGTCCCTCAAGAATTCCACCAACGGCTTCATCCAATTATCTTGCAACATGACCGGCAACGACTCCACCGAGCCGGATGTCTCGTCTTCTATGCTCGGCCTAGAGAGGACCTCGATCAGAACGGTCTGTTCAAGACCTTGTAGGGAGGATGAGGCCAACTTGGAGAGGGCATCGGCCTGAGAATTCTCCTCATGAGGGACCCGTTGGATGAGCGCCTCTTCGAACCGGCTCATGAGGGCCTGAACCTTAGCGAGGTATTTCGCCATCCGCTCGTCTCGGGTCTCGTACTCGCCCAAGACTTGGTTCACGATAAGCTATGAGTCGCTATGGATTCGGAGGCGCTGCGCCCCAGCACTTCGGGCAAGTCCGAGGCCTGCGATGAGTGCTTCGTACTCCGCCTCATTGTTGGAGACCTTGAAGTTCATACGGATTGCATACTGGAGGACAAAGTCGTCAGGGCCATTCAGGATGATACCGGCGCCGCTTCCTTCGTTACAGGAGGAGCCGTCCACGAAGACCGTCCAAATGGGGGGTCCATTCGGGACGTGGCTGACTTCAGGGATGGTGGACTCTACGATGAAGTCGGCGAGGGCCTGTGCTTTAATTACCGTCCGAGGTTGGTAGGAGATGTCATGTTGGCTCAGCTCTATGGACCACTTCATTAGCCGGCCCGAGGTCTCAGGCTTGTGGAGGATCTGCTTTAGAGGTTGGTCAGTGAGGACAACGACCGCGTGGGATTGAAAGTACGGCCGGAGCTTCATCGCCGCCATGACCAGGGCGTAGGCCATCTTCTCTATCTTCGGATAGCGGAGCTCGGCGTCCCGAAGCACCTTGCTCACGTAGTAGATGGGCCTTTGGGCCCGGTCCTCCTCTCTCACCAAAACAGCACTTAGGGTCTGCTCGGAAGTAGCCAAGTAGATAAAGAGAGTTTCCCCCGGGACAAGTTTGCTGAGCAGAGGGGGGTTCACCAAGTAGGCCTTCAGTTGGTCGAACGATTCCTGTTGTGGTTGGCCCCATTCAAAACCCTTAGCCCCCCTGAGTGCTTTGAATAAGGGGAGGCACTTTTCCCCAGACTTCGAGAGGAACCGGCCGATAGCAGCGAGCCGACCCGTTAGCTTCTGCTACCTCCTTGACGTTTCGGGGCGGGGCCATGTCCAATATGGCCTTGATCTTCTTGGGATTGGCTTCGATCCCTCTCTGGCTCACCATGAAGCCGAGGAACTTTCCCGAAGAGACCCCGAACGCACACTTGTTCGGGTTCAGCCGTATGCTGTGCCTTCTCAACACGCCGAATGCCTCCTGGAGGTCGGCCACGTGGTTAGTGCCTCGGATGCTCTTGACGAGCATCTCGTCAACGTACACCTCCATGTTCCGGCCTATCTGGCTCTGGAAGACCTTGTTGACGAGGCGCTGGTAGGTGGCGCCCGCGTTCTTCAACCCGAACGGCATGACCCGGTAGCAGTAGAGGCCCTGATCGGTGATGAAGGAGGTCTTCGGAATGTCCGGAGGGAACATTCGGATCTGATTATAGCCGGAGAAGGCGTCCATAAAGCTGAGGAGCTCATGGCCCGAGGTGGCATCAATGAGGGTGTCGATGTTCGGAAGAGGGAATGGGTCCTTCGGACACGCCTTATTCAGGTCGGTGAAGTCGATGCATATTCTCCAAGAGCCGTTGGACTTCTTGACCATTACGACATTGGAGAGCCACTCGGGGTAGTTTACCTCCTGTATGAACTTAGCCTTCAAAAGTTTATCCACCTCCTCCTTGATGGCCTGCTGTCGCTCAGGAGCGAATTTTCGTCTCTTCTGCTGAACCGGTTTGCACCCCGGTTCGACACTTAGGCGGTGGACTAGCAACTCCTCGGAGATGCCGGGCATATCCGCGGCTGACCAAGCAAACAGGTCGCGGTTATCCCGGATGCATTTAACCAAGTCAGAGCACAGCGCAGTCGGTAAGGACTTGCTGATGAGGAACTTCCGGCTCGGGTCCTCGTCTGAGAAGAGCACTTCTTCCAGCTCGTCCGCCGGCTCGGACGTGGGTCGGACTTTCGGCTCAGGGATTTCTAGTGTTTCGAGGGAGAGCACCGGTCCCCCAGTGGAAGTCATGTAGCACTTCCGAGCCATCTCTTGGCTTCTCCTGACTTCCCCTACTCCCGACCGAGTGGGGAACTTCATTTTAAGGTGGTACGCTGAGGGGACAGCCTCCAGGGCAGCTAGGCCGGGTCGGCCTAGAATGACATTATACGCGGCCGGGACATCGACGACCATGAAGTCCATCGGCTCGGTCCGGGTAGTAGGGGTCTTTCCAACAGTTACGTCTAGGGTTATCACTCCCTCGACAGTTACTGGGATCCCCGTGAACCCGTGGAGTGTGTAACCGGCCGGCTTGAGACGGTCCCGAGACAGCTGCAGGCCTCGGAAGGCCGAGAGGAAGAGGATGTTCACCGAGCTCCCGTTATCTACCAGGACCCTCTGCACCTTGAAGTTTGCCATGCGAAGGTCGATGACGAGGGCGTCGCAGTGGGGAGTTCGGACCCCCTCGAGGTCTTCATCGGAGAAAGTCACCGGGACTCCGAGGCCTTTGGGAGGAGGGGCGCTGCGAACTGAGTTGACCTCTCGGACGAAGGCCTTCCGAGAGGAGTTGGAGGAGCCCCCCATAGGCCCTCCGTGGATGAGGTGCAGGACCCGTTCTTCCTCAAACTCGAGCGTCTCCTCGTGCCGTTCGGAGCGCTTGTTAGCCCCCCGAGGCGGAGGAGTGCTGTGATCCGCCCGATCGTTTGTTTTTACAAATTTGGCCAGTTGCCCCCTCTAGATGAGGGCCTCTATTTCATTTTTCAACGCCCGGCAGTCGTTGGTGTCATGGCCGTGGTCCCGGTGGTAACGGCAAAATTTCTCCTTATTCCTTCTCTTAGCCGGGGTGTTCATCCTCGGAGCCGGAGGGATGACCCCCTCCTTCTCCACTTCCATCAGGATGGTGGAGACATTGGTGGTGAGGGGAGTGAACTTCTCGAACCTAAGGGGAGGGCGGCGCTGACCGCCGTTGTCCTTCTGCATCTTCTTCGACCCCTCCCCCTCTGTCGCCTTCCTCTTCGATCCGGAGGTCGATCCTCCGAAGTTCGGGAGGCACTCGGCCTCTTCCGCCCGGATATACTTCTCGCACCTTAGGAGAAGGTCGGCGAAGTTGTGCGGGGGCTTCTTGGCGAGGGACGACCGGCGGTTGGAGTTGAGGACGTTCGACTGGAACGCAACAGTCGCCACTGACTGGTCTAAGGAGGCGATAGACCTGACTTCTGTGGTGAATCTCTTCACGTAGTCCCTCAGCTTCTCTCCCCCTTCTTGCCGCAGGTTGAGTAGGGAGAGGCTCGTCTTCTCGGCTCGCCTGCTACTCACAAAGTGAGTTATGAACAGCGTTTCGAACTGCTCGAACGAGAAGATGGAAGAGGGGGCGAGCCTAGAGTACCATTCCCGAGCCGACCCCCTGAGGGTGGCGGGGAAGGTCTTGCAGAGCATGGCGTCGGAAGCTTGACGGATCAGCATTAAGGTTTTGAAGCTTTCGACGTGATCAACTGGGTCGGACTCCCCTGAGTACGTTTCAAACTGCAGAGGTTTGAAACCCCTCGGTATGGGGGCCTCCATGATCGTCCGAGAGAAGGGAGGTCTGCTGGGACGGACGGTCCCTGCTCTGGACTCCTCCTCTCTGTCCATGTGCCCGATGCGCCTTTCCACCTCATGGAGACGGCGGTTGAGGGCATCGTCCCTCCGCTGATAATCAAATGATCCCCTGGATTCTTCTTCATAGGAAGGGGAGCGAGGACTGCGGCGCCGGTAGTCCTGGGATCGGCGGGGACTATAGTGCTGCTGCTGGCGACTGGGAGCCGGGAGAGGACTTCTGGATCGGCAGCGAGGACTGGGAACCCTCTGGGCATTTTGGTTGTTGGGGCGAAGGTTAAGGGCCTGCAGCACGGTCTCCTGAAATTGCAGGAACTCAGCACGAGTGATAGGTGCCTCATTGTTCCTCGGATGATGCCGATCCGCGGGGGAATGCGGCCTCCTCCTTCGGCGCTCGGGAGATGCCGCTCGGCCCCTTCGGTCCGGGGACCTTCTACCGTCTCGGCGGTGAGGCGACAACTCACCATGATGCTGGCGGGAGGCTCCCTCTCGGGCCCGCCTCTCATCAAGGTGGGTGCGAAGGTCCTCATCTTTTTGGCGGTTCAGGACTGTGTTGCGGAGGTCGGGGTGATGAGAAGCCATTGAATCCGAGGATTCATTATGAACCGAAACATGGTCCGGGTTGAGGGGCTGCTTCTGCCTCCGACCGTTATGACCGGAAGGGCCATTGGGGGGTTGCTGTTTGGGAAGAGGAGGTTGGCCCTGCTGGGCCGGTGGAGGAAGTTCGGGCTGTGGAATAGGATTGACAGGGACTTCCTCTGTAGGATCGGCGGGATTGGGCCCGCGGTTGGACCTTCTAGATCTGACCTTCTTTGGAGGCATGGTTGGAGAGGATGATAAGGAAGAGGCTGAGGCTGTTCGTGTGGCTGTTCCCACAAACGGCGCCAATCTGTTACCGTTGATTTCGGTGTGGGGGTAAACAGATAAGATTTGTGAGTTCGAGAAAACCTGAACAGCTGATCCAAGCCTTCCGATTCCTGCCGAAACCTGCAAGGAAGTGCGAGACACCGAGGTTGATTCCGGCGACGCACCCTCCGACGCTCTTGTCAGTAACCAGTGGTGATTAGAGAAAGAGCTTAAGGTGGAAAAAGAGTGATTACCTGGTCACAGTGGTAGAGGGGAGGTATTTATAGTCGCCAGGGGAGTGATTAGGGACTTGATTCCCTGTGTAACTGCCAGGAGTAGAATCCTCACAGTCTGTTTAGGAAACTAATCCCTGATTCCCGGTGAGAGTAAATCAGGCCCGTTGACTTGGTCAAATAAGTGGCCCTGATTTGTCTCTTGTTGGTCTGGGTTCGCCTCGGGTCGGGACCCGTACCTAATTGGTGTGGATCCGTTTGTGGGTTATTGGATCTGTGTGAGGGAGATCCAGTACCCGCTTTGGATCCACTTGTATGTGAAATTACCATTTTACCCCCGAGCTTCAAGAATCGCGCCCAATCTGGACGGTTCAGATTTAACCCCATTTTTAGCCATATCAACTGCGTCTTGGACAGGCTGACGACGGACAGAAAGTGCTTCGTCTCTCTTCACCACTTCGGCGTAGCTTCTCTTAGGACGCACACGCTCGCTGTGCCTGTCTCCTGGCTTGCTTGGTTCTGGTCTCGAACGTCTCTCTTTTTCTGAGTGTCGAGCTCTGGATTCTCTTGCGTACTCGAGTTCGTCCCTCTCCTTGCCTGAGCGACGATCGCTTCCCTCAGTCCTCCACAGCTGCTCCCTGCGACTTGGGGAAGACCTGGCCTCCTCTCGCGCCCTCTCTCTATATTGTTCTCGACCGTAGCCTTCATCTCTATGCCGTCCGTAGTACTCCCTCTCCTCCTCTCTAGCTCGCTTAGCCATGGGTGCCGCTCCGTAGTGGTCGTCCCTGCCTAGCTTCGGTTGAGAGTGGTGGTGATGAGAGACTGGGTGTCTCAGGTTTTGAAAATCGCCTTTTGCTTCGCCTTTGGAGCTCTCCCCTTTTTTCATTTCCTGATAGGCTTGTTACATAAAATACAATACATATTGTGTTCTTTGGCAGAACTTGATCTTCTGGGCCGTGTTATAGCATAAATAAAAATTACTAACACTTACCAGTATGGTTTTAAGTATAGATTGTTATAATATTTTTCTACAGATCTTCTTTCCTTGTCTTCATTCTCAAATCATCATTTTTATATGAGTACCAACTGATCATTGTTACACCATTTGTGAATTTGGAGAAATTCTCATTAAAATCTGACTGAAAAATATTAAGAGAAACTAAAAAATTCATAATTTCCAAATTGCTCTAACGAGAAGCTTTTGCATGTAAGAGCAATCATCGTCAAACTCCCAACTGTGCAGAATCTGTATAATGAAGGTTAAAATTGACTTTACAAACTGCGTACTCCCTTACTTTGAGCCCGACATAACATAAGCATAAGTACACAAAGTGGCGCATGTCACTGGGAACATAGCACATTGTGCACATAAAACATATCTAGCATCAATCTAACTACCTCGAGCGCAAACTATGTACTCGTGTGCAAACTATGTACCACCCACACGTGGTTCCAGGGCCGGCCCTGGGCACAGGGTCCACGGGCACACATGGCCCATTAATGAGAAGGTCCGTTAGACATCATATGTAATTAATACAGATTTTATTCTAATCTTAACACAAAAGTCAATTTGTCTGAGTGGTTAAGGAAATATACTTTAAATCTAATTGGTGCAGGTTTGAACCTTGTTGTTGATTTTTTTTTCTCCCATTATATATATTATATAAAGTTTTAAATGATTTCTATGTTTCTTTAAATAATTGTTGAGATTATATGTTTATTTACTTCTAGAATTTTTTTTTTTAATGATTTTTATGTTGTGGCTTTCATTAATTATTGAGATTGACTTAATACGTAAAGTTTTTTTTTTAATCGTGTATTTCCCGCGTTGCAAGAATATGAAGATCCTTAACCACATTTATTCTATAATTTTTTTTAATGATTTTTATGTTGTGGCTTTCATTAATTATTGAGATTGACTTAATACGTAAAGTTTTTTTTTTTAATCGTGTATTTCCTGCGTTGCAAGAATATGAAGATCCTTAACCACATTTATACTTTTTCGTCTTAATTGATGAGACGAAAAATTCAAGATATCGATTATGTCGTCTCAGGTATTGGAGCCTCCAATAATATAAAACTTGAAATGTATTTTTCAAATAAATTTATATAAAATTTTTAAGATATAGAATGTACCATACTCATATTTTTCAATTGAACTCATATAATATATATGATATCAAAATCAAAATAAAGTAAAATTGATATTAGAATATTTAAAGAATGCCTAAATTTTTTTTCCAGCGCAATGCTCTATAAATCTAAGCGCAATGCTCTATAAATCTGAGGATCGGCTGTGTGTGGTTCAATGACAAGTATCTAATCTTACACTCCTGCACAACAAACACAAGTGACCAAAAATAAAGAAACAAACCCCAAGGAAAAAACTCTAACTACAATCTCTAATATTATAATGGGAGGGTTGGGGTTGTCGTTTGTCAATATACAAATCCGTGCGTTGTACGTGCAATTCCAACTCTCCCATTAATTACAACAAAAACAAATAAATAAAAAAAATTCACCTATTTAAAACATGCAACGCATGTGCAAAACAATTTTATAATATTTTTTAACACCAAACTATAATGACACTAGGACTGATGTTGCACATACAACTCAAATTCTACTTATAAACACGTACTTTGCACGTACAAATTGTAATTTTTTTTTCCAAAATATTTTTTCCAATTACGTGCGATGCATGTTCAACTTCAAAACTATTTCTTAAAACGTATATCGTACGCGAAAATCTTCAAACTTTTTTCAGAACGTGCATCGCACGTTAAAAATACTATTTACAAATTACAAATAATGCTGGAAAGTAGGTCCATTTCGCATTCGGATAATTCCCAGACCCGTTTACATTTCGGATCCGTCTTCTTCCCCTAAAACCCTAAACAAATATCAAGAACCCAAAAATCAAAACCAAAACCCCTCTGAAAACCCTAATGGTGATTAGCAGCAGCCCCTGCAATCTCGACTCGGAATTCGCCGCCCAGATCGCTGTTTTACTCACCCCTCCATCGCCCGAATCCCAAAAGGTCATCTCTTTCCTCCAATTCCATGTTCATTTTCGATAGCAATTGAGTAATTTTTGAAAAATTATTAGGTCATTTGAAATGTTACGATATTTTCACAAAAGGCATCTCCTTTTCTCGTTGTTTTCAGCAATTCCATGTTCAATTTCAATGACAATTGAGATTTTTTTTTCCATCTCAGGTTATTTCAAAAGTTTTCCCATTTTCATTTAATTGCTTTGTTATATATATCAGAACCTAGTGTGTTTTTAACTGGAATTAATTACCCTAAATTAATTAAGTTGGAGTTTTGATGTAGTGGCTGAGGACTAGGGACACTTAACATGGTAGCAGAACTAGTTGTCAAACTGTGTATCGTATCGTATATCGTTTTCTTGTATAATGTATCATGTATCGTTTCATGTATCGGAAGTTTTTTTGTCACATACTCTAAAAGGTCATTTAATGGCCGTAAGACTATATACTTAAAAATATGAATAAATTTATAACATGGATTGCTCTATTTAGTTAAAAATATGAATAAATTTATAAGATATAGAATGTACCATGTTAGGATTGTGTCTTGAATACTCATTGTTCAGATTAAAAGAAGGTAAGATGAAGCACGGAGATCGAAGCGTCGAAGTGAGTAGAAGAAGAAAACGGTAGCAGCAAGGTGCAGGCATAGTTGCGGTCGACTGTCCCAAGTTGCGGTCGACCGCACCCCCCGATTGCTCGTAGTACAATGATTGTCCGGGAGAGGTACGGTCGACTAGTCTTATTGGACGGTCGACCGACCGCGGCGCTGTGTTCGTTTTTGGACCTCGATTTGTTAGGCCGTTTCAGCCCAGTCTTCAACTCCAAGTTAGATCGTACGACTCATATTCAGTTACTTTTTGTCCAGGTTATATGGGACGACTAAGAATCAAGAGTAGACCTATGTTTTCTCTCTATTCTTCTATATATTGTAAACTCCTCCTTTATGAGAGGTAGTACTTCATAGATTTTTTTCTCCATTACAAAGAGAGGCTCGAGAGAGATAGTTCTTAGTGGGTGAGTTTAATTCCCTGTATTGAGTGAATCAATAACTCCTTGTAATTTCTTCTAGTTGAATATCATATCTCCCTATATTTCTCTCCGGATTAAGCAAAAGCTAACCGGGATAAGTCATTGTTGTTGTGTTTGTGTTAGTTTGGTGGATCTACTTGCTTGCTCAATTTATTCGCCTCGTCTACTTCAACTTCCTCATTGTTTTAATTAGTTCCGCTGCGATCAGAGGGCGTTTGTTGACGCCCCAATCCCAACAACTGGTATCAGAGCTTCAGGTTGCCGAGTTCCTTGGTTAAGATGACAGGCCACAATATTTTGAAGATCAAGCAGTTCGATAGAAAGATCAATTTCAATCTTTGGAAGACTGACATGTATGATGTTCTTGTTCAAGAACGGTTACAGTTAACAGTCAAGAAGAAAGAAAAGCCAGCTGATATGAAGGACGACGTTTGGGAAGATATTCGTGAAAGAGCCATAAGTCTAATCCGACTATTCTTGGCGGACGAGGTCAAGTGCAGATTTCTTGTAGAAATCGATGCGGCGAGTTTGTGGGAAAAACTCATAGCTGACTACTCTGGTTCGTCGTTATTAGATTGGATGCATTGGAAGAGGAAGTTGTTCCGTTTATCTATGAAGGAAGATACCGATCTCCAAAACTATATTACAGAGTTCAATAAGGTATTATCTGAACTTAAGGCGATCAACGCAGTTGTGTGTGAGGAAGATAAAGCTTTCAACATGATATATTCACTGCCGGATTCGTACGAGCCTTTGATCACGACCATGCTACACGGTAGATCTGCCAAGGAGAGTATGTCGGTAGATGGCGTATCAAAGCATTGAAAGAAAATCAATTTAGGAAGGAGACCCATAAATCTTCATCGTCTATTCCTAAAAGTTGTCTAGCGGTAGATGGTCCTTCAGGAGGAAGACAAAGTTCTTTGCAAAAGAATTCGATCCGTTGTCGGTATTGCAAGAGGCCAGGGCATATCAAGAAAGACTATTGAAAATTGCAGAATCAGGAGAGCGCAAAGAACGAGAGTTCAGCCGCTAATGTTGTTAGTGCTTTTGATTCAGGTGATATGTGTCTTCTTGTTTCAATTTTTTGGGAAGTGGATTCTTGTTGGATTCTTGACTCGGGGAGTTCTTCTTATATTTGCTCCGAGAGGGAGTTGTTTTCTACTTATAAGTCTACTACAGGGCGTTGTGTGACAACGGGAACTGGGAAGATTTGTGAAATATTAGGTGAGGGGATAGTTGAGTTGAAGATGTCAGGTCTAAATATGTTCACTTTAAGGGATGTTTTGCATATTCCTCTGCTGAAACGGAATCTGATTTTCTTGGGAACTCTTGATGCACGGGGCTGCAGGTACACAGCTCGAGGTGGAGTCATGTCTGTTTTTCAAGGTCGTTGTAAGGTGATTAGAGGTATGGGAGTGATTGGGCCAAGTCATAACAATCTCTACAAACTTTGGGGAATTCGAAATACTTGCGTAACTGTTGCTTCTTTTCTTGTTATTTTCGCAAGCTCAGCTAGTTTGTCGCAACTAGATTCATCGAGACAAGACAATGACGTTCGAATATCGTCGAGAGGTGGAGAAAGCCTAAGGGTAGGTGGAGTTCCTGCGGAGTTTGGCAACTTCGTGAGTACATCTACGGAGGTGTATCCTTGACGGGGTATACTGGATCTGTGAGATTGGGTAGAGATCAGTTCAACTAGAAGAAAAAGCTATTGTTATAAGCTTTCTTTGCAAGTGGAATTTATTAGACTTTGGAGATGAGTAACACATCATGTGATGACACTCGTATGCAATTCAAGGTGGAGTTTGTTAGGATTGTGTCTTGAATACTCGTTGTTCAGATTAGAAGAAGGTAAAATGAAGCACGGAGGCCGAAGCTTCGAAGTGAGTAGAAGAAGAAAACAGCAACAGCAAGGTGCAGGCATAGTTGCGGTCGACTGTCCCAAGTTGTGGTCAACTGTTCGTAGTACAAGGATTGTCCGAGAGAGGTACGATCGACCGGTCTTGTTGGACGGTCGACTGACCGCGGTGCTGTGTTCGTTTTTGGGTCTCAATTTGTTAGGTCGTTTCAGCCCAATCTTCAACTCCAAGTTAGATCGTACGGCTCCTATTCAGTTATTTCTTTTCTAGGTTATATCGGACGGCTAAGAATCAAGATTAGACCTAGATTTTCTCTCTATTCTTCTATATATATTGTAAACTCCTCCTTTATGAAAAGGTAGTACTTCATAGATTCTTTTCTCCATTGCAAAGAGAAGCTCGAGACAGAGATAGTTCTTAGTGGGTGAGTTTAATTCCTTGTATTGAGTGAATCAATAATTCATTGTAATCTCTTCTAGTTGAATATCAGATCTCCCTATATTTTCCCTCGGATTAAGCAAAAGCTAACCGGAATAAGTCATCGGTGTGTTTGTGTTAGATTGGTAGATCTATTTGCTTGCTCAATTTATTCGTCTCATCTACTTTGATTTCCTCGTTGCTCTATTTAGTTCCGGTGCGACAATGGGCGTTGGTTGATGCCCCAATCCTAACATACCATACTCATATTTTTCAACTGAATTCGTATAATATATATATGATATCAAAATC
This sequence comes from Hemerocallis citrina, assembly GCA_017893485.1. Lineage (NCBI taxonomy): Eukaryota > Viridiplantae > Streptophyta > Magnoliopsida > Asparagales > Asphodelaceae > Hemerocallis > Hemerocallis citrina. The sequence goes on from CM030366.1 coordinate 236,019,678, forward strand.
AAAATAAAGTAAAATTAATATTAGAATATTTAAAGAAGTCCTAATTTGTTATTTCCGCACAATGCACTATAAATCTCAGGATTGGCTGTGTGTGGTTCAATGACAAGTATCTTACACTCCTACACAAGTGACCAAAAATAAAGAAATAAAGACCAAGAAAAAAGCTTTAAATATCTAATCTCTAATATTATAATGGGAGAAGGCCTTAGTGTCATTTGTCATTTTGTTATTCTACCAACATGTGCAATGCACGTACATAACTAATATAAAGGAGGTTTCCGGTTCAAATCCTCTCTACATCAGTTTTTATTTTTATTTTTTGAAATTATTAAACGTGTAAATTACTAGTACAAATAATGCTGGAAAGTAGGTCCATTTCGCAATCGGATAATTCCCAGACCCGTTATCATTTCGGACCCGTCTTCTTCCCCCTAAAACCCTAAACAAAAATCAAGAACCCAAAATCAAAACCAAAACCCCTCTGAAAACCCTAATGGCGATTAGCAGCAGCCCCTGCAATCTCGACTCGGAATTCGCCACCCAGATCGCTGTTTTACTCACCCCTCCATCGCCCGAATCCCAAAAGGTCATCTTTTCCCTCCAATTCCATGTTCATTTTCGATAGCAATTGAGTAATTTTTGAAAAAATGTTAGGTCATTTGAAATGTTATGATATTTTCACAAAAAGGCATCTCCTTTTCTCGTTGTTTTCAGCAATTCCATGTTCAATTTCGATGACAATTGAGATTTTTTTTCATCTTAGGTTATTTCAAAAGTTTTCCCATTTTCATTTCATTGCTTTGTTATATATATCAGAACCTAGTGTGTTTTTAACTGGAATTAATTACCCTAAATTAATTAAGTTGGAGTTTTGATGTAGTGGTAGAGGACTAGGGACACTTAACATGGTAGCAGAACTAGTTGTCAAATTGTGTATCGTATCGTGTATCATTTTTTGTATAATGTATTGGAAGTTTTTTGTCACATACTCTAAAAGGTCATTTAATGGCCGTAAGACTATATACTTAAAAATATGAATAAATTTATAACATGGATTGCATGGACAATAAATAGTAAGTGTTAATGACCTTTCTGTGTTTCCGTAAAGCTTACAAAATCCGTAAAGTCATAACTATTTGGAAATTTGAGGCATTACACGTTTGCAACCTTTACCTTTTAATATAATAATAATTATTCTCAAGTAACTAACTATGCAATAAAATAATACAAGACGGTAAATATTATGTAGTCAATTCAGTAGAAGACAAATAGACAATCAAGTAAACATCAACCAATAATTAATCAATTAGACCACTAAACATCAACCAGTAATTAATCAACTAGGCGACTGTGATAAGCTATTGATCAACTACAACTAATGGTAGTCTACTGTTATTTAATTATTATCAATTAGATTGAGAGAGACACATGGAGGGTGTGGGTATGCTGGGGTCATATTTGTCATTTAAATTAAGAACCGATAAAGTTCGGTTCGGTAAGAACCAAACTTTTATTTATCGTTTCGGGTTTTGGTTCTTAAAGTATCAAACAAAAAACTTCAGTTCGGTTCGGTTCGGTTTTGAACCGATGAACAACCCTAGTTTTGAGGAGCAGACTGGAGGGTGTGGGGTTTTGATGAGTGATCCACATGTATTGAAGTAAGCCTTGTGTTCTTCATTCTTTCTTTTTTAAAACCCCCAAACCTTCTCTTTTCAGCCCCAAAGTAAATCCCAAAAAAGAAAAAAACTAAAACTTCTGACGGCAGTAAAGAAGGCAAGTAGAAAAGGAAGAGAATAGAAGAAAGAAGGGAGGACGGGATCGCACATGTTGACGATAAGTGATGTGAAAGTCAGAGACTTTGCCGGAGTTGATGACGATGGTAGATGCAGAAAACAAAGAAGGCTAGAAGAATAGTAGCAAAGGAAAGAGAAAACAACAATCGCAATCTTAACCCTTTTTTATAATTTTTTAACATCACATAAAATCGTATCGTTTCGTATCGTGAATCGGCCGATATGTGTTGATACGAACGATACATTCACTGTATTGTACAATACTTAGCACTCTTCGATACGTATCGGTTTTCCCTTGAATTGTCTCGTATCGTCGATATGTAACGCGTCTCATATTTAAAGAAGGCCCAATTTTTTATTTCCGCACAATGCTCTATAAATCTCACGACCGGCCCTGCGTGGTTCAATGACAAGTATCTTACACTCCTACACAAGTGACCAAACAAAAAGAAACAAAACCCAAGAAAAAACTCAACTACAAATAATACTGGAAAGTAGGTCCATTTTGCATTCGGATAATTCCCAGATCCATTAACATTTCGGACCTGTCTTCTTCCCCCCTAAAATCCTAATCAAAAACCAAGAACCCAAAAATCAAAACCAAAATCCCGCTGAAAACCCTAATGGCGATTAGCAGTAGCCCCTGCAATCTCGACTCGGAATTCGCCGCCCAGATCGCTGCTTTACTCACCCTTCCATTGCCCGAATCCCAAAAGGTCATCTGTTTCCTCCAATTCCATGTTCATTTTCGATAGCAATTGAGTAATTTTTGAAAAATTATTAGGTCATTTGAAATGTTATGATATTTTTACAAAACACATCTCCTTTTCTCGTTGTTTTCAACAATTCCATGTTCAATTTCAATGACAATTGAGATTTTTTTTCATCTTAGGTTATTTCAAAAGTTTTCCCATTTTAATTTCATTGCTTTGTTATATATAGCAGAACCTAGTGTGTTTTTAACTGGAATTAATTACCCTAGATTAATTAAGTTGAAGTTTTGATGTAGTGGTAGAGGACTAGGGACACTTAACATGGTAGCAAAACGAGTTGTCAAACTGTGTATCGTATCGTGTATTGTTTTCTTGTATAATGTATAATGTATCGTATCATGTATCGGAAGTTTTTTGTCACATACTCTAAAAGGTCAGTTAATGGCCGTAAGACTGTATACTTAAAAATATGAATAAATTTATAACATGGATTGCATGGACAATAAATAATAAGTGTTAACGACCTTTCTGTGTTTCCGTAAAGCTTACAAAACCCGTAAAGTCATAACTGTTTGGAAATTTGAGGCATTACACGTTTGCAACCTTTACCTTTTAATATAATAATAATTATTCTCAAGTAACTAACTATGCTATAAAACAATACAAGACGGTAAATATTGTGTAGTCAATTCAGTAGAAGACAAATAGACAGTCAAGTAAACATCAACCAATAATTAATCAATTAGACCACTAAACATCAACCAGTAATTTCCTAAAAAAAACATCAACCAAGAATTAATCAACTAGGCGACTGTGATAAGCTATTGATCAACTACAACTAATGGTAGTCTACTGTTATTTAATTATTATCAATTAGATTGAGAGAGACACATGGAGGGTGTGGGTATGCTGGGGCCATATTTGTCATTTAAATTAAGAACCGATAAAGTTCGGTTCGGTAAGAACCAAACTTTTATTTATCGTTTCGGGTTTTGGTTCTTAAAGTATCCAACAAAAAACTTCAGTTCGGTTCGGTTTTGGTTGGTTCGGTTCGGTTTTGAACCGATGAACAACCCTAGTTTTGAGGAGCAGACTGGAGGGTGTGGGGTTTTGGTGAGTGATCCACATGTAATGAAGTAAGCCTCACGTTCTTCATTCTATCTTTTTAAAAACCCCCAAACCTTCTCTTTTCAGCCCCAAAGTAAACCCCAAAAAAGAAAAACTAAAACTTCCGACGGCAGTAAAGAAGACAAGAAGTAGAAAAGGAAGAGAATAGAAGAAAGAAGGGAGGATGGGATCGCACATGTTGACGACAAGTGATGTGAAAGTCAGAGACTTTGTCGGAGTTGATGACAATGGTAGATGCAGAAAACAAAGAAGGCTAGAAGAATAGTAGCAATGGAAAGAGAAAACAACAATCGCAATCTTAACCCTTTTTATTTTTTATTTTTTTAAATCACATGAAATCGTATCGTTTCGTATCGTGAATCGGCCGATATGGGTTGATACGAACGATACATTCATTGTATCGTACAATACTTAGCACTATTCGATACGTATCGGTTTTCCCTTGAATTGTCTCGTATCGTCGATATGTATCACGTCTCATATGATACGATACTAACAACAGCGTAGCAGAATCGCTTGATCAATTTTTTTATATAAAAAAGTAAAAAAATGGTGATTAAATGGACAAAAGCGGGGATAGAATAGGGGCGTCGCCATATTATTTTTTTCCGTTTTTGTTTCTTGCAACGTTGCACGTGGTGTTTATTCTCACTTGGCGGATGTTTTCAGTGGATTATGTAAATAAATATTGTTGGGAAGTCCTAGTGACCCCCACAAAATGGGAGCTTGACCTGATGAGGCGTGTTAGAATAGAAATATAAATCCCTCCACCCTTACTAGTAGTGTTTTAAATATCAATTGTTATATAATTTTCTATAGGTCTTCATTTCCAATTCAACATTTTCATATGAATACCGTTATTGATATATTTAGGCGTTATATCAGTTGATGTCAGTTATATTGGCCGATTTATGTTGTCTCATATTAAGGAAATAACACTATTGGATTAAGAAGAGAACTGGTTTTGATTCAAATCCAATTTGAACCTGAACTTAGTGGAGCTCAGTTCCAATCTACTCACGATAACAAGTCTAATATCTTCTCCAACTTTATCTCCTTCCTCCCCACGTTTTTTTAACTACATCTTTCTCGTCATTTTGTTAAAAGTCTAGTATTCATATGTGTTGATTGGTATGGTTGAAGAGTGCTCAGACATGCACAAATGCACTGGACGTCTTGTACTTTGCTTTAGGAACATTCAAACATAGTGATGAGTTCCTTAACTATGTTTTATGATATGAACTTTTAGATACAGTGGTTAACACACTCATACATAATATGTGTGCTTATTAATTCTTAGGTAGTATGTTTAATCTTCAATAAGTAGACACCTTGCTTTAATGTATCATATTCTGTGCAATTTCATGTAGGTGAGGGCCGCGAGTAAATTGGATATTCTGGGTGCAACAATTGTTGCTTGTGTTAGGTTGTTTGTACTTGTGAAGTTGTGATATATAAACATAATGTATGGAAAGGATATCTAAATCACATTTAGGATAAGTATAATTTTTCGGATCTTGCAACTCATTACATATCCCCGATAACTTATATCATATGAAAATTTGCCATCTGATTTGATACCAGTATCTGATATTTAAAACCTTGCTTACCAAAACTTTTAAGTTTTGGCGTACGGTGTGGTGTTTGAATATTTACACTTTGTAGATATCATCATGAATAACTAGGAAAGAAATAGGGATGGTTGTTGTGCAGAATTGAGTTTCTTTCCACCTTATTGTTGGTCAGTAGAATTTATCCAATTTACTCCGTTCGACTTGCAATTGTGGCTACTATCAAATGATGAGTAAATTGTGCATCGTGCTATTGCCTTTGCTATATAGTCAACTTTCCCATGAAGTTCATGTTTCTCATATTTTTCTCACATTTAAGTTTAGATTAATGTCTCTTATCTGACTTTGGATTTTGTAATTTCTTCTCTTACACATGTTTCATACTACTTATCCATCAGAATTGTTTTTGAGACTTAGTTTTTGGGTGAAACTTTTATCTAACTTATTCAATCATTATACTGAACTATGTTCTCCGTGTACCTGGTGGATGCCATGAAATATAGTGAATAATTGCATTATTAAAGTAATTTTCAATTATGCTGACTCTTGTAATTTTGTCTGATCGCAGGTTTACTATGATGAAGTAATAGAAAAGATGAAATGTCATGGTATAGGAATAAAACACAACAAACTTGGAAAAGGTAATGTTACACTGAAGGTGCCTAATAAAGCTTTTTGTTTATGCGTAATTTTCAAGAACATCCTCTGCCGACTTGTTGAGTTTTTATCTTTTTATTTTTCATACTTTTTATATAAAACATATGCAGTAGTTTGTTGGTAGTGGGACGGGTAGAGGGTCGATTTTCAAGGTAGAGGAAAGTTATAGCATGCGATAATCTGTTTCTCCTCAATCTCACCCTCATGCTTATGATGAATGATTAATAAATTTGTCAGTCAGTAGCAATCTGTCATCATGAGGTTATCCAATGATGCAGGGTGTCATGGGTGAAATTGAGCTTTATGGATATACTTTATGATACTTCTGAGGTTAAAGGTGAAACTTTTTAATGTTGGCATACAACTAGCTATCTGCGTTGTGCAATCAAGAAACTACATATCTAGAAGGCGAGTGAAGCCAGTGCATATATTAAAAGTCGGGTGTTGTATCAATTTTCAAAAAAATACAGAATTTGTTGAGAGGGCTCAGTCGTGAATAACATAAACTATTAACTATGCGAAGGATCAGTGATGATTCATAGGGTGTAGTTGTTGGAATGATGACTCTGACTATGATAGACCTAACCATCTAGTTTGTAAAAGATAACTTGTAGATAATTAACTTAACTAGAGGAGATGACCCTGAATGAATTTGAATGGAGAAGAGGATTTAGGACAATGGTTTTGTTTGCTAACAACTACTTTTGAAATTCCAATCTTATCTACATTTATTTCTATTATCTCTTTCTAACGCATTATGTAGCTAAAGAACTTGGAGTTTTGGAAGCGGTTGGTTCTTTCACTAAATTCGTAACATGCTATCTCAGTCGACGTCTACTAGTATAGCATCACGCGTTGTACGCTAGAGACCCAAATCGAAGTTGCTTTTACTCTGACTTGCAAAACAAAACATTTGTGTGCTAGAAAGTAATATATTGTGGCTATGACCTTATGTCCTTGGATCTTGGCTCTCTCACTTCTTCAGGGTTTTTCATTTGATTGCAGATATAAGTACTACAAGGGAATTAACTAGAGTCAAACTAAGTTCCTTTCACAGTACCTAAGTAGCATATGCAAAATTACACACAGAGACTACATCTCTTCAGAACTTGATCATATGAATGAGAATAAAATGATAAACTGATACATCATGTTAGTTCATGAATTTCCAACCTCTACAACTTTTTGGCTTCATACAAGAACTGATATGATTAATTAGTAGGTGTAAAACAGAATTCACTTATCAACTTGATAGACTATCAAGGACTCATATTTTTAACAAATTACTCCCAATAATTTTTACTTTATGAGTCCTTATTATTCTTGCCTACTTGTCTTGGCTTCTCAGATGAGGAAAGCATTCATACCTTTGATCTTTATGCGGATTTTTAAGGGTGATGTGTTGGCACCTCATGTTCTACGCTCAAATCCTTGCCTCATACCCAGACAAAGTATATAGGCCAGGAAAGCGCCTGAAGCATTTCAGGTGTAGCGCCCTAAGTTCCGCACACTGGAAGCTCGTGACACTTACCCAGAATCTTTACTTCAACGAGTACACAACACAAAAAACCACAGGAAATTAAAGACTTATATTGCACAAGGAAACTATATCCTCCACTTGGATGCTCCACAACTTGAATCTCCAGCTCCCGCAAACAGTCCTGCAACTAAACAACTGTGGGCACGTCAGTTGAATGCAACTGACGCAATGCGGATGAAACCTGCGATCTCCAAAATCCTTAACAAAATCAATATTAATGCAGAAGAAAAATGTGAAAGTCATACAAAGATAAGTGTCGGTGTATGTCATGACCTAGATCTAACGCACAACTCATATGCACACCATTCTCTTAATCTAATGCAAACTTGATTTGGAAACGTATGCATCCCATATTACATGCTCCCCAGATCGAGTTCGTATTTTCCAGATGATAGGGTTCAATTCCTCGCAATGCATCCTACTCTTGTACTCTTTTCTGTTTCTGACATTCATCTAGTGACTGATAAAGTCTGCAGTACATGCGGTCCATTCCCATTCATGCAGTCGGATCGTGGTCCTTCTCCACTCCGAATGGCAGTGATCACTCTGTTCATTCAGATCATGGTCATTCTCTACTCCGACAGGATCGTGGTCCCTCTCCATTCCCTATCAGGCTGGTGATCTTTAGCTCTGCCAGAATCATAGTCCTTCTTCACTCCTGCCCCTACCCAAAGTTATCGTGAACACAAAGCGAATCGTAGGGCCACCCGTACTCCGCCAAGAGACTTAGAGTTACACTATTGTTTCTTGTTCGTATTGATAACCCAGAACATATACGGATACTCAAGAGTTCATCCCCTAAGCTCTAACAAGATTTGTGATTTACGTCCGCATCCCGCTCTTATCACTAAATCGCATAAATTAACAGTCGAGACGACGCTGCACGTGTCCCAGACGAGACGATGCCGCACGTGTCCCAGACGAGACGACGTCGCACGTGTCACCTTGACAGGTGAGTACACGCCCAATTAGTGTCAGCCACGAATCACATTACCTAGGACTAACGCCTTTACTAATTTATATGACTTTGGTCAATTTCTTATCAGCTTAATTCTCCATTAATCACCACTTAGTTTCTAGGTGGAATTATTAGTTACTTAAAGTCTCATTATTCACAATTACATCAGACTATCATTATAGTCTTAATTCTTAATTATTGGCCAAACTTGGCTCTTATCCGGCTCATATCTGGCCCACGTTTGGCCTATACCCGGCCCATAGAAAGCAATTACACTTCTCTATACTAACTTCACAGTTTCTTCTATTACTACGAATCACATTCTCTCACTAATTGAAAATCATGTTTAGTTAGTACAACTAACTCCCATATTTTCAAGTTATTACATTTATTATGAGGTTATTCTTAATTCAACCATCCTTCCACCTACTAATCTCAAACTTGCATTTTCCTTATTAAGACTAGGTGCTTACTAACTCCTTCAATTTGCTTACTAGCATATCGATTCTAACATGAATAATTCTATTAACATGATTTCTTCTTAATAACAAGTTAGTACTCAAGGTCAAGTCTACACTTAGCTTCTAACATAAGCTATGCTTACTAACCATGAACAATTGGTTAGCAATTAAGTCACTACAAGGTCAAGTCTACATTTCCAACTTCCTAACTTCTTACTAACATGGTCTATTTTACTAATTTACTACCATACTAACATATTTAACTTACTAACCTACTAACATGAACAATGCTAATATTATTAACATGATTATACTTGCTAACATGATCACTACTTACACAAGAAACCCTTATGTAGTTCTCAACTACACATTGGAGCTTACTAACACACATTAGGCTTACTAACATTTCAACCAAGCTTACTAACTTTATAACTAAGCCTACTACCTTATTAGTAGCTTACTAATACAATGTTAGTAGCTTACTAACACAAAACTAGTAGTTTGCTAACTTGCTAATAAAAAGACTTTTAACATTCAAGCATGAAAATTTTAATTAAAACAATTCATTGATTAGACAATTATCACACAAGACATCACAAAATCACAACTTTATGTTTAATAATTAACCATGCAATTTGTCATATCCAAGATATGGTTTTTATTCATGATTATGCATAAAAGATTCACTCTTTCATACTTATATTACCATCCTTAATACAAAGGTTGAATCTTTATTTATTCACTAGCATTTTACTATCATTCTCAACACAAGATTGAATCTTTATTCATTTACTAGCATTTTATACATATAAAATTCACATAAGTAAGAAGTAGAACACCCACTACAATTTCTAGCAAGCATCAATCTTTCATTCCATACATAAAGAAAAAATAATAATAATACATGAGGTATGAAGAATACCCACCTCACTATGGAGATTTCTATACAATACTAGCCTCCAAGCTTACTTCTCCTAGCTTTCTTGCTTGCTTCTTTTCCTTGCTGCCTTCTAGCTCAACTACTACTTAGAAAAAAAAATTGTGAAAGTTTTGGAATGAACTATAGTATAGAATGGCTAAAAATGGACTAAAAATGAACTAGGAAAAAGAAGAAAATCAGAACTAGGGTTTTCCTTATGCATACACACACATATATATAGAAGGAGATGGAGGAAGGGGTTGGCCGGCACTTTAGGAGAGTGTGGGTGAGTGTGGAAATGTATGGAGATGCCTAGAAATGCTTAGGTGTCCTTATTTTTTACATTTTACCCCCCTAGGTTTTTAATAATTACTCATAGGCCCTTCGAGGTCAACACATAACCCTCCTTGGTCAAAAATTGTAGGCTTAGTCTTAAGTAAAAAATTGTAGGCTTAGGATTATTATTATTATTATTTTTCATTTGATGCATTGTGTAGTATGCATGTGTGTATATTTATAAAAGAACAAATGGGAAAGACAATTTATGCAATTATATTATTCAAGACAAAACTTAAATAAATAAATACTATTCATAAAAAAAATGTTAATTTTTGGGGGTATTACATCAAGCTCTTAAAAAACGCTTCAGGCAGTTAGGCTAGGCATTAAAGATATCAACTAAGTGAGGAATCCTATAAACTTGAGGATTGCTTATTTTGTCCTCTATTGGAGTAGTTTTCCGTATGGTGTGCACAATTGAGCATAAAAGTGTATATGCTAGTAAATTGGGGTTGAATTGATCATTATGTTCTTTTTTTATGCTATCATTATGTTTAGTGTTCTTTTATCAATGATAGAAAATCAAGGTGATCATTATGTTCTTTTTTTATACGGGTATGTTGTACTCAATGAAAAGGTGATGACCTGAGTAAATCTAGTAAATTGGGGTTGAATTGATCATTATGTTCTTTTTTTTCTTTCTTCCCCTTGTTTTCGTTTTCTCTTGTTCTCTTACCAAGTGAATCTACATCCCAGCTTGATCTCATTTTTTTCTCTTAAGAGCATCATTGATTTTTGGCAATTCTTATTGACCTCTTGCGATTATAGCCAATTAGTAAGGATATTAGAAAATTTCACATTGTTTGCGTTATCTTTTTGAATCACATATCAGGTGTCTTCTCTCTCTGTCTCATTTCTGTCTTTAATGACCGTCATAAAATCTAAATAAATTATTACTCAATATCTGTGTATTCTCATATAATTTAATTGATTTTTCCCCCATTAAGTCTTTCCTATTGAGTGTTTTCTTCTCTTTCACTCATCAAATTTATGGATTTAGGGAATTATAATTTATAATATTTATCATAATTTAGTGTGCTTTTCCCCTCAATTTCATTGCCTTGATTTACTCAGGTGATCACCTTTTTTGTCACCTTCAATATCAGCCATTATATGGGTTACGTTGCCTTGGTCTCACCTATCGCCTTTTGTACTTATGATTATTGAATTGAATGTATTTCTTTCAGTTGTGTACAATGATGGTAGTACATTAAGATTCGGTATATGTGGAAATATGAATGATTTAAGAATAAGAGAACCATTAAGATTTCTTGCTGTAAATAATTAACGAGCCACAAATTTGGTGAAGAAAAGATCTCCTGGAAGAACTAGGTAAGATCTCACAGGTTTAAGGTTCCTTAGGCACTAGATATCATGAATCTTTTTGTGCACTTTTTTAGCCTGGTCTACAGGCCCACCCTAACCTTGATGTGTTTGCATGCATAACATGAAAAAAGTTGTGAAGTTCATCTAAATATTAATGTTTTCTCGTTTTTTGAACAAAACGTACTTGGTCTTCCAATTGCAGGAGTATTTGCTAACAAGGAATTCAAAGAAGGGGAACTTGTTTTAAAGGATCAAATACTTGTTGCTGCTCAACACAGCTCTAACAAGGTCTACTTTTTAAATATATACGGGTGACTATTTGCTAGTAGACAAAATCTACTAGCCCTTATTTATACTGGTTAATTTAGCATGTGCAATTGCACGTTGGAAAAATAATTTTATGAATATGTACTTAAAACTTATAACCTATTAGTATATTATTTGAATTAAATAAAATATAAAAATATAATAAAGAGAAAAAAGTAGATTTTTTCCATGTTATGAAATATATGGTATTATGTCTTATGTAGAGATGCTTGAGATGAAATTTGAGGAAAAGAAATCTTGCAGACAAAAGGTACCAGATTATATAACTAATTGAACTAACCTAGAGATACATAATTGTCCATATTTTTTTGTTTGAAGATTTTAGTGCACTATTTCCCCCTCTTTTAAGAGATTGGATATGTTTTGAGTAATCTTAACTTCATGCATTATTTAAAAGTATAGATTTTATGTGTGTAAAGGTGAATTCTAAACCTGTTGCATGAGCTGATCCTAGTTTGTTACATGGTTTCAGGTTGACTGCCTTGTATGTAGCCACTGTTTTTGTTTTATTGGTTCCATAGAGCTTCAGATTGGGAGGAAACTCTATTTGCAAAGTATGGGATTATCTACGATAGATGATTGTGATCATGAGACCATATCTTCTTCTTCAGAAGATGATGAAGATGAATTTCTTGACGATAGCCATGGTGCTGGGCCAAGTACGAGTCGAAATACGAAAGGTAGCCGTCTTTCTAAAGAAGAGCTGGAATCATTGATGAATGGAGATATATCACTGCCCTACTCTGAGCAGTTTCCCTTGCGTCCAGTTATTCCTTGTCCTGGCGGTTGTGAAGAAGAGCACTACTGCAGGTTAGGCATGGTCATTAATTAACTATCATTAATTCTATTGAAGTGTATTACTTCCTTCAAACTCGACATCGTCTACTAAACTCTTGTATTATTTTTATGTCATGTTTTGTAGTGCCTTCTTTGACTTTGTACTTCCCTGAAGAGTTTATAGACCAGCCCGTTAGGGAAGCTCTTCCCTGAAGAGTTTTGGTACTTGTGAAATTTTGTGCTTATCAGTTATCAAGATAAGATCAGAATATGAAGTAGACTTGTTGTAGGAACTTGGGATAAAAATATATGTGCGATATACAAGAATAAGTGAGAGAAATATAGTGTTATTTAATCAATTTACAAGTGTGTGCTCGCTACTACTTTATTGTATAGAATCTTCAGCTCTTGCTTGATCTATGAAAGTCATATATGAATGCTTGAAACTAATCTTCCAATATAATATAGCCTTCACCAACCTCTTGATGCTTGAGCTTCGAAGAGTGTTAAAGAGTGCATCATAGTCTTTCGCTTTAGAGAGGGTTTAGAAAGTTTGAAGTGGAATGATAATAAAGTTTGGCATTCCGGCTCTGAAACCATGTTACGGGTTAGAGTAGTAGGATGTGAGAAGAGATTATATTAACTAAATCGAAGAAGAGGGTACAAATATACAGTTTATATAATTGAGGCCCCCTCACTCCTCTCCTAATTTACCCAATGCCAGACTAAACTAATGATGAGGACATCGGTTCTGTTTTAATTTTTTTTTGAGATTTAGCCCTATGTAGTAGTTTTGCAACTTGCACTCTTTACTTTATGCATTAAAATATTTTGGAGATTTGTATTGAGATTTGTTTTGAGCCTATTTATAGGCCTTGAGAATAATGAGAATGTATGCTATTATTGATTACAAAATTACTGTGTTGAGTTATTGCTCTACATTCTTTTCTTGTGTATGATACCACAAGAAATTATTAGGGTTTGTGAGAAATTCTAAGCAAGTAGTAGGATTTGTCAGAAGCTCTAACTACACCCCAAATTCCCAAATTAATTAAACCCTAACCTACTCCTATTCCCCTTCTCTCTTCTTCCCGACGGCAAAAGCACTCGCCGCCCTCTCTCCCGCCTTCACCCGGTCACCCCGACTCCCATCTCCCCCAACACCCGACGCCACCCCCTTCGCCACTCCACCACCAACCACCTCGTCGCTGCCCTTCACGCCACCTGCAACCCCGTCGGCCCTCGCCTTCCCTTTACCCTTTCGTCCCAAAGCCCCCCCGACGTCGCCCCACCTCCTCTACACCTCGACCTCTTTGTTGTTTTCGCTCACTACCGACTTCCCATATCAGCCCCCATTCTAAATCCCTTTACATTCGGAATTCCAATTCCCCAATTCCACTTCAATCCGAACCACAATTCCCAAATCCACTCAAATCCAAAACCCTAATTTCCAAATCCAATACAAATTCGAGACCCTAATTCTCACATGTAGAAGATGATTCTTGGAGTAGTACATCGCCTTTGACGTCGACAATTAGCATACTATTCCTCTCTATCCGCGACGGCGACGAATTGTTCGAATCAGGTAACTTCTTTCCACTTCTCCATTATTTGTGTTACTGCCTATCATTTCTATAATATTATTTGAATTATCTGTCGTTCACAAATATTGAGTGTGTGCTTCTACCTGCTAATTAGAGTACAAATCTTTATTGCATATCTTACATGTTAAGAACGATTAAGTATAATTATTGATTGTAGACACAAATTTTAATTGGGCTTGTTGAACTATTTCATATCTTGAAAATTCATCAAACCAATTATTAGTTTTAATTTTCAATTTAATCGGCATTACGTGCTGGTAAACTTAATCTTTTAGTATTCTTGAAAAATTCTCTATTTAGGGTTAAGTTTACATCATTTTGGTATCAGATTGAAGGTTTTTCTAAAACCTTAGTTCTTGCATCATTTAGTCATAATTTGTGCATTCATTTAGGAATCGTTCTTGCATCATTTAAAAAAATTGCATTCATTTTAGGGTTATTTTTTCTTCTTTCTTTATTAGATCATTCAGATTAACTCTGTAATTTCCACTGCCCTTGCTGTCATTCAAGCAACACTTGCCAATATCAATCAGAAGCTTGAGAGTGGAATTGAATCAAAATGTTGCCCCTGAACTTCATCGTTAGAACCCTCAGGGGAATGATCGTGACGACTGACGTCAAGATCGTGATTCTGACGAACAATACAAAAAGAACGTTAAGGTTGACGTTCCCTACTTTGAAGGCCGTATGGAACCCCATGCTTATCTCGATTGGATCCGTGCCATGAACTACTACTTCGTGTGGTTTGACATGAGCGAAATTCTGAAGGTCAAATTTGCCTTGATAAAATTGGCTGTTGTAAAGCTCAACAACACTGGACCAATCTTGAACATGCCCGCAGAGGCCGAGACCTGAAATCCATAGCCAATTGGGAAGTCATGAAAGAAAAGCTCATTGAGAGATATGTATTGTTATCGTTTCACACCCGATTGTTAGATTCGTGGAACCAACTCTATCAAATAAGCAAATCCACCCAAGAGTATGTTGATAAGTTTGATGACTTTCTTATTCGGTGCAATACCTTAGGTAAGGAGAGCGAAGAACAAACTCTCTCTAGGTTCAGAGCTGGATTATGAGCCGATCTTAGAAACGAGCTAATTTATAGAAACGTGGACTCCTTGGCACCAGCTTATGCCTTTGTCCTCGATATGGATTCCCTTAAAGCAAGTTTCTTCTATAAGTCCAGCAATTCGAGAGATCATTCCTCTAGAATGACCTTTACTAACTCCTCTAAACCTGGCCCCCCCTCTTCTCAGTATCCCAACAAGTCTTACCCAAGCCAGCCTACTTCAAATTCCTATCCACCTAAAAATGACAACACGGATAAGAACACTGAAAGAGACTGCGCTAAGATTGATCATCTTACTAAGTGCTATAAATGCAAGGGATACAACCATGTTGCTAACAAATGTCCCAGTCCCAGTAGGATCAACATGGTAGAATGTACCGCTATCATTGCCGATGAGCCTGATATGAGTTTACCTATGAACCTCATGTAAGTGATGACTTCGGTGAAGAAGAAGATGACCAGTCTCTCAACTATATTCAGTCGATCCAATCACCTCCATTGAATGTTTCTGAGTTACCCATTTCTTTCCAAGTCACTTGGCAGTTCATAGATTTTACCCCTGTGTTAGAACATCACTCAGAGTCTGCATCCACATTTGCATCACGCATTCATGATTTGCATAGAGAAATTTTTACGAAAATTAATGAGAATAATTTTAACTACAAGTTAATTGCAGGTACTAGAAGGAAATTTAAAACTTTTAATGTTGGTGTCAAAGTGATGGTTCGGATTCATCCGGAACAGTTTTCAGTTGGGTCCGTTAAGAAATTGAATGCACGTGCTGCAGGTCCACTTAAAATTCTACATAAAATCAGTGATAATGCCTTTGTCGTTAACCTTTCTGAAGATTTTGGCATAAGTAAGACTTTCAATATTGAAAATTTAGTACCCTATGAAGGCCCAAAATTTAACCCTTAGAAATTTTCTTATAGATGAGCCTACCCTGCAGCCTAATGTTGAGATTCTCACATTTGTCCCTTTACCTGATACTACTTACCCACTGACAGATAAATTGGATAATATTTTAGATGATCAGATTATCTTTACTAGTGGAGATGGTGGTATTCATAGGTATTTGGTGAGATGGAAGAAGAAGCTGAAGTCGGAGGATACTTGGATTGATCGTGAAGAGCTCCAGCACCTGGATCCAGATCTTTTGGAGCACTATGACGTGATCACTGGGTCGAGCTCTCTCCCACCCGGAGAGAATGATGAGGACATCGGTTCCGTTTTATTTTATTTTGAGATTTAGCCCTATATAGTAGTTTTGCAACTTGCACCCTTTACTTTATGCATTAGAATATTTTGGAGATTTGTATTGAAATTTGTTTTGAGCCTATATATAGGCCATGAGAATAATGAGAATGTATGCTATTATTGATTACAAAATTACTGTGTTGAGTTATTGCTCTGCATTCTTTTCTTGTGTGTGATACCATAAAAAATTATTAGGGTTTGTGAGAAATCCTAAGAAAGTAGTAGGATTTGTGAGAAGCTCTAACTACACCCCAAAATCCCCAAATTAATTAAACCCTAATCTACTCCTATTCAGCTATTCTCCTTCCTTCTTCCCGATGGCCAAAGCTCCTGCCGCCCTATTTCCCGCCATCACCCGGTCACCCCGACTCCCATCTCCCCCAACACCCGATGCCACCCCCCTCGCCACTCACCACCACCAACCACCTCGCCGCTACCCTTCACGCTACCTGCAACCCCGACGGCCTTCGCCCCCCCTTACCCCTTCTTCCCGAAGCCCCCCCCCCACCTCGACCCCTTTGTTGTTTTCTCTCACCACCGACCACCCATATCAACCCCCACTCCAAATCCCCTCAAATTCGGAATTCCAATTCCCCAAATCCACTTCAATCCGAACCTAAATCCCCAAATCCACTCAATTCCGAAACCCTAATTCCCAAATTCAATACAAATTCGAGACCCTACTTCTCACATGTAGAAGATGATTCTTGGAGCAGCACAACGCCTTTGATGTCGACGATTAGCATACTATTCCTCTCTATTCGCGGCGGCGACGGATTTTTCGAACCCGACAACTTCTTTCCATTTCTCCATTATATGTGTTACTGCCTATCATCTCTATAATATTATTTGAATTATCTGTCATCCACAAATATTGAGAATGAGTGCTTCTACTTGCTAATTAGAATACAAATCTTTATTGCATACCTTACATGCTAAGAACGATTAAGTATAATTATTGATTGTAGACGTGAATTTTAATTGAGCTTGTCAAACTATTTCATATCTTGAAAATCCATCAAACCAATTATTAATTTTAATTCCCAACTTAATCGGCATCACGTGTTGGTAAACTTAATTTTTTAGTGTTCTTAGAAAATTTTCTATTTAGGGTTAAGTTTACATCAACTAAAGTACTCAACAAAACTCTACTCCAATATAAACAAGATGTATATATATAATTCAACACAAAAGAAAATGCATGCTTGACCATAATTGTATTTATAAAGTAGATCTTATCATCATCTACTTGCATATGTAGGCTCCTTTATGAATTTAACTGGTTTACTTTTTAATTTTTGCAGCAAACTATGTGCAGACTCTGACTGGGAACTATTTCATTCTTTGCTCTGTACTGGAGATGGTGTAGACTCTTCACGAAGGGCTGCACTCTCTAAATTTGTAGATCATGCTAACAGTAAGTTATTATTTTCATGAAGTATATGCTGCTAGTTTATTCAGATGATATTGATCTCTTTTCTTATGTCTCTCATCATCATCCCGGTTACATAATTTGTGATTGATGTCAATAATCTAGGGCTGGGAAGCTCTACCACACCCATCGGTTTGGGTGAATTTTAAAGGTTTCCACAATATGTTGTTCGGGTTTTGGGATGGGTTTTACCACTGGGATGGTTGAGGAGAGTTATATAAAAATTAAATAAAAAGTCAAAAACATTTGTTTATTTTCTCTCTAGTTACCATGAATTAGATCAAGGTTTTAAATGTCGTATATCGGTGTCGTGTTGGCCTAAGAATTTTTGTGTATATCGGGATATATCGGGATATCTAAATATGTCCGGCTATTATGTAGGATAGAAAAATATATCCTAGATATGATCTACATCACATGCACATATATTGCATTCTCACATTTATCACATAAATAACACAAACAACACAAAACTAAACGAATTAATGAACACGTATTATGCACACATTAAACATTAATTATAATAAATCATATGACGTCAAACATACATATGCATGAACTAGAATATAGCATAATGAAATTGAAAAATCAACAAAAACAAACAAAACATATATATTTTAGAAATAGAAACCATCACAAAGTTTGGCATGTCTAATTCGAGATAAAAGAAAAGAACAACAACTTAGAAGAATCCAAGTAAAGTGATAAAGTTTTGACACGTTGTAATCATTTAAAACATAGCTAGCCGCGAGTATTTTTTTTCCTTTTCCTTTACTCTCAGATCGCATGTAGACCAAGTATGTTCTACAGAGAGATTGGGCTCAATTGGGTTGGTGCTAATAATAGTTTCTTTGATTTTATTCAAACCCGTAAAACTAAAAACATTTTTGAACAGATATCACCGACACATTTGGGAAAATATCGGATGATATATTGGCGATATAATCCCCAAAATGACATATACTAAATATATAAGTATATCTGGTTGGTTTACTCTCCAACCCGATATATTAGCCGATATATCAGATATATCGAGGAAATTTAAAACATTGATGAATTAGATTTATATAAAAATATAGTGATCTTTTCAAATGACACATTTATATCTTATTTATTTACATATATGAATCGAATAGGTACGCAGACAATTTTTTTCTTCTTAAATAAAATGTGTAAATCAACTGAAAAAGGGTTATTTCTGGTGGATACTGATATAGATTGGGTTCATGGCTTCTGGTCGGGCACGTTTTGAGGAAATAATAATCCAATCCAATTGATATTGGGCGGTTTTAGAACTTCCATAGAATTGTTGTCTTGTGGAGCGTTTGGGTCCAACCAACCTGATGGACAACCCTACAAAATTTTAGTTGAACTAGGTTCGCCAAAGTTTGCACTTTGGCATATATTGAAATTGGTAAATTATTTATTTCGTTAATGCTTATTGAGTTTCAAACTCGATGCAATTATATGAAGCTTATTCCCTTTTGATTTGTTTCTCTCTTCAGGGACAAATGATATCTTCATCCTTGCTGGCAAGGTATGCCTATATGTATAAGGTCATAAGGTTCTCTAATTTCTTTTTATTCATTGCTGAATCTACCCAACTCTGACGGCGAAGTCTTGTAGATGAAATCATGAAGCTGTTCACATTATTGTAGCAGATGTAAATAAGTTGAACTTTCTCGTTTTAGCCCCTGTAAATTTTGTTGCATAACAGTGATAATTTTTCCTTCCTAATATTGGTCTTGTTTTCTTATTTCCATTAGGCAGCAGCTAGTACAATGATTCAAAGAAATTTTATTATAAATCATGGTGGCAAATATTCGATATCAAAACACCTTCCGCACCGGGTTGGGTTGGAATGCTTCTACCGATACTTCTCACGGGACTGATTTTACCGATTAAATATTGGCTGATACCCGAAATGATAGGCTGGTGCCTGTACCTAATACCAATTTTTTGAACCATCCAACCATACGTCGTACAAAATATTTTTATCTCATTAGGATATCCATTCATCATAAACTGCTTTGTCATTTTATTTCATATGTATGCAGCATGATGTGTATAATAATTCATAGGCTAAATTAGAAAAAAAAACACCCTGAACTATACCCTTTCTGCACAAAACCGCAATGAACTTTTTTTTTTCGCAAAAAACCCCTCTGAAGTATGTTTTCAAAAAAAACCATGAAGTATATTTTCAAAAAACCACATCTAATTTTTCTGCTTGTATTAGATAACCACATTTATCTGTGCAAGTTGGTTCAGAAAACATCATGCATCTTTCTCATTATTGTCAAAAAACCTCACTCAACTTTAGCAGAAAGCTCACGCCGTCGGAGTGGGTTTTTTGAAGACATACTTCAAGGGGGTTTTGTGCAAAAAGTAGTTCAAGGTGGATATAGTTTAGGTTTTATTTTCTAATTTAGCCTAATTCATATACCATCTCAAGACTTTTTTTTAGAATAAAGATACATCGTCATCGTTCCATTAATGATAGATTAACGAAACATAGTAGATCCAATTACATAAAGAAATAAAAGGCAGGTAAATCTCGCATCTCAAAAGTAGATGCAACAGAAGTATGATCCACAAAATAGACTTCCTTCCCCACTTCCTTGCTCTGCTTGGCCTTCTACTCCCCCTCCATACGCAGCTTCCTTCCCCACTTACCATCTCAAGGCTTTGTTGTGCCCATTTTATAGAAGCATTGTTTAAAATTGCATTGTTTTTGGCAAATGCTCGCCGTTTTTCTAATTCAAATGTATTCTAAAATAAATTGCAGCCTTTGAGCTATCAAAATACCTAGATAAAATCAATTTGATAAAATTATATCTTGTATTGTGGAGAATTTTGGGTTACTTATGAAAGCCAGGGAAAAGGAAGACAACATTATGCGAATATTCTGAAGAATAAAATAATATACAGAAAATAAAATTGGTTGTACGCTAGCAGAACAACGTTAAAGTCATATCTGGGCATGCTCGTATGAAAGGTTCAAATTGTTAGGGTCAATATGGAGGGAATAATTTTGTTCATGTTTTTTGGTCACAGTAAATTAGAGAGGGGGTTTTAACCAAATATTACTTCATGTCATTGTGTAGGTGATATCGCGCACCATCCTGAAGTATAGGGAATTAAAAGGACAACAGGTTCAAGAGAGTAAGCAGCAAGTTTCACAATGTGATATAGATGTGCCCAATTTCTCATTGCTTTTGGAGTCTTGGAAGCAATTTTCAGTGGGATTCAAGAGAAGGTGATTTACGAACTTTGGTTATATATTTCATGTGATGAGTACTTGATGCTTCAAAGCACCTTATAATAAATGATATGGAAATATACTTTTCCATGTTCCATAGTAAACTAGATTGCCTCATACACATATATCTGATTTTGACTTACTGTTACAATATCAATCATCATACATGTATGAGCTTAAATCTGTATATGCATATATGTGTCTGAGAGTGTGTTTGCGTGTGCATTAGTCATCATCTGTGTTCTAGTTGTACATACATACAGAAATATGTGTGTATACCTTTTTTTGTGTGTGCACTGTGTGTATTGTTATACCAAGAGCAAGCATAGGGTATAGAAAGAAATTTTCTTCTCTGTTATCCATACTCTTAAAAGACTTCAATATCCTAGTTCGGATGGATGACCTTGACACTTTGTACAGAGCATAATATCTAAGGCCCTGTTTGGATACGAAGGTTTTATACCTAGGTAATTTTTAAATGGAAGTATATACCTATACCTATACCTTTACCTATACCTATACCTATACCTATACCTAAAAAAAGGCGTTTGGGTTCAAAACACAGGTAGCATACCTTTGCATTTTTTAATAGATTCTATTTAGGAAATACCCATTTTCTGAATTACAAATACTTATAGAATTTCTCATTTTCTCAATCTAATTATCTGATCCAACAGTTATTAATCAAAATATATGTAAGTTAATCTTTGTAGATATTTTAGTAAACTACAATCAAGACTAACTATCAATTAATCTCACAATTTGTATGTTAATCTAGAAGTTAATATTATTGTGATTTGTGAGAGTTGATATTTCATAATCGTAAGTGAATATTACCCAATCCCTCAAACAGATTGAATTAACTTATCTGTAATACACAACTAAAAAAAAACTTATCTGTAATATTATGTTTTGAAGAAAAACTTATCTGCGATATCTTTTGCGAGATTTTTTTTCAGAACAAAATATATCAATTGCGAGAAAAATATATATATATATATATATATATATATATTTTATTTTTATTTTTTTTCTTGCAATGGATATATTTTGTTATGAGAAAATATTGCGAGTGATTTGCGAGTGATTTTTTTTGCGAGATTTTTTGTTCTTTCGAACAGAAAATTGCGACAGTATTCTGATTTTTTCAAACAGAATGAGCCGCAGAGGGAGAGCGAGAGAGAAAGAAAGCAAGATAAATAAATTTGGTGAGAGTGGAGTTTAGATAGCTACAGGTATCTTAACTTTACTTGTAGTTACCTATGGGTATCTAAACTCCTAAAAAAAGATCCAAACGAATCAAATGTAAGATGACTACAGGTATAAAAGTTATCTCCACCTACCTCCACTAACTAACCTAACCTCTGTATCCAAACAGAGCCTAAATGTGCTAACCCACGTGGATAAAATGCCAAGTGACATAGAAGTATCCCACATCCATAGCTATTGATCAGATTTTTTGCTAGTATTCAAACTTTGTGCATTTTGAAACTTCTTGTTCACAAATTATCATCTATATATAATTTTTAGGATGTTATTGGTTTCATTGGTAGAAAAGCTGTTCATTTTGCACCAGACCGCTAGCTATATGCGTGGGAGGAGTACTGATTGCATGCATTTTTGTTTGTCTTCATTCTCCAGAAGATGATCATTAGTAGTGAGGTTCCTCCATTATGGGGTTGGTATATTTTGGCACTGATCAATCCCTATCTTTCGTAGTTCTACATAAATATACTTATATTGAGGTAAACTAGTTAATTGAAATGTCCAATTGCACATTTAAAAAATAAAATTGTAGTATTGAGCACTTATACATTTTAACACTAGAGTAAATTGAGTTATAATTTATAGTCGGTTTTAATGGATATCAGTATTGAATAACGTCACAAACTCTTTTGTTTAAAGATATGGAGGAGAAAGTTTAGGGGAATTTATCTCTAAAGGAGAACAAAACATGAAATCAATTTAACCAAGTAAAATAATTTAAATTTACTCTAGTATCCATGCTTCCTTTATATTTCTGAAGTTTTACTATGTAGTTTTCATTCTATTCCCATTGAGGTCAAATTTGACAAAAAAAATATTTGTGGAATATTTCAACATCCATATATTTCATAGGAGTATAGACTCATGATCTTATGTTGATACAAGAGTTGCTCTCATGAGCCTAGCATAAAGTAATTAGTTTCGTATGCCGTTTTTGCTAGTATTTGAATGCAACATATAGGGAATTGATCTTCCTTTGTTGCTGAATCCTAGGTACACGAATTCAGCAAGTGATCAAAATCAAATCCTATAGGAAAGTAACAATGAGCATCGAGTAAATAAAACTAAAGAAGTACTACATAAGAGAAGGAATCTGCCATTAAATAATTGAAGAAGTTGCAACCCAGTATAGCTATAGCAGTCTTAGCAGATGAGGAATTTCTGAGCACTCATCTATCGACAAGTTTTTGGACAGGTTCATACCGGTTGGAGTGTTGAGATATAACCGCCAACAAATTGCAACCTTCCAGTGACGCCTATCAATTCTTGGAATTGTATGAAGTCATTTCAAATATGGCTTTGACCTTGACATCCTTTCTCTAGTCCCGTCTTTCTAAGAAGCTACTTTGATAGCTAGACCAGAGCATCGGTAGATCCGCCTGACAGCTAAGCTTGCGGACATGAGATACCTCGCCAAGCCAATAAGGTGCATTGACAGAAAAAAAAGCCATCCGTTTCAGCTGATGAAAATACCTAATACTTGTTTAATGCCAACCTTCATTCTGTCGGTTCCGGGGACCCATCCCACCCCGTTTTGGACATGTTATGTTTGATCATTCTAATTCTGTTATCATAAACCAAGTCTTAACATGGATACAGTACTTCTATTGGCAAAAAGAGTTTCTGAAGTTAATTCAGCCATTGAAGCAGAATTCCTTGAGGCTCTGTTTCAGGACTAGTATCTAGGCCAATGTGCTGTATGCGATGGAATTGTAGTTTTCTACCTGTAGACCGGATGCCCACACATCTGGAACCAGTTTTATTTTTCTTTTTTCTTTCAGTTGGTTGTATATCAAAATTTGTCATCAAAATTAGATAGGACTCGCGATGATGCATGGGTATTGGTTATTGGGTTAGTTTGGCTTAAGGAAGATCTCATCTATTACCAGTTGGCTTTGGGTGTAGAAATTATGGTGTGAGCAACAACCACTTGCTCTTTACAATGTTGAGGTTTTGTTTTGTCGTGTCCATTCTCAAAGACCTGGTGAAGACCAGTTGCTAAGAGGTTCACACTTTGGAATAGAGTAGTTAACTGGTTGGGCGCATAAGTTTATGGGGCTAAGCATATCCAAATCCACTGATTTGGGCAGAGTGGGTGTTGGAGTTGGGTGCACGAGTGCAATTAATAATTTGATACTAGAATAGGTGTTATCTATATATCACAAGAAGAAATTCTCATTTAGTATAAAGGAAATAATTAACTTCTTTTTATCATAGGGTACTAGAAACTTCTATAATAACTATTTTGGATAAGTGTTTGGATCGTGTGGCAATTTTCAAGTTTAGATAAACCTCACAACATTGGGGTTGTTTTGACTAGCCTGCCATACGTTTGCAGTATAAGTGCATCTCTGAACGCAAAGTTTTCAGTTTAGATTTATTTGCACGTGTACCACACTTGTTCTCTTACTAGTTTCAAGCAGCATGGGAATTTGTCACCAACTCAGCATTGTTCAAATATTGGCCTTTATATGATGTTTACGCTTGCCATTTTGTGCTTGAGAGGGAAACGAATGTGTGCATTACAAATGCATTTCATTTGAATAGGTTGGCTCCTGAGTCATAAGACATACTAGTTAAGGCTTTAAGTTAACCCATTCAACCCTTATATTGCATCATCCTTAAGGAATACATAATTCTGCATGTAGTTTCATATTGAACTTTGGTTTACGTTTTTTATTTGTTCAACATAGAATCCTTTATCACACCATCGAATTGAGATGGTATATATGGATTTCTATCTAGGTGGTGGGACTGTATCGCTTTACCTGATGATGTTGCTAGCTGCGATGAAGCATCATTTCGGATTCAGATAAGGGACTTGGCATTCACGGTAAGCCTAACTGACTGATTTTGTATACATTACAGTCTTTAGATAAGTTATGTTGAACGTTTGTACTATATCTTAATGAATTTTGGACCAAGCCCCCCACTTTTCCATATACTGGAAAAGATTGTTGAATATTTTGCTAATACACTTGTATGACATAATTGGCAATGAATACACTAGAAATTCGTCGTCGTTATTATGGAGATTACTCTTATCTCCTTTTTGGTTGAGGTATTGTCGACTAATCTATAACTCCTCTAGAAAGCTGTCTTTCCTTGTATTTTACAAATTATCATTTTGATGTAAAGTATGGTTTGAGGTATTTCCATTATGGGTATCTCCTTTAGCTACTGGTATCAGTAGTTTCTGACCGGTTTGGGAGAGATCCAGTAAGAAACTGAGAAAAATTCAAAAAAGCAATGAAACATTCATACAAAACAGCATTTTCCTTTAGAATTTAGCGCATATACTTTTAGAGCACTTTTTATAGCTTCTTTGAATTTGTTACTGATAAGGACATCCATTCTATTTAGTTTAGTATTTTATTTCAGTAGCATATTTGTTTTTGGCAATTATAGCCATATGTAAAAAAAAAATTTATGCATTAGAATATTTCTGAGATTTTAGAATATTTTGAGATTTGTATCAAGATTTGTTTTGAGCCTATATATAGGCCTTGAGGTTAATAAGAAAGTATGCTATTACTGATAAAAAAATTTATTGTGTTGAGTTTTGCTCTTCATCTCTCCTTTGTGTGATACAATTGAGATCCAACTTATTAGGGTTTCTGATAAATCCTAATAAAATTTTAGGGTTTGTGATAAACTCTAAAGCTACCCCAAATCCCCAAACCAACTTAAATCAAACCCTAATCCGCAAATAAAATTATCCAAAACCCTAATCCCCTTTCTCTTCCTCTTTTTCCAAATCCCGACCCCAAGATCCACCACCGTCTCCCCCCTTCTCCCCTCCTCTACCTCTCGACGCCCTCTTCGCCGAAATTGCCAAACCCCCTCTTCCTGTGTTTCTTCCTCGGCCAACTCCCACCAGTCTCCGGCGACCTCATCGCTCTCCTAGCGCCGCCGACCCCCGACCTCCTCCTCTGCCCCAGCGCCGCCACAGCAGACCCCCTGCTCCTCCCCTGTTCCGCTTCCGATCGACAGCAGCGACCACCACTGCTGCTGTCTCAGTTTCTCTCTTGACTCCCTCGCCGTAGCACTGCCCTGTCCCCGTCGCTGCCGATGCCGGTCAGCGCCATCGCCGTCGCCGTCAGCTGCTGTCTCAGTTTCTCTCTCCTCGACTCCCTCGCCGTAGCGCCGCCCTGTCCCCGTCGCTGTCGATGCCGGTCAGCACCTTCACCGTCGCCGCCGACCGTCGCCCTTGCTCCTCTTGCTGTTGTGGCCGGTCTCTCGCTTACTGTTGTTGCTGATTGTTGTGTTCTGCATTGCTGTCAACCCGAGATCTAACGCTGGTTTCTTCGAACCCCGGTATACTCTTTCCATTTTTTTTCAAATATTTGTGTTATACTGCTTTATCATCTCTATTATATTATTTAATTTAACTGTCGACCACAAATATCGAGATCGAGTGTTCTACTTGCCTAATCATAGTACGAATCAATATTGAATCTTTTACTTGCTAAGAACGTTTAGGAATTTAATTATTGATTGTTAGCTGAATTACTAATTGGGTTTGTTAAACTTAATTCAATTAAATCTATCAAACCGATTAATTGTTTAAAATTCTAACTTTGATCCGCATTACATGTTCGTAAAATTAATCCTTTAAGATTCTTGAAAATTCTCTATTTAGGATTACGTTTTATATCAGTTACTTTGTTCTAAATATAGAAACAAAAGAAGGTTGTATTCTTTCATTACAGTCTTTTTCTACGGCAGGCCAATCTGTGAACACTTTCTAGTACTTGTACATTTTTTGTAGAGAAGAGGGATATGCTGTTTCATGGCTGTAGGCATTTAACTTCACAAACAAGATGCTTTTCTTTTCCAGAAAGGAAAAAAGAAAGGAATTTTAGTGGAAAACGAACATTAAAAAAGCTTGAGTTCTAGATTTTACTTTTTGATTTTCGCTGAAAACAATGGACCAAAACCCATAAAATCTGTGTGAAATAATAATACTAAGAAGTTCTCAAAATCAACCGAAAACTGTGGACTATAGGATATCTAATCTTCAAAAATAGTGAACTTCAGAATTTTTAAAAATTGGCCGAATAATTTGGATTATAGCCCACAAAATCTAGCCAAATAAGTGGATATGTAATTTCTCAAAATTAGCCGAAAATGAAACTGCAAGTGCAATGCAGGTGTGAAGCCTCTGAGTTTCCTAAGAGTACAGATAGGAAGCGAAGGGACAAGCGCTTACACCGGATAAGATCGAGCTTGAGTTGGGAAAGGTCCCAATCATTGCAATTGAGTTATCAATCCCCAGGGATTTTGTCTAAAAATGCCATTTCCTCAATACTTATATCTTAGTTACGACACCACAAGCATAGGTGAGTATAATTCACACAATATAGTTGAAACTATAATATCTGGAGTATTCCAAAATCTACCAAAATCATTGGGACCGTAACCACAAAATTTGGTGAAAACAATGAAAATTAGAATTTCTAAAAAATTGCCGAAAACGGTGAACTATGAAATACAAGATTTCTTAAAACTAGTCGAAAACAATGAGCTATAGCCCACAAAATCTGACTGAAACGATGAAATTCAGATTTGTTTCCAAAATTGACCCAAAACGGTGGACTATTAGTGCACAAAATAAGGCTAAAACAACAAAATTTAGAATGTCTCACTATTGGCTGAAAACGGTGGACTTGTACCCACAAAATTTGGCCAAATCATTGAAACATATAATTTATCAAGATTGGCCGAAAATGGTGGATTGGCCACAAATTTGACCAAAACAACGAAATTCAGAATTTCTCAAAATTGGCTGAAAGCAAGGACTATAATCTAGAAAATCTATTTGAAATAGTGACTTCCAGAATTTCTCAAAATCTCCAGAAAACGGTAAATTATAACCCAAAAATCTCGTCGGACGAATAATATTCACAATTTTTTTGAAATCAGCCAAAAATGATGGACTATAGCCTAGAAACTCTAGCTAAAATTGCGAAATTCATAATCGATAAAAACCGGTGGTCCCTAAACTGTAAAATCTGGCCGAAATAGCGAAAATTTAAATTTCTCAAAATCTGCTGGATCGATGAAATTTAGAATATCTTATACCGGTTGAAGACGGTGGAATATACTACGCAAAATCTGTCCAAAACAGTGAAATATATGGCCCAGAATTTCAAAAAAGCAATCATTCTTGCAAAACTGACATATGTTTACAATTTTTTGATACATCACACAATTGAAATCCTAACGATAAATTCAAAAAAAGTAAAAAGATAAAAGAGAGGACTGTACCACAAAGATCTACTTGGGCTCACCTTCACAATGATTCTTTAAAATATATGGTCATCTAACTTGGGTCTAAAAGTTTGTCTATTTTATTTTGGCGAAGTTGGGTGTTTATTTATATATTCGGTTTGATGGATATCAAATGCCCGGGGGGGGGGGGGGGGGTAGATAATAAGTTTGAGAAGAATGATTAGCTGTGTATCTTAGAGCATCTGTAGTCGTTTGGTATATATGCATAATATGCATATTTTGTAAAAAAGAGCTCTGCAATCGTTGGCCAAATATGCATATTATGCATAAATCGCTACAGTAGATTGCTATATATGAGAATCGAAATAGCAATTATGCATATATAAACACACAAAAAAAAAAATTTATTGGTCGGACAGCACTTGAAGTGCCGTCCCTCCAAATAAAAATAATTTTTAAATTAATTTTTTTAAAAAAAAAGCCCTCCGACGACACTACATGTGCCGTCACACCTGTTTTTTAAATTTTTTTTCTTTTTTTTCCCTCTGACGGCACTTCATGTGCCGTCCCACCTTTTTTTTCCCGCTCGGACGGCACTTCATGTGCTGCCCCACTTATTTTAATGTTTTTTTTTCCTCGGACGCAATGTGAAGCACCGTCTCTATATTATTTTAATTTAAATTGGTAAAATATAGCATTTCACGACTGCAGCGAAATGGGAAATTGCCATATGCATTTATCCATTTATGCATATTTTAACCGTAACGACAGTGGATGCTCTTATATGGAGTATTTTGTCATGTATCAAGTTAGTTTTCATTTTACCCCCTATGCTTATTGAAAATTATATGAAATATTTTTCTAAAGAATATGTTTATGTATAAACGTAATAGCGACAAAATTAAGCAAAACTCGGAAATGAAAGCAAACAAAATGACCGAGACCTTACTCGATGTTTTATTTTTGAATATTCTGAAACCAAGTTCTCAAACCTTTGGTATAAAGCTGTATTTTACTCCAAGAGGGAAAATAAATAGAAAAGCACCCACTTTTTCATTACTGAAGAAAAGGGAAGGAAAAGAAACTTTATTTGTTAGTCTTCATAATATTTAGTAAAGCTATGTTAGAAAAACGGGTATAATATACTTTGATATTTGATAGTCAAATAATCAAGAAATGCCTTAGAATCTGTATAATATACAACTGAACTCTTTGGTAGTGAGATTGAGGAGGTTAGTTCATAGAATCGGAAGTTAAAATAGAGTTCAGTTGGTATATGCAGTAGAAGAAATTATAATTGTTTTGTTATATGGAAGCTTAGCTTATATTTACATGCTAGTTTAGCAGAGATAACCCTTCATGGCGATGAATGGGGGGAGATATTCATATTGCAGAAGCCATAGATTAGTGATAAAGGTAGAAATGTTATGTATTTGTCTTCTCGTGGTTGATAATTTTGCCTTAATCAATTGAAATTGAAAAGAAGGGGATACATCTATATTTTGTGTCCTCCCTTGATTTCTGTCATATCTTTCCAATAAATTACAGGTTAAAAAAACACAAGTTTCTAATAGTCGTAATTTTCTTTGACAGTTGCTTGAAGATTTTTTACCTGATTAATAATGTTCGTAATGAACACTCATCTAAACTGACATGTATAATGTAATTATTATACCATTATGACCAGCCAAGTGTAAGTGTATTGAAGTGTTACTTGTAGATTTGTAGTTTGTATGAATTGATTGTTTAAAAATTTATAATAAATGCCTGCACAATTTTCCAGTCACTTGAGCTTCTCAAGGATGCCATCTTCGATAAAGAATGTGCACCCTGTATCCTTTAAGGTTATATATGCTTGTGCTTCATTCTTTTGATTTCTTCAATTCCTGTTTGATCAGTTCATTAGATATGTCTTTTAGATACCTTTTCGATATTGATATCCTTGACCGTACCAAGTATTCTCTCTTGAAATCTATGGGCACATCATTGGCATGTTTGAGTTGAATAATCTGTAAGTGAATTGGAATTGTGGCTTCTCATTTCAATTTCAAAATTTATTTTGTGGGTTTTCCCCGCTTATATTTATCATGGCTTACTCTTGTTAATGAAGTGATTTGGTTGTGGCATCACCTGTCGAAGATTATTTCATATACATTGATGATCTTCCAATTCGAGAAAAGGTAAATATCATAAATACTCCTTTCTAATAAATGTTATACATAGCCTCTCAAAAAAAAGGTTGGCTTTTTTTAAATTGAAAAATGCGTCAATTGCTCCAGGAAGTAGCTGAGAAACTGACAAAGCCTTTTCTGGATGCTCTGGATGATGAGTATTCAGTTTTTTGTCAGGGTATGCTGTGAAACCTTTTTCTGACTTTTTTGTTTTTGTTTCTAATACTGGTAGGCGATATAAATACGTTATATAATTTCTATATTCATGAAAACAGATTCACTAATTCTTACTGCCATTATTACCTTTTCTAGTTGTCTCACTTTATATGTTGAAGGTAGTGAATCTATGTTCACTTGACATTTTTCTTATTCACAATTTGAATAAAACTGTTGAAACTACTAAGTTTGCGGTAGTCATCAAAAAATTCTAAATACAAACTTCTTTTATGACTTTTATCATCAGCAGCATATCCTACTATGTTTTTTACTGAGATAGATAATATGTTAGCAATCATGTGAACTTTATGGATTTTTTCCCCTTTTACCAACAATGCATTCACA
Source organism: Hemerocallis citrina (assembly GCA_017893485.1). Lineage (NCBI taxonomy): Eukaryota > Viridiplantae > Streptophyta > Magnoliopsida > Asparagales > Asphodelaceae > Hemerocallis > Hemerocallis citrina. The sequence goes on from CM030366.1 coordinate 236,051,043, forward strand.
ATGTAAACATGACTGCACTCAGAAGAAAGTAGAGGTAGCCCTAATTGAAGATAAAGTGAGGGAGGACCGGTTGAGGTGGTTTGAACACATAAGATGAAGACTGATAACCGCCCTAGTTAGGAAAAATTGATAGGACGGTACTTAGGGAGCAAAAATGACTTACGGGAGATCTAATGAACTTGGTTGAAGCTATTAATAGGGATTTGACAAGTGTTAATTTGTGAGTGGAGGAGAAGGATTCTCATGTAGACAACCCCAAAATGGGATAAAGGGTCCATTATTGTTGTACATTGTAAACATGAACATAAGAATGTCAGCACCATGTAGGGAAATTAACACCGAAGCGCTGGAACTTAGAATACCTGTTTATGATTATTTTTATAGGACATATGAGAGAAACCTTGCAGAGTTTGTAAATCATTGGTCAGTAGCGTCAGTTAGTTAAAACACCTGTTTTTGTAGGAGATACGGCATGTTTGAGACCCAAGAAATGTAGAGGAATTTCTACCTGTTGTGTGGTAAGGGGGCAGTTACCTATCTTGTCAATTCACAGAAAGATGACTCCAAATAAGATAAACTCGTGAAAGATTTCTGTACACATTAGTTACACATCTGAGCTTGTATGCTCTTGTTGTCAATGCTTTGTTGTGAAGTGTTTTGCACGGACAAGATTCCTGTGCATTTTATAAGAAGTAGAGGTTCCATTAAATTCCGATACTTGCCAAATTTTTATGGTAATTGGTCTTACCGCCTCCAGAAGCAGGACCAACTCTTGCTTATCGGCCTATTTCTAATCCAAGAAATGCTTGAAGATGGACAATTTCGCAAACCTTTATTTCAAAGAAAACTGTTGTTGTTCAGGAAACATCACTACCATGCATGTATGAGGTGTGCCTGATTTAGGATTAGTGCCCACTTGCATCTTATAAGTAGGAAACATTACTTTGTTATCTTGCTTTAGGCTAGTTGCCTTCAAGTGTAGCACGCGTCCTTTCTGCTTTTCATCAAAATAAATAGCTAAATAAAAATTATGTGTAGTTTAAAAATCCAATACCTCCCCCTCCATCTACCAATTGAAATATTAAACCACTTGGCCGACATCATAGTTACTGGTCCTTTTTATTAAGTCTAAGATTGCAAGTGCCATTCCGTTTCCTTAATCAGAGAATGAAACTCGAGTACAAAATAGTGCCAAGATCCATTTGCCCTCATCTCACACAGTACAATTACAAAACAATACCACACCATGCAGTATATCCCACATACTGGATCCGAACAAAGAAGCAGATTCAACATACATGTAGTCGGAATTAAAATAGAAGGAAACAAAACATCCTCAAAGACCCGTACGACACAGACCCAATGAAACTCTGACAAAACACGGAGCATCACTGTTGTCAGTTTGTGGTGCCCTCCGTCACCCTCCATAGCTTTTGTTGCAGCTCCTTTTTGCCTCCTTCCTCTCGACCTCCTTGAATAGAGCACCAATTCTAATCAATTTCTTTGAAGGGTAAGCCCCTTCCATGACATGCATAAAGTTCATTCATTTTGATTCTTTCGATCAATTTGACAAAGTGTAGGGATGTGTCCTCTTTATAAGCACCTTTGAAGAGGAGAGATGATCAGGTCTTAGCAGCCTCTACGTTGTAGATAGACTTCATTAATACTTGTCTTCCTTCGTATAAAGCCTGCCATCACCTGGGCTAACCGTGCTCTTGTAGTTCTCTCCATGAACCCAATGCCCAACATATTAATTAGATGATGCA